>OX352762.1:9819968-12219968 GCA_947095585.1 Nephrocerus scutellatus
ACTTTTTTTTTCATCCTACGATCTAGGTGAAAAGTTTTTGTGTAAAGTACTGTCAATGATCGGTAAAATGCGGAAAAATAAAAGAAGCATCTCACCAAAACTTCTAGAAAAAAAGTCCGTTGTTCCAATCAGCGGCTATTTTGCATGCAAACGTTAGCAGGGAATAACTTCTACTATCTTGCGAATCTTCAGTGTCTCTTGCAAGCTCACCACAAAGATTCGACATTCCTCGAAAGAGATGTTAAAATGTTCCACTGAATAACAAAGGAAAGCGGCTAGATGTTACATTTGTTACATCGAGAACTCAAAATATACATATGTATGAACAACATACATGAAACTATGAGCTGTTTCAGTAAAAAAGGTGTTTGTAAGCGTACTCATAGCCAAATATATATATTGTATGTATAAAATATTCATAAAAAAATAATAAATAAATTTATTATTCACGGTAATTCATAAAAAAAAAAATAGTGTTTCTAGTGCAAAATAGATAGAAATCCCAAATATTCACACACGAGGGTAAACAGCGTGGGTATTTTTGAGGAGGTGTTGAAGGTTAAAGACACGTGTTGTCACTGGTAGGTCACAAGGACCACCCATCTGACGAGCTAGACCGTATAACCGCTTCCATGTCGCGACGTCCTTAGCAGTGGCCGAACCTCATAGTAGGACCTCGCTGCTTCATTACAAATCTTACGGGTTCACTTAGCGACGCTCTCTTCAGAGCCTCTCCTAGGAATAAACTTACTTGGTCGAGATTTCAGTATTCTAATTAAACTTCAAATCTTGAAATCGAAAGAAAACTTCCCTAATGCTGAATACGATTTTTTTAAAATTATATTTCCAGCTCAATCGTTGGCATTAAACATTCATTCCAATCATTATAGTACAACCACCTTCCCGGTTACATGAACCAGGAAATTATGACCCTTAAATTCTATTTGTAGAACACAGCGTGATTTGTTTGACGATAAATGGCCGACTGTCACGAAATGTTCACCATTTTTGCCTTCTGCTTACAGCACAGCTACTCGGTAAATTATTGCTCATTGGGAATCTCGTGTAAACGCAACCTCATTGCAGGATTGATTTCATTTTTAATTGTGCATTCATTGCAATTCTGGCACCTGCCTGCCATACACACACATTAGTGCACATTAATAATAATTTCGAAACCAATTTTCCAAATAATCCCCGCACAATTGTTTTAACAACAACTTTGGGGCGATCCCATGAGGTATGATGCCATGCCACGTCATGGACATAAGTCACGATTGTCGCCAGCCACACACGCGGCGTCACTTCGATTCGTCATTGATGTAGTCGTCGTCGTCTTCGTCGCAAAAATAATAATAACTGTTGACAGGAGACTTCCGCTTTCATTTTAATTTCTTCTGTTTGAGTTTTTGTCTGCAGCAACATCAAACCCCCAACAACAGCAAAAAATGAATACTTTCGGTCCAAAAAGTTTCGCTGGATTGTGGCCAGCCACATTTTGAATTAAATGTGGAATATCAGTTGAGTAACTGAGTATAACAATCAGGTTGTTTTGTTGATGAAGGATAATAGCTCTGTAACCTGCAGATGATTATCACCCGACTCGCCGACCAGCAACCCTTTCACCGACTCGCAACCATACAACGTTTTCGCCACAGCAGCAGTTTTTTGTGGCTCCTGCCCCCAGACCTTACACTCAGTCACTCGCACATTTACATTAATCGCGCGGCGTCACGTTGATGGTCGCCCTCAATTCGCGTTTTCGTCTACAAAACTAAAACCGCCTTTCACATGGCGCCAATAAATTACACTTTGGCGGCAATTACTTACTCGGAATGAAATTTTCGGTTGATTTTTTTTTAAAAAAGCGGTGGTGCGCTCGTGCAAAATATGCAACTGTGAGCAAAACGAAAACAACAATTACAGCAACTACAACAACACCAGCGGCCGTACCAACAAAAACTTCAACTCCACCCCACTAAACTGTGCCATTATTACTCGTATATGGCCAAAACGCAAACAGCAATGTTGCCATTTGGCAAAAGTTATTAATTACGAAATGCGAAAAAGGTTGAGGAATGCAACGGTGGTCGGAAAGGCATTCCCGATTTGAGTTATTGTCGTGTTGTTGATTGCTGACGGCTCCTGGGACATTTGTACCAACTACTTTGCATTGTGTGGACGCTTTGTGTGAATGTATTTCGTGCGGATATAGCATGCGCCGTCTCTGGGGTATGTCATCGCTTCGTGCGTCAATGGCTTCCATCAATGTGCGCCATGGGTCGCCAGAACTATCTGTCGTCAAACTTGAAGTAAACGCACAGAAAAGCGAGGACTACAAAGGACCGATCCGATCGGTTATCCTCTTTATTTAGATTTTTCAACCGCGTAGGTAAGGACGTACAATTATTTGTTGGTGAGCAGCTTATCTATTGATCCCTCAATTTAACTCAAAACACAATCAACAAAAGTGGTACGAACTCAAAACAAAAAAACAACAACCAACCCATAAAAATTTAATTTTTGATATAAATTCTCTAATTGGAGAAACACATGTGAACAAAGTTTGAATAAAATCGCCACAAACAAACATATGTGTGATTTTGGCTGATAGAATTGCAATCACACCTCCCCATTGTGACCGCTGGTAATTTTCCCAAAAAAAAAAAAGGGAAAAGCTGAATTATCGGGATGGTCACCTTAAAGTGACCGGCTCAAAATCGGAACCGGTAGAGAGACTTTTTGCGGGAGGCCAGGACCACACCCCGATTGTAGAGCCAAATATGATGATAATGAAAGTTGGCGCAACCTAACGCGGAATTTCATGAACATTTTGTTGAAGCTTAAGCTTAAGTCTATGATTAAATGGCAACTTAAGGCGAGTTGAAAAGACCGCAGCTTACTTTACTCTAAGCCGAGAAATCGGGCATACCAATTGGTACGGCGCCTATGCGCCATCGCGTGCGGATCCTGGCAATGAGCTTCAGCTCTCTCCAACTCTTCCCCAATTGCCGTGACTCCTCCTCAACTGTTACGCGCCATGTATTTCACGGAAGTCCAGTTCTTCTACCATCCTAAGATAACAGATTCCATTGCATTGCGTAGTTTGCTATGGAACTGACGCCTTTTCGGAGTATATGACCAGTTCACTGCCACTTCCGTCGTTGGATGGTTGTTCCTATTGGATCCTGACCCGTTCTCTGGTAAAGATGTTCGTTTGAGATAAGGTTAGGCCAGAAAACCCTTAAGATGTTCCGTAGTCACATATTTATGAACGTTTGTAATCTTTTTTTGATAGTAGCGGTCACTAATGCTTCACCCGTACAACAGCACATATTCAACATTTGAACGAAAGAGTCGCTGATCGCATTGCTTTGCCATATCATGAACATCATTCCAAACTCTGATTTTTCTTTGTCGATTCAGTTGACAATGTCCTGTTAGGTTCCACCTTAGGTCGAGAAAATATTCCCAAGGTATAGGAAACTCTCTACTCTCTATACCCGTTGTCCAGCAATGTTAACTTGAGTTACTGAGTTAGTGCCGAGGTTGATGATTTTGGTTTTGGCAATATTTATCTTCAAACCAGCAACTTTTGCCTCCATTTCTATATTTGTTTTTGTGTGGTGCAGCTCCATAATCCTCTGGGAGAGTAAACAAACGTCGTCAGCTTAGTCCAGATGTTCCAGTTGAGATGTAAGATTCAAACGAAATCCTCCGTTTCCACTAAACGGTAATTAAAGCTACGCGAAGCACATCGCTATTCACCAACAACAAAAAAAGTATCGGCGATAGAATGCAGCCTTGTCGTACCCCACTTTCCTCTATGCAGCACATGACATTTAGAGCCATCATAGGTTGCTTTAATAGTAGCTATTAGTTTATCGGGTATACCTCTCCTGCGCAGACTCTGTCAAACACCTTCTCAAAATCGATAAACAGCAGGAGCAGCGGCAACCAGAATTCAACGCACTGTTCAGTAATGATCTGCAGGATGTTGATGTCGTCTACACAGGAGGATCCAGTCCGAAAACCTGGTTGTTCGGCATCGAGTTTATCTTCCAGATGTTCTACCTTAGACAATTATTAACTTCTTCCACTCGTCGGGGAAACTTTCTGCCTCTCAAGCTATCTCTTCAAGAGGATATAAAAGCTCTGCTGATGTCGTTGGAGCAGCACACAGAATCTCTTCGGGTATGCCATCTAGTCCTACCGACTTGTTGTTCTTCAGTGCATTGATCGCGGTAGCGATCTCATCTTTACTGGCAGTTGAGGCGCGAATTCGGGAAATTGTTGCTTTCGGCAGCTCCATTTGAATTGGGTGCATATTGTTGGCGAATACACGGTTAAGGACCGTAGAAAAATGCTCCTTCCATCGCTTGAGCTGACATTTCGCCGGATATTGGCTAGAGCGGCGACCCGTTCACCACAAAAGTTTTACAAAAAATGTTGTCCATCGGAGATACACATGTGTAAAAAATTTGTACAAAATCGGGTTAGTTTTTAAAAAATGTATATGGGCACCCCGCAAATTTTAATAGAAAGTGTTGTCTCTGGACCCCGCAACTTTTAATAGAAAGTGTTGTCTCTGGACCCCGCAAATTTTAATAGAAAGTGTTGTCTCTGGACCCCACAAATTTTAATAGAAAGTGTTGTCTCTCGATAGACACATGTGTGCAAAATTTCAATAAAATCGAGCTATGGAAAGTGCGTTGAAAATTGATCGCAACATTCCACGACAGACCGACAGACGTGCCACGGCCAAGCGAAGTTAATATAGAGAATTTAAAAACAAAGTCGATTCCATTATAAACTAAAAGAAAAGAACATTTTTATTTTCTTATAAACTTGGGGTTTCAAAACTCCAATAAACCAGTTTATTTCCAACTACTCCAGAAGGGCATTCTCGATTATCCAGCGGCATCTGCTTGAGTTTACATCGTTCGTTTCCGAAGTAATATAACCCATCATCCTAATATCACCCGTACACCAAGATGAATATCGACCGCATAGAGTTTTATTGGCATACCAATTAACAATGCGAACCTCATCACCAGCAGGATGAATTTCCCACACCGACAGATCAATAGAGTCACTCTTAGGCTGCACCAGAGTGCGAGTGTTATCATCATTATAGTAATAATTATTCATCATAAAATCGCCATCGAATGTTGCACTCTCGAATTCGTAGATTAGCTCGTAAGGGGGTATTTTCCTCAGAAGCCAACTGATCCCAAGCAAAGGATAATTGTCCGTTATACAAGCATCATAGCGGAACGTGAGTGGTGTCGTCATGTGGGATGCATATAAATAGTCTGAATGGGCCACATTTTTAAAGCGCACCTTTTCGGCGAAGAATATATTCATGGTTGACACTGGCAGAATGTTTTTGGCCACTCTGATCTTCTGTTGTAACTGAGGTGAAATATTTCTTTTGTAAAGCTCTTTCAAGTAATTGGCCATAACTCTTGTGGCTGGATCATCGAGTTGTTGGGTTGATCGCAATTTACCAGCAATTATTTCAAAAACTTCGACAAACTGATTCATTCCCAATATATTCTTTTCGTACAGGATGTACATTTCGTTGACAAGTCCAATCTTCGTGGTGAAATCGTAAAACTCGTACACCTTTGCGATAAAGTAGTGCACGACATGGTCATACAGGTCGTTGTCGACTGAGGTCCGCAGCGCCATCGACAGTCTTTGCATATCGGCCATATGCTCCATATTCATCTTAGTCGGCAAAGCTGACATTACTGTTTCGGCAGCACGCTTAATAAGTTCATTCAGGATGCTCGTGTCAATTGGACCTAGCCTATCTTAACTAAGAAGCGTATTATAGAGCGTAATTAACTGGAACGGATCCATGTGGTTATTGGAGTTAAGCTGATACCACAATGCAGTCAATACATAATACCTGATGATATTTTTTTTAGTCATTTGAAAATATTTAAGCAAAATATTGAAATTATTGTTGTCGTTTGCGTAGACGTCGTGGACGATCCGGGTGATTTGCGACGGCGAAGCATCCATTTTGTCGATGATTGTTCTATCGGCCTCATCGAATTTACCCATTTTTATGGCTTGGATAACATCGAGTGTCATATTATCTTGACTTAACTCTTCCTCCATGCTACCTAATTCGTCCCCAATTTTTTGTATTTGATTTACCATCGAAATGTACTGCCACAGTAATTGCGCTGTTTCATTGCTGTAATAGTTTTGGGTCTCCACTGCATACATTAAATTGTCAACTGAATCGTGTAGGATAGTTTCGATCTGATCTGTTAACTTCGTCAAACTGGCATAATGAACTAAATCACTTGCGTCAATCCCATTGCTTCGAATTAAGTTCTGTTTCCCACTGCAGTCTCCCTGACGGACTTTTGTTAAGAAAACGAGCAAAAGGCTCAGAAATAATGATATTCGTAGTTGGCGAGTTTCTGGCAGCATTGCGTATTTTTGCTGAATATCTTCCGTTTAAGCTGCGAACGAACTTGAGGCTATGACTGGAGCGTTATAACTACTGTGATCTGTTGAGGTATTATATTCTACCAGTGGTGATAATTTCTATTGTATTTAGGAGATTAATCTATCACGTTTGTGATATCTTAACATACTCATCAATATTTGTTTTTCTAATTAGCTAGATAAGATACGAAGTAGTAAAAGAAAATGAAACAACCCATAAAAATTAAAAGTTTTCGTGTAAATTCTCTAATCGTGAATACACAATGTGCAGGTTGAATAAAATCGGGTAAATTTTTTTTAGTTTAGTTTTTCTTAGAGAGCCCTTTCACTAGCAAATTTTAACAAAAAGTGTTTTCCATCGGAGATACACATGCGACATGCATATAAAATTTGAAGAAAAAAATTTGTATGGGTACCCCGCCGACCACTAGGCCCGATTACTTCCAAATTTTTACAAAAAGCGTTGTCCATCGGAGATACAAATGCTTACAAAATTTGAAGAACATCGGTTATTTTTTTACAAAATTGTATGGGTACCCCGCCGTCCCCTGGGCCCGATTACTTCCAAATTTTTACAAAAAGTGTTGTCCATCGGATATACACATGCGACATGCATATAAAATTTGAAGAAAATCGGGTACTTTGTTTTTATAAAATTTGTATGGGTGGGTGCCCCCCAACCCCAGGGCCGAATCACTTCCAAATTTTTAAAAAAAGTGTTGTCCATCAGAGATACACATGATGCTTATAAAATTTGAAGAAAATCGGGTACTTTGTTTTTATAAAATTTGTATGGGCTGGTGCCCCCGAACCCCGGGGCCGAATCACTTCCTAATTTTTACAAAAAGTGTTGTCCTTCGGAGACACACATGCGTATAAAATTTGAAGAAAATCGGGTAAATTATCTAAAAAATTTGTATGCGAGCCCCACGACCCTGAGGCCTGAGGTGCCCCAAATTTTAATAGAAAGTATTGTCATGGAAAATAGATATGTGTGCCAAATTTGAATAAAATCTGACTTTAGGAAGTGTGTTAAAAATTTATCACAATATTATGCCCACCAGCCAGCCAGCCAACCACGGGCACGCGAAGTTAGTATAGAGAATTTAAAAACCAAAACTATTAACACAGGTAGCAAGGCTTATGAGTAAATTCTTCTTCTTCTTCTACGATCCACAAAAATACTTGTATTCTAAAACCAAAAAATGGTCTGTCACTAAAATGTATGAGTTATCAGTGCTAGACATCGTGTTAGATAAACTGAAATGTAAATAGAAACAGTGGTAACGGCGGAATATCTTTCTTTTTTTTTTGTTGCGAGCCCGAAGGGCGAAGCTAATAATCAGAGGACAAGAAAATTTTTCTAGCGTACGTGTGTGGGTTTGTCGGTTTGTCGGTTTGTCAGTTTGTCAGTTTGTCAGTTTTCCCGGTTTTATATCGCGACTTCTAGCAGTCAGAATTTGATGGGACTTGTTTTAAAACAATTGGTAAGTGCTTGGCTTGCGATGACGTGAGGCGTGTCACGTGTTGCGCGTCGCGTGTGGCGCGTGTAATTTTTTTTTCTTCAAATACTTGTTTAAAACTTGGCTCGCGATGACGTGACGCGTGTCACGTGTCACGCGTCGCGTGTGTCGCGTGTAATTATTTATTTATAAATACTTGTTTAAAAACAATTGTAAAGCGCTCAGCTTGCTACACCATCGCAAGTTTGAGTTTTTTTGTTATTCAAAGTTAGAAGAAAAAAAATGTTTTTTTTTTTAAAGTAAAATCCTTTTAAGATAATTCAGTCTTTAGGCTGAATTACAATTATCCATATGGCGAGTTAAGAAGCTCGCTTTACTATCTTAATCATTTATTTTATATTTGCCTCTATATTACATGTGATATGTGTGTACCAAGTTTGGTTGAAATCGCTCCAGGCTTTTCCGAGTGAATACATATTGTTACGAAATTTAGGCTTTCGTGTTCGTAATGGATTTTGCAAATAAAAAAACAACCCATAAAAATTAAAATTTTTCTTGTAAATTCTCTAATCGGAGATACACACACACACACACACACTGCGTGCTCGTTTTGTGGCAAAATCATCCACCAAATTACGCAGCTGCAGCGAACAGCGCTGCTCACAAAGCACAGAGCTCAGACTTTGCCGTGATCTGATGCGATATAGCGTTATTTAAAAATTGTATATTGGGGTCCCCAAGGGGCCAAGGGTGTACAAAATTTACAGAAAATCGCGTAAATTTTGTAAAATATTTGTATGGGAGCCCCCCGAACCCGAGGTCCGAGGGGCCTCAAAATAATAAAAAGTATTGTCACCGGAAATGTACATGTGTGCAAAATTTCAATAAAATCGGGCCTTGGGAAGTGGGCTAAAAATTGATCAGAAAATCTGACCAGCCAGCCACGTGCACGCGAAGTTAATATAGAGAATTTAAAAACACAACAGAAATTTATTAAATCACAAATTACAACTGTAATTATTAACAACAAGCAAAAATAGCAAAAGTTTCCTAATTACACTGGTGATTCAAATGCTCGCAGAACAATTATTATTAATGTAATTCATTCAATTCATATAATGATAAACTATTTGTAAAGATTAAATAGCATTACTGAGGTTTTATAGAGTTAATGTTAATTAAAAATAGAATAGGACCTAATACTGAACCCTTTGGAACACCGCAATCTATAGTTAAGCTATTACTCAATTCAACAGAAATGCTTCACTATTATGATTGCTTATTATGCACATAAAACACTAATATTTCATCACTACTACACAATAAATTAGATGGTAGCTCTATCTGCTTGCGAGTACTTTTCAAGTTGTTTATAAAATAACCCATAAAAAATAAAATTTTTCGTGTAAATTCTCTAATCGGGGATACGGATGTGCAAAGTTTGAATAAAATCGTGGAAAGTTTTTATAAAAATTGTTTAGGTGGCTCCTCATCACTCTCCGATCACTCAAGAATATTTTCAAATAGTGTTTCCAAAGGAGATACACATGTGTACAAAGTTTGAATAGAATCGGGCTTAAGGAAGTGGGTTAAAAATTGATCACAAGATGCTGCCCACCAGCCAGTCAGCCAGCTAGCCACGGGCACGTGAAGGTAATATAATTTAAAAATGAAATGCTCTTCATTGGTAATCGCATCACTGAGAACGGCTGGACTGAATTGGTGAATTGGATATATTTTGAGGAAATAACTCAATTAAATATTTTCGGTAAAATGAAAAATCTGGAAAAAAAGGCATTTCTTTTTCTTATTCTTTTGTGTTGATTTTTGATCTGGACAACAAAAGTCGTTACTTCACTTCTATTCCATATATTTGCAATAGTTGACGTATAAGTACTTGGAGTTTCGGTTGCGGTTTGCATTCGCAATTGCAAAAAACAAACCACAAGGGCAATCATTGAGTGTTTGCGGCATTAACATTGAAAATCCGTGCTTCTCGCATGGTGAATTATATGTCGCTTGTTCCAGTGTACGAAAACCATTAGCTTTGTTTGTTTATGCGCCAGACCCCAAAAAGACCCCCAAAGGACCACAAAACTCCCAAAAAGTCCCCCAAAAGAATCATAAAAAAATCTCTGAAAGACCAAAAGAATCATAAAATACCATCCAAAAAAGTCCCCCCTCATAAGATCCTCAAAAGACTCTCAAAAGACCCCAAAAACATTTTAAAGACTTCCCAACAAACCTCAAAAAGATCCTCAAAAGACCATCTAATGGCCCACAAAGGACCTCAAAAGACTCCCCAAACGACCCTAAAAAGACCCACAAAAGACCCTCAAAAGACCCTCCAAGGACCCTCAAAGGACTTCCAAAGAAACCTCAAAAGACTCCCAAAATACCGCTAAAAGACCCCAAAAAATCATAAAAAGACCTCCGACCCTCAAAAGACAAACAAAATACCCTCAAAAGACTCCCAGAAGATCCCCAGAACACCCCCCAAAAGAAAACCCAAAAACCCAAACAAAATGCTAACATAAGAATCATAAAAGAATATTTAAAAATCCCCAAAGGACACCCAAAGGACCTACAAAAAACCTTCAGAGGACCCTCAAAAGACTTCCCAAAAGACCCTTAAAAGACCCTTAAAAGACCCTCAAAAGACCACCAAAAATCGTCAACAGGCCTACAAAGCACCCTCACCAAACACCCCAAAAGACCCTCAAAAGAGCCGATATATAGGAATTCCTACCAAAAACTTTCCACTACTATAAACAAACGAGCTAATGTATTCTGCTAAGCGAGTGACTACATACACCCGTGTATGTATATTTATTTGTAATTCAGTTCAAAGACTGATTTATCTTAGAAGCCTAATAGTATGCAACGTTAAATGTAGGTCTTTCATTCATAAGCGACAGGTCATTCAGTCAAAAGCGATTTCTGAAATAGTTTTTAAGTCTACATTTTACTTTGCAAACTTAAAAAAAATCGATAGCGATGCGTAGATTAAGTATTTTTTTTTTTTTTCAGTTTTCTCTGGGGTAGTAACCCCTATGAATGAAAAAAGTATGCCATCGCAAGCCGAGCGCTATGCAATTGCTTTAAAAAACAAGTTCCATAAAATTTTGACTGGCAGAAGCCGAGATATACGACACGGCAAACAAACGTACGTACAAAATTTTTTGCCACGTGGCACTTTGTAAAATCTGTAATTTATTATTCGCACCAGCGAAAGATACAGCGACTATAGCTCATTCTTCAATAACGCAATAAGGACATAGCCTTAGTCATGCATTAGTAAGACCATCAGCGTATTTTTACTTTTCTTAAAAGGAAAAATGTATTTCTCTGAATTAAAGTTTAATAATTATTCCAGAATGATAACAAGTGCTCTTTCAAATGACGAAAATTATTCCAGTCTCAGTCCCACAGACACGAAATCTGGCCGGCTGCTGTGCATCAACCTCCAACGCACTTATATCTAGTTGGAATGCGAGTCGTATTGTACGCGCGTATAATTGAATCATTCGTTGCAAATCCAAGTAATTGCCTTGCACTGAAACACTGGTCAGTGGATATTGGACACTGTACAGCAGTTGCAGATGCAGCAAAATACATACATTTACTCTCTCCAGCAACTTCAGGACAGCATCAGATTCTAAACTTAATTATTTGTGGGCGTCTCTACTTGCACGCATTCGAAATTTCCCTAAGGGCTTTACTTGATTCAGTTTAGTTTGCTATCCTGGTCTTGCTGTACCTATAGACGTACATATATTGACAGCTATGCAGTCATCAGTCAGTAGTAATTGCATTTGTCCTTATAATGTGATTTCGATGTCCGACGTGACGACATAATGAACAGAAGTTCATCATCCCTATAAATGAGGCTAGGAGAAAATTGATTAGTGATTTGGTTTCGATCTGCATGGAGATTGGATGGACTCCAAAATAATTTTCAAGTTTTGTTTTTAAAACCTAGTTTCAAACAGAGCATCCTATCTTGTATGGAAAACGGTGTACTTACTTTCTTACTTAGGTACCCTTATGGGTCTTAATAGTAATATTCAGCACGACAGACCTTCTCGCGACCTAGTGTTGCGCATGTATATTTTTGGACACAAAATGGAAGGGACCTATAAGTTAAGGCCGGATCCGAACGGCGAATTGAAAAGCTTTCCGTGACAAGTTATTTACTCTCGGAACGTTAGTCACCCATTCGCGAGAGATGGGACATCGTGAAAAATACATTTGGTGTTTTTTTTTTTTTTTTTTTTTTTTTTTATATAGAGACTTATTGCCAAGGGATGACTCCCTGAATGACTTACGTCACGGCAATAAGTTGGGCTAAGCCCTTTATTAAATTCAAAATAAAATAAAAATCGAAAGAATGTGATTTACAATATATCACATTCCTCACGTTTGTAGCCGGTTTCAATTTATTTTCTCAGAACTCTCCCTGATTCATTGGAAAAGCAATACGAAAAACGAACACGAATTTAGAACGACGCGAGTCCAAATACTTTTATCAATGAATCATGGTCAGGGAAAACTACAAAAAACCTTGACCAAGAAAATATTACAAATTATAAAAATAATTTAAAAAATACTGATAAACAATTTTTTTTTTTTTTTTTTTTTTTTTTTTTTTTTTTTTTTAAGAAACAACTTATGAATACTTTAACCATCATCCTTCAAGAACTTGTTAACGGCTAATTTGAACGCCTGCAGATTATAAGATTCTGGAAACACGTGTTCGACCAATTGATTCCACATCGAAGATACTCTAGGAAAAAAGGAGGATTTAAAGTGTTGGGTTCTACATGAAAAAAGTTTTAAGGCAAATCTATGTTGATTGCACCTTAAACGAGTGTTTACGTTACTGAGAAAAGGCCCAGGAACTAGAGAACGGGTTTCTAAAGAACATTTACCGTTGTAAAATTTATAGAAAACAGATAAAGCTCCTACATTTCGTCTGTGCTCCAAAGTATCAAGAGACGAAGTAATGGTTACATCGTTTATCAAACGGATAACTCTATTCTGAACACCATCAAGATGAACCAAATACGATCTTGGAGCACCACCCCACACATATGAATTAAATTCTAAAATTGGTCTAACATAAGATTTATATAATCTTAACACTTCAGAGGGAGTGAAGTAGAAGTTACAACGTCTTATGAAGCCTAAACATTGGCTAGCTCTTTTTGAAATTTCATAAATATGTTCTTTCCAAGAAAGATCACTTGATACTTTTAAACCTAACAACTTAAGTGAATCAGATCTCGCAATAGAGGTACCATTAATAACAGGAGGAACATAATGTTGAGTTGTCTTCTGAGAAAAAAGGCAAGACTGGAATTTATTTGGGTTAAATTCTACTCTGTTAGAAATGCCCCAATCAAGAATGATTTGAATATTAGACAGAATAGTCAAATTCATTAATTCACGCGAACCATTCAAGCGAGAATTGCATTCTTTTTGATTGTCAAACTCAATGGAGGCCGATAGTGTTGTATCATCATCAGAGACAAGGATGATCCTTGAGGCACGCCAGCATTGATCCCATGTGAATCTGAAGATATACCATTTAATACAACTTTTATTTTACGGTTCCATAAATAATTCTCAATCCATGTAATGAGAGAGGAGTGTAAATTCAGCGCACGAATCTTATTAATAAGACAATCATGCCATACTCTATCAAAAGCTTTAGCAATATCTAAGGAAACAACGCTTGATTCACCTAGGTTTTCAATGCTTCGCTCCAAACAATGAGTCATGCACGTCATTAGTTCGCCTGAAGATCGATTTTTACGAAATCCATACTGAACATCGGATAAAAGAACATTCGAATCCAGATAGTTCATTAGTCTGAAATTAACGATAGATTCCATTACCTTCGATAGAACCGACAACAAAGCAATAGGTCGGTAGTTCGTAGGTGCCGATTTATCACCTTTTTTCGGAACGGGTTGAATATTTGCTATTTTCCAAAATGATGGAAAAACACCTGTCTTCATTGAGAGATGAAACAATTTGCTAAGCGGTTTTGCCAAAGTATGATGACAACTTTTCAATACTAATGGCGGAATACCGTCGGGGCCAGTCGCTTTATTGGGGTCAAGTTCTTTCAGAATCTTTGAAACAACCCGTTTCCGAAAATAGATTTTAGACATACCTGGGCCTAGATTCGGGAGAATTTGGGGGCTTTGATTAGTTATAGGAAGAGTAGACGCACCAGCGAAATGAGAAGCTAAGAGATTAGCTTTCTCAATATTAGTTCTATAATGAATACCATTATGAAATAAAGAAGGAATAGACGAAGTATTGTCTGCAAAGTTTCTTTTAACCAATGCAGCAAACGACCAAAAGCTTCGACTGTTTGAATCAGAATCCAATATTTTTCGCATGCTATCTCGAATCTTAAGGTCATATATTATTTTGGACCTTTTCAATATAGCGTTTGATCTGTTTCTAGCTATTCGAAACTTTACAAGGTTTTCTTCAGAAGTGCAATTAACGTAGTCCAAATGGGCTGCTTTTTTACACGCGACTGCTGACCTGCAATGTTCGTTAAACCATTTATTTTTAGGAGTATTTTTCTTTTTAAATGAAGAAGGAATGCAATTTTTCATTCCTAGCAAAATGGTTGACGTGATAAGTTGTGATGCTTCATTAGCATTATTGCTGAAAAAACAGGTTGACCAATCAAATGAGCTATAAAATTGGTTCAGGAGCTCCCAGTTAGCATTTTTATAGTGCCAGAGTAGCCTTTTACTTGTAGTCTCTATAAGGGCTGGTGATATTGAAAATTTGGCAACTATCAAAGCATGGTCAGAAAGACCTAATGGAGCAGATACATCAATTGAATATTTATCAGGCATAGTTGTAAGAAATAAATCTAAAAGGTGAGGTGATTGACCAGTAGTATCGGGATACCTAGTTGGCTTATCAACGAGTTGGGTGAAAAGATTAACATTTGAAAATAGTTCTGCGGTTTCACCTGATCGATCTCTACCATTCGAATAGGTCAACCATGAATCATTGTGGACATTAAAATCACCCAAGACTACCAATTCTGATGTTGGTGATGATTTGTAAATCTTGTCTATTGTGTCTGATAAGTAATTAAACTCAATATTAGTGTCATCAGGTGACAAATTAGGACTACGATAAAGGGAACAAATAAATATCGAATGGTTTGAAATTACAATTTCAATCCATATCGTATTGAACATTGGATTACTGTTTGGAATATTAAAATTAGGTACACTAAAACTGATGTCTTCTCGTATAAATAAAATAACCCCACGATGAGGAACCAAACAGTCGACACGAGAATACCCCTGACATTGAAAATCATTTGGGGTACCCATATAAGAGGCCTGCGTTTCACATAAACTTAGAACCGCAGGTTTATTCGCGTCAAGATGAGCTACGATCGAATTGAAATTTCTTTTAATGCCGCGAATATTTGTGAAATGAATTTCAAAATAAGAGTTCATTTTACAAATTAAAAATACCGAACCCGTCAAGATGATGAAAATATACGTAAAATAAGATAATAATAATATAAAAAATCAAAAAATATTATAAATAACAATAATAAGAAGAATTTCTACGAACCAACCACTCAACAGTGAAAACGTTACTTATTCGTTTGTAGTACCAGGCCTAACAAACGAAAAAGGCACGCACAGCTACTGAGACAGAAAGTCAATAAAAATTCTACTTCTGAAAACTACTCAAATAAAATAAAAACTTGAATAACAATACTTTTTAACGTAACTGCTTTTTTGTGTCTGATTCTTTGGTAACGTTACGATATGATGTCTTTGTTTTGATGGTATTGCTATCAGCAGTATCCACGCTTGATGAACAATATTGGAAAACACCTGTAACCGCTTTTCGAGTTCAGCAATTTTTGTCGTTTCGATTTTATTTGACTTCTTTTGTTGATTCAGTGTGATGATCTTGTCGTTTAAATTATCCAACAGCACCAGACTCTGCGATTATTAATTGGCTATTGTTTCCGCTTTGGTAAATCTACTCCACTTTTGTTGATATTCTTGTTTTTCAAATTACCAATTTGTTCTTTTTAAGATCTTGCTTTCTGTATCGATCTTGACCAATAAATTTAACACTTTTAGATATGAAAAATTAATCTTAAAATATTTTAACACAACAATAACTACTGTATGGTATTAAACACAATTTGAAATAATGAAAAAAGGTTATTTTAATTAAAATGAAAATATGAAAAAATATTTTCAATTATTTGATTCGAACCACGAACCTCCTGCTCAGTAGCCATGCGCATTTCTACCGAGCCATGGCGCCCACAACAAAATAGCTGTTTTATATTACACCGTTCAGACTAAGACTAACCACCAAGTCCCATTAAATTCGTTTGTAACACGCAAAATATTAAAAAGTCTTTTATGAGTTCATTAATGGATGTTTATTTTTGAGAAAGTCCGCAGAGTTAGGGATCGAGAGAGGTGCTGAAAGCTAATACTACTAGATTTTTACCATCTTATAACCGTTACATTCATGAGCTGACAACTAAAATCGAAGACACATTTCGAAGCAAAGATATGTTACTATGCGCCTTCATCGACATCCAAGGCGCTTTCGACAACACTAACTTCGAAGTAATTCAAACACAAGCTAGAACCAGGAGAATAGACTCCTCTATCATAGGATGAGTCATGTGCATGCAAGGGGTAGGAAAATTCGAGCCTCATTTGGTGAGGAAACCATCACAATAGCGGCAACAAGAGGCTGCCCACAAGGAGGCGTTCTATCACAGCTCTTGTGGCAACTGGTGATAGATCAGTTGTTCGACAGGCTTAAGAATAATCTTATAACAAATATTGGCTATGCGGATGATCTAGTCCTAATAGTTCGAGGTAAATTCGAAAGCACGATAACAGAGCGCATGCATGCAGAGGTAGACCTAAGTGTCAACCCACACAAAATAGTATGCTCCATTTTCACAAAAAGAAAGAGAACAACTCTTCTCGCCCTAAGATTCCAAGGCATAATAGTCCAAATAATGCCTGAAGCCAAATACCTGGGGGTCATGTTTGACCAAAAACTGGAAAGCGAAATTGTCCTCCAAATCAGATTCAATGATAAAAACAACTAATTTCCAAAGGAACTTCTCGGTAAGAGTACCGGACCGTAATAAAGTTGAAAATATCATAAATAACCTCCCCAGTCATCGATCTATTTGGTACACAGACGGATCCAAAAGAAATCCAGGAACAGGGGCAGGGGGACCCAGACTTACATTAAGAATACCCCTAGGAAAATCCCCAGCCGTTTTCCAGGCAGAAACAATAGCATTAGAAGCCTGCACATTAGAATCTATATGATCTCCGATAGCCAGGCCGCTCTGCTAGCGCTAAAAGGCCCAGTTTTCAATTAAAGAACAACGTGGAGCTGCTACTGCCATCTAAACGAACTGGCCAAACCCAACAAGTTCATCCTGATGTGGTCTCCAGGCCATTCAGGCATTAATGGGATCGAGACAATAGATCTCTGTGCAAGAGCAGGCGCGGAAGAGACATAGCCCGAGCCGAGCACTGCCTTCATCAAGAGCCAACTCAAAAACAAGATAAAAGAGTGGGCAAATAACGCCATCTAGTCTGAATGGAAATCATCAACTACGATGAGACAACCAAAAAAGATTCTCAAAAACCGACTCAGATCCCTTGTCTGCTACATGACGGGACATGGCCCATTTAAACATTAAACAGATCGCTGCCGCTTTTGCGGCGAGGCAGAGGAGACGCTAAAACACATACTGTTTACATGTGATGCCCTCACCTGAAAAAGGCTTCAATACCTCAAGGCTCACGCAGTTCTATGGCAGAATGCCAGACCTATCGACAGATATATTGGCATTCATAAGAGGACTAAGCCAGCACAAAATGTGGTAGACATTTGGGACGCACAATAGACCTTAACGTCGCAATGCACAAGGCTTACCAGCCCACCAACAATAATAAAAATAACGGTTATTTTAAGGGGAATTCCTACGAGACGCTCAAGAACTCGAAAGCGGTAAAATCCATTTTTCTTTGTCTTGGATTTAATGCGAATCCGAACAATAAATATTTTAACTTCGCTTTGTGATGGTTTGATACTTTTCTGAGTCGAGTTCTAATTAAATGATTAGGAGACAAATTCAACGAGTCAGACTCATTAGACTGGTCATGATAAAATTGTTAGGAATTTCTTTTTCCTGGAAAGTTATCACTACAAAGGTGTGCTTCAGTTCCATTACGCTTCTCCTGTATTTTCATTCCATCTGTTCGATTGTTTCCGCACGAATTGTTATCAAAAGAAAAACTGTCTCCTTCTTAGTTCCTTCTCTCAAGGAGTTGACATTTTCTTTTAAAATTTTCAAAAAACAATTCGGTCTGACTTAGGTAATTAAATGTCAGCCAGGAAAAGGAAACGTATGAGATAGCGAGAAAGAGAGGGAGAGTGTGAGCTGCTCGAACATCCGTATCCGCAACTGAAAGTTTAATTAAACTGCGTTAGAATTTCCTACCGCATGCGGTCAGATGGTAGCCCATCCAGCAGCTGCCTTCCTCTATCTTTTTTAACCGTTGCGGAAGAGCCAAGTCCTCTATTAAGGTACCGTGCACAGCCACATGCCTTGCGCAACATTGATCACCGAAGGGAAACCAAGGAAGGCAAACAACTTCTTCAGGGGAATCGATTTCATTTCATTAATCATTTGGTTGTTTTCAATGCTTGCCTTGAATTCTTTCTTTCTTTTTGTCCTCACTGCGAAAAACGTGCGATATTTAATGATTGTCCTTTTCTGATTAATTTCTTGTTCAGTGAGCGGATTATGTTGTTGCCGTTTTTTACGCGTATGCGAGAAAAGTTTACCTGATGTTAGATAAACTTTTTTTGAGGATTATTTTTGATGACTGTTTTTTGTCGAGAACTTGGTCATGTCACTCTGTTGTTGTTGTTGCCACGCAATCGATACACAGCTCCAAGTTCAATAAACAGATCCATATTTCCGTATATTAGTCCGTCACTCTGTTTGCCAAAAAAACAATTCCTGGCTCAGTTTGTCAAAATGTTCACCTCAAGATCTTAGAACCCCTATTAATAATATAACCCCTATAAATATATGATATAATAAGTAAGTAATCAAACAAACAAACAAACAAACAGACAAACAAACAGACAAACAAACAAACACACAAACAAACAGACAAGAAACAAATAAACAAACAGCCAAACAAACAAACAGACAAACAAACAAACATACAAACATACAATCAAACAATCATAGAAACATACAAACAGACAAACATACAAACATACAAACATACAAACATACAAACATACAAACATACAACCATACAAACATACAAACAGACAAACATACAAACATACAATCAAACAATCATAGAAACATACAAACAGACAAACCTACAAACATACAAACATACAAACATACAAACATACAAACATACAAACATACAAACATACAAACATACAAACATACAAACATACAAACATACAAACTTACAAACATACAAACATACAAACATACAAACATACAAACATACAAACATACAAACATACAAACATACAAACATACAAACATACAAACATACAAACATACAAACATACAAACATACAAACATACAAACATACAAACATACAAACATACAAACATACAAACATACAAACATACAAACATACAAACATACAAACATACAAACATACAATCATAAAAACAAACAAACATACAATCATAAAAACAAACAAACATACAATCATAAAAACATACAAACAAACCAGCAATAAGTCAGCAAGCGAGTATTTTTGGCTTAATTACATTTCTGTGTTTAGTATGCAAGTGAAGTAAAATCTCCGCAATTCACTTTAAACAAATTAATGACTAATTGCAAACTTCAGTCATTCACTTCTGTTGCTGGCTAAAGTTCATAGTCAGCTTTATTGTTAACTGAACTGACTTACATTTACCACATGCTCCAGTGTCCCCAATACCTTCGCAACTCTATCTAGTTGAGCTTATACAATACTCGTAAAAGACTATTTCCCTCAATGACTGAAAGCTGGACCATATAAGCACTTAATGCATGCCATCAATTTTTATCGCTGTATTACGAATGAATGTACTAATAGCCAACGGTATTCGCAATGGTACAGAAGGCCGATGGCACCTACAAGTCGGACCGTAAGGATACAATCAGAACCTTACTCCAGGTTCGTCTTCTCGTGTACCATACACGTACCCGAACGCATCTGAGCAAAGGGTCTGTACTACTAGTAGGGTAAATAGTAAATAGTAAATAGTTTATCCAGTTAAATGGCCAGTAGGCCCTTTCAAAGCTCCCGGCTGTGATGGGATGTTTTCAGCGCTTCTACAGAAGGCAACCGATCTCATCCTACCGGGTATGATTACTTTATTTAGAGCCTGCTACAAATGGTGATAGATTCCTACTATCTGGAGACAGGTAAAAGTGATATTTATCCCTAAACCAGATAATGTCCTAGAGAGCTGCCTAAATCATACAGACCTATACGTCTAACATCATTTGTCCTCAAAACCATGAAGAGTGTTCATATAAGAGACCGGTTAGAATTGTCTTCCCCTCTGCACTCAAGTCAGTTTGCGTACAGGAATGACAAAATCTGCCCTTTACTGTCTTGTAAAGAAGATAGAAGGAACTTTTCGTTCCAAGGAAGTGGCCCTGTGTGTCTTCCTCGACATTGAGGGCGCTTTCGGTAACACTGACTACGACTCCATTGCAAGGGAAATCAGTAAGAGGTGTATCGAAGACTCGACTAAACCGCCATTGGTTATTTGGATGATTTGGCGACTTTTATTAGTTGTAAGCTCTGCACAACTATCACTAGTGTCATGCAAGGTGCTTTACTGCACGTTTTAGAATGGTGCATCAGAGAAGGACTATCCCTCAATCCTTGCAAAACCGATTTAACTCCATACTGGAATAATCTAACGTAATGTCTTTGATAATGATAGGTCCAAAATCGGCCAGTCGTATTCTCGTGAAATTCACTACGAGAGAGAATTTGCTGATCTATATTATTGATGGACGGTGGTGAATCCGATCCGAAAGTAGCCGGTGACATTGCCTCTGACATTTTGAGCAACGTCTATTTAGTGAGTCTCTTGACTGATGGTTACATCGATGTTGTTAGTTAATAACAGTTTTGGCTTTACTTATGTCTTTTATATCACTTATATTAGCTGTTAGAAAATGCCGAACAGCAGTTTCGACACGTCTTGTGTCGGTGGGCGCTGAGAAGTGCCGCGATTTTGTTTGTCATATAGTTGCATCTTTGCTAGTCGGTTTATCTATACCAACGCCAGTCTCCCGAACCAACTGTTTGTATGCATACTCCAACATTAAACGGTTGAAGTGGTGATTTAAAAAAAACATTCGATTGCTATTTAAATATATTAACTGTAAAGTCCCTTTTGGTATCATATCAATTCAAGGAGTTGAATTTAAATTCAAAAGAACGCCCTAATACTTGAACTTGCTATATACCAAGCCAATCAACACAACCCACAAGCTAATGTTACAAGCATTTCTGTATATCTTTAAGTGTGAGTGTAAAAGTGTCCTTATTTAATTATCATAAACAATCTTCTTCCAAACACTACTTGATGTTACAAAAGCATCCTCCACATTCTCCACATTCCATCTGAATAATAAATCTCTTTGATTGCCGCAAATTCATTTCTGTCACAACACCGTAAGGATGGAAACCAAATAGAACAAACAGTGTACGATAGGGTGAGTTATGAATACAGGGTGATAGGGGGGGGGGTGGTTACAACAACAAATTATTGCACCTGCTTACACACTTCCCTTTCGCATTGTTGATCACAAAACACTTGACGTTGCATTTTATGCTCCATAAAGAAGCTGAGCAATTTATTGTTGTCGTAATCACGCACGTCATCTTCGCAGAGGACAAAAGACATCAACAAGAACAACAACAACCGCAGCAATACAACGCTCAGCTGATAGCGAATGCCCTACGAATACTATTCGGTCTTTCATATGTAAATGTATATGTATCTGTCTGCACTGGTTTGCTGCATACTGAGTCCATTTGCATCCCGCAAGCTGTTGAGTGTCACTTTTTGCAGAGGTGGCAGACCAAAAGCTTCCTTTCGTGTGCATCCTTTTCGAACTACCAGAGTACTTTACATATAACACAGATATAAGCTATGTGCAAAAAAGCTTTTCATTCCTTAATCGAATTAATGCTAAACACACAGAGTATGCTCTACTCACCCAGGTAGTAAGCAAGCAAACACTGCACACCATATATCAAGTGAAAACGAATGAAGTACAAAAACAAATACTAAGCTAGAGTTAATGAAACGTACATTCAAATGAATCTCATGCTAATGTTACCAGCTCCTGTGGAGTTACATTTTAAATCGCAATTTCAAAAACCTAAAAATACTGACTTAGCGAACGTGACAGAGGTGGTGATTTGATTAACCAAAGAGTATTCCTGTCTGATTAGCTTCAAAGTTTATTCCAATGTTGCAACCTTTACAATAAAAATTCCATTGGCCACACTTTGTCCTGAATTCCCCATAATTCCAACTAAAAAGGTTAAACAAAATTCTGATTTCTGACCAATGCAGATAACATCAGTACTTAAATCAAAATTCTTAACGATATTGTCGCTATTGTGGTTGATGCATCAGTTTGTTGTTGCAAATTGCATATCCTTCATATATTTTTTAAGGTTTTTTACTTCTAAGCAATTTGTATTTTAGGTGCGAATACCGCACCGTCATTCGTCATAAATTGGCAGAACATACTATACCTAACTTTTATTCCATTCTATCCATATCCGACTTGTTGCCTACTCATGCATGGTTGTGCTGCGCATCAGCACACGCACCCCTAAAATCTCATATAATTTTCAGAAAAGTGGATCTCTCAAACAAAAACGTTTCTAAAGTGCGCTTAATTCTGATTGGGATAACGTTAACAGAGTAGAATTTGTTTTGCCCTTGTTGTGCAGCCCCAGATTTCGTGCCGCCCTATCGATCTGGATGAAAGCTTTCTGTGCTCGTACAGCCCCCCGAGGGGACCGGGGGGCAGAAGCTAAGCTAGTATCTTAATCTTAATGGACTTATAGAGGATTGTTCCTCTCGCCGTTACGTCTCTGATCACTTCGCCCAACGCAATGTTGAAGAGGACGCAGGCCTGGGTTGAAGTCACACTGGTATGAACCAATGATGACTTAAGCGTATGGGGCTATCCTGTCTTGAAGGATAAGGGAGACAATCACTTCGCCAAACGCAATGTTGAAGAGGACGCAGACCTGGGTTGAAGTCACACTGGTATGAACCAATGATGACTTAAGCGTATGGGGCTATCCTGTCTTGAAGGATAAGGGAGACAAACGTTATACCACGATATTTGCTGCATGATGAGATACTCCTTTCTTTGAATGAAACATGCTTCTTCGCCAGTCGTCTGGCATCGCTTCTTCTTGCACTATTAGTTGTGGCTGCTTGGTGTATTTCGCAGCCTCCTATTTGGCCCTATTATTTATGAGCCAAATTGTCGCTCTTCTAACTTCGTCTATGCTTGGTGGCGGCAGCATAGTTTGGACTTCGGTCATTGGTCATTGGTGGAACCTCTAACTCCTTAGTTAGCTGGCCATTTAGCAACTCATTAAAGTGCTCTTCCCACCGCTCTAAGATGCCTTTGAGATCTGCGATCAGATTAGCCTCTTTGTCTTTGCAGCATGTGCAACGCGGCGTATATTTCGTCATACCGCGGTCTCTTTGGTAAAACTTCCGCGCCGTGGTGTGGTCCTTGCTCTCTGTACTGTTCTAGTTCACGAACGAGATTCTTCTCCCAGGCTGTTTTCTTTCGCCTGTGAACTGTATTTTCAGATCTTCTGAGCTCTTTATATTCACCGTGCCTGCGTTTTAGTTCACGAACGAGATTCTTCTCCCAGGCTGTTTTCTTTCGCCTGTGAACTGTATTTTCAGATCTTCTGAGCTCTTTATATTCACCGTGCCTGCGTTCAATGGGATTGTTGCATTGCTCGGTACGTAACATTTTTACGTTCACTCGCTAGCTTACATTCTGCATCGAACCAGTCGTTTAGATCGCTACGACTACTGCCTAAGATGCAGTCAGCGGTACTAACGACAGTATTCTGAAGGCGTGTCCATTTTTCTTCTACGCCCGACATCTCAGCTCCAGGACTTTTACTCCGATTCCTATCGCTTATCTGGTCCCTTCCTTGCAAAGGGCAGCTGTGCTTACTCGATTCTTATTCGCGGATGAACGCTTTAGAGGCTAATGTTTTTAATTCTGCCCCGCACGCAGAGCTTTAAAACCGATAACGGTGGGTTTCATTCTTTTGTTGACTAAAAACCCCAACCCGAGCACATGATGTCTTGCATGACAGCTGTAATATATATCATGACCTGATCTTTGTACGGCACCATTCCCCGTCCACCGCATCTCCTGGATTGCTGCTATATCAGCATTGTGCAGCTCGAGCTCTAAACAGTGAGCGTACGTTCCATGAGAAAATTCTTAAATCGTTTTCGTTACCGTGGTCGTCGTCGTACATCAGTGTATCTAAGGCTGATTTGGGGTTCCGCACTAAAGTCTTTTTAAGTTGGCCTCGTGCCAACCCTACTTTGAAGAGATTAGCCCGATCATTCAGCTTTTCCTATATTGGAGGAAAATTACCGACGGCCACCAGGTGGAGGCGATTGTGCAGTAGGTGGTGCTTCGTCAAGATGAATATTTTTTTGAAAAGTAACTCAAGGTAAAGTAATTGGTAAAATTTTTGCATTATTCCCTTTCAACCGTAGTCAAAGCAACTCTCTAATACCAACTAATACCTATTGACAGAGGAAAAAAAACATTGAAATGGCAACGCTTTTAGTGAAAGATAATCTTCCGCAGCATTCATCAAAAAGAAGACCTAATTTCCGGATTGCCTGTAGTACCTAGGCTTCAAATGGAATTGCATGCCGCCTACGCATATATGAAGAGGCAGGAATAGAAAGGAAAAGCGGCAACAGCCTGCCAGCTGCCATCGACCAAAAGTTTTCTCTTAGCTGACGCTTTCATATGCTCCTGTGTTCAGTGTAGAGTGCTTTCTCTCTGCCTTCGCTTGCATGTGTATGCCGCACACTGACAGTAGTTGATATCCCTGCTTCTTGCCTGCTCTGCTGCTTGTTGTTACTGCCGCGTTATCCTACCTTCAATTCCGTACAAATCAAATTAAAGTTAAAAATTCTAAAAATCGTCCAAAAATCCCGGTTAATTTTCGCGAATTTCCGCCTCCATTCCTGTGTCCATCGGGTGGTGCAAAAGCAACGGATTTTCGTTTCGCTTCCTTCCTGTCATTGTCGTCGTCGTCGTCATCTGTTGTAATCGATTCTTAGTGTTCCCTTTGCAAAAAAGGTGCTTGAGTAGAGTGTATGTGTGTGTGTGTGTGTTCAAGCTCACCCCCGCGTTAGAGTTGCCCCAAGTGATAGCGCGCTCATTTCGCGTTGAACAGCCGGTTGCCGTTCGCTTCATCGTCGGGCGGTAAAGCTTTGTGCAGCTTTAGACTCTCACATATTATCAACTTCTCGGCAAGTGTGCTCCTGTACATCATCGAGTGTTTGTGTTGTTTGACGTAATAAATTACGCAAATATTTTGCCAAACATCGAACATTGCGTCACATCTGCAAAGAAGCTTTTCGGTCCCGGCATTTACCTACATTCCTTATCAGAAATCAGCGATAAAGCAAAATGCATTCAGCTCTATGAGTTTTGTTCAAAGCATTGGAAAAAATTGCCTCATAAGAGTTCCCGCGAAAATTATCAACCACGGTCCCGTGTCCAAATTTCAGACAATTCGGAATGCAATGCTGTTGGCCATATGTTAAGCGAAAACCAGGCTTTTGAGTAAGTTCGCGATGTCTTTTCTTCAAAAAAGTTTTCTTTTTTTAATGTATGATACCCAATTTTCAAAGTAATTGACAATGTTGCTGATTATTTTCGGAGGTTGGTTCCTTTTTCGTTAACCATAAGCAAATCACATGCAGATTCTGCTCTATGTCACCGCTTTGTGCCACCTGTTGTAGGTACTTAGTTGGTTTTTACCTTGAACGTTACGGAACTTAAACCAGTACGTTCCAATGAGTCACAAGCCAACTCGGTGTATGTAGAAGGAATCAATATAATTAAAGCGATTGAGGGCGAAGTGGCATTGTAGTTTTCCTGATGTGATGATGAGGATTGCGCCCAACACGGAACCTTGAGGAACGTCATTCTATAATCTATGATTAATACCATTCCTGCTTTGCGATACGTATTATTTGATATGCCTATCTCTAGTGATTCTAGCAGATAACGTCCTTTAGCATTCGTAAGTCTGCTGCCCCAATCTCTTGCTCAGGCATTGAAATCTCCACCTATAACCACTGGAGCTCTTCCATGAGCATCCGCCACTCAACATCCAGAGGTCTTGCATTACAACTGTAAAAGTTGATTCCATTTATTTTTTTGCTCATACGAAGTCTTCAGCCTGCCTATCGACATCTTGAAAGGCATGTCTTCCGCAAATCCCTATTGCAGCAGGTTTGTTTTATCTCAGGCCTAAACGTTGTTGTCAAGAGATTTGTACTACAGCTCACTGATTAACATAATGTCCGCTCTCTCTGGTCTTTTGCTGTTCGTGCCAGAATTTCCTGCGCTATCTCGCAGTGGCGCAGCTATATCTGAATAATCTTCCAATTAATAGCTCTCCTAAATACCGGAAACTTACTGCTGCCTGCTACGTCCTTCGCTTCTTTTGGGTGACCCTTTCTACAGAACATGCATGAAGGCTTTGCTATGTAACGTTCTTTCCCATATCTCCTGCAAAGCTTGGAGCAATCTTCTCCGTTTTTGCACTGTTTGGCAAAGAGCCCAAATTCCAAGCATTGCAAGCATTCGACAAACGACTTTCATTTTTTCGAGGACTTTCTAGGGACTCAATTGCCGTTTCTTCAGGAAGACTAATAGTCGCCGTTTGGATTCCAACATAAAGGGACAGACAGACGGCCGGTGAAATATTTTCGACCTTATATTGTGATTTTATCGCGTCGCATATATCCTCTTATTTTGTGATTTCATCGACCTCCCTTCGATTCGATGCTAGTTCGTTGGGTGAGATACCTCAGATTTTCTTGCCTGCCTAACGCTTCACTGTTGACACACTTGAACTCGGCTGCCTTGTGCCCTGTTTTCTTAAGCTGGATTAGAATATCGCCTTTCTGTGATTTTCTGATCCTAGAAACTCCTTTGTCAATTTGCTCCAATTTTGGGTCAGCTTTCACATCGCTCAGAAACTGCGCATAGTTCATTTCACCCTTCGCTTCTATAACAATAGAGTCGGGTCTTGTCTTTCTGACTTTTTTTTTGCTTTTTGCCTGCTAAATGCGTTGGTCTCTTACCTTTTTACCTTTGGCGACTTCCCTCGTACATTCGCCATCTTCCGTTTATCACATGAATGCTGGCATTCCCTAGGCTCTGTTTGTTTCTGACACTCTTTCTCATTTTTAAAAACCTGGCCTGACCCATCTTTGTCTGTGTTTTCGACAATTTTCAGGTCCAAAATAGTATTTTTAACCATCCTCCACACGACCTAGGGAGCTTATATTTTTTGAGTGTCTAAGTCCAAAATAGCTTTTTTTATATTCGCGTAAGGGGTGCCGCGTATCGGGTTTCGCATGTGATGCCTTGAAATCGCTCCATTTTCTCGTTTTTTGATGTATTTTTTAACCACCTTTCGCACGACCTAGAGGGCTGAAATTTTATGAGCGGCTCAATGTCAGGAGTCAATTTTAATAACCGCGTTTGATGCGTGTCGCAAATCTCAAAAACCGATATTTTGGGGATAATTACCAAAAAAATAACAGACTGTGTTGCGTGTTTCGATATATACATAAAAGTTTGTATCCAAAAAACGAATTTTTTTTACATTTACTTGTTATAAACGATCTCTTGTCCATTAATCCCAATCGAATTCACTCTTCTTTGAAGAACTCCTTCTGATCTGCCTACAATATGCAAGGAGTTTATGCCACCCAAATTTAGTCATATCTGGTCAGGTGCGCCTAAGACTACCTTGAATCAGCTTGATAAAACATAAAAGTGAGCATTAGAGGTTATCAACATTGCTAGGCCAATAGATGCGTTGGACACCGCTTAAACGTTTCCTGCTTATCAGTCACTGTTTTATTGCTTTTTCCACCAGCGGTGCTCAAGTTGAATTGTTGCATGTTGGTGGAGAGGTGTCATGCCAGTTGTACGTTGGTGGAAAGGTGGCATGCCATTTGCATGCTGTCATCCTTGAATTCAGCCGCAATACACAAGGCGGTCTAAATGATCATCACTTTACCCTCAAACCCATTTTCGAACATAAAGTTAAGTTCAGAGCTTCGTTCTTTATCAGCACAACACGTTGAATGCTTTGCCAAGCTCGGGTTTTCCACTTCGCTACGATTCACAGGCATTCAAAATATTAGCTCACAGACATTTCCATTTGTCCTCTCCTATACTTTTACCACAACGTTGTGCCAAGCATATAGCCGAGCATTATGAGGGTTCGAACCCCTTATCGCGTGCGCAAATTTTTAAAAAAAAGTACAGCAGACTTAGCTCCTTTTAGGATTAATCAAAAATCTAAGTTGAAATGCTTTCTACTCCTCTTCAAAGTTGAAAGAACGAAATGAATTGTGTGACGTAATTTACATTATCACTGACGTGTCGTTCTTTATCATCTGCTCAGAAAGCAAACGAACAATCTCTTAAGCAGGACTAGCACAAAAATATTTTATAAAATTATCAACAAAATGATTTGCATTTTTCGAAGGAATCGAAAGCACCTTGAAGTTCTCCAAAAATTCAATGTATGTCTTTCTTTGACTTATTCTTTTGAAAATTTCTATGCAGAAGCAAAATCCTTTAAACAACCATGAACTACATACAAAAAGGACCGAAGTTGAGTTAAGAAAATGATTTTTTTTTGTCTAAAATCTCTTCTTGGCTGATGCCCCAGACAAAAATATTTCCGGATTTATGTTTATCAAACTGAAAACAGCAATAAAATTTGTAAAGAGATAAGCAGAAGTTGATGATAAAAAAAAATCCAAAGTGAAGTGTTTAAAATTTTTTTTGAAAACATCGCTTCCATTAGGACGAAAGAGAGGGCTTCCCTTATTTGACTTCTCGAATGGATCCCCCAATATGACTGCTTGGTTGTTCGTAGGTGTGTCGCACATAGATCGCATTTAAAAGAAAATATTCACCTTCAGTTGGTAGGATGGCATAAGTAATATGTATAGGAGGTGCTGCTGTTCACAAAAAAATCTTCGTAGCGCGATCTTTTTCTGTAAATGATACGACCATAAATGTTGCAAGATAAAAACTTACCTACACACACAAGCACTATTCACTCTTTGCTGCATGAATGCGATAAAAGTAAGAAAAACAATTTTTACAAAACAAGTCGCTGGAGCAATGGCAAAGAAGTCGGTAGTGAAGCAGTCGGGGAAGCTCATGGTGTCCATAAAAGAAACGAGAGCAGAAAATTGCATACATTTTACATGAATGCGCACGCCAAGTTATTATCCAAGAGGTTGAAGGAGATGGTGAGGGATAAGGTCTGTAAAGGAAACTGCGGGGCTCCAATAAGCATGAGCAATGAAATTTGTTCTGCTTGAATATTGTATTCCAAAAGGACATACAGATGTGCATCTCCATTTTATGTTTATTTGGCCAAAGATGGCCAACAACATCAAATACTGTTTCATTTTCGCATCGCGCTTCTGTGAATGTACATTGGAGCACAGGGACGAGAAGTTAGGGTAAAATGAAAAGGTATAACTTGATCAGCCACTCAGGGAACACGAGTAGCATCAGCATTTGATTGGAAGTCTTTTTTTAAGAGGTTTTGAATTTTCTACGGCACAATTGGTGCCTAAAAACTTTATGCCTTTGTACTTGGATGCTTAGGAAATCATATAACGTGTCGTTTAGTTGCCAAATTTCCAAATCTTCATGGAAAAAGACAGATTAGTTCGGGTAAAAGATAGTTAATAGAATGGTACTATAAAAGTTTGAGTAAATGTTTTTTATTTATTAATAATTAGCGCTCGCGTAATGGGGCTTACACCCTTATAATGCTATATGCTTGGCAGAGCGTGGGATTTAAGAATAAGTAGGAGAAAAAGGGAGTTGTCTATAAGCTTGTGCTTTGAATGCCTGTAAATCATAGCGATGTGTAAAGACAGAGCTTTGCAGAGTATTCCACATACATGTTGTACGGCTGAAGAACGAATCTGTGAACTTAACTGTACGTCCGAAGATGAGCTTGAGTGTAAACTGATAAACACTTAGAGCACTACGAGTATTGCGGTTGAATTCAGGGAGAGGTGCCATGCAACTGGCTATTTCTCTTGAGCACCACTGGTGGAAGAAGCAATAAACAGTAACAAGCTAGAAACGTTCCAGCGGTGTCCAAGCGAATCTATAGACTTCGCAATGTTTTAATCACCGATAAGCTTTAACGCTCGCTTTTTTATTCTATTTAGCATATGCCAGGTAATATTAGGCGCACCTGACCAGATATGATAATTATAATCAAGTAAGAAAAAATACCTTGTAGATTGTAGTTAAATAAAAAGGAGTGAAGTATTTCTTGAACTGTTTTAGAAAACATTTTTAGCGAAGATGAATATGTGGTCGTTCCAACGAAGCTTTTAGTTAACAAACATCCAGATAATTACGAGTTTTTTAATTTTCTCCATGCAAGTGCCATTCATGGATAATAGCAGTGCATTTAGGATTCGCTTAGACCACAACAGCCAGCTCTATCTATGTATCTCCTCCCCATTGCTTAACATACGTAGTTGTTTGAGTTTCCTATGAGAAGTGGAGGGATGTTCCTTAAACTTATATGGGAATTTGAGAGTTCTGTCGTGAACGAAAGAATGAATTCGATTAGAATTAATGGACAAGAGATAAATAATAAAAATGACAAATAGTGTCAGGGACAAAACACAGTCCTGGGGAACGCCAGAATTGTTCTGATTTATTTTAGATTTGAGACCGTCCAAGACAACTTGAATTGAGCGGTTCAAAGATAGCTTGTAATCCGTTGGAGCAGTTTTCCTTCATCTCCATAAGCATGCATTTTGGACAAAAGTGCGTGATACTAAACTCTGTCCAATGCCTCTTGTAAATATCGAGTGGAAGAACTTTGCTTTCACTAAACTAATGTAAAGACTGGTTTCACCGTTCGGTTAATTTCAAGATATTTCATGAGCTGAATACCTTTCCTTTCCTTTCCTTTCCTTTCCTTTCCTTTCCTTTCCTTTCCTTTCCTTTCCTTTCCTTTCCTTTCCTTTCCTTTCCTTTCCTTTCCTTTCCTTTCCTTTCCTTTCCTTTCCTTTCCATTCCATTCCTTACCTTTCCTTTCCATTCCATTCCTTCCCTATCCTTTCCTTTCCATTCCATTCCTTCCCTATCCTTTCCTTTCCTTTCATAATAATCCTCCATGTTAGGCATCCCTGGTCTACGCCATCCTTCCAGCGTAGTTATCACCTCGCTTAGGTCAAAAAAATTCCTCATTAAATGACTTTCCTAGCCGGATTCTCTTTGCTTATGAGAGCTAGGTGCACTGCCGATCGGAGTCTACCGAGCTTATTTCTCTTTACGATGTCGTATAACTCATTCATATATAGAGTCTCCGGAATAGTCCTTCCTCATATACCGGCCAAGAATACTCCGAAGGACTTACTTCTTGAACGCGGCTAAAAGGTCAAAATGGTTTTAGCTAAGCGGCCAAGTCTCAGATCCACATGTAAGTACTGGTATATCCATTGTCTTCGCTTTGTACATTTCATGGGTTTCTACAGATGAAGCCATTATCGGAATTGTTGTTTCACCTCGTCGTTGCCAGTCGTTCCAATCTTTGCGTTCACTGCCTTACTATGCACTACAGCTGCAGTATGTAAGAATAACATTTTTTTGACAGTGTGTCTATTTCACTACCACGCTCGACATCACTTTCGCTTTAAGGTGAGTCCTATCGCGTGCCCTTAGTTGTTTTATGTCTCTTCGTTACTAAGGGTTGCCTGGTTGATTCGATTCAAGTTCGTGTCGATCTTGATCTTGGGTACCGGAGTGATGGTTAGCTTGTAAGGAAATGAAAATGCAGAAAATATTCTTATCTCTTCACTTTATAATGTTTTGATATTTGGATTCTCTGTTTAATAGACCTAGCTTCTCGCGATCATTTTTGATGTGCATGTATATTTCTGCACATAAATGAAAGGGACCCACAATTTAAAGACGTATCCGAACGGCGAATTGAGAAGCTTTTTCCATGTCAAGTTATTACTATCGGACGTTTGTCAGACTTTCGCGAGAGATGGGACACCGTGATAAATACTGTTGCTGTTACTGGGATTCGAACCAGGAACACCCGGCTTAGAAACCATGCTCTTATCCACTGAGACACGGTGCCCACAATGAATTGGATAGATTCTCACTTTGTCTGTTTTTCTTTTGCCGATCTTATTATTTGTAGGCGTATGGCTTGTAACTCACATGCTACAATTTTTTTACTATTTTTTTGTCTTTTAGATTTTGCACAGATATTTAAGCTTTCTTGTCGATCTTCTTGCACAAAGTACCGCCTGTATATTCGGTAAAACACTATCTTAAGCAATGGTAAAAACTCCAACTCCACCCATACATAATTTTTAGGATTAGGTATGATCTCAGCTTATCATTAGGCGCATGAGTATGAAAAGTTCATCTGCAATTTGATTTCTAGTGTTATTAAGGAAACAGAGACAGTGGCAAGCTTATTTTTTGGCAATATTTTAATAAGGAACAGAAATATTCCCCTGGTAATTTTAAAATTCCAATAACTTCGGTTCATTATCAAATACAATTTTTGGTAATTTTTAAGTTTTTTAGAGCAAAAAAGCTACATTTTGCGATCAGTCTCCAAAATATTTACTAACCTCGACATCTCCTTATTTTGAGCAATGACTCCACTGTTCTTTGAACGCGACACTTGTGTATACTTTTCCTGACACAGGTAATGCAAGAAGCTGCAAATGCTATAAAAAAATTCTATCCACCTTAAACGCTCAACACGAAGGTGAAAATATTTAGGTGGAAAAGTTCAGGTACAGATACACACTAATCCCACCCACTAGCACCACAACAAATGCCACAAATGTAAGAAAGAGGGATGTAAGACTGCGATTGCTTCTAAGAATTCCTTTGTGGATGATTTTCAAACTCAAAGTCTGAATATCTGCATCAGTAAAAAAAAATTTTTTAAGCAAAACTGAAACGAGTCTTCTGGTACATTTACAGTTCTTACCTCCACCAACATGTGGATGTGGGATGGGGTAGCTCGCATCTACCACACTTTAACAAGAATACAATAAGATGGCAGCGGCAACTGCTGCAAGTAATATCGCCGAAGAATACGGATAAGATGTTACGGTAATAAAAAGTAACGACCCACTGCGATGCGGGATGAATCTTGAAGTGTCGGTCAGGGCGTATCGGGGCGGTTGCTGTTTGTGTGCAATTTCTTTTAATTTTTAACATTTTAATCTCATGACACCATCGTGGTGGAGCGGGGTGCAGTGTCGTTACCCATCTCCCGATGACTTCAGGTTATGCTACCTCGCGTCACTTGAATTCCTCATCACTTTCTTGCTTCTTTAGATGGCTTCAATTGCAAGCTCACCCCTTCGCTCTTAGAAAAAGTTGTCAAAATTAAACGGCAACAAATTGTTCTGCCACTGTAAAGAGTTCAATTTGAGAAAGTGTTTTGGGCGTTTTCATTGTTGTTGTTGTTGTAAGGATAATATTCGCTTTCTCCGCAAGTAATTGTAATTTTTCCAGGCAATTGAACTTTCTGTGTGCGCATATGGATATCACTCAGTCTGTCTTTGCGGAATAACTGAATGTGTGGGTGTGGTTGCTCTGTGAAACTGGATTGGAAGGAGCAAATTAAGGAAATAAAATTCTGATTTTAATCTTACAAGAATACACTTATGCTTTCCATAATGATGTGAATGTTATGTAAGTACAATAGTAACTTACTTATATAATATTGTGAAAGTTGATGCAACAACGACCTGATAAGGAAGCCCTTTTTTAGTAGAATTTTATTAGGACTGTCGTGTTGTTGAAATGATTAAATGAATTCTTAATTCCATAGTATTTTTATGTTTGTACAGAGAATTTGCAACATTGCCAATATAATATAATACAATATAAGCTCGTTATTTGATTTATCTGTTTCAGTCTTCAGTCAATTTTGTCCCCTGGTGGCTAACATTGTTTGTATTATTTGAGACATATGGCTAACAGTGCTCGGCCCAAAATTGGACGTCCAGATTGTGCTGTTTACATTTTCAATAAGCACAGTAAACAAAACTACTGAATATAAGAAATTAACTTAAAGACTACTTACTTCAACAATGCCATGTATTGATCTCTCGGATAAATAAAATAATTTGATCAAAGTTAAATTTTTTTGTAATATTCCTTACAATTAAAATTTCTATGGGGCTTAAAACACCCGATAGTTTGTTACTCGGGCATCGCTAGGTTAACGATTTGGTTTTAATTTAAGTTGTAACCTACCAGGACTCTGAAGCGTATAGCAGTACCGACAAAGGCATTGAATATTTTAATTGCTCTTTCCCTTCGAAGGCTGTTCATCATCATCATATTTGGCTCTACAACCTGGGTCCGTTCCCGTCCTCCCGCAAAAAGTCTCTCCACCGATCCTAATTTTGAGCCGATGTCATCCAGTTTGGCATCCCTAAACTCTGGACGTCCTGGTCTACGCCAACTTTCCAGCGTAGGCTTGGCCGGCCTCGCTGTCGTGTACCATAAATCCTACCGCAAATGACTTTCCGAGCAGGATCCTCTTCGCTCATGCGAGCTAGGTGTCCTGCCCACCGGATCCTACCGAGTTTAATTCTCTTCACGATGTCGACATCGCGGTAACGCTCGTAGATCTCATCATTATAGAGTCTCCGGAATCGTCATTCCTCACACACACGGCCAACAATTATCCGTAAGACTTTTCTCTCGAAGGCGGCTAGGAGGTTAGAATACTTTTTGCTAAGTACCTAAGTCTCGGATCCATATGTAGCTACTGGTATGACCATTGTCTTATATACCAGCATCTTGGATGTTATGGTTTATTTCCTGGATTTGAAGAGTCTTGACAGACAAAAGTGGGCTTTGTTGGGTTTAAGCAGCCGTGCGCGTTTATTTCTGGTTCCATGCCGTTATCGGCTGTTGACCCGAGATGGTTTAAGACCTGCGCTTCTCCGCTCCACTATTTTAATTGGGGGACCAATATTGGATCTTCTACTCGCAGACGACGTGACCACCATGTATTTTGGTTTGCTCTTATTTACATGACGCCCGTTCGATCTGGATAAAAGCTTGCTCTACAGCTCTTTGGATTCTACCAACAATATCAACATTGTCTCAGTAAGCCAGTATGTGAATGAACTTATAGAGGATTGTTATTCTCGCTGTAACGTTAGAGTCTCGGATCACTTTCTCCAATGCCAGTTTGAAAGGGGACACATGCCAGTCCATACCCTTGTTGGAGCCCGTTATAGATGTTGAATGGGCTTGATAGTGATCCGGATATTTTTACTTAGTTTTTAACATTGTTCATGGTCAACCCACATAGTCGTGTCAGTTTATTTGGTATGCCGAATTCTCTCATGGCTTTATAAAGTTCTACTCTGGCTATGCTATCACAGGCGGCTTTAAGTTATATTAATAGATGGTGTAGTGAGTTTTGAAACTCTAGACATTTTTCCATCACCTGCCTAAAAGTGTAGCTCTGATCAGTTGTTGATTTGCCTTGGATAAAGCCACACTGTTATGGACCAATGATAACTTTAGCATACGGGGCTATCTTGTCTTCAATTTTATACCACGATAATTGCAGCAATTTTGATATCTCCCTTCTAATTTATAGGGCACAGGATGCCTCTTCGCTAGACTTCTTGCATCGACTCATCCTCCAATACTTACACTATGATTTCATAAATTGCTTGGTGTAATGTGTGGCCCCCTATTTTTATCAGTTCCGCTGGGATCCCATCTGATCCCAGGGACTTATTATTTTTGATCCGGTTTACCGCTCTGCTTACTTCGTCTGTGCTTGGTGGCGGCAGCATAGTATGGTGTTCGGTCATTGTGGCCGGATATGGTGGGCATTTAGCAACTCCTTTAAAGTGCTCTTCATATCGCTCTAAGATGCCTTTAAGATCGGCGATCATACTACCCTCTTTGTCTTTGCAGAATGTACACCGCGGTGTATATTGCGTCATACCACGGACTTTCGCTTCATCGCTTGACCGTAGTTGTTTCTGGTCTCTTCGTTGCGATGGGCAGTCGTCTTGACTTGAATCTGATTCGTGGATTATGATGCAATCCCTACATTGACAAGATAGTGGTCCGAGTCGACGATAACACCTCGGTACGTTCGTACCGTCATCAGGCTTGGGTTGTTGCGGCGGTCTATCAACACGTGATCTATCTGGTGGCTCCATCAGGAGATACCCAGGTAGCTTTGTGGATATTTTTACGCGCAAACCTTTTACTCGCAACGACCAAAATATTACTTGCTGCCATCTCGTTGTCCATTGTCATTAGTGTTCTCATGTAAGCTATGGGTACCAATGTACTGCCTGAATACTGGCTCCCTACCTCTTTTTTTATTCATATCCCCAAGAATGGATTTTACATCATACTAAGGGAAGGCATGGAAATCCCGTTCCACTGATTCAAAGAAATCTTCTTTTTCATCATCTAGGGAATCCTCTGTAGTTGCGTGAACGTTTTTGAGGCTTATGTTTTTACGTCTGTCCGGCTTGCGAATAGTGCGTAGCCGTTAATTTATTGCTTTAAAGCTAATAACGATGGGTTTTCATTCTTTTGCTGACTAGAAACTCCACCCGAGCACATGATGGCTTGCATGACAGCTGTAATTTTTGTCATATTCTGAATTTTGTTAGACACCATTCCCCATCCGCCGAATTTCCTGGATTACCGGACAAAAATTATTAGTGACGAACACATCACTCGAAAATTATCGACTCCCCAGGAATGTTTCCTGCTTGTCACGGTTTTTTTCGCTTTTACCCACAATCGGTGTTAAAAACAAATATCCAGGTGCATCTTACCCATCCGCAGTACTCGCGAAGGATGGATAAAAATGTTTCAATTATTCTCTAGAACAGTAGAAAAAACTGGATGGTTTTGGAAGCAAATGCCATTTTTATATTAAAGTATCTTAAACCACAAAAATTTAAATTCAAAATGGAACATCCTCATCAATTGGACAATTAGGTGTTGTAACAGTTCCAGTTGCCTTTCCCTGCGGTCTACATCACCACCAATCTACACATCGATGCATATATTCAATCCCTTCGATATTTGCTTCCATCAGTCCTTGTAGCTAACCAACACTCTAAAAGAAAATCAGTGATCAAAGGGGACTTTGCTGTCTGTTTGGATAGCTTAAAGCGTCAGAGCGCCATTGTCATAGTCGTCGTCTCTTGGGTGTTAATTGCTTTTTGTCACTTACCTCTACATTTTATGCTAATTATACCAACTTCAAGTGATTCACGACTTGTGCCGACAAGTCCTCCATTCAGTTCGCCCATCCACGTCTTTGGTGTCCAATGAATATGCATGAATGGCATGATGGTCCGGTCAACGGAGTCGACTGACACCCAGTTTAGTAATAGTAATTGATATCGAAGTTGCTCCAAGTCGACGTTCAGAGTTCTGGAATATCCACTTTTAATGGAGTTTTCTGATTTTTCTCTCTCCATCAATTGGGAATAAATATCTGTTGATTTTTAATGATGCAGAGCGGTATTTAAGATGCCTGTAGTTCGATTGAAATTGAGAGATTGAAGAACACACAGCTCACACTCACACACCTACACACAATACAAAATAACTTTTTTGGTGTTCAAAATTGAGCTGTTCCGCATGCATGGGATATACAAAAAATAAACTAAACTTTCTTTTGTCACTCGATTTGGAAGCACAAACAACTCGATGTCCGAAAAGAATCCCATTGAGATTGCAGATAATGTTGGTGAGAAATTTAGACAGTGGGGCCAGGGAATCGTTTTCGTTTGCGTTTTATGTACATGAGCGTTTTATTAAATAATGTGTACGATAAGGCCGCAGTATTATGTGATAAGAAGGGATGTGTCTAAATCAGGTTGTTGTTGTGTTGTTACAATTGCAACGTAACGCTTTTGTTTTATGTACACATCTAAATAGAGAGAGATTAACTAACAAAAAGTTAACCATTAAGATTAAACATAAATATATGGTTAAGATCCTGAAGTCCTGAGATTTGCAGCTGAACTGATGCAGCATATGCCTCAGCAAGTCAAGTGTAAACCAGCAGCGATAATGAGCGCCTGTTTGAGATTCAAGCATATTCCGTGCTATTGGAAAGTTGACAAAGTAAAACTAAATCCGAAAGCATGGAAGAATTTCGATGAAGCTTCGTCTTAAAGACCCACAGCGCATTTAAGTTGTGCAGTGGTGTCATTGGTTTGGTACTGCAACACGGTATATACCATCCAATAAGAAATGAATGTTAGGAAGGAACAACTGTTTACAGTTTACTATAATGACCAAGGCGCAATCCCTTCAAAATTGCACATCATTTCAAAATTATTTGAAAATCTTTTGATTTATTGGAAGTTAAAGCTTGATATCATGTCATCATCATCAATCATCAAATGATATATCAGAAGGTTATCTCATATCAAACAAGGAGATGCTTATTTCCACTTCAAAGAAATTAAAGCTGGACCAACACAAACAATTATATTAAGCCCAATTTACCAGTCCCTAAAAATAGTACAATAGCTACATTCGCGTAGATACAAAATAAAAAAAAAAATAAAATACAAGAAAATAAAGGCGAATAAATCTCTACAGTACTAATCAGGTCGCGGGGACTTTACCAACAAAAATATACTACAGATTCCGATAGCTAACTCAGGAATGATTTGAAAATTCGTTCCCTGCAGTTCCCTGATGACCAGGAACCCAAATAAGTTTCTGTAGTGTCTGGCAAGAGATTGCAGTGCATCGTAGCTGTTTTCGACTGATAATGAGTACATTAGGACGATTATTATAATAATACCGGCGCGACAGACCATGCGGTCCACGGCCTGGCTTCTCGCAACCATTTGTGTTGAGCATGCATATTTGTGCACACACAAAAGGACGATTATTAGAGAACGCCCTTACTTACTTAAATCTGGCACAGATCTTAATGGCGTGGAGTTGCGCCTGGAAAACCGTGGGACCTTGGTATATAGACTTTGGGGTTGGGTCCAAAGACCAGCTCAGACTCCAGTATACATCTTCGATCCATCTGTGAAACAGACCAGACCTCTAGCGTTCAGTCCAGGAACACCATTTCACCAGTTTGCCCGGTCCAATATTTATCTTTTAGGAATTGCGTCAAGAATTTTTAGGTGTCCCACATAGTAACCAGGTTTGTACCCGTATTCTAGTTGCAGCCGTCTTTTTGATAAGAATTGCAAGGATTTGCACAAAAGCTTCTAATGCAGTCGTAGGGTAGGTGTGCAGGGCGCCCGTTATATATATACAGGCACTTCTTTTCATCTATATTGAGAACATGAAGTAATTGTTATTCCCATTGCTTGGGTAGGTTGATTCTAAAAATATTTACCCCACATTAAGACAAAACAAAAAACATCCAATCCAACGCATTCTATTAATTATGCTTCAAGCTGTTTAGTTTCTTGTTCGTGGTTAGCTACAAGGACCTGTAGCTATGCTAACTTCGTCTATGCTTGGTGGCGGCGGCATAGTATGATCTTCGGTCATTGGTGGAGCCTCCAGTTCCTCAGTTATCTGGCCATTAAGCAACTCATGAAAGTGATTTTCCCATCGCTCTAAGATGCCTTTGAGATCGGCGATCAGATTATCCTCTTTGTCCTTGCAGTATGTGCAACGAGGTGTGTATTGCGTCATACCGCGGACTCTTTGGTAGAACTTCCGCGCCTGGTGCGGTCCTCGCTCTGTATACTGTTCTAGTTCACGGGCGAGATTCTTCTCCCCGGCTGCTTTCTTTCGCCGGTGAACTGTTGTCGCTTGACCGTAGTTGCTTCTGGTCTCTTCGTTGCAAAGGGCAGCCGTGTTGACTCGAATCTGATTTGCGGATGCAGACTTTCGTGATGATGCAATCCGCGCTCGGAGCATAGTACTAACAAGATAGTGGTCCGAGTTGAGCTTTACTTTCGTAACGTCACAAGATTTGTTTGCATCATACTGAAGGCGGGCATAGCGTTCGATTGATTCAAAGCATTCTTCTTTTTCATCATCTGGGGAATCCTCTGTAGGTGCGTGAATGTTTATGTGGCTTAGGTTTTTAAATCTGCCCCGCCATTCATTTACTAATTTAAATTCGATAACGGTGGGTTTCATTATTTTGCTGGGTAGAAACCCCACCCCGAGTACATGATGTCTTGCTTGACAGCTGAAATATATGTCATATTCAGATTTTTGGAAGACAACATTCCCCGTCCACCGCATCTTTTGGGTTGCTGTTATGTCAGTCTTATATTTAGACAGGTTATCGGCCAACCGTTGTGGAGCTCGAGCTCTATACAGTGAGCGTACGTTCCATGAGAAAATTAAATCTTAAATCGTTTAGCCATTTTCGTTGCCTTGATCGTCGTCGTTTGGGATTTAAGATTCCTTAATAATAATTTTTTACAGGCGAGGTTATTGGCCACGCGCTAACTTTTTTTTAAGGACTAGCCGGATCATTCAGATTTTCCTGTATTAGAAGAAAATTGCCAGCGGCCACAAGGTGGAGGTTTGATCGCACTGCCACCTACAATTCTGTGATTTTTTCCCTCTTCTACTGATCTACTTCTTCAGATGGCTGACCACCAAGTATTAATATAACTTATAATAATAATAATAATTCTCTATTAACAAACCTGTCAAGCCTGCCTCGGTCAATCTCTCAACATTATATTTTGCTTTCTAAAAAAAAAAACACAAGCGAATATTATAACTATCAACCTAACTTGGACTTCATTACTGGACAATTAGGCTCTGACATATAAAATTAAACGGCCATGTTCCTCATGTCTCAAAAACAAACCTCAATTCGCCACATGGACAAATATTTAAAAAGCTATGCGCTTTGACATTTTCTATTCTCAGGACACCAATGCGGATGGAAATTGGTGGATAAAGAAATTGGAAAAACGTAACCCAAAGACAAACGACGTGGGTCAGCAAATAATACCAGTGGATTGCCTCACTAAGACTCTCTCTATTACTCTCTGCTTGGCGTTCGTCGAAGCGGCACTTAATCATTCAGACTTCAAACTGAGAATTGGGAATTTCGGGAAACGGCAATGAACCAAAATGAGTAGTGGCATGCAGTGTCGTTTCCCCTACGGAGAAATCATTGAGATGTCCTTAGATTTTGCTGTGTTTTTTTTGTCTATGGACGCATTTAGTTAGAGTTTGGCTTGCATGTCCTGGATGTCAATTCATTTCTTGTTAACGCGAGTGAAATACACAGGAGAAAAATTGTTTGGTTCTATGTTTTTTGTTTGTATTAGGGAAGACGACAAACCACCACTATTACCTTCATCCCGTGAAAGTATCTCGTTAAAGAACTTTTGCCATCTTCAATAGGAAATTGCATCTTTTCTTGTTGTTGTTGTCGAAATTTGTCAATTGCTGTGATGCGAGCGGGAAAAATTAAGGATCCACTTGAGATGGCAATTTTCGAGACATTCCCAAATGATCTTAGAGTGCAGTATTGCAGTTTCATCCTTCTTGCAAAGATACGATATGTAATTGTTTGCATTTATAATATTACAGCTGCAGGATATTGTGCATCCTTATTAATCCTATGATCGGCATTGCGACAACCTTTGGAGTTTATTAAAAGTCCTGTTGCGAATTTGCCAATGACAATTTGCAGACGGAAAAGGACGAAACCGATGTGGACAGTGAATGACCAACATTCAAGTAAGTACTCATACAGACCATACATGCAAACGCACAACAACACAAACTCTTGGCTTATACCGCACGTGGAGCACGAACTCTGTTTGGCCAATATGCCAGAAATTATCTCGAGTTTAATTGAATTTAATGGCGGCATTCAGTAGCACACATTAATTGAATTGAGAATATGAAATAATAATGTTTGTCTGTGCTCTGTGTGTGTGTTTGAATGTGTTTGGGACTCCTGCGGGAGTACTTTTGTGCAATGCGAGCAAGTCAGAAGTGATAAAAATTTATTATGGAAATTTCATTTATTTCGGATGTTATTCATTTTTGGTTGGAACGCAACATTTAAAACACCCAATGGATTTTACAGTTATCGCATCGAGCAGCAATATAGTCTGAAGGTTTATTCGGTCGTCAAGGGTATTTTAAAGTCCACTTGAACGGATACAAATTTGTAAAAATCTTGAGATTCAAAGCGCTGAAGGTATAGAAAAATATAGCATGATACTATAGTATTGATCGTGCAAGCTTCCAGTACCTAACTCAGCTCAACTGGAAAATTACAGAGCACCAAACGTGAACGAGCGCTACCGCAATGCATATATCGAGCAAACATTAAATCTTGGTATGCTCCGGTGGAGTGGTTAACCATCAGCACAATAGGAGAGCAACCTGAAGTACGTATGCACGTGCGGTATCTATTCTGATTGGTGGAAGTGCGATAAATTCTCCTCGTGGAGGCCGCCGCTAACTTTCTCCAAAAAAGAAAACCGCTTATATCCTCGCCCGTATAAAAAATATAACGAAACCCCAAATTAGTGTCAAAAAAAAAATAGTTCCACGACGACAAACACAGCAACGAAGGCAACTTAACAATTTAAGAATTTTCTCATGGATCATAGGCCGAAAAGCTAATATTCAGACAGTACATTGGAACCCGCGAATCAGATTTGAGTCAACACGGCTGACCTTCGCGACGAATAGACCAGAAATAACTTGGGGCTCACGTCCCTTTTCTGAGAGAGGAGCTTCTAAAGATTGCATTTATTTTCAGAAAAGTGCGTTTTTCTCAGTGACGCGAAGGAAGTACGGTCAATCGATAGCACTCGCCGTAAATGCAGGGTGAGTAAGTCCTGGTGCTGATATGTCGGGCGTAGAAGAGAAATGAATGGAGTACTGTCAAAGCTACTGCTGACTCCATCTAAGGTAGTACTCGTAGAGAACAAAACGAATGGTTCGATGTCGTATGTAAGCTAGCGACTGAAAACGTAAGAATGTTCCGTACCGAGCAATGCAACAATCACATAGAACGCGGGTACGCGAACTTGAATGAAAAGAGCTCAGAATTTATAAAAAAAAAACAGTTCAACGGCAAAAGAATGCAGCCTGGCAGAAGAATCTCGTTCGTGATCTAGAACAGTACAGAGAGCGATGACCGCAAAAGTCGCGGAAGTTCTACCAAAGAGTCCTCAGTATGACGCAATATACACCGCGTTGTACATACTACAAAGACAAGAAGTGTAATCTGATCGCCGATCTAAAAGGCATCTTATAGCAATGGGAAGAGCACTTTCATGAGTTGCTAAATGGCCAGCTAACTGAGGAATTGGAAGCTCCACCAACGACCGAAGACCGCACCATGCTGCCGAAACCAAGCATAGACGAGGTTAGCAGAACGATAAATAATCAGATCAGACAAACTGCCAACAGCTTGTCGACTACACAAAGCTCTCTCCCTTGACCACAACAATCCACTTGGTTCTGTAAAAAAACCAAACGGTGAACTTACATCTGCTAGAGAAGAAATTCTTGAATGTCTGCTTAAAAGTAATTTGCCTAATTGCATCATACCAGACAATCAAGACGCATACGAGGATATAAATATGCACCCATACATTATTACGACCGAGGCCTACAGACGCTCAGCCAGCATCTTCTCACCAGAAAGCATTCGCTGGGCGATAAGCTCATTTGGCCCTTACAAGTCTCCAGGTGGAGATGGAGGTGGCAGTAATGTATAAAACTAATTGAACCAGTGCTCGCAAAACTATACAGAGCCAGTTACAGCCAAGAATACGTTCCAAGGTGCTAGAGAGATGTGCTAGTTTTGTTCTTACCGAAAGGAGGAAAGAAATTCCCCGAGGATATCAGCTTCACATCTTTCATTCTAAAGTCCATGGAGAAAATAATAGGCCATAACATAAGGTATAATGCGCTCCAACGAATTCCCTTAAATAGCAGTCAACACGCATACCAGACTGGCAAATCGACGGAAATAGCACTACATGAGCTGACAATCAAAATCGAAGATACACTTCGAAGCAAATAAATGTTAATATGCGCCTTCATTGACATACAAGGCGTTTTAGACAACACTATTCAAACACAATCTAGAATCGACTCCTCTATCATGGGATGGGTCATGAGCATGCTAAGAAACAGGTAGATTCAAGCCTCACTCGGCGACGAAAGCATCACAATAGCGGCAACCAGAGGCTGTCCACAGGGCAGTGTCCTATCGCCCCTTCTGTGGCAATTAGTGATGGAACAGCTGTTCGCCAAGCTAGAAAACAACGGCCTAACAAATATAAGCTATGCAGATGACCTAGTTCTAGTAGTTCGTGGCGTATTCGAGAACGAATTCGTCGTATGCAATTTGCTCACAAACTAGTCAAAGAATGGTGCAAAGAGGTTGGCCTAAGCGTCAATCCTGACAAGATAGTTTGCACCCTATTCACCAAAAGGCACAGAATAACGCTCCCAGTAATACAATTCCAAGGCAAAACCCTTCAATTAACGCCAGAAGCCAAATATTTAGGGGTCGGGTTTGACAAAAAACTAACATGGAACCCCCACATATCATTTATTACAAACAAAGCTAAAAAAGCTTACTTCACCTGTCAACGCATGTTTAGCAAAACGTGGGGAATAAACCCGCAAATTACCCTATGGCTATACCAACGCATAATTAGAACCAGGATCACATACGGCGCCCTGGTTTGGTGGCCAAAAACAGAGCAATCAACGACACGCTCAAAACTGAACAAAATACAAAGACTAATCTGTCTAAATGCAAGAGCGCAGTTAAGAGCTGCCCAACGGCCACTTCCACTCTGCACATACACATCAAAAGCGAGGCTGTATCAAGAGCCACGAAACTAAAAATTCTTGAGCAAATAAAGCGGTCACTCTAGCATCATAACCAAAATAGACTTGTAATGTGTAACTGTCCAACCATCAGACCTAATGATAAAAACAACTAATTTCAAAAGGCATTTTTCGATTAAAATAACCCGATCGGAAAAATCAAGTTGAAGATATCGTAAGTACCCTTCCAAACGATGCATCCATCTGATATACGGACGGAACAAAAACGAAAACAGGAACCGGAGCAGGAGTATTCGTACCCAGAATCACACTACGAATACACCTAGGTAGATCACCAACAGTATTCCAGACAGAAACTATAGAAATAGAAGCCCGCATCCTGAAATGTACTAAAAGAAGGTACAGAAGAACCGAGATATATGTGATCTCAGACAGTCAGGCAGCCCTGCTAGCACTAAAAGGTACAGTCTTTTAGTCTAAAATAACGTGAAGCTGCTTCTTCTACTGGCCAAAAACAACAAAATCACACTAATGTGGCATATCATGAAACGAGGCAGCAGACCTCTGTGCAAGAGAAGGCGCAGAAGGAACTTTCACTGTTCCAGAACCCAGCATTGCCTATTCCAAATGCCATATCAATAGAAAAATTAAAGAGTGGGAAAACACTACCATCGAAGCGGAATGGAATTCTTCGTCTGGGATGAGATAAGCAAAGAAACTTCTAAAATGCAACATTAGTCATTTGGACAGGGCCATCGAACCGAACCGCCATACACTGGTCTGGTATCTGGCGCATTCCATGTCCATCCAATTGGACCTATGCCGATTCTGCAACGAGTTAAAGAAAAAGCACATACTCTTCGTATACGTATCACAAACCCAGAAAGGAATAAAACATTTCAAGACTCATACAGTTCCCTGGCCGAATGCAAGACCAATCGCATTGTCAGATGTGGTTAGGTTAGGTTAAGTTAGGTTCGTTGGCTGCTATTGTACACTTAGACCGAAGTACGTTCCATTGGGATACCACCTAAATTCACAGGATCAGAGCCTTTCCGCTTTTATTATAGAGCCCATTTTGTGCTCCTTGTAATTTTTAGGATGTCTCCCACTTTGCAGTTTTCGACATCCGATAAGCTATTTAATGTACCATATCCCAGATATTTTTGTCTTCTGCTTGCAAGAGCCGGGCATGTACACAGAAAATGGGATACTGTTTCCTCCTCCTCAGCGTCATAGCAGCTTCTACAGAAGTCAAGGCCCATCTTTCTCGCATGCACTCCAAGAAGACAGTGCCCTCTTAAAACACCTATAGTTATTCTTCGGTAGGGATATCAATGCTCTGTCTAGAGTCCAGCTTAGGCCAGACTTGTTTTGCTATAATACATGTGGCGGTATGCATCCATCTCGCGTTTGTTAATTTTTCTGCCTCTTTCCGAAGCAGTAACTTGATCGTTGATAACGGTCTTCCTATCCCTGCCCTTTCCGGTAGCAGTTGGAGTTTTGTGCCATTTCTAGCTAATTCGTCTGCTTTGCAATTCCCAACGATATCAGAGTGACCGGGGACCCATACTAAGCATATGTTAAAAAATTCACTCATCTCCTTAAGAGATGTGTGGCAGCTTATCGCTACCCCCGATGTCATCAAGACAGATTCCAGCGATTTGATTGCCGCCTGACTGTCTACGTAAATTATAATATCGGTTACCGATAATATATTATGTTTCAGCCAGGTTACTGCTTCCTCAATCGCTGTTACCTCAGCCTGATACACGCTGCAATGGTCCGGTAATCGAACGGAAATGCTCACTCTAGGTTTGTCACAGTAGACTTCGGCACTGACCCTACCGTCGAGTTTGGAGCCGTCCATCAAGAATTTCATAGCAGCAGTTTCTTGTGGCGATCCATCCCTCCATTGATCTCTGGAGTGGTAGATGGCTCGGATACCTTTCTTAAAGCATAACACTGGTTGTTTGTAATCTAAGTTCGCCAGTTCAACCTTTAGCGAGTTGTTTATCGTCGAGTGTCCCGTTTGAATAGGTTTCCCACTGATGTGTTGCTGACAGTCGCGCGGCCGTAAAGGCTGCTCTCTGCCTGCCGTATATATCTAAAGGAGTCAGGTGCAACATTAATTCTAGGGCGCGTGTAGGTGTTGTTTTCAGTACTCCACTAATGTGAAGACAGGCTGCCCTTTGCACCTTCTCCAAAATTTTTACATAGGTGGATTTTCCAAGAGCCGGCCACCAAACGCCAACAACGTACATGAGTATTGGTCTTACTACTGCAATGTATAGCCAGTGTACTAGCTCTGGCTTTAATCCCCAGCTTTTACCAATGGCGCTTCTATACGCATATAGAGCTTTAGTAGCTTCGTTAACTCTCTCTAAACTGTTTGGTTTCCAGCTTAGTTTATTATCCAGGATTGTGCCCAGAAATTTCGCCCTATTGGTGAAAACTAGATTGGTCCCGTTTAGAGTTGGTGGAGTGACTTTTGGCACTTTATATCTATTTGTTAAGAGGACCAGCTCTGTCTTGGACGGGTTTACTCCTAGTTCGCAGCCTTTGGCCCATTTTGTGACTATGGAGAGGGTATTTTGCTTAACCTCTGTGGTGGTTACTAGAAACCTACCTGTGACAGCTATGGCTACATCATCAGCATAGGCAACTACGCTTATGCCCTCTCTTTCCAGCTCCTTTAGTAATCCATCGATTACTATGTTCCAGAGGAAAGGGGATAGAACGCCTCCTTGCGGCGTTCCTCTAGATTAGAAGGCATGTACTTCTAATGGTGGAGCCATTCAGCTCAGCGTGTCAGATGTGGTTGCATTCATGAAGGAACTCAGCAATCACATAATGTGGTAAAACATAAGGGACGCACAAGGCTCTTTAGCCCCACATATTATAATAAACGCCTTGGTAAGATCAGGTGTAGTGTTTTCCGGCATTATCTCATCTCGTTAATGAATGAAAATGAACCAATTAGTGTAACACAAATCCTTCACTTTACTATTTCGGCCCATCCTAAACAATTTAAGTAAAGTGACATTGAAAATTATTCATTTTTTTGTTGTTGCAATTAATTACCCGCCAATTAATTGATATTTTAAGTAAAAAAAACCAACTGAAGCGACTGAAAATCGCGTCCTCACAACACTGAACAAGTTTGGAAAGCAAGGTAGCGAGCGCAAGAATGACAAATGTGTTATGCAATTTATTGCACCTGCGCTCCCGCCCACCAACTGACGCCAGGTGTTGTATACGTACTATGGAGTGGAGTGTACGTGCAACTTACCAACCACATCAGCTTCAGAAAATACAAATGAGAAAATGAAATAATTAATGATTGCCCCCGGCGGCATCGGCGCCCACCCCGTGTTTCACTTTTTTGACAAATTGACCTCCAAATGGGTGACGCACACTGAGCTAGCTGATTGCACGAACGTCACGCAACAAAGGAGGTGGTGGTAGTCCCGCCTAAATTCCATTTGTTATTTGTTGGTGTTGTTACAATAAAAGTCAATTTAGCGTTAAGGTCACGTTTCACTTCGTTATCCGCTGAGTGTCAGTAAACAAAAATGTCTGCTCGCAAATATTTGATGCAGACAAATAATGAAGGCATCGTGCGCATTGTCACGCGTTCGGAAATTGATTTCACACCGTCTGACGTCACGACAACCAAAACTGATTTCAACAAACAAAAGCATTTTTCGCCATTTGCATCGGGAGTCCTTGAGTTGCATATTCCTTCATTGATTTTAGCTTGGTGGTGAGTGACGAACAATGTGTCAACAAACAAAGTGCAACTAACTTGTCCCACTTGCTTTGTAGCCACTGCACAGAGTCACAGAGAGGATTGCACGCCGCTTGCTACTCAGACAGTCGTCGTGTTGGTATAAAATGGAAAACCCCTTTGGTACCAACAAGAAGATTAGTGATTCCCATGAAGGAACATATTCTTTACTTAGTATTACCGATTTGTTTTATCCGGCCACAAAAAATTGCAATGGAATTTGGAAAAAATCGCCAGATGTCTGGAATCAGAAAGCAGCTTTGGTCTGGATTATGGCAAGACCAAGAAATTGGTGTTGGGCGCGTTCTTTTTGATTTATCCTCGCCGCTTTTCCTCTCGCTGTTTCTGTTGTTGTGGAGCAAATATTCGAAGGTAAACATTTCTGGTTATTTAGGGAACTACGTTCTCGTTTGGATATTTTCATGATAAAATGATATTTTGAATAAAAAAAAAGATGCGCCCTTGGCAGAGAGAAGCTGTGCTAACATTTAAGAACAGAGTCTTATCGGCTTTTCATCCATTGGCGGAAGGCTACCTTAGAGTTGTTAAAGTTAAATTAATTTGAAATTTAATTTTGCTTTATCATTGGAAGACTTTTATGTACATAGCATGGCAAAAGGCAGATACTTATTTCGTTTATAACTCTGAGGTTTGATAATTTTATCATTAAGCAGTGTGATACCATCAGATTTCGATGCCTTTGTGCTGATTTTTCGCTTATACTACTACTTATAGGCGATAGAATAGTGTATTATTCGGTCTTTGGTGGAGCTTCAAACTCCTGAGTTAACTGGCAATTTAGCAAATCATTAAAGTGTTCTTCCCATTACAATCATGTGTAACCCGGTGTGTGTTATGCCATACGTGCACTCTTTTGTAGATCTTCCGCTCTAGGCGTGCTCCATCTGTGCCGTTCTAATTCGACAACAAGTTACTGATCCAAGATGACATCGGAACCTCGGCACTGTAGTAACGTCATCAGATCCGGCTTGTCTGTTTGCTTGCAAGCGGCTCCATCACGATACGTACTATGAGACACCAAGCCGTGCTAAATTGAATTCCGATATATTCTTGCGTTAATACCCCTTAGAACGTTGTATTTTCATCTTACTGAGAGTAAGCATGCATTTATCGTCTGGGAAAGGCTTATGATGATAATGTTCTTAAATACACCAGATATGCAAATTATAAGAGCTTATCACGAAAAATATAGAAACTTAATGAGACCGTATAAAGAACGCCAAAACAACAAAAACTTTGAAGAACAAATTTATAGAATATTCCCAAAACCCATTCGACATCAGCAGCTGCAAATGTAAAGTAGTCGGTGAATGTTCGTGGGAAAAAGGTAGAAAAGTTGTACCCAAGGAAGAAATAAATGTCCTAATCGATCAAAGGATGACTAGAAAAATGATTATCGGATTATCGTTGATGTAGCCGCAACAACAAAGAACAAACAAAAAAAAACCAAGAAAGAACGATATCTCGTTTAGGACAATTTGAAGTTTCTGAGAAGCCTTTCTGTTCTCTTCATCTAGTTGATCATAAGCAGCGGTAGCAGCAGCTTATCTGAAGATATCCCAGTAATTGTGCCTTCCAAATTTAAGGACCTAGTACAAGAGTCACTGTCAAAACAAATGCATATCCATCTCCCATCTTGGCTCTTGCCTGCGATCGCACTGGAGGCACTAGAATTTCCGATAGATCTGCTGCTATTATAGCTTCTGCTGTCCTAAAATATGTTGGTCTGATTACATTAAGTGACCAAAGTCTACTAGATTTGAAGAGCAAAGAAAAATACTGCTTTACAAGACCTCAGTTGTAATGAAGCAACTTTACTTTGATGGAAGATGGAAAACGATGGACAAAACGTTAGTCACCGTCAAGAAAGGAGTTAAATGGTACAGAAAACGGCAAATAGACGATCACTAGGTCATTGTATCGGAACCAGGAAGTGTTTTTTTTTTTTTTTTGCCATGTCACTTGTGATACAGGCTTGGCTAAAACAATCAAGGACAGTATTGCTTAATATTTGAATAACAAATCGGTGGACTTGAATGTTTTCTCTGTAGTTGTTTAAGATGGGACAGTAGTCAATACAGCTGGAGTTGTATTCATTTATTAGAGAAAAATTTAAATAAGGCGTTACATTGTTTGTTGAATCTGTGCTGTTGTATAGGTGCAGCACTTGTTAGGTGACCGCTACTATCACAAGAAGATTACAAACGTTCATAAATAGTTGTCGGGTTCTCTGGCCTAACCGTATCTCTAACGAACATCTTTACCAGAGAATAGGTCAGGAACGAATAGGCACAACCATCCAACGACGGAAGTTGCAGTTGATTGGTCATACATTCCGAAAAGGCGACAGTTCAATAGCAAACTATGCAATGCAATGGAATCCATTATCTCAGGGTGGTAGAAGAACGGGTCATCCGAGAAATATATGGCGCAGAACAGTGTTAGGAGCCATGGCAATTGGGGAAGAGTTGAAGAGAGCTGAAGCTGGCCAAGGACCGTAGGACCCACAAGGTGATATAGGATATAATAAATCAATCAAGTTGCCCCCACCTCTGCCACTCGTGGGTCTAGGGCCACTTGGTCTTGGTATTTTGCAAGCTTTGTTGTGAAGAATTTTCTAAACTTACACTAATGCTGTGGACGTGGCGTACCCTGCACCGCCTTAAAAATTGTATTATTGTTTTTCTCCATAAAATCCCATAAGTACTGATGAACATAATCCTTCAGACTACAGCCTCTTGCACTAAAGGCCCTGATTACATGTGGAGGGCGGGCTCCTTTTGAGATATCACGGTTCCTCCCCGCTACCAAGACAGTCCACTGGGCGCGGATCCGTTGACAGTACTGAATTATGACAAGAAATGCCTCAGCTCACATGATGACTCTTTGAAACTTAAGCCGCCATCCCAACGACAAGGTGCCTACTATCGTTGGAGTGTACAGGTGTGTCCAATAGCATCTGTAAACACTAAGAATTTGAGTCAATGTCATAGTGATTCTTCTGTTATAAAGGAGTAGATGAAATGCTTTTTTCCATCACCATAGTCTATCAAAAAGTCAAAAGGGACGTACAGGCTGCTATTGATGGATTCAATGTACCCAGTGAAAGGACTTGGATTTTTCGATTGCGTCCTCTAATACTCCACTTCTATTGTAGGATCAATATTGGAGCCTTTCGCCACCGACGCGTAAAACATGTTTCTATCAATTATGTGCAACAATTACAACCTCTTTGTGAGCTTGAATGCTAATACAGTATTTCAAGATTGCATGACCTCACAGAGGATGACATAAACGATCTGTAGTACTTTGCAGCTGCTCCGGGTCCTTTTTAAAAATAAATAAGTTTACGACTGTCGTTGTTACGAGCATGTTATGGTAAGAAAACTTGCACCAGCTGACAAACGCCACCTGCTTCCCCGTCTTCCTCTTCTTGGCTGTGTAATAAAAAAGATCCAACAAAATAAAGAAATAATAAAATTAATTTGCTTGCCATGCACTCGTTCGCTTGAGAAGGAAAAAATTAAAACTCTAAACACCAAAAACATGATACGGGAAGGATCATCCTTCTCAATGGGATTTTCATTTTCTTTGGTGCCGTACTTTTTGCGAAGAAAACTCAACGTAGCAGATGAAGTAAATGGCCCTCGTCGTCTAGCAAGTGGCACTCTTCGGAAGAGTTTTCTAGTTGGGGAATCTTAAAGAAATGCTAAGCTAACGGGTTGCAGATTCATTTATTTTTTCATTTCAAATTTAAATTTAGCAGATACTCGTATACTCGTAAATACATATGTACATGTGCTTTACAGTGCACTTGCACTCAAATTGGCAAGGCAGAATATATGTGTTGCGGTGGTTAGTTGCAGTGTACTGCTATCTTCAATTATTCCAACTACTCTCTGCTGCAAGTCATTAGGCCGCATCTGCATTGAAGTGTGCTCGTGTGCTACCTAATTTCTGCACCTGTCTATTCTGTGACAATGTTGTTATACATATAAGGCGTACATACCGCACTTTCGCATACAGTCGACAACATTTATGCAAAAGACGTCGAAATTTGTTTTTTTATTTGTTATGCATGCAATGTCCTGCAGTGCCGCATTGTTCGCCGGATATGCAAAAATTCTAATACGTTTACCACCTTGCATGCATATCTTTATTCCATTTCTACTTTTTTATGAATAAATAAGTGGAAGCAATAGAGTAGTAGTGGAAGGAATGCCATGATTACCATGTGCCAAGTCCTTTCTGTTTCCGTTCTTAGAGTGAAACAAGTAATTATTTTCCCTTTCATTTCGTTTCACTTGGCAGATTGCAGATCGTGAAAAAACTTTCCCATTACACTCAGCTTTAGTTGGGCTAAATAGGTTCTAATATTAAAAGGGTTCAAATGTCAAAGGTGCAATAAAAATTCACTTTTTATCTTAAAAGAATGTCTTCCGAAATAGGTGAGAAATCCAAAATGAGGATTTTTTTTCTTCTGAGAGTCTACCAGTTCTTCTTTTCTCCTTTTATTCATTGTCTGCTAAATTACTATAACAGTAGAGGGTGGGACAAGACAAAATAATTTCCATTTTGACCTGATTGGACATCCAATTGATAATTTCTAAAATTTGGTTGTCATTCTTTCATCAAAGCGTTGCCGCCATTTCCATTACTCTCTACTCACCGCGACGATCCAGTTGCAGTTGCTTGCAATCAAACTTCAATCATCAAATCTCAAATTAAACTTCAGGTCGTGAGACCGTTTCTTTCGAATAGATTCCAAGACTCATGACCCCAGTTTGACAAAATCTGCGTTCACGACACAACATCTGGAAATGGACTAAGGCTGATTGACATTTCTGCGGGAAGTAACACGTCACTATAGTAGATACACGGTTTCCTTAACTCAATGTTCACAAGGTGACTTGCCGTTCTTCGGGTGAACATACCGTTAAGCAAATTAATTATGTGATAAAATATAACATCAAACGGCTACAATCTCAACAGTCTGACAGAATCTGCAACAAAGGAAGAGGCAAGCTTTCCAGTGACGCAAAAAAGATGAAAACTGCCCATCATATCTACGAGCACAAAAAGCGACTTTTTCAAAGGAAAACAAGTAAATGTCAAAAAACTTGTTTTTTCGGCTTCAACCTTTTATGTACATATACATTGACACACGCCAAATGCGTCGCACGCCTCCAGAATTTTAGCTCTATAGGACGTGTGCAAGTTGGTCAAAAGGGACTTCAGAGAAGTCGAAAAAACTACTTTTTCACGCATCACACGCGATACGCGATACAAACTTTTATGTATACATCGACACACGCAACACACGCCACATGCAACAAGCGTAGCACTGAGTCACTCACAAAATGTCAGACCATTCCATGTTTCTTTCTTTCTTTCCTTAACTCCGCGGGGGAGCATAGGGCTTCTACAAACGCCCGCCAACGAACTCGATTTAACGCCTGAGGTTCCAAGAGACATCACTCGGTCCCCTGGGATCTTGCTTCCTCTTCTATTATCCTTTTCCGTGTCCTGCTAGGACGGCCAACTCGACGGCTTCCTTGTGGATTCCAGTCGAGCGCTAGTTTCGTAATGTCGTCCGCTGGCTTTCTCAAAGTGTGGCCAATCCAGCTCCATTTTCGTCGTCTGATGGTGATCGCGATTGCTTCCTGCTGTGTTACTCTCCGCAAGTCTTGATTGGTGATAATGTCCGTCCATCTTATTCTCAGTATCCTCCTCAAGTACTTGTTGTCGAAAACTTTGAGGAGCGTCGCAATTGACTCTGTGACTTTCAACGTTTCGCAGCCATACAAGAGTACTGAGAGAACGTTAGATCTGAAGATTATTAGCTTTAGATTCCGGGAGATTTGCGAGGAGTTCCAGATATTATTAAGCATACTATAGGAGTGTCGCGCCTTGTTTTTTCACGAGAGCACACATCCGAGTCAGCACCACCATTTTTTGACAACCAGCTGCCAAAATAACAAAACTTATCGACTTCCTCTATCTGATGTCCGTCAATTGAGAGATCACATGTTCCACTAGCGTTAACGCGAAGTGGTTTTGTTTTTGAGACGTTAATTTTTAAACCCACTTTGTTAGCGTGGAGTTCTAGAGAGTTTTTCGCTCGATGTCACCTAGCGATTCCATGTTTAATTGTTCCCTTTATCGTAGTCCTTGTGAGGCTGTGGCTCAGTGGATAAGAACATGGCTTCTGAGCAGGATGTTCGTGGTTAAAATCTCAGTAACACTAAAAGTATTTTCACGGTCCCAACTTGTCACGGAAAGATTCGCAAACTCGCCGTTCGGGCACGGCGTTAAATTATAGGTCCCTTTCATTTGTGTGCTAAAAATATGCATGCACAACACAAATTGTCGCGAGAAGCTAGGTCTTGGAACGCAACGGTCTGTCACGCCGAATATTAAAATTATTGTTCTCCTAATTTATTACCTGAAGACACTAGTAATGAGTTTGACAATTGACTATAGGCAAGATTTAAAAAAGCTTACCAACATTTGAATGGATAGTTCTGAGTGAATTCAATGCCCACAATGATACTTGGTTGACCTTTTCGAATAGTAGAGATCGAACTGGTGAAACCGGACAGCTATATACAAATACCAAACTCCTAGATAAGCAAACTAGATATTCCGATACAACTGGACCTCACGTAATAGATTCTAACTTCTATGCCAGATTGATTTACCCAAATTAGTCCAGCCCTTGTAGAGCCTATTCATAAAATGCTTCTGTGGCCCTTCAAAAATACCAACTGGTAGCTCCTGAACCCATTTTATAGCTCATAGGATTGGTCTGGCAGCTTTACCAACAATAATGCTGATGAAGCTTAACAACTTATCACGTCAACCATTTTACTTTACATTGTATTGCTTCCTCTTTTAAGATACGCAATATTCGTAAGAATAAGTGGTTTAATGAAAAATGCAAGGCAGCAGTCGCTAGTAAAAATGTAGTTGCAGTTCTGTAGAAAACCTTGTTAAGTTTTAAATAGCCAGAAACAAAGGAAACGCTTTAATAAAAACAACCAAAATAATATATGACCTCAAGTTCAAAATGATAGATTCAGATTCAAACAGTCGTAGCTTTTGATCGTTTACTGCCTTAATAAAGACTTTGCAGACATAACTTCAGCTATTCCTTCTTTATTTCATAATGGTATTCTTTATAAAAATAGTATTGAGAAAGCTAATCTCTTAGCTTCATATTTTGCTAGTGCGTCTATTCTTCCTTTATTTAAAAAAAGCCCACCAATCAACCCGAATGTAGGCTTAGGTATGTCCAAAATCTATTTCCGGCCAAGGGTTGTTTCAAAGATTCCGTTCATAAAGTTTCGACCACAGACTCAGAATTTCGGTAGTTATTTTTAGTTATTTCCAGCATTCCTGGATACTTGACTGGCGTTTTGAGATTGACAGATATAAGACAGAGATAAGATCCTAGCTGTGATTTTTGAGCGATGTTGGAACCTTTGATTTCTGAGTCCAATCGCTTTAAGATAAGATGAACTGTTATTGGTCGCCAGAATGATGTCTCGAATGCCATGCCTTTCAGAGCCGTAAAACCTTCTTACGTTGAATCTAAGATAGTTTTTAAATTCTTAAGTACTCCATTTCCTCGGTGATCCCAAAAAAGTTTTTTTTAATGGATTATAGTTGTGAAAATATCACAGAATAACTGCCATTCTGAGTAGTTCCCTCTTAATAAGGGAATTTTTAGCTGAGGTAGTCGAACCCCCGATCTAGAAGTCTAGAAGACTCCTTCACGATTTTAGTTTCCGAGGATTTCGAGGCCATTTGAAATTGGCAGTTATTGGCTTTTTCTTGGATACCTTCGACTCACTTGATCACAGATCTGCCTGCAGAGGAACCCCACAAGGAACTTAATGGTGAATGAGCTGCTTGTATGCCCGAGAAGGGAAGGCTGCCGAGTGATCGCTATGCGGATGACGTTGCTATTGCCATCTCAGGAAAGTACCCTAACACCTTAAAAGAACTCCTGCAAAATGCTCTCAACAAGCTAACAAATTGGGCGGATCGCTGCGGGTTAAGAGTAAACTCACACAAAAATGAACTTGTCCTCTTTACTAGGAAATACAAAATCTCACATGTTGACCCTCCTTCTATTAATGGTATAAGCTTAACATTCTCCGATAAAGCCAAGTATTTGGGTCTTATTTTGGATAGGAAACTAAGCTGGAAACATACAAGGAAGAGTTCGAAAACCCACAGTGTCAATCTTCTCATGCAAAAAAGCCATTGGTAGCAGATGGGGTCTTCAGCCCCGTAAAACTCATTGGCTATATACAGCGGTAGTAAGACCTACTCTTCTATATGGTGTGACTGTATGGTGGACTGCCTTAAATAAGAAATTAAACAAGTTAAGTAAAGTACCAAGATCAGCTAGGCTACGTATGAGTGGTTCACTTCGTACAACACATTCCGCCGTATTGGACATTCTGTTCGACCTTACACCTCTTGACATTTTCATCAGGACTTTCATGTTGAACATATATTATCCCGTTTTTTTTAATTTTTAAAAAAATTTATATGCCATGACACCCGATACCTTCCAAACTTTTACAAAAAGTGTTGTCATCGAAGATAGATATGTGTACAAAATTTAAAAAAATCGAGTTAAATGAGAGTCCCTCGTTCCTGGCGCTCTACACCTTCCAAAATTTAATAGAAAGTGTTGTTAAAGGAGGTTCACATGTGCGCACTTTGAATAAAATTGGGCCTTAGAGAGTGGGTTAAATATTGATCACAAGATTTGGCGACAGGCCACAAACAAACAAACAACGACGTGAAGGTAACTTAGAGAAGCGGGCCAGAAATCAAATCAAGGATATTGAGAGAGGCTGCTTTAGGGATGATCCTCAGAAGTTTTGTCAAATGGTAAAAAGAGTAGGTCAAAATCACAAAATCTGTCAAAAGAATGAAAGCAGGAAGGACGATTGATTGGAATTATATGAAAACGTTAGAAAGAGTTCTGACCATGGCCTGACATTAAATAATAATTTATTTAGCAGATATTCGACTAAAAGAGATGCAAAACTAAAATTCGTCTGACTGAAGCAAACGGGAAATACTATTTTCCATCCCATCAAATGAGCAGAGGCGCGATTCAAAAATCCTCCCCTAAATTGCATTTACGTGCCTAGCAGCAACTGCTGTCAAATCGTGCGTCGAATAATGCAACTTGACATTCTAACACATACGTGGATGTTTGATCCTGCAGTCCTCCGCATAGTGCAGAAGGCCATAAGAGTTGACTGCCAAAATTATGGCTGGAGTTTATGTAAGCGGATGTTATCAACCGTCAGTCACATAGCAACCACTTGGCCAGGTGAGTGCGAGGGCGCGCACAATTATGCAAATATCGTCCACTAGCCGGCGCATAATTTGCTTCAGTAATTATTATGCCACTGGGGTCATTTTCGTCGAGCTTCAGTTGACTGACTTGACTCTGCTCAATTCGTCACGAAATCCCGAGCAGGTGTTTACGTTTTATTTTCTTGGTTTCTTTTATTTCGTTTGATGTGACATATGACGCACGGTGAAATAAAATCTAAGCTTCCATGCACCGCAGTGGCATGCATTTACATTTATATTGTTGGGTCAAAACAATATCTTGCATTTAGTTGACTAATTGAGAAGTGCAGCGAAAGCAATTAGGCCTTTTGTGTAGATAAAGTTTTCAAATACACGAATAGATAGAACTCATTATTAATTCAAAATGTCCCGTATGAGTGATGAACAAATTACAATCAAGGTAAGGAAAAATTTAAGGCAGCAAAATAAAAAGATAGAATGTTTCTGATGGAAATACTCACCCGAACTTATCACTATATGTCATTTCAAAAGCTTATATAGCTGTCATAATTGAAATTTTGTTTTCAATTACATGTGATGATTCTTGGACATGGCAATTTTTCTATTCCACTGTTTTCAAATACTCTTACTTCATTTTTTGTTTTGTTTTAAAGACACTGCCACCTAAAAAGAGACGTACCACTTCCCTAGTGAAGGAAAGTATGTCCTTAGTGGCACAATTTTTCAACTCCGCTGACGAGTATATTTCTTTCTGAAAAATGCTTCTCCTTAACCAATTAGTGCTAGACATTCACAGAGAATATGCTCGGACGACTCACCATCCTCCGAGCAGAACCTACATACTGTCTCTGATCCCATACCAATTTTGTTAAGGTCAGACTTCAAGCCACAATAACCTATAAGAAAACTCACCAGCTTCCCAATGCTACCCCTATTTATATTAAGGATTTCCTTATAGGAAAAGTATCTCTTAATTTGTTTGGATTGCCTCAGCCCCGGGACGTTATCCCAGTGGGCCAGACAATGTTTGTGTTCCCAACAATTTATAAATGCTGTGGCGGTAGCCCAGTTGACACCACAGTAGGTTTCAGGTCCCATGAACGCAGATTCCGAGCCAACCCGGCTAATTCATCTGCAGATTCGTTGCCTGTAATTTCCTGATGACCAGGGACCCAGCCGAGTTTGGCAAGAGATTGCAGTACATCGTAGCAGCTCTTGACTGATAACGAGTCCATTAAGTTGGACGACAGCGTTTAAGTGCTGCGTGGCTATCAGAAAAGATATATTTTACAGCGCCCTTAATTACTTTACTAAGGTTAATTTTGTGGCAGATCTCAATGGCAAGGAGTTCCACCTGGAAAACCGGTTTTCCATTGGTATCGAGACTTTAGTGGTAGGTCCAAAAATACTAGCTCCAACTCCAGTTTCCATCTTTGATCTGTTTCTATTAACCAGACCAGACATCTATGGTCCAGTGCAGGAACACCATTGCATGAGTTTACCCGGTCTAATGTTTCAACCTCAAATAACCTACCGGAACAGTACTACCTGACCATAATGTCGGGGATTGTGCAGATTGTAGCTTGTGAAGCTTATTTACCGCTGTCCGTTCAAGAACTTTCAGACTTTTCTTCTGATGGTGATAGGTTCCAAATTGACCAGTTTTCTTTTCGGTTTTACAAGGAATGGTGGATAGTCTTTCTCTGCTACACCATTATAAAACATGTTGTAAAGCACCTGGCATGACACTAGTGTTAGTTAGTAATAAAAATCGGCGAAACGTTCGCATAACCAAAGGCGATGTACCCTGATCTGTGTAGATCGACTAGAAGATTGTCAGTGACTGGGGAGAAAGCACTCCTCCTTAGAGACATCCCTTAACTGCAGTCATAGACACAGACTCTCCTCCAAAGAAGGAAATAATATCTCGACTTTCAAGGATGACCCTTTTCCAATGATTGGTTCAGTCTTCGATTGTTCTTGTAATAGATTCGTAGCCAGTTTAATCGAAAGCGCCGTCAATGTCGAGGAAGGCACAAATGGCCACATCCTTGAAACGAAAAGTTCCTTCTGTCGTCTTTACAAGAAGGACACCTTCTCTGCTTTTGCCTTTCCTGTACGTAATGTGACTTCTGTGCAGAGGGGTCGACAATTCTAACCAGACACTAATATGAACATCAATATATCTCTCCATAGTTTTTAGGACAAATGGTCCTAGTAGACATATAGGTCTGTATGATTGAGGCAGCTCACTAGGCCTATTGTCTGGTTTGGGGATGAATATAACATTTACTTGTCTCCAGATAGCAGGAAAGTAATCATACCCGGAAGGTTGAGATCGATTGTCTTCTGTAAAAGCGCTTGAAAGATCCCATCACCCCCGTGAGTGTTGATAGGTTTCAAAGAGACTACTGCTCATTTAACTTGACCCGGACTGAATATTTTACCGGATAACCTATTTACCTTACTAGTAACAATGTCCCTTTGGTCAGATGCGTTCGAATACTTATAAGGTGCACGAGTAGACGAACCGGGCAAATGAACCTACAGTAGGGTATTTAATATTAAGCTGAGTAAACTTAATTGGCTGTTTTTTCGATATATCACAAACTACTCATATATATAAACGAACATTAAGACCAGTATGTACATACGACATTCAACTCTGGCGGTGTGCTGCTAAAAATAACATGAAAATAATTCAGCGCTTCCAAAAAAGGTCTTAAGATGCATTGTAAATTCTCCATGGTATGTAAGAAACTCCGACTTACATCGCGACTTTAAGGTAAATATTGTATAAGATTATTTTTCGAAGATGACTCGATCAGTACTTACGTGTATGGTTAATAAGAGTATGGTAAATAAGGGAAGTTGCCACAATGTTCTGGTCTTTTCTCGATATTTCTCTCAATACGATTGGAAGTTTCTGGAAATTTTTCAATTACTATAAGTAGTACGGCATTTGAACCAGCAGTTCAGTTCTTATTTGGAATTCAACCAGAGCAGTTGAAGAGCTATCAGCTAAAGAAATACATAGTAGTGAAATACAAGTATTGTTGCAATAGGTGTTTTTGTGTACTTAGAAAAGTAATCACCAGTGTAATATGTGAACTTTTGTCATTCTTAATGTTTGTTAAATAAAGTTGTAATTACTAACTTGCGTTGAGTTTTATTAGCAAAATCCTTTACAAATGCGAAAGCCTATAATTCCGTAACAACTTTTGAAAAAAGATATACACTCTGAAGAACTAAAACTGAGAACGTGATTTTTTTTGTACTAACTCTACTTTAGTCCTTTAAAGTTTGTCCAATCAGAGTTCTGCTGCATCCATCATCAACACCGAAAAACTGATTTGAAGTGTTGATGTGTGTGCCACTTTTTCTTTAAAATCATTTTTTTTTACCAAATCTTTCGCACCTAAAACGCTACTCTAAATTTTCCTCTTTGACGACATTGATCAAACGAGCAACGTTTGGGATGTTAATTGCGACACTTTAAAGCATTTCCATTACACGAATGTGTGCATAAGGACTGTCTCTCACACACACCCATACGCAAAACACAATTTCACTTAATTTCGCCAATCACACGGGACAATTACAAAACTCGTTTGCAAATTTCTTCAGGGTGATTCGAATGCATACGTGACGGGACGATGCGCTTATGGCGCGACAACGAGTCGCGCCCCGGCAACACAATGGAAATGAAAAACTCTCGAGTTTTCCATAAGGGCCCTCAGTTTAAGGTGCAAGGAAAAATAACAATCAATTTGTCGCCGTATAACACAAGCAACAACAACTTTGCGTGCAATAATAAGTCACACAACGATTGCAAAGCGTTACACTGTGCCGCACTTCTCAAAACACGCAACACACATGCCGCAGCTTCAAAACGATACTTCAACAGAATTGAAGGACTTTCGAACTAGATTTATGGCCGGAGCTGCTTTTGTTACAGTACCAACCCTTGGAATAACAACTTATACTTACAATCATTATAATGTGAAACATTGCATATTATAGGTAGGAATAGGCGGCTGATGGTGTCCTTGGCGACATGTCGACTCTTAGCTAATTTACCTTTTGACGTCTCGTTCGTATTTCTGAAGGAGTTCCTATGTTTTTATTTGTAACTTTTTCTTCTTCTTTGCCGCCGCAAATAAGGCGAAGATCATGTTATGTCCCGAAACGGAAAAACCTCATCTGAAAGAAGAAGCGGATTCCCAAAATTATTGAAATTCTAAAACTTAAGAAACATTTTTTTGTTTTGTGTTATGAGTCTTATGTTATGCATTTAGGAAAACGTCTGTCTAAAGGAGGTAGGAGAAGCTAACACCAATCTATTGGAAATGGCCAGATATTTTTACAAAGCTATCGAAACAAAAAGCTCGTGAGGTGATTTTTTCGTTGCTTTCCTTTAAACTTTGAATATTTATATATATATTGTTAGGAAATTTAGTCCTTTACGAGTTTATAAAGGATTTTACAAATAAAGACACAATACAAGTTCGTTATTTCACAAATTACCACTTTAATTAGAAAATAGAAAAAGCTTATAAATTTACACTGATGATTACTTATTGTTCACTTATAACACTATAATGCACAGAGACAGTAGCTCTATCAACTTTTTAAGTAGTCCGGTTCTCGTTCAAAAATAACTTACTTAAGTGTGATACTCGTAAAGTTGTTTTATTTATATCTAATCAACCTTTTCGGAAAGGTTCTTGTCGACTGTATTCTATTAGAAATACCAAGAAACTGCAAGAACATAGTACTGGAATCTTATATAAAGCTCTCCACATAATTTTATATACAAATTCCCAACAATATTACTGAGCCCAAAGATATGCAATGGTTTTTGGTAATTTCTTAATTCTAATACAATGCTTATTGTTTTATATGAGTATGTACAGTGCAATTAAAACTTTCTATTTACATTTTCGTAATAATATCTTAAGAAATTGCACTAATAACGTCAAAGAGAGAGGGAGAGGGTGAAAAGGAGAGGTTGTAGGTTAGGTGGGAAGGTACAGTGATGGTCCTCGGTCCTCGTCGCCCTTAACGACGGATCAAACCGTTAAATTGCATTGTTTTGCAACCACAGTCCTCAGGAGACCTAATAGAATGGTAGGTCACTGGTGGATTATATCCAACCTATTGCATTGAAATAGCTACGAGATTCCCCATGGTCCATTTCAGAGACACACTTGGCGAGTTTGTTTAAATAAAATTTACTGAAGTACTTATTGTCAATCAAGCTGTCATATTGCGCTTATTGTTTAATATTTATTATCGGTGCTTTCCGACAAATCACCATCCAAATTAACCAAATTAAGTTCGCAGAACTTATAGACGACTTTGTGATTTTTATGGCGCACATATTCGTCCGGCGGTCAGCCATCAGCAGAATAGGGGGAATTAGGGAAACAGAATGCATCAGAAATGCAGGTGGCAGGTGTAACTATATCTGACTGGTGGAAGTGCGATCAAAAGTCCACTTGGTGTCCGCGGGTAGTTTTCCTCCAATGTGAGAAAAGCTGAATGATCGGGCTGGAAGTAAGGTTGGCGCGAGGCCAATAACCGCGCTCGTAAAATGTTTTATTACGGAACCCCAAATCAGACTGGGATTCAGTTTGACGACAAGCACGGGGCAGATTTAAAAACATAAGCCTCATTGAACAGTGGGCAGTAATTGGTTGCTGTTGGTACAAATGCATCAACTATGAGGGAATATGAGAGAGATCCTTAAAAATTTACCGATTTTATAATAAACGGAGCAAATGTCGCCAAGGAAGTGTAAACATTTTTTTCAGTGTATGTTTAAGTGGTAAGGAAGATCGGGATATTTACTATTGTTTTTCTATAAAAAGGTTTAGTTTATTAAGCTTGCTATACTTGTCTCTGTGTCCTTTCAATGGAGCAGTCTTGAATTTGAATCGTTTTGGAAATTTTGGACACATATGCATATCGAGGAGTACTTCCTTATAAGAGTAGATAACTAGTAAAGAGGATACTTCGCAGATCACGTTCAGAGGAGTCTGTTTGTCCAAGTGTAAGAACCAGTGAAACGGATACTTCGCAGATCACGTTCAGAAGTGTTAGTCTTTGTCGGTCTTTAGTCCAAAAGGAAGAGAGTGCTTGCATGGTTTCTGCTTCCATTTCAATTAACAGTAGGTAATTTTACTTACCGTAATGACCTCTACCGACCCATACTTCTATTGATGGTATTAAATTTGGGTTCAGAATCTACCAATTACCCGACCATACAACATATCTTTTCTGGTGCTCAGTTAATGAGCTAATGGCTCGGCGTCGCACCAGGGAATCTGTTTGGCCACAAAAAAAAAAATAAAATGCAACCGAATGCAACGTTCCTTGTGAAAAAATTGGAAAAAAATAAAAGATTCTACGTCACTTGCATGGAGTGCCTGACAGAAAATCTCAAGTTTAATACTTCCACCTGACTTGCTCGCCTTTGAAATGTATTTTGAGTGTTGGTATCCTGCGAAGGTATTGATGCAGCCAACAAAGGGAAACTCTTAAAACTTCTTGGAAACAACTTTGGCAAAATTCCACCGATAACACCGATGGTGACAAAACTGAAAGTCATTAGAGCCACACACACACACAACATAGTACGCGGAGTTCCGAGCGACACGATGAATACAAAGAATGTTCGACAATCAGGAAAACTTTAAGAGAAATAAAAATCCTTTGGACCTCTATTAAAGTGATCAATCCTGGATTTTGTCGTTTGCAGTTCACTGCATTTTTGCTCTCGAGAGAAAAGGCAACATCTACCATGTCATGGAAAATTGCAAAACAAGACAAAGCGATGGAGGGGAAGAAAAATCGTGCCATTCTGCGTATGCCATCGTGTAGCGGGACACACAATATTGAAGAGTTGCAGAAGTTGTGGTCAAAAGTTTGTCCTTATGAAAAAATTGTCGACACTGTGCAACGCAGACTGGGAAAATATCCATCCCACCCTATGACAGAGGGCAAATAACACCTAACTGGATAAAGGCAATTTATGAGTTAGGATTTGTTCTTCAAATTCTTATCCAGTTAAGTGGATTTGTTTTCGTTTTTATTGGCTGCATCAAGAGCACATAGCATTAACATTTATCGTGTGTCTTTGCATCCTATATTGACCGCTTACAGCAGTCATAGTCCAACAGTTAAGAAAGTCGTGAAAAACGTGCATTCTAAGTTATTGCTTACTTCGGTTATAGCACGCTTATAAAACTCAAAAATCTGAGTGTACAAAAAGGATAAAAGTTTGAAAATTATTGTCATAAACTTCTAAGATTTTGTACTGACTTTTAAACTACAATAGTTTTTCAATCGCCTTCCTAAGGGGTAAAAGTCGGATCAGTTATTGATTTGCCTGCAATGAAGTTACACCTTTAATATAGGGGAGCTATAGGAGTTAACTATGTCGGGTCAATAAAAGCAGTCGATATCAACATGGGCTCAGAAATTCAAATACGGTCGCTTAAAGTCAATAAAGACTACTTCAGCCTGTCAAGACTTTTTAAATTCAGAAATTTAGCCATAAAATCCAAGCTGCTGTTGTATAATATCCGTTAATTGGTAATACCAGTAGGCACCTACATAATTTGTATCCGAGTCTTGGGTGCTTTGAAAAAAGGATTCTGATTTACTATCTGTATATGGGACACGGCAGTGAGGACGGCCAAGCCTACGCTGGAAGGATGCCGTAGAGCAGAACGGCCAGAGTTAAGGTATGCTCATCCACTGTAGCATTGGCTTGAAATCGGGGCCGGAAGAGAGATGTTTTAGCAGGAGACCAGGACTAGAACCCGATTGTAGAGATAAATAAGATAATGAAAATAAAATCGATGCTATTATTTATGGAACACAAACTCATTTAAATGTCCTCCTTGTACAAGCCTGCTTGAGTAGATGCGATGAACCCGGTTTCTCAAGACTTTTTCGCAATAATACCAAACATACCCACAATTTCGATTTCGATTTTAATCCTTAGGTGGTGTCAAATATTTGGTTATTGGCATAGACCGTGAACTTAGCAAGATATTTCAAAGAAAAAGCAACAACACAAACGAGACAATCAATTACTGGAGATAACACGTTCATCGACTTCAATAATTCCACTGTTAGGTGTGTAGCATTTTGTGCTGTTGAAACCACTTATGGTCGAAGTCAACCGCTTCCACGATCTGGATTTACTGCGATTCCAGTGCCATCCACCATTGACCGCTTCAACGATCTGGATTTACATTTAAGGCAGACTTTCCTTAATCCAACAATTTTGCTTATAAACGAGCCGTTGTGCTAGCGAGGAACGCTGAAGTCACGTGGCATCTAATAGTCGTTCCTGGGTCAGTTCAACCATTGTTTTAATGCGGAATTTAATATCAAATGGCTCGAAGTCAAAGTGCGTAAGCATAAAACTCACTACTGCTTCATATACAAAAGCCCTAATTTAGACAGTTTCTCAACTTGTTGCGAGTTAGATGAATTATCTGACTCTGTTACTGGAGTTTTATCACTTGATCCACATTCAGAAATCATCATTGCAGGTGATTTTAATGTACACAATTCTAGTTGGCTTCGCAATTCAAGCTTAACAACACCACAAGTTGAGTCATTTGGTGATTTTAACAATCTCACTCAGCTTGTGAATGAGCCCACTTGAATTCCAGACATTATAAGTCATAACGCTGTTATCCTTGATGTGTTCCTTACCTCCCATCCTAACAATTACACCGTCAGTATATCAACAACTCTAGGCTCTTTAGATTATTGTGTAGTATCATCTAATTTCTCGTTGTCGAACCACGTAGCTTAAGAAAAAACTCCTAAAAGATAAGTAAGGCACTATACACGAGAAAGACGACTGGACTGGCCTCAACAATTTCTTTAGGATAAATAGTGGTGTGGATGCCATTTGTGATACGATCACAAACATAATTCAGGAGGGTATGACACAATTTTTACCCCTACCAAGACTAAGTGTATCAAACGGAAGGAAAATGCTTGGTATGATTTAAGCTGAAAATAAGCTTCAAGGAAACGGGATGTATGCTTTTGGTTATAAAAACAAAACGGAATAAATGAAGACTAGTCAGAAATGATTGCAATGCCTACCTTAGACGAGTCAAATTCGACTATTACCAAAAACTGAGACAAAGAATACTTCAATATCCCAAAGGTAGTAAGGAATTTTGATCACTCGTGAAACGAAATCAAAATACTGCACCGTCTTTAATTTCAACGCTGATTCACAATGACATACGAACTGTCAGCTCTATAGACAAGGCCAATCTGCTTGCTTCACATTTTGCAGCTAGCTCAACGCTAACAGATTGCGCATTGTCGCCACCTGTACTATCAAGAATCGAATCCTATATGGGACAAAATCTACCTTCGTACTTCATTCATAAATCTGCTGGGCCAGATGGTATACCTGCTATAGTTTCATAGAGGTGTTCTTCGACGGTGGCATTGCCAATGCGCTGGCTTCTCCACTTCACTTTTTCTTCTGGAAGTCTTCTCAATGAATTCGAAAACAGCCTTTATCCAGCGTGTTCCTAAAAAGGGCGAACCCACGTCTCTTTCCTCGTACCGACCCATTGCGCTAACATTAATTATTTTTAAAGTCCTGGAAACGCTGATAAGCTGTAATACCATGAAACACGTGAAATCCTTAGCGACCTGCAGTACGGTTTTTGAATGCAACGTTCTACAGGAAATCAGGATGGCATATCTCACAGAAAAGTGGGCAAACAGTCTATTCACAAATTTGATGAAAGTAAAGTTCTTGCACTCGATATTTCAAATGCATTTGACAGATTGTGGCATCAAGTTCTTTTGTCAAAAATGAATAGGAATTGATAAGACCCTGACTAGTAACTACCTTTCTCGACGCTCAATTCAGATTATATTGGACGGTTTCAAATCCAGTGTTCACCGCATGAACGCCGGTTTTCCCAAGCTCTCTTTTGTCTCCGACACTATTTCTCATTTTCATTAATGATCTCACATCTCATATCATATAATCCAATTCATTCTTTCGCTGACTAAAGCAATTGTGGCTTTTTATATGAGTTCGTGCTCCTCTTTATCCCAATTGCTACTTGAACAAAAACGTATGTTAACCACATAAAGTTCTGACCTTTACAGCATAACAAGGTGGGGACTACCCAATTAATGAAACTATTCACAAATCCAATGCAGTCTATTGTCGTCTAAGCTTGATTTAAACCCCCAACCTTTATCCATGAATGGATCCTACATCAAAGAAACTGAAAAACTCGCAATAATCGGTATGTGCGTCAACAATAAGCTTCTTTGGAATGACCACATCTTCGCAATCGCTAAGAATGCTGCGAAATGTTTAGGTTTCCTAAAACGGTGCATGATGTCCTTCTTTCCCTCAAATCTGGCTACTATTTACAAGGCATATATTCGGCTTAGACTTGAATAAAACTGTATTGTCTGAGCAGGTGCTCCCAAGATCACTTTGGATCTACTCGACAGAATTCAGAACCGCGCGATTAAACTTATTGTTGACGTAAATATTGCGAAAACCAACCGAATCGCTTGAACATTATAGGGATGTTTCCTGCCTGTCACTGTTTTATCGCTTTTTCCATAAGCGGTGTTCAAAAGAAATATGCATATGCATCCCGTCCCCCCTCCAACCCAAACGAAACACACGAGCCTCAACTCGAGCTCACGGGTATACCTATTAGACCTTTCTTCGGACGTACCAACCAATTCAGAGATTCCTTCTTTAGCCGCAGAATCGTTATGTGGAATGAGTTGCCCGACTCTGTGTTTTCGCATTTGTATGATCTACAGTCATTCAAGACACATGTGCATAGACATATCCTTAATTTTTGAACACCCACGCTATGCTTAGCATTACAAGGGTACAAACCCCTTCAGCATGTGTACATTATAAAAAAGCACAGTAGCCATAGTGAGGAACAAGTTTATCAACCAACATTTTCCATATAATCGACGTCGCATTGGCAACAGGATTTTTTTTTATCAGTAAAACTTTCGTAGACTAAAACGACAACTGCTATCTTACTTTATTTGGAACTTTTCTTGGCTCTAGAACAACAATTCCCTCTTCTAATTAAATATTCGACGCAAAACATATTTGCATAACAAGGATCCACGGGAAAAAAGATATCGTAACTCTGCGCAGAAATCAAAATAACCGTGTGGCGACGATATGTTGTGTGTCCTTTTTTTGAAGTAGGTTAACTATTTGTGCATTCTGCAAAGTTTTGAAGTTTCTCACTTATTCGTTTTGCCACAACCACTTGCCTCGTGACGTTATAGCGCCATCGTCTTTTCTATTACACGAAGAGAAATTGCTTCTTTCCTGTCACAATGGACATTGCATAGCATACTTTCGCTTAAATATAGTATCTGACACACAGATATAAAACGAAAACAGAAGTTTTATTTTAATTTCAAATAAAACAGCAAAACACATTGCAACACAACAAAACAAAAGACAATCCTTTATTGGGCATATATGCGAATGTCCTTGCCGTTGAAATAAAAAATAAAACGTCGCGCAATATTGGCTGAAATTCACGATTGCAAAACAGTGATTGTATCTTAGAGGAGGAAGGGTGGATTTAGGAAGCTTATATAATAGAAAATTTGCAATCACCCCAGGCAGAAAGGTGTCGTCATTGTTGGCAATGCAATGAAGGAAAAGGCACCACATGGTACGAGTAGATACTCATCAAAATCGTCCGTCCTTGTCGTCGTCGTACTCGCTGGCAATAAAATGTCCTGGCCACATTTCTACACAATCGGACACGTATTGTGTGTTTACGTAAATAACAATTTATGACAATAACATTATATGACTTCTTTAAGTGAAATTTTGCTGCCGATTGTTGTTACCAGTTTTGCTGTGTACTTTGACATTAAGCGCACGATTAGATAAGCAAGGCTCATAAGGTAGGCAAATGGCTTACTACGTACTAGCACGATGCGGCATATAATTATCGCTGCCTTCTTGCCAGAGCTCGTGGCATATATTGTATGAAGAGTTAAAGGAATTTTATTTGCCATTTGGAGTATTGCAGGGTAGGAGGCAGATCTAGTACGAGACACTTACTTTTTGTATTCCGTAATTTTAATTTTTACCTTAAATTTATAAGTTAAATTTTGTTTGTTCTGGCTTCATAAAAACAAATAAAGGAATTGACTTTGACAGGAGAAAATATTAAGTTTAGACCTAAGACAAAGTAGGGTTTTCGACAGCATTGGAAAATCCTATTCGATTGAACCAAAATGTCATACCAGAGGAAACTGTTGAATTTGCGAGCATTGAGGAGCAACTTACAAAATGCGTTGCATTCTCTGAATACTGGGAGGAAGATGTTTTTCAAATAGCTTGACGATGTTCAGAATGTTTCGATCAACGTAGGAAACCAGAATCTAACATATCTTTTGAGACCTTGATCTGCGACAAACGACGAACCTTACAAAGTTTACAATAATTTACCCGATTTGCCGAAAAATTAGAAAGTTGCAAAGCTAGTTTGAGGAGTAACATTTAATAAAAAATAAGCATAGCGAACTGACGCATTTTTTTTGAAACTTCTTGTTTTATATATATATATAATAAATGGTGGTCCAACGAAAACGCACGATGTTAATTGTAAATAAAACAAAAAGTTTTCAGAGAATTATTATAATAATTTTTATTATGACAGAAGAATCTATGACAATTATGTGTGAAACAAAATATCGGCCAAATGCTCGCTACGGCTTCGGTGGCATACCTCTATCCGATGGTCCATATTTTCAATGACTCTGAGACATAATTGAGGTTCAATGTCGTTAATGTGCCGAATTATCTCATTGTTTAGCTCTTGAATTATTCTTGGCTTATTGAAGTACACTTTTTCTTTGAAATATCCCCAAAGAAAGAAGTCCAACGGTGTCAAATCACATAATCGTGGCGACCAATTAACATCGCCACGACGTGAGATAACACGGCCATTGAATTTTTCGCGCAAAAGAGCCATTGTTTCGTTGGCTGTGTGACAAGTGGCATCATCCGGTTGGAAGCACATTTCGTCCAGGTTCATATCCTCAATTTCTGGCCACAAGAAGTCCGTTATCATTTCGCGATAGCGAACACCATTCACGGTAACTGCTTGGCCGACCACATTTTCGACCACAGTCCATAAACCGCACCAAACAGTCACTCTTTGTGGATGCATCGGCTTTTCAACAATCACTCGTGGATTCTCATTTTCTCAATTGCGGCAATTCTGCCTGTTAACGAATCCACTTAGGTGAAAGTGTGCCTCGTCTCTGAAGATGATTTTCTTTGTAAAGTCACCATTCACATCTGTCTGTTCAACCAACCATTCGGCGTATTGACGACGCTTGAAATGGTCAGTAGGCTTCAGCTCTTGAGTCAATTGAACCTTGAACCTTGAACCGTGTGTAAATTCAAATCTTTATTCAAAATTTGCATCAGTGATGTTCGTGAGATGTTCAATTGTTGGTCAAGATTGACGGCTCTTCTGCCACGCTATCGCGAACAACAGCAATGTTTTCCGCAGAACGAACTGGACGAGCATGCACAAGTGTTTTCACATTTCGTACAGACCCGGTTTGCTGAAATTTGCTCACAATTCTACCGATTGTGCCATACATTTGGTCAATTATGCTGACCAAAAAAATCACGAAGTGCACGAAATGCATTTTGATTTGAACGGCCATTTTCGTAAAAGGCTTCAACAATCTTAACGGGCTGCTCAATTGTGTACTTCTCCATGGTTGAATTTGTCAAACATTGAAACAAATAAATGTCAAATTAAGTTGGGCAAAAAACTTGACGTTAAGGTGTGACTCATAATTATGGTTGGACCACCCGATATATATATATATATATGTCACCATCATCATATTTGGCTCTACAAGCGGGGTCGGTTCATGGCCTCACGCAAAAAGTCTCTCCACCGGTCCTGATTTCGAGCCAATGTCATCCAGTTTGGCATCCCTAAACTCTAGGCGTCCTGGTCTACGTCAACTTTTCAACTTGGCCGGCCTCGATGTCGTGTTCCATAAATCCTACCGCAACGGACTTTCCGAGCAGGATCCTCTTCGCTCATGCGAGTAGGTGTCCTACCCACCGGAACCTACCGAGCTTAATTCTCTTCACGATGTCGATATCGTAGATCTCATCATTATAGAGTCTCCGGAATCGTCCTTCCCCACATACGGGGCCAACAATTCTCCGTCAGACTTTTATCTTGAACGCGGCTAAGAAGTCGGAATGCTTTTAGTTAAGCACCCAAGTCTCAGATCCATATGTAAGTACTGGTATGACCATTGTCTTATTTACCAGCAGCTTGGGTGCTATGGGTGTAATTGGGTGGGCGCCGTGGCTCAATGGAAGTGCACATGGCCGCTGAGCATGAGGTTCAGGTTCGAATCCCAGCAACACCAAAAAGTATTTTTCACGGTGTCCCACCTCTCGCGAATCGATGACAAAAGTTCCGAGAGTAATACCTTGTCGCGGAAAGCTTCCCAATTCGCCGTTTGGATCCGGCCTTAAATTGTAGGTCCCTTCCATTTGTGTCCAAAAATTAACATGCGCAGCACAAATGGTCGCGAGAAGTTAGGCCTTGGACCATGGTCTGTCGCGCCGAATATTATTATTATTATTATTATTATTGGTTGTTATGATGGTTAAGTTCCTGGATTTGAAGAGTCTTGACAGACTATAGTAGGATTTGTTGGCTTTTAGCAACCGTGCGCGTATTTCTGGTTCCATGCTGTTATCGGCTGCTAAAGTTGACCCGAGTTAGTTAAAGGATTGCACTACTTCAAATTTGCGCTCCACTATTTGAATTGAGGGACCAATGTTGGACGTGGCCACCATGTACTTTGTTTTGCTCTCATTTATGTGCAGCCCCAGATTTCGTGCCGTCTGCTCGATCTGGATGAAAGCTTCCTGCCAAGCAGAATATTCAAAAGGTTGGTCCTTCAGTTATGATGGATGGTGGATGGCGTATTCGAAGTAGTCCTTTAAATATCTCTGGTCAATTTTGAGAGCCGATAAGAGCATGAAACTGGAAATAGGTGCACGATTGCTAAAAGCTAACAATGCTGAGAATCTTTTAATCCGTGTGGATGGTCATACCAGTGTTTATTTACAAATATATTCAAGATTTGAGTAATAAGTGGAAAAGCACCCTAACCTCTTAACTACTTTTGAGAAGAAAATTGTACGGAATTGTCCCCGTATGTGAAAAAGGACAATTCCCGATATTATAATAATAATATTTGGCACGATAGACAGTTCTTGTATAAGACCTTGCCTTAAGCAACCATTCGTGTTGTGTGCGTTATATTTTTGCACACAAATTGACTTACCTACCGGTCGCCTACATACGAAAGGTGAATTGAGAGCCTTTTCATGACAGTTATTACTATCGGACGTTCGCCAGACATTCGCGGTGTTTTTTTGGGATTCAAACTTCCTACTAACCACGGGAGCTACGGTGCCAATTATAGAAGTGAAGACGTCTCCAAGCGTCACCGCATTCTCAACATTAAAGATAATTAAGCTCATTGTGCTCCGGTGGGTAGTACATATAGCTCACATGAGCGAAAAGCATCCGGCTGTCTACAGAAAAAGAATAATGGGACATTAAGTGCAGCAGGCTAAGCCCATGCTAGAAGAACAGGACCCACGCTCAAATTTAAATGATGCCAAACTAATTAAAATCGGAAATTCGGGATGCTTGGGAGTCTTTTGCTAGATGTTAGGATGATGATGAGATTTTTCCCTGGATTTTCACGGATCTTATTGTACCTTAGAGCAACTTAAGCACAATATTTCTCAATTTCATCCTGTATTTTTCCAGTTTTCTGGTCACTTCTCATTTTTCCAAGATGCCTTTCCGATCAGCGATCAAGATACCGTCCATATAAGAGATTCTTCTCCCAGTCGGCTCTCTCTATTTATCTATCTCTCTGGCCCACCAGTGAATATGCATTGCTCGGTACAATACATTCTTAATTTCAGTCGCTAGGTCTAAACCAGTCGTGCTAATGATTATTCTGCTATACATGCCGCGCGTAGAGCGTAAAAGGTAAAGTTCGCCTGAAGTTTTAAAAATAAAAGTAACAATTAATTTATGGTTGGGGTCGAAAATGAAAATTTATTCCAAACTAAATTATAATATTTACATTTATGACGACATAAATAATGAATACAAATAACAACATTTGATTTCATCTCGAATTTCTCAAAATTCCAAACCATATACCTTACCCTAGATATAGCTTATCATTGCTGGTACTTCCACACGTCTCCAAAAATAGTCAGTGATATCCACCTTTGCCGCAAATAGATGATTACAAAAGTTCAAAGAGAAACGTGCTTCAATAATAATGACGTTGCACCCTAAGATTAAGACCCGCACACACCATTCTATTGGAGGGTGCAGTTGGTTTAGTTTCCTGAGATTGTCCTCTCGTCGTATTACACGAAGTACTCGCCTTCGCATATTCCGCTGATGTCGTCTCCAGCAAAAGATGTCATCGATGTAGAGAACAGAACCTATCCAACTATATCCAACTCCGAACCTCCAGACATTACAGATATACATAGGTACCAGTCACTCTGCAGCTTCAGGTCGCAGCTCTGATACTACTGAGTGCCGCATTATAAATTTTAGTCATGTATCTAATAACTTTGAATTAATCATCTTCCTTCCTTCCTTCTTGGGCTTATCTGCTGCTATAGAATAGTACGTGGGTCCGCTGCTGCCGTTGGTGGTGGTGGTGGTGATGGTATTTCATCACGACATCTGCAGCAGTAATAATCCTGCACACACATTTGTGGCACAATCGCAAACGCAAAACGCAAACCAAAGTAAATTATGTGGGCGGATTGCCGGAGAGGATTATTACGCTTTTGTGCATTATTCAACAAGGATTGGGACGGTTACTCTATCGCTCTTCTCTTCTTCTTCATTTTTTTGCATTTCTTTTCGATTTAAATGAAAGGTACTCCGTATTTTTAGTATTTTCGCTATAAGAATTTTGAAAAAAAATGTATTATTTTTTTCAAGAAGGGGGGATAACTTATGTGTGTCCTTCAAGCCATATTTATATAACAGTCCAGCATTTACCAAAAATGGTTTAATGATAGATAGAGAAAAAGAACTTGGGTAGGAATTCGAAAATTTAATTATTAGTTTACGGACTTGTTGACCAACAAAATATCATACCAATATGTTCAACAGTAATTTATAATATACAGATGTAGTGTAAAATTGGTACTCAAACCAAAATAGATATCACTCGAAATTGCTTTATATAGTACGGTCTCTTGTTTATGAATGAAAAATGTTAACTTTGATTACGTAATTACCAAGGTGGACTCTGACAGACTCAGAAGATCATTTAACTGTTTGCACCATCATTGTTTTTATGTTTTCGAGTATTTTTGTTTAAGACAAACACTAGCCGAATTGGCTGATACTGAGACTTAAGAAAGATCTGTCGTATTGTAGGGTGTAACTAATCTAAGAGACTTACTACCTCCCTAATGAAGGATAGTATGTCCTTAGTGGCAGACTTTCGCAGATCTGCCGACGAACATATAGCCTTGTGGAAAATACGTCTCTTTAACCAGATCAATGCTGGACAATCACAGAGAATATGCCTGGATGTTTCATCATCCTGGTGATATCGCAGACCACAATGACCTGTAAGAAAACTCACCAACTTTCTGCTGCTATCCTCGTATAGATCAATGATTTCCTTAAAGGAAAAGGGCCTGAATAACCGTTTTAATTGTTTAAGCCCTGGGGTATTATCCCAATGGGCCAGGCGAAGTCTACCTTCCTACTTATTAACCGTTACTGATTCAGATTCTGATTCTGAACCAGCCCTGGATAGTTCATCTACATGTATGTTGCCTGCAGTTCCCTGGTAACCAAGGACCCAACCGAGATTCACCCTGTTCAGCCCTACCAGAGATTTCAGTGCATCTTAGCAGCATTTAACTGATTTAGAGTCCATTATAATGGACGATGGCGCTTTCATTGCTGATTGACTATCTAAAAAGATATAAATTGTAGCGACTCTAAGACCCTACAACATCCTCAATAGCATGGAGTTCAGCTTGGAAAATAGTGGGACTATAATACCCATTGGTATCGAGACTTTGGTGTTTGGTCCGAATACCAAAATCTTACTCCAGACTGCATCTTCGATGCATCTGTATACCAGAACATACTTTTATCGTCCAGTTATGGAACACCATTAGACCAGAATGCTCGGTCCTCAAATAACCTAACGAAACTGCACTAACTGGCCATGGTGTCAGAGATAGTGAAAAAAAATTTGTCTCTTTCGTAAATTGAGTCAAGAATTTTCAGATGTCCCACGTCACCTGGTTTATACCCATAATCTACTTGCAGCTTAATAGCGCATCTAGCAGCCGTCTTCCTAATGAAGATTGGCAGGGATGAAGTCGTAGGGCAGGTACGCATGGCACCCGTTAAACCGAGACAGGCAATTCTTCCAATTCCGTTCAAGAAGCGACCACATGATGGCCGCGGACGTGATAATTGGTCTTACCATCATAGTATACATCTAATGTATCATGGATTAAGGGTCAACTTTATATGAGAATTCCAGTTTATTCGTTTATCAAGGATGATTCGGAGATATTTAACCTCACTGGAATACTCTAATGTAGTCTCTTTTAAGATCATTGGTCCCAACTCGGACAGTCTTAATGGAAAGGCCTTCCCTGTTGCACCATTCTAGGACGTGATGTAACGCAACTTGCATGACATTTATAATGGTCGTGCTGTGCTTACCGCTAATTATGATCAGATAGAAGGTTGTCTATGACGAGTGACCAAAGTGGGGGAATTGAAGTGACCTTGTGGACAGCACTTAGCTGTAGTCACTACCACTGAAGAGGAAGTGATGGCTCGACTTTCAAGCATGTCCCTTATTGTTCTTGTAATAGAGTCGTAGCCAGTGTTATCGAGAGCACCCTCAATGTCAAGGAAAGCACACAGAGCTATTTACTTGTGACGAAAAGTTCCTTTCATCTTTTTAACTAGATATTGAATGGCGCCCTCTGTTCTTTTACCTTTCCTCTATGCAAACTAACTTGAATGTAGAGACAAGTAAGAATTTTTTTTACTATAATTTCACATTAACCCCAATGACATTGGTAATGCAAACATACAAAACAAATTTGAGCTTTTTTTGATAAATTATTAGATTGTTCGTCACTCCACAAAGAGTTAACGTACTATAGAATTACTGTTGATTCATGGAAGGAACTGAAACTCCATCTCTAACGATACCCCAATTTGCATCCAAATGACTAATCGCTTCCTAAGTTTTACTACGTTCCGTCTTGATATTAAATTCAAGAAAACTCACATCGTAATAATGAGGATGCACCGAAGACGAAATATCATCATGCAAGTCAGCAAGTGATTTAGAATGAGGGTGAGCAGGAACATCTGACGGATCGCGCTGTCACATTCATCACATGATATGCACTGCGCGTATCAACTTTATCATAATCATCATTATCATCATAATAAAATGCCATAAGCCAAGGAGCAGGAGAAAAGGGCAAAGCTTTTATTTAAATTCGCCAACAAGATGAACAAATACAAGTACTGGTATGTGTACAATAAGATGGCTTCACGTAAGAGCATAGCTAAAGGTGCAAATATGTGCTGTGGAGGTTATTCGACGACTGCAATAAAAGAACAACCACCAACGCAGTGGTATAACTTTAATCAAAAGTTTCGTGTGGATTTTCAAGTGAAGGACATGTACATGAAGTTGCTTATTTTGTCAATTCCTTTTTTTTTTTTTGCTTGAGCACACCAACGAGACTTTCTTCAGAGTAGATGAGTGGTGGGCAAAAAAACTTTACTTCTTCATTTTTTGTCCAATTTTTATCCAAGGTGCAAGTGGCATGCCATTCGACATACGACAAGAATGAAATCCCTCTTCCTGTAGCTAAGCTCCACCGAAATAGAAGAAGATGAACATTTTCTTTTCACAGTCGCAGTCAAAGTTCTTAGGTTAAATTGGGGAAACACAGAGTCGTTGCAGTCTGTTGCACTCCGCAAACAAATCGTAACGTACTGTTGGCATTGCTGGTGCTGTTACTGATACCAATAATAATAATCACATGATGTGAACTCAAAGCTAAGGGAGTAGCCATATCTACACCATGCGTTTGTTTGGTACGAGGGCGGGTTAATAAGTCCGTGACTTTTTTAATTTCCCGCCTCTTAACAGAAAGGCCAATACAGCTCCTGTCAACATGCATCTGTCAGTTAACTCCTGTCAAAATTAAAACAAGGTGCGTCATTAAGTTTGTCTTTGACGGCCATTGAAAGCAGACAACCTCGTGAATTTTAACGAAATTAAATTTCGTGTGTGACCACTTCAAAGGAGTATTTGCCGATGTTCAGCCGCAATCCGAACGAGTTTTTATGCCATTTTGAAATCGTGGACGAATCGTGGATCCATTAAAACACACCAGAGACCAAGGAACAAGCAAGACAGTGGGTTTCTCTGGGTGAACCTGCGCGAAAAAAGGCCATGGTGGGTCTGTCGGCCAACTAGGTCATGGCCACAGTTTTTTTCAATGCACGCCATACACATCGAATGACTTGAAAAGGGCTAAACGATAACCGACGAAGACAGATTCGATATTGATTTAAAGCAAAAAGGCGAAGAAAAATGTCATCTTCCATCAAGACAATGCACGGGTGCACACGTGTGTAGTCACCATGGTAAAAATCCATAAATTGCGCTAAGAACTTCTACTCTATTCAGCATATTCTCCAGACTTAGCCCGACTATTTCCTGTTTCGAAATCCGAAGAAATGGCTGGGCGATAAGATATTTGGGTCTAACGAAGAGGTCATCACTGAAACAAAACACTGAGAAAACCTATTATTTGGAAGGAACAAAAAAAATTGACAAAATGCTGGACTAAATATATCGAGCTTAAAGGATACTATGATGAGTAATAAAACGCTTTTTTGACGAAAAGAAAATATATTTTATTCAAAAATTCACTGACTTATTGACCCGCCCTCATATTTTTGTCTTGCGTTGTCATTCGGGACGAGCGTAAACTAATTTCGCGTCTGCAGGGAGTACGAAAATGAACCACAAAAACACAAATGAAAAAGGATTGCAATTGTATCTATGTTTTTTGAGAAAAGACATTCTCTGGAATAAGGGTGTCGCTGTTGTTTATATTAACTTAAAAAAAAGAAATAATTAATTAATATATTTATCATGCACTTAAGCATATAGTGGAGACGGAAGGAGCACGAAACGCTTTCTCGCTTACTGCAAACGAGACACAGTTTCTCAGGGGGTAAAGTTTTAAGCTCTTGTGTTCGATAAAATATCGAATTTTGTTCCTGATGTTTTCCGAGCGATGATTGCCTTATTGCCTGCGGTGAGCTGCGGTGCCTTATATATTAAAATATCTATTAGTTCTCTTTTTTTTCAAGAATTAATCGCATGTCTTAGGGATAAAGTGGATTATATATGGAACCGCAAAATAAACGATGTATTGAACGGTATATCTTTAGCTTGACACGGGATCAATGCTGGCGTGCCACAAGGGTCACCCTTGTCGTCTAGCCTTTTTATTATATATTAATGTGCTATTTTTTTTTTTTTTATTAAAACAACCCTAGTCCAAACAGCTGATACTGCGACCTATCTAAAATATCTATTGTATCATATGGTGTAACATATCCAAGAGACTTACTACATCCTAAAGTAGGATAGTATGTGCTCAGTCGCAGAACTTCGCATATCCGCCGACGAACATATTGCCTCTTTAACCAGATCAATACTGAACAATCACAGAAAATTCATCATCCTCGGAGCATAACCTAGATTCAGTGTCTGAGACCAGATTAATTCTGCTAAGGTGATAACGCAAGCGACAGTGACCTGTGAGAAAGGTCACCAGCTTTCTGATGCTATCCTTGTCTAGGTCAATGATTTCTTTATAGGAAAAGGGCCTGATTAATTGTTTGGATTGTCTAAGCCTTGGGGTATTATCCTTATTGAATAGAAGAAGTTTATTTTCCACTTACTAATCATTCCGGTTCTGGTCCTAATAATGCAAATTCCGATCCAGCCGTGGCTAGTTCATCTGCATACACATTGCCTGCAATACCCGGGTGACCAAGGACCAAACAAAGCTTCACCATGATGTGCCTTGCTAGGGATTGCAGTGCATCGTAGCAGCATTTAACTAAATTAGAGTCCATTATGTTGGACGATAACGCTTTCAGTGCTGCCTGACTATCTGAAAAGATATAAATCGTAGCGCCGATAATACCCTTACTAAGGTTAATCCTATATCGCTGACCTCAATGGAATGGAGTTCAGCTCCAAAATCTATGGGACTCATACCGTGGGTTTGGTGTTTGGTCCGAAAATACCAGATCCGAATCCAGATGCCATCTTCGATCCGTCTGTGTACCAGACCAGACCTTTAGCGTCCAGTACAGGAACACATTTAGACCAGATTGCACGGTCCAATATTGTTACCTCAAATAACCTGCCGAAACAGTACTCTCTGACCATGGTGTCGGGGATAGTGCAAAACATATTTCTTTCAGGAATTGAGTCATAAACTTTCACATGTCCTATATAGTCACCCGGTTTGTAACCGTATTTTAGCAGCAGCTTAATAGCGCACCTATTACAGATTAGTCGTTTATCAAGGATAACGCCGAGATATTCAAATTCACTGGAATAATCTAACGTAGTGACTTTAATGATGATAGGTCCCATACCTCAAATAACCTGCCGAAACAGTACTCTGACCATGGTGTCGGGGATAGTGCAAAACATATCTCTTTCAGGAATTGAGTCATAAACTTTCACATGTCCTACATAGTCACCCGGTTTGTAACCGTATTTGAGCAGCAGCTTAACAACGCACCTAGCCGCCGTCCTCCTAATGAAAATTGGCAGGGGTGAAAGCCCTACAACAGCTTCTTATTCAGTCGTAGGGCAGGTGCGCATGGAGCCCGTTATACCTAGATTCTTTGTAGCTTCTGAAGCTTAATTGCCGTTGTCCACCAAACGATAAAAATACGTACCTGATAATAGGTCTCACTATCATAGTATACATTCGATATATCATTTTTGGATTTAGACCCCAAGTTCTGACGAAGAGGCGTCTGTTGGCCCACGTGGCCAGCTGTCACGATCGATGGCGGACTTGATATGTGAATTACAGATTAGTCGTTTATCAAGGATAACGCCGAGATATTCAAATTCACTGGAATAATCTAACGTAGTGACTTTAATGATGATAGGTCCCATATCGGACAGTCTTCTTTTCGTGAAAGGCAATAGAACTGTTTTGCAAGGGTTTATGGAAAGCACTTATTTACTGCACCATTCTAAGACGTAAAGTAACGCACCTTGCATAACATTTGTAATGGTCGTGCTGTGCTTAACGCTATTTAAAATTGTCAAGTCATCGGCATAGCCAATGGCGATGTAGCCTGATCTGTGTAGATCGGCAAGAAGGTTGTCCATGACCATTGTGGACAGCACTTAGCTGCGGTCACCAACACAAACACTCCCCCTGTGGATGAAGTGATAACTCGACTTTCAAGCATGGCCTTTGACCATTTGTTGGTCAAGTCATCGATACTTCTGCTACTAATCGCACTTGCTATTGAGTCTTAGTCAGTATTATCGAAAACAACCTCAATGTCAAGGAGGGCACACAGAGATATATATTTCCATCTATCTTTTTAACTAGATAGTGAAGTGCACCCTCTGTGCTTTTACCTTTACTGTAAGCATACTAACACGAGTGTAGAGGGCTAGTAGTATCTAGCGAGGCTCTAATACAAATATCAAAAAGTTTTTCCATAATTTTGAGAACAAATGACGTTAGACTTATAGGTCTGCATGATTTAGGTAGCTCACTAGGCCTATTACCTGGTTTAGGGATAAAGATTACGTTTGACTTTCTCCAGGTATACGGAATGTGACCCCAATGGTAGCTGGCAATCAAACCCGGCAGTATTGGATCGATTGTCCTCTGTATGTGAGATGGAAAAATGACATCACCGCCGGGTGCTTTCAGTGGTTTAAAGGAGCCTACGGCCCATATTTAACCTTATCTGGACTAAATATTTTTCCCGATAAACTATTTACCCTGCTGTCAATGTGGGCCCTATGGTTATGAGCATTAGGGTATGAGTGTAAAACATAAGTAGACGAACCAAGGTAATGAACTTGAAGTAACATTCTAGTTGTGTCGCCTCACTTGTGTGCAGACTTGTAGTTACCATCTGTCTTTTTCAGTAATCCTACAAAGAATTTGTTCGCTAATAGTTAACTTCGTTACAATACTGTGAGGTAAAGGAAAATTCTTTAATCCTTTAGACCTTTTCGTTGCTTAAGTCATGGTTGTGAATCAGTTATACTTCCGAATCTGGTTGAATGATCCATTATAACAGTTTTTATGGGTGAAGCTACAAAATGACGGGCCTGATCATTCAGTTTATTCTATTTTTGAGGAAAAATTACAATCGGCCACCGCGAGGAGATCGCAATTCCACCAGTCACAATATAGGTACGGCAGGTATTATATGTTTTTCCATCTATACTGCGGTAGGCTGATGGCCACCTTACTGCCTGACAAGTTTTTATTAATCTCGTAATACTAATTGTTTCTAAAATTAACCCTCTATAATTGAGGAATAAGTCCAAGTCACATTTTCCTGATAATCCTTCAAGCACCCGCTATAAATAACAACAACTTTTAATAGTTGTCCTCTCCCACATTCCATCCAAAAACGCAGTCAGATGGTACCTACTTATTCATCCTTATTACGGATAAAATGCCCTGTCAGGCTACGTGAAATATTTTGCGGAAAATGCACATTCTACATAGCCAATGGACAAAGAAGAGGAATATCGTATGGCCGTCCTTGTATATGACTGAGCTGTATGCACCAATTTGTAGTTCCAGTATCGTAAATGACTGCATCAGTAGCATCACATCATCATCATCATCATCATCACCATTATCAGTAGACAAATAAAGTCGCCTCTGTCTCTTGTTTTCTTTACTGCCAGCAAACACACACCAAACATTCGTGACTGCTGCTGACTACTTTGGCCTTCCAAAATGTCTTGCAATAACCTACCAATATATTTATTCGGAAAAAATATTTCTCTAAATATGGCAGCGCTAATGCCTCCATCGATCAGAGTTCGGGTTGGTCAGGATCAGGCGGTGGCGGCGCTACTTCGTTCATCATGATGATCATCAAAAACCGTACTACACGTTGTCCTTTTTATCTCCTATACATATATAGTTCGAAGGCTATTTGAAGAATCCTTTCGCTTGATTTTCCTTATTCCAAGCGAATCAGATGTTTGTATGAAAGGACGAAGTAGCCAGGCATGAAATAGTTTTGCTGACTTCTTAGATAGTGCCGCTGCATCAGTGTGCCTGGCTTTGAATATCAAATAGTTTCCGTTGTGCAACATATCGGTGCAGGCTCTTTACAACGACACAAACACGTATACATACTCGTGTACCTAAAAAATATTTGCTTTAATCAATGAAAGGCGGCTCCAAAAAAAATTATGTGTATAGAAGACAAAAGAAGGACACAAAGATACATCAATTGACACCACCTGAAGACGATGTCGGTAATGAGCTACTCGCATTTATTGAAAGCTTGCACCTTTGTCGCTTTTGCATCATAGCTTCAATAGCAACTACAGAAAGCTTCGAGAAGAAAGGAAGCGACGGTCAAATGAAAATCAGATTGATTTTTTCTCTGCTGCATATGCGTATTGGCGCTGATGGTGTCATGAAAAAAGGAGGTTATAGACAGGTCATGGTGCTGTGTGTTCAGGCTAACGTGCTGCCGTATACTACTCTTTACAGAGAGGAATATTCCGTGTCCCGAAAATACAGAAATGGAAAGCCGTACACTGGATGAGATGTGTTTCGGTATTTCGGATTCTCGACGAGCATCTCAAACCACACTGTGTTCTTTATATATTTCTCAACTCCAGAATTCAGTAGTGTTGGCAAAGAATGCCATCGCTGTGCACCAAAAGCAAAGTCATCGTTTGCCAGACGGAAACTTGGAAAGCTACGCGACTGGAATATGTAATGAGCGCGATGCACCATCAGCATCAGCATTGACACAGGATGTGTTGTAGCTGCAGTTAGGGTCGCTGGATAAACCAAAATGAATGCTAACTGAATGATAGCTGATGATGATGATGATGATGATGATGTGGAAAGGGGTTGGGGATGGGTGGAAAAGGGGCGGAAGATACGAGGCAATCGTCTCTGTTCACACCGAATCAAACGAACAAAGAATAACACGTCGAGTTTACTCCCTTAACAACCCACCCAACACACACACACGCACACAATACATTCCACAAGCGCTATCCGACGAACACGGCGAACGTGTTGTGGACGGACTATCGCTTGTCCAAAATTCGGTGGACCAAGATGGCGCGTGTAAATGGTCACCTCCAGCTCCGTGTGATTCTAATGCGCGCTTGGGTCATCGCAACGAATGAACACGATGAGTATATGATTTCGGGTTTTCATCACCCTATGGCCCTATAAGAATGGGTGGCTGCAGGCGACGACAACCGCAATAACAGAAAGTAAAACAGGGAACGGCGGCGGGAACCTCTGGGACACAGACCGTCACCAATTCGGAATAATTTCACAAGAACACCATCAACGTGGTATGAAATATTCAAATGAGTTTCGTATTCGCGTGAGAGTCGATCTGTTATGTTAAACCAGAATACATTTTGCAACAGCAGCAGCAGCACCGGACCACCACCAGCAGTTTGTCCCATTTTGTCTTTCTGCCGTACCGCAGCACAACGTCATGATGCTCAGATCTCCGGATATCTTTGTGAAATGCATGCACGTACCTGCTGGTGCTGCTGTTGGTTAGATTTGTGGGCAATTCCAGAGACCATGGGCAGCGAACGAACACTTACAGGGATAACTTTCGGTGAGAATTTCACTCAAGTGTTAATGCAATTCCACCAGGGATGATATGTAGTCATGGATAACCGAACAACGCAAACGGGTTGTGGAATGTTTTACAATGTGTTAATCAGATGCTAGCAGATAGACCGTTCTTTTGGTATTGATCCGTTGATCAGCTAACCTCAGTGAATGCATGTGTACCCTTATTATTGCATCTTTGCCTTCTATGAACTCCATTTGACTGAAGAATTTTCGCCGTTCGAGAGGAAAGGATTTGTAAATATGTGAGGCGCCATTTTAAGGACAAATTGTGAGCAGCTATATGCTCCTGCAATAAAACATTCCATATGGGTTTAAATTATGGACTTTTATCGGGATATTTGGTAGAGTTCAGTACGAAAGTCGTCATGAGTTCGTTATGTCCTTTTCATAACATAACATAGCAAAAAAGTAACAGACTGCAAAGAGGCCTCCCTATTGGTAGTTAGGTAGGTAGAGTGGTGGTCCACGCTCTGCTTGCGAGATCCTCAATTAGCGCTAGTTTGCGCCATTTTGATGCCACAAAACTCTAGGGTCCTAGCATGGATAAGGACAAGGTTTAAATCCAGCCTGTAGCGTTCGGCCTCTCTATAATCGCTATAAAGTTTTCCTGTCTTACTACCTTACTACCTGTGGAGTCAAGTGGGCGGACGACACAGTACTGATAAATTGTTGTGAGCACAAACTTCGTCTGGCCCAATGGGAAAGCGTCCCGAGGCTTAGGCAATCCAAGCAATTATTCCGGCCGTTTTCCTACAAGTAAATACTTAAATCTAATAGGGATAGGAATAGGAAGCTGGTAAGTTTTCTAAAAGGTCATTGTGGCTTGCGATACCACCTTAACAAAATTGGTGTGGGCTCAAAGATAGAATGTAGGTTCTCCTCGGAAGATGAAGATTTATCCGAGCACATTGAATGTCAACCATTAAGGTTAAGGAGACGCATCATATATAAGAAGATATGCATTTATATGCATAAAACTCATTGTCAAGGGAGAACTTCCTGAGTTACCTGTCTGGGTATAACAGGTGCCGTAAACACCTCTAGACTACGACTTTATTAGAAGCTATTGAGGACTTTCACCCTTGCATATGTCTTATTTCTATGCATGACAGCGGAGTTGAAAAATTCTGCCACTAATTAAGTGTCCTAAGTACAATTAGGACCTTAAGTCTGTGATAGTGACACTAAGTCAGCCAGAGCGTAAGTGGACGACATGTAAATCGAGCAATACATTAATTTGGCCGAGAGAAGAGATGCACTGGAGTTAGTCAAGCAAAGCTTATCTCGAGCAGTGCGTAAGTTTAACACGATGTGTAGACCTTTATGTAGCATGGCAAAACGATACGTAGGCCTGAAAAAGCGTAAATATACAGGCGATTAAGTCGAGTAGAGCTTTAGACGAGCATAACGGAAATTGAAAGAAGCGCAGGTTTGGACATTACGTGACAGTTTGATACGTGAGCCTGTACGGTCGAAATGCAGGCAGTGAAAACTTTGGCAGCGGAATGTTAGCAGCTTAATAATCCTGGGGTGTATAAGCGCGTTGGCAAGGGCCTGCTGGTAATCCACCATCAAAAGGCAGCTAGTCAGAGAAATATCACAAGAACACCTTCTTTTGGCGTTCCTGACCTATCTTACCTGGAGCATAGTAATCAACCGATTAGAGAGAGAGAAAGGAAACAGGAGTATTCGCATATGCAGATGTCGTAGCGATAATTATCTCAGGAATAAAACATTGAACCCATTAAGAAGGTATTGCAGAATGGTCTCGTAATCGTCACAAAATAAATAATAATAATAATATTCGGTGCGACAGACCATTGCGGTCCAAGGCCTAGCTTCTTGCAACCATTCGTGTCGAGCATGTATATTTTTGTACACAAATGGAAGGGACCTACAATTTAAGGCCGGATCCGAACGGCGAATTGAGAAGGTTTTCGTGACAAGTTATTACTCTCGGAACGTTTGTCACCCATTCGCGAGGGGTGGGACACCGTGAAAACTACTTTTGGTGTTACTGGGATTCGAACCACGAACCCCCTGCTCAGTAGCCATACCATGAGCCACGGCACCCACTTCAATCGTCACAGAATAGCCTAGCAAATATAGACACACCATGTCATTTTTATAATAATTATAGAATGTGCACAGTTCTACCAGACTGTTGCTTTTGCTGAAAAATCAAGTTTTATGGCTACTATCTTAGACATGAAGTGTAAGCTTAGTTGGAAGCCTACAAGTACACTATCTTATACGAAATTGTAAAATGTATTCAGCGGTATGCCGAACTTATGTTTAAGATTCAACTGAACTTTCTTGGAATGAAAGCATTTATGAAATTTCAAAAAGAGAGAGTCAATATTTGGGTTACATAAGACTTTGTTACTTCTACTTCACCCCCTGTAAATTGTTAAGATTATATTAGACTTATGTAAGATTAAATTTATAATTTTATTCATATATATCGGGTGGGCTATAAAATCTCATTTGAATTATCTTAGTAGAATTCCGAATAGAGTTGTCTCTTAGATACACGATGAAAAATCGGGCTAATTTTTAAAAAATTTACATGGACACCACACGGGTCTCAGGTTCCTATCACTCCAACAAATTTACAAAAAGTTATGTCCATCAGTGATACACATGTGTTAAAAATTTGAAGAAAATCGGGTTAATTTCTTTGAAAAATTTTTATGGGGCCCCTCGACCCCGGCCACCAAAATTTTTGCAAAAAGTGTTGTCCATAGAAGATACACGTATATAAAATTTAAAAAATTCGGGTAAATTTTTTAAAAAAAAAAATTTGGGCCCAATGACCCTGGGGCCCGGGGTCTCCAAAAATTTTACAAAAAGTGTTTTTCATCGGAGATACATACGTATATAAAATTTGAAGAAAATCGGGTTAATTTTTTTTTTAAAATGTTGGGGCCCGGGGTCTCCAAAATTTTTACAAAAAGTGTTGCATATCGGTGATATACGCGCATATAAAATTTGAAGAAAATCGGTTTAATTTTTTTTTTTAATTTTATGGGGCCCCACGAACCCGGGGCCCAGGGTCTCCAAAATTTTTACAAGAATTGTTGCCTATCGGAGATACACGCGTTTATAAAATTTAAAGCAAATCGGGTTATTTTTTAAAAAAAAATTAATGGGGTCCCATGAACCCGGGGCCCGGGGTCTCCAAAATTTTTACAAAAATTGTTGTCTATCAGAGATACACATGTGTGTAAAATTTGAAGAAAATCGAGTAAAATTTTGTAAAATATTTGTATGGGAGCCCCCCGACCCCGGGGCCCGAGGGCCCTCAAATTTCAATAGAAAGTGTTGTCTCCAGAAAGACACATGTGTGCAAAATTTCAATAAAATCGGGCTTTGGGAAGTGGGCTAAAAATTGATCGCAAGATTCCACGACAGACGACCGACCGACCCACGGGCAAGTGAAGTTAATATAGAGAATTTAAAAAATTAGTTACTTCATCATGTGAGCGTCAAGACGAACGAGCTCCTGGATTTGTTTCGATATAACTTGGCACTTTCGATCTGCACTGAACAACTGCACAAATTATCAGATGATGATTTTTTTTAAGAATTTTGACATCAGACGATAAATGTACCTACCAATAACATGCCTTCGTTATCAAACAATTATTGTAACAAGGAACAAGTAAGAGAAGACAGCGTGATCAATATCTGATAGCACGACAATCAATGCCAAATTATTATGTTATGATTGTAAAAAAGGTTGCATGTTGAAGTGTAGGGAAAAATGCAAAATACTTCAACCCATAATTATAGCAAAAAAGTCAACATCCCTCTCCAGTTAACAACGTCCCAAGCGCAACGGCTTAACACAGCGATTACATCATTAGAGAAGGAATAGAATAACTTCCTCTATTTTATTCGATCGCTGATGATATCATTATCGGTATGCTTCACCCTAGACTCAGTGCTTTTTGTAATTCAAATCCACTTTCGATTGACCCGTACCTTTAAAAAAATAAAGAAAACTTAATCCTTTCAGGAGAAACAGTCGTTACGCGACGCCCATGACAAATCGACCAGAAGCAACGAAAAAAATACGCAACAAAGAGGTTAAAGAGTCCTCCTATAAGGTCATGCAAATTAATTTAATTTATCTTCCGCGATAGATCGACTATGAGACAGACACGTTTTCCCTGACATCGTCAAGCGCCTTCAAACTCAAGCTGACACATTGTCGTTGGATGCAGAATTATGACACTCCGGGCAACTTTTACATTCAATGGAAATTTCGAAATAATGTCACGAATTTTTCGCTCTGAGTCGTCGTCTGTGAAGTGTTGGGATTTTTATTAAAAGAACACACCTTCCCGTTCACCATTTATATCCTTTTTATTTTGAAGTGTTTCGACAGCGATCAGAATCTTCCTTTCAACGTTGTAACACTCGAGGGAAAACATAAAAGGATACATCTTGAGATTTTGACTAAAGGTGCACAAATGGACAGATGGAGGAGTGGCGATGATAATCAAGTTGTTGACGATAATTTGTGTTATAATTGAGATCCACTGGAATACGAATCATAAAACTTAGTTCTTCCGTAATCGACCGGCGGAATTTTCCTAACAAACATTAATGAATGAATTAATGGTCCTTTGACCTATTGCTACTGCTGCAAAGTTTAACTTATTGTACCATTTATGGCCACATTCAGCATTGGTCAATGTTTGTTTGTTACAGAATTGATGGAGTAAGAGTCTATCTGCCCTAGTTGGGCATAGAGCGACAACTCGTAGAAGTATGTCCACACCCACGTTGCGCTTAAATTTTTGCCTAACTAAAGAACTCATATAACAGGGGCCAAGGCCAATACACGAGGCTAAGATGGGTTTTGAATACATATTGTTGCAAGACTTGGCTAGCAAACAGTATGTGTCTGTCCTATCTCAACTCCTCCAAGAGTATTCCAGAATTATAATTATGTAAGAGGTTATATTCCAGCGGTCAGCCATCAGCATAACAGGGTGTTGTTTTCCCTGCATCAGAATTGCAGGTGGCCGTAACTATCTTTGACTGGTGCAAGTGCGATCAAACATACACGTGGTCGCCGTTTATTGTCCTCCAATACAGGAAAAGCTGAATGATCGGGCAAGTAGCTTCAACGTTAGATTGACATGAGCCCAATAACCCCGCCCACAAAAAAACTTTATTACGGAACACCAAATCAACCCCGGATAACTGATAAACGACGACGACGACTACGGAAACGAAAATTGCTAAACGATTTAAAAATTTTCGTACGCTCACTGTACAGCAGCTAGCCGTTATCCAGTCCAAATATATTGCTGCAATAACATCATAACCTACATACCTACCTACCTACATAACTTACACTGATGAACGACGACAACCATGGATTTTCTCATGGAACGTACGCACACTCTATAGAGCTCGAGCTGCACAGCATCTAGCCTATAACCTGTCCAAATATAATGCTAACATAACAGCACCAGAAGATGCGGTGGATGGGGAATGGTGTCTTACAAAAATCAGAACATGACTTATATTACAGCTGTCATGCAAGGTATCATGTGCTCGGGGTAGGGTTTCGAGTCGGCAAAAGAATGAAACCCACCGTTATCAGCTTTAAAGGAGTAAATGAATGGCTATGCATCCTTCGCAAGCGGGGCAGATATCAAAACAATAAACGTATCCACAAAGACACCTGGTTATCTCTTGACGGAGCCACTCGCTACCAGATAGACCACATGTCGATACACCCGAACCTGCTGATGGTACAAACGTACCGAGCTACCAAAGTCGACTCGAACGACTCTTGTTGGTTGTTGGTTCTTGCCTAGCGTGCCTAGCGATTTCGTCCGCCCTGCAGTTCTGCGTGACGTCTGAATCACCAGGGACCCCCTGGCGGGTATTGAAATGCTCTCTGATCTCTTACCGCATGTATGTTTAACTGATTTCAGCGGCTTAATGACCGTTTAGCTTTCCATACTCCACATAGGTTACAATTACGTTTAGGACTTCATCAATCGCTATCGCGTCTGCTTTGTATTTTTCTTTCCTTTACTCCACGGGGGAGCATAGGGGTTCGCTTTGTATACACTACAATAATCAGGGAGGTAAACGGTGGTGCCCACATTGACTCTATTCCAAGAGCGGACATGAGTGCTACTCAAAGGAAAGAAGACCTATAACTCTATTACACTTTCTTCTATAGACCCTAGAAATGTTATTGGATGTAGGTATACAGTGGAGCTTAAGTGAAATCCAGTAGATGGGCAACGTCTCAACATTCGTACTGGAAGGGAAAGTCTACTGTGGATACACAGGATTGAAAAATCCTTAGACTTGCGTTCCTTTTGAGTTCCTTAATATTGATATTGAATGTGAAGGCAATTAGGCTATCAGGCTATCAGGCTATCAGGCTATCAGTATATCAGGCTATCAGGCTATCAGACAATCAGGCAAGTATTGTCTCTCCTGAAGGTAGCTTACCTTGCAAATAATAATTCTCAATCGTCACGAAATGGACAGAAAATTTGTGTTTGTGATCAGGACTTTTACTAGGAATCAAAAACTTTCGACAGATGCCCCTTTTACTAGGCCGGCTTTTTCTAATTTTACAATATTTTCTAGCCACTATATTGGGCCGTAAAATTAGTTAGTTGAAAGCCAGAAATTTGTTGGATAGAGTAAACAGAAGTCTAGTTTAATTTTTAATTCATGCAGAAAGGCATGGGATAAGGTGGGGTTTGAAACCACAGCTAGTTTTACACTGCCGTACTTATGTACGGGTTAGTCTTAACTTAGTCACTTACAGAAAAATGATAGAGAAGGCACAGAGAGTGTCCAGCGACACCTGAGTATGAGAGCTACATCTAAACTAATCGTGCCCTGTCGTCGATTATAATATCATGTGATTACATTTTCTACTGAATGAATAAAAAACTTTTCAATTACGTAACGGTTGATGTACCACCCTTCTGCCAAAGTCCGATCTGATAGACTTCTAAATATAATAGAACCTGCTTACCAACTTTACACATCATCACCTAACCGAACGGCTAGCAAAGATTACATCTCAGTTAACAGTTTCTATCCACACACACACAAATCGCCTTAAATTATTTAAAACCTTTGCTTTCCAAAGAAGAAGCGATAAAAGCTTTATCAACCCTTCTATTCTATTTGGAATCACTCTCATGTTTTCCCTATGCTAGCCCATGTTACTTTGAACGTTATTAGCACGAATGTCCTTTGCAGCATCCCTCTTCAAGCTTTTTGAATTATCGCCGCACCAACACCCGATCCTTCGAATCACGAAAATTTGAATCGGACGATGTCTTGCGGTGAATTTAAATTAGTTAATTATTATCCTGCGGTTGATAGCGAAGGATATGGCGCCCCTACCTCAATGAGGTGACGATGATACAATCGCAATATTCTTGTCTCCAAAGTTTCTTCTTATCGCTTATCCTTGTTAGGTTAATGGTTATTACAAAGAAATTTATTGACATTTTTGATTAATTATACATTTTGTAAAAAGGGGTTCCAATGCCAATTTGGATCCTTTTATTTTCATCCGCCAAGAACCGAACATAAGATATTTTGTGATTTTTGTCTTTATTTTGCATTGTAGCCGAGTGTGAAAAGGTTATTTCTGTTGAATTAATTTTATGTCCTTTTTATGTATTTTTCTTGCAGGTGTTGATGAGACGTGTATTGCCACCTTCTGTTTTTAGCCATCTAAGATAATAACTTGTGAAGTGATTCTTTTGTTTGGCGATGGAGCAGTGAAATAGCCGACAATAAAGAAAGGTAATATTTTTATAAGGATCACAAGTTTTTTTTTAATTAGGATTCATTATTTCGGATTAAATAGCAGCTTGGTCGCTAATCTAGTGTCAAGATATTTGGCAATTTGTGTTATTGAGGAAACCTGTTGCTTGTATAACATCAATAATGACACTGAACAAGGAGTTATTTAGTTGACATCGATTTAGAATTTTCCTTAAAATTCTCAGCATATTTGGCTACAAAACTAGACCTTCTTCGGTCTGATATCTTTCGCCTTTATTCGAGTGCACTTAATGATATCAAGTTGTTTTTTTGGACTGGTCTTCATTAAGGGTTCAATATACTTATACCGATTCTTCAGCTTACTGGTCATTTGGCAGCTCAAGAAAGTACTCTTTCCATCGGTCCAAGGTGCTTTTGAGATCGGTGTTAAGAAAATCTACTTTATAGTAAGTGAAACGCGATATATATAGTATATTTGGCTCATACTGCGACTTCTTAATAGAACCTACCCGCCTGAAGTGAAATCTTGTGACGAAAATCTTCTTAGCGCCGATCACTTCACTATACCTCTCCTATAATGAAATTTCTTCCTCATGTAAAGCTTGCATATCATTTAGTTCCGTATACAGAAGCAATCCTGCAATGCTATCGTTCTCCATTCGGTTGATGATATCCCCTGGTGCAATAAATGAATGTTAATGTTAAGTTTAGAAACACTGACGCAGTGACGCCTCCACTATAGCCTCAAACAAGTCGTGTAGGTACTTTTAGCTGAAGCTGTCTCGTTTGAATTTTTGTAAAAGTGGGAACAGTCTTGTAAAAGAGTTCTCTTACTTTTTAATTCGTTATTTTAAGAGAATCAAACTAATACCACTCAGTAAAAAAAAAAAAATTCTAATTTTTTACTCATAAGCTGTTAGGGAAGGAAGGCTATCCGCTATCGTCAGCAACTTTATATTGCTTTGTCATCGTGCGTATTTCCTAGTTGCTCGCCTTTGTTTTAAAGGGTGGGCAATTTAAAAGTTTGTACTAAAAAACGCTATAAAACGAGTATGCATCAATATTTTTTTGGAAATTGTTTTTTTTTTGTGTCCAACCTTCGCAACCTTTTTCGATTTAAGAATGGAAAACAATTTCGTTCATGTGGTTCCCTCTGCTAGCCTTACAGCAAGCCATCCTGTAAGTCCAGTTTTCAAGAACTTTTTCTATCATTTCGGCGCGTATATCCAACAGTCGCAATGTTATATTTTAAAGCTGGAATCGTCTCTGGATTATCCGCATAATATTTATTTTAACGGCATTCCATAGAAAAAAGTCCATCGGTGTCAAACCACAGCTCCGCGATCTCTAAAATGGCCGACTATTCGGTTGCCAAATTTGACGCGCAAGAGATCGATTGTCAGTCGGCTTGTATGTGGCTGTTACGAAACAAAAATCTGGCAGTTCTGCTTATTTGCAAAGCCCCCGAAATGCACTTCTTCTGATAAGTTGCTGCAATTGGCGTCGAGTTGAGTTCGAGTTGAGGTCGATTTTGTAACACTATGGGCCACAGCCGCAATATTCTCTGGCGTGCGACCTGTCCGTGCTCAATGACCACTTGTTATCCAATTTCTCATGAACTTTCTTCACCAATTTCACGAAAGCGGTTCCGCTTGTCGTCCCATATTTATTTTCAAAATTCACACACCGTATAATTCGTCCATCCTCAAACAAAGCCAGCTAAACTAAAAAAATTTAATTCTAACCCTTCGTCAACACAATGTACGTTTTACATTTAAAGTCAAAAATATCGATGCGGTGATTCCGAAGCTCTTGTCTTAAAAATTTCATTTAATTCAATTTGTCCACTGAGTGTACAAGACACATGTAAAATATAAAAATTATAAAAATATATTTTAATCTTATATTTATTTCATATTAAATATGGTTTAACCAAAAATGTAAATTTACTGTGTACTATGTGTTATATAAAAAAAATATTTTATCTTTAGACAAACGAATGAAAATAAAAGTTTACTATAATATTATTTCTGAAACGTATTGCTTTTGACTCGTATTACGTATTGCTTTTGACTCAAAAATAATGTCCTCAAATTTGAGTTGTATTACTTTTGTCAATTTCAAAACGACAACACTGTCGAAGACTCGATAGACGGGACTCTTCACGCAAAACTAATCTCTGAGTTTTTGTGAATTTCTTTGCAACTTAATATTTTAAAAGAGAAAGGGAAATTTTCTCTTATTAATTTTATAATAGCTACATAATATTTACAAGCATCAGTATGAATCAAATATGTAATACACATATTCTGAAGTTTCAAGGGATAACAGTTTTTGCTGATTTTGCATTGAATTGAATTTAATATTTTGATTTTGTTCTCTCGTTTATATTGATGATATTTTAAATAAAAACCCGTTCTTATGGTAAAACCCTGCAATATTTTATTTGTTTGTAAGATTCTGTCAGAACTTTTGAATTCGGCAGCAGCAAATAAAAGGAACAGAGCTTGAATAGAATAGCAACTCTCGTGAAAGAGTCTGGAAATATAGGGAACAGTTTGTAACAATGTTACAAAAATGATTCAGGACAAAATACAAGGTTCCCAAATGAACATTTTAAAAATCGGTAGAGTTACAGGATTACAAAAAAAAATTCGCAATAGGATCTTAATAGAAAGCTACTTTTTTAAAAACTTTTATTTAACTTTTGCGGTCCTTTTTAACCACCTTTCATGCGACCTGGAGTGCTGACATTTTGTGAGCAGCTTACTGTCATAGGAGTTTTCTTAGAACCCGCGTGTGACGCGTGTCGCCCTTGGCGCCAGGATGCGGGGAAAAGTGTTTTTTCTTTTTTGGACTTCTTTGTGGTCCTATCTACTCACCTTTCAAACGACTCCATCATCATATTTGGCTCTACAACCGGGGTCTGGTTCTGGCCTTCTGTAAAAAGTCCTTCCACCGGTACTGGTTTTGAGCCGATGTCATCCAGTTTTGCATTCCTAAACTCTGAGCGTTCTCGTCTTGGCCATCCTTTCTGCGTAGGCTTGTCCGCAAAGGACTTTCCGAGCAGGATCCTCTTCGCTCATGCGAGCTATGTGTCCTGCCCACCGCAGCATACCAATCTTATCGCTTTTTCTACAAGCTGTGCTCAAGAGAAATAGCCAGATGCATGCTACCTCTCCTTGAATTCAACCGCAATACTCGTGGCGCTCTTAATGCTCATCAGTTTACCCTCCTAAACTAACATTTAACTTCTGAACCTAGACTAATTCTGATAAGGTGATATCGCAAGCCACAGTGACCTGTTAGAAAGCTCACCAGCTTTCTAATGCTATTGCCTATATCCAGAATTTCCTTATAGGAAAAGGGCCTGATTAATAGTTTGGATTGTCGAAGTCCTGGGGTATTATCCCAATTGCTGTGGTGGCAGCCTAGTTGTCAGCACATTAAGGTTCCGGTCCTAAGAACGCAGCTTTCGATCCAGCCCTGGATGTATCAGGTGATCAGGGAACCAGCCGAGCTCCACCCTGGTAAACCTAGCTAGGAATTGCATCGTAGCAGCATTTAACTGATTTAGAGTCCATTATGTTAAACGATAACGCTTTCAGTGCTGCCTGACTATCTGAAAAGATAAAAATCGTAGTGCCGATAGTACCATTTATAAGGTTAATCTTGGTGCAGACCTAAATGGCATTGAGTTTCGCCTAAAAAACCGTTGGACTCATACCCATTGGTATCGACACTTTGCTGTTGGGTCCGAAAATACCAGCTCCAAGGCCCGTTATACCTAAATAGCCAAGCTTCTGAAGCTTAGTTACCTTTGTCCGTTCAAGAACTTTCCGTCACGAAACGATGGCGGCGTACGTGTTAATAGGTCTCACCATCATTGTATAGTTCCAATGTATCATTTTAGGATTTAGACCCCAAGTTCTGCCGTAGAGACGTCTACTGGCCCACAAGGCCGTAGTGGCACGTTCGATGGCGGACTTGATTTAGCCATTTTTCAAGGATGACGCCGAGATATTTAACGTCATTGGAATAATATAACGTGCTGCCTTTGATGATGATAGGTCCCATATCGGATAGTCGTCTTTTCGTGAAAGGCACTAAAACGGTTTTGCAAGGATTAATTTAAAGCCCTTCTCTGCTGCACCATTCTAATACGTGAGGTATATCTTTCATTGGATTTGTATTGGTCGTGCTGTGCTTACCGCTAATCGCCAAGTCATTAGCATAGAAGGTTGAAGGTTTTCTATGATGATTATCCACAGAAGGGGAGAAAGGACACCTTCTTGTGGACAGCCCTTAGCTGCAGTCACCGACATAGACACTTACAAGCACCTTGGTTTAGGAAGTAGCGTTATTTTGCAATACGATGATGCTTTACAATTTGAGCACCCGGGAGTACTATTTCCACCTGTTTTTTTAATTTAAATTCGTCTATTCCTCTTTTTCATCAACTGGATTAAAAGCCACTGGTACTGTCCGTAAAAATCGAACATCCAAGTGTCCTGTGCCTACCAATAAGGAAATGCAAAAAACCGAATGAGGTAAATGCCAATAGACGTCAAAAGCTGAGCATAATTTGATATGTAAATGAAACGATAATACGAGTAGTGTGGTTACAGTGGCTTCAAATGCGGAGAAGATTAATTAAACAAAACGATTTTCTCAGAAAATATATACAGCCTGCAGTCATTAAATCTTATAACGAAAATATGGACGGTGTCGATAAGAGCTAAAAAGTTGTATATTTCGTTACTATGGCATTGTTTAGACATGGCAATGCACAATGTTTGGCAGCTATCTCATAATTGTGGAGGAGAATCTTTCGTAGGGTGATTGCAAGAGGATTACTCGAAACCTTCAGATAGAACGACAAGCGTGGTCCTTGTCACATTGCTAGAAACTACCGAGAAACATCAACCTTTGATCGAATCGATCACTTGATTGAATACCAGGAAACTCAGCTAAGATGTGCATTTTGCAAAAAGAAGACTTATTTCTTTTTGTCCAAAATGTCCAAAATCCATTTACATCCAAAAAGTTGATTTATTGTATACCGCGTTTTCAAATAATTTGTATCTTCTTTTTTTTATTAATAAATTGATAAATAAATTAATTGATTTGCTTTAGCTACAGTGGGTTTTGTTGCATTGATTCGGAATCATAAATAAAGCATCACCACATTACTACCGGCCGTTTAAACAGCCCTCATTTTACAAGTTTTCCGAAATATCTAGACTTTTTTTAATAATTTTCCTGTCATACTACATTCATATGTGTGAACATATCAAAAAATCTCATTAATTGAAGGTCAAAAATAGTTTCTTTTGACAAATTTATGAACTACAATTGTTTACACGTTTCCATAAGTAAGGTCGTCCTGCGAGTAAAATCAAGAATAACTTATTTTATCCTAAACGAAGATTTAATTTAACAACAATTCTGACTAAGATTAACCTTAAGTGTACCTGATAGGTTAGTCAAATTATTTCCGCTACATAATTGGATCTAAATTACCGGCATCATCAGTCAGAGTCACCAACAAAGATAAATCGATTGTCCACCACTTATGCTTACATTCAAATGTTGAATGGTCAATCGTCCTTAAAACCGAACTGTAATAATAATTGTAGATACTCGTACTTTCGCTCCAGAAATTCGAATGTTTTTTCGCGCAGTCAGCTGTGCCGTTATGGAGTTTGTTTGTTTGCTTATTAAGGCATCAAAGCGCAAGTTAGCCGAAGAAAATTTCGCGATGTTCTCTGCTCAGTGACTCTCTGCAGTCACGTTACGGTATCTCACTAACCCTGCCAGCTAGAGTTGAGTCTATCTCTCAAAACTGAACCCACTCTCATATGGCTCCCCTTTTCGAAATTGGCGCCTACTTCACCATGTTTATCAATAGATACTCTCCAAGTGAATACAAAATATGAAGCGAGTTGCTCACCGCTCTCTGCGACTTGTGATTGAGAGATTAGTGGAGCATTGCAGCATTGGAGGTTTTCAAATATATACTTGGATTCGGAATGTATCTGCAACCGCAAGCAAACCAAAATGCATTGACTCTTGTTTTTGTGGGGTTAAGAGATGTTGTTCGTTTGGATGCTCCAATATACTCCAATTGAATACAAAATAGGGAGCGTGGTGCTCGCTACTCTCAGTTTCCTTTAATTTGAGATATTGTTGGAGCATTGGGACATTGGTGGTTTTCAAAGATATACTTGGAATGGAATGTATCTGCAACCTCAAGCAAACCAAAATGCATTGACTCTTGTCTTTGTGGGGTTAAGAGATGTTGTTCGTTTCGGATGCTCCAATATACTCCAAGTGAATACAAAATAGGGAGCGAGGTGCTCACCAATCTCAGTGCCTTGTATTTTGAGAGATTTTTGGAGCATTGGAGCATTGGTGGTTTTCAAAGGTATACTTGGAATCGGAATGTATCTGCAACCGCAAGCAAACCAAAAAGCATAGATTCTTGTTTTTGTGGGGTTAAGAGATGTTGTTCTGATGCGAGGTGCTCACAAGTCACAACTCTCAGTGCCTTGTGTTTAAAGAGATTGTTGGAGCAGTTGAGAATTGGAGCATTGGCGGTTTTTATAGGTATACTTGGAATCGGAATGTATCTGCAACCGCAAGCAAACCAAAATGCATTGACTCTTGTTTTTGTGGGATTTCAGAGCTGTTGTTTGCTCGGAGTACGAAATACTCTCTGTTTTTTGTTTTGCTTTTGTTGTTTTGAGGAAAAGCGTTCCTTTGGCGCTTCGATTGAATTTTGGTTGCAAGCAAAGAAATGTAAAAAGGCTTCCTCGTTTCTACTTTGCCAGTTCCAGGAGAAAATAAATCAAACCAATGTTTAAAACAAAAACAACAAAAACAACACTTATTCGGTTAACAAAATCGAACTCATGCCACATCGTGTGCTCTGTTGGTTTCGCATCCCTTTTTCTTCACAGCAGCTGTGTCAGCCACAGCTAGGTAAGTGGTGGGCATTGGGCATGGGCGCGCTGATGACGACGACCATTCGCTTTCGGTTCTGTTGTGGACTCTGTGGCTGGGAAGAAATGTGACTGACTTGGCCACCCAGTGGCCCCCCAATTGCTTGCGCACTATACACTAATGCCAGTCATAGAAGATATACTCACTGTTAGTAGCAGCTGCGGACAAACTACACCAGCTCGCCGCTGCAAATAGATAGATACTCAGCTATCATACAATAATTACACTCTGTTAGGTCTCTGCTGCCAGTCGCCGTCGTGTACAGTAGAATCGTCAATCGCCAACAGTTCAGTCTACGAGCGACAACGTGTACGAGAGGTCGCGCTATTTCGCATTCCCCGCAGAATTTTTGCCGCTTTTGCTGCTTTTTGTCATTGACAACAATAATAACAACAACAAAACAACCGCAACAATTAAAAAATTTTAATAAATTAATATCGCAATCGAAGCGAAATAATAAATTACAACAACAAAGATACAAAAAAAAAAAGAACCGCGACTTTTATCATCGCCGAAGAAAACATTCAAAATCCAAAGTAATTTGAGTTGAAAAATTGTAATTTTTTATTTGATTTTGTTTTCTTTTTCTTCGATTTGCTCTGAGATCACTTCTTATAAATAGAGGATCGCATTCTACCTAATACTTGATGAATTCAACGAACAGGCCGACCGACAAAACGGATTACTCGAATATCGGTCACGATCCATTTTGTAATATACCCAATTTTTAGGTTTATGTTTTTTATCCCAATTCCAACCCACACTTCAATACCAAAATTTAAGCGTACAGATCAATCCATTGATTCGATGAATTTTCTTTTTATTTTTCGTTTTTAATTTTATTTTTGTTATTTCATTAATTTTGTTTAGTTATTTGACCGATTCTCCGGCGTTAAGCAACAAAATCGGACGTCGATCATCATCCCCTTTCACGCAACCAATTCTTAGTTTGTTTACACGATCACTTCACAATTTGCACTTCTCAGCCGAGGAAAAGCGTTCGATAATAAAACGGTTCGCTTTATCTGTCGGATGCGGATCTGTGCTTTGTCTATAAAGCATTCCTAACGGATAAGCTATTTGTTTATTATGATGATTTAGTTTATTTATAGAGTTAAGAAAGTTTTTTTCCGTTAAAATTAAAATCAAAATTTCTTCGATTCGATAACGATGTGAAAAACTAAATAAATAATTGAAAATACGTAATTGGAAAATATCTTCACTAAATGTTTAATAATTCAATTAACAAAATTAATCATATAAATCATTTCCTTTAGAGGGATTAATAAAATAATATACCACAAAATAAAAGTGTTGCAATTTGTGTTATAAATTCATTTATTTCTTTATCAATTTTTTAATAAAATAATTATTTTAATTCATTCATCCTATTTCCCTTCCATTGAAAACAGATACCAAATATTCCGGTTTAAGATCCGGGAATATTGAAAAAAAAAAACAAAAAACATACAAACATTGAAGTGTAGATAATAACAAACGTAAATTAAAAGTTTAAAAAAAAAATATCTACCACAAAAAAGTGCATAAAATTGCAAGTTCGGCATCTTTGTGACATTTTCTGTGTAATTTACGTCGTGCAATAGTTTTTCGATTACATTTCAATATCCATTTTGGAAAATTTAACAAAAAGTTTAATAACTTACATATAACAGAATCCACTCGGTGACAACAACAACAACAAAAACAACAACAATTTAGAACAACTCTCCAGCTGAGCAACTAATTGATACTCCCCAGATTTTTTAAATGTAAGTCTGATTTCATTCTTTGTTTTTAGTTATAAAAGAAAAAGTTAGAGTTAAACAAAAATCGTTTTTATCAAAATAAGGTTATAAGATGTAGCTGGATTAAGTGGCACTCGAAGACACTTAAATATCAAAATAGTTTTTAGATTACAGAAGTTTCTGGTGCAAATGGATTTAAGGGTTTTGATGGTAGTACCTTCTTATCTTTCTTTCCCCTATATTAGTCCTCTCATGGTCATGGGGCAGTAGACGTCACCTCTGAAAGTCAGTGCAAGTAATTATTATTCCTTGATATAGGGCGAGATAATAAGACTGCGAAGACACTCTTGATTGCAATAGCAATAGTCACAGTAATTGTGCTAAAGCAAACTTTTTATGAAGTATCTATGATTTTAAATTAGAACCGTTTGCAAAAGACGTAAGACACCCGTTCTTTGCTACTGCCGATGCTACTAAAAATACGGGTGGCTTACGTTCAAAAACAACTCAGCCTTTCTATATCTCATCCTAAAATAAATATGGCGTCATATATATTTATCTGAGACATAAGTTAGGTTAAGTTGCGGTGGCAGCTAATGCTCACTTAGACCATTCGCGTCCTTTGTGTTACCACAGGATCTTATTCCTTTCCCCTTTTCAGAAGATCCATTCAGAACTCTGTCTTAATGAATCGAAGTATATCTCGCACTTTGTCGTTTTCGAGATCTGATAGGTTATTCATTATCCGCTTATCCAAGTGTTTGTGCCTTCTGTGCATTAGTGCCGGACATGAGCAAAGAAGATGTTCTATAGTCTCTTCCTCCTCATCGTCCATGCAACTTCTGCAGAAGTCATTATATTCGACACACATCCGCGTATTTCCCTAGAAGGCAGTCTCATGTCATTATTCCTACAACCGTTCTTAGTGCACGTCTTTGTATGTAAATAAGCGCAGTTGAGCACTTCAAGTCCAGCTTCGGCCAGACCTGTCTTGAAATATTGCAAGTGTCAGTGTTTTCCCATCTTACATTTGTTATTGTTTCTGCCTCTTTCCGAAGTTCAAATTTCAGTGTCGCGATAGGACTCCCTACCTCCGGCATTTCCGCGGTAGCAGCTGGAGTGTCGTACCACGTCTGCCCTGCAGTTCCCCTCAACATCCGTGTGGCCTTATATTGAACTGCTCACTCATCCCGCTAAGAGAGGAGTGACAGCTCGACGCCACCTTAGATTTCAGTGAGACCGCCTGCAACGATTTTATGGCCGCCTGACTGTCCACATAAATGATAATCTTCTTTGAGGATAATACATTACGCTTCAGCCAAATCATTAACTCTCTTCAATCGCTATCACCTCAGCATGGTGTACGCTGCAGCGATCACAGAAGACTCCTGCTCCTACTTTACCGTCTAGCTTAGAGCCATCCGTGAAAAACTGTATTGGTTCGTTATCGGTTACGGATCCACTCTTCCAGTCTTCTCTGGAGGGTATTGTCGTCCGAAAACCTTTTTGAAAGCGCATAACACTGGTGTTATGTAATCCAGTTTCGTCAGCTCCTGCTTTAGCGATTTAGTTATGGTGGAGTGTCCTTTTTGAAGACTTCTCCACTGATTGACAGCTAACAGTCGCGTTGCTGTAATTGCCGCTTTCTGTTTGCCAAATATAACTAGTGGGATCAGGTGGAGCATAACCTTCAGAGCGCGAGTTGGTGTAGATCTCAGCGCCCCGCTTATAAGCATACAGGCCGCTCTTTTTACCTTCCCCAATATACTTATATACGTGGTTTTTTCCATAGCTGGCCACCATACAGTAGTATTGGTCTCACTACCGACGTGTAAAGCCAGTTTACCAGCTTTGTTTAAGAATCTTTTCCTCTGAATTGTTCGACTTAAAGTCATTGATCGCTATGCTGCATGCGGAGGTGGAGTAATGATTACTGTCCGTTCTCCACTTTTAAGTCCACAATAGATTTTTTCACCTCAATCGAATAAAATTACGACAATTTGCATTATAGTAGTTAAGTCCTAGCCGATCTTGTATTGGTGGACCTGCGGTTTGAAACAAATTTTATTTTATTCCTACCTCTAATAGTAGTAGTGGGTAACTGACTATTTATTTTCGTTAAAACAATTGTTTCAATTTACATAGTTTCTTAGTCTATATTGAACTTCTCCGCCTAAGAGATGATCGGCAGTTACAAACAGGATACATAAATAGTAGTGCACTCAATATACACCCTTGCTTCACCCCAATTAATGATATAAGTTCCTCAGATATTCGCCATCCCATACATACGCTACATTGTTTTCATACATTGCTCTTCGGATATGGATGACTTTAGTGGAGATTAAATTTTTGTATAACTTTGGCGAGTAGCTTTTCAAGGATCAACGAATCGTTTTGTACTTCAGTCCACTAATGAACAACAAAACTTTCAAGTCATCTGGTGTGCAGTTTTTGCTGTCAAACTTTTCAGCGTGATTGTTGATTCGTGTTGCGTAGTCTGAATAAGCTTCTTCCTTGGCCTTTTTTTACTCGAAGCATTTGCGTCGGAGTGTCGCTTTAGTTTTGAAATTAATTCGTCGAAATCCAGCTCCGTAGCCTTTTTCGGTAGTACCTGATCACCAAAGGTTTGATAGTTTTCTTGTGAAAACGTGCTGATTACAAGCTGGATCTACATTTGTGGCGTTAGTTTAGCTGGCAATGCAACAATCTCATAGAACATGGACACGCGAAGATGAATATCATGTTCCATCAATCCTACCCACAAAAGACTTCTCGTTCAGATTATTTTTCGCTTATTTGAGCTGATCCCTTACCTCCAAAGCCTAGAGAGCGTCACGTATTACCGGTAAATTCGGGGCACTTGTTCGTCCCTTCTTAAAAGGCGTATCAATTTGTATAAAATATTCCGAATTAAGAGTTGATAAATATTTCATCAAAAGAGAGTGCGCAGCTTACAAACTAAACGAGTGCGTTAACATATACCTCGTAACTACAGACCAGGAAAACTAAGTAACACCAGCTTTACGGGGCGTAAGCTGTACTCCGCCTAACAAACAAATTCCTTCACTGGTTTTAGAGTCCTTCTTGCAATGAAAATCATTTAACCAACTTTAAGGGCATGTAACAAAAACCAAATTGTTATTTGCTATATAAAGCAATAATGCGCCTCCTGCTACTTTTATTGAAATTCAAAAGTTTGCAAAAATTTTCTCTTTTTAAAAAAAAACAACAACGCGGCTATTGTAATGCCTGACTTTGACCAGCCAATTAACTTCAATTAAATTAAGCAGATTTATCGAGCCACACAGACAGCCGCTGCCGCTCCATAATTTTGGTGTATGCGCATACAGAAATTAATGTTTTTAAAACGTATCTGCACATTCCATTGCACAGTCATATTGTTGGCTGTGATTACTCGTAAATTTAACCCTTTAATGGAAATTTAATTTTAATTCGCCTTTTATTTGTGGTTTGGTTCTTACCTACTATGATACTGTTTTTTGTGGTGTATTCTGGCTGAGAGCGAGCGATATTTGATATTTTAATTGACATCATTGATGTTAAATTAATAATTTTATAATAATATGTTTCTACATGTGTGCGTGGGTGCGTGGTTTTGTTATTTGATACGTCAATATGGTACAAGTGAAAAGATCTATGTGTCACAAATTGATTTTTGGCATACAGTGATATACTACTTAGTTGATTTACTGCGAATTTATCCACAATTTATTCGCCCACTACCGCATAAGGACATCAAAATTCAGCGATTGTCTATGAGGACGTTCATTGTTTTACAATTGATCACTTGAAAGCTGAATTTATTACATTTTCTAGAGTATATTCAAAAGCATAAGTGAACATTTACTCCAGTTTGGCGGGAAATGTTTGTAGCATTTAGTACAAGATCATTTATAATCGTTCGGAATAGATCTTCTTTTCTTTCTTTCCTTTACTTCGCGGGGGAGCATATTTCATATGAAAAAACAAACGCCCGCCAACGAACTCGTTTATCGCCTGAGGTTTCAAGAGACGCTACTCTGTCCGCTGGGATCTTAGGATTTTAGGATTTGTTCGAGAAAGTCAGATTACAACTCCGATTGTATATCCAAAAAGTAGAAGCAGAAAAAGGTTCCAAATACAAATATGAACAAAGAGTTTATATCAGAGCCGATAACAATTACTTGTACATACAAATTATTTCAACCAGTGGGTACCTTACCCTTTCGGACATTTCATACTCTTGTCATGAAAAATGTACAAGTGAGTTAGGCGGCTCTTATAGGCATAGTCGCTTATCTATCTTGTAATTATTCGCTTATTAGGATAAAAACTCAGCATTTAGTCTCTCAAAAAAGTTTGCTAGTTTGGCTATCAGTATTCCAAATCCATCGCCGTCCGTTTAAGTTATATTTTAAGTAAGCAAGCTTATCTTAATATTTTCATATATTATTTGAGTAGTGTTAAGTATTATTCAAAAGATTCTTCTTAACATCTTCGCTGTCGTACTACATGTTTCAGTTCTGATGAGTATTTGCACGATCCAAGAACGACAAACGTCTTAATTCTTTCATTTTTTGTCTGCTTGGAATAGCCCCAAACCTAAATAGCGTACGTGTTCATAAAGATTTTAGTATTTTACGGTAAAGTTAAAGTATATTTTGGATATTTAGCACAAGATTTTACTCACCCCTATTTATTGGTATACTCTCATTTTGTGTTTGGCGTCAACATTCATAACTACGAGGATTAAGTTTTTCCTTACATGTAGGACCTTTCTTCTGTTAGTTGCTATGGTAGCTTATATCTTACCTACCAAGTACCAACGAGGAAGGTAAGAAAGTTAAGAAGTTACTGAGTTAGATTCGTTGAATTTTTTACGCCACCGTTTTGTTCAGCTGCAGACCTCATCAATAAGTATCTCCAGTTTATTAGTTGCATCTTTGACATTGTCTACAGTTGCCACGATTGCTAAATTATCAGAACATGTCATAATAGTTATCTTAGTACTGCATTGCAGATAGATCTATTTTTTACAATATTTGCCCCAAAAGGTAAACCTGTTGCAGTTTTTGAAGTTAAACTTTTTAGACGCGACTAAGGGGTAACTGAATTGCTTTTGTGACGGAAATAACGAATGTAGCGATCCGGTTTGTGTATTTGATATAACATTTGTTGTTTGGATGCACTACCTTATCGGTACGATGAGAATTGGGGCTGTGTGCAACCCACTTGCACTGCGACCTACATGGGTCCATTGTTCCCCCTTTTCTTTAAGCCTAGAAATCCTTTAGTCTTTTGATAAAGTTTGTTATTCCATTGGCTGGAATTTGTTGATAATCTTCCACTCTTATAGTTATTTTGCCCATAGGGTTTATCCTTAATTTTATTACGATATGATTAGGATCTGATAGGAGGTGTTCCATTGTTGAATAAGTTCAGAGGGTTCGTTCCTATGAATGGAGTTAAAGCTCCTTTTTTTGCCACTAGGTCGGCAATCTCGTTACCAGTATACCATCGTCTCCTGAAACCCGGTTGGTGTTTGGTGTGATATAAAATTTGTTGTTTGTATGCACTATCTTATCGTTAAATAAGTATGTAGTTTCATTAATATATTTTATATAAGGTATTTTGAGGATATTTTGAGAATTTTTGTGTGGTCTTTTTGGGAATGTTACATAAAAATTTATTCCTTTTGTCTTTATTTTATTAATTTAATCGTAATATCGGCAACAACGTCAAAGAAGTTTCACTTCAACCGCGCTTAAAGTTTACACGAGTCAATTTTTTTAACAATGTAAAGTATTCCCTATAACAATTATTTTATTCTCAAAATGTCTATTAGTTATGCAAAGCAAACCATTTTTGTGTTTGAATTATTTAGTTTTCTAATAAGAAATTCGAATTTCTGATTGTTATTGCACAACGTATCCAAAAAATCGACTCCCAAATTGAATCCAAATCCCAGCGGAGGCATCATGGAAAGACTCCACAAAGTTGCTGAAACCAACTTCTGTTCATTTGCATTCATTTATCTTGGCCAAATTAACAACTAAACTACATCAATAATTATGGTCAGGAGATTAAAATAGAATATGTATTTATATTTAAGGCGAATGCGTATGTTTGTGTATGCAGTGTAGCCATGTAATAAAGCATTGTAGGCGAGTTAGAGAGAGATAATGCAACCATAATAAGCAATTGATCATCCAAAATCCCATATCGATGCAGAGAAGGCACTGGTACCCGGCTAAGAAGTCAATATTTGTGTTTATACGAAATAACGCCCCATCGCGCTCAAGCTGATGCTCTGAATGTTATTGTTTATCAAAGGACAGCCCGACGGACATGATGGAATGAGCAAACAATCTTACGTGAGTACAGAGACTAGTTGGTTGCGGATGCTGTCCCGCAACCAATAAATCGCGATCGAAATTGATTAAGTTGGGTGAAGCGGAGCTGAACATTTTCTATTGTCTTTAATTTTATATCGAATCTGAAAGTGAAAATCGCGAAAGAGCACGGCGGAAATTGAGGAAGGCAGAGATGATGCTGTAAGGCACCGCACATCACGAGCACTCAACTGAGAGATTCTTCGTTTGATTTATCATCCGTCACGTCACATATACAAATAACCCATCAAAGAGTTTTCTCACCGCCTGCCCCTTCCCAATCAAGACCACCACTCGCACCACTAACACCACCAACAACGCGAAAGCGGTACTAATTCATTTTAATATCTGCGCTCATAAAAAAGTTCGTTCCTTTCGATATCTACCAATCAATTTGTCAGGTTTCAACTCCACGTTGGGGAGTTCGTCATTGACGAGAGATTTCCGTATTCGAAAGCAATCATTATGATGTTTATTTATGTACTGATCGAATTGATGTTATTATTCGTCATACTTAAGGTACAACGGTACAATCACCTCGCGAAAATGCTTACAGAGTACGATGCAACAGTGCAGATACATTTTCTATCTAATGCTTTATGTTTCGTTCGATTGATCATTGTGATAGCGCGCAACACTTTCGCGGGAGAAAAACTGTTAGTCTGAAAACTGTTTAAAAAAGTACAAAAGTACTCGTTAAAATTTATTCGTTATGACTTACGAGTATTTCTTGTTTTTCGCTGTGTTATGGTGGTGTGGAGCCGCTTACATAATTCGTCGTAGTTTTGCCGCAAGTTTTATCACAAATGGGTACAACATAATTATATGGACGTTCGCTAGGAAGCTATACACAAAATAAAATTGAGCTTTAATTGATTGTATTGGGTACTCGCTATTGTAACAGTTTCGCATAAATGCGGCTGATGTTAAAACACCTTGTATACAACCTGTATACAATGTAATAATGATTTCTGGATTCGTTGCTCGGGTACAATATTTTACGTGTGAAATTTTGAATTTGAAAAAGACCTGAAAGAAGTTGAAAAGCCATCTTTCAGTGTCAGACGTGCCACACGCGATGTTGGATCTCACATATGGGTTATGGGTAGATTTTCAAAATAAATATTCGAATACGAAATTAACATTTATTTATTTATTTATTTGCTTATTACAAGCTTAACTTAACTTAACCTACACTTAACCTTTTTTTTCCCCCAACGGGCGGGCCCAAGGGCCCACTGGACTTGTATATTTTTTTGTCTTTAATACTACTTAATAATAATACTTAACTTAAAGGGGAGAAATGTCAAGGGGAGGTGTAGAGAGAATTTCGAAGGGAGGATATACTTGAATGGAAATCAAAGTTGTTCTGTGCAGCATTCTGGACATTGGTTCAAAATAGTCGTAGTGGGTGCGGTGGTGAGGGAGACAAAAGAGCGGAACAGATCTAAGGCTACGTGGGTTAGTGTGAAGGGAGATCATTTCTAATAGTGCAGGAGAATCGATTGTTCCAGTTAATAGTTGGTGTATGAAGAGTATGTCAGCAACTTCGCGACGTTTTACAAGGGTTTGCAAGCTGATTTTCGTAGGGGGGTAGGATATAGTTGTCGGCCCATGGGAGACCGCGTAACGCAAAACGGCTAAACCTTCGCTGAACAGCTTCAATTCAAAGGGAGTGGGTGTCGTGAAATGGAGACCAGACTTGGCTGGCGCATTCAAGCTGTGGTCTGACAAAGGTAATGTAAAGGGATTTAGTAACGTAAGGGACCATCGTTTTATGAAACCGAGAGAAGAATTTTCCTTATGTATAATATGATACGTATCTAGGGAACGGAAGTTGAGCTCCCTGTAACAGATAATACCCATATCGTATATAGAAGAGACTGAATGAACTGGATTGTTCCGAAAGTAATAGGTTCTGAGGGGTGGGGGAAGTCGTTTGCGGGAGAACGTAATGGATTGACATTTACCAACATTAAGTTCTAAGAATTTTTTGTCCAGGTGCAGAATGAGTTAAGATCGTTTTGAAGTAATAGAGAATCGTTGGGGGTAGATATTACCTTGATTATTTTCATATCATCCCCATAAATGGACAGATCTGAGTCTTTAATGATGTGACCAACATCGTTTATTGTTAGAAAAAAGATCAATGGACCGAGATGACTGCCTTGTGGGACACCAGAAGTGGCGTTAATGGGGTCTGAGACTGAGAATCTGAAGAGAACCCTGTACTGGCGCTTCTCAAGGTACGATTTCAGTCATGAAATGAAAAAGGGTGAAAATCCGAGGGCTTTAAGTTTAAGGTAAATGGTTTGGTGGCATATTTTATCAAAAGCCTTGCTGAAGTTGGTAGTGATGACATCCACTTCCTTACTATCCTCTAAGGCTTGAAGAGTTTTTGAGACAAATTCGGTGCCGGTTCGTAAGGGTGGTCAATAAATGATTGGCTGAAAAAGGTAGCAAAGAGGTTGGCTATTACTTTAGGGTCTGCAGATGAAGTGTTGTTTAGTTTTAGAGTGGACGGGAAGCCATCGGACTTCCTTTTGACGTTAATAAATTGGTAGAAACGTCTAGGATCAGTGATAAGGCTATGTTGCATTCTGTAGATGTATTCGAGATAAAGAGATTCGATTACCGAAACAAATCACATACTATACACACAGCGCCGCTGCAATTCATGTTGATATTGATACACGGTGGAACTCCTAAATAACCATCCTTAATTATCTTCCCAGTAAATAAAACTTTAGTTGAATTTAGACAGGCAAAATAAAAATACCAGAAAGGCACATACCTATCTTGAAACAGCTTCTTAAAGTATTAACACCGCTAGAACCTGCAGTTGTTGTTGTAGCAACTATTAATTCATGTTAGTCCAAACGTTGGGTTGTAATGTTTGTTTAGCTCGCGGAACAGTCCAGGCCCAGAAATGCGGTTGCTTCAACAGACTGTGTCAATAGGGATAGCGGTGTGAGTAACATCAGATGGGACGGGCAGCTAAATAGATGAGCTGTGTTATGTGGTAACGCACCACAGTCCGGGCATTTATCGATAATGCTGTTACGTAAACGGTGTATGTAGCTATTCAGAAAAGAGCTCCATCCTGATCTCAGTTGTGCCAGGGCTGATCTGGTTTGTCTGGGGAGGTTTTCCTCGCTTAGGGAGGCGACCTCACAGAACGATATTATTTTGGCGACCATATAGTGCGGTTCTGACTGGAGCTTGATGAATCGCGTTTAGGTCTGCTTTATAGTCAGCTGGATCTAGAGGTGTATGTGCGATAAATTGGTTTGTCTCTTGGCGGAACATGCGAATATCAAATCGGATATGCCTGGGTGGTCTGTTGAGGGTGAGCAAGTCACGGTTCGGGTAATCGGGTTTGTGGCATGCCAGTAGGATTGTTTGACGAGAAGCTTGTTGTGCTCTTTCACTTTAAGCATTAGGGTTTCTTGATGGAGATGGTCCTCATGTGGTGTTCATAATGGTATGTTGAGAAGCAAGCGCACGAGTACGAAGATTCCAAGACAATTCCATTTATTATAAGTTCAGATACAACCGAACCGTATTAATCCTGGGTTAACTCGATCATGGAAACGTAGTAACAGTAATAATTCTTAGATTAACCAATAAACAACCGGCAAAGCTAATACATGCCAGGTAAAATTTACAATATCAATATCAATAACAGTTGTAATGGATGCAGTAAATGAAGCTGTTACACATGTTAGCGAACACAATTTCATGTACCGTCGCGTCGCCCGTCGGTGACTAATCCACGGTAATTCCCATTCCGCTCTCTCCAAATCAGCAAACCATCAATCCCAGAAGTCACATTTACTTACTGTGCCACAGTCGGTTGCCGCCGCTACTGCTTACAACCGCTTTGTTCGCAAAACCACATTCGAAAGTCCAAAGCAATTCTCTATCGATCGAGAGCGATCGTGCAATGATGCACTTCTCACGCTACGAGTTCAATGAATCTTCGCTGGCACTCACTCAGAAGTCAGAATGTGTGCGCGTGATGGTCATTCCCATTGGAGTGCGCCGATGCGCCAGACAGCAGTAAAGCAGCGAACACGCGCACTTCCAGTAACTAAGGTGACGAAACGGTTGAGGTACTGCAAGACTGCATTTATCTATAAGAAGACGTCGCTTAGTCGCAACTCACACTGACACTCCGGTCGTCAGTTTGTTGGATGGATTGAGAAAAATACGCTGAGTCAGTCTGGCCGCTGTGTTAACTCTGCACTTGAGTGTAGGTTTGAAAAATGACAACAACAAAAATCAACTACTAACGAGTGTGATGAAAATGATTGTAATGAATTTGTGAGGATAGAGATGATGATGATGATGATGATGATGATGATCTCTTCAGGTCGGTCGGTCCCGTCTGACTGACTTTATAGTCAGTTTTATATAGTTGCTGATGAATAATTCATTTTGCTGCTGTTTAGTGGCTGTTTTCGTTGTTTTTGTACCCTACACGGTAGAGGTATTTTGTGGTTGATCACAGTCTTTGTGGTAAAAAAGGAAACTGCTCTGCAGTAATAGACAAGATCAGCTGAATAATATCACTAAGCGACGAAAGGACATCTAAAAAAGGACTCTTGGATATAATTGCGAGCCCGAAGGGCGAAGCGAACACGTGACTTTTTTTTTAAATACTTATTTTAAAACTTGGCTTGCGATGGCGTGACGCGTGTAACTCGTGCAATTTTTTAAAAAAAATATATATTTTTTTGTGATGACATGACACATGTCGCGCGTCACGTGTGGCGCGTGTCAATTATTTTTAAAAAAAGGTACTTGTTTTCAAACGTCACGTGTGGCGCGTGCAAATTTTTTTTTAATACTTGTTTTTAAACTTGGTTTGCTATGACGTGATGCGTGTCAGGTGTCGCGCGTCGCGTGTGGCGCGTGTATTTTTTTTAAAGTAAAATTCTTTTAAGATAATTCTTTTAAGATAATTCAGTCTTTAAGCTGAATTGCAATTATTGATATGGCGAGCTGAGAAGCTCCGCTTTACTATCTTATTTGATGCGACAGACCGTTGTGGTCCAGTCCCTTGCTTCATGCAACTACGTATTTGTGTTTTATGCATTATGTTTTGCACACAAATGAAATGAACGTACAATCTAAGGCCGGAACCGAAAGGTGAACTGAGAATATGACAATGACAGTTATAAAAACTTTTCTCGGTCAGTAGTATTGTATTGCTCAGTAGTCCAATGTAGTGGCCACGTCGATGCTTCACAAAAACACTACTAGTTACGAATTAAAATCTTATCGACAAAAACATGCCGATCAGCCGTGCTGATGAACAATGCAAATTTACACGGCGATGTGAATTTTACATCGGTTACCGACTTCTACATGAATGATGACGTCATTAATACGCAAAGCGGACTGTCACTCTTACTAGCTTTTGACAGTCCCCTTTGTTAACGAAGAAGGTACAGCTGCTGACATTATTTCAAAGAAGCAGCGATCATTGCACTTAGATTGTGCTCTGATCCAAGCGCATCCCCACGAATTTTTTGTTTCTTTCTTCTTCCACCCCAAATTTCAACGGGAGGTCCACCACAAATTCAAGTTATTTTTTTTAGATATCTTGCTTTTTTTCTGTCATACATCATACTGGTATAGCTCATAATTTCGAGTGCATGTCCAGCAGTCAGCGATCAAGTCATTGATTACGAACCAATTACGAAGTAGATTGGATATTCCTCTTCTTCGTTTTTCCCACAAAGAAAGACTTGCGTGTTCGACAAATACGTCAGACCCGAAGATTCTTCTCCGGTTCTATATTGTTGTCGAAATTGATAAATCGGTTTCCATATGGTTCGGTTTTTACCTAACCTAATGTCACGCCTCTTCATCTTTAGACTTGGGCTTAGGCTTTTAAGTACCCAGTGCATAACTCTTTATCAGTAACGGAATGCCATCTTAATACTTGTTAAGTAAAAAAGGCGGTCTTTGCAGTCTTGTATATGTCAGACCAGGTAAATCCCGGTAATTTAAAGCATTGATAGTGCCAATTATTAGACTACCACCTTTCTTTCCTTCCCCAAAAAGATTTTTCGATATTTGTAAATTCAGTGGCTGTCTCCCTAACAGACGTCTTAAGGGCCAACTATAATGGACTTGAGTTGGATTAATTTAGCTGATGTGAAAGACTCATTACATACAATTCGTAAGCTGTGACCATAACGTGATTTTGGTCGGTTTCGTCAAATGTTCCTTAACTTACATGGGATTAAGCAAGGTGTCAGTGAAGTGATACATTCGGTGTGGAAATTTGACAACTGAGAGAAATTGTGTGAAATGCAAGTTCATTAGAGGTAAATTAAAGAATGGAAGGAATTAGCTAAGCTTTTCGTTCAGTTTTGTCATGAGAATAAGCCAACTGTAGCCTATTATAGTTGGCCCTTTAAAGGTGACCACCTAATTCATATCTGCAAATTCCCCGAACGTTGACTCAGTCAACGTATTGCTCTTCGATTATGACTCACTAATTAGTAATAAGTCATCACTCATATTACATATATGGGGTTTGCAATTGTTAATACTTGTATGCAAAAAGTCGTAGCCTTTTCCCGTTGGCTTTTAATTTTAAATGCTGACAAGTATCCAACGTGACACTGCAAGTTTACTCTCAATGAGCCAAAAGATGTTTCATTTCAAACAGTCCGATATACCTTATATAGTTCCGTTTCTTAATAATACTTTCCATACATGCTATTTTAACATATACTCTTATAGCGATTTATTTCGGGAATTACTTTACCATCTGGCTGTAACGCTGTTTTGTTACAAATAGTTAGAGATATGTACTTTTTTTGTGAATTAAAAAAAATATATAAAAAAGGCTTACAAAGGCCGAAACCTACCGCCTGTAGCGGTATATATTTTTTTACTCTCCTCGCTTCAAATAAATTTGCCGTTTTTCAAATAAATGTTCGAGCTGTTACAATGATCGCTGTGATTATGAGATCGCAATGATGACAATGATCAATTTTTATAGTCAGCACACATCGCATTTTGTTTTTCAATTGAACTGTAAATTGTGTCTATACTTGTTGTATTGACATTATAATCGCTGTTTTGATGTTCAAGCTTTCTGAAAAATTATAATAAAATTGACATAAAATATGAGTCGCATGCCTCAGTCGTATTGTGTCTATACTCGTATTACGAAGTGTTTGCTGATGATCTTAATAATAATTAAGGAAACACGAGTTTACCTGAATAGATTTTGGCGATAAATAAAAAAGTACTAAATGATTGTCTACTTATAAAGTTCGAAAGTTTTTCTTATTACAATAAATAATATTGTTATAAGATGATGTGTTCTTTAAGATTTTATTTCTGTATACTTAGATGTATACGAAATTGCGAATAGTGAAACACCTAACGATTAGAGGGTTAAGAGAGAAAAAAAAATTGCAAAGCTTAACAGATGGCATGTCAACGTATCACTGCATCATTGTTAAAATAATAAAATAATTAAGGTATACCTAATAATATAGCGCCAACTCCCTCCAAAAATGTTTGTTTGATTTTCAGACAACTCCTGTTAATATCGGAATTACGAGTTTATATAGAATCACCTGGGAAGTATGACACCGGCTGTATAGTTAATAAATTTCAAGAAATTTACTTGACACCTAACATCATGAATTCTGCCACTTTTCGCTATGTCATGCCTCAAATAGTTTATGCGAATTAATGCATCCATTGAAAGCCAGAATTTCTTGTCGTATTTGAGACATACCGCTTAACAGTATTTCTTAAAAAAGTCACCCAAACTAGGAAAGAACATCACCGATGACCTACTTATATTCACTTAGGGTGTGCTATAGTTCGGAGTGAGCCTGTAACTCAATTAATTAATCATTCAGTCGGTTATACATCCTTATCTCGACAGGTCCAACTTTTCTCGGCCTATGCTTTGCGCTGTATTGCAGTTATGTGAACTTTATATCTGAATTATGGCCTCCTCTAATTGTTCGGCTGCAAGTGGTCTGTTGTGAGTGGGAAAATTCTATATGAATGTTCATGTCATCAGTTAATACGTCCAGGTCTAGGGCGTTCTCTTGTAAAGTGGCTAGACTTTCTTTCCACACTTGAGCTGTCAACCTAGATAGCCAGATTCCTTGAAATATCGGTTTTTATAATTTACTCAAGTGTCAAGAGGTTAGCACCTTTATAATGCTAGGTTTAGCACATGGTGATCGTTCAGGTTTATGCAGAGGAATAGAGGAGATTTCTATGAGCTTGTATTTTGAATGCCTGTGGATTGTAGTGACCAAAAACAGAGCTTGGCAAGGCATTCCACATACATGTTGAACAGCTGAAGAACAAACCTCTCAACTTAACTGTACCTCCGATCATTTAAAGAGTGCCGCGAACTTTAGGCTTTATGAGAGTTAAATTTTACTCTATTATCTTTTCTCCAATTTATTAAGACTTCCAGGGCAGAATTTAACGAGCTTAGCATATGCTATTATTTGAGTTCTACACGAGACAAGGAAGAACATTCAAAACTTATATTAGAAGCTGAGACTACTGTCGTTAGCAAAATCGTGAATTGGATTAGAAGTAACAGAGAAGAGATCATTAATAAAAATTAAAAATAAGTGCTGGCAACAGAACTGAGCCCTGAGGAACGCCAGCGTTTAAGCGACGAGTTTCAGACTTGATACCGTCCAAAAAAACTTTAATTGAATGATCCATAAGATAGCTTCTAATCCAGTGAAGCAGTTTTTCATCGACTCTATAGGATTGCATTTTGTTTAAAAGCGCTCGATGGCAAACTCTGTCAAATGCCTTGGAACTATCGTGTACAACAACTTTGTTTTCACCAAGTCTTAATACATTAAAATGAAACTTTGTCTGTATGTCTGTTCACTTAACTCGAAGTGATATTGATGTTTTTAGGGGGTTAATGTGGTAATGGTGTTGAGGAGGTTGACGTGGTAGTTGGTTAGGTATTGTTTGTATGAGATTGGCTCGACAACTATGCGTTTGATTAAGAGTGCTGATATATGTGTGGTGGGGAAAGGAGCGTATCTCAAGATGGGTCTTGAATGGTCTTGTTGGTCTGTTTGGCGGTGGGGTAGTGCGTTGGGGACATTGTGGTGGGAGCAGCCAGGCAACGCTGGGTCTTTCAGCTAGTTCATCAATAGACTGGTTAAACTGTTCGTTGAGATATGCCATCAAATCACCAGTAAAACGGTGCCCACGAATTCCGTATTGACGGTCACTTAGGATTTCGTTAGTCTCAAGATAATTCATGAGCTGATAATTGATCATCGTTTCCATGACTTTGGAAAAATTGGATGTAAGTGCTATGGGCCAGAACGAGGAAAAAAACGACGGCTTGTCTTTTTTCGGAATAGGCTGGACAAAGGATCCTTTCCAACTTTTTGGAAAGGAAAGGAAGAGGATACAAAGCCAGCGTTAATGAATCTCTAGGAAGAAGGTAATTGTGACATAATAATAATAATATTTTGGCGCGACAGACCATTGAGGACCAAGTCTTAGACTTATCGCGACCAATTGTGTTGTGTATGTATATTTTTGTACACAAATTGAAGGGATCTACAATTTAATGCCGTATCGGAATGGCGAATTGTGAAGCTTTTTGTGACAAGTGATTACTCTCGGATGTTTGTTGTACATTCGCCGTAGGGCCGTGAAAAACACTTTTGGTGTTTTCTGGGATGCGAACCACGAACATCCTGCTCAGAAATCAATGCAATGCACAATTACAACTGAGCCACGGTGTCGTGATATACCGCCGGCTGAAATATCATACATTTTGGGCTAAAGTTTTTTAATTACTTTTTGAAAAAAAGAAAACTCTTTTCTTTTGAGTTGGTATTGAAAGTGAATGAAAAAATCGATAACTTCTGCGGCACTAGGCGTATATTAGGTACTCCTTGTGTCTTTTTAACTAATTCGGTCCAAACAAATTCAAAATGCGTTACAGCCCCGACTTGGCACCCAATGACTTCTTCCTGTTCCCAACAATCAAAGATAAGATGCGTGGACAACGATTTTTATCGCATTTTTATTACTCGTTTAGCATAAAGCTCAAAATTTAACTCCTCAATTAAAATTTGCTTAGGTGCTAGCTAAGTTGCATAGTGGCAAAATTTTCGTCAGTGAAAAATCGCTATGATCAGCAATTTCCGGATTGCTTATTACTTGAGTGGCGCGCACTCCGCACAAAGAACAAAGGAATTGACTTGCGTGTGTGTACGAAAACTGATAAGTCCGTCGGTCGTAAACTGACTGACTCACTTGTATGTAAACGATTCGCGTTCAAGGTGAACATCCACCATTCACATTTATCGGTTTATTTTATTTTGCTGTTATTTTGAGTTATTTTCCGACTTTAAGGTCAGATATCCAAAAAAAAAATACAACCAACAAAAAATAAACCAGTAATGCAAAGCAGCCGTTTAGTCGTTCGCGATCTGATTCTTGTGTTGCAAAAAAATTGCATACAGAGTGGGAAATGTGCAAATCACGCTTATGTAACAACTACAACAAAAACAACAACAACAAATTTGCTGAGACAAATTAAAAATTTCAAATTATTCACGCCTGATGGGAGAATTCAGTGTTTGAACTTTCTCCGCAAGTGAAACGATAATTTCCAACGCGTTTGTTGGTTGGGTTAGTGATTGCAATTTGCCTAATTATGCCTATCTGGCAATAATGGCAGTCGGCTGGAATAGCACCAGGTAATACATAACTTAAATATGGGAGAAACGGTAGTTTCTGCAGAACAAGTTTGCCGCATAACTAATTGCTCCGGCGGAAATTGCAGTTGCAGTTGAGAATTATATTGCGTTTGGGTTACAACATTGAATAAGACATGACCAATGTTATAATTGATATCAAGTGAGAGAAATAATTATATTACTCGACGATAAATTGGTTAATTAGTTTATTAATTAAATCGTATGCATAGGCATATAACATTCTTATATGAAGCTCAAGCTGAAAGTTGACTAACATGCGGATGATTGCCGGCCTATTGATTTTCTGGTGTTGTGTGTTTTCATGAGCATGTAAGACTTATAACAAATATTTGTTAATTCTACATATATATGCAATATTTAAATGTTATTTGGAGGTTATTCGATTCAAAAGACAAAGTCTCATTATAACATGCGGGTCGTCATTGTTATGTCTGTTTAATTGAAACAGTAATTGTGAATGCGGGCACGAGTACTCTAAATGGTAGACACAAGCCACTACTTTACTCAGAGATTCGCTCCAGCTCCAGCCCCCAGTAATATTATACACAAGTGTCTTTCGAATTTCAAATAAGAGATTGACTTCCACAGTCTGTCAATGGAATGTTCTGCTGTTTGGCCTCCCATTTAATGGAGTTCAAATTATTTGACATTTTGATGACATTTTTATGCTTTTTTAGTGTTGCTCTGACAACTCTGTGGTTTATTCTTCTTCTTCTTCTTTATTCAGGTTTGATATTTAGTCGTAATTGACGATTCTTTTGTGTGAAGTGAGGAATTTAACGAATCAACTGACAATTACTTTGAAATTGAGCTCCATCGCCGTCTGCATAAAAACGATCGAGGATATTGGATAAAGTATACTGGCCGTATGTCACGAATAAGACGCACAATGTTGATGGCTTCCAAAGAGTTAATTACTTGACGTAGCCTTGCAAGATATAGTCGAGAGAAGGAGTCAAATTGCACGATCTTGACGGTGACCCAAAGTCAGGCATTCATTGACCTGCCAAAAGGTGCCAGACGACATTAACGAACAAACTTAAAAAAAAAATTTAAATTTCTTCGGTATGGCAAGTGGCCTTCGATAACGATCCTTGTCGTTTTTTTATAGAATGTAAAGGGTGTTTTTTTAAGAGGTTGCCGATTTTTTTTTTGAATAAAACACATATAAAATTATGAAATGACCAAAATTTTTTTTTATTTGGTAGATAATTTTTTGGCATTTAACATTTAAACACAATTTCTGGCATATGGCTACCACGACTATTTTTCACAAATGTCATTCTGGAGGTCCAATTTTCCAGCACTTTTTCAAGCATTTGAGGGCGTATGTCAGCAATGACACGTTGAATATTGGTTTCCAAAGCGTCAATCGATTGAGGTTTATCCACATAAACCAATGACTTCACGTATCCCCACAAAAAGTAATCGAGTGGCGTCAAATCGCACGAACGCGGAGGCCAATTCACCGGACCATTTCTCGAAATAATGTTGTCGTTGAAAGTTTCTTTCAATAAGTCGATTGTTTCACGTGCTGTATGGCAAGTGGCACCATCTTGTTGAAACCACATTTCATCCATATCCATATCTTCAAGATTTGACAACAAAAACTCATTTAACATGGTTCTGTATCGATTTCCATTCACGGTAACGCGTCGTCCTTCCTCATTTTTAAAGAAATATGGACCGATGATCCCACCAGCCCATAGACCGCACCAAACAGTACATTTATCAGGATGCATTGGTAATTCTTGAACGGCGTGTGGATTATCTTTGCTCCAAATGCGACAATTTTGTTTGTTGACGTATCCATTTAACAAAAAATGCGCCTCATCACTGAAGAGAATTTTACGGTAAAAAAATGGATCTTCGTTCAATTGATTTAACGACCAATCACTGAATTCACGGCGCAAACGATGGTCGTGTGGCTTTAATTCTTGCACCAATTGAATTTTGTATGGCACCAAACCCAAATCTTTACGTAAAATTTTCCATAAAGTCGATGGACAAAGTCCAATTTGCTGAGCACGACGACGAATCGATAAATTGTCGTTTTCTTCGACACTGGCCTCAACGACAGCAATATTTTCTTCTGTACGAACTCTTCTCATTCTTGTCGGTGGCTTGGCATCCAAAAGAGTGAATGTAGACCGAAATTTGGTAATTACGTTCTTTATGGTGGTCTCTGACGGACGATTATGTGCACCATAAAATTCACGAAGTGCTCTATAAACATTTTTAATTGAACACTGATTTTGAAAATAAATTTCCACGATTTGAAAACGTTGTTCTGGAGTTAACCTATTCATAATGATTTGCCAAACAATACTGAGTAGAAATGCCACTTTGAGCTGTCAAAACAACTGTCATAAAATAAAACGACATCTATCGGAAAAACAAACCTCCTAAAAAAACACCCATTATTTATAATGCTTAGCACAGCGTTGGTTTTCGGACGTTAAGGATAGGAAAAGGAGAGATGTCTATGCACATGTTTCTTGTATGATTGTATATCATACAAATGCGGAAACACAAAGTCGGGCAATCCATTCCACATAATTATTGTGGAATCTCTGAATTGGTTTGTACGTCCGAAGATAGGTCTAATGGTAGACCTGTGAGCTCGAGTTACGGGTATGGTATTTCGGTTGGGCTGAAGGATGGGCATGATGCATTTCTTTTGAACACCACTTATGGAAAAACTAATAAAACAGCGACAAGCAGGAAACATTCCTACGATGTTCAAGCGATTCGATTGTTTTTGCGATATTTATGTCACCAATAAGTTTTATCGCGCGGTTCTGAATTTCGACTGGTTCCACTTTTCGCTGAGATAAGCCATAAGGCACCTGTAGAACGTTGCCGCCTACGAAAATCATACTGCTGGTTGCTAAGGATATCACGCGATTCAAGGTATTGCATAAGCTTACGATTGATCAGCGTTTCCATAACTTTAGAGAGTATGGATGTTAGCGCAATGGGTCGGTATGAGGATAGAGATGACGGTTCGCCTTTTTAAGAACAGGCTGTATAAAGACCGTTTTTCTGAAGTCTTCCTAAGGAACAGAAATAGAAGAATAAGAGAAAATGAAAAGCCTGCGCTGTGGCAATGCCAATGTTGAATAACTATAGCAGGATTACCATCAGGCCCAGCAGATTTATGAATGTTGAGATCATGTAACACTCTAGCTGCTTGACGAGTACGAACGTAGATTTGTCCCATAGTGGATTAGACTTTTTGGCGGAAGCTGCGCATAAGAACAGCGCAGACCATAGTTAGTACCAAACCATTATGGTAGATACGGGAAGAGTATATTCTTGCAAGGAAGGGCATTACCTTAGTTTTTCTGAGCGTCCTTGTAGATGAAATCCTTCAGGGACTAGCTTATCCTAGAACTACGCCCCAGCCATCCAATGTAGGTGAACTATTTCAGCGAATAACTTCAGTGGGGAGGTACGCCCAAGATGGATGACTGAATGATATAGTCATTGTGGCAAGAAGGAAGTTCGTTGAAGTGCTTTGTGATAAAATACAAAATAGGTTAAACACAATAAACAGTGAGGCATAGTACTCAGTGTGAATCTGATTGAGACTACACTGATGGTTCCCTTCATCAACAAAAGGAACCTGGAAAGCCAATTACCCTTAATGGGAAAGAAATTAGTATCAGCAAAGTGGACTTGGACTGGTATTTGACAGTGGAACACCTAAAAAGCCGAAAAAGAACTCGGCGGAAAACTAAAATAGTGAATGTACTAGATTAGATAGAATTGACAGAATAAACACACAATCGTATGTATATCTTATATACGAGGGTAGTTTGATATGTCAGTGACTTTTTGAGTAAAATATATTTTTTCGGCACAAAAGCGTTTTATTTTTCAATATAGTCTCCTTTAAGCTTGATACAGGATTTTTCGAATTTTTTAATTCCTTCGAAATATTAGGCTTTCACATGGCCCTCAAAATAAGCGTTATTTACAGTGATGACCTCTTCGTTAGACCCAAAACTCTTACCGCCTAGCCGTTTTTTCAGGTTTTGAAACAGAAAATAATCGCAGGGGGCTTAATCTGGAGAATTTGCTTGATAGAGTAGCAGTTCGTAGCCCAATTTATGGATTTTTTTCATGGTGACAATGCACGTGTCACCAGTGCATTGTCTTGATGAAACAGCACTTTTTTCTTCGTCAAATGCGGTAGTTTTTTGCTTCAAATCAATATCCAAAAGCTCTGAATAATATTCGCCGGCGATCGTTTTATCCTTTTTCCCCCAAAAAAACTGTGGCCATGACCTTGTTGGCAGACACACCCACCTTGGCCTTCTTTGGTGCATGTTCACCCGGAGAAACCCACTGTATTGATGGTTTCTTGATATCTGTTGTGTTGTGATGGATCCATGTTTCATCTACGGTTACGAAACGGTGCAAAAACTTGTTCGGATTGCACACGAAATTAAATTTTTTCCAATTCCCCTAAAATATAACGTGTTGTCTGCTTTCAATGGCTGTCAAACACAAACTAAATGACGTCGCTTACTCAAAATTTGACAGTAGTCAACAAATGGATGGCAGTTGACGGGAGCGGTATTGTATTTAAAGTAAAAAGTCGCTGACTTATCAAACTGCCCTCGTAATTTTGTAAGAGAATTATTTGAAAAGAGGTTTTCTCTTTTCTGGCAAACTTAATTTGAAACCTTGGTGCAATATTTTTTAAAGCTGCATTTTGATGAGCCTATCGGCTCGTTAATTGTTCGTGCCTTTTTCGTTTGTTAGGCCTGGTACTACAGAAGAATCCAGTACGATTTACTGTCAAGTTGCTGGCCTTCAAGAAAGACGTAAACTAATTCTTGAAGGAACGAATTTTTCAATAGAGGAAGGCTTACTTTTGTCATTATTTGTAATATTTTCTTGGGCAAACCACAAACCTGGTAAGAAGAACAAAGCATAACTATACTGGACAGGGACACGCATAGAAAGCAACAGGGCAGCGGATGAGCTTGCGAACAAAGGAGTAGAAGTTCCACTATAATAATAATATCGGCGCGACATACCATGCGGTCCAAGGCCTGACTTCTCGCAACCATTTGTGTTGAGCATGCATATTTTTGCACAGAAATGGATGGACCTACAATTTAATGCCGGATCCGAACGGCGAATTGTGACAAGATCAGTGAAAAGTTATTATTCTCGGACGTTTGTCAAACTTTCGCGAGAGGTGGGACACCATTAAAAATACTTTGATGTTACTGGGATTCGAAGCATGAACCCCCTCCTTAGCAGTCCATGCTCCTATCCACTGAGCCACGGTGCCCACAAGTTCCACTAGTAGGGCCACAACTATTCTGTGGTATAAAGATGCAAGGAATAAAAGTAGCAGCGTTGCCGCTAGATAAGAAGGCCATAGACCACATTCTCTGAATCCACTACTTATAAAAAGGGTTCATAAGAGTCGTATTGGTATGTGCTGGTGGTTGTGGTGCGGTTGCTTTAGGTATCAGGTACACAATGTACCCAGAGCACTAGTCCGGGAAAGCACAATAGATCCGAATGGGTCTCATTTTTACAACATCTCCCCCAGTCAATCAATCAACTAAAGCATCACATATCCAGGTTAATAAATTTATTCCTGACAACATCAGAAATATCAGACTGACATACAGAGAGCTATTGTACTAATTTTAAATTCAAAGTTCGTTCCGTCTGGCTTTTACATACAAAATGTTGGTCTTTATTTGCTTAACTTTTCACCAACACACTCACGTGAAAAAATTACGGATTCACAGCCGGTAAGCGGCTTTACTGCTCTTGAACGATGAAGACTGCCGCAGCGTCTTCGTAAGCTGTTGGAGGTTAGACTGTCAGTGACCATGACATTAGTTTTGCCGGCAGGCCGACCGGCTACCGAACAACCGGCAAATGTGTAAGCCAACAATTTGTTTATGATATCCACCAAAACGAGTTGTTTCGCTTTGCGGTTTCCTTCAGTGCCGCAAGTTGAACTTGAACTTAATTTTTTGATGGAATAAAAAAAAGTTCAGTTTCGTTTTCATTTTGGTGTTTTTTGTTGCTGGTTTGTGTTAGTTTGGTTTGACATATGGTTATTTACTTTCATTTAGTTTATTCTTTGGTCGTTGGTCTTTAAAAAGTGCAGTCAGTACCTAATCTCCACAAGAACATAAATTAGGTATATCCATCAAAAGTGTGTCTTATGGTTGCGGCCAATTTAAAATTATATCTTTAGTTACTCGAAAAGAATCCGAAGTATATCTGTCAATGTGTGCTTCTTATCAACAATGAAGTCATAGCTGCTTTTAGGCAAAACGACAAAGAAGGCATTAGCTGACGAGTGTGAAATATGCAAATATTATAATTAAGATAATTTAGTGCGCAAAGTACCATATACTTTATATATAAAAAAATAAAATTTGTTGCAGCAGAAAATTGGGACCATTTCGATTATAAATACATTTCTTTATAAAGGCGGTATTTTTGCTATTTTGCAAACAAACAGTTACTATATTTATGTTTGTTCATACAATAACAAACATAACATAACATAAAAAAAGACTAATAAAAAAATTTGCCATTAGGAGTGCCGTATCTATTTTGCATGGTGGAAGTGCGATCAAAGCTGATCTCTTCCAAGTAAGATTAGCGTGTCCGGCATTTATTAGCTCGTAAAAAAACAACCCATAAAAATTAAAATTTTTCTTGTAAATTCTCTAATCGGGGATACACACACACACTGCGTGCTCGTTTTGTGGCAAAATCATTCACCAAATGACGCAGCGGCAGCGAACAGCGCTGTTCACAAAGCACAGAGCTCAGACTTTGCCGTGATCTGATGCGATATAGCGATATTTAAAAATTGTATATTGGGGTCCCCAAGGGGCGATCGCTCCAAATTTTTACAAAAAGTGTTTTCCATCGAAGACACATATGTGTACAAAATTTAAAGAAAATCGGGTAAATTTTGTAAAATATTTGTGTGGGAGCCCCCCAACACTACCAAATTTTAATAGAAAGTGTTGTCTTGGGAGATATACATGTGTGCAAAATTTCAATAAAATCGGGCTGTAGGAAGTGGGTTAAAAATTGATCACAAGATTTGGCCAGCCAGTCAGCCAGTCAGCCAGTCAGCCAGTCAGCCAGCCAGCCACGGGCAAGTGAAGTTAATATAGAGAATTTAAAAAGGAAACATTATTACACCGAAACTCCAAATCAGCTACGGAATCACTGATCGACGATTAACGATTTTAGAAATATCGCTGGGAACGTATACTCATTGTATATGTACAGGGTGTCCAATAATTCATGCACAATAATATGGAAAATTATCCTTGGGTATATTCTAAGAAAAAAATCGTTCTGAAATAAGTGTCTACCTCTAATGTTGACATCATTTGTTGGGGATTTAAGAAAAAGCTTACTTCGGTGTACCCTAACCCATGTTAACACGCAATTGCTCTGTTAATACTATTGGTAGAAATGTAATTTAGAACTTTCTTTTTAGAAGAAATACTAAACCCACATCCGTAGTACCAACGCAACCTTGGTGAGATGTGACATCAAAGGCCTTAGCTCGTTCTGTATGAGTGCCTGGGCTAGCCTTTGTAACTGCGTTTAAATAAAGTGGATAGCTTATTTGATTCTTAAGAAAACCCCACAGATTTTATGATACATAGTTACAAACTTTTATGTGTACATCGAAACACGCCACACAGTCCTTTATTATTTGGTAATAATCTCCAAAAGATCTGTATTTGTGGTCGGGGAATTTCAAGTAATTTTCTTTTTCCACGATTCATACGCGCCACACGCGAAACGCGACATACGTCAAAATTAGCTCCTGAGATTGAGCCGCTAAAAAAATTTCAGTCCTCTAGCTTGTGAGAAAGGTGGTTAAATAAGAACTAAAAAACTAGAAAACGGAGCGATTTCAAAGCATCACACGCGCCACACGCAAAACGTGGCACGCAACACGCGTCATAAATATAAAAAATGCAATTTTGGACTCAGACACTGACAAAATTTCAGCTCTCTAGATTGTGTGGAAGGTGGTTAAAAAGGACCTCAAATAAGTCGAAAAAAAATCTTCAACCCATCACAAGCGCCACACGCAACACGCGGAATATCAAAAAAAAATTTCGGACTTAGACAAAAGCTCTCTAGGTCGTGTGTAAGGTGTTTGAACAGGATCTAAAATTAATCGAAAATAAATACAAAAAGGGGTCAAGTCAAGTTAAATAAAAGTTTTTTTACCCTCTTCTGTTCTAACACATGCCGCGAGTCTCCTTCAATCATGATGAGTAAATCATCCGCATACGCACAACATTCACACACACCCGACAGCTGATGCAGTAGATTATCCATCATCAGGTTCCAAATAAATGGAAGACATATGGACCCCTGTGGGCAGCCACGGGTGACAATCATACTAACACTATCATTCGCACCCACATAAGAAGCCTGTCTGTCATTAAAGTAACTCAGCCAGAGAGTTACTTCACGACAGCCAACTTCAATCAATCGCGCCATCACGCTGTCCCAACTTAAGTAGTCAAATGCGCCCTTGAAATCGACAAAGATACCAAGAACATATATTCATATTCCAGCCAATTCATCGGACCATACCGCGGCGGATCAGCCTCAAGAAAGAACTCTCCGAGAAGTTCTTCTACACTACTCATTTAAGTATGCATCGTGTTGTTACCAACACATTACCATGCATACCCCACATATCCGGTAGGATCGTGACTGTTGAGTAGCACGAAGCTTCTCCTCCAATCATCCTCCTTGGCCTTCAGAATCATACCTCGGTACTCACTCATGCGACGCTGGTAAGCTCGCTTAAGTTGGACCACATTTACATTTCCATTCGCTCGGGCCCTTTAGAAAGATTTCCGCACACGCTTTAATCATGCTCGCTTCTCACTCAATTCACTCGTCCACCACTTAGCACAATTAGCATTCCTCCTCTTTACCCTGCAAAACATACCTTCGTTGACGGTGACCAACCACTTGTCAATCGGCAGAATCTGACGACCTACACTCAATTCTGTAAATTCATTCAGAGGTAAGCCATTCGCTCCCCCAATGCGCCATCGTCTAGCAGATTTGCTTTCGTGACCAACAGTTCCATTAAGTGGCAACCAATTATGACGATCCACAGTTACGATAAATAGTGATGATCCAAAAGTGACGATAAAACGTGACGTGAAGCTTAAAAAGTTTACTCCCAGTATCTCCTATTTTCTGACATGCACGGGTGTGCTACGACGATTCGTTCGAGATGAACAAAAAATTCAAACGACACGCGGCCTAGAAAGTCTACTTTCAATATCTTCTACTTTCCGGCGTGTAGAAGTATGCTACGCATTGGCACGCGTGATTGAGATAAACATCAAATTAAAAAATAGCGAAAACAAAGCAAACGGTTGTATGTTTGCCTTTAAATAAACATAAAACGATAAAAGCAAACGAAAGCTATCTGTTCGCATGGTCGTTTATTGGAGCACTGTCTGATCTCAAGTTTTGTAAACCATTATCCTCATGCTACTTCAATGCCTTTAGCTAGCACATCAGTATAATTAAAACTGTATACACTGCATTTGCTGTAAACATTGATTTCGTGCGGAATCGACGGCACCAACCTGACTAAAATCGATTTTGCGGGCGGGAATTGTATACATATTCTGGTTGGCTTTTCTATTTTGGCCAGACAACAGCCGAAAGATGGTGCGTTTAGATTTTCGCTGAGATAAACAAACTCACCAAGCTTGTAAATGAGTCTACTTGAAGACCTGACATTGCAAATCGTTTCGCCAGTAACATGATACTTGTAGTTGGTTCTTTCCTCTCATCCTGATAAATACATCGTTAATGTACTCTCGTCTCTAGGGTTAGCCCACTGTTGTGTGGTATTACTTTCAATTTTTAAACCACTCTCTTAGAGAAAAAAGTTCTAAAAGAATACGAGTAAGACAATTGGGACAGCCCTTTAAACTTTTTTGGGTGTATGAACTGGTCGCCATAGTTTTAGGACAGCGACATGAACAATTAGCATAAATACATTCTTATTAGTATGAGACATGTTTTCCCTTCCTTGTTCTTTTAAACCAAATGAAGATGGCTAACAATACCATCCATAATCCTTTGGTTCCAAAGGATAAGAAGGTATCTGCAAAGAGGCCTCTATAGTTATAGAGGTTTCTATCTCTTTTGAAAAAATGCGTGCTTATGGAGTACCTTCCAAAGCGCTTAATCCAATTTGTTTGTAGAGTACCTACGCCCAGGCACTCATACTGAATGAACTAAGTCACTTGATGTCAGATCTCACCAAGGTCACGTTGGTACTACGGGGGTTGGCTCCACCGCAGATGAGGTTGTTCTCCTTGGAGGTTAGCTGAGTCTGGGCCAACTTTTGTTTGAGGACCCAGTTTCGTTCTGGGCTTGACCTACGTAGTGGTTTACTATCCAAATGCGGGTAGAGTGACAACAAAGGCAGACTGATGTTACCAAGATTTTTCGAGCATCAGTTGTTACCGGTGCGATTATGCGTTCTCTGTGGAGTTGCACATCTCAACCGGTCGTCGTGAACCAATGAACGGAAGGGAATAAAGATCGGTCCTGCTCTAACCATTGAGTTAATACTGGAACATCTTCCAATATGGACGTTGATTTTCGTATAACTAATCAGCGTCCGAAGAGGACAATGGAATTATGCCCTCAGTTGGCGGTGTTCACGTTAATCCCAGACATTTCATGTTCACCGAAGCCAATCTTTGGACGTACTGTTCAGTTTAGAGACGTACAACATATATGTGGAATGCTTTTCAAAGCTCTGTACCAACATACTTCAACGTTTTGGCCAGAAAAAGTACTAATCGCATGTGTCGCTAGCATCACCCAACTCCTACCTACCGACCGAGAAGAACTCGAATGAACTTTCTTTGTCCAAGCTGATCGACAGATTGTAGCACTACAGTTTTTCTCTATCGTAGCGAGTTGTTCGCTTGATTTCTTTATTTCAGCAAAAGCAACAAAGCGTCAATTAGTATGTACCTGCCAAATATACAAACGCTTTTGACCTCTTTTCGGATTAGTCAATGGAACTTATCAACATCTACCATCATCAGAAAGCGAACGGGCTCCATAACGATCATGATGATCGCACACTCTTTGAGAAATCAAAATTTGTCCAGAGTAGAAAACAAAATCTGGGACAAATGAACGCATTGGTGCAAATATATTGTTGCTGGAAGTTTTGCAGTTTCGAAACCGATCATGACGCAATCGGCTGAGTGTATTATTATACCACTTCGCCGATCTGCCACACAGTGATGTGATGTCATAACAGTGGGTACGAAGAAATTTTTGCAAACAAAACAACAACAAAACACGCAACGAAGTGATCAATTTTGACGAGTTAAAGGTTTCATTCGTTCGACGGGGGTTATTATTTCACTCTTCGCTGATCGCAAGTGCGACTTTGTGCCCATTCAATTGACAATCTGTGTGATTTTTTAGCATTCGTCATTATGAAATATTATATCTGCGATCGTTGTGCTCGTTGTGCTCTACAGCTCAGCTGCTGATCGTACCTTTAACTCAGTTAAATAAATTTCTTACCATTAATTGGGGTTTGCCCACTACCGGCATCGATTATAACTCTGATTCAATCTTCGGCGCAAGCGGTTAAGAAAGTGATGACGTATGGCGATCGCAGTGGTGGCGCTAGTATTAAATTTCACTCTTGATGTAAGCGAACTGATATCTCAGATTCAGAGTTATTAGTCACAACATTGCTGAGGCTTCTACTCGATGTCGTGTAAGCTGTAAGGTAACTCGGCAACATGGCAACACCTTCTTCCTTAAAACTGAACAGTACTTTTACTTTTCTCTTCGTATTTTTTATTTTTTATTTTTTGCTTTGCCCATTACCTTTGCGATCCATCGGTCGGGCGGGCGGTGTACCACCGATCGGTTGCAAAAACAGCAACTGCACTATGTAATTTCACTTTTTTTCCAAGATGATTGTGTGCTGTGTGTTGATTTAGTCGTAATAGCTTCGACGAGCTTATTATGTTATGATGATGTTGCGGTGTAAAAAAGTACACTTGCACATGCACATTGTGCATATCTCGGCTGTTCGCGCTATTTAAGAAAGAAATACCATGTTTCGTAACTGATGAGGTGATTGATCGATGACCAAGTGAGCAAGGAACGGCGGCTATGTGCGCGTCTACTGATGAAATGCCAATATTTATGCGGAAATGAAATGAACTCGAAGTATAAGGAAAGACATGTCGTTGACGTTGTTCGACTAATTGCGACTGAAAAAGAAAGACCAATCGTAATATTTCTAGTTTCAGATTTTCTTCAAAACCAAAGAGTTATAACGCTAATTGGACAGTTATATAAATGGAAATAAGATAAACTTAACATTCAATACAATATCAAAGTAGCTTTACTTTTTAGCAAACAGTTCTTGACACTCAATGGGTAGAGTCTTCTGCTTTTTTATGTCCTACATCCCCTTGTGGGTCCTAGGGCCTATACTTTCTAAAGAAAACCCTTAAGATGTTCCGTAGGCACCTATTTACGAGCGTTTGTAATCATTTTTTGATAGTAGCGGTCACCTTCCAACTGCTGCATCCATACAACAGCACAGATTTAACGTTTGAACGGAACAGTCGCAGCTTGGTGTTTAAGCTGATCGCATTGCTTCGCTGATCGCATTGCTTCGCCATATCATGGACATCATTACAAAAACTGATTTGCTCTTTGCCAATTCGGTTGACAATGTCATGTTCGGTTCCACCTTCGGTCGAGACAATACCCCCAAGATATTGGAAACTCTCTACTCTCTCTACCGGTTGTCCAGAACTGTTAGCTTGAGTTACTGAGTTAGTGCCGACGTTGATTATTTTGGTTTTGGAAGTATTAATCTTCAAACCCGCAACATTTGCCTCCCTTTCCACATTTGTTGTCATTTGGTGTAGCTCCATAATCCTGTGTGAAAGTAAACAAACGTCGTCATGGTAGTCCAGATGTTTGAGTTGAGATGTAAAGTCCAACGAATTCCTCCGTTTCTAGTTTCTAGATAAAGCTGCGCAAAGCACAACGCTAATAACCAACAAAAAGAGTATCGGCGATAGAATGCAACCTTATCGTACCCCAAAAGCGTGCAATTGCGTGAAGAACTACGAACAATTATTAAAGTAATCAAAATTCAAACTGGGGCAGTCAGCCATCAGTAGAATAGGGCGAATAATGCAGAATGCTTTAGAATTCCAGGTCGACGTAACTATCTCTGACTGGTGGAAGTGCGATCAAACCTCATCCACGTGGTGGCCGCCGGTAATTTTCCTCCAATAAGGGAAAAGTTATTGATCGATCGAGACCCTTTAAAGTTAGTTTGGCGCGAGGCAATAATCTCGCCCTTAAAAAACTGTATTTCGGAACCCCAAATCAACCTCTGATACACTGATGAACCATGACAACGAAAACGGCTAAACGATTTAAGAACATTCACTTGGAACGTACGCTCATTTTATTGAGATTGAGCTGCACAGCAGCTAGCCGATACCCTGTCCAAATATAATGCTGACATTACATCAATTCTAGCTAGTATTCATGTAGTACATTGGCACCCATAGCTTACACGAGAACACTAATGACAATGGACAATGCGAGTCAAACAGCAAGCAATAATTTGGTCGTTGCGAGTATAAGGCTTGCGCGTAAAAATATCCAAAAAGCCACCTGGGTATCGCCTTACGGAGCCACTCGCAACAACAACACACAACCTGATGACGGTGCGAATGTACCGAGGTGGCAATGTCGACTCAGACCATTCCTTATCTGTTGGTATAGTTCTCTAAGCGCGGATTTCATCATCACGAAAGACTGCATCCGCGAATAAGGTTCGAGTCAGCACGGCTATCTGACTGCCGATCTCAAAGGCATCTTCGACCGATGGGGACAGAACTTTCATGAGTTTCTAAATGGCTAGCTAACTGAGGAATTTGAGGCTCCACCAATGACCCAAGGCCACATTATGCTGCCGCCACCAAGCATAAACGAGGTGAACAGAGCGTTAAATAGCCTCAATAATAATAAGGCCTCGGGATCAGATGGTATACCAGCGGAGCTGATTAAACCGGTGGTCCCCGTAATACGCCAGACAACTTTATGAACTAATAGCGCAGAAGACTGGCGAGGCGGGATCCTGTGCCCCATACATAAGAAAAGAGATATCCAAATATGCAGCAATTATCGTGGTATAACGTTGTTGAGTACCGCGTATAAGATTTTCTCCTTTATTCTTCAAGATAAAGTCATCATTAGCCCATACAAGTGTGGCTTCATTTCAATCAAATCAACAACTGATCAGATTAACACCCTTAGGCAGGTGATGGAAAAATGTCTATGTCTAGAGTTTCAAAACTCACTACACCATCTTTTTATAGAAAAGCAGCCTATGATAGCAAAGCCAGAGTAGAACTTTATATAAAGCCATGAGAAAATTCGAATTCCCAAATAAACTGACACGACTATGTAGGTTGGCCCTGACCAATGTTATAAGCTAAGCAAAAATATCCGGATCCCTATCAAGCCAATTCAACATCTATAGCGCGCTACGACACTATCTCACTATCTCGTGTCAACTTTATTAGCCGATAACAGCATGGAACCAGAAATACGCGCACGGCTGCTCAAAGCCAACAAAGCCTACTTTACTACTTTAGTCTGTCAAGACTCTTCAAGAGCAAGAATTTAACCATAAAATTCAAGCTACTAATGTATAAAGCAAAGGTCATACCAGTATTTACATATGGATCATTCTGACCTCTTATTCGTGTTCGAGAGAAAAGTCCTACGGAGAAGTTTTGGGCCCATATGTGAGAAAGGACGATTCCGGAGACTCTATAATGATGAGATCTACCAGCGTTAGCGCGATCTCGACATAGTGAGGAGAATTTAGCTCGGCAGGCTCTGGTGGGCAGGACACCTATTTCGCATTAGCTAAGAGGATCCTGCTCCGATAGTCCTTTGCCGGTTAAGCCTACGTTGGAATGATGGCGTCGAACAGATAGGATCCAGAGTTAAGTGATGCAAAACTGGATGACATCGACTCGAACTCGGACACCGGTTGTAAACCCAAATATGATGAAGATGAAACTGGGGGTTGGTGTATTGGCTGTAGTGATTAGTGCGTTGGACTTCTGAGCAGAAGGTTTGTGGCTCCATTTTCAGAAACACAAAAAGTATTTTTTGCGTTCAATATCTGATAAAAGTCAGAGAGTAAAAATTGTCACCAAACCTTCACAATTTGCCTTTCGGATACGGCATTAAGTTGTATGTCCCTTACATTATTTGTGTCTTGAAATATAACGTGCATAACATGAGTTGTCGCGAGAAGCTAGGCCTTGGATCGCAACGGTCTGTCACGTCAAATATTTTATTATTATTGAATTTAAAGAAACAGAGAAACAATAGAATTGTCATTACCTAGTTTTTATTGAGTTAATTTTCTGGTTATTATGAAGAAAGCTCAAATTCGACAACCTCTGAAATCTGAGCTTAATCCCTTCCTCTATTTCAATCTCTTTGTTCCTATAAAAAGATTGCTATCACTTGCATATCGGAGGGGATACCAGACTCCAAATGTAATGATAATGGTGATGATGATGACAGTTGCATGTTATCAGTCCAGACGTTGTTTCTTTTCTTCCGGCTTTTCCACTATGTATTACCCTCGCTAAGTACGCGATAATTTTATCAAGTTCCAGAGCCAGATTGTCAAGCACGGCACTAACAAATTCGACATATCATATTTGTTACCTACCCTGCAACTATGCAATGCGGTTTGCCTTTAACTTGTTTCCCACTTAATTTGTGAAAAGATCCAAGCCATTTTAGTCAAAGTTAAAGGTTTCATTTATTTCTGACTTTTTGTTTATTTTTTGCCTCAATCATGGTCTGCCGGAGTTACTTGTACTCGTATTTTCCATTAGACGGGAGCACCTGCTGGACGGTGATTACTTCATTTCGCTGAATTGCAAATGATTTCGTTTGCACGCATGCAATTGGATAATTTTTTTATTTTTTCGTTGAACATGTAGTGCAAAGTGCCTTTCGCTCTAAAAATTTCTTAGATTATTGCCCAAATCGCATGTCTCACATATACATTTTATTATAAATGTACTTCGATATCAGGTATTTTCTTCCTGACAAATCAAATCAATTTATCTCATGATTTAGTTTAATTTTTTTTCTTCCTTATTCCGTCAACTGAGGTTCGGTCTCCTTCTTTCAACCTGATCCGATGTCATGCCGAAGTTATTTAGTAAGATACCTCTGAGTTTCTTCCAACGAAGGCTTTATATGCTCTATTGCCATATCTGGTATAAACTGAATTACATTAACTGAACAAATCATCAAATTAAACCGAGCTCAATTTTTTGTTCCTGCATTTGATGAGTCCTGACAGGCTATTTGTAAGGCTTTGTTAGTTTTAAGAGACCATGTGCGTATTTCTGGTTTAATGCTGGATGCTGTTATCAATTGGTGCAATTAACAAAAGTTAGCTAAAGGTTCGACATTCTCCAAATCCGTTGTCTAATAACTTAATTAAACGACCAATGTGATGTCCGTACCATGTACTTTGTTTTACTCTCATAAATGCAACTGCAAATTGAGAGCCGCCTTTTCAATCTAGAATTCTTGATGAAAGCCTCCTTAACGGCAATTGTAGTTTTATCAATAATATCATGGTATCTGGTCTGGACGTCAGAATATCGGATCACGTTCTTCGACACCAGGTAAAAGAAGCCGCAGGCCTGCATATTTTTAGTAGTCACTTCAATTCGTTCTCATCGTTGAACTAATTAGTACATTAATTCTGAGGTCACAACGAACAACGTTCATAGTTCGATCCCTTCATATATATATTGTTACGAAAATGTAAATATAGATCATTTATCCCACTGTTACACTCATATTACAGTAAACATTGTGTTTAATTGTCAGTTAAACCGACACTAAGACCAGCAATGCTCCCTTGTGATACTACACGGAATAGGAAAAATGTTTCCACCAACTCGTTGAACCAATTAGAGCTTCGTATGCTCGTATCAATGTTGGTAAGATCATTAGTGTCGTTGTAGAAGAAAGCTCCCATAAGGAGTTTATGTTTTTGGCTGAGCAAGTACAGAGATGATGGATAATGGTCTTCTTCTCCTCCTTATCCATGCAGCTTCTGCATAAGTCATTCGAGAAGACTCCAAGTCTTGCTGCATGCTTGCCTATGAGACTGTGTGTAGTGATGACACCTACAATAGCACCGATGTGCGATATTTTTTAAGAGATCAAATACTTGGAGTGTTTCGGATCCATCTGAGGCCAGATCTGTTTTGTCGCTACGGAATTTGAACCGTTTCACCACCTGCGGTTAGTTTTTTAAGCATCCCGCTTTAACATGAGTTTGCATGTAGCGATTGGTATGCCTAAAGAACCATATTCAGGTGGGTAGAGTAGTTCCTTGTTTGGCGAGTTCGTCAGTCATACAGTTACCCGGAATGTCTCTCTCTATGGCCCGGCACTCAACACAGGTCTATATTGAACTGATTCGCTAACTCCATGAGAGATGTTCGGCATTTAAGGGCTAGAATTGAATTTTTAGAGACTGATTCCAGGGATTTTAGTGCATCTTGGCTATCCGAGAATACACGGATATCCTTAGCGAATATGACGTTTCTCTTCAGCCAAGATAAGGCTCCACTGATCGCCATAATTTCGGCCTGGAAAATACCACATTGATTTGGAATACGGAAAGCGAAGCTGAGATTTAGCTTTTTTAAGCAAAAACACTATTATATTCTGGATTAATATAATTGAATTAAAATGAATGCCTTTATTTTCTAATAACTATGTTTTATTTCAGTCGTAATGAATTGATAGTTGCACATCGACTGACTCTACTATTCTAATAATGCCAAAGATCAAGTCTAGTACATGTGTATGTATTCGCTGCATAACTGTAGCAGCGAGACACGATCAACGATGAGAACAATTTATATGCAGTGGCTCAGTACATAAAAACACATACACATTGATCTGCCCAGCAAGCTAGCTTGTTGAGACCATTTTGCAGGAGTTCTTACACGTCGCATACACGACTATTCTGCAGCCCTCACCTCTTAGACATACCAGCAGCTCATTCACCACAAAGTTTCACAGAAGGGGGCAGAACTCCACATTGTCCGGTCCATTTCACCTTTTGTTTTCAGCGAACGTGTGTAGATTTGTACGATTGTATGTTTGTACGTTTGTACGTTTGAACGTTTGTACGTTTGTACGTTTGTTTGCCGGGTCGTATATCTCGGCTTCTTCAAGTTAAAATTTGATGGGACTTGCTTTATAACGATTGGTTAGCGCTTGGCTTGCGATGCCATAATTTTTTCATTCATAGGGGTTACTACCCCTGAGAAAACTGAAAATGCATCGCTATCGATTTTTTAGGCCAAAACGTTTGCAAAATATAATGTGGTTTTTTCAGTCTATCGCTTATGACTGAATGACCTATCGCTTATGAATGAAAGACCTACATTTAACGTTGCATACTATCAGGATTTTAAGATGAACTAATTTTTAGACTGAATAACAATTAAATATAAGTATATGCAGATTGGATTTTTCACGCAGAGAGAAAATTAGTGATATCGAATAATTAGATGAAAAATTTACATTAAAGTCGTATTTATGATATTCTGTATCAAGAGGAGCAGCATCTCAGTTACTATATGCAAGTAGCTGTTGATGTTAAAACAGAATAATGTCGTCAAGCTTTTCGTTAACAGATTTATAATATAAATATATGTATAAATGGCTACACAAATAAAAACAACAAACAAACAAAAACTTCAAAAGACCCTTAGACCCAAAGACGCCAAGGAGACCCGTAAAAATTCTTTAAAGACTACTAAAAGACCTCCAAGAGACCTCAAAAAGACCTTCAAAGACCTCCAAAAGGCTATTAAAAGACGAAGCTGTTGAAATATATATTTTTCTGGCAGTAAATCACAACAACGCAAGGTTGATCGATGCGTGTGGTACTAGCCCAACAACAAATATAGCATAGTTCTCTCTTTTTCGAGCTGAGAAGCTCGCTTTTCTATCTTATTTCAATTATTGTTATTCCTGATAATATTGTAGTAAACATTATTATAAGCATTATAAGCAACATTATTAAACTCAAAGTGTCGTAATGTTTGCGCTATTTCCTTATGAAATTAAGAGCTCTGGGCGACGGTGACAAACAGCTCGTTTTCAATGTCATCTGGTACATAAATAAATTGTGTCCACAGCTCTATATTTGTATATATATTGTATACATATACGAAGTCTTTACCTCCAATTGACCGGAGCAACTCAGTAAACTTGATGATGATGACATCACCATCATCTGGTAATAGAGCCAAAGCCGTACACAATCAAATGGGTCAACAATTTTCAGACAACTAAACTTGATGGGCCTTGATTGGCGAAGAATTTTTAATTTAAATTCATTTACTTGGAAATGGCAAAAAAGAGGAGGATAATTGCTTGGTGAATTAAATTTGTTAGGTTTCCCACTAGGGATTGGTTGATTAAAGTTGTCACATATCCAGAAAAAGAAACTAACACATGCCAGGAGTAGCTTTGATGATCAAAAGTTTTGTTTTCATTGCCGTCTTCACAAATAAATAAATTATTTTACCTATGCGTTCAAATTTAGTATCGCATGCGAGTAATTCTCAAAACTCAAGGAATATCATGCGATTTTATTTTCACTGAAAAAGTTTCTACCTTCTCGTTGTCACGCATAACGTAAATTAACGTAACTTTCCGATGAGAAAATGAGCTGCTAATATAAATGATCGCCGTTCTCTGGGTCAGGCACGAGGCAAAATACGCCAACGCCACTGGCACAACGGGCGTTATCTGACGCCAACTACTCAGCCCGCCCATCAGTTCTATCCTCTTCTAGTAGATTGTTGTATGAATGTATTCGAATGTAATAAGACTCGTAAACACTGAATCATTGTATGACATATCGGTTGGTTGTTGCGCTTCTTTCCCATTTTCACGTCATAGTCTCATAGTCGGTAATCGGCATCTAATGTCACCGCCTACATGTTTCTGTGTTGTTGTTGTATGTATGAGATTGTATAGTGTGTCTAGCCTCTAGCCTCTAGCCGGTTCTTTGGATTTATTGGCTTTTTAGCATAATAATTATCATGATTACGACTTGCGTCACATTGAATGAACTTTTCATGTTTTTTTGTTGCTTGATTTTGTTCTTTTAGTAGTTTATGAGTGAGTGAATGACATTTCGTTAAATTATTAATCATTGCCGATGTGATGGGGCGCTTTGTTAAGTTACACCTACGAAGACGACATTGAATTATGATGGACACAGATCGTAAAAGAATATTTTGAAAAGAGATTTAGTGAGATGCAGTGAGAATTAATTGATAAAGAAATGCTTAAGAGCCAATTATTAAAGTGAATTATATCAGATTGCATATCACTTTGGATTATGCAATAGTTCTGGGCGAAATAAATAGTACACATTTCGTGCAGGCGTACAAGATTTTCTTTTAGGCGTAGCTTAATGCAATCATTTACAAAAATGTTGAAAAGCCACCTACCAAGAAAAGATGCTTGTGGTATACCAGATCTGCAAGTAAGGAAATTGCTTTTTCGTTATAAATACAAACACATTGATCTCTATTCTTGAGATAAGTTTTAAAGAATTACAAACCTTTCGAAGAAAGACCATGTAAGGAAAGTTTGTAATTGAAACCGGCTACAAACGTGATATATTGTAAATCACATTTCTCCGATTTAATTCTTAATTTTAATAAAGGGCTTGGCCCATCTATTGCCGTGGCGAAAGTCATTCAGGGAGTATTCCCTTGGCAATAAGTTTAAATATAAAAAAAAAAAAAAATAATAGCAGAATTAGGTAAACTCTCAACAACTTATTCGTGCTGATGAAGCTGAAATCTTTTACTGTTAATATAAGAAAGTTGCCACAACTCGAATCTGATGACGGTACGAACGTACCGATGTGCCAACGATGGCTTGGACCATTATCTTGTTAGTATGGTGGTCCGAGCGCGGATTGCACCATCAAGAAAGACAGTATTCGCGAATCAGATTCGATTCAACACGGCTGCCATTCGCAACGAAGAGACCAGAAACAACTACGGTCAAGCGATAGGACTCGTCCTAAATGCAGGGAGAGTAAGTCCTTGGGCTGTGGTGCCGGGAGTAGAAGAGAAATAGACACGTCTTAAGAATACTCTCATTAGTATTGCTGACTCCATCTTAGGCAGTAGTCGTAGAGATCGGAAGGACTGGTTAGATGACGAATGTAAGCAGCCTGGGAGAAGAATCTCGTCCGTGAACTAGAACAGTACAGTGTAAGGAGTCAATTTGGCAACAAATTCACCCCACACATTTCTATATAAATATATATATCTACACATTATTATTTCTATCAATATTCAAAAACTGAAAACACCGACGGCATCTCTGCTCAGATCGACTGCACTTCTTCAATGCATAAATGCGATCAGTAGGCCACACCTCCATTTTTGGGACACCGATCGAAATCAATACATTGAGTATCGGGTAGCCGCACCTCCACTGCAACCACCATAATAGAGCAATAGAGGAGGGAGAGAGAGACAGCACATACTGCATACCAAATTCGATGGACAGCCAGGAGCACAGGAGAGTAGGCAGAAAAACCCACAAATAACAAACGCATACACAATATCGACAGCACAAGCGAATGAGCAAAAACCCGACACTGAGGTCAACGACCAAGAAGCGCAGACCAAATGCAACACACACAACGACACCACAATTCTATGCACAAAAGAATCATCACAACGGAATTCCCTACAACAACAAAACGTACAGGAAACTCCGCCAACGCTTTTTGCAAGCAACGATGACGTCGACAATAGACAAAATTAGAAGGAGAAAATACAACAACAAAATATATAGGCAATTTTGTCAACATTTTTCTGAACAACGACAGTAGACAACTCAATTGGCAAAAATGCAACAACAAAATACACAGGGGATTCCGTCAACATTTTGCAGCGTACATACACGAACAACAACAACGAATAACGCATACGCACTGCAGTTCCGAGGAAATTAAAACCAATTGGCATAGCAACAACGGTAATTTACCGTACGTATTCATGGAAACGGAACAGCCCGGTTCGACGTTTTAAACCGGTTCAGATGATATAAAAGGGGACACAAGCCCAACATACACGCCTCTTACTCTTAGTCTCTTCGTCATCTGACCGACTCTTGGACATCTGACCGACTCCTGACAGTGAATCAAGCGTAGCATCCTTCTTTCACTGATCAAGCTACCTAGACACAGACTCTTTGGCAACGAATTGAGCGTAGCATCCTCTTTTCGCTGGTCAACCCACGGAAACGTACCAACTCTTTGGCAACGAATCGAGCGTAGCATCCTCTTTTCGCTGGTCAACTCACGAAAACGCAACAACTCTTTGGCAACGAATTGAGCGTAGCATCCTCTTTTCGCTGGTCAACTCACGGAAACGCAACAACTCTTTGGCAACGAATTGAGCGTAGCATCCTCTTTTCGCTGGTCAACTCACGGAAACGTACCAACTCTTTGGCAACGAATTGAGCGTAGCATCCTCTTTTCGCTGGTCAACTCACGAAAACGCAACAACTCTTTGGCAACGAATTGAGCGTAGCATCCTCTTTTCGCTGGTCAACTCACGGAAACGTACCAACTCTTTGGCAACGAATCGAGCGTAGCATCCTCTTTTCGCTGGTCAACTCACGAAAACGCAGCAACTCTTTGGCAACGAATCGAGCGTAGCATCCTCTTTTCGCTGGTCAACTCACGAAAACGCAACAACTCTTTGGCAACGAATTGAGCGTAGCATCCTCTTTTCGCTGGTCAACTCACGAAAACGCAACAACTCTTTGGCAACGAATTGAGCGTAGCATCCTCTTTTCGCTGGTCAGCACTTGGACGAAACGCAGACGATTTAATTCGATCCCTCTGGACCAAGGCATCAAAACCGCAGGACACACAGGACACATCTAAGACCTAAGTCAAATTAATTAATTTTCCAAAATCAATTGTCATCTTTTTTTAAAACGAAAGGAAAAATAAAACATCGAATTCGGAGTTCCTAACAAAATAAATCTTTTATTGTAACGACCCTTTTAATCAACGAACCCTGGTCACACTGAGGATACCCCGGCTGGGAAAACCTCGTTACAATTGGCGCCCGAGCAGGGACTCTGGAAAAACAAATAACAAACGAAGAAAACCAAATTAGCCAAGATGGTAAAGACTAGTTGGGTCTATAATCTTACGAAGGACAACCTACAAAGTTATATGGCAGAATTTAGGCTGGACGTTAACGGCGGAGTAGATGAGTTAAGGAAGCGTTTCACGACGTTCATCACGGGACGAGATGTGACCTCAGACGACGAACTTCGCCTGGCGGAACTGGAGGCAAGACACCACCGCAACCCTTCACCAACGCCCACACCACAATTAAATCTATATGACACGATAGAAGGCGAGAAAGTCAAAACACCGGGGTTAACAATCCCACCATCAACGCACACTTCAGCGGTCACGGACCGAGCATCGAACCGAGGAACAACGGTACCACCTGGTATATCATACGCGATGGTGATCGACCAAGTCAGAAAATGGTCAGTTCGTTACGACGGAGGCAAAGACCCATTGTCATTTGTCGAAAGACTTGAGGAGCTGGCCGACGCATACTCTTTAGACAAGGATCTGCTCCCGAGAACTATGCCCGAATTGCTTCGCGACCGTGGATTGATGTGGTTCCGGAGTAACAACCAGAGATGGCAGAGCTGGAGAGCGTTTAAGGGAGACTTCCTCAAATTCTTTTTGCCCACAAGGTATTGGGAACATTTGGACGACGAAATCCGCCAACGACGCCAGACAGGGAAGGAAAGTTTTAAAGATTTCGTCATAGCAATGCAAAACTTGATGAGGCACGCCGACTACACAGCGGTACAGCAGGTAGAAAGGATATTCAGAAATTGTCGCCAGGAATATCAATACTACATTAAGCGAAAAGATTTCAATTCACTGAACGACCTCATCGAACTAGCAGAAGATTTTGAGAGTATAGCTGGAATGGCAGGACCAAACAGACCCACCCACCGACCGAAACCGATGGAGAGAAACGGTATGATAGCACGCGACGGCGAGAGACGCATAAACGTGGTGACAGCCTGCATGCGATGCGGCCAGGACGGGCACAGAAGACGAGATTGTCAGAATCAACAAATTCTCTTCTGCTGGGAATGCGGCCGCCGAGACATAAGGACGACAGAATGTTGTCGGAGACAAGCGGGAAACGACCGCGGGGACCGCCGGAACAGAGGTGTGGCGGGACCCCAGACGATGACACCTCAAACCCAGTAGACTGTCTACACTTCGACGCAACTCGAGTCTACGCCACCATCAGCCTAGGGAACGAAATTGTCACCGCTACGATCGACACGGGTGCGACAAAGAGCTTCATTAGCGAGCAGTATGCGGAAGACAGAAGGAGCGCGTCAAATAGCGTACCCGTCAACATGACGGTCAGGATGGCTGAGGGCACACCCCGAGTTATCCGAGAAGCCCTAACCTTTGACGTACGAATTGGAAGAGAACACACGCGACTCAACTTTTTGGTACTCCCGGAAGCTGTGGACAGTATCGTCCTCGGACTAGACTTTCTTTTAAAAGTGAAAGCCAAAGTGAGTTGTGGCGGCCAAACACTACAGCTTCACGAAAAGGCGGAACAGCAGTCTGAAACTCTGCGCGGTATAAGAGTCCAACCGGAACTAAAAACGGACCACGAGAGACTCGCAGTCTTTCTCCAAGAGGAATTCCAAAAGTTTGACAAGTTACCAGCGGTGTCTAACATCACAGAACATAAGATCCTGATGCATGATGAGCGACCAATCAAGCAGCGATATTTCCCCCGAAACCCGGCAATGCAGGAAATCATCAACTCGGAGATCAACGAACTGCTAGCAAAAGGCTGTATCGAACCCTCGCGCAGCCCTCACAGCGCACCTATCGTGCTCGTCAAGAAGAAGACGGGAAAATGGAGGCTTTGCGTTGACTATCGTGAACTCAATGCACGATCAACACCCGACGCATACCCATTGCCCCGAATCCAGCACATTCTGGAACGACTACGAGGCGCTCAATTTATAAGCAGCCTGGACTTACGGAACGGGTACTGGCAAATACCCATGGAAGCAAACAGCAAGAAATATACTGCCTTCACAGTACCAGGGCGTGGCCTATTTCAGTGGCGAGTGATGCCCTTCGGGTTGCATTCCGCACCGGCCACTTTTCAGCGGGCACTCGACCGGGTTATCGGGCCAGAGATGGAGCCACACGCATTTGCATACCTCGATGACATCATCATCATCGGGAGGACTTTCGAGGAACATTTGTCAAATCTACGCAAGGTGTTCAGACGACTACAAGCGGCGAACCTAAAGATCAACCCAGAAAAATGCGAGTTCTGCAAGACGGAACTGAAGTACCTGGGACACGTAGTCAAAAGAGAAGGAATTCATACCGATCCAGAAAAGGTCGCAGCTATCAGGGAACTGCAACCACCACGCAACGTACGAGAGGTACGACGATACTTGGGGATTGCGTCTTGGTATCGTCGTTTCGTCCCTGACTTCTCGGAGACCACGCGACCACTGACCGCCCTATTGAAGAAAGGAAAACACTGGAAGTGGACAGAGGAACAACAAACAGCGTTCGAGAATCTAAAAACCAAACTAACTGAAGCCCCAATCCTCGCATGTCCTGACTTCTCGCAGAAGTTTTCACTCCAGACAGACGCCAGCGACTATGGGCTAGGAGCAGTGCTGACGCAGGAGCTAGACGGCAACGAACGCGTAATAGCATACGCCAGCCGACATCTCAACCAAGCCGAGAAGAACTATTCCCCCACCGAGAAGGAGTGCCTAGCGATAGTCTGGGGAATCAGGAAAATGCGGCCATACCTAGAAGGGTACCGCTTCACGGTAATCACTGACCATCTTTCTCTCAAATGGTTAAATTCCATTACGAGCCCCTCCGGACGAATCGCCCGTTGGGCACTCGAACTTCAACAGTACACGTTCGACGTTCAGTACAGACGTGGGAAACTGAACGTCGTAGCGGATGCATTATCACGCCAACCACACGACTTACTGATGGCAAGTTCCGACGACAACACACTAAGTTCCAAGTGTAAATGGCTGGAGAGAAAGGTAAACCAGATCAAAGAAGACCCCAAAAAGTATCCCGACTACGTGATAGAAGCTGGGCAGCTATATCGCCACATAGAACAGCGAGCTGGAGACGAAGACACAACGCCTTGGAAACTTTGTGTCCCGATCGCACTTCGTGACCAAGTTCTCAGGGAAAACCACGACAACCCATCGGCAGGCCATCTAGGCATCCGGAAGACGACTGCGCGGATATGTGCCCGTTATTACTGGCCAGGGATGTTCCGCGATATCCACAAGCATGTCAAACGTTGCGAGAATTGTCAACGCTACAAGCCGAATCAGCAGCAGGCAGCAGGGAAAATGCTCACGCAGGTGGCAGAAGAACCATGGGCCATGCTATGTGCCGACTTCGTAGGGCCACTACCACGATCGAAACATGGGAACACCATGTTATTGGTATTCTTCGACCGTTTTTCTAAATGGGTCGAACTAGTGCCGATGAGACGGGCAACCACCGACGGACTACAAAAAGCGTTTCGCGAACGCATACTGGCACGATATGGGGTACCCAAAGTCCTCATCACCGACAACGGCGCCCAGTTCACAAGTAGGGCATTTCGACGGTTTCTCCAGAGCATGGGAGTCCGACACCAGTACACCGCCCCATACACCCCGCAAGAAAACCCGACCGAAAGGGCAAACCGAACCGTCAAAACAATCATCGCGCAACTGTCCGGCACACAACAGCGTACATGGGACGAGAAACTACCGGAGATCATGTTGGCGATCAATTCAAGCCAGCAAGACTCAACGGGGTACAGCCCAATCTTCCTAACGCAGGGTCGAGAACCACGCCTCCCACACGCGCTTTTCGACGAAGTCACCACTGGAACCGGCACACTGCCCAAGACACCAGATGACAGAGCGAAACAATTGTCGGAAGTGTTCGTAATAGTTCGACGCAATATGGAACGAGCAGCAGGAGAACAGGCGCGACATTACAATCTTCGACGACGCCCCTGGAAACCAGAGGTCGGACAACTGGTCCTGGTCAAACAGCATCATCTGTCCAACGCACTCGAAGGATTTGCCAGCAAGCTCGCACCAAAGTACGACGGGCCATATCAGGTGGTCGATTTCGTCTCGCCGGTCATTGCTAAACTAAGGCTATGCGGTCAGACCAAGGAACGTACCGCCCACGTGGGAGAACTGAAACAGTTCCACCAAAACCCCCAAATCGACACAAGCAAAGGTGCCTATCATAGGGAACAGCATCCGCACAGGAATCCACCGACAACAGTCCAGAAACATGCTCAAATCCATAGAAAACACAGACCAGGCAACATTTTGTTAACGGACCTCGTAACCAAGACCGGAAGATTCCGCTTCGTCCGACGTGACCGGGAAGTGTAAGGAGTCAATTTGGCAACAAATTCACCCCACACATTTCTATATAAATATATATATCTACACATTATTATTTCTATCAATATTCAAAAACTGAAAACACCGACGGCATCTCTGCTCAGATCGACTGCACTTCTTCAATGCATAAATGCGATCAGTAGGCCACACCTCCATTTTTGGGACACCGATCGAAATCAATACATTGAGTATCGAGTAGCCGCACCTCCACTGCAACCACCATAATAGAGCAATAGAGGAGGGAGAGAGAGACAGCACATACTGCATACCAAATTCGATGGACAGCCAGGAGCACAGGAGAGTAGGCAGAAAAACCCACAAATAACAAACGCATACACAATATCGACAGCACAAGCGAATGAGCAAAAACCCGACACTGAGGTCAACGACCAAGAAGCGCAGACCAAATGCAACACACACAACGACACCACAATTCTATGCACAAAAGAATCATCACAACGGAATTCCCTACAACAACAAAACGTACAGGAAACTCCGCCAACGCTTTTTGCAAGCAACGATGACGTCGACAATAGACAAAATTAGAAGGAGAAAATACAACAACAAAATATATAGGCAATTTTGTCAACATTTTTCTGAACAACGACAGTAGACAACTCAATTGGCAAAAATGCAACAACAAAATACACAGGGGATTCCGTCAACATTTTGCAGCGTACATACACGAACAACAACAACGAATAACGCATACGCACTGCAGTTCCGAGGAAATTAAAACCAATTGGCATAGCAACAACGGTAATTTACCGTACGTATTCATGGAAACGGAACAGCCCGGTTCGACGTTTTAAACCGGTTCAGATGATATAAAAGGGGACACAAGCCCAACATACACGCCTCTTACTCTTAGTCTCTTCGTCATCTGACCGACTCTTGGACATCTGACCGACTCCTGACAGTGAATCAAGCGTAGCATCCTTCTTTCACTGATCAAGCTACCTAGACACAGACTCTTTGGCAACGAATTGAGCGTAGCATCCTCTTTTCGCTGGTCAACCCACGGAAACGTACCAACTCTTTGGCAACGAATCGAGCGTAGCATCCTCTTTTCGCTGGTCAACTCACGAAAACGCAACAACTCTTTGGCAACGAATTGAGCGTAGCATCCTCTTTTCGCTGGTCAACTCACGGAAACGCAACAACTCTTTGGCAACGAATTGAGCGTAGCATCCTCTTTTCGCTGGTCAACTCACGGAAACGTACCAACTCTTTGGCAACGAATTGAGCGTAGCATCCTCTTTTCGCTGGTCAACTCACGAAAACGCAACAACTCTTTGGCAACGAATTGAGCGTAGCATCCTCTTTTCGCTGGTCAACTCACGGAAACGTACCAACTCTTTGGCAACGAATCGAGCGTAGCATCCTCTTTTCGCTGGTCAACTCACGAAAACGCAGCAACTCTTTGGCAACGAATCGAGCGTAGCATCCTCTTTTCGCTGGTCAACTCACGAAAACGCAACAACTCTTTGGCAACGAATTGAGCGTAGCATCCTCTTTTCGCTGGTCAACTCACGAAAACGCAACAACTCTTTGGCAACGAATTGAGCGTAGCATCCTCTTTTCGCTGGTCAGCACTTGGACGAAACGCAGACGATTTAATTCGATCCCTCTGGACCAAGGCATCAAAACCGCAGGACACACAGGACACATCTAAGACCTAAGTCAAATTAATTAATTTTCCAAAATCAATTGTCATCTTTTTTTAAAACGAAAGGAAAAATAAAACATCGAATTCGGAGTTCCTAACAAAATAAATCTTTTATTGTAACGACCCTTTTAATCAACGAACCCTGGTCACACTGAGGATACCCCGGCTGGGAAAACCTCGTTACAACAGAGAGCAAAGACCGCACTATGTGCGGAAGTTCTACCAAAGATTCCGCGGTATGACGCAATAACCACCACTTTGCACATACTGCAAAGACAAAAAGGGTTACCTGATCGCCGATCTCAAAGGCATCTTAGAGCGATGAGAAGAGCACTTTCATGAGTTGCATAATGGCCAGCTAACTGAGGAATTGGAGGCTACCCTCATGACCAAAGACCACACTATGAAGCAGTCACCAAGCATAGACGAAGTTAGCAGAGCGATAAATCGGCTCAAAAATAATAAGGCCCCGGGATCCGATGGTATCCCAGCGGAGCTGATTAAAACAGGAGGCCGCACAATACACCAAGCATTTCATGAAATAATAGTGGAAGTATGAGAGGAAGAAACGATGCCAGAAGACTGACGAAGAGGCATCCTGTGCCCCATACAAAAGACGAAGATATCACAACCTGCAGCAATTATCGTGGTATAACGTTATTGAATAACGCGTATAAGATTTTCTCCTTAGCCCCATACACTGAAGTCATCATTGGTCAATAACAGTGTAGCTACATCCCAGGAAAATCAACAACGGATCAGATCTACACCCTTAGGCAGGTGGTGGAAAAATTTTTTAGAGTTTCAAAACTCACTACACCATCTTTTTATAGACTTTAAAGCCGCCTATGATAGCATAACCAGAGTAGAACGTTATAAAGCAATGAAAGATTTCGGCATCCCAAATAAACTGACAAAGCTATGTAGGTTGACTATGACTGAGTCTCTCCCTTTCCCTTAATCGCTTTATACTTATCACCAAGATTTATAAACATGTAATATGAGTTCTGTTAGCATTAATGGTAATAACCAGGCCATCATCCTCTTCGGGAAATCCTCACAAAAAAAACACTCTTTATCACACTTTTTGTATTTGGTATTTTTCTCTGTCTGCGCCCCTATTACTAGTCAAAATGAACCACAACAATTTCTTTTGATCCATTACAATTGTTTTTGCCCAATAAATCGAAACGGTATACGCAATCACACTTAATAATAAGAGCATAACGAAGTGGAAAATTTATCCTGTTAGTATTTGACCCTGATGCCAAAGTGGAAACTATATATAGTACATTCTAATAGGTATATCTCTGGCCGGCTATATACTGGAACATATCGTGAAATCTACACCTTGACTTATATATTCCATTAACGTTGTTCACACGCCTTTAACGCTGTTAAATAAATGGGAGTGACCCTCATTAGGCGTTTCGCACATTAAGGTCCTGTGCCCCATCAGAGTTGATTAATTTTCATCAAAACATTGTGTAACATGGGTGTAAGAGCATATCCTTTAAATGTAATTTCGCTAAGTGTTTTCGAAACATGCAGGTAGAGCAAACACTTTCAAAGTTGTGTGATTGAACGGAGCAGCAATGGATTTATTTATTTTTTTTTTCGGTTGCTTTGTAATTAACTTCCGTTTGTTGTATTGTTGTTTCTATAAGGTATATAGTATATACTTGAAGTTAATACGAAGTCCAGCACATAGTATACCTGATTGCGAGTTTCAAGTAGTTCGACCCGGCTATTCGTCGACGGCAAAGAAAATCTATAGAACTTTTGCACTTGTACTCGTATTAATTGTGTTGTGCTTGCTAGTTTTTGCTTCGTTAGAAACACAATCTATATTATATTGATTTTATCATATGTAATATTATATTACAGGAAAAAAATAACATTCATTACCGTTACGCAATAAGGTCAGATGGGTACATCTGACAAAACGGAAATTAAAAAAAGTTGAGATTGTAATTTCATATACCAATGCGACTACCGGTCGTCTTAATTAACAACAACATACAAGGTCTTTGCACCTTAATGTGTAGAATATTGAAAAGTGTTACAAGTAAAACGATTTGCTCTTTAATTAACGGCTTTATATAAATTGAAAGCAGTCGTTCTATAGGCTAAACAGTATACAGACACCGGGAAAGCCACTGCCGATTTAGAAATGAAAAAAAAATTAATTTGACAGAAAACGGATGTTTGTCGGTGTCGGTGGTGCAGTGTTAGTACAGTTGGCTTCCACTCAGAAGACACCAGCTTCGATTGCCTACGCATCAAAAAAAAGGAACGAATTTTTCGGGTCGGATTACGGATTTCTCCGAGATAACGCTACTTGCATCAACGATTGTGGATACATTATAATCAAAAGTGGTTGATTCCAAGTTATCAGTTCTGATTGCCTCGCGAGTTTCAATTGGGGTCCGTATGGCTACGCCGACTGAGCTCTGGGTAAGGTTCAGCTGCTCAACAGCAGACAGAGCAGTTGAGGTCGCCATGGGGTTGACCATCGAGAGCTCTATAGCTTCTCTAGATACAGCGGTCTGCTCAAAAGTAGGACCCGAGGTTAGTCCGCTTTGAGATGCATCGGTCTCATAATTATTAAATTATTAAAACAATAATGACCCACGAGAAACCGGGAAAAGAGGTCCCCCTGGCCAGATCCTTATATCCCAAGGGAGAACTAGTTAAAACCGAAGGTCACCTGGTATTTGGAGTCCGCATACTTACGACTAAGCTCCCTCTCAGCCATGCATCATCGGCGTACGCTGCTCCTGTAGTGTGTGAAAAAGTTGGAACAAATGGAGAAATTCCTGAATTCTCCTAAAAAGTATGAGAAGCTGACTTATGTCGTTATTGCTTGTGACCACAGAAATATAGAATATAGAAAGCCGACACTACTACTTGTCGTTTCTAAAAAACCGCGATCTAAAAATCTCATAATTAGAGCAAAACAGTGAGATATGAGCTTAATAAAAATGCTTTTGGAATCGCAAAACTCCCTGGCAAACTAGTATTTAGACTCTTTAAGAATGTTCATTCGTGGACGCCGTGAATCAGAGGTTTAGTGCGTTACACTTCAATTTGTGTGCAAAAATATAACACACACAACACTAATGAATGCGAGAAGCAATAGCCTGGGCCAAATCGGTCTGTTGCGCTAAATAATTTAGGAATCTTAATTTACAGCGGCCGTTGCGCCCCAAAAAGATGTTACTCACTCCGACCTCTAATCAACGACCCACCAAATAACCGTAACCTCAATCGTAGTTCAATCTAAACAAGTAAATATAAAAAACTTAGTTTTTCGTGAGGAAGGCGGTTAAAAAGGTCCTCAAATTAGTCGAAAATACTGACAAATTGGCTGCAGTTAGCATAAATAAATATTCGCAGTGAAATACAAAAACGGGCTCTATCATGCATACAAAACCAAGGAGGACACTAAGAGCTCCTGTTATAACTGCTTTAGTAAACACATAATATAACAACTACACAAAATCATTTTTTATTCAAAGCCTTTGGAGCTTAAAGCAAAAAACCCTATTTTAAAAATTTCAGATTTTCCAAATTTATCATAAAATCTATGAGTTTTCCGCAAAACTTATTGTTGATTGTTGTTTTTATTATTGTTACGTTCATAAGAAAAAAGTTATGTTTATAACGCATTTTCTACAGAAAATTGACCTGAAATTTAAAAAATAACATGGTCAAGAAAAGTAGACGAGGCATTTAAGTTTGATATCTGAAGACTCAAACAAGATATCGACTTTATTTGAACGCAGTTACAAAGGCTAGTATTTCTTCTAAAAACCAAGACTTAAACAAAGTTTCTACCGTTAGTATTAACAGAGCAGTTTCCGTTAACATGGGTTAGAGTACACCAAAGTTAGCTTGTCAACATTGGAGATAGAGCCTTACTGTAGAATGCTTTTTTTCTTAGAATATACCCAAGAATCATTTTCCAAATTATTGTGCACGAATTAGGGGACACCCGATTTAAAATCTAGTTGTTTTACCTGTAATTTCGGGTCTCGAAAACTCTGTGGCTATTACCCAGATACACTTTCATCCTTGTACACTTGAAAGAGATTTGAAAAAATACCTGTTCGTATTGGTATTTCCTCCATAGTTCTAAAGAGATATGTTAATTAGTTCTAAAGTTCAAACGTGTACATGTACATCATATTTCAAATCTCCTTAAACTCACTAACCTTATAAATGCTACTTTTAGAATCAAATATGTCCCCAGCATATGGAAAATAGCAGATGTTATCATGATTCCCAAACCAGGGAAGCCACCGCATGAAAATACATCATACAGACATTGATATAGGTCTGTACGGGAGCGGGAGTACCTCAAGGCAGTGTGTTAGGACCGATCCTTTACCTATTATACACCAATGATCTTCTTGTATTAGAAAGCAATATTGTAGCGACATTCGCTGATGAAACGGCGATACTTGCAGTTGGAAAAACCAATGAAGAATCAACGCAGAAGTTACAAAAAGCTATTAATAAAATATATAGTTGGACTAAAACATGGCAAATTAAACTTAATCAAACTAAGTCAGTTCACATCAATTTCACAAACAAACGGTTGGAATATATTCCGATTACAATTAATCAAGAAATTTTTCCGTATGCGAACACAGCAAAATATCTCGGCATGACTTCGTTGGAAAGCAAATGTCAAAAAGAAAAAGGAAGAACTTGGACTCAAATATAGAAATATGTATTGGCTGATAGGAAGCAAGTCTGCTCTATCAACGCACACAACAAGCTTCTACTTTATAAGCAAATACTAAAACCGGTTTGAACTTATGGTATTCAACTTTGGGGTTGTACCAAACAGAGCAACAAGAATATCATCCAGAGACTTCAAATTAAGGTATTAAAGAACATCGTTGATGCACCGTGGTACGTCAGAAACAAAGATCTTCATAGAGACCTTAAAATTGTTCTTGTAACCGAGGAAGCTCGGGTTATTGCAGAAAGACACAGAGTAGGACTCCAACAACATGTGAACATGGAGGCAACTAAGCTATTAGACAACAGCAATGTAATACGCAGGCTTAAAAGAACGAAACCGTTCGAATTAATCTAAATAGTAAAAAATAATTTCCACGACAAAGATGTGGCTGCTTGATTTTACTCAATCAGTCTTCGGATCCTATGAAACTCCAATGGGAAGTATTCATAGATGGAAACCGTAGCAAATTAAGTTAGAATAAATTTTTTTATTAGTCCAAGTGACTAGATTACAATACCTTAAACATGTATTTTTCGAAATATATTATTTAATAAAAACAAATCCTATAATTCTGGATTAATTCCAAGTATTTAAAAAAAATAGTATTTCTCCAGACTGTGGCCTACAAAAGGCAGATCTCTGGAATTGCGAAGAATCTTATGTGATCAAATCACCAGCAGTCATTATTCTGGTGATGTAATGTCGTATCTCTACGAAAAGTTGAATTGACGTACTATAGGCACGCCTCTCTTTACAAGTGGTAGCTATAAAAAAAGTTTTCCTAATTTGTATGGCATCTGTTTTATCCCTTGAAGCAAAGTACAAAATATCGTTCCACATTCGTTATCGTATTTGGCTATACGGTGGTTAGGTTAGGTTCGGTGGCTGCTATTGCACACTTAGACCGAAGTACGGTCCATTGTGATACCACAGGATCAGAGCCTTTCCCCTTTTATTATAGAGCACATTTTGTGCTCCTTGTAAATTTTAGGATGTCTCCCACTTTGCAGTTTTCGACATCCGATAATCTGTTTAATGTACCATATCCCAAATATTTTTGTCTTCTGCTTGCAAGAGCCGGGCATGTACACAGAAAATGGGATACTGTTTCCTCCTCCTCGGCGTCATAGCAGCTTCTACAGAAGTCATTGAACTCAAGGCCCATCTTTCTCGCATGCATTCCAAGAAGACAGTGCCCTGTTAAAACACATATAATTATTCTTATATCCCTTCTTCGTAGGGATATCAATGCTCTAGAGCGATTTAAGTCCAGCTTAGGCCAGACTTGTTTTGCTATAGTACATGTGGCGGTATGCATCCATCCCGCGTTTGTTAATTTTTCTGCCTCTTTCCTAAGCAGTAACTTGACCGTTGATAACGGTCTTCCTATACCTGCCCTTTCCGGTAGCGGTTGGAGTTTTGTGCCGTTTCTGGCTAATTCGTCGTCTTTGCAATTCCCAACGATATCAGAGTGACCCATACTAAGCATATGTTAAAAAACTCACTCATCTCCTTGAGAGATGTGCGTGGCAGCTTATCGCTACCCCCGATGTCATCAAGACAGATTCCAGCGATTTGACTATACGGTGATTTCTTACCACAAAAACGTAATCCATAAATGTGGAGTGAAAATCATCCCATCCAACAAGCAAGTTGCGAAAAATGTGATGCAAGCTTACTGTTTGCTTTAAATTTAATGTTTTCTATGTAAGGAGGACCGAAATCAAGTTATGTAGTGTTTTTTGTTTTTTTTTTCTTTAACTTCTCCAATATAAATCAAATTTTATAATGGCGAAATAACACAAATAACTAAAAAATGCGCAAAATCCCACAAAAGCAAAATGCGAGATGCGGCTAACGATGCCGCAGCCGTAGCCTCTCAATAGAAGCGGAACAAGAAGCTAACGCATTAACAGAAGAAATGAAAAAAAAAAATAGCCAAAGCGATTATTCTACTACGTCTGGAAAACATATGACGACATCGGAAACTTTTGGCGACAAGAATCCTAGGACAATTGTCGATGTCAGAGTGGATTGCTTTTTCGTCATATACGAGTATAATGGAAAGTATCGCACAATCTATTGAGTCAAAAAAAAAAATGAAATAAAGACGAAAATTGTTTGGCGAATTTCTTACAAGTTGCCTTTTGTATTGCACTATATCTACAAGATAATATTTGCTATACTGATGGTGAATAAATGTAGCTTGTCGTCCACGTCCTCGTCGTTAACTCCTTTTTCGGCGTCAGCCTCTCAGTCGAAGCGACTTCGAGTCGACTGCACCAGTCGATTTACGAGGGATAAAAATGAAAAATTAAATCTCTACACAGCTCTGCTCAACTCAACTCAAAGCTCAAAGTCAAGCGATAAATTCACTTTCTTTTTCCGTCACTTGAATGCGGTGATGAAGGCGACAGCAGACGCAGAGTTTATTATCGAAGACGACGACGACGATGATATCAAGGATCGAGGACATCATAAACTCTATAAGTAAGATTCGTTTTGTAACAATTTTCACTTTGTTGTACATGTATACGACCAGAATAAGCGTTATGATTACAGGCAGTGGACGCAAAGCGGAAGAAGCCATTAGATAAAGGAATAACAACAACAACAACAACAAATAAAAATAACCTGGAATCTATCTTCTCTTGAGGATTTATATTATTTCAGTCAAGGACATAGGGTGAAAAGGAAACGTTTACCATTTATGTACATACTCGCCCATTTGCGTGTATGTGATTTGAGAGCAAATATAATAGATATGTCACTATATAAGAGGTACACACTCCGAGTTTATCTGATTTTTGGCTAAGAAAGAGAAAAGGATAATAAACATTCGACGATTTGCAAAGACGATTGAACCGAACTATCAGGACCATCAGTTGTTGTCAAAAGGACACTCGTACTCAAGAGGTGCGGGTTCAATTTGCTGGAAATCAATTAAGTGTGCTGCGAGTTGTACGAATTTATTGTCTGTGCGTAATTTGTTCACTAAAGCATTTCTGTATGCCTTGATGCTCGAGTCATTTCCAGAAAATGTGCACCAAGTAGTGTTCCGGGCCCTGTCCCATGTCCCCCTACTGGATGAACACATTTTTTGGTTTTCAAAATTCTTTCAATCCCATCTCATTTTTATGCAGGTTACAACATTTTGCGCGTAGGCGGCCAATCAAATTATGAAAATTAGGCTGATTTGCAAAACGTCAAAATTGGGTAGGAATTCTTCCATTTGTATTGAGTTCTTTTTTAAACAGACTTTCAAATGATATAACCAATCCAAGCAATATTTTTCCTTGCTTGTGTCAATATTTTGAACACTGCTTTTGATTTACTAATCCTGCTGTCTACATCTAGAAAACTATCAACTCTCTAGACCTGCTGTCCAGCAATCATATCTTGAAAGGTAAAATCTGAAATTCTGACCGTTTTTACTTTAACCGTATTTTACCTCAGTTGGTAAGGCTTTAAAATTTAGGGCCATTTGTTGTTGAATGAAATCAAATATCGTCAGCGTAGACCAAGTAGTGTCTTTAGGAGAATGTCATCTGTCAAAGGATTTCACGGGTATCTGTTACTACACCTGCTGGTAGGTTACCACAGATAACAAATTAAAAAAGAATGGTGTCATTATGCAGCCTTCTTGAACCCATTCCGATATCTGTTCGTATTTAGTCTGAATATTTGCTATTAATTTTTTGGGATACCTCTCCTACAGAAACCATGTTAGATGAAATCCCGGCTAACAACTTTATTCTCAAAATGTTCTTTAATGATTCGCATATATGTGGGACGCCACGGTTCTATTGGTTAGTACGTTGGACTTCTGAGGAGGAGGTTCGAGGTTTCAATACCACCTCTCGCAAATTCCTGGCAAACGTAAGGGAGTAATAACGTCCGGGAATAAGTCTATCAAGTCAAAAGAAGATGGATGGTATGACTTGAGTTGTAAAGAGGCTTCTATAGGTATACTTTCGGCTTTACAGTGCCCAGCTTTGGCGAGTCAAATTCGCCCATGACAAAAAATTGATGCAAAAAATACTACAATGATGTTTGGCCATTCGTGAAATCAAAAAGCCTCGTCGTCGATTCCAACGATAATTAATAATTTTATCCCAGTTATCAGCTCTATGGACAATGCCAATCTGTTTGCAGCTAGTTCCACGCATCCAGATTATGCATTGCTGCCGCCTGCACCTCAGGGTATTGAACACTCTATGGGACAGATATTTATTCGTACTCGTGCAGTTGCTAGAGTTTTAATCGATATCAACACTCACAAAATTGCTGAGCCAGATGGTATTTCCCCAATAGTTCTGAAGAGGTGTTCTTCCAAGATGGCATTACCATTGTGTAAGCTTGTCGATCTATCCTATTCTTCTGGAGTCTTTACGAGAAGTTGGAAATAGCCTTCTCCAGCCCATACCCAAAAAAGGTGAGCCGTCATCTCCTTCTTCGTACCGACCCATAGCACTTATAACCATTCTTTCCATAAGGTCATGGAAACGCTGATCAATTTTCAGTTCATGAAATATCTTGACACAAACGAAATCCTTAGTGACCGGCAGTACGGATTTTGTGGGCAACCATCTACTGGTGATTTGATTGAATATATCACCAAATAGTGGTGGTGAAAGCAGAGCTGTTACACTTGATATTTTCAAGGCATTTGACAGAGTTTGGCACCAAGCTTGCTTATGGAGTCGATAAAAAACTGCTTCATTGGATTAGAAGGCATCTTTTAGACCTCTTAATTCGAGTTGAATTGGACGGTTTCAAGTGACCATAGAAGGGTCACAATAAATGCTGGAGTTCCCCAGGGCTCTGTTTTGTCCCCGATACTCTTTCTCATTTTTAACAATTAGTTGCATATAGCTGAGCATTATAAGGGTGCGAACCCCTTACCATGATGATACAATTAGAACCCTACTCTAGTTTCATTTCCCAGGTTCGTCTACTCGTTCACCATACACGTACCCGAACTCATCTGACTAAATTATCTATACTATTAGTAGGGTAAATAGTTTATCCGGTAAAATCTTCAGTCCGGATATGGTTAAATGGGCAGTTGGCTCGTTTAAATTCTTCAAAGCTCCCGGCGGTGATGAGATCTTTCCAGCAGAAGGCAATCGATCTCATTCTACCGACTTTATTTGAAGCCACCTACAGCTGGGGGTACATTCCTACTATCTGGAGATAGGTAAATGTGATATTTATCCCTATTGATTTGCCTAAATCCTATAAGTCTAACATCAATTGTCATTAAAACAATGGAGAAGCTTATTATTGTTCATATTAGAGTCTGGTTAGAATTGTCTACTCCTCTGCACTCAAATCATTTTGCGTACAGGAAAGGTGAAAGCAAAGAAGGTGCCCTTCATTATCTTGTAAAGAAGATAGAATGAACTTTTCGTGTGTACCTTCCTCTACATTGAGAGCGCTTTCGAGAATACTGGCTACGACCCTATTATAAGGGCAATCAGTAGCATTGGTATCAAGGACTCGACAAATCCTTGGATAACGGCCATGCTTGAAAATCGAGATATTATTTCCTCCTCGGGAAGAGTATCTGTGTCCGTGACTGCAGTCAAAGTATGTACCCAAGCAGGAGTGCTTGCTCCCTATGGTCACAATTTTCTATTCGATCTTCACAGATCTGGCTACATCGCAATTTGTTATGCGGACGATTTTTATTATTAGTGGTAAACACTGCACGACTATCACTAGTGTCATGCAAGGTGCTTTACTACACACTTAGAATGGCGCAGCAGAGATGGACAATCCATCAATCATTGCAAAGCCGTTCTAGTGCCTTTCACGAGAAGAAGACTGGTCGATTTCGGACCTATCATCACCGAAGGTATCACATTAGATTATTCCAGTGAGGTTAAATATCTCGGCGCCATCTTTGATAAACGGCTAAACTGGAATTATCACATCAAGTCCGCCATCGAACGCGCCACTAGGGCCTTGTGGGCCAGAAGACACCTCTACGGCAGGACTCGGGTCATTCTTAGAAACATTGGATGTATACAATGATGGTGAGACCTATTATCACGTTCGCGGCCGAAAGTTATTGAACAGACAACGGCAACTAAGCTTCACAAGCTACAGAGAATTGCCTGTCTAGGTCTAACGGGTACCATGCACGCCTGCCCTACGATAGCACTAGAAACTGTTGTAGGGCTTTCACCCCAGCAAATCTTCATCAGAAAGACCGGTGCTAGATGCGCTATTAAGCTGAAACTAGAATACGGGTACAAACAAGGTTACTATGTGGTTAATAGCGCATCTGGCAGCCAATACCTGAAAATTCTTGACTCAATTCCTGAAAGAGACATCTGCACAATCACCGACATTATGGTCAGGAAGTACTGCCATGGTGGTCCGGCACTGGACGCTAGAGATCTGGTCTGGTTCACTGATGAATCGAAGATGGAAAATAGAGTTGGAGCTGGTATTTTTGAACCCAACACCAAAGTCTCGATACCAATGGGAAAAAGTCTCACGCTTTTCCAAGCGGAACTCCATGCCATTGAGATCTGCGCTTGAATTAAACTGAGTAAAAGAATTAAGGGCGCTGTAATATATTTCTTTACAGATAGCCAGGCATCACTTAAAGCGCTGGTCATCCAACCTAATGGACTTATTGCTACGATGCACTGCAATCTCTTGCCAGACATAACAGAGTGAAACTCGGTTGTGTCCCTGGTAATCAGAAAATTTCAGGCAACGAATCTGCAGATGAACTAGCTAAGGCTGGCTCGGAATCTGCGTTTATAGGACCTGAACCCTACTGTAGTACCAACTGGGCTGCCACCACAGCACTGATAAATTGTTGGGAACATAAACTTCGTCTGGCGCACTGGGATAACGTCCCGAGGCTGAGGCAATCCAAACAATTAATCAATCCTTAATTTAAATAGGGATAGCATTAGGAAGCTTTTCTAACAGGTCATTATTGCTTGCGGTGTCACCTTAACAAAATTGGTGTGGGCCCAGAGACAGAATAAAGGTTCTACTCGGAGGATGACGAGTCATCCGAGCACACTCTCTGTGAAGGCCCAGCACTACTTTGGTTAAGGAGATATATTTTTTATAAGTAAATATGCCTGACAGCAGAGTTGAGAAATTGTTCTACTAAGGATGTACTATCCTTCACTATAGGCTGGTGGTACGTCTCTTAGAGTAAATACACCTTAAGGTACAATAGATCTTTTAGGTCGCAGTGTTTGCCATATGGGCTTGGATATCCTTTAATAAAAATAATAAAAATAAAAAAAATAAAAATAAAATAAAATATAAATCCTCTGAAAGTCACTGGGTATCCATAAAAGGCACTTGTATTCAGGAAACGGAAAACATTTTCAATTATTGGTATGCTTGGTGTGCAAAAAAAAAGCGAAGCAAAAAGTATTTCACTTTCTCTTTTAAGGCTTCTATTTACAAGACGTTCATTCTCTAGCTTGAGAGCAATTATCATGTCTGTTGGGTGGCTATACTTAAGAAATCCTTTCGCTTTGGACAGATGTTAAAACTAAAAACTTATTGGCGTCAAAATATTAAAGATTCTCCCATTTATTGGATGGATTTTTGACACCCTAAATTGGATCACTGACATATTTAATACAGGAAACAACCAACATGGCAGTCTCTCAACTCACCACAGCTTGTATTTGTAGGGCCATTACAAGTGGACACTGTAGCGTATAGACTTAACATATATTATCGTATACAATTTCCTGTCCTCCGATCAATAAATGTGTTTTTTTTTCTCTCAAAAAAGTAATATTTTAAAAAAGAGTACCTTTCCTTTATTTTCCTTTAACTTTGCTTTTGTTGCTCCATTTGTCTGTATATAAAAAAAAACAATTCCAACCACAACCATCTCTATTTATTTGACAGTTATTTCAAATATCCAAATATCATAAAATAAATATTTTGCAGTTTTTGCAGAATGTATGCGGGTTTGCTAGAATATTCCACAATGCAGTTTTTGGTGTCAAAAAAAAACAACAACAACTGCCAAAAGAATGATATCTATAGATATCTATTTTTGTTCAGTTTAGTTCGTTATCGACTTTCAAATACTACCTACATTCATCAACGAGTTTGTTTTTTCCTTGGATGATAATGGATGGTAGTTCAGTTCATGCCCAAATCTGAGTGTATAGGCAAAGTGCCTGTACGTTATTACAACACAAAAAAAGAACAAAAACCAAAATGAAGCTCAAATTCGGTTATAGAGAATAATGCCAAAAGGGAAAAATGTTGCAAAATAAACACTACCCGTCCACCCCTACCCGCACTCATGAAACTCCATACATCGTTTGTATTTCGTTCCATTTTGCTTTCGCCATTGGCGCAATAAAATCTGAAAAAGTAAGGGCTGTCAAAATAGCAAATTCTCCTGCATGCATCGAAAAATAGAAAGACAATATTCAACATTGACTGAATATGAATAAAATTATGGCGACAACAACTACATAATATGGTCGGATTTTCTACGAACAGTCGGATAGGCGCCTACCGCCATGCTTGCCCGACTGGCTCTGTGGTATGAACGTCTAGAACGTCCATAGAAAAATGTCATAAAATATTGACGAAATGCCTTTATTCTTCTTTAGGGTGATTGTGTGTGAGTTTTTTTTTTATTGCCAGTCAGTCAGCCAGTCGAACGCTCATTGTTTGCGACAACTTGTATAACTGTACTACACAGAATTTAATCCTTGCTGAATACTTTTTGCGTTCTAAATAGGTAATCGAGTGCCAAGCATAACGCACTGCGATTTGTTGGCAACACTCACTGAATGGTAGTGTCTATCGTGCAATGAGGTATAAAAAATCAAGCTCGTGTGCGAGTGTGTTTTTTTAAGGACATACCAAGAAATTTAGACTATAAAAGTCTGTGCATCCTGCACCTGTAAGCTGAACAAATCGAAAAAGCGAACCCATGGTAAGGTTAGGTTAGGTTAAAGTGGCTGCCGGTCGAAAGGCCGACTTAGACGAGTAATGATCCACTGTGATACCACTTGTGGATTGGTTGGAGCTTCGTACGAAGCGCAAGATACTACTTATTTCTGTATCTTATAGATCATTAAGGTCGTTATAAAAAAAAGCTCCCAGATGAAGCTTACGTTTTTTAAAGAGGGCTGGGCACGTACAGAGAAGATGGATAATGGTCTGCTCCTTCTCCTCCTCGTTCGAGAAGACGTCAAGCCTTTCTGCATGTTTGCCTATGACACAGTGTCCCTTGATGACACCTTTAATAGCACCGATGTGCAATCTTTTTTAACAGATCAAACACATGGAGAGTTTCGGCTCCAGCTTGGGTCAGATCTATTTTGTCGCTTGACAAATAGTTCCGTTTGACCACCTACGATTAGTTTTTTCGTTAGCATCCCTCTTTAATATGAGTTTACATGTGGCGTTTGGCATGCGTAGAGAACATTTTTCATTTAGTATGAATAGTGTAGTTCCGTTTTTGCGAGTTCGTCAGCTCTGCAGTTTCCTGGAACGTCTCTATGCCCTGGCACCCAGCACATGTGAGTGTTGAACAGCCATGATCGGCAGTTATGGGCTAGAGTAGAGTTCGCAGAGACAGATTCCAAGGATTTCAGCACCGCTTCGCTATCCAAGAAAATGCGGATATCCTAAGAGGATATGATATATCTCTTCAGCCAAGATAAGGCTTTACTTGTCGCCATGATTTCAGCCTGGAAAACAGTAAAATGATTAACAAGATGGAAAGAGAGACTAATATTTAGCTTTTTTGAAAAAAAAAACCTCCGCCCACCCCTTCATAAATTTTTGAGCCGTATGAGTAAAAGTGAGTGCCATCATCTTCCAATTGAGCTCCGTCTTCCCAGAATGATCTGGAGGGATGGTGACTTGGAAGCTTTTGTTGAATTGAAGTTGCGGAATGGTATACTCTATGTTGCCTGGTGCAATCGTAACTTAAATCAGGACAGAAGAATTTCCGGTCCACTGAATTTGCCTTATGACGAATAGCTGCGCTGATACTACATAATGGACGCATGAGCCTAGGCTTTAGAAAACGGAAATAGAGGCAAAAGTTTACTTTCATATTTAAGACAGTCCATTACACAGTCGCGTATCGAAGAGTATGTCTTACTACCGCTGTAAATAGGCAATGAGTTATATGGGGTTGAAGACCCCATTTAGTACCAATGACTTTTTTGCATGAGAAGAGTGACACTGTGGCTTTACGAACTCTTTCTTGTATGTTTGGTTTCCAGCTTAGCTTTATATTCAAAATAAGTGCCAAATATTTGGCTTTATCAGAGAATGTTAAGCTTATACCTTTTATAGAAGGATGGTTAATGTGTTAATGTGACTTTATATTTCCTGGCGAAAAGGACAAGCTCAGTTTTGTAAGGATTTACTCCTAAACCATAGCGATCTGCCCAGATCTGTTGAGAGCATTTTGCAGGAGTTCCTTCAAGGTATTCGGGTATTTATCTGAGGCGGCAATAGTAACGTCACCCGCATAAGCGATTACTCTGCAGCGCTCACCTCTTAGGCATACAAGCAGCTCATTCACAGCTAAGTTCCATAGAAGAGGGGACGGGACTTCACCTTGTGGGGTTCCTCTGCAGACAGATCTTCTGCCATACGACATGCCCGGTTTTGAATTAATAATCCGAATTTTGAACAGGCGATTAATGAATTCGCCAAGCGAGTTGTCCACCCTCAAAGTCGACTGTGCATCCGTAATCGTAGGTGTTGACGCACATCCTTACAATAAAAAAAAATTGCGGAAATATTCGGCGTTTCCCGGGGCTGCCCCAACCAAACTACCCCACACACTAACTTCCAGCCCACTGACCACCTGCCCTCTAACCCATTGACGGCAAAAATATTCTAGTGTTCGAATCGTGAGTTATGGTCGCGAGTTCATAAAAAATCCAATGGAAAAGAGCACTTTCAGTTTTTCCAGAATTTTCTAATTTTCCGGGAAACTTTTCTAATCTTTTTTCTGTATAAACCTTACTCGGACTATGAAGAACCTTTTACAATAAAAATTAACCAAATCGGTTCAGTCGTTCTCAAGTTATCCGGTACAAACGAACAGCATTTCATTTTTATATAGATTATAGAAGTTAGAATATAGACGATAGAAGATAAACTATTTTTGTAGAAATTGGACATTGCCCGATTGTGCACCCCGCCTACGATTTATCACGCCATCATCTCACAAACACTATAAATGACCAGTGGCTTGTTGACTATAGAAATAATGCAAAGGAATGCATTGTTTATGACATTTGAGTTTTTGTTTTTGACATTTGAGTTCTAGAATTTTATTTACTGCAGCTGATATACTACGACGTACTACCTACCTACTCCAAACTAAGACGATAACATTGTTGTTTAGGGATGAATAAGTATGTTGTCTAGCGTTGTTTTAAATTCATAAATTAAGTATAAATAGACTCCTTTTTGGGGGGCCATTAATTAAATGTATGATGTAAGGTTGTTAATTATAAATTATTTTCCTTTCATTTCAGGTATGTATACAGTTAACCCATCAAAACTTAACTTAGTCATAAGAGGATCTATAACGTTGATAGTAGTAAGTAGTTAGTTTGAGCGATGCATCTATCCATGGTTCCAATACCCAATTTATAATTAATTTTTTTTTGAGAAATAATTATTAATAAACATGTCTTATAAAATACAAATATGTACGTCTGCGTTAATAGAAATCAATAATTGTGATTGATCAATACCTTTGCTGGTTCTTATCTTGCTGTTGTTATACTTGTAGACAAAACATGTAGCTACTATGGAATATATAACGGGTGTTTTTTTAAGAGGTTGCCGATTTTTTTTTTGAATAAAACACATATAAAATTATGAAATGACCAAAATTTTTTTTTATTTGGTAGATAATTTTTTGGCATTTAACATTTAAAAACAATTTCTGGCATATGGCTACCACGACTATTTTTCACAAATGTCATTCTGGAGGTCCAATTTTCCAGCACTTTTTCAAGCATTTGAGGGCGTATGTCAGCAATGACACGTTGAATATTGGTTTCCAAAGCGTCAATCGATTGAGGTTTATCCACATAAACCAATGACTTCACGTATCCCCACAAAAAGTAATCGAGTGGCGTCAAATCGCACGAACGCGGAGGCCAATTCACCGGACCATTTCTCGAAATAATGTTGTCGTTGAAAGTTTCTTTCAATAAGTCGATTGTTTCACGTGCTGTATGGCAAGTGGCACCATCTTGTTGAAACCACATTTCATCCATATCCATATCTTCAAGATTTGACAACAAAAACTCATTTAACATGGTTCTGTATCGATTTCCATTCACGGTAACGCGTCGTCCTTCCTCATTTTTAAAGAAATATGGACCGATGATCCCACCAGCCCATAGACCGCACCAAACAGTACATTTATCAGGATGCATTGGTAATTCTTGAACGGCGTGTGGATTATCTTTGCTCCAAATGCGACAATTTTGTTTGTTGACGTATCCATTTAACAAAAAATGACGGACGATTATGTGCACCATAAAATTCACGAAGTGCTCTATAAACATTTTTAATTGAACACTGATTTTGAAAATAAATTTCCACGATTTGAAAACGTTGTTCTGGAGTTAACCTATTCATAATGATTTGCCAAACAATACTGAGTAGAAATGCCACTTTGAGCTGTCAAAACAACTGTCAGAAAATAAAACGACATCTATCGGAAAAACAAACCTCCTAAAAAAACACCCTTTAGTTGCCTAGCGTTTTGAAGTTATCCCCCCACACGAGCGCTTTATGAGCTCAGCTTCAGACAAACGTTAATTTAATTTTTTCACGACAAAATAAGTCGAGTAAAACGTCATGCCGTCCAGCAATTGTAATTTTAATCAAAGCAATTCAAACTCGACGATAATCGGTAAACTCGCGTTATTTTTATCGTTACGCCTCTAGGAAAGTTCTGTATGCATTCAGCTATAATGCATTTTGCCTCATGTTACTAAAGTGTTACTAAGAAACTATCATATAACGGTCTTATAAAGTGAAAGCCTTTTCTATTGAAAATCTCGTAACATTTTTCGTTGAATTTCAAAGCAGTGAGGAAAAAATAATCAGTTAACCTTATGAATTGTTTAACCATCCGAATTAACACGGAATCATCATAAACTTTTTATGACCCGATGTTTTATGATGAATCGTTTCGTCTTTGCGTCAATTATTCAATTCAAAAAAACCGCAACCTCTTGCAAATCACCTCGTCGCCATCACAGACCACATAAGCGACGCACATAATTATATCTTACCAGGGTGCTTTCAAAATTGTCGTCCAACCCGACCACAATGCCAAAGAAAACCGCAGACCTTACCACAAAAGTACCCGCAGTGCACACAGAATATAAGGCGTCATAAAGGGGTTATTAGTGTGTGAAATGAGTCTGGTGTTCCTGTGTGTGTCTGTGGGTGTGTATGCGTACATTGCCGAGTAGCCACGTGTAAAGTCAGTGCAGAATCTAAAATACTCATGCCACCGTCCGATTGTCCTGCACACTTTGACATCATCACATGCCATGTGTGCCCTATTGAAATATTTGGCCAAATCACTGGATAATTTTGGATGTGATTGTTGAGCCAGCAAGGAACATAATAAAAATCGTAAATTGTTATGGCGAATTATCTAGCGAACAAACTTTTCCCGGATAGTTTCAAACACTCGGCTACCGGCCTCCTGACAGAAATAACTACTGAATGCGGTTATGGGTCAATTTCAATGTAAACTCCTCAAACTGTGTATCGTCTTCTTGTCTAAGAAGGGGTTTTGTACCAATCATTTGATAAACTTGTGATGTGCTATTTTGCTTCCTTTCCTTATTCAATTTTCAAGAAACTTGCTGCTCCTTATAATCATCGTTTCAGCAATCAGTGGCTTTTTTGTCATGGTCGCATTACTGCCCACAAGGATATTGAAAATAAGATATTCGCCCCGAGCTCTCATTGAAAATACTCTTACTGTGATAAAAAAATATAAAAAAAATACTCTACGAACCATTTTCTTATACCGTATATTATATTGGCTTTAAAACGCTTTCGCTATAATCGCTATATTATATTCCATATAATTTCGATGAGAATATTTTATCTGTATGTGTATAGAATACCACTGTTCCCTATCTCTATCGACTATTGATAATTTTCACACACCCCCCCCCCCCACCATCTTCATCATTCTTTTTTTAACAACTTTCCACTACAATCCGCTTCACTCATAGTTCTCTCTCCCTATGAATTCCACAAAGCTAATTTCCGCAACATTAATGTCTTCTATCTTAGCAGGTCTTCCTTTGACAATCTATCTTTAAATGGTGACATCTCCATTGTTTGCTACACAGACTTTACGAAACATAAGAATGAAGTTATGGGCAGCTTACCTTCGTACTTATTCTTTTTCTGCCTATTCCAACTACCTCGGTATTTACTTTCAATTTACCCAGCTTTATCTCTCTAAAAGCGCTATCTTAATAATGCGCAATCCAATCTCTTAAACGACTCTAAGTCTTTTTTTTTCTTACTTGGCCCAGATAGACTTCCCGCCAAATTTCTTAAAAAATGTCCCTCCAGTCTCTTCCTCACCATTTCTTACCTCTTTCGCATATCCCTTTCACAAGTAGAATTTCGTCAGATATGGAAGACGACTTTCATAACCCCGATACACAAAAAAGTATCAAAGAATGCTGAATTAATTATCGCCCCATTGCTAAAATTTCTCATATACCCAATATAAGAATACTCTTCGAAATTATTTTATACGAAGCCCTAAGCTTCCATTGCAAGTCTCTTATTTCCCTCAGCCAACATGGCTTTCTGAATGGTAGATAGACCACCACTACCGCTTGTTGAATTCCTGTCCATCGCCCTTCCAGCCTTAGAGAGTGGCACCGAAATCGACTTGTTGAAACTGATTTGACTCCATACACATTTTTTCCATGTTGGTATGAATCCTGGAGGCTAATTAATTAATTACTAATTTTTAATTTTTTGAGTTATTTTTTTCGAAATTTAAAACTTTTTCGATATTTGTCGATATTTTCGATTTTCTGTTGAGGATTTTTTTATGGGAAATTTTCAATATTTTTAAAATTTGTCGATTCGGTAAAAAGTTCTTATGTTCGAAATTTAGGACTTTTCATTAATTTTTAATTTTTTGAGTGTCTATCTTCGAAATTTTAAACATTTTCGATATTTGTCGATATTTTGGATACATGTCGATATTTTTAAAATTTGTCGATATTTTCTGTAAATTTCGTAAGTTTAAATTGCCATAATTTTTAATATTGTTGAGGATTTTTTATGGGAAATTTTCAATATTTTTAATTGATCGTTTCGATTTTTTTAAAATTTGTCTATTCGATAAAAAGTTTTTATGTTCGAAACTTAGGACTTTTCCTTTATTTTTAAGTTTTTGTGTTTTTCTTTAAAATTTTAAACATTTTCGATATATGTCGATGTATTCGATATTTTTAAAATTTGTCGATATTTTCTGTAAATTTCGTAAGTTTAAATATTCGAAATTCGGGACCTTTCCGTAATTTTTAATTTTTTGAGTGTTTTTCTTCGAAATTTTAAACATTTGCGATATTTGTCGATATATTCGATATTTTGAACATTTTCAATATTTGTCGATAGTTTTAAAATTTTGTAGATATTTTAAAAATTTGTCGATTTTTTCTGTGTTTTGTAAAGTTTATAGTTATATGCGATTTTTGGAACATTTTGGTAATTTTTAATATTCTCGAAGATTTTTCTTAGAAAATTTAAATTCCGTAATTTTAAATATTTATCAAGATATTAAATATTATTCAAAGAAAATGAAAACATTTTTGATATTTTTAATCTATCCCGATATTTTTCGATATTTTGGCTCTCATTTCGATATTTGGGAAATTTCAAAATTTTAAATATTTTCGATATTTTCAAAATTTGTAGCTAATTTTTGTGTTTTTTAAAGTTTCTCCATTCGATACTTGGGATAGTTATTGCCAGCGCGTTGATGTTATTTTTACTTCAATTACATTTTTAACCCAATTTCTACCAACCGACTTCTGCAATTGCTCCCAATGTTTTCCCGAAGTCAATTTTTGAGTGATTATCGTCAACAATAACTTTACCCCACTAATGCTGTGGTGCAAGAACAAGTTTAATTCCCTCATCTAAAGCTCAAAGGGATGAACCTAATTTTCTTTGATTTTGTTTTTTCGTTGTTTTTTTTTTTTGCTTTCTTTGTAGCTGCGTGTAGCTTTTGTGTATTCACCCTCATCTGCCGGACGATCCCCCCCCAACGACAGCTTGCCGACAAGTGTCCAAGCATCTGTTTTATTTTTTATTATTTTATTTGTGTGTAGTTGTGTCTGCGATTGGGTGGTGTGTTTTCTTGGCCGTTATCTCTTCAACGGATGTTGTAAGAAGATAATATTGTATTTGGGGTAATTTAAGGATTCGCCATCAGGAGCCAGCAGCTTCATCACATCGCCTAAACGAAAACATCGAGATTTCGTGCTGGGTAATTGCTTGTTTGTTCAGTGATTTGGTGCATGCTGTGCTGCCGATCGAAGCGGCCGTCTTGTATCTCACGAGCAAGCGGCAACGGCAAAAAGTTTTAATTGCCAGACACAACTGATTGGCAGTTTTTTTTTGTTTGTTGTTGTTGCCTTTTGTTTGACTAATATTGTTATGGCAAGGATTTTGACTTCTTTGACGCTATTATGGGCATGGTATAAGCTGTAAGTTTTTTTTATTGACAAACTTTTTGCGGACGATTAAGTTTTTGATTTAATGAAGAAGCTGATGGATATGTATGGATAAGGATATGGAGATGAGTAATGAAAATCATACTGGATATTCAAACCAAATGATTAAAGTAAAACCGTGAACGAATTTGTCATATATGCAGCGAATCTTAGTTCAGATAAGCACTGTGTTACCAAATAGTGCAACTTAAAGTGATCACAACAAGGAAGATAATCGACTGCAGCTAGTATCTCTTAAAATAGAAACCAAGCTGACTTTGCTGCAGGTCTTATGCTCAAACATGGTGCCTCCTATTACAAGGTCGTTACAGAAATCAACAAATCTTTCACCATTGTCATTTCGTTCGCCGAGGCCGTGCTTCCCAATCACATGTCTGAGTCCTTCATTGTCGTTGCCTACCTTGGCATTCAAGTCCCCCATCAGGATGACGATATCTCCGTTCGGCGTTGCGTCAGCGCTTAGCTGATTGTAGAAGTTGTCCTTTTCATCCTCATTCGAGGGATTCGTTGGAGCGTAACACTATATGATAGTGACGCGCCGTACTCTAGTCCGAAATCTGGTCTTTAAGATCCTATCACCATGTGGGTGCCAGGAAATTATGCCTCTGCGTGCTGTTGGTGTTAGCAGCACCAACACCAATCACGGGGACTGCCGGAGGGTTTGCCCGAGTAGAGTAGCATAGTGTTACACGTTGGGGATTGGTACTCTCCCGCGTCGAACCATATTAATTCACACACTCCCAGTATATCAAAATTATATCGAAAAAACTCATATTCCAGTTGAAGAAATTTGGCATTTTAAGGTCCTTCACTCACATTCCAGAAACCAATCTTAGACCGGGTACAATAGCCAAAAGTCATCATTATTCAATCATTACTTATCCTAGGCGTTATGTCGGTTTCAGTAGCGGGCATTTTTCTGTACCACATGGTGCTAACCCACGTTACCTAGACTAGAAACGCTAGATCGTTCGCGCTTGCAATTTTAGTCTACATATATAAGTATTTATATACAAAGTTGCCCGGGGAACACCACTAGGAGGTAAACCAAGCACTACATCACGAACTTGATTGTTGTGCTACTGGTTCAAACCAAGTTTTGAGCAGTCAGTAGTTTCCCGATCAATCGCAATGCAGATCGCCAACTTATTAATATTGGGACTTGCAATAGTGTTCATGATTTATGCAGATCTATAAACCGTCTAGATGAATCAAACTGACACATCAGAAATTTCGCACAGTTGCATACAAAAATGCATTAAAAAATGCGGGTCAAATATTGAACTTGTAGAAGAACAGAATTAAAATGCAGTTAACCTTTTACTTCTTATTATAAGAGCTATTGTCGAAAATGTGTCATTTTTGATTTTATAAACATTGATGCAGATGCAGATGACGGAGTCTGCAGAAATTCAATACGCTTCCCTATACCGCGTTAGGCAGTTTTTATTGTACCACGCTTTCAATGTTTCCCGAAAAGTTTAATCCAAATAGACATCAACAAGTCCCTGAAGGTCCGAATTGTTCAATAGACAATAGACAACCAAATAATTTTTAAAGGCTGACTTACCTTTTGTATTATATGTAATGCTGAAAAGTGGAACCAGTCTATTCACAAATTTGGTGAAAGTAAAGTTGTTGCCCTCGATATTTCCAAGGCATTTGACAGAGTCTGGCATCAAGCACTTTTGTCGAAAATGAATACTTATGGAATTAATAACACCCTGCTCTATTTGACTAGGAACTACCTTTCTGACCGTTCAATCGAGTTCGTATTGGACGGATTCAAATCCAATCTTCACCGCATAAATGCCGGTGTTCCTCAAGGCTCTGTTTTATCTCCGACACTCTTTCTGATTTTCATTAATGATATCCCATCCATCACATCTAATCCAATCGATTCTTTCGCTGATGACAGTACTCTTAGCTTTTCATATGACTTCTCACTCTCTGCACGCCCCTCTTTGTCACAAGTGGAACTTGAACAACAACGTATGTTAAGCACGTTAAATTCTGACCTTGACAGCATAACTAGGTGGGGACTACATAATAGGGTTAAATTTAACAATTCCAAAACCCAATGCTGTCTTCTGTGGTCTAAGCGTAATTTAAACCATAAACCTTTATCCATGAATGGATCATGCATCAAATAAACTGAAAAACTCTCAATTCTCAGTACAACAAGCTTCGTTGGAATGACCACATATTTGCCATCGCCAAAAATGCTGCAAGGTGCTTAGGTTTCCCAAAACGGTGCAAGATGTACTTCACTCCTTCAGATCTGGCTACTATTTACAAGGCGTATATTCGCCCTAAACTTGAATACAATTGCATTGTCTGTGCAGGTGGCTCTAAGACCACATTGCATCTACTAGACAGAATTCAGAACCGCGCGTTAAAACTTATTGGTGACGTACATATCGCGAAAACAATCGAATCGCTTGAACATCGTAGGAATTTTTTCCTGCCTGTCACTGCTTTATCGCTTTTTCCACAAGCGGTGTTTAAAAGAAATATCCAGATGCATCCCGCCTATGCTCCAACCCATCCGTAATACCCGTACCTCAACTCGAGCTCATGGGTCCACCATTAAACCTATCTTCGGACGTACTAACCAATTCAAAGATTCCTTCTTTAGCTGCACGATAGTTATGTAAAATAAAATGCCTGATTCTGTGTTTCCGCATTTATATGATCTGCAGTCGTTTAAGACACGCGTGCATAGACATCTCTCATCTTTTTCTCTCCCTCATTTCCTAACGCCCACGCTGATGTGAGGAATGTAAATTACATTCCTTCGAATTTATATTTTAATTTTAATTACAACAAAAAAAAATAGTCCACCTTATTGCCGTGGTCCAAGTCATTCAGGGAGTTCTCCCTTGGCACTAAGTTTTTGTATAAAAACAAAATTTTCAAACGAGCAATGTATCTACTAATTAGTTGGTACTAAGAACTAATCTGCTAAGAATAAATTAAATTATTCGAAATTAAATATTCAATGCTCTACATGGTTTCGTGTAATCGCATACATATACAGGATACGCGCAAACACAAATATTACGTAAAAATTAAATTCCATTAAAAAAAAAAGTTACAACAACGACTTTTCTACTGCCTTTCACAATTTCTTCCACCTGTCATATTAGACCCGGTGTAGCAATAACATCGCAGCGGTCACGCTCTGTCCGGTCATTGGCCTTTTTGCATTGTTGGAGGGACGATATCGATATGGTGCCTGAAGTCACCACCCACGAACAATATAATGTTCACCAAACAACATGTTACCGACCGACATTTAGACATCTCCGTCCTCCTCCGTACACTTCCAAACCAACAACTTGCGGCTTTGATCGATTTGAAAATATTTTTGTTTTTTTCTTCTTCGGCTTCTCATATGCCAATTCTTGTGCCTACATTAGGTATTAAGAGCAACAGCAACCAGAAGAACGCCAACAAGTCATACACTCAGGCACAACGGACGAACAAAACAAAGGAACAGTAAAAAATATGAGACCAAGCTTAAGCCGGCAGTTCAACTTGTATGGATGCACTTCCATTGATGAGGGAGGTACTCGCTGTCGTTACCATACTCGGGGTAAAACAACCTGCCCCGTGAAGTGTAAAATGTCGATGTACGTTGTTACCCTTAATGCCGATGGCGAAGACTCTATGATGTCATATTATGGCAACTACTATGCGCCATTCTGACCGACCTATTTGCAATTTGATATCATTATTTGTGTTGTTTGGTTGTTTTTGTGCTTTTTTTATGTTTGCTTCACTTTAACTTCCTACATTTTAAGGTGCCTTTCTTCCTGGTCTTAAGTCCTCCAGATAATTGGTTTAAGTTGCATGAAGTTCCTTTGCTTTACCAATATTTTTATTACTTTATAACTAAGCGAGTTTTCATCCAATCTAAAAATGCAAACTCTCTGAAAAAATTTGCTATATCCGTTTACCACAAATCTTGCAACTCGATATTCATCAACTTCCCGTTTCCCAATTGAGCTGAAATTTTGCACAAACATTTAGTGACAATGCAATGTTATAAAATCAAATAAGCTGCTCCCACGATTGACTTGGAATGCAGAAGCTTAACAAATTTTGCGGTATAAACTTTTGCAAGTCTATTTTACCATATTTCTCGTTATCCAATCGAATTTTAATTTTTCACACATGTGCAGCATTAATTACATGACAATACTTTGGTTCTACGATCGGATTATGGACTCGAAAGATACAAGCAGTTCTTTGAGTTCACCTGTTTGTTCGCTGCAAATCTTGACACTCGATTTTTTTAATCCGGTGCGGGCGTCTACAGCGACCGCCACCTTGTGGCTGGCAGTGTATGAAGTCAAACAATGAGAAAGCTTCAGCTGTAGCAGCACTGAAACTGCAATATGTGTTCCGCATACAACAATCTCTCTCTGAGATACGGCCCCCCCAAACCCTACAGTCTAAATGGAAAAAAACAGTAAATACATATACGGAAGCAGCCTCAACTATTTTAGGCTATCCTGACAAAACTAGAAAACGCGTGAACGCCAATCCATAAAGTAGAGTTTAACGTGGCCTCTGGTGCCGTGCGAAGCGCATTAGCGCGGAAATATAGGGATCTGGACGACAAGCGAGCATGGCTAAGCGACATCGCAACACAAGTACAGCAAGCCGCTGATAGTAGACAATAAAGCACAGTCTACCAAGTCGCTCGTAAGCTCGCCAACAAGAAACACCACATCGACTACCCTGTTAAGGCAATATACGGCTCTTTGGTCCTTATGGAGAACAAAAATTAACCCGCTGGACAGAATATTTTAGGAATGTTTTGAATTCGTTAACTACAATCAGGTAAAGCAGAAGGCAATGACAACATCTACGCAGAACTCCTTCAAGCCGACGTCGAGTTAACTACGCGAACATTGCATGCGATATATCAAGATATCTGGGAATATGAAACCATATACCATCGTCGTTGAAAGAAGGCTTAATAGTCAAACTCCCCAAGAAAGGTGATTTGAGCAATTGCGAAAACTGTAGAGGAATTAGGCTAAACACCTTAAATAGTAGCTATTACATAATAGCTAGGCGTTTGCCAATTTTGAGAAATGAACAAGCAGAATTTCGCCCAAACCGTTCTTGTACTGATAAAATTAACACCCTGCGTATAATCATTGAACAGTCAGTTGAGTATCGCTCTCCTCTGTATATGGTTTTTGTAGATTTTAAACGCGCTTTTGATAGCGTGGGCCGAAACATGATGTAGCAGATTTTGGCTAGCTATGATTTTCTGGAAAAACTCATTAACATCATTAAGGAGCTGTACCGCGACTCAACATGCCGCGTCATTCATACCGGTCATCTTGGCTCACCTCTTTCAACATCTAATCGGGAGTCAAGCAAGGTTGCACCCTCTCACCATTGCTTTTCACAATTGTCATCGACTGGGTGATGAAAATAGTAACCCGTACTCCATCGGGTTTGCCATGAAATGTTTTTGACCGCCTAGAAGACCTGGACTATGCCGATGATATCTGTCTCCTATCACAATCACTAGGTGACATGGAGCGAAAATTAAACTCACTAGAACTCCACGCTAACAAAGTGGGTTTGAAAATTAACGTCTCAAAAACAAAACTACTTCTCGTTAACGCTACATTTAAACATGTGATCTCTCGATTGACGAACATCAGAGAGAGGAATTCGATAAATTTTGTTATTTGGGCAACTGGACGTCAAAAAATTGTGGTGCTGACTCGGATGTGTGCTCTCGTGTAAGCAAGGCGCGACACTCCTATAGTATGCTAAATAATATCTAGAACTCCTCGCAAATCTCCCGGAATCTGAAGCTAAATATCTTTAGATCTAACGTTCTCTCAGTACTCTTGTATGGCTGCGAAACGTGGAAAGTCACAGAGTCAATTGCAATGCACCTCCAAGTCTTCGTCAACAAGTGCTTAAGAAGGATACTGAGCATAAGATGGCCGAACATTATCACCAATCAAGACTTGTGAAGAGTAGCGCAGCAGGAAGCATTCGCGATCACTATCAGATGACGAAAATAGAGCTGGATTGGCAACACTTTGAGAAAGCCAGCGGACGATATTACGAAACTAGCGCTCGACTGGAATCCACAAGGAAGCCGCCGAGTTGGCCGTCCTAGCAAGACATGGGAAAGGATAATAGAAGAGGAAGCAAGATCCCAGGGCACAGAGTGGCGTCTTTTGAAACTTCAGGCAATAACTCGAGTTCGTTGGCGGGCGTTTGTAGAACCACTATGCTCCCCCGCGGAGTAAAGGAAAGACGACGAAGAAAGACGAAGAAAATAGACGTGACCTGAATGAATTCTTAGTTACAATGTTTGATTGTCATATAACTGGTGCTTTAATAGCCGTCTTCAGGAGTCATATTTAAAAAAAATAAATATTATTCCATTGATTCTTACTTATGTAGTTCTAAACGTTGCAGTGCAACAGCAAAACATGGAAAAGATTGTGTAATTGAATGTGATACACTCGATAAGCTTGTTAGATTTTATAAACGTGCCACATGTTTCGGAACCCTCAGTTTAATTAAATTACATAGACGTTTAAGAAAATAATAGTACAAAGGGAAAGGAAAGCAAGATGAAGCTATTTTTTTACAATTAGTTGATATTGAAAAAAAACCGGCGACCGTTCCAATGCTAAAGTGTATTAAATGCGCAGTCTGTAAATATAACATCTCAGACAGAATCTATACCCGTTCAAACTTTCGGTACGGCTTTAATTGATAATGTACAACCAGCCGAAGAGCAGAAATTCAAATAAAATCAACAAAATCACAATGAAAACAACGCACGCACGCTCGGACACGCTACCTATTGTATCAAACAACTCACATTAATTCTAGTCGTTCATGAGTGAGCTTAGGAAAATATATAAATAGAATGTAGGTGTAACCTCGGAGAATGATTTATAAATTTTGTTACCTTAATTCTTATCTGGAATGCAGCACACACCTTCCTTACATACGAGTACATATTACTTTCTATCTCTATCTTAGAAATACAGACACACACTTGAACATCCAAATTTCTTGAGATTGCTTCACTTTATGTGTGACTTATGAGTTATGACTCTCGACTTGACTCGCATTTGACTTAAATGAAGCATTCAATTTATTTTAAAAGCTTCATCACATTGTTGCCGACGAGTCTCACAAAATGATGATGTGATCTCCATCCTTTGCCACCCAGAAGAAGAGCTCTGCATCGCAAAGGAAAGCCATCATTAGTGAACTTTTGACAAATGGCTGCGTTTATTGCGCCACATTTGTCTCTTTTCAAAAGTTTAATTTTTCCCCTTGACAGCCTAGGGATCCTTTCAACCAACCCCATGACTAAAAGTCACATTAGCGGTATCTAAAATTCTCGCAATACCTTCTAATGCAAAACACTTAATTCATATTCATTTCCGAATTTTCACACATGTCAATTCCCACCTTTTCCTGTCTGTCTTCCTGCCGGTCGGGCACATTAGAAACTTCCGAATGACAAAGTGTACAACGCTTGCTGCTTAACACTCATCCTGTCACATATACAAGTAAAGTGCCTTCAGGGTAATATAAAATGCGGGTCATATTATTTGTGCTTTTCCTATCACCGTATATCCTTGAATTTTTCATCCTTTTTTTTCTTTCTCCTTTTTACGTACAACAATGCGGTTGTTCATAACATTTTGATGGAATTTGTTGGTTTACCGCACGATTAGCACGACCAATAATCCACCTCCTCCTCTTTATTCTTTTGTATTGGTATTTTGTGTACATGTGAAGTTGAAATCAAATATTACACAAATCGAGTAGGAATGAGTGAGTGTGTGTGCGTGCTTATGCTTGAATTGCGTAAAATGGAAACTATTTCGCATGAAGGAGTTCAATTCAACATATAAGCAATGAACATAAGGAGTACCTGTCTACAATTATTGCATCACTGTTCACCAACCTACCCACACATCATGTAGGCCAACAACAACCAGGATTCGCACATCCTGTGTGTTGATCGAAATATCAAATGAAAATTCCTGTGGAGCGCGAACAATCAAAAATCTGGAACGTTAAAGATTCTACACATCTCTGACGTGAATACCTGACTTGGCACATGCTTCAAGGTTCGAACATAACAATATCATGCACTCTATGGTGCTAAAGAATTATTTCCCTTACACACCATAGCAGATCTCTACACACATACGAGTACATACAAAGTAAAGCCATTCATGTGTGGCAATTCGATTTGACGTAAGTTTTCCGTTTTTATTGGCACCATTACAAGTATTATCGTCAAGTTGAATGTGGTGTCGTAGGTGTCAGGTGACGGTGGTCCGCTCACCCTTTATGATGCTCTGTTATGATGTGTAGATTACTGTTTTGTTGGAATATTTTCCCATTTCAAAGTCTGACCCATTTTCCCGATGATTGACCATTAACACTGACAATGGAAAAATGTGCTGTGTTTCCACAGCTTTGTCTATACAGTGTGTCCCCCAATTCGTGCACATTAATTTGGAAAATGATTCTTGGGTATATTCTAAGAAAAAAATCTACCTCCAATGTTGACATAATTTATCGGAGATTTAATAAAAAGCTTACTTTGGTGGACCTTGACCAATGTTAACGGAAATTGCTCTCTTAAAACTAAAGGTAGAAACTTCATTTAGGATTTTATTTTTAGAAAAAATACTAGCCTTTGTAAATGCGTTTAAATAAAGTTGATACCTTATATGAGTCTTCAGATATCCAACTTCATTGCTTGTTCCAGTTTTCGTGACCATGCTAATTTTTAAATTTGAGGTCAATTTTCTCCAGAAAATGAGTAATAAACCTAGCCTTTTACTATTACTAAACTATTACTCACTTCTCACTTTTTTCTAAAGTTTCCTGATTAATGTAAACCATTGCAATCCGAGCGCTAACCAATTATTTTAAAATAACTCCCATCAAATTATGACTGGTAGAAGCCGAGATTTACGACACGGCAAACTGACCAATGTACAAACGTACAAACGTACAAACGTACACATGCTCGCTGAAAAAAGTTTCAAGTCCTCTGAATATAAGCTTCATCCGTCGGACTCGCAATGACGGGGCCTCAAAGAAACTCTGGTCCACTATCATGGAGCTCTCCAACACCACCAGACGTAGAGACCTAACAGCCATCAAATTCAACAGCACACAAGAAGACTGCCCCAGGAAGTGTTCCTCAATGTTCTGCCGCCAGTTCATAGAACACCCAACGCACTGTAACAAGATCAAGCGTACTACTCTCAGGAAGTTGCACAGCCTTGAGCACGACAACACCTCACATATTCTACTTTCCTCCGAAGTTAAATTAGCCATACGCTGTGTTAAACCTTTCAAAGCCATTGGACCTGATGGAATCGCAATGATTATGCTCAAACATATTGGCTCAACAGGTATCACCTACCTCACTCAAATCTTTAACTTCTCACTTGAAACATTGGACATCCCTGACCCTTGGAAAATGGGCAGAATTATTCCCCTACTCAAGCCCGGTAAACTGGTAGCTCAAGGATCCTCGTATCGTCCAATTTCTCTCCTGTCTCCAACAGTGAAAATACTAGAAGCTATACTACTTCCTCAGCTTCATTCCAAACTCCAGTTAGCTGAACACCAACACGGCTTTCGCAAGCAGCGCAGCACAACCACAGCCCTTTCGGAGATCACAACACTCATCTCGCAAGGACTTAACCAACAGCGTCCCTGTGACTGCACTGTGCTTGTTGCACTGGACATATCTAAGGCATTCGACACCGTTGACCTAGGCATCTTACTACAAGACATCCTAGAGTCACAGCTTTCCAACACCACGAAACGTTGGCTTACCAACTACCCTAATGGTCGAATTTCGGAACAAAAAATCGCTATACAGGAAAGCCAAGCAAGGTGTACCCCAGGGAGGGGTCCTCTCACCGACACTCTTCAACCACTACATGGCAAAACTCCCTGCACCACCTACCGGAGTCAAATTGATATCGTACGCCGACGACTGCACTATTCTTGGCTCAGGTAAGTACATCTCCGCCATTTGCAGAAACATCAACGCCTACCTCGACACACTAGAAGACTATTTTACCAGTCGAAATCTAATCCTGTCTCCAGAATAATCGTCCGCTACACTTTTCACCACCTGGACCAAAGAAGTCAACCTACAGCTCGACATGTCGATACACGGCAGGACAATCCCTACAATCAAACATCCAAAGATTTTGGGGGTCACATTCGACAATCTGCTGACATTTTCGACTCATTCGGGAAACATTAACAAACGAGTCATGTCCAGAAATAAAGTCCTCAAATCCCTAGCGGGCAGTACATGGGGTAAAGACATCAAAGCGAGGAAAACCTCCCCAGACAAACCAGATCAACCCTTGCACAACTGAGATCAGGATGGAGCTCTTTTCTGAATAGCTACATACACCGCTTACGTGACAGCATCATCGATCAATTCCCGGACTGTGGTGCATCACCACATAACACAGCTCATCTATTCAGCTGCCCGTCCCATCCGACGTTACTCACACCGCTATTACTATGGACACAGCCTGTCGAAGCAGCCGCATTTCTGGGCCTGGACAGCCATAATAAACGAAAGGTGGGAAAACACCAACACATGCAGTATATCAACATAGGTTTTGTCAAAGCTAACTAGCGGTAATTTCTTTACAAAGATTAGAGCTAGAAACTGTTGTAGGAACACTTTAAGGACATTGTCTTCTTGAGAAACATGTGAGAAGGATGGGTTTTGAATATAATATCTCCTGTAGAAGTGGTATTGACGAAGAGCAAGAGGAGGAGTAGTAGTGCAATTCTTTTACATCACTTACTAACATAGTTTTCAAGTTGAACCTACGCCTAAATTTACATGCCTCTTCAATTGACACAGTCTTCTACCAACTACTTCCAATTACGGAAACCTATACCTTGCAGATCGTCATCATTTTGGCCATCCTAGTTAAAATTTCGCACCTAATACCAGCATGGAATGAGAAATGCATGTATGGTTGCTTTACTCTCAGTATATTCTTTCATTTGCTGTTAGCGTCCAAGACTCACAGCCAACGGTGGTAAATTTGGTCCCATCTTGACAGGTATGTAGTAAGTAACTTGACTGCTATGAAAAATGTCAACAAGTACTGTAAGTGCAGTAAAAAGATACCTAACGATACCCTTGACAGTTGACAGTATTGTGTTGTTGCACTGACAACATGTCAATGCTCAGTGCAAACGAAAAATGGACACCAACAACGACAACATCAACTGCAATATTCCTCCAGCACCTTGCGTCTTGATGGTGTGCATCTGCAAATTGTGGCAACTGGCAATGTTCATAATATTTTAGAGTTAAGAACTATGTGTTACTGAAATGTAATAATATTATTACAACAAAGTAGGAAAACATACATAACCATGACGTCTTCTTGGCTGCTCCTAAACAAGTAGAGGACGACCCAGAATCTGACTAACATCTCTCTAAAGAAAAGACGACAATGGGATACATAATTGAGTCCTATGCGTATGGAGACGCAAATTTTTTGTAGAGTGGCAAATATCACAGCCCTCTCCCTTCTGCTAACCCCTCTCCTAAACTAATAGAGGACCCAGAATAATTGTGCATAATAATATACTAATAGCTTCGTACGCACGTACGTACGTTTTACATGCGAGTGCATCAGTCAGACTACAAAGCACCGTAGAGGAGGGAACATGTGCTGGGCGGAAGAATACTGCAGGGGCTAATGCGGCGGGAATTTTCTGGAGTTCTCGATGTTGATACGTACGTTACGTTTGTGCTCGTATGTGAATGAGTGTGCTGTGCTCCTTGTTCTACATCTGCACCTACGGCGGCATGATTTATGTGGAGCATGTCGATGATTTATTTCAACGATAGACTTGATAGGTTACCAGAGTATGTGTGTATGGATGTATCTTTGGCTCTGTGCAAGTACATAAATGTACGATGCAAAAAGTTCTCGACCGCAGCGCACTGGCACGCTCCTCAGCATAAATGCAGATTATGCAGTTAGTTTGGCGTTCGTTGCGTTCGTCTGTTGGTGGTTGGTGGTTGGTGTGGGCCGCCATATGTGGCGTCGACGAATGCAAAGCGATGCGTGTTATGATGCCATCTCTTAGACAGCTGTATAGTTACATATAGGCGTACGCATATACTGCCATTGATGGTTATCAAAAGATTCCCTTTTCATCTTACACCGCCATTTTATTATGATGCGTTCCGTGTGAGTCCTCTTCGCCTGAATTGGGGATTAGGCGGGTTTTTCGTGTTTTCAATCACTTATTGTGCATACTTGTAGATGCGGCACTTCAGGAATGAGCCAGTAATTCATACCGCGTCTTTTGGAAGTGGCGTTTTATTGCATTCTGAATAGCGTTAGATTTCCGATATTAAAGAGTTGATAGCTGGTCCGAATTGAGAAACAATTTATTTGATGACGAACCCAAGCAGCTAAGTTTTAACTCAGCGCTTCATTTAGTGGGAATTGTGGCTTTTTTAGGTAACTATATTCTCGGCACAAACCTTAAAGGAATTCAGCTCTTTACACTGCTAGAGGTTTATGCTTGGAAAATCATTTACTCCATTTATTTACTCCTGTTAAGTTGTTGTTCCACACATGCTTCTGTTTAACATCAGTTCAATGTCAAAAGTGCAGTTTCCTTCAATTAGATTTTTTCTAGAACGTTTATAATATGACTCCGATTTAGGTTATTGCATGTTACCTTTATTTTCATATATTTAGCGTATAATCATATCAGTATCGGTTTCAATAAATGAAAATGAAAACGAGTGTCCTTTTTATAAATGGTTTTTCAATGGAGATATAACAATTTTATAATTTAATACAAACATACTCTTAAATATTTTTAATGTTCCGTTAATGCTAAAATATCAGCTGAGGCTTACAATTTTATCTTAATATAGTATATGAACGAGCAACGTTTGAAAATTTTTTAAAGCTACTACCGAATTTCTGAGTCGGTGGTCGCAACTTTAAAGGGGCTTACTCAAATTTTCGTTCGTAATATTCGTCCCACCAGACAGGCTGTGCGTGCTATAGTCAATAAAATCGAGTCAACGTATTCACAATTGAATGTTTCTTTACCAGTGAGACATCGCACCGGTCGAAGTACCGCAAATATTGCAGCCGTAATAGTCTTAGCTTAGCTTAAATTCAATCGATTCTACGCCGTTTACATGATTTGGGAGTCTCTTATTACACATTGTGGTAAATTTTGCGTAAATATCTTGGCCTACACCCTTACAAGATCAAACTAACTAAAGAATTGGAGCCTCTTGATCATTTGAAGCGCCGCAGCTTTTCTGATTGTGCTCTGCAAAAGTTATGTTATGTTCTTATTGAAAAAGGCTTTACAAGCCTATATTATACAAGCCAACACAAGCACCTACTGATTATCCATTAATTTTTATCACATTTTTGACATTGGGGCATTGAACTAATTTGCAATGTCTTCACGACTCTTCCGCTGTACCACCTGACAATGCTCGTTTCATTCATAAGGTACTCAGTAGTTATCCACAAAAAAGGAAAAGCTGAATGATCGTTATAGTCCCTTCTAACTAAGATAGGCCGATAGGATAGGATAGGACAAATAACCTCGTCCGTAAAAACATAGCCTTAAAACTATGATCTACTACAATGATAAAGGCAATGAAAATGGCTTAACGGCTAACGAAAATGGCTACGCTGACTGTATAGAGCTGATAGCCGATAACCTGTTCCAGCATAAAACTTGGCATAACAGCAATTTAAGCGATGCGGTGAACATGACATAGATATGCTTACTCTTGTTATCCAGGTAATCGGGGTTGTATTTACATCCATCATAAGGTACGAAACACACTGCTATAGACTTAAAAGAAATAAATGAACGGCTTCGTATGCGAAAAAAATGTACGAACATACGCCTCAAATACGTTCACGTACCTACAGAAGAATCTCCAGCCAAGCGCTGTCGTCTAACTTTATGGACACTTTATCAGTTAAAAGCTGCTACGATGCACTGTAATCTCTTGCCAGACAAAACAAGGTGAATCTCGGTTGGGTTGCTGGTCATCAAAGAATTGCAGGCAACGGATCTGTAGATGAACCAGATAGGGCTGGCTCAAAATCTGCGTTCATAGGATCTGAAGCTTACTATAGTGTCAACTGGGCTGCCGCCAAAGCACTGATTATTAATTGGGAGCAAAAACTTCGTCTGGCCCACTGGAAAATTGTCACAGGGCTGAGACAATCCAAACGATTGATTAGACCGTACGCCTATAAGGAAATCCTTAATCTAACCAAAGATAGCATTAGAAAGCTGGTGAGTTTTTTCACTGGTCACTCTGACTTACGTTATTACCTTAACAAGGTTAACATAGGCTCAGATACAGAATATAGGTTCTTGTTGGAAGCCGATGAATCATCGGAGCACATTCTCTCTGAATTTCCGTAAGGAAATATTTTCGTCAGCTAAATTAAGATACTCTGCCACTAGATTTTTTTTCTTTAAAGACAATTGGCTGATACTGCGACCTAAAAAGATCTATTGTCTCGTAGTGTGTAACTAATCTAAGTGACATACTACCTCCCTAATGAACGAGAATGTATGTCCTTAGTGGCAGAGTTTCGCAGATCTACCGACTTACATAATATATGTAGCTTTCCATAAGGCAGAAAATACGTATCCTTACCACATCAATGCTGGACAATCACAGAGAATGTCCACGCTTTTTCATCATCCTCCGAACAGAACCGATATTCCGTGTTTGAGCCAAGACGTCTTTTGCCACAATAACCACTGCCAGGGATTGCAATGCATCTTAGTATCATTTAACTGATTTCGAGTCAATTATATTGGATGATAGCACTTTCAGTGCTGCTTGACTATATGAAAAGATATAAATCGTAACGTCTCTAATACCTTTAATAATAATAATATTCGGTGCGACAGACCCTTACTTAAGATTAATCTTAGCGCCGACCTCAATGGCATTGAGTTCCGCTTGGAAAACAGTGTGACGCATACTCATTGGTATCGAGACTTTGGTGTTGGGTCCGAATAGGCCAGCCCCAACTCCAGATTCCATCTTCGATCCGTCCATGTTCCAGACCAGACCTTGATCGTCCAGTGCTGGAACACCATTAGACCAGATGGCTTGGTCCAATATTTTAACATCAAATAACCGCCAAAAACAGTGCTCCCTGGCCATGCTGTCAGGGAGAGTGCAAAATATGTATCTTTCGGGAATTGAGTAAAGAATTTTCAGGTGTCCCACTTAGTCATCTGGTTTGTACCCATATTCTACCAGCAGCTTAATAACGCATCTAGCGGCCGTCTTCCTAATGAAGATTGGCAGTGGTGAAAGCCATACAACAGCTTCTATTGAAGTCGTAGGGCGGATGCGCATGGCACCCGTTATACCTAGACCTTGTAGCTTCTAAAGCTTAATTGCCGTTGCCCGTTCAAGAACTTTCGGCAACCTTTTGATAGCCACGTACGTGATAACTTGTCTCACCATTAGAGTATACATCCAATGTATCATTTTAGAATTGACACCGCAAGTTCTGCCGTAGAATCGTCTAGTGGCCCACAGGGCCCTAGCAGCACGTTCGATAGTGGACTTGATATGAGAATTCCAGCTTAGTCGTTTATCAAGGATGACTCCGAGATATTAAACATCACTGGAATACCCTAATGTAGTGCCTGTTATGAGTATAGGTCCCAACTCAGTTTTCTGTCTTCAGTCTTCGTTTCGTAAAAGTCGATAAAACGGTTTTGCAAGGATTAATGGAAAGCCCTTCTCTGTTGCACCATTCTAGGACTAACTCATGCCATTTATAATGGTCGGGCTGTGATTAACGCTAATTATAATCGCCAAATCATCAGCATTGGTAACGTAACCTGATCTATGTGGATCGGCTATGACGAGTGACCATAGAAGGGCCCAAGTATGACATGGAGAGGACAGTTAAAGTGGAATAAAGGTGTAAGGTAACATAATGGCGCATCCTGAGACCACTAGAATTAAATTGTATTTGTTAGCGGGCATTTGTGGATACCCTATGCTCCCCCTCTTGCGGAGTAAAGAAAACGAAGAAGCAACTTATATACAAGATGTCTTTCAGGTCGCTGATCTCAAATCCCAATCTTTTCTTTGCAATACATGGTAAGCTACATATGTACGAGTAAATACAAATCCATCTGTTGTGTAATTTGAATCGCAATCGCAATCTTTGAGTTCCTTCACCTGCGTTCTGTAAGAAACTAGGGAAACTATCTCACAATTATTTCTGTTTATTAATAAGCCTAAGTTGTTAATTATAAAAAAAATCATGCCACATTTTCCTGAACTCTGCCTTTCAAAGCACTCGTTTAAAATCTCAATCACGGAACCTTTCACTATAAATTAGAAAACAACTTACTTTGTTGCTAAGTGGACCAGTTTCAACGTTTCCTACTGGAATAATCAGCCATCAGGCAAACATAAGCGTACAGAGTTGGGCAGACAGACTGTAACCTGTCATGCCATTGATTTCGTTCGCCAACAGTTGCGAAATTATTTATTAGTTGAAGAGCGGAAAACATTTTATCATAAATATTTGTATTATGTACGAGTACCTCCGACGAAGTGTGACTTGTATTTTATGTTAATTAATTACAGAGACGAGTCTTACCGTGCAAAGATATTGGGTTAATGGACTTTAAATATCGACGCCAATCGCGTTAGATACACAAGAAATCGATCTGTCGGATTGGTATGGCGACTGGCGGCATTCAATGCACTCGGCTAGGAACTGTAAACCGGCTTTCCCTTGAATTTTCATTGCTTTTGCAACGGTGGCAGGCACAGCGCCTGGCATTTAGGTTCGCTCTTTTTTTTTGTGTAGCATAAATTTGCGATAATTAAAAATGCGGATAGAGATACCATATCATTTGCAAAGTGAATGGGTGTAGGTTTTCGTTTAAGCATAAGTTGTAAAATATACGTGGGGCGCCGTGGCTTTAGAGGTTAGTGCGTTAGACTTCTTAGCAGGAGGTTCGCAGTACGAATTCCAGAAACTCTACAAATTTTTTTCACTGACGACTCCAGAAGAATATGAGAAATGGAAAAGCCTGGGCAGTGGTAATGCCAACGTTGAAAAACACATCTTCAAAACTATTGCATCAGGCCTAGTAGATTTATGAATGTTGAGATCATTTAATACTCTAGCTACTCGATAAGTACGAATGTAGATTTGTACCATAGAGGATTAGACTCTTGAAAGTACACATCTTCAAAACTATTGCATCAGGCCTAGCAGATTTATGAATGTTGAGATCATTTAATACTCTAGCTACTCGATGAGTACCAATGTAGATTTGTACCATAGAGGATTAGACTCTTGAAAGTACAGGCGGCGATAACGCGCAATCTGGTAGCGTTGAGCTAGCTGCAAAATGTGAAGCAAGCAGATTGGTCTTTTCTATAAAGCTGACAATTGGAATGTCATTGTGAATGAGCGTTGGAATTGAGTTTATTCTTGATTGGTTTTACCTGTGGCCGCCCCCTACACCATCAAGATATTACGACCTGTAAAAAGTTAAATTAACAGGCGTTGCCCGGCTGCCATCCCCCCTCACTACTGAACCAACCAAACTGACCACCACCAAAACGACAAACCCATTGACCTCACACACTTACCCCTTCCAAACACTGGCCCACTCTACTAAGTCCTCCTCCTCCATTGACCAAAAGGTGTAGCCTAGTAGCCTTCCGGAGCAAAAACTCTGTACATTGGTGAAAACTGGATCAAAATCGGTCCAGTAGTTTCGAAGATTACCTCCTACATACAAACCAACTTCACCTCTTTATAAAAATAAAAGATGGAAAGGCACCGATATTTTATTTCACGTTTGGTCAGAATTTATTTCGTCGACAGTACGACGTGCCCTTTTTAACTTGAGCAGTTTTTTTTTTCAATGCGACATACAGTTCTAGAAAACAGCGATCGTTTTCGTGCAATGCAGAGAATTTGTTGTTTACACATCCAGTCCACTCATATCGTCGGTCACTTAGTCGAGAGTTGCCAAGTGTGCACATTTTGACACCCTGTGATTTCAAAGAATATTTTTAGGATTACTATCACAGCTGCTTCTACTTCGCTCCGAATTACTCTCTGCTTGTTGTCAGGCTGTCACATTGCTCCTAAAGGCAGCATCTGAAATAAACATCTAATCGATTGAGTCTAATCGTCTAATTGTCTTGGTTGGTTAAGAAGAGAAAAAGAAGAAAATTACGGATTTCACCATTGGGACCCCTGTAAGTCTTTAATGAGGTAATGCAAGACAGGCAAACAGACAAACAAACAGTAGAAAGGATAATTATTCATCGATAGTTATCCAGCAGTCGCACACGTCAATGCTAATTTTTGGACATAAGAACAATATGGCATTGTCGCATGAAATCTGTCTCACACACTTGCACACACACATACCGGGTGACTGACATGAAGTGTTACCAACTTCAGACTGTCATTGCTGTCAAACCAGTGATGACAGAGCGCCAATGACCAATAAATGACAGTTCATACAATTCTTTACAAGCGTTCAAAAGCATTTTAGTGGGAAATATTCAGAAAAACTGTTATCCTTGCAAGGGAATCCAAGCGTAATAGTGTAAAGTGGCTGGAAAACCACAGCCGCAGATTGTTAACCAGTTAAAGCATCTGCATGTGAATAAAATGTTTGTGTATCGCACCATTAATCGTTGTAACGATACTTGCAGCATTGCAAAACGCCATGGTGGTGGACCGAAACGCGCTGCAACATCGCTGGATATCATTCGGAAGGTGAAGGCCAAATTGGCTCGGAATCCGCGCCGTAGCGGCAGAAAAATGGCGCGTGAGGCGAACATTTCGCTCGAACTGATCATCATCTGAGCTGAAGATCATCTTGGACTAAAGGCCTTGAAATTCCAAAAAACGCATGGTCTCACCGATGCTCAAAAAAAAGTTAGAGTGGAAAGAGCAAAGGAGATGTTACGCTTGCACGAAAGTGGTGATTTGCCGAATTTGGTTTTCTCCGATGAGTCACGGTTCGTTATTGAGCAATATGTGAACAAGAAAAACGACCGGCCGTTCTACTGAAAATTTGGACCAACGCATTGCCACTCGAAACCAAGCGCCGCCGATGGTAAGCCGTTCACCGCTCGTTTTTTTTGACCGTGGATAATTACTCAAATTTATCGGGATCATGTGTTGGAGAGAGCGTTGAAGCCTTGAGCACTAAAACATTTCGGCCGCAGAGCCTGGACATTTCAACAGGACTCGGCGCCGAGTCATAAAGCGCGCGTCAATCAAGATTGGCTAAGAAACAACGTTCCGCGGTTCATTTCCACTGCCTAATGGTCACTAAATTCACCGGATGAAAATCCGCTAGATTTCTCGGTTTGGGGTATTTTGAAGAGGAAGGTTGGGACAAAAAAATACCAAAGTGTCGATCATATCAAGCAAGCGCTTCGCTTCAATAAAATTCCTTTAAAAATAAAAATTCTGTGGCGTTTTGTTTTGGTAACACTTCGTGTCAGTCACCTTTGATGTATTATGACCACAAATATTCCGTAGAATTAAAAGTGCCTAAATCTGTAACTTTCCACACATTTGGATAAAAAAAATGCGTAAATTACACAACTTTGATGCACTATTACACTCACTCTCACAGTCAGTTTAGGTTTGAGTGAAAAAAATATACAAAATATAAATATAAAAAATCAACAACAAATATTCCGATCCAATTCCAACCAAATTGTGCCGCCCCTACTGTGAATGGTAGAGTACAAAGGTAATAAAAGTTCGCCGGAACCAATAATTTGTTCGCCAAATGGAGCAATATTGTCCAACGCAGCGTTGGCCAACGTGCTATGGAACAGCACAGCCCAACGGAAAAGGCACCAATAGCCATCAATGCCACCAAAACAAAAGAGAGAACAAACGGTGGACAAAACCAGCCGAAAGATATCCTTCCGGGTCGTGGGCGATGGTGTTTTGTTGTTTGTCTGTTATTATCAACAATAACAACAACAACAGCAATAACAACAACAACAACAACAACAAAACAAACAATAACAACAAAAGCGGGAGGGACCGGGGTGTCGGAGACCGCCACAAAAACAACAACACCGGATGTGGGTGTGCTCGAGGTCTCGTGTTTTATTCCCGTCCACATGCATCGCATTTAAAATCGCATAACTTTTTTAATAGCAGGACGCCAAAGGATGTGATGGAAGTTTGTTGTCATTTTTTAGGCTATGGAGTACTGATGTTTGTTTCTCAATTAATGGATTATTTTTTCAGGCAATTATGATGTCTTTGGCGGTGCACTCCAAAGTCATCCATTTCACATACAATTTTAATTCAGTCAGTTGTGCCCAGGTAGGAGAGGGTGGACGGCTTTTTGTGACAAGAAATTTATTGCAAAGTGGCTTGTTTTTTTCAATTAAAGTTTTTTGTTGACGAAAATTGTTTTTGTGAAACAAAAAAATTGGGAAATCATAAAAAATCTTTTGAAGATTTTGTGTTGATCAGCGTCGATTTGTTGAGTGAAAAAGGAATTTTCGTAAGAGGACAACTGTACAATTTATCTTTAACTACTGTTGGAGCATAAGCGTTTTTGTACCTGGAGAATTAAAGAAAATAGAAAAAGCAATGCAATTTGTATCCAGGTTATCCTTAATAACTTATTTTTTTTTAAATAAAAAGGAAAATCGGATGATACACGACTTGTACGGGTAGACACATTAGATCGAATGTGTAGGCAAAGAACATTAGTCAGTATAATGAAATTACATGCCACATCGGTTGTTTTACAGTAGCCCTGTCACATATCCGATATTCGAAGAAAAATTCATTATATAAACAAAAGGCAACATAGAAATGAAATTGAATTGAATTGATTGACTGAATAAAGGGCGCCTACGCGCCATCTTGCACTGTTTACTGCAACGCCTTTGAGCTGCCTCCAACTCATTCCCAAGGACCCTGCTTCCCCTTCGACTGTCCTGCGCCACGTTCTCCTAGGGCGTCCCGCTGTTCTACCTGCCTGGGTGAGCGGGTTCCCATTGCATGGTATATTTTGCAATGGAGTTTCCTTCGCACCGTAGTGTATGTCCAATCCACTGCCACTTTCTCCTTCGCACAATAATGTCTATAGGTTGATGGCCCTTTTTACGATGAAGTACGTCGTTGGATATAGGATTGGGCCAGAAGATCCTCAAGATGATACGTAGGCATTTGTTTACGAAAGATTGCAACTTGCGCGTGGTAGTGGTATGCACCTTCCAAGTACTGCACCCATACAAATGTACTGATTCGACATTGGAACGGAACAGTCGAAGCTTAGTTCTTAAGTTAAAAACATTGCTTTTCCAGACTTTCGATAGCATTCCGAACGCAGCCCTTGCTTTCCCGATTTTGCTGCACACATCCAGTTCGAGAACACAATTCTTAGGTACAGAAAGTTGTCAACTTTTTTGACTACCTTTCCAGCAGAAATAACAGCGGAGATAGTCTGTACATCAATTGATTATAATGACGTTTCGGATAAAGAACTGGTAACTTGGTTGGCCTCGGAAGACAATAATGAATTCTCAGCCATTGGAAATTTGGGCGGTTGCCGTTTTGTCGAATGTGGTATAGGATGCTCAACGCCGGCTTTATGTGGCGGTGAATGCTGAGCAGAATTGCAATGTCGGCAGCGAAGGTTGACTGGACATATAGTAACAGCATGATCTGCCCGAAGGCAATTGTGGCATAATTTTGCATCTGTGACGAGTTTGTGCGTTGATCGGTTGGCAATTGTAAAAATTTGTGGCACCGAAAGACGGTAGAACACACAAAAATATGACGATTTTTTTTACAGTGAGCGAAGTTGTACGTTGACGATACTTTTCTTGGTGTTGGTCTTGAGGAATCATATAATTTAGCGGTTCTTGGTAGACCTTCTAGGTGATGATTATGAGAACTGAGGAATTGAGTCAAATCAACTAATATCAGAAAACGAGTAGGTGTTGCTGCATCAACCTCTCTAATCCTAGATGCCTCTTTACAGCTCGAGTCATGCCATCCATCAACGATTGGTTTGACAGACTTATTCCTGAGGGGGATAAATTCTCTTATACCAATAAGGATGATGTTTGTGATTGCATCAGCGGCGACATCCACGTTGCTATCGCCAAACAATAGCGACCAGTTCAAACTACCAAATAAGTTGTTGAGGCCGTCCCAATTGGCCTTCTCGTGTTGCCAAACTGTTTTTGTGAGAACGAGAAATTAGCTGATAGAACACAATGGTCAGACGAGCCAAGAGGCGATAATACATTGACGGAGTATTTATCTGGACGAGAGGTAAAGAACTAGTCAGGGATGTTTGCGGAATGATTTGCAATGTCAGGTTTTCTTGTAGGCTCATTTAGAAGCTGAGTATAAGGTGATTAAAATCAGCGAATGTCTCAACACATCTTCTTTCGGGTGTTGTCTACACAGAATGGCGAAGCCACCCAGAATTGTATTCGTTGAAATCGCCTCCAATAACGAATTCAGTTTTACGATACTCATATTTGGTGACAATTCTTAAAACTGAACTGAAGACAGTGCATCAAACTCGATCTTAGTTGAAACACTGTCTAAGTTGGGTCTTCTATACAGGAAGAAATAGTGAATGCTACTCCGGATTCCGGATCGCACTAATAACGGGTGTTTTTTTAAGAGGTTGCCGATTTTTTTTTTGAATAAAACACATATAAAATTATAAAATGACCAAAATTTTTTTTTATTTGGTAGATAATTTTTTGGCATTTAACATTTAAACACAATTTCTGGCATATGGGTACCACGACTATTTTTCACAAATGTCATTCTGGAGGTCCAATTTTCCAGCACTTTTTCAAGCATTTGAGGGCGTATGTCAGCAATGACACGTTGAATATTGGTTTCCAAAGCGTCAATCGATTGAGGTTTATCCACATAAACCAATGACTTCACGTATCCCCACAAAAAGTAATCGAGTGGCGTCAAATCGCACGAACGCGGAGGCCAATTCACCGGACCATTTCTCGAAATAATGTTGTCGTTGAAAGTTTCTTTCAATAAGTCGATTGTTTCACGTGCTGTATGGCAAGTGGCACCATCTTGTTGAAACCACATTTCATCCATATCCATATCTTCAAGATTTGACAACAAAAACTCATTTAACATGGTTCTGTATCGATTTCCATTCACGGTAACGCGTCGTCCTTCCTCATTTTTAAAGAAATATGGACCGATGATCCCACCAGCCCATAGACCGCACCAAACAGTACATTTATCAGGATGCATTGGTAATTCTTGAACGGCGTGTGGATTATCTTTGCTCCAAATGCGACAATTTTGTTTGTTGACGTATCCATTTAACAAAAAATGCGCCTCATCACTGAAGAGAATTTTACGGTAAAAAAATGGATCTTCGTTCAATTGATTTAACGACCAATCACTGAATTCACGGCGCAAACGATGGTCGTGTGGCTTTAATTCTTGCACAAATTGAATTTTGTATGGCACCAAACCCAAATCTTTACGTAAAATTTTCCATAAAGTCGATGGACAAAGTCCAATTTGCTGAGCACGACGACGAATCGATAAATTGTCGTTTTCTTCGACACTGGCCTCAACGACAGCAATATTTTCTTCTGTACGAACTCTTCTTATTCTTGTCGGTGGCTTGGCATCCAAAAGAGTGAATGTAGACCGAAATTTGGTAATTACGTTCTTTATGGTGGTCTCTGACGGACGATTATGTGCACCATAAAATTCACGAAGTGCTCTATAAACATTTTTAATTGAACACTGATTTTGAAAATAAATTTCCACGATTTGAAAACGTTGTTCTGGAGTTAACCTATTCATAATGATTTGCCAAACAATATTGAGTAGAAATGCCACTTTGAGCTGTCAAAACAACTGTCATAAAATAAAACGATATCTATCGGAAAAACAAACCTCCTTAAAAAACACCCTTAGTAGGTGGAAAAGCATAAGTGACAGAAACATTTTCATCTTCGGTTATGTTATCTTACGTCTCGTTTCCAATTTCTCATCAAATTCGGAAGTAATGAAGATGTATGATTCCTCTATTTCGGCGCGAAGTGTTTCACTCCGCAAACAACTACTCCACCGCTATTATCACCATCGGTGTTGCAGTGAAACTTCCATATTCATTCTGGCTCTTAACAAATTCAACTGCAAGACTTGAGGCCAGGCAAATGCTTACCGTTTTATCCTTTAGGCTGTCATTCAAACGTGCTGTTAAGATAAGCGATTCTCTACTTAGCCGCATCGAAGGCATTGCCGCAAGCTCTATATTTCTGCATCATTATCATCCACATATATTCAGGTTACAATCATGTGCATAGACAACTCCTGCTCCTATGCATTCCTCTATACTGAACGCATTCGCTGATGTGTCTTGCGTTCCATAAGAAGCAATTGTTATACATACGGAAGGCAAAAGCGGACCACCATGATTTGTAGCTGAGGAAGGAGGTTCTAGTGATGCCAATAATATCTCATCACATGGTAACATCATTAAATCGCCACCGATTGGCATAACATACTCAACAGAGCGGAAAATGAAATTGATTGTGTTAATTAAGAAGGCAATTATCATCAGAGCTCTCCCGTGTCCTCAGATGCATCACATACTCGTACTTGGACTACGATACAATGTCTTCTTTGAGAGAGTAGTACGAGTATGTAATGCAATAAATTCCTATTTTTCCGCAGCACTTTATGACACGTCGCTAAGGCGTTCGTGAAGCAATGCGACGGTGAAACAGGAAAATCGGATAATTAGTGCAAAACACATAAATTCACCCAAGGAACAACGATACACGACAGTGTACACACAACATGCGCCATTACATTAAAATCTCAATTGGTATACTCGCGTGTATTGTTTCAGAGTGTGTACAGCGTGCACAGCAGATTTATATGTGCGTAGTCCTTGTCGCAGCAATCAAGCCACGCTCTATGCCCTGCCATCAGTCAAACCTTGTAAAGTGCACTCGTGCATATATGGAAGTCAATTAAGCGTATTAAGCGGGCGTCGCGTCGCCGTAAGCTTCAGCGTCCTTCTGAGGTTGAATGCATGCTGCAACAACGATCGCAACAGCTGCTATGCTACTACCACCACCACCACCACCCATCCAACGAACCATAGACGCCACATTTGATCCTGCTCAACCGAGCGTGTGGTGTTGCCGAAATTAACCACGGGGACGTGCACCAGGCAGGATGCAGTGACTTCATGTTTACCTCGCTGCAATGTAATCTGATTTGAGGGACAAGCTTTATTCTGAACAACACAAATACACACACGCAACCAACGAAAACAAACAGTTGCGGATTTCACGATTAGAATCATTCCCCAACACACACAACATTGTTGTACAAAGGAAAAAAGTGTCCTTGTTGCACCGTGCGTGCTGCACCATGAAAGTTGCAGCAATTTTTATTAAGAAGAAAAACAAATAATAATTTTTTTTCAAAAAAAAAAAACACTTGAAACAGTCACCCTCGTCGGTCGTCCTTTCTTAATTTTTCAGAAGTATCACGCGATTCACGACTCAGTCGCCGGGCACACATACACACACATAAAACACTTGACACAACATTTTGCCGGATCAACCTCTTTCTTGTGTCCTTATTTTTGAGAGAAATTTTTGTTTACAGAACAGTGGCGTTGTCATAATTGGCCGCACAATTGAAAATATTTTTATTAGAAATTAATTCGCAGAGTGTTACATAAAGTTCTGTTGAATTTTCTAATATGCACTGGGAAGGACTTTAAAAATGAGGTTCTCTTTCTTTTTTAATTACTCTCAGGGTTTTGCAGTTTATTTTGGCGAAAATATCGATCTGATGTGTGTCCTTTCTATAAAACAAAGTGCATAGAAATTAAGATATTTCATGTAAATTCTCTAATAACCAAAATCATACTGAATTCCAGAATAAATGCTAAAAAAAAATAAAAACACGTGCCAAGCACTGCGTTAACTGTGGTTAAAAATAAAAACAATCCCAAATCATAAAGCAGCGCTGCACACTGCGTACACAGTTACTGTAGTATGGCTGATTCATTGCCACTATATGGCATGATTTAAAAAAAAAATTGTATAGGAACCTCCAGACTCCGGAGCCCGATCAATACCAACTTTTAACAGAAAGTGTTGTCACTAGAAATACACATGTGTGCAAAGTTTCAATAAAATCCGGCTTTAGGAAATGGGTTAAAAATTGATCGTAAAATTCCATCACCACCGAACGAACAAACAAACGTCGGAACGAGTGACAGACAGAACCATCCCGGCGCGAAATTAAATAAGACAATTTAATAAATACACATGGTCTTATAAACAATATACGGCGCGACGGAACGTTGCGGTCCAAGGCCTAGTTTCTCGCGACCATTTTTGTTGTGCATGTATATTTTTGGACACAAATGAAAGGGACCTATAATTTATGACCGGATCCGAACGGCTAATTGAGAGCTTTCCGTGACAAGTTATTACTCTCGGAATGTTTGTCACCCATTCGCGAGAGGTGGGACACAGTGAAAAATACTTTTGGTGCTACTGGAATTCACACCACGAACCCATAATCAGTAGCTATGCGCTTTTCCATAGAGTTACGGCGCCCACATGGTCTTAAAGGGCTTGAAAAAAATTCATTTCAGTGCAACCTTCATATATAGCTGCTCATTTATTGCTGACAACATATTTTATAAATTTCCAGTTGCCACCGTGTAATCTCATTTATAAAACTACGCGGGAATGTCCATCAAAATGTTCGTTCTAAAAAAGATAAGAAAATAGATACATATTGATAACACTGGTCTATCTATTGATATTGCTCAAGTATGTTTGCTAATGGAACGCGCAGTATTTGCGTGGCTTGAAAATATATCTATATATAAAATCTATTTATATATAAATATATGTAAAATAAAACTTTGTCTGTATGTCTGTTCGCCCATAACTCGAATTTCGCTCATCCTGAATAGCTGAATGTTATGTGGTGGGGACGTTTAGGCTGGATGTTTGTATGGGGTTAGTGTGGTCATGGTGTTAAGAGTGTTAACGTTATGGGTGACTTGAAGACCGTACATTTTTTTTCTTTTATTTTGTACCTGAACTTATTACCAAGGGACAACTCACTGTATGACTTGCGCCACGGCAATTAGTTGGTGTAAAGATAGCATCTGCGAATCAGATTAGAGGAAACATATGGCTGCCCTTTGCAACGAAAAGACCAGAAACAAGAACGGTAAAGCGACTCGCCCTAAATCCAGCGAGAGTAAGTCCTGTGGCTGAGATGTCAGGCTTAGAAGAGAAATGGACACGCCTTAAAAATACTGTCATTAGTACTGCTGACTCCATCTTAGGCAGTAGCTGTAGAGATCGCGGAACGAATGGTTCGATGACGAATGTAAGCTAGCGACTGAACGTAACAATATTGCGTACCGAGCAATGGAAGAACGCGAGCCCGCAAAGATGAATAAAAGGTGCTCAGAAGATATGAAAAAACAGTTCACCGGCGAAGGAAAGCAGCCTGGAAGAAGAATCTCGTCCGTGAACTGGAACAGTACATCATTCGTAGAGTGGGATGAACCATGCTTTGCTAGCTTTCGCCGTTAAGCATACTCTTGAACTATTCCCATTTAGCGGTCCTTGCATCCCCAGAACGAGCTGGGTCCTCAACCACAGTTGTCCTCAGACCGGTCAAACTTACGGTCAAGCTTATTGTTTGTGGGCACGGACAAGTCCCGCGGTACCAACGCGACTATGGTGAGGTCTGACATGAAGGGACTTAGTTTGTTCGGAGTGAATGCCTTTTTGCGAAGGAGAAAACCATCACTGGCAAATTATCGTCCGGAACCTCGAACCCCATCATTTGTCACTAGGATACCGTGCTACCCTAGGCTGCCTGAGATAGAAAGGTGGGGGTAATGTTACGAAAAGTAGTTAGGAGCGCATATTCTCTCTGTCCCTTTGTGTACGAAATGAACTACTAAATACGAAGAGTCGCCCATAAGGTACTAGTAGCCCACTTCGGGTCACAAAGTACGAAGACATTGCCCATAACTAGCATACTCTAAGTACCTGCTGCCCTTATTTATATATCGTGGTAAAGCCCAGCACCATGAATTGGTTAAGATGCAATGTGAACCCCCACGGTAAACTAGAACAGTACAAAGAGCAAGGACCGCAACAGGCGCAGAAGTTCTACCAAAGAGTCCGCGGTATGACGCAATATACACCGCGTTGTCCGCGACCCTTACTGTAGAACAATTTTTTTCTTAGAATATACCTAAGAATCATTTCCCAAATTATCCTTGACGAATTAGAGGACACCCTGTATAGTATATATGGTATATGGATTTCATGGATAGTACTAATAAAACTTAGCCATAAAGCAAAGTTTCAATGCAAAAAATCTTCGAGCACTACTATCATGGGGTCTTACCGTATAGTATAGAAACACTCGCACAGACGACTGCACCTGCGCGACCGATCGAGTTACGCGGGAACTATTTATTAGAGATTAGCTTGAAAGGCACAGGTGCGGTTTCATTATTTTCTGAAATATTGGAATTTTAATATCGTGTTGTGTACTAAACTACCGATTGTAGTATTTTAGAGTTAAGGCCATCGGAAGTGCAGCAGGGACTGTTACCCGTTCTACCTACCTATCGACCTAGCTACATCAATGGCTCTACAACTAGAGGTTGGTCCTGGCCTAGTGAACTAAGACAGAAGTTCTGAAGTTAATGAAGGGTAAATGTGTCCAACAATGGTATGTAACAAATATGTGTATTTCAAGTAGTCGTTCTATTGTGTCTCTCTTAACAGGGTGGGCAGATCTCATTTAATGTTTCTCTGCTCCGGTTTGCATTTTATGCCCTATGGACATGAGAAGAATAAATGACATCATTTTGAGTGGAACAGAAGTAATAATAAAACTCATAAAATGTGATTGAGGTACGATAAGGAATTCAAGCTGCCTTGCAGGAATCGCAAAACTTGAACTGAGCATTGGGTTATTTGGCACCTTCGCCTATGATCGTTACATATCCATACTCGGACTCGCACTGATGGGCGACTTTCTTCTCTAAAAAAAAATCGCATACAACACCAACACAAGTATTCTTCTTGAAAGTAAAATTAAAAAATACACAGGAACAGATGAAGGACTACCGTAATGGTGATATATGAAAACTGCAAACAAAGAGAGCAAACACACATACTCGTATTAATGAATGAATCAAGTGCTGGTAAATATGTATATTCACAACAGAAAGGATCACAAGGAGCTGTGAGCTGAGGAAGGCTGCAAAAAAAACAAGCAAACAAACAAACAAACAAGCAAACATTATAACCCTATCAAGATATTTGAATATGGCCGTAATGAAGTAGTCATGCCATGAATCAAAGGGGTCGGACCACTACACGGCTATTTGCTATAGCCATATGGGACTGTCGCAAGGGAAATACGAGTACCACATACAACCCCACTGTACACAAAGAAAGGTGCTCGTCGTGCACATTATTCAGTATTAATTTCCAAATGACTGTTGAGTCTTGGCTTTGGTAATAGAAGCTCTACTACTTCTGTAGGTGCATACATATCATATATATGTATGTATGTGCAGAGTTTAGCCCTTGATTTTGTTTTCTTATTACGGGATCATACCCTTGTGGATCATTATTATTTTCTTAATTGGAACTTATTGCACTTGATTTGACGATCACAACGCTCTGCAAAAGTTGGCAAATTAATTTAATTTAATTTCCAGCAATAATTGAGGTTAACAGCTTTTGGTGGTAGTGGCCGAACTCGTTTTGAGAAATTCATAAATCGTTAATTTATCACTGGGTGTTCCACTTTCTGCGATGCCATAAAGTGTTACATTACATTGCACCGATTGTTGTGCTCTCGCCGCCTCCATCACTTACGGGACAATACGGGCGTTTTAAAGCAATCTGCACGCAGTAAATCTGATTGCACTCGAGTGGAAAATACGTGCACAAGCTGTGTGTGCTGGCTGGTTGTTGTAATTGTGTTTGTGTGAGTGTGTGTGTTTTTTTTTACTTTTGATTTTGTGAAAGGTGCAACGTGCAACGTGCAACATGCAACTGCTATACATTTAACAAAAAAGAGGTGGCCAAGTGCACCGGCGAACAACAACTCAGCTCAACGCAAAATAAACAATGCGCGTTGTTGTGGGTTTCGCTTTTATGACCATGGGCATGGCAATTACAATGGAGAGGGAGAAACAAAAAGGGAAATAAAGAAAAATATTTAAATTCAAGCACGAGTCGACTAATTATCCATTAATCCTGCTACTTTGCTGGCTGGTTTAAATTTTCTTCAATTGCGGAAATTCCTTGCTTTAATTTTTTCTATCAAATTCAGAAGTGTATTGCTACAAGTGATACTTGGGTGTGGTCATGATTACTTTTGACGCCTTGTACAAAAAAAGTGAAAGTTTATTAGATCACTGCGTTTTATACTCGTACTTGAGTCTTGACAGGGGCTGCATGGGTCGCTTCGCACTTGGACTGCATAGAGTACGAGTAAGTAGCTTGTGTGTCACAATGTTATACTGAAACATTAATTCATATTTGTGTCTATTAAATATTAGGTAAAATACTCTTTTAGGTGTGTTTCTAATGATGAATGAAATTCCAGAATTCCAATATGTGCAAAAAACCCCTCTCGGCTGTCTTTGCTTAAAATTATTTATTGGCACTAGAACGCATCATCCAATCTACGGCAAAAGAAAGCAACCTGGGAGAAGAGTCTTGTCTCGTCCGTTGACTGGAATAGTACAGAGAGCATAGACCGTATCAGGTGTGAAAGTTCTACCAAAAAGTCCACAATATACACAGCATTGCATATCGGACAAAAGATTAATCTGATTGCCCATCTCAAAGGCTTACGATTTTCTCCTCTTATACTTCAAAACACTAAGGTAGCCAAATACATTAAAGTCATCTAGTGCAATATGGCATCCCAGACACATCAACAACTGATTGGATTTTCACCCTTGGATATTTGCACTGTGAGACTATTGATTGGAGGGCTTCCACTTGATCTTGTTTCAGACCTGAAGGTGCTACAACAATAATTAATATTGCATTATGGTCACTAGCATACGGCAATATCGGAATTTTATTGTCGTTAACCGTTTCTATATGTAGTCGTGCGAATCTGCAATACACAAATCTAGATATGAAAGGATAGAACGGATTACTCGCCGTAACCGGGCTGTACAAATGCAATTTATATCGGAGTTCTATTCCCCATTCTATGGAATTTAGTGGTGAACGAGGTGCTGATATACCTGAAAATGGAGGGATGCATAATGATCGCCTATGCGGATGACGTCTCAGGAAAACACCTTGTAACCCTTAAAGAACTCTTACAGAATGCTCTTAATAAGCTAACTAGATGGGCAGATTGTAGTGGTCTGGGAGTAAACAAAACAGAACTTGTTCTCTTCACTAGATAATATAAAATTCCACATGTTGACCAACCCTCTATAAAGGGCACAACCTTATCCGCACAACCTCATAAAGTTAAATATTTGGGTCTCATTCTGGACAGAAAGCTAAGCTGGAAACCTAATATACAAGAAGGAATTCGTAAAGCGCTTTTCTCCTGTAAAAATCGGTAGCAAATGTGGTGTTCAACCCCATATCACTCATTGGCTTTATATTTCGGTAATAAGACTGGTGGACAAAGCAATAAATTGCCACAAACTAGGCAACGTCCGTCCAAAGATCGGCTTGTCTATATATTACCGAAGCGTTTCGTTGCTTTAGACATACTGTTCAACCTAACACCACTCGACATCTTCAGGAGACAAGTTGCTGCTAGCATTGCTATTCGCCTCCACGCAACCTCCCGGTATATTAGAAATGTATTCGGACACTACTCTATTCTTAATTGATTCAGGGCTCCATCAGAAGGTATAGACTACACCATTCTGTAAGTACATTTCAACAACAACTTCCAGGTCACCATCCCCAACAGATCACTCTGGGAAGAATATCGGAAGATGAACCAATCAGTTTATATACTGACAGGCAAAAACAGACAATGGTTTTCTACCCCAGGTGTTTTCTGAAAAAGGCTAAACTTAAGTCTCTCTTTCCGCCTTCCCAATCGCTGCAGTGTTTTTCAAGTAGAAATCATGGCGATTAAAGAAGTCCTGTCTTGGCTGAAGAGAAACTTCCTAGCCTTGGCCCTAGACTGCCGATCATATCTCAGTGCCGGGGCATAGAGACATATCTGGGGAGCTGCATGGCCGATCAACTCACCAAAAATGGTACTACGCTGTTTCTTTTTTGCTCGCTTTTAGCATCCTCGTACATCAACAATTTTGAATCAAGCTAGTTACGAAATGCAAAAATTTCCTTAGGCATACCGATTGCTACATGCAAACTCATGTTAAAGCTGCAAATAAAACCAACCTTAGATGTTCAAATGGTATAACTTGTGCTTGATCCGAAACGCTCCAAGTGTTTGATCTTTCAGTACAGAGTGCACATAAGCGCTACGATAGGTGGAATTACTAGGCACTGTCTTAATGGCAAGCATGCAGCAAGACTTGGTGTATTTTCCAATTAGTTCTGCAGACGCTGCATGGATAGGGAGGAGGAAGAGCACATTTTTAACCTTTTCTCCATCTGGGAGCCTTCTTTTACAACGATCTTAGCGGTTTTTCAAGCACTGACATCAAAAGTCTTCTACGCTTTATTTGAAGCTCCAACTGGTTCAACGAGTAGGGAGAGAAATCCTCTCATCCATATGGAATCACAAATGGACCATCTATTGGTCTAAGTGGGTCGGTTTCCTTTCGACAGCCACCCCAACATAACCTAACCTAACCCAGTTATCATCAATAAATCGCTTAAGAAAGCAGCCTCTTCCCTTCGCTGTTGAATCCAACCAGGCCTAATGTTTCTTGTTTAGATCTCCCGCTAGGATAAAATAGTTTTTAAAACAATCTAATCCTAGTGTCTCGAATCATTTCTCGAGCTCGACGTTAAATTGGTTATCTGCTGGCGGAGCATACGAGTATGCATATGAAGACAAATATTATTCCGAATTGGCAGTGAGATGCAATATCGCCCTTTGTTTTTTTAAACTAAGGCGTTTCCGGGTAACCACCGCGGTCTCAACACCTCGAACAACAACACCTTTCTGTCCCTTCGTATAACGTTGTTGTTTGTTAACTCCATTTTATGCCTAACGCAGATCTTAGTTTCTGATATAAGTAGAACCTCAGGTCTATGGTCCGTCACAAAATGCAGAACGTCACCACGTTTAGCAGCTGATATAGGGTAACTTTTCTGAGTGGATCACATCGAGGTCTGGGCATTGAGGCAGAATTAACTATGCTAATTTTTATTGCTTGATCTTCAACAATCTTGGTTAGTTGGTTTACTTGCTCCTGGAAATTGATATTTGCGGACGCGCAACAGTATGTATAGAAAAATTGCTTCTGGCCGTGTCAACGAAAGAAACTCACTTTTAAATGAAGTTCTGGATGCGATTGGTTTTTTGATTTGTGTTGTGCTGCGATTTTTGGCTTGAAGAGCTTTTTGTATATTTCGCAACCGCACCAAGAGGCATAATGCACCGTTTTTTGCAGAACACACAAACAGCTGCTCTTTGCCTGCTTCATTTTGCACTGCACACTTATCAGGTTCGTGCGAGTTTTGGCACTTCACACACATAAAGTCCATACTGTAATTCGTAGAAGTGTGTCCGAAGCGCTTACAACGATGACATTGGAGGACAGCACTTCTTCCAAATAAATTAATCACCCTTCATTGTATCTGACGGCCTTAACAACTTTTTTGGGAGAATTAACGCAAGGTAGCAACGTGGATGCCGCCACTGATGCATTTACAAACATCATCCTTATTGGTATGAGAGACTTTATACCTTCCAGGAATAAGTCTGTCAAAACAAACGAAGATGGATAGTATGACTCGAGCTGTAAAGTTTAGAGAAGTATGCTTGTGGTTTTATAAAGTCGAGCAAATTTTAAACGAGCCAGAAACCCTTCGTGAGTCAAATCCACCTACGACCAAAAATTGAGGCATGAAATACTACTACATGTCCCAAAGGTAGTAAAAATTTTTGGGCATTCGTGAAAAGAACCAAAATTACAGCCTCGTCGTCGATTCCAACACTCATTTATAACGACATTCCAGTTGTCAGCTCTATAGACAAGGCCAATCTGTTTGATGGACATTTTGAACCTAGCTGCACGCTAGCATTGCTGCCTCCTGCACATTAGAGTATTGAACACTCTATGGGACAGATTTTTAGTTCGTACTCGTGAAGTTGTTAGAGTTTTAAGCAATCTCAACACTAACAAATCCGCTAGGCCAGATGGTATTTCCCCAACAGTTCTGAAGTGGTGTTCCTCCAAGCTGCCTATTCTTCTGGAGTCTTCCCGAGAAGTTGGAAAACAACCTCATAGACATCTCCTCCTTCTCCTTAACGCCCACGCTATGCCAAGCATATAGCCGAGCATTATAAGGTTGCAAGCCCCTTAAGGCGTGCGTGCGTAAAAAAAATAAACCACTAAAGGACTTTTTTGTTTTGCTTACGATTCTATTAGCTTATTTTTGGGAAGTTCTAAGTGGTCTCAGATATGCTACAATATGCTGAGGAAGGTAGAAGGAATTATTGTTTTTTTACTTCCTTGAAACGCACTTCTAAAACGCAGACTTCTACTTCGATTATTCCTATTATATTCCATCAAAGTTGCAAACACAGCAAGTTTGCTGCATAACCGAAATAAAAACGCAAAATTCTGGTATAATCCTTGCGTCGCCGGTTCAACGAATGCATAATAAAAATAACTTGAGGACACATTACGCATAAAAGCATCACAGTAATCCTTTTGGACAAGCAAAGGAAATGCTATGTCTGTTTTATTGCACGAACGTCCTGTGTCAAGCAATAATATTTTGCCTGACGAACATATTTCGGAAGAATGGGGAAGATTCCCTCTTTATTCCATCTTCAATTCAGTTTTTTTGCGTATCATGAAAGAAGCATGCAACACACATCTACTTTTATTATCCTTATGATTTTTTTAATCCATTTTTTTTTTAAAGAAAACATGCATCGTACACAAATTCTCTTTTTTTAATTTTACTTTGAATTGAGACTGTAATCCCATTTGTAAATATGGTCTATGGTCTCAACTAGGGGAAATATTTTGCAAAAACCACCCTTTGCATTTTGGAATGATTGCTTTTGCGAAAATAAATTTGATTCTTTATGGAAACTTTAAAGTCAGCATTTTCAAAATTAACGAAATAAGGCCCTCAAATAATAAATTAAAATAAAATGTAGTAGCATACTTTCAAAGTTCCCCAGGCTAGTCTTATACAGACGGTGATCAGCGAGGAGAAGAATTGCCGGCCTAGTTTTTTTATATTTTATTGAAAAACAAATACCCAGTTTTTCTATTCCTCCTGATTGTTTGCGGTTCCACATGGCATGTATTCTAATAAGATATATATATATGGCATCTAGCAAAAAATATGTTTGCCAGTCCTGATTTCGAGCCGATATGCTTCAGTTTGTCACCCATGAACCCAGGTTGTCCAGCATCGGATTGGTCTATCACGCTGCTGTGTCTCATAAATTCGTCTTTACGATCCGCATACTCTTTTCTCGTATGAGCTAGAGGTATCCTACCCACCAAACTATACAAAGCTTGATTCACTGCACGACGTCAACATCGCAGTAACGATCATAGTTCTCGTCAGTATAGAGTCTCTCACTTGCTCACATACGGGACCAACTTCTCTGACTATAGCTTTCCCCTCGAAGATGGTTAAGTGATTTTAGCTGAGCACCTAATTCTCGAATCCAAATGGAAGTATTGGTCCTATACAACTGCAGCTTGGATTTTATGGTTAGATTTAATGAGTTTGACAGACTAATGGTGACTTTGTTGGCTTTATGTACGCGTATTTCTGATGACGTTTTCTTAATTGACACGAGTCTTTAAAGTTAGCACTAATTAAAAATTATGAAGCACTATCTAAATTGAGGATTTTCTACTTGCAGACGTGCCCGTCTTTCGTCGCTCCACCGGTCCCGACTTTGAGCCGATGTCATCCAGTTTTGCATCTCTAAACTCTGGGCGTCCTGGTCTACGCTATCCTACCAGCGTAGGCTTGGCCGGGCTCGCTTTCATGTTCCATAAATTCTATCATAAATGACTTACCGAGCAGGATCCTCTTCGCTCATGCGAGCTAGATGTACTGCCTACCGGAGCCTACCAAGCTTAATTCTCTGCACGATGTCGACATCGCGATATCGGTCATAGATCTCATCATTGTAGAGTCTCCCGAATCGTGCTTCCTCACATACGGGGCCAACAGTTCTCCGAAGGAGTTTTCTCTCAAACGCGGCTAAGAGGCCAGAATGCCTACATAGTTTATAAAGTTCTTCTCTGGCTATGCTACCCTAGGCGGCTTTAAAGTCTATAAAAAGATGGTGTCGTAAGTTTTGAAACCCTAGACATTTTTCCATCACCTGCCTTAGGGTGTAAATCTGATCAGTTGCTAATTTGTCTGGGATGAAGCCACACCAATGATGACTTTAGTCTATGGGGCTATACTGTCTTGAAGGAAAGATAAGAAAATCTTATGCGCGGACCTCAACAACGTTATACCACGATAATTGCTGCATATTATAATATCTCCTTTTTTATGTATGGGGCACAGGATGCCTCTTCGCCAATCTTCTGGCATCGCTTCTTCCTCCCATACATGCACTATTAGTTCAAGAATTACTTGGTGTGTTGCGTGACCCCCTCTTTTAAATAGCTCCGCTGATCCCGGGACCTTATTATTTTTGCGTCGATTTATCGCTCTGCTAAATTCGTCTATGCTTGGTGGCGCCAGCATAGTGCGGTCTTCGGTTATTGCTTGAGCTTCCAATTCCTCAGTTAGTTGGCCACTTAGCAACTCATTAAAGTGCTCTTCCCATCACTCTAAGATGCCTTTGAAATCGGCGTTCATATTACCCTCTTTGTCCTTGCAGTATGTGAAACGCGGCGTAAATTCCCCATCCACTGCATTTCCTGAATTGCTGTTATGCCAGCATTATATTTGGACAGGGCATCGGCTAGCTGCTTTGCAGCTCGAGCGCTATACCGTGAGCGTACGTTTCATTAGAAAATTCTTAAATCGTTTAGCCGTTTTCGTTGCTGTGGTCATCGTCGCTCATCAGTGAATCGCAGGCCGATTTGGAGCTCTGTAATAAAGTTTTTTTACGGGCAAAGTTATTGGCCGCGCGCCAACTAGCCCAATCATTCAGCTTTTCCAGCCACCACTTGAAGGTTTGATCGAAATTCCACCAGTCAGAGATAGTTACGGTCACCTGCAATTCTGATGCATTCTGTGTTATTCCCCCTAATGTGCTCATGGCTGACCGCCATGTAATTTTTTTGGCCCTCATTAATGTGTAGACCGCTCGATTTTTATTAAAGCTTCTTGAAAAGCCCCTCTGCGTCACTTAAAGAGGATTGTTCCTCCAGGGTCACTTTCTCCAACGCAAAGTTCAAGAAGATACAAGCCAGTCCATTCTCTTTTCAGAGCCCGTTATAGATGTTGATCAAATTTGATTGTTGTTCGGATATCTTAACTTTACTTGGCTAAGTCTCTCATAGCTTTATTAAGTTCTATTCAGGCTATGCTATCATTGGCGACTTTAAAGTCTACAAACAGATAGTTAATAGTTGTTGGTATTGAAATCAAAGATATTTGTCAATTGCCTGTCTCAGGATAAAAAACTAATAAAGTGTTGTATAAGGCCGCATTCTATGATTGCCCATTAATTACTTTAGCATGTGGGCATATCTCCTCTCCTATAGAATAGAGGAGAAAATCTTATAAATGGCACTGAACAACATTTTGCCACGATAACACCACATTCGATTCCTAGAAGCCGTTCATCATCATATTTGGCTCTACTACCGGGGACCTTAGACATTTCAATGAATGTCGCCTTCCGCGAAAAAATCTCTCCACCGGTCTCGATTTTGATCCGATATCATTCAGTTTTGCACCCCTAACCACTGGAGTTCTTGTCTTCGACATTCTTCTGTCGCTTTATAAGCCCTTAATAATATAAGCCTTTAATGATACCTTGTCGAGGTTGGTCTTATTTACCATGTTTTGAAGAAAGACAGAGCGATATTTAAGCCAGAATTTTAGTTTTGACCAACGACCGTAACTTCGTATTTCTGAACTTAAAATGTTAAACAAAAATAGTTCCGTTACGGTGCCCTCTAGGAGGCCAAAAGCAATTTATTATGTTTATTGATATTTATATGTTCTATGTTGCATAACTTTAGAAATTTTTGAATGGTGACTTTGGTGTTAAAACTTTTCAGTAACATCAGTAACAAGAATTTAACTCCTACGGACACTATTCTACTTGGCGTTGGACAAAAAGTATCCGGTTATAAAAATACGTACGTGGAACAATCCTCTAATGGCGCAATGAGATACTATCTTGCGCATGTGATATAAATATCTTTGAAAAAACTTATTGGTCTTAGACTGCACCAAAGAGTATAGAGAGATAACTATATACTCTTTGAGTGCACGAAAATTTGAGGTTGTAATAAATGGAGCCTTTTTTAATAGACTCTGAAATTTTTAAGACTTTTTCGTTAAGAAAAAAAACGATCCCAACAGGAACTTGTGTTATATTTCTAAGTACTTCTGGAAAAAGCAGCAACGGTTTCTTAAAAAACTTTATCATGTATGTACTTAAGTTCTTCTGTAACAAATGTAAAGACAAACAGAGAATGAAGATAGTCAGGATCTCCTACCTACTGAGGTGTATTTTCCCCCCTACACTTTGTTCTAAATATCATAAAAATAGAGCATAACCACAAAACGATGTTCATCTTTAACCAACCACCAAATATTGTAAAAATAAAAAAGGGGCAAAATGTATCCAAAAATAAAGCAGCAATTTGTGGATATCGTGCGGCGGGTCTGCCCATAAATGTATACCGAAACTGTATTCCGCTGTACACCACCACATATGTGCTTAAGGAATAACATGTCCTTCCAGCCACTAATATGTCATAAATATGAAACCATAAATTCTTAATTCACATTCACATTTCGATTTATTTATTTCGCCAAAGGACATAAATGATCCTCTCATTTCAGGTATGCAGATGTTTTAAGATGAAAAAGGTTGCTGTGCCATAAATTTTCTCGTCTTAAATATGAAATTTATGAGATAAGGCAATGTATACGAGTAGGTATGTGTGCGTTCGCTCTGGTACTCGTCTAACTTGGCATATTTGAAAAGAAATATTTTTGCTTCAACTCAAAGATACCGGGGGATCAAAATGGCAGAAAGAATTTTGAAATTAATGTCACACCAAAAAGGCAAAAAAGAAGGAAACATCAAACTTCTAAACGGTCCTTCCAATTCAAACAAAAATTTGCAAAGATTTCCACTTGGCGAAAGTGTACGCTTGGGCCATTTCTATCCCAACCCCACCATCATATCGCACCCTACCCTACTCGAACGACAAATACCGCCGCAGTTATTGAAAAGTTTTGACATGACAGGAATTTATTGAACCACAAACAAATTTCCCAATTTACCATCTCGTAAGAGTTTTTGCAAAGAAGAGGAAAATAATATTCTTTGCCAAAGTTAAGTTTGGCCAGATAAAGGGCAGCAACAACAACCACAACAACAACAACAAAACTCACGTCAAACTTTAATGCTGTTTGGAAATAACTTTAAAGTTCCACATCGCATCCAGTCAAATGGCAGTCTTTGTGCAACGAAATGAAAATAAAAGTTAGCGCGCCGCATTTTCCGGGATATTTTCTCATTTAATTTTCTTGCGTGACATGGAAATGACATTAATTTAATTTTTGTGATGGACAAATGGATCAATATTTTTGTTTTCCGTTATATTTCAGTAATGCATTGCAATGCAATGAAGCTTGGAGTTCTCGACTGCACTGAACGTATGCTTACTATTTGCTGTTCTCAGTAGAATTAAAGTTTTTGTGTTCGGCACTCAAAATACCAAATTTACCTAAATTAGTAGTGGCAGGTAGTGAGTGCTCTTTTCTTAAGCTCTTTGAATGTTGGCAGCCATTTGCATGATCATTATTTTGTTTTCAGCTGTTCAGAACAATCAGTTACTTCCGGATAAAGTTACTGACCGAAGTAAGGCCTTCAACGAACGCAAAACCAAATTTGACAAGAACAACAAACTGAGAAATTAGTCTGCTTGCACTCTCTCTTCGCCATATTGCTGGAGTAAACGAAACCGTGAATATCAGCCTTCTTTCACGGCCTTAATTATCTTCTTGGCTTAATAAGTGAAAATTATGAGTGGTATTTTTCATTTAATATCATAGTGGTAATTTCAGATTGTCAGTGTTCATTCTAGTGTTTTTCTAGCTTTAGAGTTTTCAGAATTATTCTGTAATTCCACATTCTGAAGGCTCTAAGTGTGGATTGCTACAATATGTACGCTCGCATGTCGAAAGCTAAAGACTTTTTGCCTAAGGCTGACGCTTGCAAAAAATCTACATCCAAATAAATGCAATTTCTGTTCTATATATATCCGTCACTGTCACAGTAGATAGTACCGTTTTGCATCTTTTTCAAAGTTGGATTGAATGTGGCAAATACACCGTTTTCCCGGCAGAATATACCTGCTGAGTTTACTAAAATTTGTGTATTCAGATTTCCGTGAACACCGCCAACAGAGGGCATAATTCCACGGCCCATTTCAGACACAGATTGGTATGCGACAATCAACGTCCATCTCAACAGATGTACCAGCATTGACTCATTGGTTAGAGCAGGACAAATCTTACATCCGTGCTGATTTTTGGTTCACGACAACCGGTTGAGATATGCAACTCCATATAGATCACATACTCGCACCGGTTACATCAGAAAGAACACTGACGTACCAAAGTAATTGGTAAAACACTAGGGGTAACTGAGGTACCAAAATGCTAGTGGTCTACTCGCATTTTGATAGTAAACCGCCAGCCACTACGTAGATTAAGCCCAGGATGACACTGGGTCTAAGCCAAAAGTTAGTACACACTCAGCTTACCTCCAAGGTGGTCATGTTCATCCGTGGACATAAACCAACTCCCTTAGTATCAACGCGACAACGGTGATGCCTGACATCAGTATGAGTTCCTGGGCGTAACAAAGCTAACCCCCGTAGCACATCATCTGGAACCTCGAACACAATCATTTGCCACTAGGATTGCAAGCTGTCCTATGCCGCCAAGGAAAGTAATTGTCCCAGGCAATATCACGGTTCTGCAGTTGTACGACTAGGCTGCTAAATACGAAGATAGTGCCCATTCTAGACATTCTAAGTACTAGCAGCCCTGCCCTATTTATCTGCCCAGTTTACCAAATATCAAATCCATCGATGTTGTAAGATACAGCGGTCCTCGGGGAACGTGAGATAAATACAGTAATAAGTTTAGTGCGACGAACCTGCGCTTTCGCCAGCTTTCGCCATTAAGCATGCTCGTAACTATCTTCCCATCTAGCGTTGCCCTCTTACGATAGTAAACCTTTAGCCGCACGTTACGTCCACAGAACGAAACTTGGTCCGCACCATAGTTGTCCCAGTCCAGGCAGTCCTCCGAAGAGGTCCACCTGATCTCTCAGATTCGGTTTTCCCGAAGGTCAACCTTATAAGTTGAGCAGGACAACTCCCGTGGTACCAATTCTACCCTGGATGAGGTCTGACATCAGTCATCAATCATCATCCGGTATGAGTGCTTGGGCGATTGCAGAGCAGACCCTGGCAGCACATCCATCCGTAACTTACACCATCTCACCAGCTATCAGTATAGCAAGCTATCGCGAGTTTTCCAAATGCGACCTTGGTCTGATCTGGCATCAAGAATCACCCGTTCGTTTTGGTATGAGTGTCTGGGCGATTGCAAAGCAGACGCTGGCAGCAATCTATCCTGGGCCTAATCCACATAAGTTAGACTTGACTAATAAAATACGAAGAGATTGTCCAAGTGTAAGGATCTCTTAGTACCAGTAGCCCTTTCTGGGTCGGTAAAGTACGAAGACATAATCTAAATACCCGCGTTCCTTTATTTATCTTCCGTGATGAAGCCCCACACCATACCCAAATAGGGTTAGGATGCAGCATGACCCCACCACGGTGTTGTGACCCTGACTTGGGTCCCATCATGGACGGTACGTTATCCGAGCTAGATGGTTAAGTGGACATCGTACGCTCACACCATGCTCGTTTCTGCTGCTTCCGATGCCTTTCATTTGGACATCGGGTTGCGGAATGCCCTCTGAAGCGGAATGTGTGTCGTCAATGAAGCGATCAAGGACACGTGGTTCCATAGCACGACAAATCGCCGTACTATCGCAACTGTGAATTAAAGGGCTAGTCTGCTGCCCATACTATGATATCACCACTCTCTCCTACTTATAACATATTGGCTGCTACGGCGAGACGCTAGACGTGGTCGAAAGACCGCGCTGATTAATTCAGATATTATTAACTGACGAGTTTACTCTCAGCTGACTAATGTTGTGAAAGGTGTTGTGTTTAAAGGTTCATCACTTCCTGAGTTTTAAGGAACTCAACTGCGGTACTTACCTACGTTGTTAACTATGAACATCCAACCAGAGTACCATGTCTTGTACCACGGGAGCTGGGGAACCCGTAGAAGCACGTCTTACGTCCCCGGCTATTAAGGTTGGCCCCCTTGTCGGTGAATTGTGATTGCTGTGGTTGACACCCAATTGCGGATAGAGTATTAAAATTCCACTACCCAAAGACAGAATGATAGAACGAACGACAGCTCGAATGATAGAACCAAATCGTAGGAAACAACATTTTTATTATTGGAAATCAAAAACTGTAAACTAGAGAAAGTAGTAATTGCGAATTTATTTTCGTTTGTGTTTATGCAAAATAGAGGTAACTTGCACGACAAATTAGGAAATAAGGGACGTTGTACTCTCCTGTATTTGCAAAATAATCTCAATACATGATGGATGGTCACCGTACACATGTACCTACAATATTAAATTCTCATACGCTGACTTCTACTGGAATAACTTAAAAATATTTAAGGCTTTAAAGCGTGAGCTTTTTTGTTGATTGGTTTTATTTTCTAAAAAGATTTCCCTTAAGACGATTATGTAGGCAATGAACTTTTTTTTATAAAGAAGATGATATTTCATCTGAATAAATTTAAAAAAAATTCTATTTCAATATGTACATAGATGCTCGTATCTATACCTTGTATGCTTTGAGGAGCACAAAAAAAAAATAATACCCAAGTACCATAGACGAAGAGCCAACAAACAGATTTGTAGAGGAATGGCGCGAGCAAAATGCAATCATTTGCAAATGACAGATCAATTTGTGGCTGCATTTATTTGCGATGTCGTCCCGAACAAAGGGAGCCCTTCATCTGTCAATGACAAAGGCAAAGACAAAGCCACGCAAGGGCAAGAAATAAAGCAGAAAATAAACCACTTCGGTTGGCGGAATTATCGACAAAAGAATGAAAGAGCCTTTCTTTGTGCTCTTCGTTGCTATTTGTAAAACAATTTAGCATTCATCTCGCCGCAGTGTATAGTGGAATGGGTTAATTTGTTTAGGAGAGGTTACTCACTCACCCAGCCCAACAAAATCTTGTCTGTTTCGTTGTAGCGGTTGAATTTTATTGCAATTTACAACAAATGTAGGAGAAATAGTAATAATAGATAACTGTTTGCATTGGTCATTGACAGCAAATATCATGAGCTAGGAATGAATGCATCGGACATGTTGCAAAATACTATTCTCAGATGTTTATCTATCTACAAGTATGCGCAGGAATTGTAATTATTGTTGTATGCCAATGGCACTTTAAAGTAATTGTGAAGAAGAAACGAGATGTGAACGAAACCATCTGTATTTAATGTTCCAAAAGGCAACACTGAGGACGCAATAATACTAACTATTACCTAAGCAGATAGAGGCTTTTCTTTAACAAGAAGTTGGGCAAATTCAAAAATTCAATTTTCTGCCAATTTTGGGCCAATCTCATGCTAATTGTATTATACGGAAGAGAATGTTACGTCTTTCTTTTATTTCCTTACTTTTTAGATTTATCCTCTCTTTAGTTCTCTGAGAGAACAGTATTTGTTTTGAATTGTTCCATGATTAACGAGTAGGACTACTATGATGCATGTAGGGTCATTTTGGAGAAATGCGGATGCTCTTTCATTGGGAAGGCATTATATGGCCTACAGATCCATCAACAAGACGTTTTCGTTAAGTTGAACTCTTAGGAAAGAAGGCATCTCGAACAGGCTTTACCCATGGACAAAGACAGAGAAAGTGCTCTTGCGTTCACTCCTTCCATTCCTTCCATTCAGCGCGAAGCCAGCGCGCGTTAGAGGATTAGACGCCACCGGCATCGGATGTCCAGAAGGCCAGAGCAGAAATTTTACCTGATGTTCCCACTCTTAGCCAAGTGGAAAATGCCATCAGGTTGGGTGTTATTCCGACCCTTTGGACAACTAACCCCCTGAGCAAATGGCTCTTTTTCAAGAGGCGATTATAGACATCTCAATTGAGATGGCCGATGATGGTGTGTCGCCACATTTCTCGGGCTCGCATCTCAAATCGTGATGGTTAGTCTGCATCAGCTTAGACAGTGCTGGATGCGCACTTTAAGAGGATTATAGCCAAGAGTACACTGAGCGTGACGTGTGCTTCCCTAAACCACACATCGTCCGTGGATTATTTTCAGTGTCTAGAGCTTTCTTCAGAAAAGATTCTGGCTACTAACTCTGCGCAAAATGCCGAATTGCATGGTAAGTCATGGAATATAGTACAGAGGAAGAAGGAAGGTGCGCTCCTCCAACTTGTACTGGCGATAGCTGACGCCTGCATGATAAGGCTTAATACCTGCAAAGGTATTGTATACTACCGCTTTGGCCAGGTTAAGCTGATCCTTAAGAACACTGATAAGAATTCAGCATCTGGCTGCGGTTACTCTAACAAAGAGAAAGTTGCTAGCTTGACTAGCAGTGCCACTGGGCATGCCAGTTCTGGTGGTTGCGGTAAAATACTCGCTAAACTGGTTGTGAAAACAACCTCATCAATGCCCAGTGCCGTTGGGCATGCTGATCACAGCGGGTACGGAATCAAATCATGTAAGGAAGTCCCACGACTAGCTTCTTCGACCAGCAACGCCACTAAGCATGCTGGTCTTAGCGGTTCTGTCAGCAAAACTACAGCAGCTAGAGCTGTTGGCTCCCATTCGACAAGCGGCGCCCTTGGGCACACACAAGGTGGAAGGATGAGTCGGGTAAGGATAGATCACTGGGCCAACCTAACATGACTGTTTGCTCGAAAAAATCCCAATTACTCTGGAAAACTAAAGCATCCAGGGGGTACGTATGAGCTCCATAAGGATGCTACAGGCTAACGTGCATCACGCGAAGAGTGCGTCCGCTACTATCAGCAAGTGGTTTGCCGAGGAAAATATAACCCTTGGTCTCATCCAAGAGCTGTGGGTTATAAGCGTACTTATTAAAGGTCTATGGAATAAGGCAAGTAAGTTAATCTTCAAAAGGGGAGAGTTAGTAGTGCGGGGAGTCATCCAATTCTAGAATTCATAATAAGGGACTTGTTGGCACTGCTAGTGAAAGTTCTGACCGAGAGTGGAACAACTAACATTGTGTGTGCTTCGTCGTACTTCCCCGGCGACGACAACAACATTCCGCCAACAAAGGTCCAGGAGATTATAATGAAATGTTGGAGCAAAAACCTACAGTACATCATGAGGTCTGGGGCAGCAGTGGCATCAATAAAAGGGATGAGTGTCTCTTAGAATATCTTACCTAATGTAGAAATCCTGAATAAAGGCTTTAAGCCTACCTTTAAAAATGCAGTTTTCAAAGAGGTACTCGACCTCACACTCGCCAGTCTATTTATCTCCAAATTAGTTGAAAACTGGCATATATCTGATGAAGTCTCGCTGTCAGACTATCAGCACTTCCAAAGACTACTGACTGGATTCGGGACTTGTCCTCTTTAGATTGGATATGCTTATCACTTCAGTCGGAAGAAGGTTAAACGGGCAGTAGGCTTTATTAAACCTTTCAAAACTCCCGGCGGTCATGGGATCTTTCCAGCGCTTCCACAGAAGGCAATTGATCTCATTCTACCGGGTATGATTACTTTATTTAGAGCCAGCTACAACTGGGGGTACGTTCCTACTATCTGGAGACAGGTAAGTGCGATATTTATTCCCAAACCAGGCGATTGGCCTAGTGACCAGCCTAAATCATACAGACCTATAAGTCTATCATCATTTCTCCTCAAAACCATGGAGATACCTCTTGATTTTCATATTAGAGGCCGGTTAGAATTGTCTATCACTCGCACTGAAGTCAGGCAGCAGGCACTGGATGTATGCAATGATTGTGAGGCAAGTTCTTGAATCGACAACTACATCTAAGCTTCAAAAGCTCCAAAGAATTGTCTGTCTCGGTATCACGGGTGCCTTGCGTGCCTGCCTTACGGTAGTATCAGAAGCAGTCATTGGGCTTTCACCCTAAAAATCTTCATTAGAAAGACGGCCAATAGATGCGCTATTAAGCTGCAGCTAGAATACAAGTGCAAACCTGATTATCATGTAGGACACCTGAAAATTATTGACTCAGTTCCTGAAAGGGACATGCTTTGCACTATTCCTGACATCATGGTCAAAAAGTAATGTTTTGGCAGGTTATTTGAGGTAGAAATATTGGACCGTGCAAAATGGTCTAACGGTGTTTCGGCAATGGACGCTAGAGTTCTTGTCAAGTTCACAGATGGATCGAAGTTGGAATATGTAGTTAGAGTTAGTGTCTTTAATCCTAAAACCAAAGTGTCTTAACCAGTTGTAGTGGGTTCCATCGTTTTCCAGGCTGAACTCAATATCATAGAGATCTGCGCTAAGGTAAGCCTTAGTAATGGCCTTTGTATCAGTTCAATGCGGTTACGATGCTCTACAATATCTTTCAAGATATAACAGGAGGATAACAGGAATCGGATGCGTCCTTGGTCATCAAGGAATTGAAGTCAACGAATATTCAGATGAATTTCCCACAACAGCTTATTTTGGGCCTATACGGGTAAGGGTTAATATAAAATATGTGACGTAATTTCTAAAGCTGACTAATCCTCAAGAAACATTGCTCTCATAACTAATACACACAAAACTACCAAAGTCGAGTTTTGGCTGCCCATAGGAAGGAATTTTGTTAAAGAAATACACTCTATGTGCTTATTGCTCTATGCCAATGTAATTCTAATGCGATAATAAATTCGAATTCGCATTACCTACATTGGCATTACATTAGCTACATGCAAATGCTACACAAGTTCTTCTCACTTGGGACTTTAAACGCGCTGACCTTTTATTTAATTATAGAATTAATTTCGGTTACGCCACCTACCCTTCCCCATTGTAAGTCAATCAGTGTCATTGTTTCTGCAAATGGGAAAACTCACAGACAGCTAACCACTTTTTTTCAGTACTTACAAATGATGTAATGGCAACTCTTAGCCATCACCAAAAAAAAAAAAAACGCTCCTTGCAACAGGTTTTGTATATTCCCTTCCATTGAACATCCCACCCCACGCCCGCAGTAATTCTGCAATAAAAGCTCTCCTCTACGCACTACAAATCACTTGAATTTATTTTCGTCATTCCACAAATGGTGTTTCATTACGTTACATACCATTACATTCGCATAAAATCTCTTCTTACATCAAGAACAACATCTTATCCTGATGGCGTCGAAGAAACAAGCCTCCTTTGCTCCGGTGACTCCTTTGCAAACTGATGTGACATGATTGTTAGCTGAAGCTGTCGCATTTCACATACCATTAAGTGCACATAAGGATCAAATTTACCCAGCACCCGCACCTTCCCTCACCAAATTCGAAACGAAACATCGTTTCGTGCCGTCTGAGTGGTAACAACATTAAATGTAACTGTAATTACAACCAAAAGGAAAGCTACAAGCGAACTTACTCGTACGTACGTACGCTTCACGTGCCAGACAGGCTACAAGCTGGCAGTATAAGATGTGTACGTAAAACTTGGAAGGGCAGGCTGGCAAGGCGGCACGGATAATTTTATGTGACACTTTGACTTTGGGCAATAAACAGAAAAGGTTACACTGTTACACTTACAGCACCAAAGGCAATACACTCTCATCTGTAATTACACATTTGCGAGAATGTGCTTCTCGTAAAATATCCTTTATCATAATTTTTATTGCATCCAATTGGATTCTCTGAATACAGCATAAGTGGATATGAATATTCTGAGGAGGTAAAATGGAAATGGAAGTCAAACTAAAGTGGATCTACAGGAATTAAATGCAAGCAACGACATCTTTGTATTGGCGCTGAAATTTATATTTTAGTTCAGCACAGAGAATTATTTTTGGTTACTTACCTATAGAGTACACCTCCAGAGAACATTGGAGATACAGGGAATCGAGACCGTGAAGTTTAATCAGGCTTAACGGCAATTTAGGGGATGGGGTCTTCTGTGACTGTGTGAAACCAGGGATCCCAACTTGTCTCCTGTAGTAGGCACTCTCCTGGTTGACACGTTATACAACATTGTTACTTTGGCTTTCTAGAGAGTTCATAATAAATTTTGCAAATAAAAACACAACACAAACAACACAACAACAACAACATCGCATTCACAAATTATAACTTCAATAAACAAATACCAAAATTTCAAAATTCACACTGGTGATTACTTATTACTCACTGAAACACTTACATACTTCACATAGACGGTGGCTCTATTAACGTTCCAATTAGTCTAATTCAATTCCAAATAATAAATAATTACTGCGATAAAGTATGGGGTATTTATACCTAATCAACTGCTTCCAGAAGGTTCTTTTCTGATAAAAGTAACATTAAGAACCACCCAACGCATTCTAATATAATTTATATAAAAGTCCCCACATACAATATCAACACATAGAATTTTATTTTTTATTTATTCTATTAGCTTATTGAAGACTTTTATTTATTTAATATATATGACAATATTTCGGTCTTGCTGGCCATTTTCAAGGCATTTAGGCATAAGGCTTTGTTCGCTTTAAGCAACCGTGCGGGTATTAATGGCTTACGCTTCTCAAGTGACCCGAGATAGTTAAAGGATTGCACTACTACTCGCTACACTATTTTAATTGTGGGACCAATGTTGGATCTTTTACTCGCATCTGGATATTTACTGCTCGATCTGGATGAAGGTTTCCTGAACAGCTCTTGGGTTTCTAACAACGATGTCAATGTCCTCTGCGTAAGTTAGTATCTGAATAGACTTATAGAGGATTGTTGCCCTCGCCGTTACGTTTGAGTCTCCCATCACTTTCTTCAATGTCAGGTTGAAGAGGATGCAGTAGGCTAGTCCATTCCATTATCGGGCCGCGTTATTGATGTTGAATGGGATTGATAGTGAACCGGGTATTTTGGCTTCGTGGTTCAAAAGTCTGAAAAACGTACGAGAGTAATAATAACCCGGAGAGGTTCTCAATTCCCCGTTCGGATATGTCATTAAATTGTTCATTTCCATTTATGCGCAAAAATATACATGCACATCACAAATGGTCGGGAGAAACTAGAATTTGGACCGCAACTGTCTGTCGCGCCGAATATTATTAACTTTGTCTATGCTTGGTGGCGGCAGCATAGTGTGGTCTTCGGTCATTGGTGGAGCTTCCAATTCCTCAGTTCGCTGGCCATTTAGCAACTCATGAAATTGCTCTTCCCATCGCTCTAAGATGTCTTTAAGATCGGCGATCAGATTACCCCTTTTTCTTTGCAGTATGTCCAACGCTGCTTATATTGCGTAATACCGCGGACTCTTTAGTAGAACTTCCGCGCCTGGTGTGCTCCTTGCTCTCTGTACTGTTCTAGTTCACGGACGAGATTCTTCTCCCAGGCTGCTTTCTTTCGCCGGTGAACTGTTTTTTCATATCTTCTGATCTCTTTATATTCATGTTCGCGTGCCTGCGTTCTATGAGATTGTTGAATTGCTTGGTACGCAACATTCTAACGTTCAGTCGCTAACTTACATTCGTCATCGAACCAGTTGTTCCGATCTAGACGACTACTGTCTAAGCTGCAGTCAGCTGTATTAATGAGAGTATTTTTAAGGCGTGTTCATTTCTCTTCTACGCCCGGCATCTCAGCCCCAGGACTTACTCTCCCTGCATTTAGGGCGAGTCCTATCGCTTGACCGTAGTTGTTTCTGGTCTCTTCTTTGCGAAGGGCAGCCATGGTGAATCGAATCTGATTAGAGAATGAACTCTTTCGTGATGATGCAATCTGTGATCGGAACACCATACCAACAAGATAGTAGCTCGGGTTGACGTTGGCACCTCGGTACGTTCGTACCGTCATCAGGTTCGGGTTGTTGCGGTACTTTATCAACACTTGGTCTGTGTAGTTTCGAGTGGCTCCATCAGAGGATACACAGGTAGCTTAGTGTACGCGCAAACCTTGTACTCGCAACGACCAAATTATTGCTTGCTGCCATCTCTATGACTCGTTGTCCATTGTCATTAGTCTTCTCGTGTAATCTATGGGTACCAATGTACTGCCTCAATACTGGTTCCCAACCTATTTTAGCATTCATAACCCCCAGAATGATTTTTACATCCTATTGGAGGCAGACGTGGAGTTTTCTTTCGACTGATTCAAATAATTTTTCTTTTTCAACATATTGGGAATCCTCTATAGGTGCGTGAACGTTTATGAGGCTTATGTTTTTAAATCTGCCCCGCATGCGAAGGGTGTACGGCCGTTCATTTACTGATTTAAAGCCGATAACGGTGCGTTTCATTCATTTGCTGATTAGAAACCCCGCCCCTATGATGTCTTGAATGACAGCAGTAATATATGCCATATTCTGATTGTTGTAAGACACCATTGCCTCGCGCCAACCTTACTTTGAAGGCTAGCTCGATCTTACAGCTTTTTCCGTATTGGAGGAAAATAACCGCCGGCCACCACGTGGAGGTTTGATCACACTTCCACCAGAGTCAGAGATAGTTAGGGCCACCTGCAATTCTGATGCATTCAGTTCTGCTGTTGTCTGACTGCCGTCTTGTCTTCATATTCTAAAGAAATAACATTCTCTGTATGATGTTATTTTTTGTGGCTGGCTAGAAATGGCTTCAATTGCTACCGAAATGGGTAGGTGGTAAGGCCTTTAATATGTAACCCCATGTAGTATAGCAAAACAAGAATGGCCAAAGCTAGACTCCTGAGCACTTATGTCGATTTTTTTACAGTTTGTCTTCTGTGCACCTGGTTTGTATTATTCAGTTTAATGTCAATTGTGTTACAATTAAAATTTATCTTAATTTTATCATAAAAGTGTCGCTCCCATTATGGTTTGTGTGTCTGTTAAAATTTGTGAACCACTGAATTGGTATATGCTGATATTATTTCAGCACAGTTTCATCACTTTTTGGGGACATTGCCATTCAGTATATAGAGAATGATTATAACTTTTGATAATATTTTGTTTAAATGGATACGCAAAAATTTACTAGATACACACGCACATGTTTCGGACACAGGCCATTAGATTTAATTATATTTTCTTCTTAGAATGGTTATCTACTTTCGACCCAAAACTTTTGATCGAAATTTCAATATTAGATAATTTTCGTAAGCGCATCCCACCCTGTTTCCATATTGTATTCAAAGAAAGTTCAATCGTCCTGTTGCTTCCTTCCCCACAATCACTGACTTAAAACATCAGTTGTGTATTATACATCACAGCACAATGAAGTTCCATATGACAATTTAATGAACGCACAACAACGAATCCTTTGGTTGACATTGGACATTTTTCATTTTACACTTTTTTCGTCAAAATGTAAAAATCGCGCTATCGTCTGCACGATTTGTCAATCGTCATTTCCGTCTATCTGTACATTTGAAATCCATTTACGAATTGATCAGAGGGACGAGTAATTGAACAAAAGTCGCATTGCCCCCTGCTGGGGCGGCGTCTCCTCGCTACGTGCGAGAATAACTAACGCTAATGTCAGAGCATTGTCTCAGCCGAAATCGCACTCAACCCACACATATGCCCTATGCGACCTGCATGCAACAAACCATTCATTATTTTCATTTTTATGAGCTCAAGTGTTTGTGTAATTCGTTTTTGAAGCGCGACATACGTGTCCTTTCTCACAGCCTGACAACGCGCGCACAAAAAAAAAAGTGTTTTGTTGTCTCCGGATTGTGCGATGTGGGTTGTGCGATGCTAAATCTGTAAATCACTTTCGCTGTTGTCATGCACACAACAAAGCGCAGCAAAGTCATCTTTTGTTTAAAAACACACACACACACACACACACACTCATCTTTGTCGTCTGCTTCTGCAAGAAGAGACATCCTTGCTGCAGGAGCAGGGATCTATGTGCACTCTAAAAGCAACTCAACTCGCACTCAACGTATTAACGGCGGAGTGACCCCAAACAAAAGGCGCAAGGCTGTTGCATTCCCGCATCGGATGCTCTGTTACTTTTGTTTCGAATGGGGGTTTTTTTTCTCTTTATTTTGTTTGTTGCCCAAGCCTTTGACATTATCCTTCGTTACAAAAAGGATTTCGCAGTACAGTTGGATAGAACAAAAAATGTACAACGCAAAATGAATTTATTCCTCCTCTCGTCTGTATCTGTCTATGTCTGACTGGTTGGGAACGCACGTATGCTTCGCGAGAAATCCTTTATTGCATTAGTAGTTTTTGTTGTGCAGTTATCTGCACCCGAGTATATGTGTTGTTGTTCCTTTGCATCCATTTTCCATTTAATATGCATCTTTAAGTTGCTCGTAAAAGGACTAACTTAGTGTGTTGCGTCGCACATTAAAATGAATATCCAACTCCAATGTTAATACGATATGTGACATCCTTCTCATTGGTAAAAGCATCGGGGTCATTAAAGTTTAATGTGTCTTTATCTTTCACCTAAAATGCCGGCTTTAATTTAATTTAAAAGAAATTCGGAAACGGCGTTTTTTGCATACAGTCTTAAGCTTTTGTTATCCTTGAATATTTTTCTAATCCATCCAAGCATTCAGACCGCATAGTTAAGTGATGCAACGATGCACTTTCCATATGAATGATATCCTGATTTCTTGTTGGTTTTTTTAAAGAAAAATTTAAAGGTGCATGGTTTTTTGCTACCAATTTGATTTATATTTTATGTGCTTGTGTTTGTTTATATGTCGTCTGTCTATCTGTGTAATTGATACCAGAAGATACAGACAAACCGAAGAAGCCTTTTGGCATTGTATTTTCATGACTCCTTGGCTACTGATGCGGCTACATGATACACTAAACCACAAGGCACAAATTTATTTTCTTTTCTTTTCATAGTTCTATGACCCTCCAGCCAGAGGCAAAAACGCTTCTCTAGTTTTGCCGTTAAATGCTATGCGACCAAATGCGATTATTATTTTCCTTCGCGTATCCTTCTGATATCCAGGTAAGAAACAACAAACAGACTTTTTTGCTGGAAGGCCTTTTCGGTACGACGCGAGAATACGCACACAATTTGATTAAGTTATGCCACAAGCAAGATGATAATGATGATGTGGATATTCTGCAAAGGTAAACAATAATTTTATTTTTTGCTCTGTATCTTCGTCAGTTATTCTGAGATATATTTTGTGTCGTATGCCATGTTTTGTTGCGTCGTGGTGTTTTCACACAGCGGAGTATATCCAGCGTCCTGAATCGCATTTTTATTGTTGTTGTTTGTTCAACTGTGTTATCGCTAGGTTTGATGCAATGGCGCTAGATAAGACGACGTGTTGAAGAGACATTATTGTGCCATTGAGGTGCAAATTGTGGCGTAAATGAGAATGTTGTGAGAGAGTTTGTGAGAGTCTATATATGCACTACATACTTATTCCTTTATTTCCACCGTAGAGTTTCCTATTCCCACAGAGGAATATCAAATGCATGTTAATAATTTTGCTTTCCTAGCAGAAATATTTCAACAAAATGGCCAACGCCTATATAATTGGTTTGTCATCAAGAGTGCCACATATTGTTTTTAAAATGAAATTTGTGTTTGAGATAAAAAATTTGGGTAAAGATAGACACCATCGATGCCATTAATTATGGAACACAAGATCATTCAGTTGTCCTACACGGAAATGCCTCCAATTTTTCAAGTTTTTTCGCATAAATCGATCGATATGCTGATTCGATGTCGATGGTACTGAGAATCTGTGTTATTAGTATATTAGCCATTGGCTTGACATAGATTAGGTTAGGTTATGAGGTGGCTGTCGGCAGAAAATCGACACACTGATACAAGTATTGATCCATTATGATACCAAATGGATTGATCGTTGAACCGGTTAGAGCTTAGGATACTTCAAATGTAAATAATCATCATATTTGGCTGTACAACCGGTGTCCGGTCATGGCCTCCAGCAAAAAATCTCTCCACCGATCCCGATTTCGAGCCAACGTCATCCAGTTTGGCATACCTAAACTCAGAGCGTCCTGGTCTATGCCATCCTTCCAGCGTAGGCTTGACCGGTCTCGCTGTCATGTTCCATTAATCCTACCGTAAAGGACTTTCCGAACAGGATTTTGTTTTTTAAATTCGCGTACGCCTTAAGGGGTTCGCAATGCTCGGCTATATGCTTGGCACAGCGTGATCCTCTTCTCTCATGCGAGCTAGATGTCCTGCCAACCGGAACCTACCGAGCTTAACTCTCTTCACGATGTCGACATCGCGGTAACGCTCGTAGACCTCATCATTATAGAGTCTCCAGAATAGTCCTTCCTCACATATGGGACCAACAATTCTCCGTAATACTTTTCTCTCAAACGAGGGTAAGAAGTCAGAATGCTATTTGCTAAGCACCCAGGTCTCGGATCCATATATTAGTACCGGTATGACCATTGTCTTATACACCAGCAGCTTGGATGTTATGGTTAAGTTCGTGGATTTGAAGTGTCTTGACAGACTATAGTAGGCTTGGTGGCTTTAAGCAACCGTGCACGTGTTTCTTGCTCCATGTTGTTATCGGCTGCCATCGGTTGACCCAAGATATCTACAGCATTGCGCTCCACTATTTTAATTGCGTAACCAATTTAGGATCTTCTACTCGCAGACATGGCCACCATGTACTTTGTTTTGCTCTCATTTTTGTATAGCCCCAGATTTAGTTTTGCCTAAATGTCATGTGCTGCATAGAGGAAAGCTGTCAGAGGAATTCGAGATCCTATGTGGGGTACCACAAAGTTGCATTCTATCGCCTATACTTTTTTTAGTTGATGCTTAGCGATGTGTTTTGCGTAGCTTTATCTACTGGAAACGGAGGAATTCGTTGGACTCTTACATCTCAACTCAAACCAACAAATGTGAAAAGGGAGGCAAATGTTGCAGGTTTGAAGAGTAACTCAGTAACTCAAGTTAACATTGCTAGACAACCGGTAGAGAGGGTAGAGAGTTTCCAATATCTTGGGAGTATCGTCTCGACCGAAGGTGGAACTGAACAGGACATTGTAAACCGAATCGGCCAAGCCAAATCAGTGTATGGAATGATGTCGACGATATGGCGAATCAATGCGATCAGATACGACTGTTCCGTTCAAATGTTGAATCTTTGCTGTTGTATGGGTGCAGCACTTGGAAGGTGACCGTTTGTATTACAAAAAGATTATAAACATTCGTTAATAGGTGCCTAATGAATAGCTTAAAGGTTTTCTGGCCTAACTGTATCTCTAACGAACATCTTTCTCAGAGAACGGGTGAGGAACAAATATGCACAAACATCCAACGACGAAAGTGGCAGTGGATTAGTCATACACTCCAAAAGGCGACAGTTCCATAGCAAACTACGCAATGCAATGGAATCTGTTATCTCAGGATGGTAGAATAAAAGGTCGTCCGAGAAATGCATGGCGCAGAGCAGTTGAGGAGGAGTCACGGCAATTGGGATTGGAGTTGGAGAGAGCTGAAGCTCATTGCCAGGAACCGCACGTGATGGCGCGTAGGCGTAGTAGAGGCCCTAAGACCCATAAGGGGATATAGGATATAAGTAAGTGAGTAAGTAACTACAATACCTACATGTTGTGCTTGATTGTATATTTTCAATTGTGCAATACATGCTTCACAATACTCGTAATTTAATTTAACAAAATAAATGGTACTTTGGTAAAGGCTAGGTTTTTAAGGCAGACCTATCCACAGAGTTATGAAATGATTAACTAAATAACAACAGCTCTAAAGCGGTTGTAGTTGTTTTTTTCCAGGCGCTTTACGTCCATATTTTCACAGGGCCCCAATCCAGCAAAATAATTCAAAACTGAACCAGTGAACTTGCACTTTCCTGATGAGAAATTGCATTGGACAACGAAATTAACTTTTGTGAGATGCACTGAGTACGCTCCACAACGCTATACACTTTTCATGATAACCGAAATGTCTGTGGCCATTCTAGCTATCGCCAAAGCTGATCCTGCTGAGGAGTCGACTCTATTAAATAGTTTTCCAATTCACGTTCTCTACAGGCACTTTCGTCTAACATCAGCAACAGCAAAACCCGCAGAACCAAGCAGCCAAGAAGCCAATAAGAATTTTCCGAATGAATGATTTCCAATTTTCTCAAATTTTCAGCCCGTTCTCTCTGTGCCAAGTGCCAAGTGCCAAGTCAATATGGACGGCAGTATCTCGCCACCGATGACAGAGTATTTCCGCACGGATGATGGTCTCTCTCCTCCGGCTTTTGTGATATTCGTTCGTTGCCACACGGAATAATAATAATCACATAATAGCTTCCTGTTGACTGGCTAAGAAAACCACTTCATCATTCGGCAAGTCGGCAAAGCTTCAAGACGGCAGCAACCAGACGGCCTTTTCGAGAGAAATATTACAAGGATGTAAAGGATTCGTTTTCGCCATCGATTTATTTCCGAGGAAACTCTACTAAAGATTCCAACTGAACGCTTCGCATCATCATCGAAATTGCTGTCGTCGCCTGCGCTTCTTCTACGGAGCAATAAAATGCGGTCTAATGGCTCCTGGAGTAAGTACTTCAGCTAAGATGTGATGTGTCGCCTTTTCGAGGCATTGAGCTGGAGTTTGGTTCACTTCAAATTCCATCCACGACCGAAACGAAACGAGATGGACGACTTTTTGTGTAACGCAACACGTCCGTCGATGTCGACGCGACAGTCCAAAAGGCCAAAGGAATCAGTCGTGAAGATTAATCGCTATCGCCATTGCCATCGTCGTCGTCACCATTGTCGTAGTCTTTCATCTGGGTGCGAGTGATTTTTCTTCCATAAATAATTTTTCTCCTTCGTGGCCAACTAGTGAGAAGGGGGGAGCTGTCGTGAATGATGGACGCCAACGCGATACACGAGTGCAGCTAACGTACCATGCTATACAGTTAAATTGGATACGGCAGCACAGAGTGTCACCAGTAATATTAAAGGTCTTGGTAATTGACAGAGACAACAGAAGACTACACAATCCAAAGGGGTGCACCAAGCCAAAGCAAACAGAGCCGTACCAAAGGAGGACAAAGGATTGAATGCAGATGAACACAGATTAGGAAAATCGCTCGTCTCTGGCTCTGAAGAAGAAATTACCATACAAGATGTTGGTAGTCGTAGCACCAGCTGGAACTGGATGTTTGTACTTTGTACTGTCTAAAGATGTTGTTTTGGTTGGTGGGGGTGGGGGGTAATAGTTTCTGATTCCTTTTTTAATTTCCAATGCAAAAACGATTTGCATTTTGGTCGCTTTGGTGTGAAGTTAGGAATCTCTTTTGTTTTGTTTTACAACATTCCCGTTGGACTTAGGTTTGTGGCCACGACATACGCCCATAAGGTTCAAAACGATTCAATGCACTCCGATGGTGATGGAAGTCGTGACATTTGCAGTAAATTTAAATGTTCGTTTGTACGTTTGAAGATTAAACTGAAACAGGCCATTTACTGTACAGATAAGCACAGTTGACCGGTTTAAAAAGTTCAGCTGAAGGAAAATGGCCGAAAAAGTGGAGTAGAGTAACTTACTTTTGGGATCACAGTCGAATTTGATGGTAGAATAATGGAATCGTTGAACGAGTGTGTGTGAAATGGCTTAGAGGATCATACCCTTAAAGGAGCACGAAATAAAGAGGACAAATTGAAGATAAACATGACATAGATATGAACTCAATGTCTAATCTCAGTATAAGGAATGGAAATTAATTTGGGAAGGGGTAACGTAGGCTAAAATAGGTCAGCAGTCAGTATTCAGTATTATATGAGAACACTAATGACAATGGACAACGAGTCATGGATATGGCAGAAAGAAAGAATTAGATTGTTGCGAGTATAAGGTTTGCTTGTAAAAACATCCAGGAAGCCACTGGAAATAATATAGACACCGTGTGGATTGAAGGCCGCACAACCCAAAACAAATGACGGTACGAACGTCTTAGGTGCTAACGTCGACTCGGACCACTATATTTTTGCTAAAGTGCTCAGATCGTGGATTGCATCACCAAGACAAACTGCACTCGTGAGTCAACACAGCTGCCCTTTGTAAAAAAGAGACGATGAAAAACAAAACGATAGTAAAGCGACATAGCTTATAGTGGAGCGGATTTTTAAGGCGGAAAAGAGAAATAGGCCTCAAGGATACTATCAATCCAATGGTTCGATAATGAATGTAAGCTATCGACTGAACATAAAAATTTACCAAGCAGTGCACCAATTTCATAGAACGCGGGCACTCGTATAAGAATATTAAGAGCTCAGAAGATATAAAAAATTATTTAACGGTGAAAGAAGTCTGTCTGGGAGAAGAAGCTCGTCCATGAATGCTAACAGGTAACGGCACAGAACAGCAAGACCATAACAGAAGCGGAGGTTCTACCAAAAGTTCCGTGGTACAAAGCAATATATACGGCGTTGCACAGCAAAGATAACGAGGTTAATGCAATTGTACATCTTAAAGGCGCCTTAGAGCGATGATAAGAGCACCTTAATGAATTGATGAATGGCCAATTAAATTAAACGAAGACATAGGAGGCTCCACTTATGACAGACGAAACACTATGCTGCCGCCACCAAGCACAGACAAGGTTAACGGAGCTATAAATTTGCTCAAATATTAAAATTCCTTTAGCTCTCATAGCATCCCAGATTATAACTTTGGCTGTAGTCGTAGAGATCGGAATGCTAGTTGAAGAATGTAATCTAGCGACTGAATGTAAGAATGTTGCGTACCGAGCATTGAAACGCGGGCACGCAAAGACGAATACAAATGGCTCACACGATATGAAAACTATTCACCGCCGAAAGAAAGCAGCAGCAGGGAGAAGTATCTCATCCATGAACTAGAACAGTACAGAGAGCAAGGACTGCACCGGACGCGAAAGTTCTACCAAAGATTCCGCGGTATGACGCAATAAACACCGCGTTGCACATACTGCAAAGACAAAGAGGTTAATCTGATCGCCAATATCAAAGGCATCTGGAAGCGATTGGAAGAGCACTTAATTGAGTTTCTAAATGGCCGGCTAACTGAGGAATTTGAGGCTTCAACAATGACCGAAGACCACTCGATGCTGCCGCCAACAAGCATAGACGAAATGAGCAGAGCCAAAAATCGGCTCAAAAATAGTAAGGCCTCAGGATTAGATGGTATCCCAGCGGAGCTGATTAAATCAGGAGGCCCCGAAATACAACGAGCAATTCATGAACTAACAGTGCAAGCATAGAAGGAAGAAGCGATGCCAGAAGACTGGCGAACATGAATTCTCTGTCCCATACATAAGAAAGGATATATCAGAACATTCAGCAATTATCGTAATATAACGTTGTTTACTACCGCGTATAAGATTTTCGACTCTATCCTTTAAGACAGGATAGCCCCATACGCTAAAGTCATCATTGGTCCACACTAGCCAAATCAAGAACTGATCGAACTCCTTACGCAGGTGATGTTTAGAGTTTTAAAACTTACTACTCCATCATTTTATAGACTTTAAAGCCGCCTATGATAGCATATAGCCAGAGTAGAACTTTATAAAGCCATGAGAGTATTCGGCATCCCAAATAAACTGACACGACTCTGTAAATTGACCATGACCAATGCTATAAGCCAATTAAAAATATCTGTATAACTAACAAGCCCATTCAACATTTATACTGGTGTCCGACAAGGAGATCGACTGGTCTGTCGTTAGAGAAAGGGATCCGAGACTCTGGCGTAACGACAAGAGGAGCAATACTCTATAAGTCCATGCAGATACTGGCTCAAGCAAACGACATTAACATCGTTGGTAGCGTTGGTAGCAACCCAAGAGCTGTACAGGAAGCTTTCATCCAGGTTGAGCGGGTGTCACGAAATCTAGGGCTGCACATAGCGACAGTAAGACAAAGTATATGGTGGCCACGTCTGCGAGCAGAATATCAAACATTAGTCCCTCAATTAAAACGCGCACGGTTGCTTAAAGCCAACAAAGCCTGCATTAGTCTGTCAAGACACTTCCAGGAATTTACCCATAACATCCAAGGTGTATTAGACAATGGTCATACCAGTATCCGAGACTTAGATGCTTAGCAAAAACCATCTGACCTCTTAGCCGCGTTCGAGAGAAACGTCTTACGGAGAATTGTTGGCCCCGTATGTGAGGAAGGACGATTCCGGAGACTCTATAATGATGAGATCTACGAGCGTTGTCGCAGTGTCGACATCGTGAAGAGAAATAAGCTCAGTAAGCTCCAGTGAGCAGGACAGCTAGCTCGCATGAGCGAAGAGGATCCTGCTGGAAAGTCCTTTGAGGTAGAATTTGTTGAACACGACAGCGAGGCCGAACAAGCCTACATTAGAAGAATGGCGTCGACCAGGACGCCCAGAGTTTAAAGAAGCTAAACTAAATGACATCAGGAGGATATGCTTGGACCGTGATGGTTGTAGAGCCAAATATGGTGATGATCTTTTAAAAGATATTTACATCTTACTGAGAGTAGGCATATGTTACACTCGAGTGATTCAAAGAATTCGTAATTTTCATGATCTGTGGAATCATCTGTAGTATATGAGGCTTATGTTCTTAAATTTGGATCGCACGCGAATGGAAGTGAAATTTAAAAGGGAAATACTTAGAAGGATACTTAAAGTTCATAAGAGAAAATATCTGAAACATGAATCCTCAATGATCATTCTACTGAATTCTCTCGAAAAGAATTGACTGTTTATTTCTATTAGCGTTGATCTACAAACAATCACCCTGTTTGTTTTTGAACTATTTAATAAATTATTTCTGCATTTATTTTGTAATAATTTACTGAAAGTGGTAAAGTAAAGAAAAGGGCTGAGTGCAAGGGAGAGACAGTGATAGAGGTTTTTTTTCGAATTCATAACCATCAATCGATCTGTGCTTGGCATCATTTGGATGCACACAGCGATGCAAGGACAAGATGAATAGTATCCGCTCGAATGGTCAGCATAGTCATCAGCATAGTCATCACTAGCCCGCCGCCGCCGCCGCCTCCGCCTGTCCGTAACTTGAAACTCAGCGCTGCATTTTGACGTTCATCAGTTCAACGCGGTATTCGCGATGGATCTGATAAGTATTACTGTCATAGTATAGCGGCACCCAGATGAAATATACAATTTGGTTTCCATCCATCGTTGCTTTTTTTTTTATTTTTCGGTCTGTGCTTCCATCTGTATCCTTCCACGATGCACTCATTCATCTGTCAGAGGCAAGAACAATGGATTTAAAATTGCTGCATTAAAGTTTGACAGAGCGCGCAAAAGAAGGAGTGTACTGCCGGACGCGCTTTCCAAGGACGACATGCCACTCTACGGACGAGCATACAAAACTTTAAGAGCACCACGGACATTGACGTGCTGTAAAAGGTTGAAAGTACAAAAAGTGTAGGGATTTGGTTGGAAATTAATGAGTGATGGAAAATCATCAGACTGATAATATGCACTCGAGATATGACGACGATGAAGTCGGTGAAGTCGACGGGATGCATCGATTCATTTTCGCATTTTACACACCTCTGGTTGTGATTTAATTAATTTTTACACAGAAACCGGAAAGTTTTATTCACTTAAATTGGTAAGCTTGTTTTAGTATTTTGAGTAGAAATGTATTTAAGTTCTGCGATTTGTAAATCGCGATCAGATTCAGAAGAGCTATGTGCTGAGTATCCACCTCTCAAAGATTATCCACTGGAGATTACTGATAGATTCATAGTAGACTTTATTCGTCTCAAGCAACCGTATGCGTATTTTTGGTTTTATACTGGTATGAGATACTGCTCCCGATTTCCAGTGCATTATCTGATACAAGCATAAAACAGCTGATGATGATCGAATGATGCGCTTTTGGCCACAAATATGTACTTTTTGTAAAAATAATTTCTGAAAATAATATAATAATTCATATTCACTTATCAATTACTGAGGTGAACTTACACTTCCCTAACTACAGCTTTTCTTCCCAGTATATCTTTTAACTAAGCGATAGTTAATAGATATAAAGTTCTGCAGGAATAGTCAGTATAACTTACAAATAATAAAAGTAATTTTTTTTCAAAATTTTTATTAATGCTGTTATCTAATGGAAAGTACCTAATTGTAATAATCTTTTTTTACCTAGTTACCCATAATGAAGCATTTGTCATTTGAATTCATCTTCTCGCTGTGCCTGAAATTCCTCTTAACTTGAAATGTTTATCAAAAAGGTAATTCATTGGCACGAGACCATAAGACAGACAAGTACAAAACAGCATTAATTGCTGCTCTTCTACGAATCAGTTCATCAGCGCCATTTGAGATAAAAAAAACCCGACTAATTAGTACTCTGTCGTCATTTTAAAATAAAAGGATAAACTAGAAATTGCACATTCCTATATAAATAATGAGCAACAAGGATTTAATAATAACTGAAAGTACTTTCAAGTATGTGTGCCATGCCAAATGTTTAAGGATATTATGAGCTAAAAAAATATCACAGATATTGGGTACTCTTTTAAGCCAAATAGAACTTGAAATTATAAAAACTAACATAAAAAATTCAGTTTTAATTAAATTCTTTTATTCATTCGAAATTCCGTTAATCTTAAAACCTGAAAATACTCTCGAGCATATAGACGTCATGGTTATTCTTGACAAAAAGAATTCTTGAAATCAAATTTTGGGGCAAAATCGACACCCACAATGTATGCCCCCAAGGCGTGGATTGTTACTGGTGGTGTCAGCATAACCTGACCCTACAGAAAATAATCAAAAGGTGTCAAATCGCATGATCTTGGTGGCAATTTTCAGGTCTATTTCTCCGAATGAACTCATGGCCAAATTTTGATTTCAATAAGTCGAAGGTTTCCGTCGCTATATGCACGTAGCGCCACCCTGTTGAAAGTACATCTCGTCCAGTTAAACAATCCTAACATTTCTCTTAGGTTGACACGTGTTTCCATGCCCTCAAGTAATGCATCGATATACTGCGACATCAAAAATGATCAGATTCGACCATATGTTCCTCTAGAACTGCGATTTTTGAGCATTTGCACATGATGGCTAACCCGGGTGTTAAAACATCAAAAGAGATCGTTCGTTCGAAGTATGTGTGACCATCCATTGCGCGATTTGGGCACGTAGTTGCATCAAATGCTAAAAAATCTCAGGTCTTTCGACATACCCAGAGTTTGATTGGGAAGTACGAATTGCCAAATGATCCTTTTCACCATATTAACGTCAATATTATTAACCCTTACCATCGTCACAAGGTGACAGAGTTACTGTGTGACTTGTATAGACAGGTTCACTAGATGGACTGAAGCGGTACCAGTATCTGATATAACCACAGAAACCATGGCACGGGCTATTTATATCAATTGGATATGTAGATTCGTTGTTCCTAGTTTTATTATAACTGACTAAAGACGGCAGCTAGAGCCTATGTTTTCTGAATTTGGTTGGGAACGTTGTAGATTGTCACCTTACCATCCAGCAGCAAATAGCTTAATAGAACACTGGCATCGTGACTTAAAAACTGCACTCAAGTGAAGAAGATCATAACTGGGTTAAATATCTCCCAACGATCTTCTAAGGGAATGCGAGCAGCTTTGAAACCTGATCTGGGAGCAATTACCTCTAAGCTAGAGTTTGGATTACCGGGAGACTTCCTTAATCCAAAGTCTGATTTGACGAGTGAGTCTGATTTTATGGTGCAGTTGAAAGAAACCATTAATAGGTTGTGACTAAAAGAAACTTCCAAACACGATAGACTTATTATGTTCGTGCAAAAAAATTTTGATTTCTAATCTCGAAAAACTCACAAGACGTTTTTAAATCTTACAAGCTAATTAGATACAATTAACACTTAACCTATGTTAGTTTTTTTATATTATAATGCACTATTTGGTTAGATTTTTTTATTTTGATTAGTTAGCTAGGTCCAAAGGAACTTTTCTTTTAAGGCGCCGATATCTAGGTTTTCATAATATTTCCCGTGCTAATGTGTTGGAATGTTGTTCTAGCTTGATGAGGTGTTTTTACTGTACTATTGTATCTGCTACTATTTCAATGTTGAGATCACGCTGTATGTTTGTATTTTTTATGTATCAAGGTGCGTTTACAATCCTTCGTAGAATTTTTGATTGTGCACATTGCAGTTTTGCTATGTTAGAAGCACAAACTGAGCCCCACAATTGTATCTGGTAAGTTTAGATGGTTTTGAGTACCATTTTATATAACAATGCTTTCGACTCGTGGACTTGTAAACAACATAACAGACAAACGTTTGTCAAAATATAAGCACGCTGTCATCAGCCGTTTGGCAGATACAGCAGCGTGAAGTTAGTAATACTTTCATCGAACCGAACCGAAGCAGTCTAGGGTTAGTATAGAAAGTTTTCCGATTAGCCTATTTATTTTATCACATTTGAAGTTCATTTGGTGGCGTTTTATTTCAATATGTATTTCATTCATATCAATCTTCTATCTAGATGTAGATCTAGCAATGGGGTAGACTGATCTTGTTTATTTTAACCGGTGAACAGGTTTTTTTTTTTACAGAGGGTTAGTATAATATGATCTTATTTCTGCTCGTTTGCCTTTATTCTCCATTTGGAAAGCCAGTTAGCTATTTCTACTAAGTTTTTTTTTAGAGAATTCTTGACGCTATTTACGAATTTTCATGAGAAGCCAGTAACGCAATGAGCGCACAAGCAATTTTGGAAAAAATATCTTTATTTCTCTACTTATTCTCCTTTCAATACACGTTTCCTGGCGATGTTCAGTAGCTTCGACCGTTAACCGCAGACTCCAGCTCTTCATTGTTTGCAATTTTTTTTTACCAGCGAGCCATTTTCTAGTTTGGCAACAGAAAATTATCCATGGGGGCTAAATATTGCGAATAGGGTCGATGAGGAAGCTACTCGAAATTTAATTCTTTGATTTTGGCCATCACGATGACGGATGTGTGAAATGGTGCATTGTCCTCACCAAATGCGGGCTTCTTTCCTTGAGTTCATATTTCAAACGCTACAATATTTATGCATAATACACACCGTTTCCTTTCTGAAGATAATTGATGAAAATTTTTCCACGCGCATTCCAAAAAACTTGTAACGAAGTTTATAGCTGGGGTATGCTCAGCGGATCCACCAGATTCGTCAAAGAAATTACATAGACCATTTGTTTTTTTTTTGTTACTTTCATTTTATTGCTTATCTTAACATTGGTTTTATATTTACAGATTCTTACAATGTATTATTACAGGATTTGTTTCTACATATATATGCTTCCTCTAGTTTTGCGTTGGCTATTGAGTCGACCTTACGGCATCGCAAGGTGCATTTCCTGATTCGTGAGTCGTGCTAAGTATGATAACTGTCCCAATCGAAAACTAAGTTCCTGGCCCCTATAAGCGGAATAGAACTTTGAACTTGTAACCCTTTCCCAAGGGTAGGAGGAAGTTACAAACCATATAAAATCTGAAAGACGTAGCTGGCCAAATCACAACTGGAGAGACTAAGTCCCTGCCCCTATAAACGTAAAATTTAAGCTTTATAAGGTTGGTACTTTCTACCACAGTCATTCTTTTTAAACAAATCCACTTTTTTTAAAAAATGCAAACATCATCAATCAATCACACATAAGTAATTCAGAATTGCATTCAAAAGGTTGTATTTGTCCCAATATTCAATTGATCATTAATCCAGATAGTCGTCACAATCAAACATCCTGCGCAAAAGATTAATGTCAACATTGATCTGGCAAATAATCCTTGATAATCGTCGTTTACGTTCGAGTATATAAAACGCGAGTAACTGGAAGCTGGTGATGGCCATCAGCGCAGTCAGGAGTTCAATATCAAAACAAACTCCTTTTCAATGGTTGGTTTATCCTTCATCGATATGAAATTGCACATTCGTTGAATTATGCGCGGGAATGCGGTTAACGGATGCGTACGAATGCCACCATTCAGTGCTACTGCTCCCGGGTAGAGATATTAACAAACTTTATAATGGCGAGCGGCAATAGAGAAATGGCGCGATGATGAAGATTGTAAATATCCTGCGGAGATGTGTAGACGGTAATCACACACACACAAATCCGGCACTTGAGCAGTGTGATTAGCTGTTTGTTTGTTTGTGTGTTCGTTTTTTTTTTTTCATTTTCCCCTTAGTTCGATCGTCAATTGCGTCGCGTCCATTTCGGTTGCCATTTTATTTTTCCTGCAGTTGCAGGACTTCCTGTGTATACTGCAACTTTATCTATTTGCGGCAATGGTGAACTAAGTCGACTGATAACCTCACTAAATACACTTGACGTTGAATCCTTTTTTTGTTGTTGTAGATTTATATTAAACCATATGGCTGGTATCAGACGTATCCTGGAAATGGCAGCTCATCGGCTTTAAAGCATTTAAGTGTTTGTATGGTAGTGGTGCAATGGCATGATGACGATTGATTTTTCCATATGATATTTTTTATCCATTGAAGTTATATTCTAGCGATTCGTTAGCTGTTTGCATTCGTTCTTTGGCTTGGTTAAAAGGTTTTGTGGAAGGGGATGGATGAATGCGGTCTGCGGATGTGTTAGAGGATTAATTGAAAGATTCCTGTGGTGTGCTGCAGGAGCAGATGCTATAAATGTTATTCGGAATGCTCGTATTGGCTTATAGCAGACGAGTACTATATGTATTATCCTTGTGGCATACTAACAATTTCGTGCATTAACTGTAGTAGCTTGTTTACTGATTTTATTATTTTGTGTTTCTATCTTTATTCTTTTTGTTCATTTTATTTATTTGTTCATTTGTTCATTTGTTCATTTGTTCATTTGTTCATTTGTTCATTTGTTCATTTGTTCATTTGTTCATTTGTTCATTTGTTCATTTGTTCATTTGTTCATTTGTTCATTTGTTCATTTGTTCATTTGTTCATTTGTTCATTTGTTCATTTGTTCATTTGTTCATTTATTCATTTGCTCATTTTTTCATTTGTTCATTTGGTTCATTTGGTTCATTTGGTTCATTTGGTTCATTTGATTCATTTTATTTATTTGTTCATTTATTCTTTCGGTTCATTTTTTCATTTGGTTCATTTTGTTCATTTGTTCATTTTTTCATTGGTTCATTTAGTTTATTTGGTTCATTTGGTTCATTTTGTTCATTTGTTCATTTTTTCATTTTTTCATTGGTTCATTGGGTTTATTTGGTTCATTTGATTCATTTGTTTATTTGATCATTTTATTATGTTATATTATAATTTTTTTTAGAAAATACAGAAAGTTTTCTCTTCATATCCTTTATCATTGTTATAGAACTTAAAATTCAGCAACAACAAAATAGCAAAAAGCAAAATTAACTATTAAATTTTTATTTTTTCAGGTACGTATACACGCGGAATGCTTTGATTGCTATCTTGTATCTTATCCAAACGCATGGACAGGTATTTGTTTATTACTTTACTTGATAATGTTGAAAATTGTACCCCGAATTACATGATGAAACTTAGAGATTCCTCGAAGGACATTTTACTAGCGGCCAAGATTGAAAGTTTTTCAATTACAAATTGCTATTCAGTGTAAAATATTTATATAGGATAATGTAGGATTGGATAAAATATTAAAAAGGGTATAAAGAATCTTCAATCCCTACAAACGCAATAAAGATGTAAACATCTATCAGGAACAATTTTTCCTGATCAGCGTGTCTCCCATTCTAATACATTTTGTTTATGAATTTTTTATCTGAGCCTCTATTTGCCTCAATTTTTCACCTCTATCTACATGTTCTACATGTTCCTTTTTGTTATGCATTTTTTCCCATTATTTATAATAATTTAGGACAATATCCTGAAAATGTGCGACGAATTACGACCGCTACGTCTGTGATCATCATACACAATGAATAATTTAAGCGAAATTTGCGTGCTGGTTTATTTATGTTGTGGGGGCGGTGGGTGTTGCACATCGGATTATATCGCGCCATATTTTCCCGCCTATAAATGCAAAGTTTTACAGCAATTTTATCACATTCTTAGACCTATATACTTGCATAGCAACAGCGTACTAATAGATAGCACACATGATATTATGAATGGAGTGAAGCACAGCACACATTGCCCAGCTCAAGCTTCTTCCTGTACAACGATGATTCTTTTCCGTTATGTATTTGCTTGCCGCTGCTTTAACTTTACGGCTTTTTTATTTCACGTGAACACAGACACACATCCGCTACCAAACATATCGGCAGATTGTGTGAATTTGAAAAATGCTGATGATTTATGAGGTATCGATGTGAAAGAAATTCACCAGTCGTCGTGCCGTGCTTTGTAGAGCTCCGGCCTCGTGGTCATTCTGTAAGTGGTTTTATGTTTTATGGTTTTTTTTTTTTTTTGCTGTTGGTAGATTCCTCTGAAGTAGGAACTGAACGGTTTTTTTATTTTCATTTTTGATTCCTTTCGAATGCTTTTTGATTAATGACTTTTTGTTGAAGTTCTTCTCTTTTTGCCCCTCACTCCACTGCTAGTGTTGTACTGTTGCATCAATATGTCATAATTCCTAATTGATTTTTCAGAAGTGTGAAAAGAGGAAAATTGGGACCTAACAAATGGCACAGGAACTCAAAAAAAAAAGATGTGGCAGAAGGTAAAAGGAATTTACCACGGTCTTGATAAATTGACTTGAGTGCGGCCGACTTTTTATTTACTGCTGGCATATTAGTGTATCTTATATATAAGAAAAACTTAACTTTCTTTTGGAAAACATATTTCCTTATCTTGTCGCTACTCAAGTTTATAATATTTTGTATTTGCTTCGTAGTGCTGTTGGTTTATGAAAGATCCAGAAATACTTTCTGCCTGTGGTTTCAAGAGATACCACTCTCTCCCTTGACATCCGGCTTCCTCTTCTATTGTCCTTTTCCATGCCTTAGTTGGACGACAAACTCGACGGCTACCTTGTTGATTACAGTCGAGCGCTTGTTTCGTGATATTGTCTGCTGGTTTTCTCAAAGTGTAGTCAATCCAAATCTATATCCGCCGTCTGATGGTGACCGCGATTGCTTCTTGCTGGGTAACTCTCCACAAATAGTTATTAGTGCGATAGTGTCCGGCCATATTATTCTCAGTATCCGTCTTGAAAAGATATTGACGAAGACTTGGAGGCGCGTCGCATTTGACTCTGTAACTTGTCACGTTTCGTAGCCAGTCAAGAGAACTAAGAGAACGATAGTTCTGAAGATCGTTATGGAGTTCCATATATTATTTAGCATACTATATGATTGTCGCGCCTTGTTCACACAAGAGCACACATCCAAAATATCGCCACCATTTTTTGACATCCAGCTGTCCAAATAACAAAACTTATCGACTTCCTCTATCTGGTGTCCGTCAATCGATGTATCAGATGTTCCACTAGCGTTAGTAATTTTGTTTTTGATACTTAAATTTTTAAGCCCACTTGGTTATCGTGGAGTGAGATAATGTTGATGAGTTTTTCCAGAACATCATAACTAGAAAAAAATAGCAACACAATGTTTCGTCCCGTGCAAAATTTATAAAGACCTATACCGGCACTTAATTGTAGGTCCCTCCATTTGTGTGCAAAAATATACATGCTCAACACAAATGGTTGCGAGGAGCCAGGCCTTGGACCGCATGGTCTGTCGCGCCGGTATTATTATTATACTGGGGAGAGCGATACTTAACTGACTGTTTAATAGTTATACGCAGGATGTTAAGTGCAGGAACAGTTTGAGCGAAATCTTCAGAATTGGTTCCAAAGCATTCTCTAAGCGCCTAGATATTATATTAGAGATCACTTTGTTTATGATGTTCAACAGAGTAATTCCCCTCTATTTTTCGCAATTGCTATCAACAGGGTATCCTCTCTCCAACGGGTTAATTTTTGTTTCTCCATAAGGATCAAAGAACTGTCTATTGCCTTAACAGTATAGTTGATGTTTTTATTTTCTTATTGGCTTGTTTAGGAGTGAATTGGTAGACTGTGCTATATTGGCTTCCATCAGCGACTTGCTGGCGGTCCAGACCCCTATACTTCGGTCAGCACCGGAGGATGCGTTTAACTCTGCTTTTATGCATGGGCGTTCACGAATGGTGTTCCATGTGCTATTTGATAACTATTCTTTTCTAGTTTGGTCGAGGTAACCTAAAATGGTTGAGGTTGCTTCTGTGTACGCATATACTGTTTTCTCCCATTTAGAGTATCTATCTCCGAAATTGACTTATTTATGCGGGAAGCAAATTGCAAATTCACATCGGGGTTTTTCGGTGCTGCTACACGTGGCTTTCTCGTTGTTTAGCTTCATGTTGTTGAGGGAACTGCGAGCTTCAATCGGCACACGGCCAACGACAAGGTGGTGGTCACTATAGACTTCTGCTGCTGTTCGCGGGTTCTAACGTCCAGCAACGATGCTCGCCACGTGCGGCTTATAGCAATGTGATCGGTCTGGTTTTTATACATGCGATCATAAAATGAGATCCAGATGGCCTTGTGCTGTAAAATTGTGCCTTTAATGAAAATGTTGTGGACAGAACCAAGGCCATGCTTTCTCATGACATGTACCCAATCATTGTTGTCGCTGCACACTTTTGCGTTAAGGTCGCCCATAAAAATTACGTAGGTAAAACACGTCTTTTTCTTCAGAGGTGGCTGGTTCGGTTTGTGCGTAGACTGGAACACACCCGATCTTCCGAACAGCTGATTTAAAGCTTGCAAGAACAATTCTATCAGATATTGCTTGCGAGTCTTGTAGCGATCTTCTCGCAACTTTAGAAAGCAGAAATTTCACTCCATTCGCATGGTGTTCTCCTGCAGGCTTATCTGAAAAAATTGAAAACTCGCCGGTAGATGTTCGCTTTTCCCCTACTCCAGGCCATCTCACCTTACTAAGGCCGAGAATATCTAGATGGTATTTACGAAATTGTTGTGTTAATTGTGCTGAAGTTGTTGTGTTGAAGAGCATGCGAATACTCCAAGTTCCAAAGGTTCCGTCGTCCAAAGGTCATTGTTGATAATTCCGTAACGCATCCGAGGCTTGTATTAGTTTCATTTCTGTATACCCAGTCTCATTTGTGAGACTTAGCACATACTCCTTTCGCAAATTACTCTTCATTGCCTTCAGCTAGTTGGTTTATGCATTGCTTGTCGCTTCTAAAACCATTTTGAAAATATGTGAAATTGCTCGAAATCGGGACCGTAAAAAAGATTTTTTGCTGGCGGCCATGACCAGTGACCACAATCATCATCATCAATTTGCGTTACGGATCGCCGTGAGCTTTTAAGCTGATCCATTTTGATCCAATGTCCTTCAGTTGTATACTGCCATACTTGTGACATCCGTTGTTGCTTTATTAAGACATCGTTCGCGTGGTCCTCGCTGATGGTGTCAAAATAATATTGGGTTGTAGTCCGTTGAGCTTCTTGTGGGTCGTAAGAATTCCTTTTTTGGAGGTACATGACCCAGCCCACTTCAAACGCTTGGGTTTGATGTATTTTAAAGTCTATAAGTCTATGTCATATAAACGTCAAGCTTATCTCATTTACATAATGAATTTATATTTCCATTCTAAGGGTATGGAAGAGGGTAATGCCTGCACATGTCCCTTGAAATCTTCAAGTATAAGGGCAATTTATGCGACCACAATAAACTCGAAACACGTACAACAGTGCCAAGAAGAATTGGACCCGATCAGCATCATAGTATGGCTGCCGGGGCAGAGAAATATAGAAGGTAATGATAGGGCGGACGAATTAGCTAAGATGGGCGTCGCTATGAACACCGGCTCTATGGAGAGGGTTAGCTGTTCAATGGGCTCAGTCAAGGAGCAAATTCTCTCCTCTTTTAATATTAAGGTCCGAATTGATAGACGTTACTACAACTACAACTCATGCTATAGCAATGAAATAGAGTAGGAGTGAACGTTGTAGCAAGGCTTGTAGTCATCAAAATCAAAAGCAAAAGGAAAACCACCTAGTTGTTATCTAAAACCCGGAAGGATATTGCCAGAGTTGTTGCTATCAACACGGCCCACTGGCCAGTGGGCAGCCATGCTGCTAAGTTGGGTATACCGCACAGAAGTTGCAAAGATGAAAATGAGAACTAAACTCTCATACACTTACTCTGTAGTTGTCCGGCCCTTGCAGGGCCAAAATTCCGGAATTTAGGTAAGCCATTTTTTCACGACCTGAAAAGAGCTCTCAGATTACAGGATCATCTAGCTGATCACGTATCTAAACGCTACAAGTTGGATTTAAGCCCCTTAAGTATCCATACTAGGTCCCTCGAGATTTGGTCATCAAAATGGCGCAAACTAGCGGGGTCCGCCACACTACCTACCTACCTACCTAATTAGCTAGCGCATTAGTTCGGGGAGAACCTGGCCTTGACTAACATGCCTCTCAAATTGGCACTGTACTTTGCCATCTGCCTCCAATTGATATGTTACTACGCATTGTAAATAGTAGGCAGATCTGAGTTATTGAAGTACATCTTTCACCGTTTAAGGAAACCTAAACTTTTCTTAGTATTTTTGGCGACGACGAATATGTGGACATTCAAACGAAGCTTGTTGCTTACAAACATATCGAGAATTACTAAAAATACGAAAAGCGACGCAAGATCCCTTTATGGATAAGGACTGGTCCATCTAACACAACGGATTTATGTATGCTGCTATAAGTTAGACCGCTAGCAACTGCACTGTATGAAAATAGTTCTATCCCATAGAGTGTTTAATACTCGAAGGTACAGGCGAAGACAGCACGTAATCAGTAAGCGTGGAAATGTGCTGCAAAATTTGCGGTACGCAGTCCTAAGAATGGACATCTTTAATGTCATTAGTAGTGTCGACGAGGCAGCATTTCTAATTGGTTCTGGTCGATTGAATCGGTGCTCCTCTGTGGGATTGGCTCCTTACTTTTTGCAGATATTCATGACTTATCAAAAATGTTCAAATAAAAACTGGAAGACAAGTACCGAACGCCAGTTCTTGAGGCAAACATGATAACCAATAAGAAGTAAGACCACAAGAACAAAAAATGCAATGCAAAACCAATACCAAGACTCAGCCTGAATACCAATACCCTATTGTCTTGATCTGGCGTTCGCTTATCACTAATGCCACTTCGAAAATATCCTCTAATCTTCTTCTCACAAAATTGCAAGTCCTTGCTTTAGCTTCAAATATCTGCAGTTTTACTTGTAGCACAAAAAAAAATACTTAATCGTAGAAGGCTTTTAATTTGGAGTTTAGAGGTTTTTTATGCAATACCCTCGTCTTTGCTTGGACTAAATGTATTCGCATTATTTGTTCATGTTTGCTCCTGATTTTTAAATTGAGTCTTTAAAATTAAAGCGGCGATGATCCCATTGCAGAACATAAAATTTGTTTTTAAAATTTGTGGGAAGAAAACTTTAAATTTTCAATGAATTAAAATGCAGTAGAAATTCCCGCAGAGTCCACAGCATTGGTGTGCTGTGTGGGCCACAGTTAAAGTGAGCTCACAGCGAATGCAAGTGCAGGAGCCATATACATTCATGTGACCCTTGAGAATTGTTTACCCTTATATTTTGACAAAATTGAAAAGCATTTCTGTGCTAGTCCCCCTTTCTCTCTGTCTGTCTCTTTCTCTTTTATATTTTTGTGCTATCCACAACATTTTACCCGTAATATCACGTCAGTGGTCAATGAAAACTCCTCAGTGCAATAGGGGATGGCAAATGCATCCTGATGCTCCCACACAACTTTCTCTCCTCCATCATCTCGCGAATTCATCATCCTGCAGGAAATTTCTTCTTTCATTTTCAGATGAAAGCGATGCAACGAACGATGTTCACAAAATCATTTTGAGGGACAGCGCCACTGTTGGAGTATAATGGCCAACTATGTGTGTGAGAATGTGTCTGGCCTGAGTGGACAGGAGGATAACAACCCCTGCAGCGCAATTTAGTTTAAAAATAAATTAGCATTAGCAAACAACACACACACTCGCTAACACACAAGTACGCACATCAAACAATCGCCTAAAGGCCAAAAGCGACGCTTCATTTTCCTTCTTTGGTTTCGTCCTCTCATCTCACATGTGTTGCATAGCATGGCTCCTCGGTGGCCGTCCCGACAGTTAGGAGTTAATGCACGTCACTTTGACAGAGACCATCAGCAGACATGCGATTTCTCTTTTGATTTTCTGTGCACACATAATCTCATAAAATTATTTGCTGCACTCGCTCAAATTATGTACCATCATAGTTATCCTGTTAAGGATGATAAATAAATGAAGTAAGTACCACCATGGCCGCGGTGTTTTGCCATATGAGGGAGTCATCATCAATGGTCGAAAGATGAACTTCACTTACAGCAAGTGAGATACAGGGAATTTATGCGTGCCCTGCAGCAATTAAAAAGGAACAGAAGGAATGAAGCCAGTGAAGGTGGGGAATAGTGCATGTTCTCTTTAAAGCACATGAAGAAGCCGTCATACAAGGTGTCCTTAACTTTTGTTATATTAAATTTAAAAACTGAAGAATTCTTCCCGGCTTTTCAGCCTTCCTTTAATACGCACTACGGGATATTAAAAAAATTACTGTATATCTTTAATTATTAAATAAATTATTAGTCAACACAAGGATAACAGGATCGTCGTTTTCTGTATACAAAATTAGTTAGTTTATCCCTTAAGTTTGTTGAAACATCTCTGTGTTAGTGAGTTCTTAACAGCTATTTAGCCACATTGGACTGCATGTAACATAGATCAACTGTGAATCATTTACCCCATCAAACCATAGCTGAATTTTCAAAGACATAATTGCCAGCAATATCAACTCTGATCTCCACTTTAATTCGCTAAACTCTTGTAGATGACATATTTCTTGGATCTAAGATTTTTACCCGCATTTGTTTTTATAATTTGCGCAAGGGTAAATGGGTTCGCACCCTTATAATGCTCGGCTATACGCTTGGCACAGCGTTGGCGTTAAGGAAAAGGAGGAGAAAATAGAAAATGTCTATGAGTTTGTGCTTTGAATGCCTGATCTCCAGCTGGTGCAAGGTAGTTTTAAGCGCACCAGACCCGATATGATAGTTATACGCAAGTTTAGGGCTATTAAAAGCCCTGTAGATAACAACCAGTTCAGAGGGAGTGAAATATTTCTTGCATCGGGTTAGAAAACCTAAGCATCTCGCATCATTTTTGGCGACAGTGAATATGTGGTCATTCCAACGAAGCTTGTTGTTAACGCACATACCCGGAATTGTCAGTTTTTCAGTTTCCTCGATGTAAGTGCCATTCATGGATAATGGCATTGCATTTCAGATTCATTTTGACGACGGGCCACAGCATTGGGTTTTGAAAGCGTAATATTCTACTCGATTGTTTTCTTCACATTTTATTATCCCGTCCAGGTCAGAATTTGACGTGCTTAACATATGCAGCTGTTGGAGTTCCACTAGAGAAGTTAATTGACGTTTATTTGAGGAGCTGAGAATCTGCGAGAGAGTAAATTAGATCAGAAGCAATGGACAAGTGATCATTTATAAAAATGAGAAAGAGTGTTGGGGATAGAACAGATTCCAGGGTACCGCCAGCTGAGAGTGCTGTCATCGGCGAAAGATTGAATTGTATTAGAAGCAATGGATAAGAGATCATTTATAAAAAAGAGAAAAAGTGTAGGGGACTAAGCAGAGCCCTGGGTAACGCCAGCTGAGAGTGCTGTCATCGGCCAAAGAGTGAATTGTATTAGAAGCAATGGATCATTTATAAAAATGAGAAAGAGTATCGGGGATAAAAGGGAGCCCTGGGTGACGCCAGCTGAGAGTGCTATCATCGGCGAAAGAGTAAAATGTATTAAGAGCCCAGCTCATAGAATCCGTTGCGTCCGTTGTGGCGTAGTAAGCAACTGACAGATCAGTGAAATACACGGGTTCTTATGAAAATTGTCCCAAAAGCAAAGCTTGTGATGGAAACGACGCAAAAAGTTGACCAACTTTCAACTTTTCTCTCTGGCACACCAGTTTGAAGTTTATTTTGGCATTTGTTGTTGTTTGCCTGAACGACGACAACGTGTTCATTGGGTCCCCTCTTTGCGTCACATATGGCAACGTTAACGAATACGTCGACGCCACTGACGCAACGGATTCTATGGGCTGGCCCCTTGAGATACTGATACGTTTTTCTGAACTCGCTTTCGTGTCGGTCTGTCTGTTCGGGTGGAATTTTGTAATTAATTTTATACTACCTTTCTATTGAGCTAGAGACTTGAAACTTTAAACATAGCTCAGAACTGGATAAGCATTGACAAATCGCAACGCAGATTGCTGATGATCAGATCAGATCAGGCTACTATGTACTTTTGGTTGTAAGGGGGACGGATCGGATGGGTGTTTCTATGTGGATGGTGGAGTTGATTATAGGCCGCGGTGTGCGGCTGAATTTTTCGTTTGAGATTAACTCGATGACCACGCACTCAATATTAGATAGGGTTGGTCTTTGGCTGGTAGAGGGTATTGGTGGTTTCTTGGAGGTCTTTGGTTCATGAAAATGTTCCTGATGGGCTGACGGGTGGTTTTAAGTTTTGGGGTCTTGGTGGGGATCTTGGCGGTCTTTGGTTGTCTTGGGTAGGAGGAATCTTAAAAAGCATCTTTGGGTTTTGGTGTCTTGAGAGTGGGGTTTCGATCGAAACAGTAAGGAGTTTTGGGCGGCCTTTGGGGGATCTGTATGAGATTCATGGGGGTCTTGAAGTGGTCGTAAGAGATGCCTTGAGGTGGGCATCTTCAGAGCCCTAATGGGGCTTAGATCTTGAGGGTCTTGAGTGTGATGTTGAGGGGGTCATCGTGGTCTTGAGTGAGGTTTAGAAAAAAGTCTTTAGTGGGTCTTAAGGAGTTATGAGAGAAGTTTTTAGGGGTCCTTGAAGGGTCTTGAGTGGGTCCTGAGAGGGTATTCATATGGGGTATTGACATGGGGGTCTTGAGGGGTTTCTCGAGCAGAATTCTGTCATGTTTTGAAAGTAATCAGGGCAGTGGTCACAGAACAATTTGTTTTTTTTTTTTAAAGTTTTAATGAATTTCTGAATTTTAAAATACATTGTCCTGAAATTTGGACACCTGTTGGGTATTTAAAGAAAACAAGAACCGCCATATTTTGGAATTAGTCGGACACTGTAGTCAAGGGGCTCATATGCAAATCATTTTCCAAATCTTATGTTTTCATAGATTGTCCACAATATCTAAATTTGGTATTCGTAACATGAACCTGTCATATTTCGGAACGGATTGGACACCTGGGTATTCATGTGTGTGGACAGCACACCTCCCCTAAACAGCGAGTTTCAAATAAAAATGTAAAAATTGCTGTTAATAAATAGATTACTTGTACATCCTTTGAACACCAGCGAGTCCTTCATATAGTCGTATGTCGAAATAAGTAAAATGTCACATGCAAGCGTTGAATGTCAAAGTGTTTAGGGGAAAAATTGTAATCCCACAAATCACACCATGAGCCGCCAGATTCTCGGCTTCATCCCAGATAATTTCATCGAGTGGAAATTTAGACAAATAAATGGGAAATTCATAAAAGGATGTGGGTGACCATGCAGATAGAATTCAGCTCAGCAAAACGAACTCAGCTGAAGTACGGTACGGCGCGCAGTGTACGCTTTGGAGCGGATTTAATTTTCAATTATTCATGCGATTCGATTGCGCGCAGGTTGATTGTTTTTATTCGCTCTATTTTGGTTTTTTTTTTTTTTTTTTTTTTTTTTTTTTAATTTTCCACTCATGATTTAATTCGCGCTCGGAGGGTTACATGATTCGTACTTGAAATATTTTCATGTGTGTGTGTTTGTGAATGGTTCATGAAAGATGATATCTATCGCCTGTCTACAAGTACTTGAGGTTTACATTTAAAAAAGGACGACATTGTGAATTGATGATAATGTTAGATATCACATGACAATGGGATTACTGATTTGCAAAATTTCACTTTGTGGAGTCTTTTCATATTGGTAATATGTCTAGAATACCTGCCTAGAACAATATCCAATTTATATATTTAAATGAAACGACGAAGATGTTTATATGTAAACGAGTGTGGCTGCAGCCCATTAAACGAATAAACGGGCCCCTAGTTTGTATTATTCAATTTTATGTTAATTGCCTTATAATTAAATTATTTCCCAATTTTATTTAAAAATGTTGCTCCCAATATGGTTTTCATTATGGTTTGTGTCTCTGTTAAAATTCATAGTTTTAGAATCACTTTGTGCATGTGGGATTGTAAATGAGGTTGTGTAAATGTCATTTCTACCGAAGTACTGAACACTTTTTGAAGTGAAACTCCTTTGGGCTTGTTGGGAGTAAAATTTCATGGTTAACTTGACTTTGAGGTCCGTTTTAACTTTCTTTCCACACGAACTAGAGAGCTGAGAGCGCTTTTTGAACAGCTCAGTGTTAAGGGCCATTTTTGAGATCTCACGTATGATGCGTATCGCCAGTCACGTGTGATGCGTAGAAAATGGATTAATCTTTGGAGTAGACCCTACCTTAAAACATATAATTTGCCGGTTATTACCAATGCGTGTGTCGATGTATACATAAAAGCTTGTACCTGAGAAGTTTTTCTGCACTTACCTATTTTTAAACATTGCATGAGCTAAAATTCTCTTTTGAACTACGATAGTTCAGTGGACGCTCATCACATTTGCCAGGATAAAATATATATTTCAACAGCTTCGTTAATATTTGATTTCGATCATAATGGACGCATTATAAGGTACTTGGATAGGGAGAGAAAAAGAGAGACAACTAAGAACTATATTCGTTGTTGGGATAGTGTGGCTATTTTGGGGTTTCATTGAGGGTCTATTGAGGGTCTTTGGAGGTATTTTGAGAATCTCTTGGAGGTCTTTAAAGGATATGTTGAGCATCTTGTGGGGTCTTTTGGTGGTCTTCTGAAAATTGTTCAGGGGTCTTTTAAGGGGTTCCTTTGTGGTCTTTTGAGGATTTTTTGGTGGTCTCTTAGTTGTCTTTTAAGGGTCTTTTTGGTGATCTTTTGTACGCGCGTTAGAAATTATTCTTCTCTGGCGTGGTTAAAAGGTTAAGGGTTAATATGCACGCTATGAATAAAATGAAAAGCCGAGTAAAGGGAGATATTAAATTCGATCGATGTAATGATATTGCACGACTCGATATAACTATTACATAGCAGAATGGTCGAGTTCACTGCGCAACCAATTGTCACAACTGGATAATTCAGAATGCTCTATAATATAAAATATAGAAATATATAATAAATTTTTTTTAAAAAATATTTAAAAAAGATCCTCCAAAGAAAACCCTGTCAAAAGACCTCTCAAAAGGCCTACCTCCTAAAGTATACTCTCAAAAAAAAAACACCCAAACAAACTCTCAGAAGACCGCAAAAATATTTCCAAAAGAAACCCAAATACCCCAAAAGAAAGGAAAAGAAGAAGGAATCACAAAAAATTTTCCTACCCAAAGATCCTCTGAGGACCCCCAAAAATACTTTCAAAAAACCCAAAACCATTCGCAAAAGAGCCTTAAAAGACTCACAAAAGACCAAAAAAACACTCCCAAAAGACTCACCAAATACCACTAAAAGAGCACCAACACACTCCCGAAACACTCGCATATACCAAAGAAGACCACTAAAAAACTCTCAAAATACCCCAGAATGACTCTCAAAAGATCCTCTAAAGACCCACAGAGTACCACTAAAATACCACCAAAAGACTCTCAAAAAACTTTGAAAAGACCCCCAAATATCCCAAAAAGATCACTAAAAGACTCCCAAAAGACCCCAAAAGTACAACCAAGGTATTGATAGGCGTTGAGTGGATTGTTTACTGGATATTTGCTTGATCAGCACTGCGTTGCTCTACTAAACGCGCCAAAAAATATATAATTTAAATAAAACTAATACTAATAATAATGGTTTTCCAAGTGGTATTCGTAGTGTGATTCTGGGTCCGAATACTCCTGCTCCTGTTCCTGTGTTTGTTTTAGATCTGTCTGTATACATCGTGAGGAAGGTTACATATGTTATATTCAAATTAATTTCGTTATGGTATTCTTATTGAGAAGTTTCTTTTAAAATAAGTTGTTTCTATCATTGAGTCTGATAGTAGGACAACTTGGTATTTCAAGTTATTTTGGTAATGATGCTGGTATGTCCTGGTATATTTGCTTTTATTTGGTTAGTTATTTTTATCTTAATGGCACTTGAACCATCTCCAATTTAGATGTGTAAGTGAAGGGGTGGATGTCCCAGAAGCTACTCTTTGGCAAGTATTTACGCAACCTGTTGCACTTAGAGATTTAAGTCCTTGGTTTAGTTTTGAGCGTGTTTTTGATTGCTCTATTTTTGCCCACCAAATTGTAGCCCCATATGTTATCCGCAGCCGATAACCGAATATCCAATAAAAGGATAACGAACCGGTTGACATTTGGCAAAAATGGTCTGTGCACAAAAACAACGACCCCTAGCAATGCCCAAATAATTTTATTAACTAGTTTTCGTTTTTGTAGATTTGATTAAAAAAACTACAAAATTATTTCCGATTATTTGTACCGAAAGGATCTGCATTCATGTCGGATCGGACTGTATCGCCATTTAATTGCACCGCAATCTGATCCGCTGTTACACGACTAGTGTTCTCTTTTTTACTAAGTTGTCTGTGAATATTTGAATTTCAAATTTTCCTCAATTACAAATTTAATTAAGAATTCAACCGAACCGAAATTTCCAAACATCCAGAGAAGTTTATCTCTAACCGAATTATCCTTTTGATCACTTAGAGAAATAATCCGCCAACATGCACAGCACACAGCACATTGTGATAAACATTAAATTCCTTACAGTTTTAAGCAATGGACGTACGTACAAACTTCTCGGTAATCTCTACATTTTAGTTTGATAAGAATTTCACTCGAAATAATTCATTTACCATAGCTACTCCAAGAACATTAGTACAACTTACGCCCACGGAAATGTGTTCGTCCTCAACGGAGATCTGTGAAAATTTTGTGCGGTGTAGAAAGTAAACGCGTCAACAGAATGCAATGGAATGCACCTTCATCATCTGCATACTTAGATATTTAATCTCACATGTTAGCGGATTATTTTGCACATATTTGCAGCGCTATTCGTTTTGTTGTCTCCATGTACGAGTTTATTCCTAGTTTTCCAGTCACACAGTTCCATATGTATTATGAAGAAGTTGTGCGGTGCGGATTTCCGTTTCACCGACTTCTGTCAACTGGAACTCCAAAACAAATTTGAAAACAGAAGCTAAACAAATGCATCTGAAAGGATATTTGAATATGCAAATGTTTTGAGGTGCTGCTTCTGGGGTACGAGTATCTTCCATTCAGATATTCCCTGATCGTACTCTACCGTTCGCATTCGCAATAAATCCTTATATCGTTAGTCAGTTTTCTTGCAGTGAGGAAGTCATCGATATAATTTCCCGAGTGTGAGTTCCACGCATTCTATGACGCTTGTTCTTAAGCTTATGATTTTGCTTCTTAAATAGTTAAGGATACGAGCATCAGCAGAGGAGGTAATCACTTAAGAAATTGGTGTCATTATAATCGTCAAGCAGAAAATGGAATGTTGATACACATCACTAATTTGATGTTGCACCCTCACGTGAGTTGTTATTGGCCTCCTCTGTACAAGGAGTTGCAGTAAAAGTTAAAATCATTTTATCTTCATTTTAGGGACCAAAATCTACACAGCTGATTAACTTTATCTTCTTTTGTGCATTAAGTATTTAAATCAAAAGTCTATCAAGACACTATGAATCAAAGGTGTACAAGGCATCAGTGGTAGCATTAATACTTTAATGCGGCTAATAAATTCAACAAAAAGCACCTTGGGCAAAAAGGGAAATACAGGTCCACCTCGATTTTATGTAGAGGCAAAACTTAAGTTAAACGTGGCACACACAGTCTCTAGCCTTTTCTTTACATCTCATATCTTTTTATTTCTCATTGGCATAACTGTGGATCCAATTCAGCCGTAACCACCTTGAGCTTATCAAGCTTCAATTTGAATTTAAACCTGGATCATAGACAAAAACACAACCTAGAAGGAAATGTCTCAATCTTAAATCGATAGTACATTTCAATCGCATATTGTACAATTTCTCCACATGAAAATTACGGCTATGTCCACAAACAAACAAACTTTATGTAGTGTGGGTTATCATCGAAGTGTAACTTGGCTTTAAAGTCCACAGTAGTGGTCTAGCTGGCTGCAATGATCCTGCCAACACACACAGATATCCAAATTGGGTATTAAAATCCCACTCATTAAAAAAATTGAGAGCAAAGAAAGCTCTATTAGTAGCCAATAAGCTTCTGTAATTTTTCAAATTCTAAATTTTGTTAGGACCGGTTTAATGCGTTCTGTGGTAGTTAACTCGTTACAAACCATATATCCAATTAGGCAACCTATTCGCATGCACTTTGAAAGGCAAACAGAATGACACCAATGGGATGCATGCAGACCAAATACTAAGATCGACGTACTGGCTAGTAAAGTATTTTCTTTTTTTTTTAAGTAAAATACTCCCGGTTACATACAACGTCTAAGCTTACTAAGAGAAATATAATTCGCAAGGTATTAAATAAAAAAGCTGACTAAGATAATCAACATAGTAAATATGGGCGGAGGATCCCATCCACTAGATGTACAATCATAGTCAAGAAAATCCCTCCCTCCCTCCGGATCCCTCCGGAGCAATAATATTTTGCCTACTTCAACTTCAAGTAGTAAAGGGAGTCCCTCTGTTTTGTACTTAGCCAACCACTCTCCCTTTTTTCCCTTTCATCTGCGTGAGTAGTAAAGTTTGCCTTTCTTTTTCTTATAATTAGCGCACGCTTAAAGAGATTTGCACCCTTTCAATCCTCAGGCACAGCATATGATGGGTGGAGCTGAGTTCGTAAACTAGAATACTACTGTGCTCTTAAACCCTCGATAGCCCTACTTTACTCTCAACCGTGCATGTGAATATAGCAGCTACGGCAACTGTATATCGCATGTAGATTATCGTATTATGTGTACTTCCAATCTACATGATCAGTGCGGTGAGAAAAATTCGTGCATTATTTGGACGCGACGGGAATCAAAACTAGGTGTCCTCCAAATGGGAGCCAATGGTCCTAACCACTGCACCACCGCACTGATCTGTCTCTAAGTTGTCACTCCCTTTCTATGGCGAACCGCCTCCAAGTGGGAGCCAATGGTCCTAACCACTGCACCACCGCACTGATCTGTCTCTAAGTTGTCACTCCCTTTCTATGGCGAACTGCCTAATTTAAACCACGACTATTGTGGGGCCGTGGCTCACTGGAAAAGCGCATGGCTACTGAGCAGGGTGTCGTGGTTCGAATCCCAGTAATACCAAAAGTATTTTTCACGCTGTCCCACCTCTCGCGAATGGGTAACAAACGTTCCGAAAGTAATTGCTTGTCACTAAAAGCTTCTCAATTCGCCGTTCGGATCCAACCTTAAATTGTAGGTCCCTTCCATTTGTGTCCAAAAATATACATGCACAAAACAATAATGGTCGCGAGAAGCTAGGCCTTGGACCGCAACATTGCGCCGAATATTATTGGCCGACCTTGTAGTAATATTATTGTTATGATAAGGTATTTTGTTTTAGGTTTTAAGAGTATAAATATAAAAATAAACAAAACGGAAGTGACTGAGAAAATCTAATGTAACGAATATAACAGCGCAACAACGTTGAACTCTGGATCCAGCAAGCGTTCTTCGTCATAACTCTTTTTTGAGGGTTCGCGAGCTTGGTTTTAAAATTTGAATTTCCGCCATGTATGACCACCCAATTTTAAATTCCTGAAATTGATGCACTTAGCCATTGCTTCGATGTTTCATTTGAAGTATAAGTTGCTTCTGTTGATAGGATTGTTATGCTACCATAACCTGTTCACCTGTAGCTTTATAACTTATGTTCGGAATGCCCAATTTTACGGTTTATTCTCCTAATACTACGATGCAGACTTGTAGAAGGTTGTCCCTATTTTTTATTGCCTCGTTTTGCAATAAAAATTAATTGACAATTTAAGGAGGTTTTGACTGCATGTCATTAATATCTCCTGGTCAGATTTTTCACCAAAAGTAATAACTATCATCAGCGAAAAGAAGTCGTTCAAATTATGCCAGAAAAAGGTTTAAAAAAAGGGTATGCCTTTTTTTTTAAAAATCTTTTATTACACTCGATTTGACTACTTTTGTCTGAATTTTCGACTAACCACCTTCTCCACACGACCTAGAGTGCTAAAATTATTAGAGTATCTAAGTCGAAAATAGCATTTTTTATATTCCGTGTAGGACGCATGTCGCTTTGGCGTTTGGCGTGTGGGGCGTGTGATGGTTTAAAATCGCGACATTTTCTCATTTTTTGAGGTATTTTTTTAACCATCTTTTGCACGACCTAGAGGGCTGAAATTTTGTAAGTGGGTCAGTATTAGGAGCCAATGATATCCCGCGTTTGACGTGTGTGGCGCGTGTGAAGCGTGGGAAAAATAAAATACTTTGAAAGACCGATATTTTGGCGATAATAAGAAAATAATAAAGAGCTGAGTCGTGTTTTTCGATGTGTACATAAAAGTTTGTACCCGAAAAACGAAGGTTTTTTACATTTAATTGTTCGTCTCGAAATTCGACTTCAATACCTCGATTGTTTGTCAAGCTTAATGCTTGTAGAAACCACATATGCTCCAAATCAACATCTAGCAATTTATTCCCAAAAAGTTATCATAGTCCGGTACCGTTGTCCATTGACTGTGACTCCGTTTTTAGCACCATTGAAGAATAATTATGGGCAAAGCTACAAGTGTAATTTAATTTCTTTGGATTTCTGGCCTGCTCAATTACGAAAATTTAGCTTATTAACTATTGAGCCAGAATTGGGATGCACCTATGAGAGTGATTGTCACACGTTGTCGCAACCGAACGCCAATTTTGGAAACAAATTTGGAAAATTCTGGTGCAATTTTGTCTGACGTTTCTTTTACTTCTTCTTCAGTAATTAGTACTTCGATTTGTTTATTCCATCCTTTGTGGTACGGTTCGTATGAGATTTGGTGTTAGGTAAGGTTAGGTTAAGGTGCTTTTCAATGAAACCGACACACTTAGACCAGTAATGATCTATTGTGATACCACACGGATCAGGTAAAATTCGATCCACCTACTACTCGAAGAACCAATTAGAGATTCATATGAAGCGTAGGAGACTACCAATATCAATGTTGATGAGATCATTAGTGTCGTTGTAGAAGAAAGCAGTTTACGCTTTTGGGATAGTGCTGGACAATTACAGAAAAGATGGACGATGATCTCCTCCTCCTTCCCATCCATGCGGCTTCTGCAGAAGGCATTAGAGAAGACTCCAAGTCTTGCTTAATGCCTGCCTATAACGAGACAGACTACAAAAGCACCGATGTGCGATCTTTTTTGAGCGATCAAAAACTTGGAGCGTTTTCGAGCCAGCTTGGGCCAGATCCGCTTTGTCGGTATGCAAGTTGTACCGTTTGACCACCAACATTTTACATTAGCATCCCGCTTTAAGAAGAGTTTGCATGAAGCGTTTGGTATGCCTATGGACCCATATTCAGGTAAGAAGGGTATAGTTTAGTTCCTTTACAGTTCCATACAGTTTCCCGAAATGTCTCTGTGCCCCGGCACCCAACACAGGTGGATATTGAACTGCTCCGCCACCTCCACGAGAGTTGATCGGCAGTTAAGTTCTAGAATTGAGTTTGCAGAGACTGATTCCAGGGATTTTAGTGCAGTTTGGCTATCCGAGAATATACGGATATCCTTAGCGTATATGACGTTTCTCTTCAGCCAAGATAAGACTTAACTTATCGCCATAATTTCAGCTTGGAAAAAACTACAGTGATTTGGAAGACGGAAAAAGAGGCTAAGATTTAGCTTTTTTGAGAAAAGACCTCCGCCGACTACGTCATCACTTTTTTACCTGTCTGAACCCCAGAATAATCTGGAGGGGAAGGTAACCTGGTAGTTTTTGATGAAATGGAGTTGCGGTATGGTGTAGTCTATGTTGTCTGGGATCCTGACTAAATTTAGGATACAGGAGTGACTAGTTTCTAGCAGCAACTTGCCTGCAGTCAATGTCAAGTGGTGTAAGGTCGAGCAGAATGTCCAATACGGCGGAGGAGGTTGTACGAAGTGCTCCGCTCATACATAGACTAGCTGATATTTGGGCTTTGCTTAATTTATCAAGGCTTACTGCTGTATATAGCCAATGAGCTATATGGGGTTTAAAGCCCCATCTGCTACCAATGGGTTTTTTTTTTGCATGAGAAGAGTGCCACTGTGGCTTTACGAACTCTTTCTTGTATGCTAGGTTTCCAGCTCATCTTCCTGACCAAAATAAAATCCAAATACTTGACTCTATCAGACAATTGGTGTACTATCATCCGCTTTGAAATTTTCCTCGTTAAACTTTTTTCAGTAATAAGTTGTTGTTTTCATCACTTATTGTTCTAAAGACTGTTTTCTATCCCATCTAAGACGATTTTACGATTTTCCAAAAACTACTTCCATTGCTGTCGTGTTTATTTTTCTTCTAATAGGTTATCGAATTCTTCCCAAAATTTTCGTTTTGCTTCCTTGACCGCGTTTCTTTTTTTTTGAATTAATTTATGCTTACCGATTTCTTCTAAAAGCTTTCTACGACAATTTGTTTTCTTTTTTTTTTCTTAGTTACTTGCATCCACTTTTCATTAATGTTAATGGTTGTTTTTCCGCATATTTTCCCCGCTGTTTCAATCATTTCAGTTTATCCAAATCTGTTTTCTAATAGCACGTCCATGTTTTCGGTTCGGATTCTTGCGATAGCCCTACTTAATAGTGTGATTGTAAATCATCATAAATCGATGATACACTATTTGTGTTGCCGGCTATAAAAGGAATTTCTGAACTTGAGATTTTCTATCTTCCACAATATGACTTTCTTAATAATTACGTTTACTGAACGAAGAATTTGACATAACCTGAGGGTGGGCATTTAGCTGACTCTCTAACTGACTGAATGCGGATTAATGCATGACAATATCTCACAAAGCAATGACCTTTAAAAAAAAAACTTCCGAAAATCGAGGAACCCATCCATCTCCTCTTAATGTATAATTGACTGAGTGCTTCAAACGTGATTCGAATTTGATTTGACAACAACCGACCGAGCAACAAGGAGCGTTCGTGTATTATCACATGCAAAACATATAACGAGCATACACATACACAGGGGATACATAATTTATAAAGTCATCAGGATAAAGTTCTTCGAGTTTATTTCGGTGAACACAAAGCCCAAAGTCATTCTGTCAAAGGATCAACAGCATACGAAGATTTAAGAGCAACAGCAACAATGGTTTGTCTGTCTTTAGATTTTAGAAGATGTATGCGTGTGTGTGTTTTTGTGTGTCTTCGACAGGATAAATGATATCTTGTATTCGTTTTATTACGAATTCAAAACAACGTGTCCTTGTGCATTTAGTGGGTTTATTGGACGACAAACAAACGGCTTTGGGCGTTAATTTCATATTTGCAACTCTGGAATAACGAAAACGACAAACAATCGAAAATCACTTTGACATTTTTATGTGTATGTGTTTGGAGTTACTATTCGATTACAATGACTGGTCTTGTCTGACTTTGGTACATGAGAACATAAAGGTAATCCAATGAAAAGCTGATATCAAAACGCTACATTTCTTTGGAATTTCTGGCAATGCAGTCCATGCAGTCAATGCATATAAATCATTAATTACAATTTACATTCATACCCAAGTATCCTTGTTTGTTGACAAATTAATCAAAAGCCCTGGGAATTCCCTAGAACAATATTAGCCATCGAATCCAAAATAAAATCGCAATTCTTTCCAAAGAAAATATTGTCTCATATTTTTTAAGGTACGTTTACGCAACAGTTAATCGGTCGGAATTTCACTGTAACTAAATTATGTGTGTCCAGACAATTTTCCTGCGCTCATGATTCGTTTAATGATTGCCCACAATCAGGATCATGACAAGAAAAAAAAGCTGACAAACAGAAATTTTTAACCTTTCTCTCTGTTGAAGCCATCATACACTTCACGTTGCATTGGCCCTCCTTGCTACTATTCCTCGTATTTCCGGTGTCCAAGTAAAATGCCGTGCACAACCATGCACGCATCCTGTCCTGTCTGATGTGCACTGTCTACCTTCATCGGCGGTACAATGTGTGTCCATGTGGGCGTTCATGCAATAATGTAATTTCCGTTTTAAAATTTAAACAATCGCATCAGCCGAAAAGTAATCCTTTGCTGTTGACCTGGATTTTGTCACCGCGTCTCCCATTATCCTATTTAAACGCTCTGCGGAAGGAATTATTCAGTTTTTCACCGCCGTTAAGCGATAAGTTAAATTGTTTTAAATTTATATTTTTTTTCCATAAATTTGGGTATTTTGGAAAGCTGTGACAAATATTTTCACATCTCGAGGGGAAAGTATTGTTGGTATAAGCCAGGCAAGGCACAAGGGTGTGGCTTACCGAGTATACCTGGAGGATATTAACAAACTGGGCTCAGAAGCAGAGGAAGCAGCGAGTAGGTGCAATAGCAGAACTGTTTACAGAATCACCAAAGAGCTGACAGGTGGTCACCGCTCTAGCCAACATCCGGTGGAAGGCCTAGATGGTGCCGTACTTATTTCAGATCAAAATCAGCTCAAGCGATGGCATTTGCGTTCTTCCTGCAGTTGCAAAGGTAATAGCCAAAGTAGTACTTGAGCGTATTAAGGAACACCTGGAAGATACACTCGATGCCGAACAAGCAGGTTTCCGCACTGGATCCTCTTGTGTCGACCACATCAACACCCTGCGGATCATTATTGAACAGTGCGTTGAATTCCGTTCACCACTGCACCTGCTGTTTATCGATTTTGAGAAGGCGCAGTTTATCTGGCTCACCTTGCGCAGGAGAGTTATACCCGATAAGCTAATAGTATGATGGCTCTAAATGTCATGTGCTGCACAGAGGAAAGCTGTCAGAGGAATTCGAGATCCCAAGTGGGGTACGACAAGGTTGCATTCTATCACCGATACTTTTTTTGTTGGTGATTAGCAAAGCGCTTCGCCTAGCTTTGTCTACTGGAAACGGAGGAATTCGCCTGACTCTTACATCTCCACTCAAACACCTGGACTACGCTGACGACATTTGTTTTGCTCTCACACAGGATTATGGAGCTGCACCAAATGACAACAAATGTAGAAATGGAGGCAAATGTTGCGGGTTTGAAGATCAATACTGCCAAAACCAAAATCCTCAACCTCGGCACTAACTCAGTAACTCAATTTAACATTGCTAGACAACCGGTAGAGAGAGTCGAGAGTTTCCAATTGTCTCGATCGAAGGTGGACCCGAACAGGACATTGTCAACCGAATCGGTAAAGCAAAGTCAGTGCTTGGTATGATGTCCATGATATTGCAAAGCAATGCGATGAGCTTAAACACCAAGCTGCAACTGTTCCGTTCAAATGTTGAATCTGTGCTGTTGTATAGGTGCAGCACTTGGAAGGTGTCCGCTTATATCACAAAAAGGTTACAAACGTTCGTAAATATGTGCCTACGGAATTTCTTAAGGGTTTTCTGGCCTAACCGTATCTCTAACGAACATCTTTACCAGATAACGGGTCAGGAACCAATAGGCACAACCATCCAACGAAGGAAGGGGCAGTGGATTAGTCATACACTCCATAAAGGCGACAGTTCCATATCAAACTACGCAATGCAATCCGTTATCTCAGAATGGTAGAAGAACGTGTCGCCCGAGAAATACATGGCGCAGAACAGTTGAGGAGGAGTCACGGCAATTGGGGAAGAGTTGAAGAGAACTGAAGCTTATTGCCAGGAACCGCACACGATGGCGTAGTAGAGGCCCTAGGACCCACAAAGGGATATAGGACATAAGAAGAAAAGAAATAGAGATCGTTTACGGAACCATATAGGCCATAACTGAAGTTAAGTGGCAGCATAGTGATCAGCATGAGATGGTCTTTTGGCTTTTGGTCTCAGTTCTTGTGTTAAAGCGATATAATAGTGACACAAGACCTTTCGTTGCTAAATTTACGTATAGCCTAGTAAGAGTAGGGTATCGTCTAGGTGCTGTGCAACTGGAGCTCTGGACAGTTAGCGAAATTTTGCTCTTCTTATAGTTAGGATAGATGCGACATAGAACCTACATGTTATTCCGCCTATTCTACTGATAGCTGACCACTTTCACACACAGTCCATCTCTACTCCGCCTTTTAAGAAGCGATTACAGTTTAAGAGCTCACCATGTATCACAGAGCCTAATCCCATGCCTAACATTGATCGAGCTTAATTAAAACAAACGACTTTCTGTCGGCGATGGCTTACACAAGACGGCGCCAACACCCACTGAGCAATAATGCAATAAATTGAAAATGTTACACAACCAACAAAGGCGATTCCGCGGTACACGACCTGTTTAAGACGCTTGGAATGGAATCACAACATTTTGTTCTTTATTGGAATTTATTTGAGCTCTCATCACATCTGTTAACGAAGGAGCAGCACCCAAAAAGAAGAAGTTATAGTGGGTGAGAGAAAGTATTTTTCCATTAACTCGAAATGCGCATATTTTTCAATTTGCAAACAATTAGCAGAGAACACAGAGGATCACCCACCGGGGGTGATGGAATCAAGAAAAGGCAACTCAGACAGCAAAATGGAGACAGTAGCGAGCGAGACATGTTTTTCTTTATAATATTAATTTATGACCCATGATTGGTTCGGTTTGGTTCGCTGCGGCGCCAGTGTAATGGTGTTAAGTTGTTTTATGTTTGTCGAGGAAATTTGCATTTTATTTCCTGGAACTTCAGGACTGACAAGAATTTATTTAAATTTGCGATTTTAACGAATTTTAAGGAGCTTGCTTTAATGCAGGCGACTTTGTGTACGTAAGGGCCAAATTTCTACTTGTGTCCAGGGAATATGCAGTCGCAACTGGCTGAGTTTTTTTTTTTAAATTAAAACCAACGATTTTACTCCAAAAAATGTAATTGAAATTTCTAAATAAAAACGAAAAACATAAAAACATCGTTGCATAAGAAAAACAAAGGAATTAAAAGTGAAAGGGAAAGCACCAAGGATATACGAGATCCAACAGACACCGAATACCATTTCGTAATAAGACACATAGATACAGTGCAAGATCCGTATCACTTGAGCTTTCATTTAAGTGAGAAATTATTCCGTGATGTTAGACGAAGAAAACCACAGAAATAAATTCCACAATTTTATTGAATTTGTTTTCTCCTACTGGAGGGTGAAATTCGTAAATTACTGGTGTGAATCCTGTTTCTGTGTTAGTGTATGCGTTTCATCTTTCCCCTTTTGGTCTCAAGGTAAACACACAATGGCAACAACGTCGCTTGACATCGATTATAATCTTTACGCGTCTGTAAGAAAACGAATTTCGCAAAGTAATCAGAATATATAGCACGCAATGGTTGAGATTCTCCACCAACCAACAGGAAAGATTTTCCGGATTTAAGGTGACAAGATGTTGGTTCCGCCAGCTGCTGCTGCTGCTTTTGCTACTGCTACTGCGACAATACAATTTACGTAACCTTGCATAGAAGGATGTCCCATGCCACGTTGCTCTGCGCATCAACATAAATCGCTGACATAAGTTGAATTGAATTGAATTCAGCCAGGAGGAGCAGCCACCGTACCAAGCCCCACCGACGAGTTCAAGCAGCAACAGCGTACGACACCCGCTGGAGATTAACATGTACTTTATTTTTCTACCCACACTAACGCTCACACCGAAGGCAAGATGAAGAGCCCAAAGGATATTCGGATATTATTTTCATTCCGAGTGCGCGTATTTTGTAATAAAGGAAATGAATAAAGGAAGGGACATTTTAAGAATCCTTTTTTGTTTAATAATCTTTACTAAAGCGTTTTCCACCAATTTATGTCTTTGATCGGATTATTGTTGATGTTGATGAAAAATGCATCCTGCCATTTGGTCAAGCGCTAAAAATATTAAAAAACATTTGGTAATGTTAGTAATATATTACAATCTAGTCCCTAGATTAATAAGCAATTTTGTTTTAACTTAAAATTAAAAGTTTAAAGCTTTGAAGCTAACTTAAACTATACATGATTATATTATACATATATGCTGCACTAGTTCAAAAGGTTTGATTCTTTTTAGTATCGTAACTAGGTTTTTGTTGTCCAAGAGCAGGGTGGTCTAAGGGTTCGTGTGGTGGTGAAGTCGATTCTCATGTTTTTTAGCGAATCTATGTATTTCATTCTGTACGCATTCCATGCCTAGGTCCCTGTGAAGGTCATCGTTCCGAATATAGAAAGGTGCATATACAATGTTTCTTAGCACCTTGTTTTGAAATCGTTGGATTATTTGCTTTTTTTTTTGGTGCAACCCCTATATTGAATACCATTAGTCCATATGGGTTTTATGACTTGCTGGTAAAGTAAAATTTCATTGTATGTTTTGATAGACAAGATTGTCTTCCTATCATCCAGTACAGTTTTCTGTAGCGAATACCAATCTCCTCTCTTTTTTTCTTGACATGGGCTTTCCATCGAAGTTTCGCATCCAAAGTCATACCATGAAACTTTGTACAATTTGCGTAAGGTATGGCTTGGTTGTTAATATACACTAGTATGTGCTCTACTTTTTTATTTGTAAAATCAACGTGTACTGATTTTGATTCGTTTAATCGTATTCGCCATTTTCTTGTCCAATTGCGAATATGCGAGATCGCCTCTTGTAGTTTACAAGTTGAGTCCACATTACTTTCCGCAACTGCCATTAAAGTCGTGTCATCAGCAAATGTAGCAATCGAATTGTATTCTAGTGTTGGAATATCGTGGGTATACAGGAGATACAATATTGGCCCAAAAACACTCCATCTTGGGGTACACCCGCTATGGTTTCTTTAAGCTTTGAATATGTGTCTTACTGTTTTATGCGAAAGTATCTGTCCGAAATGTATGATCTAAGAATTTTCACTGGTTTGACAGCAATGACAGTCTGAAGTTAGAAACACTTGTCAGTCAGTCAGTCACCCGGTAGACTAGCTGACCCGTTAGACGTTGTGCTGCCTAACTTTCAATAAATTTGTTTGTGTTCGTTATTTGAATTTGTGAAGAGCTATTTGAAATGTAAAATCAAAGTAAAATTGAGAAATAAACGTCAACCAAATTATTTCTGATTCTGTCTGTTCTTCTGTCTTTCTGTCGGTTTATATGTCATTCCGTCACGCTTTTTTCATTCTAATGCTATGAGCTGATGGTCTTGTAAGCGTTTTTGTTGAATACTTTTCGGAGGTGGGTCTTGAGAAGTGTTCTTTTGGGATCCCGAGGGGAGCGTTGTGTGGGCAAGGAGGTCCTGAGGTGGTCTTGAGGGGATCTTAAGGTGGTTTAAACATCGTCTTATATGTAATTTTGTCACGCTTTTTCCATTCTAATGCTGTGGGTTGACGGTCTTGTACGCGTTTTTGTGGAGGACTTTCCGAAGACAGATCTTGAGGGGTCTGGAGAGGAAGGAGTGTTTTGGTGTTCAGGGGGTTTTGAGGAGGTCTTGAGGGGTTCTTAAGGAGGTCCTGGGTTGGTCCTGAGGCGGCTTTGAGGGGGTATTGAGGTTGTTTTAGGGGGTTTTAAGTGGGGTTTTGAGATGGTCTTAAGAGGGTTGATGTGGTTTTGAAAGGGTATTTACGTGGTCGTGAGGGATCCTGAGTGAGTTTTATGAGGTTTTTTAGTGGGGTTTTGAGATGGTCTTAAGAGGGTCTTGAGGTAGTCTTGAGGGGGTCTTTAGGTATTCTTAATGGAGTTTTAAGAAGGTCTTGAGGAGGGGTCGTGAGTAGTTTTTGGGGGTCTTGAGTGGGATTCTTGATGAAGTTCTTGAGAGGGTGTTCAGTGTGTTATTGAAAAGGTCTTAAGAGAATTTTGAGGTGTTCTTGAAAGGTTATTGAGGGGAGTCTTGAGAGGGTTCTGAGGAAGTTTTGAGAGGGGTTTTGAGAGTTTTGAGTGGATCTTCAGAGGGGTCTTGAGGCAGTCTTAAGGTGTTATTTAGGGAGTCTGGACGGGGACCTTAAGATGATCTCGAGGGGTTCTTAGAAGGTTGAGATGGTCTTCAGCGCGGTCTTATTGGAATCTTGAGTTAAGTTTCAGCGGGTTTTTGGAGATTTTTTGGTGGGGGGTCTTAAGACGAGACATAAAGGGGGTTTCGAAGGGGTTTTGAGAGGAGTCTTGAAAAAGTTTTGAAAGGGTCGTCTTTAATGGGGTCTTAAGGTAGCATTGATTGGGTCTTTAGGTCTCGAGTATGTCTTAATGGGGTCTTTTTGGGTCTTTTAGGAGTCTTTTGACGGTATTTTGGGTGCCTTTTTGAGGTTTTTATATTACCATCCCATCTTCATATTATTAAAGTTATATATACATATTTCATTTAAAACTAAAAAGTATAAAATAAAATAATATTAAAAAATTAGTTTTTTTTAAAGAGCTTTTATTAAACTATAACTAGCCCCCTTAAAGGTAGAAAATAAAATAGGTGGTAGATCTGGAGCAGCCAAAAGCATTCTGATCTCTTTGCCGCGCTCCAGAGAAAAGTATTACGGAGGCTTGTTTACCCCGTATGTGAGAAAGGACGATTCCGGAGACTCTATAATGATGAGATCTACGAGCGTTACCACGGCGTAGACATGGTCAAGAGAATTAAGCTCGATATGCTCCGGCAGGACACCTAGCTTGCATGAGCGAAGAGGATCCCGCTCAGAAAATCCTACCTACCTACCTACCTAGCCTACGCTGGAAGGATGGTCTATACCAGGCGCCCAGAGTTTAGGGATGCAAAACTGGATGACATCGGCTCAATATCGGTGCGATGGAGAAACTTTTTCGGTAGGCCAGGAGAGGATCCCGAATGTAGATCCAAATATAATGATGCTGAAAATATCTCCACAAACTTGCTGTCTGCTGGATGATCGTACCTAGGCTCAAGAGTTCGTCCACCGTGCAATTCTCTACGATATCTGAGTGACCAGGGACCCATACTGGAGTGCTCAATTATCTCGTAAAGAGCACCCCTACTCTTGACACCTGTGGAACTGTTTCCAGTGACATGATTGCCTCCTAATTGTCTACTGAATGTTAACTGTAGATAATAAATTGTGTCAATGCTTTAAACAGCACAGTACCTCATCAATCGCTCTCACCTCAGTTTGGTAAACGCTGCTGTAATCTGAGAGATGAATAGAAATTTTCACATTAATTTTATCACAGAAGATACCATCCCTTTCTCCATCGTCTAGCGCAGATCAGCCAGTGAAGAGCACAGCTTCCGTTTTTTGCACAGAACCACTTCTTCAGAAATTTTTAAAGGCGTACGGAAACCTTTATCTAAGAATAAGACTTGTATGATATGATTAGGATTCGCCAATTTATCCTTTAAAGATATTTTTATCGTTTAGTATCTTGTCAGGAGAAATTTTCACTGATTTACTGCAGGCTGTCGAGTAGTTGTGGTGATCACCCTATGGCCTACCGAAGATATTGACCGATAGTTGATAGTTGTTGAATAATGAAGCATAATGAAGCATGGCATGTGTAGGTGTCGTCATCACTGTCCCTTCAATATGCATACAGGCTGCATTCGCACCTTCACTTTTATTTTCCTATATAATTCTTTGTCAAGAGCTGGCCACTACCTCCACCCGCTGATTTCATACATAAGTACAGGTCTTAATACGGCATTAACAGGACAGTGTACCAGCTCTGTTTCAACCACTTTTTCCCCAATGGCGTTCTTGCAGCATGATTATAAAGCTATGATAGCCTTGTTTACTCTTTCCAAAACGTTAGGTATCAGGCTAAGCGTACTGACCATCATAGTGTCCAGAACTCTTGCACTATCAACAAACACCAGTATGGTAACATTTAGAGAAGATAACGATCGAGCTAACTCCTAAACCAAATTGTCTGAACCATTTTGTAATAATTCACAGGACATATAGTATTACCTACTTTATCGTTCCAGGGTATTTCCCTGAGACAGCTATCTCTACGTTATCTACACATGGGATTACTACTACTCCCTCTCTCTTCAGTTCTAACAGCAATACATTGATTACTACGGAAAATGAGAAACGGCACTGAATGGCAATTTCCGCTTATTTAATGTTTTCTTAAACCGAACGCCAGTATCCGCCTAAGTCTTCTGAAATCTAAATTCTTCACAGATTGACGTTATTTTCCGCGCTGATACGAGTAGAAAAAGAAGCATACAAACTTCGCAAACATCCATCTTGTCCAGCGAGAATGTTTGTATTTTCACATTTTTTCAATACATTTTCTGTATATCTTCTTTAGCTGTGTGGATTGTGTGCATAAATCGTTTACTCCTCTCCTATTCATGATGTTGTATTAACACTGCAACTGCACTCAAGTGAAAAATTGCCAAAAGTCAAAGACAAAAAATTCCCGACGCCACAAGTCTCTTAAGGACGGATCGGAGAATGCACAGAAGCAGAATAAGCAGAGAAGTTCCATCCCAAAGATGAAGGATGCTATTTCGTGCAAATTGCAGAAAGCGGAATGTAATGGATGTGTCTTGAACACAATTTTCTGTTGCCTTAAGTCTGATGTAGCACTTGGACATGGATTGCACATTCCTACAGTTCCTACAGTTTGATGCGATGTACTTCCTTTTTTTCCAGTTGACTGAAGATGCGAGATATTATTGATATGACATTATAACTGATCGAGCAATGGAGCAATGGAGAACTTGGTCCTCTTTGGGCTATTAATAATAGTTCAGCAGCAAAATTGTATCAAAATCTGTGTCTATATTTCGAAGCTAAGCTTATTTGTCTTAAATTGTTCATTCATGCTCATCAAAACTAATGGCGCAATTTAATTCTGCAATTTGTTTTCTTTTTTATAAGATTTGTAATCGCACAAAGCGAATCCTAAATCCAATGCCACTATCCATTAGTGGCAATTGCATTGTGACATTTTTCCATCACCTGCCTAAGGGTGCAAATCTGATCAGTTGTTGATTTGCCTGGGATGAAGGAACGCTGGTATGGTCCAATGATGACTTTAGCGTATGGGGCTATCCTGTCTTGAAGGATAGAGGAAAAATTCTTATACGCGGTACTCAACAACGTTATACCATGATACTTGCTACATTTTATATCTCCTTTCTTATATGTGGGGCACAGGATGCCTTTTCGCCAATCTTCTGGCATCACTTCTTCCTGTCATACTTGCACTATTTGTTCATGAATTGCTTAGTGTATTGCGGGTTCTTCTGTTTTATTCAGCTCCGCTGGGATACCATCAGATCCCGGGGCCTTATTATTTTTGATCTTCGTCTATGCTTGGTGGCGGTAGCATAGTGTGGTCTTCGGTCATTGGTGGAGTCTCCAATTCCGCAATTAGCTGGCCATTAAGCAACTCATGAAAGTGCTCTTCCCATCGCTCTAAGGTGCCTTTAAGATCGGCAATCAAATTACCCTCTTAATTAGCTCCGCTTGGATGCCATCTGAAACCGAAACCTTTTTGGTTATGAAACATATTGCTCTATTGGTGTCTGTGGTGTCTTTAACGTGTAGTCACTTATTGGAGTTAGCTGGCTCTTTGCAACTCATGAAAGTGTTCTTCCTAATGCATTTGATAAAAGAGTCTTTGTCTTTGCAGTTTGTGCATCGTGGTATTACGTCATACCGCGGACTTCATGGTAGAATTTCCGCGCCTGGTGTAATCCTTTTTCCAAGTACTACTCTCCGTCTTGGTCGATGTTCTTTAACCAGGCTGCTTTTTTTTTTGGTCGGCTTATCTTGTCAGCTTTTAGTATTCTTCTTCGTGTGTTCCCATTCATGGGTCGTTACGCAACATTTTTAACGTGTAATCGCTAGCTTCCTTTCATCATCATACCGGTCGTTCCGATCTTTACGACTACTGCCTAAGATGTAAGTCAGTTTAGTAATTTCAAGGCGTCTTCATTACCCTCCTACGACCGGCATTACAGCCACAGGACTTGTTACTTCTTCATGAAGTGCGAGAAGTATAGTCCGTTTCTGGTCGCTTTGTTGCAAAGTGCTACTACTATTGAATCAAAACTGATTCGTGAATGCATTCTCTCTTGGTAATAACAACAAGATAGAGGTCCTAGGCTTCACTGGCACCTCAGTACATTATTCGTACCGTCATCAGGTTATGATTGTAGCGTCGGTTTATAACAAAGAGGTGGTCATTTTAGTAGCAAGTGGATTCATTACGAGATACCGATATGGCTTTTTGGATATTCTTACGAGCAAACCTTGTCCTCGCCACAAAATGACCAAATTCTTATTTGCTACCACCTGTAGGACTTGTTGTCCTTTCTTATTTGTGTAACAAGTTTACTGAAATGAATTTTGATTTACAACTAGAGAATATAAACCTATCATGACAAAATGTATTACAAATACGTAATACAATAATCACAGTAAAACATAGACAGATCAAACGAATGTCAATCTTATTTACAAATACATGTATTGCATAAAAGCAGTAGTATGGACATGTGGAACTGATTGAAATATTCAACAAACGTGTGAATATCTATTGTACTCAAAATGAATTTTTCAACATTCGCGAACACATTTAATTAAATGTTAACCAATCCCGCAATAGGTTCAAATTTAAACCAAATCTAAGACACAACATTACTCGGCTACATTTGTGTGCAACAATTAAATATTCATTTAAACGTATAATGGTAAAATTTTAAATTTATTTGCTTTATGCTGTCGGCTATTGACGTCATTTCGGGGGATGTGAAAGCTGAGCTCGTCCGCGTTTACCAAAGGTAGTATAGAATAAATGAATAATAAATGTCTAAGGTAATAAGAGAAAGGAAATAAAATCTTCCACGTCTTTCTACGACTGCACGCAGCATTCCACCAAGCCACTCTTACCAGCCAAGACACTCGTCTAACAACATTAAATCCTGAAGCATGTCTACTAAATTATTTACCTATTGATTCATTTTCCTCCAGAGTCGTTTCATAGTGTGTGGGATGATGTGGGTGGACGATAGGAAGAAAACGGAGCATTTTGTGCTGTATAGACATAATTTAACCAAAATAAATTGCAAACTCAACGTAATAAAGATACAGGAAGGATATTCCACGAAACAAACATCCCATTGAGCATTTCGTTTGTTTGTTTGCTGCCCATTTGACTTGGAGTCTTCTTCATTCTATTTGGATTTTTACGATTTTCTGTTGCTCCTTCTTAGTCTTTGTAGTCCGATGGGAGAGAATCGTTTTGCATTGCATATCACACACATACACGCACACACACACACACCGTACTCTCAGATATTTTAGGAAATTTTATTGTTATCTAACCTGCTTGCCTGACGCCTGTCGTATAACCTGAAAAGGATACGACTCGTTGATTATCACTGGAGTTAAGTGGAGTTTAGCAAAAGTTTAGAGAAAGATTTTTGTTTTGTGTGCGTGTTTGTGTGTGCAATTGATTGGTAAGTGGTCGACGCCGACGTGCCCAATAAGGCAAACAGAATCAATTGACAGCGAGAACTTCTCCCTGATGGCCGGTTGTACGGATGATGTGATAAACGAGATGAGTATTTGGAATAGATCAAAGCCGCTCGCAAAAGAGGAATATGAATCCTTTTAAGAAGCAGTCATCCACTTTCGTTTGTCTTCTGTCACCTCAGTTAAAATTTTGTTAAATTGGCCATAAACTGTGGGACAAATTTACATACACATTGCACGCAAGTAACAAGTATTAAAATCAGCACAAATAGATCATTTTGCACCACAGTACGTACGGTTCATCGTATTTCACAAACACTCACTCACACAAAATAGATTTAATTTTATCAATTTCGTCCTTATCGTCGCCATCACTCGTCTATTGGACTTTAAATCAAAGCACTTATCTATATAGGTTCGAACAATGGAAATGCAAAGCTGGAAAAGTTTCTAGTCGAGCTCTCCATTATAAACCGCTCCTCCTTAAAAGTTTCCACTTGTCGCTTAATGCTTACCATATCTGCTTCCAGCTTCAACATCAATAGAGGTTGTACCTATCTAATTTGGCATCGAACCGAACAAAAGCTCAAACACAATGTGTGCAGGACATTGAATAGAAGGATATCAAGCAGCAAACGACTAGAAATGGAATTAACTTGAGTTTGTTTAACAAAAGGCCTCTCCTTAAAAATGGCAGCAGATAGTTGTACTCAAGATCGAACGAATCGAACGAAGGATTCGGCAATCGGTTTAATTGTTCTGACTCTCCTTGTTTCCTTGTATCGATTTTCATTAATTCGTCTGTTTTAGTTTGTCATGTCTGTTTTAGATATATGCATCACCAGTTTTTTGTTATCGTTGGTCTCAATAATAATTTGGGATTAGCTAGGACAACTCCATTTAGCTGATACTGCGACCTAAAAAGATCTATTGTATCTGTTGTATATTGGTTCATCTGCCGACGAATATAATGCCTTGTGGAAAATATCTCTCCTTAACCAGATCAAATCTGGACAGTCACAGAGGATGTGCCACCCGGATGTTTCATCCTCCTCCAAGCAGAATCTACATTCCATGTTTGAGCCCAGATTAATTTTGCTATCGCAAGCAACAGAGATCTGTAAGAAAACTCACTAGCTCACTGTCAATATCAAGCATTTCCTTATAGAAAAAGGGCCTGATTACCCGTTTGGACTGTCTAAGCCCTGGGGTATTATCTCAGTGGTCCAGACGCAGTTTCTTTTCCCAATTATTAATCATCGCTGTGGTGTTAGCCCAGCTAATACTACAGTATGGTTCCGGTCCTAAGAACGCAGAATCTGAAACAGCCCTAGCTAATTCATCCATATGTTCGTTTCCTCCAACACTCTGGTGATAAGGGTCCCAACCGAGTTTTAGCCTGTTGAGCCCTGCCAGGGTTAACAGTGGATCGTTGCAGCATTTGACTGATTTAGAGTCCATTATGCTGGACGATAGCGCTTTCAGTGCTTACTGACTATCTGAAAAGATATAAATCGAACCGCCTATAATACCCTTACTAAGGTTTATAATAGCGCAGACCTCAAAGGAATGGAATTCCGCTTGGAAATCAGTGGGTCTCTTATCCATTCGTATTGAGTCTTGGGTCCGAATACCGCAGCTCCTATTCCAGAATCAATCTTCGATCCGTCTGTGTACCAACCCGACCTTTATTGTCCAGTGCTGGAGCACCATTAGACCAGATTACTTGGTCCAATATTTTAACCTTAAATAATCTAACGAAACAGTACTCCCTAGCCATGTTGTCCGGGACAGTATAAAACTTTCAAGAATCGAGTCAAGAATATTCACGTGTCCCACGTAATCACCTAGCTTGTACCCCCTCATTATAGTTGCAGCTTGATAGCTCATCTAGCGGCCGTTTTCCTAATGAAGTTTGGCAGGGTTGAAAGCCCTACGACAGCAGTCGTAGGGCAGGTGCGCATGGCACCTGTTATACCTAGACAGGCAATTCTTTGTAGCTTCTGAAGCTTAATTACCGTTGTCCGTTCAAGAACTTTCGACCAACATATGATGACAGCACGTGACAATTGGTCTCACCATCATGGTCGTTTTAAGATTAATACCCCAAGTTCTGCCGTGGAGGCATCTAAAGGCCCACAGGGCCCAAGTGTCACATTCAATGGCGGACTTGATATGTGAATTCCAGTTTAGTCGTTTATCAAGGAAGACTCCGAAATATTTAACCAATCTGGAATACTCTAATGTAGTGCCTTTTAAGATGATAGGTCTCATATCGGAAAGGCACTAGAACGGGTTTCCAAGGATTGATGGAGAGCCCTTCTCTACTGCACCATTCTAAGACTTGAAGTAACACACCTTGCATGACATTTGTTATGGTCGTGCTCTACTTACCACTAATTATGATCGCCAAATCATCAGCGCAATAAATGGCGATGTAGCCTTATCTATGCAGATCGGCTAGAAGGTTGTCTATGACGAGTGAGGAGGAAGTAATGACTCGACTTTCAACCATGGCCCTTATCCATTGGTTGGTCGAGCCCTCGAGATTTTAGAATTTATTTTATTTTATGTTCTTTTTTTAAATTCTTTTTTTAGTTTTATTCTTCTTTGTGATTATGGAGACAATTTCCTATTTACTAGATTCACGTTTACCCCAATGAATCTACAGGAAACAACTATTGAAATATCATCCACCTTGAAGGCAACTTTTCTGCTAAAATGTATGTGTTTTTGATGTTTCTTCTGCCTTTTATTTCCATACCGACTAAACCACAGAACACCAACTAAATAAAAAGATTGGTATGTTTTCTAGCACAGAATATAAAACACCGAATATCCTTCATATTCTCGTACAAAGTACATATAAGGGGAGTTCAAATTTGATGAACGAACGGTGATGAATATCTGAAGAGAAAAACGTGGATAGCAGAGCTTCTTTGCAAAAAATGATGGATTCACTTTTTCACACATTCAGACAGAATATATATAGGTATCTATATGTGAATCCCACCAGGCATGAATTTGTATTTTGTCATTTGTCACTCAGTTTTTTTTCCGTCTGATCCTGTTGCCTGCGTTGTGTGTCGTCTCGTTGACAATGATGTTGTTCCTGTTTTTGTTCTATGTGTTTGTGTCATCCCTGCTAAAGCTTATACTACTGAATGGGTGCATGTTTTTATTGTTCACTGCAGAGACAATAATTAAGACAATGGTTGTGCTGTGCTGTCATGATAAGGATATCTAACGTAGGTGGTGGAAAACATAGAGCTTATTTTCTGTTAAAAAAAAAGACAAGAAATTCTGGTAAGGATCGTGATTTTGCTTAAAAAATGCACAGACATTGGCTTCAAACGTAATATAATACCGTGTGCTCCACTAAAAGTTGCACTAAATTCATCAATCATCACTGCAATTCAACAATAATTTTGATTACATGGAGTTCTAGTCTGTTTGCTAAATTCTGGTACTTAAAAGGAGATATGTTTTAAACTACATATCTCATTTTAGGTACAAGCTCATTTAGGTTAAAATATTTATCTTGGACATGTTAGCTTAATGACGCATAGGCTACGAAATTAATGTTATCCAAGTAGCCTATAAGCAAAGACCCTGCTGATACTGGCATCGAGTTAGTATCGTGTTGATTGATCACGTTGTAAGATGACGAGAAATTTCTCGATCACTTGACTGAGCACAGCACAACAGAAGCTTATCAATACTAGGGTTAACTGGATAAGCTCAGAAAGCTGTCCAGATCCATGTTCAACATCTGTTATACTAATAATTTCCGGCAACCTTACAAGGACTGCCTGAAGATATATAAGAAAGCCTTCAGAAAAGCTAAACGACGTTCCTGGATGGAGTTCTGTCAATCCATTGTGTCGACAAAGGAATCGGCCAGAATATGTAAGATTCTATCCAAAGACAACTCTTGTCCGACCCTTATAAAAAGACCGGATGGCAGTTGGTCAGAATCAATGGCTGAAGTTTTTGACATCTAAATAAATATGTACTCACTTTCCCGCATGTAAGAACTCGGGCTCAGCTCACTGGCTAAGTGTTCCTGAAAGACAGGAAGTGACACCATGCAAAGTGGATAAAATTTAAGACCACTTAGTCTATCGTCATTCCTGCTGAAAGCGCTGGAGCGAATCTTAGACTACCATATAAAAGTAAGCTTCGAAGATCGAAGATCAATAATGAAGATCAAAGATCAAAGAAGATCAAAATACAAGAGATAGCCCTCCAGGAGGTAGTACGCACAATTGAACATTCCCTTAATTTCAAGCAATAAACCCTTGCCAACTTTCTCGGTGTAGAAGGCACCTTTAACAATGTCATCATTGATGCCATTCTCACTCACTCACTCACTCAGTTAGGGGTAGAGCAACTCCTAATACAGTGGATAATTTCCATTCTAGGTAGCCGGGTGATCCATGGCAATCTGGGCAGTAGCAGTGTTACCAAATCAGGTGGTGTGATATCGCCCCTTTTATGGCTGCTGGTTATAAACTTGAGATGGACAGAATGAAGATTGTCGCGTATGCAGACGACGTGGTGATACTTGTGTCAGGACAGTACCTTTCCGTGATCAGTTAGGTCATGAAAATGGCTCTAGGCAGGGTTAGCTACTGGTTGTAGCCTAGGGGTTAGCTATGGTAAAACTGAAATGGTACTTTTCACCACTAAGTCCTTACCACCAAAGCACAGCTAACTTCAACCGTGCAGATTCCTTTCAAAATTTGTAAACTTCATACTTTCGCTGACAATACACCTTTTTAACAATTTCTGACTAAAAGACTAAAGAGTATAAAATAATAAATGAAAAAAAAACTAAAGTAAAAAAAACAGTGCGTGTAACTATTACGCGCGAAATAATACCGAAAAGACCGCCAAAAGACTCTTTAAAAGACCGACAAAAGACCCAAAAAAATCCCTCAAAAGAATCTTCAAAAAAATCCCCAAAACACTTGCAAAAGACCTCAAAAACACCCTCAAAGGCGCATAAAAGACACCTAAAAGATTATATAAAATTCCCCCAAAAGACCCTAAAAAGACCCTTAAAATACCCTCAAAATATTCCCAAATGACCCCCAAGAGACCCCAAAAAGACCCCAGAAACTCCACAAAAGACCCCCAAAAGACCCCAAAAAGACCCTCAAAAGACCCTCAAAAAACCCGCAAACGACACCCAGAAGAAATTCATACAAATCGGTTGTGAAATGGCTTAGTTCTCAAAATTCCAGATTATTTTGACTATCCCAGAAATTGCAAAGGAACAAGCATCTGCCGAATTTCATACAAATTACTTCAGAAATGACTTAGTTACAAGAATTCAAAAATGTTACACAAAATCATAACGCAAAATCGTAACACAAAATTATTTTTGATGCGGTGCTAAATTGTCTCCTCACCGCCGATAAAGTATTTTTACACGCCCATAGACGAAAGTGAATTTTTCATACACTATAACCTAGCTTCGAGAGTATCCTTTACGCACTCTAGTTACTTTATCATATAAAATACTTTTGTTATTTACTGTAGTCACAGCGAACACATATTCTCAGAGTAATTTCGCATTGCGCATAATCGATTTAGGAGAAAAACCGGTTTGGTCGTGTGAAAAATAGCGTACATTACTCGCAGAAAAGTGCTCATCGTGCTCGTTAGACTTGCCGAACTCGGCTACCGCCTTGTGCTTGAAGCTTCGAACTCGCACGAAAAACTCCACTTTCCTTGCTTGTTATGTAATATACTATTTCACTTACAAAATACTATTTTTTCACACGACCATAGACGAAGGTGACTGTTTCCCACGCTATAACCTACCCTCGAAATTAAACTACCAAGTGTGTTAACACAGTCTGTTAACAAAGAAAACACTATTGTTATTTACTGCAGTCTCAGCGAACACACATTTCCACAGTGGTGTTGAATTGCGCATGAGCAGTTGAGCAGAGAAAGCGACTGGCTGACTGATAAGATCTTGTGACCAATTTTTAACCCACTTCCTAAATCCCGGTTTTATTCAAACTTTACAGACATGAGTATTTCCCGTGACAACACTTTCTGTTAAAATTTAAGAGTGATCGGGCTGCGGGGTCGGAGGGCTCCCATACAAATTTTATTTTTTTTCCACATAGCGGCATCAGATCATGTCATGGCTGTGTCCTGTGTGCGCTGTTGCGCTGATAGCAGTGATGCTGGCTTTACGATTGGGGTTGTTCTGTTGTTGGTTGCTTGGAATGTGTTTTTAGTTTTCAGCATTTATAGTGGAATTCATTATGGTTTTGGTTATTGGAGAATTTACATGAATTCACTAAAACTGAAAGTGGGTAATCCAATAATAGACTAAATATGTCAATTTCAAGTACTGACACTTATAAATGTTTGTAACACGTAACAGCAGTATCTTGAATGACTTTCTCTACAGCAAGTATAAACAGGAGGTAGGTATACTAACAGCATTTCAAATGATGGCATTTATAACATTGTCGTAACATATACAAGGACACAAGGTGTGCAGGCAAAAATTGAATAGTATGACGAGAGGAGACAGACGGATATTCAAAATTACGAGTATTATTTTATTGTGTACACATCCTTTGGCATCCTTTCACCAGGATATCTACAAATACTCGTACGAAGCTTCAGTTCAGATAGATCAAAGGCAAAAGGTGGTTGACAAATGATTCATGATTTAATTGTGTTTTCCCCCAAAGCTAAATGAGACTATATGATAACTTCACATCGTCCTTGTCGTGTGATATTTTATTACGAGGATGGCGAGACAATGTCACAGGTGATTTATATACTCACTCTCACGTACATTCATTGTCCTTTGGTAGTCATCAGTAGTTCTTGTTGATGATATCATATTCTTATTATTCTAGTATGTGATAGTTGTATATGAAATTTGTATAGGTATGAGGATTATTGAGTCAATTTGTCGACAATGACTGTTTGAGTTAAGCAAAGCGATTATTGTTCATCGCTATTTTAGAATGAGTGAGCTCAAGCAGATGAACGCGATAAGAGAAATACTATATCCTCTGGAATATTTTTTTTATTATAATTATTGTCATTTGAATTTTTGAAAAAAAAATCTGAATTTGATCCTAGCTCTTCGTCTCGTCTACCATTTTCATTACGAATTAATTTTAATTACTATTATCTTTTTAATTTTTGATGAATAAATCGCTTTAATTTTACCAATTATTTTAATTATTAATAATATATATATATATAACAAACGTTGTATCTTTTTTATCGTTTCAGGTATGTATTCCCTCTAAACCCTAAACTTAAGCTATTTTCAATGCGTGTAAGTGTTTTTTTTAAATCATATATTCTGTTATGTTTTCTATCTTTGGTGCATAACCTATAGTGACCCCAAGGTCTGCTTAGAATGAAAGTTTATATGAGAATTAAAATAAAAATACCGAGAATCTAAAAGGAAATTTTTTAAAAACTATTTGCTACAATTTTAGTCGATCCAATATAGTAAATTGTAGAATTGAGTAGCAACAAACATAATTATAAAAGCTCTACTGTATTTAAAACCTCCAGCATTATATTCTATTATTGTTGAATTTTATAACTAACTGCAAACTTATATGTTTCGGTTGAAACTGGACCTTTAAAGAAATCAGCTACCATATCTTCTGACTTGACGTAACTATATCTAACAGATCCTAGTCTACACGCAATCACGAGTGACTATGTGCTTCGCTCTTGAATAAAAGAAAACAGTCTTTCCAGCCAGGTTAAGCGCTCCCTTGTTGTCACTTGTTCCTCTCGCCGTTACGTCAGAGTCCGGATCACTTTCTCCAACGCCAGGTTGAAGAGGACGCAGGCCAGTCCACCCCCTTGTCGGAGCCCGTTATAGATGTTGAATGGGCTTGATAGTGATCCGGATATTTTTACTTGGCTCATAACATTGGTCATGGTCGACCTACAGTTTATTTGGGATGCCGAATTCTCTCATGGCTTTATAAAGTTCTACTCTGGCTATGCTATCATAGGCGGCGTTAAAGTCTATAAAAAGAAACTCTAGACATTTTTCCATCACCTGCCTAAGGGTGTAAATCTGATCAGTTGTTCATTTGCCTGGGGTGAAGTTACACTAGTATGGACCAATGATACCTTAAGCGTATGGGGCTATCCTCATCATCATCATCATCGTGTCCTCTAACCCCGGTTGGGGCATAGGGCGTCAACAAAACGTCTCCATCCTTCACGGTCTGCAGCAAGGTATTTTAGCTGTGGCCACGTCCTTCTCTGGGATTCTGCTTCTGCTAAGACAGTTGATTTCCAAGTTTTTCTTTTGTCTTCTTGGGACTAAATCTTATACGCGGTACTCAACAACGTTATACCACGATAATTGCTGCAGGTTGTGATATCTGCTTTCCTATGTATGGAGCACAGGATGCCTCTTCGCCAGTCTTCTGGCATCGCTTCTTCCTCCCATACCTGCACTATAAGTTCATGAATTGCTTGGTGTATTGCGGGGACTCCTGTTTTAATCAGCTCCGCTGGGATACCATCAGATCCCGGGCCCTTATTTTTTAGAGCCGATTTATCGCTCTGCTAAATTCGTTTATGCTTGGTGGCGGCAGCATAGTGTTCGGCCTCCACTTCCTCAGTTAGCTGGCCATTAAGCAACTCATAAAAGTGCTCTTCCCATCGCTCTAATATGCCTTTGTGATCGGCGATCAGATAACCCTCTTTGTCTTTGCAGTATGTGCAACGCGGTGTATATAGCGTTACACCGCGTACTGTTTGGTAGAACTTCCGCGCCTAGTGCGGTCCTCGCTCTCTATACTGTTCCAGTTCACGGACGTGATTCTTCTCCCAGGCTGCCTTCTTTCGCCGGTGAACTGTCTTTTGTGCTCTTTATATTCATCTTCGCGTGTCCACGTTCTATGAGATTGTTGCATTGCTCGGTACGCAACATTCTTACGTTCAGTCGCTAGGTTACATTCGTCATCGAACCAGTCGTTCCGATCTCTACGGCTACTGCCTAGGATGGAGTCAGCAGTACCAATAACAGTATTTTTAAGGTGTGTCCATTTCTCTTCTACGCCCGACATCTCAGCCTCAGGACTTATTCTCCCTGCATTTAGGGCGAGTCCTATCGTCTGACCGTAGTTGTTTCTGGTCTCTTGTTGACTCGAATCTGATTCGCGGATGCTGTCTTTTTTGATGTGGCAATCCGCGCTCGGAGCACCATACCAACAAGATAGTAGTCCGAGTCGACGTTGGCACATCGGTACGTTTATACCGTCATCAGATTCGGTTTGTGGTGGCGGTCTATCAATACGTGGTCTATCCGGTTGCGAGTGACTCCATCAGGAGATACCCAGGTGGCTTTGTGGATATTTTTACGCGCAAACGTTGTACTCGCAACGACCAAATTATTTCTTGCTGCCATCTCTATGACTCGTTGTTCATTGTCATTAGTGTTCTCGTGTAAGCTATGTGTGCCAATGTACTGCCTGAATACTGGCTCCCTACCTATTTTGGCATTCATATCCCCCAGAATGATTTGTACGTCATACTGAGGACTGGCATGGAGTTCCCGTTCGGCTGATTCAAAGAACTCTTCTTTTTCATTATCTGGGGAATCCTCTGTAGGTGCGTGGATGTTTATGAGGCTTATGTTTTTAAATATGCCCCGCACGCGAAGGGTGCATAGCCGTTCATTTACTGTTTTAAAGCCGATAACGGTGGGTTTCATTCTTTTGCTGACCAGAACCCCCACCCCGAGCACATTATGTCTTGCATGCTGGCTGATTTTTGTAACTCAACTGAATTGCTGTTATGTCAACATTATATTTGGCTGTGTATACAAAATACAAAACCGTGTGATAAAACTTATTGGTGACGAAAAGATTGCGAAATCAACGTCTCCCCGGGACCAAAGAAAAAAACAAAGATGTTCTTGTCTGTGGAACGGAAACACCAACGGGCATCTCAAAATGGTATAGTTTTCAAAATTCCAGATCCTAATGACCATATCTCAGAATTTCAATAGGACAAGTCGTAAAGTTGCATCTTAGTCCTACATACCGAAGTGCATGTGAATCGCTGTAAAACTGCTTTGTTCCAGAACATAATGATCATATTCCAGAATTTCAATAGGAAGAAGTCTTATATTCGAATCTTAGTCCTACATACGGATTTGCATACGAATCAGTGTCATACTTAACAGTGTCTCACAACATTGTCTCACTTAAAAGTGTGAGCATAACAGTGTGTCACTTAACATTTTCCTTTTTGAACATGCACCCCCTTGAAGTGAGACGTTGTCACGTCAAAAAAGTATTTGCACCGCACTAGCATCGAAAACACAGCAATCCAAGATCTCGGATATATTATTGGATTCTTATTGTCTGATAGTGCCGAGCAAACATTTGGAAGGCTTCGTGCAATGAAAGAAGTCCATTATCCGTTACAACGATTGCTGACATTATTTGAGTTTTTGAGCAACAATACAAAACAACAACAGAATTTGCTGTGCATACAGGAAATTCGGCAAAATTCGGAATGACAATTCCTCTTTGAATCTGTGCTCATAGTTGCTGCATTGTAGCGCAGAGAAAGTTCTTCGGACGAATGGAATTTCTCCTCCCACAATACACAGCGATGATCAAAATTGGACGGAAGGTACCATTCAGAGTTGTAGAGTAGAAGATGACGAAGATGCTCGCTCTCTACACACACAGAGTTGCAGTTGCAGGATCCACAGTGAATTTTCAGATTTCTACCCAAGGATGTAGAAAATCGAAATCACAAACTCTAATCCTCTGTCTAGCATTGGGATATAATCGGCGACAAGACTACCTCTTTCAAGCAACTTCAATTTGACGCACAACCAAAGTAAAACAAAAAAGGACTTTCGCATGAATAGACGAAGGTAGAGTTGTACAGCCATAGACTGTAGCATCCTCCAAGAGTATATTATGCAGATTACACAACTGATGGCTTTCTAAAGAGATTGTCCATTTGCATGAAGACTGAGTGTCTAAATTTCATTTCATCCAACTGTCGCATTGTGCAGGATGGACGCATTGTGGTAGGTAGTGGTGCGCTTGTGCGAAACTTTAGGAAAAAAAACTACGTTCGTGTTTTGTTGATGCAGCAAATGATGATGACGGAACAAAAAGACGAATAATGTTGATTATGCGATGGCGGTCAACATCATCCTCTGCAGCCTGTTGCAGCCACGTTAAAGTGAAACAAAAAGTGAACGGACGATAGTATTTCGGACATATTCTTCGGGTGAATACGCGAATTTTGACAAAAGTTTTAGACCGATTAGCAAACGATTATCTGTCAGAGAATGGTTGCAGCGTTTGCAAGAATATCCCGCAGAATCATAAAAGAGTTCCACTTTACTGGTTTCTGTGGGTGGATTGAGTAAAAAAATTGCATATGTAAGGGTTCTTCTTAATCCTTTTTAATATGGCTTGGTAGTTTTTTTTCCTGGTCCATTTAATACCCATTTTGGATGGGTATGTTGGCATGGTAGAGAAAGGGTAATGATAGACGTGGCCGCTTAAGCAGAATGGAAAATTCTACTTTGCTACTGTTCTAATAAGTAAAAAAACGTATACTAAAAAACAGTTTTACTATTCAGTGATACCTACAAATATTTTAATTGCAAATCGACCCATATATAGGAATTCTGAATCATGCAATCAAAAACTAGTTTAAGAATGATATAACAAACTATTTCTATTTAAATAAAGTAGTTTTTTCAATCTGTCGTATTGCGAGAGTATCGATACTCAGCATCAGGCAAAGAATGAAGAAGCTACCTTACCACTTTGCACTGTAGATCGTTGCTGAAGATCTTTTACAGAATATTCGAATGGCCATCAATTTGCAAATAAATAATTGTGATGTCACATGATTCTGCAGACAAGAAAACGAAGAATTCCCTGAATTAGTTGGACGGGAACTCCATGCCTGCCCTCAGTATGATGTAAAAATCATTCTGGGGGATATGAACGCAAAAATATGTGGGGAGCCAGTGTTCAGGCAGTACATTGGCACCCATAGCTTACACTAGAACACTAATGACAATGCACAACGGGTCATAGAGATGGCAGCAAGCAATAATTTGGTTCTTACGAGTAAATGTTTGGAGGTAAGAATATTCACAACATCACTATCACTATCTTTTTTGTGTATTGTTTCCATCGCGTATCGATCGCGATTGTTGAATTCATACGACTGGAACTTGAGGAAGAATATACAAAGCTCAGAAGTTATAAAAAAATAGTTTACCGGCGAAAAAAAGCAGCTTTACATAGACTATAAAATTATATTACCTCTCCATCAGATGACATCCCCCGACGGAGCTGATTAAATCTAGATGGCTAGCATTACACCAAACAATACATGAACTAATAATGCAACTATGGGAGAATAAACGACGGATTATTTTATTGCTAATCCCGTTTTGTCGGGTTTTTCGGCGGACTGGAGTCGTTTGAACAGCTCCGTTTAATGGTTTTGATCCTGTCTTGTTTTGGATTTTTGTTTGGCACTGAGCTAGTGCCTTGTCATGGGAGAGTCCCGTTTGTTTTCGGAAGGTCAGTCTTTTCCTCGCAGCTCCCCTTAGGTGTTGTCTGTTGTTCTTCTTGTCCTTAAGGTCTAAACTTATTAGTCCGCCCCTTAGCTCAGAAGTTCTTGATATCGACATGCTATCCAAGCATTCTAGGAATTCATGGAGTTATTTTTCGAAAATGAAAAATACAGTTAGTTTTAATAAAACATACAGTTCTATGAACTGTGTACATTCAAGCAATATAAATTTTCCTTGACTGGAATAAATAAATAATAAAATTAATTTAATTATTTTTCGAAAACAAAAATGCTGTTTGCTTTAGTAAAATAAGATCAATGCAACTATGAACTATCAATTCAAACAATGAACATTTTCATTCAATGGAAAATAATGGAATTATTTTTTTCAGAATTGAAAATACCGTTTGTTTAGATAAAATACACAGTTCTTTGTATTTATGAACGGCATACATTCAAAGAATAAAGATTTGTCTTGACTGAAAAATAATGGAATTAATTTTCGAAAATGAAAAATACAGTTTATTTTAATAAAATACACAGTTCGTTGTATCTATGAATTATGAATTCAAAAAATGAAAAATTTCCTTAACTGGAAATTAATGGAATTATCTTTTAAAAATTAAGAAAAGAGTTTGTTTTAATAAAATACACAGTTCGTTGTATTTATGAACGGCATACCTACATTCAAAGAATGAAGATTTGTCTTGACTGAAAAATAATGGAATTAATTTTCGAAAATGAAAAATACAGTTTATTTTAATAAAATACACAGTTCGTTGTATCTATGAATTATGAATTCAAAAAATGAAAAATTTCCTTAACTGGAAATTAATGGAATTATCTTTTAAAAATTAAGAAAAGAGTTTGTTTTAATAAAATACACAGTTCGTTGTATTTATGAACGGCATACCTACATTCAAAGAATGAAGATTTGTCTTGTCTGAAAAATAATGGAATTAATTTTCGAAAATGAAAAATACAGTTTATTTTAATAAAATACACAGTTCGTTGTATCTATGAATTATGAATTCAAAAAATTAAAATTTTCCTCGACTGGAAATTAATGGAATTATTTTTCAAAAACCACTTAAATAATTGTATCAGTGTAGGACGACACAAGAGCTATCCACACTGATGCTTGAGCAAAATAAATGAATGCAATAAAGTAGCATTTGCCACGCAAAACGCACCTAACACATTCATTTGCACTCATACCTACCCATTTGCCCATTTATCACCTAAATATTCCTGCACGGTAAAATAGTTACAAGTACCGCGGGAGCGAAGAAGTGAAGCAGAGATTGATTCTGTCCGTATGTGAATGACAGTGGCAACAATTGGTAAAATATCCGGTTAACATTAATTTATGGCCATTACCGCGGGGAGGGGGATATGCACGCGGTGCCACGCGACATCAATTCAAATCGACTTAACAAATTTTACAACGTTAACTCTGTGTCGCGTTTGCAATTTGCAATTTCATTCGGAATGTTAGCCAAGGAAGGTGGGTGGGATACGCATACATACGCACCGCACCGCCCTATAGAAATTGAGTTGCTAAAATTTTGCAACACCGGCAACGGTTCTAACTTAAATTCCGTGCTGTGACTGGGAGATTACTACGCATTGTACGAGTATTGCCGCGGGGAATGTGCTGCCCGCGTCGTCTACTTCGTCCGCTTCGTCTGATGTGGTTTCCTCTTGAACGGCAACATTACCGTTGTTTGCTATACGTGCATGGCTTTAACTTGTCTCGCTTAGATGAAAACCCGCTTTGATGTAATAGTAACAATGGAGCAATTTTCCACATGCACTGGAATTATTGCAGATTATGGAGACGATGTATGTGGCTTTTAAAATGTTTGCCTGCGTGCGTAATCCTTTGTGCGTTAATTAAATTTGGGATTTTAAATTTCCACATAAAAGAGTACAAAATTATCTTTCAAGTATTATGGTGAACGAAATGTTTTGAGATATATGCAGAATGTTGTATGTTGTTATAGTGTATTGTGTCATATATACGATAAACATCTTTCTTCAGAATGTGTGGTATATCTACAAACAAATAGATGTGATTTTTCATATCAAACGTTAACTTTAAGGATTAAGAATTTAGGGTTGCCTATCAAAGTGGATGAAATCGACTCTAAATCCAGTTAAGAGTTTTTTTTTTTGCGGTTTCTTACTACCAGACCCAGACTGTAGAGACAGAAAAGAGTAAGAACCAAAACCAAAGAAAAGTTTTTGAAGGGAATGATGTCAGTAGACAATTGAAGAGCTCAGTGGGTGATTGGGGTACATAACATCTCTCTTCGGGACATCACCTGGGATGAAGACGAGAATACCACCGTATTTCAATGTAACTATACTTACTCCTGGTATCTACAACGCAATCTGATAGATATTTTTAATTGGAAAGGAGGCAGGTAGTATCATATATATGGCTTCCAAAGAATCTGCGAAATGAAGCAATATGACACGTTGCACGTATTGCAAGGAAAAAGAGATATTAACTGATCGCCGATCTTAAAGGCATCTCGAAGTCATGGAAACAAAACTGTTCATGTGTTACTAAAAGATCGGTTAGCTGATGAATTTTGGCTTCATCAATGACCGATGACCACGCTAGCAAATGCAGAGTTAGCTAAACAATAAATCGGCTTATAATTAATACGCTCTCGGAACTAGATGATATCGTAACGAAGTTTTTCATTAGTTTTTCGTATAAATGAACATGCCATGACATCCCGGTAATATTGCATTCAATGCTGATCCTGAGGTCGTCTAAGGTCTATGGCTTATTGGCATAGACCTGAAGAAAAAACTATATAGACGTCAAATCACACGAACCAGGCGGTTAATTATCTCTCCATTTCTGGTGATAGATCAGTCACCGAACTTTGACTTTTATAACTCGTTTGTGTGGCTAGCTGCAGGCATCATTGAAGAAGAAGGCCAATGACCCCTTTAGTATGAAACCCGCACTAAGCAGTCAATTTTTGTTCGCCTAATAATAGAGACAGTGCATGTCCGTCCCTTGATTACTCACTCCATACCAATGACAAATGATATAGAGTGAGTTCAATGAATGTCGTGCAGACTCCGAGATTGCTTGAATTCCCATATGGTCTCCCATCTGTCAAATCGTTGCTTCGCATACGTTGAGAAGAGGACACGTGGTCTCCTCTGCTTCTCTACAAATACTGTAGCTGTCATCCTCTTCTAGTCTTAATTTCTTTAGGCAGCTTAGCTGTCTGTTATGATAGCTATTTACTGTCTCATGAATTTCCAGATAAAAATAAGCACATCTTCGAGTGGGATGTACTTCTGCCTGGAATACACTATTCGCCAATGCCAATGCTCCGTAGGTGAGCATTGAAATAACTATCACAGTGTACATACATCATTCATAGAGTGGGACGAACCCTGCTTTCCCAGCTTTCGCCATTAAGCATGCTCATGAACTATTCCCATATAGCAGTCCTCTCTTCGAGAGTAAACCATAAGCCCCCACGTTGCATCCCCACAACGAGCTGGGTTCTCAACCACAGTTGTCCTTAGACATTACGGCCGACCTTATTGTCTGTGGCCACAGACAACTCCCGCGGTACCAACGCCACCTTAAGGAGGTCCGCCATCAAGTGACTTAGTTCATTCGGTGTGATTGCCCTTTTGCGAAGGAGAAAACCATTACTGGCAAATCATCGTCCGGAACCTTGAACTCTATCATTTGTCACTAGGATTGCACCATATCCTAGGCCGCCTGGCATAGAAACTATTCCAGGCTCTTCCCCCTATCATTTGTGCACGAAATGAGCTACTAAAGAAGAGTCGTAGGTTATGACGCAATTAGAACCCCCACGGGGATCTGTGTACATACAGTGTATTAGTCTAGAACTAACACCCAATGCTTTACCAGCCACCATTCTGCACACCATAAGTGTTCCTTTTGATTTTATCTAATATCATATCAGAATATCAGTCCAAGGTACTTGACCACTTTGATGATAGTAATCTCTTCTCCATTGACGGTAATTGCTTCAGCTTCCTTCTATTGGTGAAGTGAACCAGAGTGATCTTGGTTTGGTTTACCCTGAATTCCACCTCTGGGGTCCATCTGGTCGAGTTGGTTATTTCGTTATAGACTATGTCACAGAGCCCTTCCTCGAACTTCCCTCTTGCCATGATGAGTATGTCGTCTGCGTCGCCTTTTGCATAAGTCTCTGTTTCAGCTAGTCACTGGGGTAGGTAATCTACAAGGATGCTCCACAAGAGTGGAGACAGTACCCTTTATTGTTGGCATTCTGGTTTAGTTTTGGCCACAATGATTTTGTCATCGACTATGGTGTTCTGGTGAACGTCATTACGCACATTCATTTAATAGTTGTTCTATCTACCTTCTTGTTCTTCAGAACAATTCTTATCGCCTCATGGAAATGCTCCTTAGATGTCTAGGAAGACGGATAGCGTGATTTCCATACTGGCAAGGACCACTCAATATTTTCCGATAGCTTCCACAGTGCGGTCTCCGTAGATCTGCCCACTCTATATGCATATTGAGTGGAATGTAGTGGTTCTTTTTCCAATACTTTCGACCTTTTATAATAATCTTTTGATAGTCTTAAGGACAAAATAAATTTTCGAACATGTTTGGAACCCAATTACTATACTTGTGTGGCATAAGGGTATCGTTCGGCTTAAGTTCTTAGGTCAAAGCGTTCCTTTAGGTTAAGTTCTTCCGCGAAATTGGCCACAAACAGATCACAGATGTGCTCAATTATTGTACCAGAATCGACAAATTTGGTACCTCACTTACATTTGCGGCTACATTTGTTACATTCTCTGCGTTTCTTTGTCTTGTGGGCATGGGAACATTATGAAGTATATAAGTTAACCCAAACCTGTTAACAGATATTTAGCTCTTCGTTTACTTGGACTAGTAAGACGACCGTAGCGCACATGAAGTCCTCGCAACCGAACGGAACATTTGATAAAAGATTGAGATAATTTGCAAACGTTGTTGAATCATGTAGTTCTCATTAGTTAAATTATATATAAGGATTAGATTAAAACTTAATACCAACCGCAGATCTCTTCATGTAAATCCGAGAAACCCTGTCGGAAAAATGGGGCGTTCCAATTGAAAATCTCTTTATAATACAAAACTACTAACGCAATTTTATGGTTCTCCTTAAAACGAATTGATTCTGCTGTTGCCGTGCGTATAGCAAAAATATCTGTTGCCCTTGTTGACAATTCTATTTTGGGTGTAGAACTAATCAATTTCCAAGCAATTGGCCAATTTGCATTTGCACATCATATTATCAGAAAGGTCCTCTTTCTCTTCCCAATCTTGTCTCCCCTCAGCACTAAGCGTCTCTCACTAACTAACAACTACTGTTCTATAATGGGTACATTTGGAATTCCAATTCTAAACAAGACATACAAACACACACACAGGGTAGTAATACCCAAATACCGTTTAATTTGTCTAATTATATCGTACAATGCGATTTGCAATTGGGAGTTGCAACTGCATGAGAATCGTTCAGTATCCGTATAATCAATTGAATCATTGGCACTAACATCCAGGCAGACGTTGCAATCTTGTTCCGTATGCGTATGCATGGATGTGTGCGCATTATAATAGATATTGGTTTATATTTACATATAACACACAACTCAACGTTCAATAAAAGCTAAATGTGGGCAGTCAACTGAATGCGTAATGGAACTCAATTCGATTGGCGGTGTTGGGATTGCCATGAGTTTTCTTGAATGTTTTGTTGTTGTTTTTATTTTCGTTTATTGTGTTGATTCACTTTGATATCGCTTTTCGCTCTGTTAGTTGTTAAACTGGCAGTATCATTACTTTGCCCAGCGAAAGAGAAGCACAACTGCACCAATGTCATAGAATGTACCGCATTAGATGGAACAAACATGCAGCTCATCATAAGAGAAATGCAAATTACTGCTCCAAGCTAACCAGCCGATAGATATGGACGATTTGTGGGCGGTACTCATTTTGCTGGTGAAATTTAAAGTAAACGCAAATTATTCGCATTTTCGCAGCCGTTTATTTTTACTTCCTTTTTTTTAAAAAATACTTTTCTAATCTAAGTATCTAATCTTGATCTTCAACCCGGTTTCTGGACTTGGCAACATTCGGTAATATTTTTAGTTTCTTTTATTTAAAGAGTTCTTGTACGGCGTTTTCTTTTGCGGCAAAGAACTGAATGATGGTTATATTCTTAACTTTTGTTTTATAGCCGATCTAGTTTGGCATTCCTAAGCTATGGGCATATACGCCATCCTTCTAGCGCACTCCTGGCCTGCCTATCTGTCACATCGGATAAATCACACCGGAAGACTTTCCGAGCAGGATCGTCGTCTCTAATGCTAGCTAGATGTTCTGTGTGGGATGGTAACGCTGATAGAACTCATCGTTATAGAGTCTTCGCAGTCTTCCTTTCTCACATACGGGTCCAACAATTCTACGTGTAAGACTTTCTTCTAAAATCTGGCTAAACGGCAGAGTGCTTTTTCCTAAGCACGTCTCGGATCCATATGTGAGTACTAGTTGTTATATGACCATTCTCTTATAAAGCTAACGCCAGGGTATTTTGGTTAAATACTTGGATTTGAAGAGTCTTGACAAAATAAAGACGACTTTGTTGGCTTTGAATAACCGTGTGCGTACTTCTAGTCCTATGCTACTATTGGCTACTTCAACCTATAATTGACTTAAAGGTTCAATGTTCGTATTTTGTGGGTTTGATGGCACCTTTCGCAGAGTAAATAACTTTTAACTGCTATTGCAAGACACCTTTCATATTCTGATTTGTTCTTAGAGATTTTCTGAATTGAGGGCAAATAAAGCTTGGGTCGTGTAGATCTAGCGTATTCGTAAGATGAAACAATGTTTAAGTAAATTCTTTGTTGGTTGATTGGCTTGGAGTCCCACAAAAAAATCGATGTCAATAGGTAAGCACAAGTTAAAATGACGGAGTCTAAATCTAAGCCCCATGACGGTGGGGTCTTTTTGGTGGTCTTTTGAAGATCTTTTAGAAGGTTTATGGGTGTCCTTTTGTGGTCTTTTGAGAGCCTTTTGGTTGTATTTGAGGGTCTTTTTTTGGAGTGTTTTTAGAGGTATTTCGGGGGGTGTTAAGGGGACTCTCGGGGGGACTATTTGAAGTGTTTTAGGGGGTATTAGGAGGTATTTTTAAGGGTCTTTTGGGGGTCTTTCTGGAGTGTTTTGTGGGCTTTGAGGAGATATTTTTGGGGTCTATCGAAAGGTCTTTTGAGCTGTCCTTTGGTAGGTGTTTTGTGGTTTCTGGAAATCTTTTGAGGATAGTTTTTATATATTAGAGCCTCATGCCACTCATGTATGGTCAGATCTTGTGATATATTTTTCACCCTCTTCCTAAAGCCCAAATTTCAAATTTTGTACGCATGTGTATCTCCGACCAAGAAAAATTTTCGGTGAACGGGCCATGAGGCCCGAGTGTAGCGGTGTACAAACAGGGCGAACTTCAACCTCTGTATTGTTGGTTGCTGGCCTTCTCTTAGAATGAGACGTCTTGATTGTTAAAGATGTCATCGAATCTAGCATCTGCAAATCCTCTGATGTGTATGTACCAGTGACTTGGCTCGATTAGCACGATTCTCAGTCTTGGATTTGTTTCCAACCCGTCGACGAATTTCCTCGCCATTTAGAACAAGTAGCTGGTTATTGGCAGCAGACCGGCTTCGTGAAACCTTGTAATCGACACAAACTGTTGTAGCTGTTTGGCACCCTCCAGAGTCGTGTACAGATCCTAAGTACCTTTCTTTCAAGTAGGGAGGTATTCTTCATCGTTGTTGGTAAGACGGTGAACCATATGGGATAGCCAGAGGTTATCACCGGCCTGATGAGCTGCTTGTAGATGAGCAGCCTGGTGTTGTTGTTTTGCTTTCTTAGAAGCGGGTGCTTAAAATGAAGAGCGTATTTGACTTTATTCATTGTTTGATCGATGTGAGAGTTAAACTTAAGCCTCTCGATAAAGTTGATTCTTGCCAAGGTACTTACTCTCTGACTTGGTGTTTATTGTTGTGTTGTCCGGATGGGTGATTCTTAAGCCTCTGCACCAGCTTACGAAATTTCGTATCCATGTTTTGGTTGCTGGTACTCGGAAGCAGATGAGTTCCGTTTTGTTGGCGTTGATCCTTAGTCCCCACTTCAGGTTGTAGTCCCAAAGAATTCGAAGGTATTCCTCCATTCTTCAGGCTGCTATCTCCTACTATCTATCCTGCTATCATCCGAGAAAAGCATGCTCCTTCTTCCGGCTATATTGGTGGGTTGATCTGCTGTGAAAATACTAATCAGTACTGGTCCAAGTCTGGGACCTTGAGGAACTCAGGTTTTAATCATTTGCGTTGTCGATGCGCTGCCGTACACCTGGACAAACAAGATCCTGTTTAAAAGAAATTTAATTATTTTCACCCTTTAATTGGGGAAACAAAAACTAATATGTTTGGAGAGTAGCCCGTTTGTACAAACCCTTTTTAGTAAACAGGCTACTGTACTTCTTTTGACGTTCAGTCCTTTAGTGTCGTCACTGTGAAAATTCATCAGCGGGTGCAGCGTAGAGTGCTTCTCGCGGAACCCAAACTGAAAGGAAGGAATAAGGTATCTTTCCGAACAAAACGTATTAATCTTTTAACGGATCAAAGATTCCAATAGTTTACTGATAAAATACAATAAAGCTATTGGTGTTATCTGTGATACGGCGATGGCAACCATCGACTTATTGAAATCAAAATTTAGCGATAAGTTGATTTTGGAGCAATGGACCTGTCAATTAACTTCAAGGTCGTGCAATTTTACACTTTTCGATTATTTCCTGTGGCACTGGTTTGTGCTGATAAAGCAGCAACTAAAATAAATACCCAAAGTTATGTATTATTAATAGCAACATTTAAATTTAATTTGTTTAGTGTGCTTTTTGTAAGACATTTGTATCGACCATTAAATTTGCAAACGTTGCCCACACACATTTGCACGCCTTGTGTATTTATCTATGGCAAAAATATTCAATAAACTGAGAAAGCATAATGTTTAAGATAAACTTCAACTTTAATTCTTAAATCAGAAACAGAAAAGAATAATTAAACGGCACTTTACCTTGTTCTAAAATGTTCCGGCAGCCAATAGCTTGAACATGCATAGGAATACCACTTGCTAAGCGTCTAGCCGTGCTTGTAAGCTGTTGCAACATACATACATGTAACATAGAAGCCACGTCCGCAACATCACCGCTCGTTGCTTAGGCTTACCAAAAACAAAATACAGTTGTTGGTGCGGCGCAGCGCATCGATAGACATGATGTAATTCACCCAGCGTTGGTATCCATCTGTACTGCACCCGACTACAATGTGTGCCGTATAGACCAGTTATAATAGCAAGTCGTCCCTGTAAACCATACGATCCTGCGACAACAACGACAACGTTAGGGCGCCATCGTTTGCTCGAGAGAAATGTAAAATTTTATTGTGCGGTAATTACATGTAATTAAGGTCAGCATTTGTAAACCACCTACAATTACACCAGAAGCAAAGGCACAAAAAATAACAGACCGTTACATATGACACGCACATAATTACGACGTTAGTCATCGTAGCTACTAAAACGAACTGAAATTGGATGAAATTAGAGCTGTTGGTGGAATGAATTACATTGAATGTGGCCACCAAGCATGCACTCATTTGCCATGGAAGCAGTAACGTCGTCTTCACTATTGCTCGTATATTCCATTCCATCTTCACATTCCATATCCTTTAATGACTCGCACAAGTCGTCCAAGTTTCATAATAAAAAGGAGAAAAGGATACACTTCACCCCCTCCCAAAAATGTTGTCTACCTAATTTCTACAAACTTTCCTACGAACTTTGCATTTAATGCACACATAGAAAACAGGTTCAGGATAATAAACCTTAATTTGTTGCCTTGCTCCTTTTTCTTAGCACTGTCGGAGGAAAATGTGAGAGCAATCGCATTTATTCTCGAAAAAGTACCTGCATTTCTGGACGAAGTCTGTACACAAGATTTCACTCGTTAACAATACCAATCTTTGATGAAGATAGCAAATGTTTTCTTAAGATACCTCTACCATCATTTAAGTGCAATATACGAATTCCTTAATATTGCAGCACATTATGTAGAGAATACTACGAGTACTACTCGTAGCTACACAAGTAGTGGATGCGAAAATCTTTCACAGAAGAGTGGCGAATTTTGAAGATATTTTGTTTCGATCTTTTTTTTAAGGCTGTTGGGAGATTTTATTTCATAAAAACTTTTTAAAAATTTTAAGGCTTCATTAAAAACTATTTAAGATGAAAAGAAAGAATGTGTATTAGTTTTGACAGGAACTCTCTTGCTTATGTTGACTGTAGAACTTCAGTGCATTTCACTGAGGTGATCTAAACTGACGTTGTCTGTTGAAAAATCGAAGTGGTGGTGTAGATTGATGACCGCGTTTGTTCTTCATATTGAGCCAAAGAATGCCTTTGCTTACACCTGATCGTTGGTGGCCCACTCACTGTGTTTCGCAACATTATGATAGTAATAAATATTGACCAATACTGTATGTCTGGTCATAACTGTGCCTCAAGGCTCTTTACAAGATACACTACTTTTTGCCTTACATGTAGAGTGACGCCAACTGAATTAGAAATTTGCATAAATTTTGCAAAACAGTCTTTGGACAGTGAGGCATTCCGATCTTAATTGCTCGATGGGCAGTTCTTAATAGCATAATTTAAGATCATTATATTTTACACTTTTAAGTACCTCAAAACTACAACGTAATTCTTTTACGTACAAACTGCAGTAACTTTCTTCTTAAAGGCTATTGGTCGTGCCTACATTATTCCCTCAAGAAATCGATTACTGCCCATGGGCAGCGATCTATTCCAATAATTCACCGGTATTTGAGGTATTTTGTGGGTGCCGTGGCTCAATGGAAATGCTCATGGCTACTGAGCAGGAGCTTCGTGGTTCGAATCCCAGTAACAACACGGTGTCCCACCTTTCGCGAATGGTTGACAAAGGTTCCGAGAGTAATAAATTGTCACAGAAAGCTTCTCAATTCGACGTTCGGATCCGCCCTTAAATTGTACGTCCCTTCCATTTGTTTCCAAAAATATACTTGCGCAACACAAATGGTTGCGAGAAGCTAGGCCTTGGACCGCAATAGTCCATCGCGACGAATATTATTATTATTATCATATCATAATATCGAAGTATCATAGTCGCTCTTGTCACTTTTTGTCTCATTAAATGTTTTCAAATAATTCTTTGTATTCGCTCTCGACCTTAACAGTCGATCAGCCCTGCTTGTCTGGATTAGTAACTACCTTTCTGACCGTTCAATCCAGGTCGTATTGGACTGTTTCAAATCCTATCATCATCATATTTGGCTCTACAACCGGGGTCCGGTTCAGGCCTCCCGCAAAATGTCTCTCGACTGGTCTCGATTTCGAGCCGATGTCATCCAGTTTGGTATCCCTAAATTCTTGGCGTCCTGGTCTACGCCATCATTCCAGCGTAGACTTGGCCTGCTTCGCTGTCGTGTTCCATAAGTCCTACCGCAAACCTTACTTTGAAGGGTGTAGCCCGGTCATCTCGCTTTTCCTGTACTGGAGGAGAATTAACAGCGGCCACCACGTGGAGATTTGATTGCACTTTCACCAGTCAGAGATAGTTGCGGCCACATGCATTTCTGAAGCATTTTGTGTTATTCGCCCTACTCTGCTGGTGGCTGACCGCCATAGGGGTAACTTACACCCATTATATTACACACAAGAAGTCTGTGTGCCGCAGTATTGGCTACTAGGCAAAGTTTATTCAGAAGAGAAAAAATCTCTGACATATTGTTTTAAAATACCAAAAACCCATAAGTTACATCTTAGAATCCAGAAACTCCTGCAACTCCTAGCTATTGAATAAGTAATAAAACACGAAGTAACAAAAAAAAACCAATTTGAACCCACAAAACAACCATTACACTTAATTACCTTCAATTTAAAACTCATTTGAAAGAAATTAAAAGTCCCATTAGAATTGTGACTACACACAAAATCGTCAGTACGCCACCCTCTCTCTGCACAGGGAAAAGTGCATTGCAATCGCTTTTAGCGTCGAGCATATTGTTCGCCAGCTGGCGAGACACACACAAAAGGGTGCGTTCCTTAAAATTTTTACCACACATAATAATGCATTGAATAGAGAATAAACTCTTTCTCGAATTGTGCACACAAATGCTATATGTATCTCAAGCGATATGGGGGTGTCTGTCGCACCACATTCATTGTACGAATATAATGAACTGGAAAACTTTCGCTAAACGATCTGTTGATAAACTTTTGTCCGTTTGTATTTTTTTTTTTATAATAAAATGAAATTACAGTGCATTGCCCTGAATGACATAGGGAAGGCGGTGAAGGGTAGATGGGAAGGGATATAGTAGAGATAGATAGAGGGAGCGTGTATCAACTCAAAAGATTCTCAGTCGTCTTTATCTACGCTTTCATTGAGACAAAGAAACTTGGTCCTTTGTTTTCGCGCCGGAGAAGAGTTAATTGTGCAAAAGTTTTTGTTTAATTTATAGCACTTTTAAGCTTTGCCATTTTAATCCGTTTATAGCATTTTAGTTTTTACTTTCACGAAATTAGCTGTTTTGTTTTTAATTTTTTTAAAATGTCCTTCTGGATGATCTGTTTGTTGGTTTTCATTTTGAAGTGCGTATCAATTTTACACTGGCGACTGAGTGACAAACTGTGCACCCTTCTTAAACTTAAAAACATAAACCTCATAAACGTTCACGCACCTACAGAGGATTCCCCAGATAATGAAAGGAAGTATTCTTTTGATCAGTCGAACGAGAACTCCATGCATGTCCTCAGTATGATATTAAAATTATTCTGGGGGATATGCATCCAAAAATATGTAGGGAGCCAGTATTCATGCGGTATTTATAGCTTACACGAGAATAAAATGACAATGGACAACGAGTCATAGAGAACACAGCAAGCAAAAATTTGGTCGTTGCGAGTCTAAAGTTTTCGCGTAAAAATATCCACAAAGACACCTGGGTATCTCCTGATGGAGTCACTCGCAACCAGATAGACCACGTGTTGACAGACCACCGCCACAACCCGAACCTGATGATGATACGTACGTACTGAGGTACCAACGTCGACTCGGACCACCATCTTGTTGGTATGTTACTCGGAGCTCGGATTGCATAGTCACGAAGGACTGCGTCCGCAAATCAGTTTCGAGTCAACACCGTGGCCCTTCGCAACGAAGAAATCGGAAACAACTATGGCCAAGCAATAGGACTCGCCCTAAATCCAGGCAGACGTCCCCTTCAACCTGGCGTTGGATAAAGTGATCGGAGACTCTGACGTAACGGATTGAGGAACAATCCTCTATAAGTCCCTTCAGATACTGACTTACGCAGACGACAATTACATCGTTGGTAGAAACCCAAGAGCTGTACAGGAAGCTTTCATCGATCTGGGTCTGCACATAAATAAAAGCAAAAGAAACCACATGGTGGACACGTCTGCTATCAGAAGATCCAACATTGGTCCCACAATTAAAATAGTGTAGCGTGAATTTGAATTCTAGGGTCAACTGTAGCAGCCGATAAAAGCATGGAACCAGAAATATTCGCACAGTTACTTAAAACCAACAAAGCCTTATATATAGTCTGTCAAGACTCCTCAAATCCAGGAACTTAACCATAACATCCAAGCTGCTGGTATATAAGAAAATTGGTGTCTTGATTTGTTGTTTTGAGGTCAGTCTTTAAGAGGTCTTGACGTGGATCTTGAGGATCTTATTAGGGGGGCTTATTAGGGATCCTTTGAGTCTTTTGGAGTCTTTTTTGAGTCTTTTCTTGATTTTTGGAGGGTCCTTAAAAAAATAATTTATGTGATTTGAATGAACTGTTACCATTGCTAGTTGATTTCTATATCAATTGTTTCGCTAATAATAGATCAGTCTATAAACACGACAGTTGCTTGAGAAATCGGGAGCAAGATTTTGAAATGCCACAATATCCTTTACAAAGAGAAAGGGGAAAAATAAGTTTTGTTAGCAAGAGCACCCTTATAATGCTCGGCTATATGCGTGGGTGTTAGGGAAATGGAGGAGAAAAGAGAAGATGTCAATGAGCATCTGTTTTAAAAGCCTGTGGATCATAGTGATGTGTAAAGACAGAGCTTAGCAGAGCATTCCACATACGTGTTGTACGGCTGAAGAACGAAACTTTATTTCGAGGAAGAGATAATTTCCTTTTGATCGCGTCTCACACGCTTTTCTAGACAAACTAGAATGACGGTAAACAATAATTCGGCATTGAGCAATGGAACAGCCACTATAGGTTTCGTAGGATTTTTTGCTATCTCCCGTCAACTGACACCACAATCGCTACTTGATGGCTTATGAAGCACCAAAAACACAAACAAATCTAATACTACGCTGCACAAACGAACACTCATTATTGCACACAGTGACACCTATCGAGTCTCAAGACGCTGGTTTAACTCTTTGTACTCCAACCACCCGACCGTTCATTGGAGTTTGCTCACCGAAGTAAATGCCGAACAAAAAGGAGGACGGCGAAGGCAACCTCTAACGCGCTCTAAATAAAAAGACGCCTCGGCGCCCGCAGTGGCACAATTGACTTTTCGTTTACAATCTTAGCTTCCGTAAGATGCGTCCTTGCAGGTAACGTGCAACTTGGATTACTTCACTCCATCGTAGATGATATGGATACGAGTATAATGATATCGACATGTTGTATGCGTTGCATGGCATAACGATGTGGCCGATGCTTTGCAACATACGAGATACATCACAAGCGGAATAATTGGAGCAAAAACAGAATTTTCATTTGGAAACACAAACAGCGCTGATGGAGTGCTAGTGAAGGTGCAGAATGCATTCGCTTCTATACCCTAAGGCCAAACCGAAGAGGAGCCGCAATGTAATTGCAACAATTTAACTGTGTAAACACAAACAGGTTACATGTATAGCTGATGAGCGTTTGTACTCTGGAACGCTCATCATTTTGCTAGCGATTGGCACGAGTCGTGATAATGACAGTCAGTCGTCGCAGTCTGTGTACTGTACATCAGTGAATGATGCAAATGACTGACTGACTATTTCGCGTCGCAGAGACAGATACTGAGCATCATTGCACCATTACACCATATTGCATGATGGCAACAGTAGTAGCAACGATGACACTGTGATGATTATTTAATGTATCGCCTTACAGCTGCTATAATAGTAACTGATGTGCGTGCTTGCAAGTGTGCCTACCCGACGACGAGCTGTCTGGCGGGCTGCTCAGCTTTTTGATTTCTTTGCCGATTCGTTTTACCGCTGAGAGCTTAATTGGCGCACACGGCCGGAGCGATTATGCACAGAGCGCCCGCCAGCTCAGCACGCACACACAGCACTTCAACAGCACCACTTAAATGGCGCAATGTCGATTAAACAGAAAGTGCCATTTAAACGCATGCAAGACCCATACATTGACTGTCTGTGTTTATTTGGCTTTCTGCTTTTTTTTTGTTGCTTCTCATTTGTTAATTTGGATTTATTATCATTGACGTCTGAAAGTGAGTGTAGTGGCGATATAATTGACATAATGATGCGTGCGGATGTCACGTTGTTGGTCATCAGGTAGTGTTTTTTTTTTTAATAAAAGCAATAAATTAAATTAAAGGAGGTAGAACGTTTTATGATTTTCCGATCAGGACAGGACCAACCGGACAAGAGTCTATGTAGTATCTTCATTCTGATGGAAAACTTTCTTCTTAAATCAAAGTACAAATAGAGAATTGAAGTCAAATGTATTGAACGCTTACAACTACCGATTTTGCCACCTAATTTACTAATATAGGGTTTTACAATAAGAGCACTTCAACGTTTTTTTTGAATAAAACACAAACTGTTCAACTTTTGAACTAACTTTTTTTTTATTAACGAATGTGAACATATACATATGATACATTTAAGTATGAAACTAGATTTCTTTTGCATGACCACCGCGTGCACGTTTTACGAAGTGAGCCTCATCGCTGAAGATGATTTTTCGGTGAAAATCTGCATCATTTTCGATTTGCTCTTGAGCCCAATTCACGAATCGGCGTCGCTTCAAATGGTCAAACGGCTTTAGTTGTTGTGTCAGCTTGATCTTATACGGATGTAGGCCAAGATCTTTACTATACGGTCGATTGTCGAACGGGCTGGCTTGTTAAATGGACCGTAAAATGGCCGTAATGCTCTTAAAGTAGCGGCAACAGAACGATTATTTTGATAAAAAATTTGCACAATTTGCAATCGCTGTTCACATGTGTAGCATTCCATGATGAAATGTATACTAATGAAGTTTCCAAATAACAAAAGAAAAGTAAAAAATATGGCGTCGTTCGCCGTCCCTATTGGAGAAAAGTTGAAGCGCACCTGTTGAAACACCCGATAATAATAATAATAATTTACTTTGATCTAATAAAGTAATTAAAACATAACGCGAGCTTATGGAATAAATATTTTAAAAGCTGATGATCGACATTTTGGTATTTTTGTGTCCCAACCTTGGTCTTCAAAATACCCCAAACCGAGAAATCTAGCGGCAGCAGTGGAAATGAACCGCGGAACGTTGTTTCTCAGCCAATCTTGATTGACGCGCGCTTTATGACTTTTTGACTGTAAAGCCAACAGTCAGTCGATTACTTTTTCAGTTTTGAGTCGACTTGACTTAACTCACATGGGAAAAAAATCTTAAAATGGTGACCATAAAAGCTACAAAAGCATTAAGACAATTACTATGTAAATCCTGGGGACTAAACCCAAAAATGACTTCTTGGACCTATACCCAAATGATATACGGGTCGGTTAAAACGGAACAACGTACAGCAATAAAAAAGCTAAACAAACTACAAAGTAGGTATAACAGGAGCAATGAGAGCAACACCTACAGCGGGTATAGAAGCTCTATGAAACCACATTACACATTGCAATCAAAGAAGGGGCAGCCAGACAAGCTATATCCCTTCAAACAAGGAGACAACAAAGGGCATCTGAGTATACTTCTTCTTCTTCTTATGTCTTATATCCCCTTGTGGGTCCTACGGCCTCTACTACGCCTACGCGCCATCGTGTGCGGTTCCTGGCAATGAGCTTCAGTTCTCTTCAACTCTTCCCCAATTGCCGTGACTCCTCCTCAACTGTTATGCGCCATGTTTGTAATCTTTTTGTGATAGTAGCGATCACCTTCTGCTGCACCCATACAACAGCACAGATTCAACATTTGAACGGATCAGTCGCAGCTTGGTGTTTAAGCTGATCGCATTGCTTCGCCATATCATGGATATCATTCCAAAGACGGATTTTGCTTTGCCGATCCGGTTGACAATGTCCTGTTCGATGGAGACAATACTAACTAAATATTGAAAACTCTCTACTCTCTCTACCAGCTGTCTAGTTATGTTAACTTGAATTACTGAGTTAGTGCCGAGGTTGATGATTTTGGTTTTGGCAGTATTGATCTTTAAGCCCGCAAAATTTGCCTCCCTTTCCACATTTCCAACACATGACAATTAGAGACTTCTTAGGTTGCTTTAATAATAGCTATAAGTTTATCGTATATACCTCTCCTGCGCAAGGCAACCCAGATAAACTGTCTGTCTGTTGACACTGTCAAACGCCTTCTCAAAATCGATGAACAGCAGGGGGGGTAGTGGTGACCGAAATTCAACGCACTGTTCAATAATAAAACGCAGGGTGTTGATGTGGTCGACACAGGACGAGATCCAGTGCGGAAACCTGCAGGAAGAACGCAAATTGCTCTCAGTTTTCGCACTCCATAAGACTTCCTTTTTTAGGGAGCTTGACAATCATTCCCTTCTTCCACTCGTCGTGGAAACTTTCTGCCTCTCAAGCTCTCTCTAAAAGAGAATATAAAAGCTCTGGTGATTTCGTTGGAGCGGCATGCCTACGTTCTTCAATCCGCCGCCAGGTATCCTCGGTAAGCCACGTGCTGTGCCTCTTAGCTGGCTTCTCCCAATAATACTTTCCGCTCGATATGTGAAAACATTTTTCACAGCTTTTTCAATTTTCTTGGATGGTTGTTGGCAGTGAGCTGCTGATTGCTTCCACTCCTTGCGATAAATGATCCCTTAATTGTTGACGTACTCAGGGGATCTTTTGTATACTTGAAAAGGTAAAAACCGAATAGGAACTAACCCGTACTATCGACCGAACTAATACAAAAATTAGTTTCAAACACAACCATCATTCCCACAAGGAAGGAGTGGAATTCAAACCCCGATTGGTTTGTGTGATCATTTTAAGATGATGCAGCAACAATATTATTCCGCATTTCGTTAGGCCTTTTTTGACATTGGTGTTGTCTGTGGGAAGCATTTCAAAATGGTAACAGACAGTTGACGGATTTTTGATTACACGTCATAAAGGAATAGGTACATTTTGACTGCTTCTAGGCGACTGGCTGTATCTTGGGGAATTCGGAATGCATCAACTTTGTAAGATTGAATGATATCAAGGTAACGCAGCAGCGTCAAGGTAAACACTCACTTTTTGGTAAAGAACCATGCACTGCCTCAAAACGTATGTTTGGCGTGTTCCTTTCGTCCTGCAGTATCCGTAAATTACAATTTTGTATAATGTGGCGGCGGGGAATTCGAAAGCTGCAAATTACAAACACGTCAAAAAGACAAAAGGAAAAGGAAACGCTTCCCCGTTGCTGGTGTCCTATTTCCGATTGTAAATTTCATGGCGTGCCACGTCAAAAAAAAAACGTTATCCTGCGCGAAAGCCGGCGCCCACATACAAATGAATGAATGGAATCCTCGTAAAAGGAGAAACTTTTGCTTTGCATCTCGCATGTGATAGGGAGTATTTTTTTTTTGTTTTTCACGTCAGAATGACTCATAAAGTAAAAAAATTACTTTAAGTAAATTAAATGGAGTCCGCACGAAATGTACGTTTCTACGTACACCTGCAGACTTGACGTGAGCCGCCCGTGCGCCATCGTGTCGTGCACCACATAATGCAATGGTTGTTTGTTTTTTGCGCGTCTGGAAGTTTTATTTGGACAAAGGAAGGAAGGATTGATATGAGATACAGCTGAACGATTAAATTTATACTCACATCAGAGCTGTGGTATGTAGGGGGCTTTGTGATGGTTTTATATTTTTTGTAATGAATGCATACATGATAAGTGGTGAGGATATTTGGACAACTATATGACTATTCTCTGGTTTCTTTACTTTACTTTTGACAGCAAATTTCTGCATAAGATGATAGTACTCGGCGGGGATAACTTAACGCTCGATTAGCGATGTATAATTGAAATTTGAAATGTCTCCAAGCATTGCCTTGTCACATTTGCATTTGTTGTCGTTCAAATGCTTAAAGTCTCATAAACAACATTGCTGTGCCACATAAATGTTGCACACACATAGCCAATGCAAGTTTGCTTATAATGTTATGATGATTTTGCACTTAACTTACATTTCGACATCCATAGATATACACATACCCCAGCTTTATAGGTGCTAATTATTTGCATACTCGTCGTCGGAGCGAGTACGATCTCGCTCCACTTTTAGGACCTAATGCATGATTTGCAGCACGAGAAAGTTCGACAGTCGGCAATCAGCGGCAAGATAAACCGCTTGTAAGCGTACTTAATTAAAATTATCATCATTAACATGTAAATTGTGGTGAATTTATGTTATATACAGATATGGGCGTAAGTGTCTTATGCGAATTGCACCGCATACACTCACCCAACCGTGCAAAACGTGTGCAGCGCATATCGACAAGTAGACGTGTAAGATATTTGCCAAACAACTGATGAGGGTAATAAACGGAGAAATATATATATATTTTATGTATGCATCTGTGTGTTGTAAATACGTATGTAATATTTCAACAATCTACAAGAGACGGCCGCGCATCGTCGCCGAAAAACCAACAACTATATGGATGCAGAAATCAACTTTATTGCTACAGGGTGGGTGGGGTTGGCACACATGTTTTAGCCTTACACATATAAATTGAAAAATCTTCATTTTTTTCTAAGAGGAGAGGATGTTCATTTTTTTTAATACCCTAGCTCATATAGCAGACACTGCGACCTAAAAGATCTATTGTACCTTAGGGTTTGCTTATTCTAAGTGACGTACCACCTCCCTGAACAATAGTAAAACCTTAGTGTCGGGATTTCTAAAATCCGCTGTTGAGCATATTTCCTTGTGATAGATGCTTCTCCTTAACCAAAGTAATGCTGGGCATTCACAGAGAATTTGCTCGGATGACTCTTCATATTTCGAGCAGAACCTACATTCTGCCCATGAGCACCCACCAATTATGTTAAGGTGATATTGAAAGTCACAATAACCTAGAAAACGCAACACCTTCCTAATTCTATCCCTACTATAGTTAAGGATTTCCTTGTAGGAAAAGCGAAAGGGACGCTTTCCGAATGGGCCAGACGAAGTTTGCGTTTCCAGCAGTTTATCAGTGCTGTAGCGGCAGCCCAGTTGACAACACAGTAGGGTTCAGGTCCTATGAAGGCAGATTCCAAGCCGGTCTTACCTAGTTTGCTGTACATTCGTTGCCTTCAATTCCCTGATGACCAGGTACCGAAACGAGTTTCACTCTGTTGTGTATGGCAAGAGATTGCAGTGCATAGTGGTAGTAGCTGACAATGAGTCCATTATGTTGGACTGCAGCGCTTTAAGTGCTGCCTTGCTAATCCGAAAAGATATACAATATAGCGCTCTTCATACCAAGGTCAATTCTGGGGCAGATCTCAATGGCATGGAGTTCCGCCTGGAAACCGTATGTGTCGAGACTTTGGTGTTCTCCAGTTTCCATCTTCGATCCATCTGTGAACCAGACCAGACCTCTATCGTCCAGTGCAGGAATACCATTGCCCCAGTTTGCCCGGTCCAATATTTCTACCTCAAATAATCTGCCGAAACAGTACTCCCTGACAATAATATCGGGGATTATAAAGAACATGCCTCTTTCAGGAATTGGAATTGAGTCAAGAATTTTCAGGTGTCTCACATAGTCACCTGGTTTGTACCCGTATTCTAGTTGAAGGTTAATAGCGCATCTAGCAGTGATCTTCCTGATGAAGATATAAGAGTGAAAGTCCAACAATAGCTTCTATTGAAGTCGTAGGGCGGATGCGCATGGCACCCGTTATACCTAGACCTTGTAGCTTCTAAAATTTTGTTGTCGTTGTCCGTTCAAGAACTTACGGCCACAAAACGATGGCCACGTGACAATAGGTCTCACCATCATTGTATATATCCAATGTATCATTTTAGAATAATCTTATCCGGACTGAAGATTTTACCGGATAAACTATTTACCCTACTAGTAGTACAGTAATACGTTCATTTTGGGAATCCGAGGTAGTTAACTTACGAACTTTGGTCGTTGAAACTAAAACAAGTCCTTCGCTATCTTAAATTAACGAAGAGATTTAAAAAGTGACTAACTGGGAACGAGTACAATTGACCGAAAGTCTGAGTGCTCTGGTTTGGTTTTTCTCAGATTATCACACCAACCCACTACAACTATTTACACCCTCTGATCTGGTTACTATTTACAAGGCTTTTATTCTATCTAAACTTGAGTACAATTGTCATATCTGGTCTGGTGCGTCTATACCTTGCACCAGCTAGATAGAATACAAAACCGTACGATAAAACTTATCGATGATGAAAACATTTTGAAATCAATAGAATGCCTTGCAGACGGCAGGAACATTTCCTGCGTGTCACTGTTTTTTCGCTTCTTCCAGTCCTTTGCCCTTTACGCGTGCGCATACTATAAAAACAAATAAAAAAATACAAGTTCCTTAATTCACAAATTACGACTTCAATTACAAATAGCAAAATTTCACAAATTTACACTGGTGATTACGTATTGTTCACTTATAACCCAATTATTCAAAGAAGCTCTATCTACTTTTAGACTTTATGGTTCACTTCCATATATTAACTAACTAACTGCGATAAATTTGCTGTATTTACGAGTATACCATATCTATATTTTTCGAGAAGAAGATTGGAGAACCATCTAAAAAATACCACAAACATACTGGTATAATCTCGTTACATAAAATTTGTTATAAATCTTTCATTTTGATATTGTTATAACAACTTGTTAATACAACGATATTAATGAGCCTAATTGTATGCATTTTTTTTTTGTAATTTCTTAGTTCTAATACAATTCAATGCAATGCTTATTCTCATATACGAGTATGAACAGTGCGATAAAAGATTTCTATTTACATTTTCGCTTATATAAAGTATAAAAGTATTATTTAAGTTCTTGTGCGGTTGAATAGAGTGCGATATGGATTTATGTATTTTGTTATAACATTTAATGCATTTTATCGAACTTTACCTCCATTGTAATTTGATATTATTAATCAACAAAGAACACACTGTTCTGACTTATATCGACTCATCCAAGCGGTGGAGGGTGTGTACACAAAATCGTACATAATGGATCATAATGCATGTGCTAACGACCCAGCCCGGAATTACAGAAAAACAGCAACCGTTGCGTGGATATGCTTTATTCTTTTTTTGCTGGCTAACTGGTTATCTGTAGTTTTGCACAAAGAATAAAAAAAAAACTTATAATGGCATAATGCCCTATACTCGATCGATCGATTTCGCTTTCCTGCTGTTTTTCCCAACGATAATGAGCGGTAATCAGCAAGGGTAGTAGTATTGCGCACTCAATCAGTTTAGCTGATATTTACATAACAACACCCTATATACCCTTTATATAAGAGCACATATTAAAAGGAGTGACTGCAAAATATTTTTATTTTGTATAAAGAACGGTTATTTTTACGTTATAGAGTCTAAAACTCTATCTTATCTGGTAATATTTTCTTTAGAACAAAGTCTTAAGTCTACATCTTTAATTATTTTTTCCTGATGTAACTTAAAAAAAGCAACTGTGTCGTTCTTCAAATTTCCAGTGAATATCCGTGTGTGGTATGTCTATCAAATATCAGTTTTTTGTTTGTTTATCCAGAGATCCCCGTTAAGTTACAGCATAAAGTGTAAGTAAATTTTGCTTAGAGCCAAATCAATAAACAACAAATGAACCTTTCGAATCAAGCTGATAATTTCCAAGCTTGAGACATCATGGCAAAACTTTAAGCGCTAATATTTGCACTGCTGAGCAAAGTGAGTTGAACCAACATGCTGTTGAAAGCATCACTGTTGCTTAAGTGTTATTGTGTTTGGCTGATAGTTTGCTAATTTCAGTTCGACTTTGACTGTGTACCGAGCAATTTATTGCTAGGATAGCGAATGAACTCATTAGCACTTCAATAATTGTAGGCTTAAGTTGTTACATTGCACTCAGATGCTGCTAAGGTCTTTTTTCAATGCAATTGACTTTTCATTTACGAGTATGTCAGTTTGCTGGAGATAAACACAACCTGTGCCAAAGGCTGCAAACATGACTTTATAACTCCACCATTCGAATTCGAACCACAACCGATGTCAAATCCTAAATTTTGACCATAGAGCAAAGGCTATATTTTTGGCTGGAGCTTCTGCGAATGAGCCAGTCTATTCGACACAATTCGTGTTCCAAATCTTACTTCGCATTAAACGAAATAGCATTGTTCCTCTTGCATGAATGCTTAAACCTATAATACTAATATGATTCTGGTGATCTACTGGTATTCTACTGGTGATTTGATGGTTTATCTCACCGAACAGTGAAACCGGTCCTTACTCCGGTAGATATATATATTAGCCAGAGAGCAGCAAATACTGATATGCGACTGTCAGATTATTGGACGTGTTTTTAGACTGGACACAGGGCGATTAACAAATCGCTGGCGCATTTAGTCTATACATTGCCTGTTTTATGCTTCAACAGGGGTTTCTAGGAGGCTATCTAAACCTCCAGAGAACACTGGTTAAATGGCTTTTACCGGAAATCGATGCTGTGAATATAATCACTGACTTCAAGTAGAGTAGACGCTGGAGTCTTTTGTGACAAATCAAACTAAAACATTTCCGTACGTCTCCCGTACTATTGTAGCGTTTATAAAGGCAAAATGATTGAGGAGGCACCGTGACTTGGTTGAATCATAATGTCATATCAACAACTGTAATTTGTGTAGATAGGTTATTAAGATAACAATAAAGTTCTGGAATCGGTGTTAATAAGGTAGAGGACGGCGTTGACAGGAAAACCGCCAAATGGTAAATGAAAACATAGATTCGTACTATTTCTCTGCTACGGGTAAGCTCACAAATATCCGAAAAATTGCTTCATTGGCTGCTACAGCACATCATTGAAAAATAAAATCTCATTCGTTTTTGTGGAAGACATTCTGCTCAATCAAGCTCAAACAACAAACAATGTGTTCAGCCGTACTTTTGCATGTAGCACAAGGCTTCGACAAAGTCATAAAGGGCTTCTGTTTAATTTGCAAAGGGATCTCTACCAAAGCAATTATACTTATTACTTAAATCCCTCGATCCCTTAATACCCTCGATCATCATTAAAGAGTGAAATAGGAATGGATATTTGAGCAGCTTAAGAAGATAGCGGCAGGAGTTCCTCAAGGTAGCGTCTTAGGTCGTGTGCTTTCTTCTTTCTTTCCTTTATTCCGCGGGGGAGCATAGAGCTTCTACAAATGCCCGCCAACGAACTCGATTTATCACCTGAGTTTTCAAGAGACGCCACTTTGTCCCCTGGGATCTTGCTTCCTCTTCTATTTTCCTTTTTCATGACTTGCTAGGACGGCCAACTCGGCGGCTTCCTTGTGGATTCCAGCTGAGCGCTAGTTTCGTAATATCGTTCGCTGGCTTTCTCAAAGTGTGGCCAATCCAGCTCCATTTTCGTCGTCTGATGGCTCTCTACAAGCCTTGATTGGTGATAATGTCCGGCCATCTTATTCTCAGTATTCGCCTTAAGCACTTGTTGACGAAGACTTGGAGGCGCGTCGCAATTAACTCTGTGACTATCCACGTTTCGCAGCCATACAAGAGTGCTGAGAGAACGTTAGATTTGCAGATTGTTAGCTTCAGATTCCTGGAGATTTGCGAGGAGTTCCAGATATTATTTAGCATATTATTGGAGTGTCGCGCCTTGCTTACACGAGAGCACACATCCGAGTACCATTTTTTACACCAAGCTGCCAAAGTAAAAAAAACTTATCGACTTCCCTATCTGGTGTCCGTCAATCGAGAGATCACATGTTCCACTAGCGTTAACGCGAAGTAGTTTTGTTTTTGACAAACCACTTTGTTAGCGTGGAATTTTAGTGAGTTTACCTTTCGTTCCATGTCACCTAGCGATTGTGATAGGAGACAGATATCATCGGAATAGTCCCAGGTCTTCTAGGCAGTGAAAAACATTCCATGGCAAATTTTCATTATCCAGTCGATGACAATTGTGAAAAGCAATGGTGAGAGGATGCAACCGTGCTTGACTCCCAAGTAGATGTTGAAAGGTCAGCCAAGATGACTGTTATGAATGACGCGGCATTTGGAGAGGAGATCACTTTGTTTATGGTGCTTAGCTAGGTAACTCCTCTTCAGTTTTCGCGAATACTCAAATCACCTTTCTTGGGGAGTTTGACTATTAAGCCTCCTTTTAACGACGATGGAATGGTTTCAGATTCCCAGATACCTTGACATATCGCATGCAATGTTCGCGTTGGTAACTCGACGTCGGATTGTAGGAGTTCTGCGTAGATGTTGTAATTGCCTGCTACTTTACCTGATTGCAGTGAATGAATTGTTGTCCCTATCTCAACCAAAGAAGGAGTAGCGACGCTGATGTTAAGTAGCCTATTAGGGTGCATATGTGGATTGATGGACTTGCCTGGCGAAGTACAATTCAAAACTTTCTTTAAATGTTCTGTCAGCGGGTTAATTGTTGTTCCTCCATAAGGATCAAGGAGCCATCTATTGCCTTAACAGGGTAGTTGTTGTGGTGTTTCTTGTTGGCCAGCTTACGAGCGAGTTGGTAGACTGTGCTGTATTGTCTACTACCAGCGGCTTGCTGTGCTTTTGTTGCAATGTCGCTTAGTCATTCTCGTTTGCCGTTCCTAGTTAAACGGCCAAGTTGCCTGTCCTATACTTCTGCGCTAATGCGCTTCGGTTAGCACCCGAGGCCGCGTTTAACTCTGCTTTGATGGATTGGCGTTCACGAATGGTGTTCCATGTGCTATCTATCGGATATTGCTTGCCATTCTTGTGACGATGTTCTCGCGGCTTCAGAGAGTAGAAATGCCACTCCATTCGCATGGTGCTCTCCTGCAGGCTCACCCGAAAAAATTAGAAACTCGCTGGAAGATGTTCGTTTTTCCCCCCCCTACTACAAGCCAGGTGAGATGACTAAAGCCAAGGATCTCTAGATGGTATTTACGAAATTTTTTTGTTAATTGCGCAAGCTTTGTTGTCTTGACGAGCGTGCAAATATTCCAAGTTCCAAAACGTGTCCTTTTCTGTGGTCCAAAGGTCATTGTTGATAAATTCGACATGTATTTGAGGCTTGTATTAGTTTCAAGAATCAATTAATTCAGCTTAGTGGTTATTGGCCAACCGCAACCTAGGACGACATGAAACGCCGCCGACGAAGGAAGTCCCTCTTCTTATTTAGCACCAACCCAATCTAATACAAATCGGATTGGGTACCGAAATCGTTCACATGATTTGGTCGAGTTTCCAGTGACACGACGTCGACGCATTAGATAGGAGTTGTGATGCGAGAGGCTAAGGACTATAATCGTGTCATCGTCACCGTTTGTCACCAAGTCGTGTGCTTTACACAAGGGATTTACCTAAACATAGCAACATTATCAGTTCATACTGCAAATAAACTAAAGTTAATGTAGCATAATTAGTAAATTAATTGATTTTAATCAAATAACTATAAATAGTAAACAGTTCAGCATTTATTTGCATTCATCCACTTCAAGTCATACACATACCTCAGGTTTAACTGGCACCTCTAATAAAAAACTACATATATTGATTTGTCGGCGATAATTCTAATAAATATTCGAACGTTCAGAATAATGTAGGGGTTGATAATAAGATGATTATTGTACGCCCGCATAATGTGTTCCTAATAGCAATAATGTGAAACGAACACGGACGCATACATTGACAACCCTTCAAGCAGCAAGTAATTTATCTCACATTGGGGTAGTTCGACCAGCGGTGGTTGAACCCGCAATAACAGGAGGACTCCACTGGTGTTGGTGTTGTTGAAAATGCAAATGCAAATGCAGCCGAACATCCAAACAGTAAAACAGGCAAAATATCCCCTTCTGTTATCAAAGAGAAGAACCAAACAATCAAAAAAAAACAGAAAAGAAAAACAAAAACACAATTAACCGAAAGAAGAAAAAAGTCCAACGTCATATTTAAAATCGATAACACTAAAGTAGTAGTGCCGTGTGCACCCAGAACCACCTTTGCTACATTTTACCTTATTGCTCTATGATTTTACTATGACTCGTATGTATTTATGATAACAAGGAATAGTGTGAGTATATTGTACGTGTGGCTATGTGTACGTAATTGTACTTTACTTTTCCTCCTGTAGAACATAAATGTTGCAATCGAAATACCAAGGAACGTATATAGCTCCTTCTGCCACTTCCTTCGTTGTATATTTTTATGGCATCAATAAAATAGAATATTGCCATGGTAGAGGCTTAGACTCTGAGAAACTCTGTTATTGCTACAACAGTTAGAACAACAACAAAAAAAGTACCCAAGGGGTTGCTTTAATGGTACCTCCCTTTGGGCTGATATGGTTTGTTGTTACTCGTACTTGTTACCAATTTTAACGGCAGCACGCGACACTAAATTCGAAAATGTTGCTAGACATGCAAACCTGAGCTGAACTGAACTGATAGATAGGACAGACAGTCGGAAGTGTGCCGCACCTTCGTGTTACTAGCATACGGAAAGGAGAAATGTTTTCGAAAAGCAACAACAAAACTTTTTTGTTAATACCAAAATATCGTTTAAGGACGACAACGACAATCATCCGACCGACCGACCGCGTCGTCATTATTTATTAGAATATCTTTTCCAAAAAACTTCGTTGTATAAAGAACATCAGTTTCGCCCTTCTTCCCGCCACGACGGAGAACGGAAAAGACAACAAACAATTTTTTTTTGCTTTTCTGCTTTATTGCTTTGCTGGCGCCGCCTATATGTGACGTGTTGTCGCTGGAGAGAAGGTATTGCATTTTAGTTGAAGTTCGGTTGGTTGGGGTATTTTTTTTATCTTCATCACATTCTCCGGAAATAAGGTGTAAGACTTACATTCAAGGAAGAGTTAGACAGTTAGTCAGTTACTAGTACTGTAAAGGATACACACCCTTCATTTAACTTTTTGTAAAACTATAAAAAAATCGGGGGTAAAACTTCTAACTTCGCTGGTGTGGTGGTGCTCAAATATTGCCCTGAATGTCTTTTAAGTTCCAATACGTCAGACAAAAAAAAAAGTTTTAATTTAATTTTCAAAATAATCACAAGTGTGGTTCTGAAGAAAAAAATTAGTTATTTTTTTTAAAAAAAGGCAGGCGACCTGCTAAAAACTTACTGACGCTATTGATGTCTTTTATTTCGTGCACTTGAACAAGACACTTCTAGGAAGGCTATTCATCTGTTTACAGATTTTCTCTTTTATGCTATCCATGACGAATATCTGTATGTCCTTTATGCTTTTTCATCCAATAAGATTCAAACTCAGGGGCTTATAACTCTAATGAGCAGAATTCATCATATTTTGGAAGTGATCAGTCACTTAGGACGAAACGCGAATGAAGAACTTCCATTAGCATAATAGGGAGTGTAACCAGATGTGCAGTATCCGTTCGGATACACGTGCAGTATCCGTTCTGCCTGGTCACCGATGGTTTTCCCCACAACAGAGTAAAACCCGAACGATCGAGCTATTCCCTTCAAATTCAGGTATGCGCGAGGCCAATAACATCGCCTTCAAAAAAAAAACTTCATTACGGAACCAGCAAATATCCTATAATTGATCGACCACGGAGAAGTATAGATCTCGAACTGCACAGCAGGTCTGCTTTATCCTGTAAGTATGTAGATGACATAACAGCAATCCAAGAGATGTGGTTGGCGGGAAATGGTATCTTACATAAATTAGAATAACATTACAACTCTCGGTGATTGATCTAATCGGCTCAACCCCCCCTTATCGACATTACAGTTTCAGAGATTCATTCTTCAGCCGTGGAATGATATGCCAAGCTTTGTTTTTCCTCATCACTAGAATCCGCAGGCATTCAAAACACAAGCTCACAGATATCTACTGATGTTTCTTCATAAGCCCTAACGCCCCTTCTGTGATAACTCTTGCGTTATATTGGTGCAAGTCACTTTACGAGTGTTATTATAAAAAATAAATCCAAATTGAAGAAATAAATTCACAACAATGCGTCATCATTCACTTGTAAAGATAATTTTAGAACAGAAGCCTCATAAAAGTTCCGGTCTATACTGAGGATCCCCCAGACGATGAAAATGAGTAATTCTGTGCCTGATGCCCTCTCTATGATGTGAAAATCATTCATGGGGGACATGAACGCAAAAACAAGTCAGCAATCTGTTTTCGGACTCTATTTCAGCATCAATACTATAGACTAGAACATTACTGACAATGGACAACGGGTCATAGATTCAGCGTTATGACGTAATATACGATAAGATACGATAGGATGAGAATGGGGTGTGTGTCTTTTAGTCTTTTGATAAACTGTGCTATTCCTTTGGCTGGAATTTGTTGGTAATCTTCTACCTTTACAGTTATTTTGCCCATAGTATTAATCCTTAATTTTATTAGGGTTGGGCAATCTGCTAGTGGTGCTCCATTGTCTCCCATTTATCTTTACAGTATCTGCAGGTCTGATCATTACTCATTTCTATTTTGTGTAAATGATACTTACATGTATAGTGTCCTGTTAGTGCTCCACACAAGATTCTAAGCTCTTATTTTTTGATCTGGCCAATCACAGCGCAGCACGCCACTTAGAATTTTGCCATGCAAAATAGTATAAAAGGGCGAACACGCAGGCAGACGGTCTCTTAGTTTTCTTCTTTTGCTGTCTGGATAAAGTCGTGGTAAGTAATTTTGATATTAATCCTCTGCATTCTCTGTCAACGTCATCGTCCAACGTAGATTCGCTGTTAGATTGCCCTGCGGGTTGCTACGTCGGTACAGCTCAGCTTATCGCTGAAAACATTTTTCTCTGCATTCTCTGCCAACATCGGTACAGTTCAGGCTATCGCTGTTAGTCTTCCGTGGAATACAAACAAGCCATCGACAAATTAGTTTAAAAAATCTCTTAGTCAACAGATCAAGGCTCACGCTCACGCATTGTTCAGGGTGCACGCTCGTCTCAGGCTCACGTTCACGTATCGCTAAGGGTGCACGCTCGTCTCAGGCTCAAGCTCACGTATCGCTCAGAGTGCATATTTGTCAGGCTCACGTTCACGCTTCGCTTAGGGTGCACCCTCGTCTCAGGCTCACGCAAATGCATCGCTCAGGGTGCATGCTTCTCAGGCTAACGCTCATGCATCGCTCAGGATTTACGCTCATCTCAGGCTCACGCACACGCATCGCTCAGGGTGCACGCTCGTCTTAGGCTCACACTCACGCATCGCTCAGGATTCACGATTGACTCAGGCTCACGCTCATGCATCGATCAGGATTCACGCATATCTCAGGCTCTCGCTCAAGCATCGCTCAGGGTGTACGCTCATCTCAGGGTCACGCATCGCTAAGGATTCACGCTCGTCTCAGGGTTACGAACACATCACGGCAAAGGCGCACTAAGGCTCACGCACTCAAGCTCTAGTCAAGGCCTACGTAGCGCCCATACTACCTTAACATTACAAATGAAATTAATTATGTATCTGTATTGAAATGAAGGCATTAAATAGAAATTTATTGTAACGTCCTATATCATTTTGAACCCTGATCAACCTCAGTTTACCCCGGCTGGGAAAACTTCTCTACAGTCCTATGAATAGAGTTTCAGCTCCTTTCTTTGACTTTAGATCAGCCATCTCATTACTAGTAATGCCTTTCGTCTCCTGGTACCAAAATACGTTTGACATTATTATTTATTACCATATTTTTTATGGCATTATGGTATTCGATGACTGCTTTTGATCGAAATTCATACTTGTTTGGTGCTATTAGCATAGCTTGACTGTAAGATGTTATACTTGTATTTGTCTTTGTTAGCCTTTTTGCTAGCAAAAGTTTGGCGTTATTCCGTTTTTTCCCAACTATATTACCGGCCCCTAAAAAATACGGCCTACCATGTCAATTTTGGTTATGACGCTAGAGTGTCCTGGCTTGTTTGCTTTTATTTGCTCGAGAATTTTTAGTTTTATGCTCAAAGATACGCCCAAACGTTATCAACGATGTTTAAGTCCGGTGAATAAGACGGCCATGGCAAAGGTTCCAGGTTTTCCGACTGAATCCAGCCGCTATCTAGCCTGACAGTATGGATGGGGCCGTTTTCATATTAGAAAATCCTTTTGTAGATGTTCACAAATATTCCTTAGATTTGGAAAACCTTTATTCCTGCTAATATTTAATGCTATTTGCGTTTACGTTCGCCAGAGAACATATCGTTTAAAGCAATGAAGTATTGGGAGCTATCACAATCGAATTGGAGTTTCTAACTAGTACCACTTATGCGTTATACAAATAATCAAAATCATTGCACTCAAGTCGTAAAATTGACTTCAATATTTTTATTCTCATACCCAATGTGGCCATCGAAACTGCACAGATTTTCCCCATATGCCAACCTCGAAACAATTTCCCCAGCAGCTATATTTTCCTTGTCAGAGAAGTGAAAACTTTTCCCGAACTGTTCAACAATCCATTCAACTCTCATCAACTCCTTTGCGGCCCTTTTTGTTTCTTCGGCTTCATGCGCGGATGTCGTTTGGTAACAAAAACGCATTTAATTCCATTCGGTTGGAGCACATTTCCTGGTGAACCAATGTTTGCCGCATCGTCGCTTCATTATTATATTATTATTCCAACGAGTAGGTGAGGTAGAGTGGCTCCTGTGAAGGTGTGAAAAGAGAAGTCAAATTTCAGCCTCGAGGTCGGCAAATATGAAGACGCACCACAAAACTAGGAGTCCCAAGGATGACTCCACAGCCGTGCACATGCGGAATAATATGAACTTGGTGGAAAGGTTTGGTTAAGAGTAGCTTTGTTGTGCAAAAAAGTTGCGTTAGAGATGAAAACCCTCTTAAGGCGAATAGAAATGTCAACTTTTTTAATTGACTTTCACTAGAAAGCTTTTGTTGTGTTTTCTTACTCGTATCATTTATGTGTCTAGATGCAGTTATAGTAATTTGATGGATTACCATTTTACTATCGGTGAGCACCTTTCAAAAAATTAAAAGACAACAATATAGAGAAGGCAACAATATAGAGAAGGACTGGGCCCGTAAGTTCATTGTGTGTAATAGTGATTGGAAAAGTTGTATTAACAAGTATGAACTGCATTGAAATTCGGTCACTTTTTTATATTTAAACTTATTGCCAAGGGAACCTCACTGAATGACTTACGGCACGACAATAATGTGGGTAGTTTACCTTATTGTCGTTATTATTTATTATTATATTCATTTATTAATATTACAATAAAAACTCGAGGAATTAAAACGATGCCAGTCCAAATGCTTTACGCAGTGGATCATGGTCAGGGAAAACTACAAATAAAAATTAGACCGATAAAATATTGCAAACGATGAGGTATGATGACACCTCACCCATCAAAATCCGATGAGTAGTTTAGGCGCTACGGTGGAACATACATAAGCCAAAGATACATAGACTGATAAAAACATTTGATGATGATGATAATAAAAAAGCGTATCTACCAATAGCACTGCGACCCATATGGATTTTTGCGCTCCCCTAACTAGTGCAGTGGAGACAGTGCATGCCCGTCCCTATAGGACCCCCTCCATACCAATGGCTCTTATGAACTTATTGATATGAAGAAGGTTCACTGAATGCCCTGCAGACCCGAGATCGCGTGAGTTCCCATGTGGTCTCTCCTCTGTCGGATCGTTGCTCTGCATTCAGTGATTCAGTCATTCTCCGCTTCCCCACAAAGCCTGCAGCTACCATTCTCTTTTAGTTTTAATTTGTTCATTTATTCATTCAGTCTAAAGTTTGCTGTTAGGAAACCCCTAATGATTCTTACATTACTTCTACTAAGTCGCAATATCGCTCGAGACCTCTTTGGGTCATAGTTCCCCATCATTTCCTTAGCTTGTCGTAGGCCTAGAAGGTTTTCGCATCTTACGGAAGCAGCTGCCTTACCTACTTTGCGTATCTCCTACCGTATTATGCGGTACCCTATGCCACAGAGTGGTTCTGGTCCTACAAGCGGAGTTTCTGCTCCCTTGTTAGCTAGCCTATCCGCTGCTGCCTTCTACGACAGTGTGTCCCGGCGCCCAGTACAAGCGTACCTTGTTTACTTCGCCAAGTCTGCTTAGATTCGCCCTTCACCAGTCTTGACGTGATGTGGAATGCATCAAGGGCTTTTAGCGCAGCTTAGCTATATGTCATGATGGCTATTTCCTGCATCACGTAGTTTCTCTCCAGATTAAAGTGAGCACAATTTTCGATGGCATGTTCGGGTACTGCCCCATTGCTTCAGAGTACTTGGTTATTGGCTCATGGACTCCCGCACCCGTGCTTTCTGCTTTCTTTGACCCATACGTATACCACTTTCTGGCTCCCGTATGTATCTGGTATTCAGTTTCAGATCTGAATTCCTTCTTGGTGCTCATTTTGAGTTCAACGTTTTTCTTGGGTTCAAGCTCCATGCACCATGTTATCACACTGTTTGGTTAGTGATTCCGGTAATGCCCTTGCCCTAACGTACGTGATCCAGCCTACCTTGTTTAAAATTATCTTGGTTTCCTCGGATCAGCTCTTTACCAATAAATGTAGTGGGAGTAGCCCAAGAATTACCGCCATACAGATCGTAAGGCATTTCTCATGGCTCTTGTAATTAAAACACAGGCAAGCCTCTGCACTTTTTCCAATTCCCTTCCCGTGGTGCTTACATTGGTTCTATTCCTCCATGCCACTGCTCCATAAGTAATCATTGGAATACCTATCATAGTGTACATCCAATGCATTATCCTGGGACTAACTACCCAGGATTTTCCTGCCACACTTCTGCAAACCATAAGTTCTCTTTTGAATTTTTTCAGTACTGCCTGTTGGTGTTTATTCCATAGCAGTCTACTATCAAATATCAGTCCCATGTATTTAACCTCTTTGTTGATGGTAATATTTTCTCTGAAATTAGTGCTAATAAAGAAATCAAAAAGATACACACCTCGTTCATTGTTCTCCGAGGTGCCCCAGGAGGAAATATCTGGCATTTGAGTCGTATCCCAAGAGGATGCATTCATCGTTTGTCTTTATTGGCTTTGCGATTTCTTCTGGCGGGGCTGGGCGGTCATGTGGTAAATACGCCGAGGACACAAGCAGATGTCCCTCTCCTGTTTCCTCTACCCTGACAACACATAGGTATGCAGAGCTAAAATTTTGGCAAAGGAAAGCGTTAATATGTTTTTCACTAAAACACCAGATCGTGGCTTATCGTTGTCTTTTTTATAAAAGCGATTGTAATCCCTCGTATTTAGACCCTTGACGTTAATGCCTCTGACACAGGGCTCTTGAACAAAGACGATGCTCCTTGCACAGGAAGATCTGCAGATCATCAGAGGCACATTTCGAGTGCTTCAGGTTAATCTGCAGTAACCTAGACATCGTCACTATTGTGTTGATGTGGATGGACCTACCAACAAAGGATCTATACTTAGATCCTGCAGTAGTCTGGAGACTTCTGGGTCCTCTTTCTCAGAAGAAGACAGCCGAAAACCTTAAGTTTGACCTGCCACCTAAGTATAACACATATACTAAGAGCAAATTCATTGAACACAGTCAAGTAGCACTTGTCGAATTGCAAAGTCATTTGAAGTGAACCGAGCTAAAATGGCGCTAAGTTTCTTGTTAGGCCTCTCCCCTCTTGTGTAATATACAATGTACAGAGAACAATCTTTCTAAAAGAAAAGTTTTGTTGGAGAATTACTGGACCAGAAACGTAAGTCTTGCCTTTCGTAGATATCCCCCGTTTTAGCAGATATAAGGAATATATGTTTAGGGAACGGATACCGAATTTATATCTCCTTTTCTCTTGGTGGTCTTAACGAATTAACAATTAAACCCCATTCTGTGGCCCAAGTGCTGAGATATTTAGCCTTTGGGTTATCATCATTAACTTAAAGCATTTACGACTTCACTTAAAGTCATAAATTCATTTTAAATGTGCCGTCTGCTACGAGTACTAATCATATTTTCTCCTTGTCAACAGGAAAGTTAAATTATGTTGGTAGAGTCTACGATAACGAACTGAAGCAGAGCCAACGTTCATGTAACATATACGGTTTGAAAAAAAAAAGTAACCGCCATTAAAACCTCGACAGAAGGTTTACTTTCGAAGTGCAATGAGAAATAAGCCTTTCAAAACTATAATGGGTTAATGGCTAACCGACTTTAGTAGCCCAGCTCAGTCACTTGCTGATTCATACAACACAAAAACACACAGACGCAACCTTTATCCTCTGTCCTTTTATTCACTTTGAAATTTCATTATGTCGAACAGCACTACGAGTCTTATTATTTGCTTCCAGTTGTCCGGCATTTAGGCAAAATGAAGAATAAAATGGAATTTAACCAAAAAATGTTCAACATGTCCGGTCACTAAGGCTGCGATGTGTCCATGGATAGATGATACACAAGGTATATATAATGTTCTCCACTGTCACTGTTTTTGACGTGATGGAAACTTGTCCCCTTTGTGTAAACATGTCACCGAACACCACCACTAAGCGGACGGCACTGCGAGTTTAAATGACGCAAGCAAAAGTGCATAAACATCCTGCAACTCCTGCACGTCGGACACATTTCACATTTTTGTCATCATTCAGCTGCTGCTCTTGTTGTTAAAGGACATTGCTGTACACACATAGATAGACACTACAACGAGACCGCATTGAAAGTTTAAAATAACCCATAAAGCCGCAACGAAAACCCAAACAAAACACTGGACAAGATTGTTGTCGTTGTGTCCTCAAGAGCGTTCTCTGGAGTTCTGCCGAAACGAGGAAAATCCCGCCAAACTAAAAACAAACTGAAATATTCAGTTGTTGTGTGTTCGGTTTAGTTCTATCCGTCTGCTATGCTAATGCAGACGCAGAGAGAAGATCCTGATGGTGTACATCTTCAGCTTCATCAAGTATTTCTACGCCACATGTGAGATGAGACGCGTGCACTCACAATTCTCTATTGCTCCTACCCCGGAAATGGTTTAACGCTGTGCGTATCCTGGCTGAATGTGTCTGACTTGTGTTACGACTATTTGCTTCTGACTTCAGTCGCCCGGAGAAGATGTGGATTTTTCTATCACTCTATGGAATGTGGCCGTCGTAAATTTTCCACGCTGTCTACAGGTTTCATTTGTTGCGAGAATCCTTTTGCAAAGAATCATCCTTGAACGCTGCCCTGGTGATAGTAAATTTCGCACTGTCACCGCATTATCAAAATTCCACTCAAATCATTAGAGACGGCGACATTCGACCGACGACGATAAAGCGGAATGCACGCCGCAGACTAGCAACAGTCGTCGTCATCGTCACCTAAACACTTCGTTTTTCATGCGCTTGCAGTTGCGGTGGCGTTGACAGTGGCGGCATCTTCTCTCATCTTCAACAATTTTACAGGACATCGACTTTCTGTTAAGTTCGCTATTTACCCGCCTTTGTGTCTTTTAGCTGGAAATACACTAAATTAGTTTGGCATGAACTTTAGTGTGTTTTCTTTTGGCATCTTTTGACGAGTCGTAAATTAAAATTCCTCAAAGCTTTCAGTAATTATCTTTTATGTGCTATGTATCTGCGCTCCTATAAAACACAATGGTATTTTCAAATTGTTGTTTTTTGATGATTTACTGGAATCGCATTAATAAATAGAAAGTTATAAAATTTATTACACTAGTGGGCTCCTGTGCAATTGTGCAAAACCGTTCTAAAAAGACACAGTGTAGATTTGAACCCGAAACTTATGAATTTCAACCCAGTGCTTAAGCCGATGAGCCAAGGAATACAAAACTTGCAGTAAGTGTCCTTCTTATTCATATTTTGCTTCTGATTTTGCATCTTGTTAGTTGTGTGTATTATAAGTATACTAGATGACCCGGAAAACGTTGTTCTTCCAAAAAAAAATTGTTTAAAATGTAGTATGTTTTTAATAAAAATATAAATAAAGGGTGGGCCGTTTGTTTTTAAATCCAAGGCTATGGCAACTTTGTTTTAAACGATTTGCTTGAAATGTTGACATTTTCCCTTGAGGGGCGTTTCATGATATTGAAAACTTACTTTCAATGCCAGTGTTGTGTAGCCGAAGCCGAAAAGAAATACGGGTCGTGAAAGAGCGCCAAGCTGAACCAATGTGGTGGAATTGGTAAAGAAAGATCATAAGAAAGGCTTGCTATTGGATAACAGATGTGGCCTATAGTGTGGGACAGAATCAATCGACCTCAACTCGACGCCAATCGCAGCAGCTGGCCATTAGTTGCACCAGCTTGAGTAAAATACTGCACAAAGACCTCAGATTTTTCGCTTACAAGGTCCAGATGACTCAGCAGTTGAATGCAAATTACCATTCGCTTCGATATCGGTTCTTTGTGTGGGCCATAGACCAGCTTGATTATGACGTCGATTTTGGCCGAAAAATCATCTTTTCAGAAGAAGTGTATTTCCATCTAGGGGGTTATGTAAACAAGCAGAACTGCCAAAACAGGTGGATTCGGAACAGCCACACGTAATCGTTGAGACGCCAATGCATCCACCAAGAGCGACATTTTTGTTTGGATTTTGGAGTGATGGCCCATTTTTCTTCAAAAACGCTGCTGTAAACGTCGTTACCGTCGATCGCGACCGTTACAGAGCCAGCTGACCACCTTTTTATAGCCTCAAATCAACGCCATGACTGTTGACGACCTTTAGTTTCAACAAGATGGCACCACATGCCATACAAGCCTACCCGACAATCGACGCCTTGCGCGCCAAATATTATGCGGATAATCCGGAGACGATTCCAGCTTTAAAACAAAACATTGCAACTGTTATTCGCCGAAGTGATGGAAAACGTTTTACTATTTATTAACTAAAGTTATAATTCGTGAATTAACGAGCTTGTATGTATTTTTATTTGCAAAAACCATTACGAACCCAAAAAAGCCTGAATGTCGTAATAATATAAGAAGATGAACTATTTGGCCGATGAGTTAGAGATTAATATTCATACAGTTGCCTTATAACCGCTGTATTCACACGAACGGCTGTGTTGTTGCATGAAGTAACCAATTTGTAAGGCCAAAAATGTGGGCTTATGAGCACAATATTCTGGTTTATGAGTGTAAACGGTTCATACTTCATACCCGATCAACTGCACACATTACCACAATTTCATTCCTTTTTATACCCTAAAATTATTAAGCCTACGGGGCGTAGGTATTATAATTCATTAGCATAAAAAAAAGTCGGTCTTTTTCCTTTAGTTTTTTAAGCGCAACACTATCGAAACGTAAGTTGCTACTCTGTCCCGCTTTTTCCTGAAGATCGTCATGGCTATAATACAACCGGTGTTAATGCTGCTGCCTCTATTAAAAGTCTGCATGTTTCCATTTCTTAGCTAGCTATCCGTATCCCCTTCACTCATGCAAGCAGAGGTGTCCTGCACATCGGAGCCTACCGAGCTTGATTCACAATGTCAATATTGCGGTAGCGCTGATAGAGCTTATTAGAGTGGAGTCTTGGGAATCATTCTTTCTTACATACCGGGCTAACAATTCTCCGCAAGAGCTTTCTCTCAAACGCGGCTAAGAGGCCAGAGTCTCAGAATAATAGTATTACTATCTTATTGTCTTATGCACCAGAAGCTTGCATGTTATATGTAGTTAAATTCCTGATGAAGTTTAAGTGTCTTGACGTTGGGCAACCGTGCGCGTTTTTCTGCTTCCATGATATTATCGCGGCCCCAATTGACCGGAAATGGTAAAAGCATTGCCCTACTTTAAATTCGAGCCCAATATCTTAATTGAGCGACCAATGTTGGATCTTCTGAAGACCAGGCCACCATGTACTTTGCTCTAAGTTCTGTGCAACCCATTTCCCATTGCTTGATCTTGATGAATGCATCTGGTACATCTCTTGGATTTCTACCGATGATGTCAATATCATTTGCGTAAGCTATAAGCTGGACAGACTTAGACTCTCGGATCACTTTCTTCAACTTCAGTTTGTAGAGGATAGTGATCCGGATATTTTTCCTTAACTTGTAACATTACTCATGGTCAACCTACAGAGGTGTGTCAGTTTATTTCGTATACCGAATTCTCTGATGGCTTTTTAAAGTTCTACTCCGACTGTGCTATCATAGGCGGCTTTAAAATATGGTAGTATTTAGTTTTAAAATTCTAGACATTTTTCAATCACCTGCCAAAGGGTGAAAATCTGATCAGTTGTTGATATCGCTGTGATGACGCCAAGCTGTTAGGGGCCAATGATGAGGGTTAATCATGAGGCTATCCCATCTGATATGACGTTATACAACGGATAACGTTATACCATGAAGATTGCGGCACGTTATATCCTTTCTTCTGTATGATGGACAGGATGCCTCTTCTCTAGTGTTATGGCATCGTTTCTTTCGCATATAATTGCACTATTATTTCATAAATTACTTTCTGTTATTATTTGAGTCAATTTATTGCTCGGCTGTTCTTGTTGTTGTTGTAGCAGCTCCAGGTCCTATTGCCGAGTTGACGATTCTTGGTCCATTGTGTGAAACACTGGAGTCCTTTCGGTGCATCTGAACTGATCATCGTAGAAGGGATCGCTCTGCTAGAGTATTATATTGACAAGTGATGCATTTTACCTTACCTGTTCAAATTTTCGTAAAAGATTCATCACTTGTTAGAAACTGAATGTAGAAATAAACTTAGATGTTTTTGTAGTCAAACCACTTATTTAAGTTTCCGATTATCGTGGGGTTTTACTTCTTTCTGTTTATTTAAGCGATGTTGCCAGTTCAGTTCAGTAGAAGGCAGTTTTCTGCCTTCTGTTTCTCTATTTTCCTGCTTTCATCGATTGTAACTCCACTTCGTTAGAGCCATCAGGTCGATTGTTAGTCCAAAACTTTTTGCTAAGAGCTAGTTACCAACCAGCAGCGGTTTTCTTCTCTATTCGACAATCGTTTGCTTTCTGTATATTTCCTACTTGAAGGCGTTAACATTGCCTATTGATCTGATTGATCTGATCATATAAATGGAGTATCCTTCCTCTGTAGTTTGGCAAACTTTACCGCAGTAAAAGTGGTTGCTCCCAATCATAAATATTTCACTTCATTCTTGGTAGGAGTACTCAGCGACTGACACCATATGCGCTGTTGTTGGTAATTGTTGATGGGCAGTACGGTCTTTATTTTGTTTTTCTTTGCTAAGATTATGCCAACTTTTACCATCCAAGGCATGTCTTGGTTAAGCCTGAAAATCTGGGAATGTTCAGAGTCTCGCCCAATTATTACCACAGCGATTTCTTCTGCATGTCATATCAGGAGAGAATTTTCTCATAACTCTTTGATTAGAATTTCGTCATCGGAAATACTCTACCGATCTGATGTAATTGTCGGACTTTGAGGAACGTTAGCTGTAATTTTTATCCATCAAAAATCTTGGCTGAATATCAGTTCTTTTATTGTGTTATTGAAAGTTAATGAAAACCTGGAAACCAATCTTTCTACTACGTACGTTGAGTATGTACTAAAAAGTAAAGTCTTTATGATTTTGGAAGTTTCTATAAAAAACTGCGATTTTATTCAAAATAAAATTTCAATTGATTTCCATTTGTGAAAAATTTCCATAATGCACAAAAATGGTTTGCTTTCAATGAAATAAATTTGAAATTCCACCTGAAGATGAAAGAAACTCCTTGCAAGAAGGATTATGAGCAGCCGATTAACTATTGCAAAATAAAATAAAAATCCTCCTCCAAGAGTTTCTTGGTATTCTCAGCCATTCCTGCAGTTAGTTCTTTCACAGTCGCACACACAATGCAAACCTTCATGGCTGACCTCGCCGTGTCATTTGCATGTCTGATGGGATAAATTATCGTATCCCCAGACGTCAGAAGACGCCTTTGTTTTAGAAATGGAAGACATTAAGTTGCACTTTCAGGTGTCTCAGAGAATTCCTTAATACGAATACCTACGGACACTTAGAGCACAACAAAAAAAAAGTGCTCCTCCTCAGTCGTCACAGACACACGACGATATCCGTGTCTGCACAGCTCACCAGAACTTTGCAACTCGCAAGTCGCAACAATCAAAAAGTCATCAAATATACATTTTGCGCTAAATTTTCACCATTCGGTTAGATCATCAGGAAACGTGACTCCAGGACTTTGAGAGAACGTACAACCATTAAGAACCGTACCGTACTCTCTCTTCAATATTTAAATGTTTATTATAAATGCAGACGTAGAGTGGAAATATTGAAATTTCACCTAATGTCCTGATGTTTGAGTTAACCCATGAACCAAACTGTATGCTGCACTAAAAGTCAATAAGAAGTCAATATTAGGAGCAGCATGGACGGATATTCAGTTTCACATTAACATTTAATTCTGTGATTGCATCTGTGTATGTGACATTAGTGTGGAGTCCTGATACGTGGCAGTTCAGACGAACAAATTCTATTCAAATATTCATGACTCACATTCAGGGGCACAACCTGATAGCTTTGAGTTCGCTCCTTGTAAGCATATTACTCGTATAATAAATTTGTCCTGCTGACTGAATGAGTTTCACTGGCATAAAAAAAAATATTGCATAGCATAATAACACCCCATGATACCGCCGAGCCGATAGACGTACTCGACGGCCAAACTATTATGCGACACACCGCACACCGAAGAATGAAAGGAGAGTCAACGAATTTCCAACGAATAACATGGCGGATTAAGAAGTTTTGCGAATTAATTTCGGCTTTCAGCGGCATACAACTGCGATAACATCGTCATAAATGTCCTTTTTAAGTCATCGTGCCAGGGTTAGTAGTTGTACAACAACTGCAATGATGGCGATGATTATAAGGGAAATTCTTGGGAACATTGCCAGAAATGTTCCTGCTGCGAAGGTTTTAGTGGAAGTGGGAATGAGGGTGGGTAACAGGGAGCCAAACAGTATGGGAAGTGATTTATATTTTTTTTCTCTTCTTTGGTGCAGAAAAGTCAAATCATTCTCTGAATTAAAAAAACTTTGCTATTGAACTAGAGAAAGCAATTGAATTCCTCCCAACGGTTGTCGAGGTGTTTCTGAAGGTAGAAACAGTGTATTAGTATTAGAGTTACTTACTTGTATTAGAGTTACCTAATGGTCAGAATAATGTCTGCATACTCCGTTGGGTTCCTGCACACTTTGGCATCGATGCAAATGAAGTGGCTTATGAGCCACAGGCGTATATGGACGAAACACTTAATGGGAACAAGCCACTTAAAAGTGGTATAAAAGCGTTTTAGAGGTAAAAGGCAATCTATCTTTTGCGATGTGTCAATGATTCCCACCGACATGCCATTAGACTTTTAACGCTTACAGTTTCGGGTGCGGATTCGCAATTACAAAAAAAAAATCACAAGGACAGTCATTGACTGTTTGTGGCATTAACCTTGAAAATCTATACTTCTCGCATTGTTCAATTGATGCATGCCGCCTATTTTAGTGTCGGAAAACCATCAGCTTTGTTTGTTTACGTGCCAGACAACAAAACCAATAAATAACAGTGCGTGTAACTTTTACACGCGGTTAAAGTGAAACTTATTTGATGTTGTTGGCAAAAATACCAGCAAAAGACCACAAAAGACCATCAAAAGACCCCCAAAATACCCAAAGGATCATAAAAAGGCTTCTGAAAGATTCTCAAAAGACCCTCAAAATACCCCCAAAAGACTACCAAAAGACCCTCAAAAGAATCATCAAGGACCCCCAAACAAGTTATTAAGGACTCCCCAAAAGATTGTTAAAAAACCCCCAAACGACCTTCAAAAGATACTCAAAAAACTTCCCAATACATCCCCAAAAGACCCCCAAAAGATTCCCAAAAGACCCCTAAAAGACCCCCAAAAGACCATTAAAAATCCTTAAAAGACCCCAAAGGACCATCAACAGATTCTCCAAAGGGCCCCAAAAGACCTCCAAAAGACCCCAAGATACCATATAAAGACTCCTCAAACGACCCCCAAAAAACACCCAAAAGACCCTCAAAAGGGGCAAACTTTAATAAAAAAAATATGACTATTATCTATTAATTAATAACTATATCACTATTAGCCTGGTGCAGTGCGACCTAGAGATCTATTGTGCATCCCAGATGAATACCACTTTATGTGGTGGCTTAGTTCCTTTATGAATGCCATTACGTCTGCCAATTCGATGGAAATGGCATTGTGTCCTGGAACTGTGTAAGCCTTGAGATGCTTAAGTCTTTTTCGTGTGAGAGCATCACACATGAACAATATGTGTTCTGGCGATTCTTTTGCCTTGTTACAGAAACGGCAACTGTCCGTCTTGGATTTGCCCATTTTCGTTAGGTGGCTATTGAATGGACCGTGTCCCGGTATGTACCAGACTAGTTATCTGAGTGCATTACGGTTCAGTTTGATTGCCTTGTCTATGTGTATAATGTTGTACTTGAGAAGCCTTTTGGTATATGTTTCATCCCTGTCGACGATACCCATTCAGCTTCGATGGAATTGTTAGCCCACTCTTTAATTTTGTTTTTGAGGTGGCTAAGGGAGTAGGCAATACTTGGTACCGGCCAAGTGAAAGTACCTTCTGGGCCTTCTCTTGCGCAAAGATCTGCTGCCTCGTTCCCTACAATGCCTGAGTGCCCTGGGCACCACATAAGGGTGATTTTATTGGTTTTGGCCAATTGTTTTTAGTGGCAGTAGCAGCTGCACGTTGTTCTTGTGTTGAATGTAGGGCCTTTTAGTACAAGTAGTGCGGCCTGGCTATCTGAAATCATGTAAATCTCAGTTCTTCTATATCTTCTTTTAGTGCATTCCAAGATGCAAGCTTCAAGTGCAATTGTTTCTGCCTGGAAAACGGTTTGGGAGTTACCTAGGCGTATTCGCAGTGTGGTTCTGGGTCCGAATACTACAGCTCCTGTTTCCGTGTCTGTTTTAAATCCGTCTGTGTACCAGATGAATGCATGATGGGGGAGGTTATTGATTGATATTTGCAACTTGATGACGTTCTGGAATTCTAACCAAGAATTCCTTTAGAAATCAGTTGTTTTCATCATTGAGTCTAGTTTTAGGACAATACCATAATCCGAGTTTATTTTGGAAATGATGTTTGTATGTCCTGATCTATTGGATTTAACCTAGTTGTGTATATTGAGAGTGGAGAGTCTTAAGCCAGCTTCACTTTTAATGTGTATGTGAATGTCCTATAGTCTTCTCGATGGCTGCCGTAGGGCAGTTCTTTATGGCACCTGTTGCACTAAGGCAAATGAGTCTTTGAATCTTATTGAATTTTGAGCGTGTCTTAGATTGCTCTGTTTTTTGCCACCATATAAAGGCTGCGTATGTCAGCCTAGGTCTGATAATACCCTGGTATAGCCAAAGAGTCATTTGCGGGCTTAACCCCCACGTTTTGTTAAACATGCGTTGGCATGTAAAGTAAGTTTTATTAGCTTTTGTTAATAATGTATGTCATATGCGGGGAGTTCCATGTTAGTTTTTGGTCGAATATTTAGCTTCCGGCATTATTTGGAGGACCTTGCCTTGGAAATTCAGTATGGGAAGATTAATTTTTCATCTCTTTGTGAAGATGGTGCACACTTTCTTGTCTGAGTTGACACTTAGTTTCACCTCTATACACCATTCGTTTACTAGTTTGAGAGTAAATTGCATTCGTTCTGCTATCGCACTCTCGAATTTGCCACGGACCAATGTTGGTGATATGATTATTCTTAAGCCTAGAGAGTAACTGGTCCATTACCAGCAGCCAAAAAAGGTGTGACAGGACTCCGCCTTGTTGGCAGCCTCTAGTTGCCGCTACTGTGACGGCTTCGTCGCCGAACGAGGCCCGAATTCTCCTACCTCTTAGCATGCTTATAACCTATCCTATGATTGAGGATTCTACACCCTTCTTTCTGGCTTGTGATTGAATCACTTCGAAGTAAGTGTTGTCAAAAAATGTGATAATTTGCAACAGTTGTTGCAGTGTGTAGTATGCCACAATTAAAAGGCAACTATAGACTCATGTCACGCAAGCCGAGAAACTTTAATTGAGAAATGGGGCGTCCCAATTGATGTCTAATCATTTTCATTTAATACTGCTTCGCGGAAGAGCACAGATACTTTTTCTTAAGTTTTCTGGCCCGAAGAAAAGTAATTCAGTAAAAATCGGTAAATCATTTGTTTCACTCTATGAAACAATCTCATCAGCAATAACACACGATATTTTTTTCAGAGAAATCTTTATTCCAGATAATGTCCATACTATGTAAGATTTCGTATAAAATTTCATTACTTCTCTCGTGCAAATATAAAACAATAATTATCCTGCTGCTGCTGAACACAGATAAAATTATGGTTCAATGGCAATAAATCCTGATGTGCAATGCACATGCAGGGTACTTGTTGCTGCATCTGCTTGCTGTTATTCGATTTTTTTTATTCCATAAATTTGTCACTGCAAAAAGATTTACCGATCAATAACAATAATAACCGATAACAACAACAACAACAACCATAGTAGTCCAACAGTCCAACTGTTTACAAGGTGTTTGTGCGGAGGTGAAATCTTTTCATTGTATTGACATTGTGGTAATAAATTTATTTACGATGGCTTCATTATTGAACATTCAAAGAGTCCTGACATCTCGAAATGAAAAATGATTTTACGTTCCGGGATCAGGAAGCAGCCCCAAGCAGCATCGTGGCAAATACCGCATCCGCAACGCAGCACATACCGATGTGATGGTTGCAGCGGCACCCCATATACAACCGCACAATACAATGAGTTTCCCGCTCATGGGTGCACACATACATAGATGCGGTATGTCATGTGCCACACGTTGCCATCATCAACCACCCACATAGTAGAGCACATTGCATCCTTAACATCGTCATCATCATCAATCATAAATCTCAGAACGAAAATGACAGCGCTGCGGTAACGCCAGACGAGTATGTGTGGCACGACAGCAAAAAAAAAGTTTCGCTTTTTTTTGTTTGTTGGTGTGTTGTTAACTCTTTCGATTCGATTTTGATGGGATTCCTGATGATGGTCTCTCCAGCGGAACACCTCTCAGGGATTAAAATCGATCCGATTCGTGCCACTATGATGCTGTGGACAGATGTGAGGCTCCTCCATGCACAGGCACGACAAACACAGATACATACAACGCTTTACTTCATCTTGTCCTATGCTTTCCACTGTCTCGTTATGAAATTCTAATGAATCTATCCGTCACCACCACCATCGAACATCGATTAGAAAATGCTAAAAAAGTTTATGTTGCAAGTAAACGACTGAGCTCGAATGGACAGAAACACCGACAGAGAATAATTTGCAGGCAAATCCATTTTAAACTGACTAACAGGAGACTAGGATCTCTGAACGTCATCTATGCATATACACTTGTGTGATTGATATGGTCATCTGCACACCATATCCGTATGCTCTTTAACCACATCAGTGGCCACGTTGCGAGTATCCAAGACCTTCAATTGTTAGTAACCTGTGTTATCCCAGCAGCAAAACACAGCGATTACCTTAAGTTAAATAAAGGAATATGAATCACTTATAACTGAAATGTAAATAATATTCGGCTTTTCTTAGAATCATTCGATCTTTTCAGGTAATTTTTGGATAATTTGCAGAAAATTTTTAAAAAAATTTTTCAAAGCTAGATTCGTATTAAAAAAAAGTGAAATCTTCGAGGTGCATAATACTATTTAACAAATTTTTATCAACTAAGGTAAACGTCCGTATGACTAGGGTTCGGAAAAAAAGGTCGTTACAATAAAATTTGAATTCTTAGAATTATTTTCCTTATTAAAAATCCAATAAGTTATTGGTTTAAATATAAATACATCGATCAAGCGATGCGGTGATCCTAGAGTGCGTAGACCCTAGTATACATTGGTCATAAGATGCGTAGATCGAATGATACGGTAACTGTAGAATGCGTAGATCATTAAGTTTTGAGGTCTTGTTTTAAAATTTGTATTGGGTCCCACGAAACCGGTTCCCGGGGTCTCAAAAATTTGTACAAAAATTATTGTCCATCGAAGATACACATGTGAATACAATTTGAAGAAATCGAGTTAATTTTTTAAAAAAATTTGTATAGAATGTGTAGATCATCAAGTGTGAAGATCGTAGAATGCGTAGACCGTGGATGCGTAGATCGCTGTATGCGTAGATCGTAGAATCCTAGGATATGTAGATCGGGCAATGTGTATATTGAGAAAGATCAAGCGTAAACCGTAGAATGTGATTATCGTAGAATGTGTAGATCATTAGTTAGGATACGTAGATCGTAAAATACGTAGATAGGACAATGTGTATATCCTAGAGTGCGTAAATTGTAGAATACGTAAACCGTAAAGATGGTAGATCGTTAAAAAATTAGATCGTAGGGTTTGTATATCTTAAGACGCATAGATCGTGGAATTGTAGATCTTAGGATACATAAATTGAGCAATGCATAAACCATTGAATGCGTTTATCTTAGAATGCGTAGATCTTAGAGTAGAATCGTAAAATGCGTAGATCGGGCAATGGATATACCCTAGAGTATGTAGATCGAACGATGCGTAAACTGTAGAATGCATAGATCATTAAGCGTGTAGGTCGTAGAAAGTGTAGATCATTAGGTGCGTAGATCGTAGAATGCGTAGGACGTAGATGCGTATATCGCTCTATGCGTAGATTGTAGCGTTCCTAGATCTTAAGATGCGTAGATCGTCGAACTTTATAGATCCTAGGATATGTAGATCATGCAATTTGTAGATCGATATATACCTACCTAGATCGAGCTATACGTAAACCGTTGAATATTTTTATCGTAGAATGCGTAGATCTTTTGGCAGGATACGTAGATGGTAAAATGCGTAGATCGGACAATGTGTATATCCTAGAGTGTATAGATCGTAAAATACGTTAACCGTAGAGAGCGTAGATTGTTAGATACTTAGATCGTATGGTTTATTGATCTAAAGCGAATAGATCGTGGAATTTGAAGATCGTAGTATACATAGATCGAGCAATGCGTAAACCATAGAATGCGTGGATCGTAGAGTAGGATCGTAAAATAAGTAGATCGGACAATGTGTATACCCTAGAGTGCGTAGAACAAACGATGCGTAAACTGTAAAACGCGTAGATCATTAAGTGTGTAGGTCGTTGAATGTGTAGATCATTAACTGCGTAGATCGTAGAATGTGTAGCACGTGGATGCGTGTATCGCTATATGTGTATATTGTAGCATTCGTAGATCTTAGCATGGGTAGATCGATATATATATACCTACTTATACCGAGCTATACGTAAACCGTAACAGTTAGTTTGTTAACTTTCATATTATTTACATATATTACTTACTTTTAACACATACATTACCATATGTAACAATTATTTTCACATGTAACACTTATATAACATTGCTATATCTACTTGCCAAATAGTCTGGTACAATTCTAAATCATAACATACTCACCGCGATAAAGTATAAGGCATTTATAGCTAATCAACAGTTTCGAGAATATTCTATTCTATTCTGATCTATTCGAACCATCTAGCAAATACCTATACATACTGGTACAATCTTAATATATAAAATGAAAGTTTTTCTATATGTCTGTTTGCGCATAAATCAAAGACCGTTATAACTGAAACATTGGGTTGTGGTGGGGACGGTTGGCGGTGGATGTTTGTAGTGGGTAAGTTAGGTAATTGTGTTGACATCGTAGGTGGATAGGTATTGTTTGTATGAGATTGACTCGAAGAAGATTAATAGTGCTGATATATGTTTGTTTGGTTGGATGATTGGGAGGATCTCAAGGAGGGTCTTGAAGGGTCTTTTATCCAGCTTGGCATCCCAAAACTCTTGGCGTCCTGTCATAAGCCATCCATTCATCGTATGCTTTACTTTCCTACCGCAAAGGCCTTTCTGAGTCGGATCCTCCTTACTCATTTCAATTAGATGCGTCCTTCGCATTTGAGCCTATTGAGCTTTATTCTCTGTATGATGTAAACATTGCGTTACCGCTAGTAGACCAGGCCATTATAGAGTTTCCAGAATCGTCACTCTCACATCAATGGCGAATGATAATCCGTAAAGCTTTCCTCTCGAAAACGGCTAAGAGAACAGAGTGCTTTTTGCTAAGCATCCAAGTCTTGGATAAACATATTATTACGAAAAAAGTAGTTAGTAGTTAGTAGTAGATGTCGCTATGGGAGTATAAATGGAACAGGCGTTCTCCGATTAATGGAATACGAGCACTTAGAATTATGAAATTATCACCTAACAGCGCAGCGCACAGCGCCATCCGTAGACTACTAGAATTGTTCATCAATTGTGTATAAAAGTTATTCACATGAAGTGTGTAGGTGCTTATATATTGAGTTTATTTTTAAAAGTTTTACAATAGGTGACTCATATCTACTTGCAAGTTGTAAATAAGGAGCTTGCCAGAGTGATCTAGCGCACTCTAGGTTATTCGAACAGTAGAAAAGACAAAAAACCTTCGAGAAACTTTTGATTTACTTGTAATATGCGGCGTTTTGCAGCAGGAGAGGAGCTGTATTTTGGAATTCATCCAGAGAAGTTGAAAAGTTCTTGCAAGCAGATAAGGGAATAGCAGTGTTGTTGTAATAAGTGTTTTTGTGTGCATAGAAAGTAATCACTAGTATAAAATTGTGAATTTTTGCTTTTTTTATTTTACATTAATTAAGGTTGTAATTTGTAAATTAATAATTGTTGCGTTATATTTGGAAAATCCTTTACAAACTCGAAAGCCTACATTTCGAACCAGTATGTAAGTACTTTTATAACAATTATCTTTAACAACAAGAGCTTGTAAAATTTGAAGAGTTAGACAGCTTTGTTGGCTTTAAGCAACCGGTCGCTTTTTTTTTTATCAAAGGCTTTTATCGGCTGCTAGAATTGATCGGAGATAATAAAAGGTTTGCCCTTCTTCAAAGTCGCACAGCACTTTCTTAATTAAAGGTAGACCTAGGTAGACCTAGACCCTCTACTCGAATGCGGGACTACCATCTGTATGCTTTTCTCTCAATTATGTGCAGGCCCAGGTTTTTTTGATGTCTGCTCGATATAAATGAAAGATGCAGACAGCTCTAATGAAAGATTCAGAGAGCTCTTGAGTTTCTACCTAAGATGTCAATATCATCTGGAAAATGCAGTATATAAAGGATTGTTCCTCAGTCTGGGATCACTTTCCAACGCCAGATTGAAGAGGACGGAGGTCAGTTCATTCCCTTACCGAAGCCCGTAACCGGATATCTTTACTTTGCTTATAACATTAGTCGTGGTGAGCCTCAGTTGCCATATCAGTTTATTTTGGAGGTCAGCCCATTCCCTTACCAAAGACCGTAATAAATGTTGATGAGGCTTGATAGTGACCCGGATATCTTTACTTTGTTTATAACATTGGTCGTTATGAACCTCAATAGTCGCATCAGTTTATTTGGGATGCTAACCCATTCCCTTACCAAAGACTTGATAGTGATCCGGATATCTTTACTTTGTTTATAACATTGGTGGTTTTTGAACCTCAATAGTCGTATCAGTTTATTTGGAAGGCTAACCCATTCCCTTACCAAAGACTTGATAGTGATCCGGATATCTTTACTTTATTTCTAACATTGGTCGTTATGAACCTCAATATTCGTATCAGTTTATTTGGGAGGCCAGCCCATTCCCTTACCAAAGACTTGATAGTGATCCGGATATCTTTACTTTATTTCTAACATTGGTCGTTATGAACCTCAATAGTCGCATCAGTTTATTTGGGAGGCTAACCCATTCCCTTACCAAAGACTTGATAGTGATCCGGATATCTTTACTTTATTTATAACATTGGTCGTTATGAACCTCAATATTCGTATCAGTTTATTTGGGAGGCCAGCCCATTCCCTTACCAAAGACTTGATAGTGATCCGGATATCTTTACTTTGTTTATAACATTGGTCGTTTTTGAACCTCAATAGTCGTATGAGTTTATTTGGAAGGCTAACCCATTCCCTTACCAAAGACTTGATAGTGATCCGGATATCTTTACTTTGTTTATAACATTGGTCGTTTTTGAACCTCAATATTCGTATCAGTTTATTTGGAAGGCTAACCCATTCCCTTACCAAAGACTTGATAGTGATCCGGATATCTTTACTTTGTTTATAACATTGGTCGTTATGAACCTCAATAGTCGCATCAGTTTATTTGGGAGGCTAACCCATTCCATTACCAAAGACATGATAGTGATCCGCATATCTTTACTTTGTTTATAACATTGGTCGTTATGAACCTCAATAGTCGTATCAGTTTATTTGGAAGGCTAACCCATTCCCTTACCAAAGACTTGATAGTGATCCGGATATCTTTACTTTATTTATAACATTGGTCGTTATGAACCTCAATAGTCGTATCAGTTTATTTGGGAGGCCAGCCCATTCCCTTACCGAAGCCCGTAATATATGCTGATGAGGCTTGATAGTGATCCGGATATCTTTAGTTTGTTTATAACACTGGTCGTTATGAACCTCAATAGTCGTTATCAGTTTATTTTAGAGGTCAGTCCATTCCCTTACCGAAGCCCGTAATATATGTTGATGAATGAGGCTTGATAGTGATCCGGATACCTTTACTTTGTTTATAACATTGGTCGTTAGAAACATCAGTACCTTTGGGATACCTTTATAAAGTTCTAATCTGGCTATGGTATCGTAGGCGGCTTTAAAGTCTTAAATAATTTATGGAATTCTCTATTTCTATCGTCTGCATAAGGGAGAAAATCTGACCAGTTTGTGATTAGCTTGGGTTGAAGTCGTTCTGGTATGGGCTAATTTTGACTTTAGCATCTGGGGCTATATTGTCTTGCAAGGATATAGGAGAAAATCTTTACATCAATAATAATTTCTGCATATTTTATTATCTATGGGGGACACAGGATGCCTGTTCTCTAGTCTTCTACCATCGATTCTTCTTCCCATACTTGCACTATTAGATTATGAATTAGCTGTACAATGCGGGCCGTTCAGATATAATCAGCGGTTCCATTGGATGAACAAACCATATAGTACATTTTTGAGCTTATGGCTGATAAATAACATTTGGTAACATTATTTTCTGCAAAAGCACTCAATTTTGTTGTAATCAGGCATAGCTTTTACACAAGATGTTACTTGATTTAATCGATTCTGAACACGATTCGAATTCGGAAAGATTTCAAATTCGATTCGAATTTATATCACTTTTGTTTGCCCAATCAGGTTTTGTTTTTATTTTAATTCATTTTAGCCTATCAGTAAAGTGGATTTATAAAGTCATCGATTGGCTTCACAAGTGCCCAACCAAAACTTAATCAGATTAATTTTATTTTACGCTTTCCATACGTTCGTGTGTAATTCAATGCACCGGCCGGCCGATAGGCGCGTCAGAATTCATTATACCGACCGGGCGATAAAATTTACAACCCACCATTTCACCGCACTACCCCATAGAGCAGCAACATTACATACAGATACTCTACTATGGGACATAATGCAACATGCAACCCCGAAAACCATAACGAACGAAATGGGATGAAAAACCGGCTATGGCGGGCTGGTCCAGGATGCATTCAGTCATTTAGGAAATACGATTTTGTCGTTCACCCTAAAAACCTATTGTCAGTGCTCATCTCTATGCCTTCGCTCTACGTCGTAGTCCTCATCATCGTCGTCGAACCTCAAATCTGCATGCCATCGATGGAATGGTTGGATTAACTCGTTCTCGTCTTTATCGCATGCAATATGATGATGCATCCGCTTACTACATAGTACATTCATCCGATTCGATTGACTACCGCTCGCTCTACGAGTACACTCGTACCAAAGTGAGATGTCCGATGGTACGACGGGCAATTGAAATTTATTACTTCATGTATGAGAGAACCAATCAAGTGTTGCTCACGTCACACCATCTCCCTCGACAAGACGTAACGTAAAGGATTCAATCGATGGCACACGATATCGATATAATGACATTATGGGCGGCAAGGCGAGATGAGTGTGTGTAAAAATTGTCAGGCCATGGATGATCTGATCACAATTGTCCGCCTCTGTTCCACAGCAGTCTGCACGACCGCATTCACTTGCACTTGCAACATGGACCAAAATCGAGTGACCAAAAGTACGATTACAGATTTTGCACAAATAAAAGATCCTTGAGTTTTCATGGTGTTGGATGTTGGTGGGGTAAGCCACAAAAGTGGGAAGAAAACAAAAAAAAAATTTGATGGAAACGACATTGCGTCATCATCTATCGAAGTCGTCATATTTGTTGCTATCGAATTTCCATTTCTACTTTTTGTTTCCTTTTTGAGATTCCAAGTGGAACAAAAAAACGGAGATTATTCGCAGGACGATGTATGCTCTGTTCTTGTTTTGATTTATCTCAATTTAATTGACAGTGAAATATTGGCGGTTTGAAATGAAGGCAAGAACGGAAGGACACTGATGGCTTCTCATGAATCATATTCTGATATAGCAATCGATGAGAGAGACGGTTCTATGTATCGGGACGACTCGTCTTAATTGGCAGTTGCATTAGAAAGAAAAGGTAATTTTGTGAAAAAAGTAAAGCTCATGGTTATCCTTTAAAGTTCCGTTTTAAAGGAAACACAAAACAAGTTACGAGTACATGACAGGACAACAATTGATAGTTGCACGTGATAGACAACAATTGATTGCTACTCGAATCTGTCATTGGAGGTAAAAATTAGATAGAAAGGATTTGATTTATTTAGATGCACCATCCTACTTAAAATTAACGAAAACCTTTTGAGTAAGTGTCGATAAAGTGTTGATCATAAATAGATTCAAATCTTCTCGTTGTCTTTGGTTTCGATGTCTCGTTTGCTGCTGTTCTCTAGATCGTTCCATAGAGCATACACCTGCTCATTAATTCTTTGTCCGATATTGTTGTACCTGATAAGATTTAAGGTTTAAGGTTTGGGGTTTAAGGTTTAAGGTTTAAGCTTTAAGGTTTAAGCTTTAAGGTTTACGGTTTGAGGTTTAAGGTTTTAGGTTTAAGGTTTAAGGTTTAAGGTTTGAGGTTTAAGGTTTAAGGTTTTAACGATGTTAGAAGCCTTGGCTTATCCGACTACGAATATATACCTGATAAGATTTAAGGTTTAAGGTGTAGGGTTTAAGGTTTAAGGTTTAAGCTTTAAGGTTTAAGCTTTAAGGTTTAAGGTTTACGGTTTACGGTTTGAGGTTTAAGGTTTAAGGTTTAAGGTTTGAGGTTTAAGGTTTAAGGTTTTAACGATGTTAGAAGCCTTGGCTTATCCGACTACGAATATATACGCATTACACAGAACGAGACGTACTAGTGACAATGGGATGGTAGATAGGTAGGTAGAGTGGCTGTCCTTGCCGACTTGGCGAGGTCCTCAAATAGCTCTTTAGTGCCCGGTTTTGCTGTCACAGTACTTAGGAAACCTAATGGAACGGAAAAGAAAAACAGAGAAAAAAAAGGTAATGTATCGCTATATCTAACCTGTAGCACTGAGGTACGATATCAAATCGGTGATGCCGTGCTCTGAAAGCTCCTTCAGGTCAGAAAATAAGGGAATGCTCCGTTTGCGGAAACTAAGAGCCACAAGGCCTGGCGACACTTGCAAAAAGAGTTTCTTTTTCATTCATATCTAAGCAGCTCCTGCAAAAGGTATTGTGATGGATTCCCAGTTTGGCGGTGTGTCTGCCCACCGGTCAGTGGCCCGTGGTTATGGCTCTGGAAATATCTTTCCGAGATCTGGAGATCAGCTCGGTGGATTTGTTTTTATTATAGGAAGGCCAAATCGTTCTCGACTGGGTACAATTAGTCAAATGGCTCCACCTTAGCTGTGCTTCGATGGTAAAAAAGGAAAGAAATACGTTCCCTAACCGAGCTCATAGGACAGCAGATTGTCTCAGCGCAGTCCGTGTCCAGTGACACGCCCTTCTTTGCCAGTACGTCAGCTTTTTCATTGCCATCGATGTCGTCAATGTAATAGAAGCCAGTTCGACCTGGCACTGTTTGACGAGCTTAGAATTGTTGCTGTCTACATGTATGCCGACCTTGCCCGCTATTGCGGTATTGTTAGATATTGTGAGATATGGAAGATGCTAGCAGACTCAGGTAGCCTGTAGGAGCTTGAACGGTTAAGGTTTTCAAAGTAAAATCTAGCACCGACTCTATTACTCATTTTGGATCCAACGGTGAGAAGAGTTGCATCAAAGAGCTCTCCAGCTCTCGCGTCCTTCCAACTTTCACGAGGTGGAAACTCAACGACAATGCTAGGACTGAAATGAAGTTAGTAGTACAGTAGTCGGTTGTGGATGGTTTCATTGGTGACACCTGCAGTATATTGCAGTGGCCGCACGGTTTGTTAGCAAACCACCCATATTCTCTGAGCCAGACAGCGCTTTATGCCGCAACGTATTTAATAAATAGGTCGGGAGGTAGTAAGTGTAGGATTGTGTTAAGAGGACCTGCCTTTAAGGTAAGCATGCTGGTATTTTGATACAGCTGTATCTTAGAAATGGTAGTCTAAGATTCGCTCCAGCGTTTTTAATAGGAACGACGATAGACTAAGTGGTCCAAAATCTTTGGCCAATTCAAGACCTCTTCTGTCTGCTTTGGGGATGAATACAGCTCATACTCTTCTCCAACTGTAGTGAACGTAGCTAAGTCTGAAAATGTTCACTAACCAAGGGGCGGGGCCGACACACCTATAGCCGTCTTAATGGGATACTTGGCCTGGTTTGAAACTCCGACAATAACGTGAAAAATAATATTTTCGTTATTTTCATTCTTGCAAGCAATATAATTCATATGTAGTTTTTGTTTTTCATCGGACCAGATGGTTTAACCAAAGGATAGGGAATTCGACCGACTAGATTACCAATCATAGTCAAGGAACTCTTTTACACGGACTAGTTTCCAGTTTACCAGTTTCGTAGGCGAATTTGACTCGCCGAAAATGGGCATTGCAATCATTTCTGGTTCGTTTAAACATTATTCGGCTTTCCTCAGTAGGGTTTACTTTGTAAAACCGAAAGCATACCTCTCTAATCCTAGAAGCCTCTTGACAACTCGGGTCATAACATCCATCTTCCTTTGGTTTGACAGACTTATTCCTAAAAGGGATAAAATCTCTCATAACAATAATGATTATGTTTGTGATTGCATCAGCAGCATCCACGTTGTTATCGAGAAAGGCGGTCCCAATTGGTTTTCTCGTATTGCCGCACCATTTTTTGGGGGAAGTTTTTTCTCTAACTGCGTGGTTTATTAAAAGTAAATTAGCTGATACTACGTTCTGATCTGTCCTGACGAGCCTAGAGGCAATAGTACATTGACGGAGTATTTATCAGGACGAGAAGTAAGGACCAATTTAAGCGAGTTTGCGGAATGATTTCCAATATATCAGTTATTCTTGTGGGCTCATTACCAAGCTGAGTAAGGTGATTGAAATCAGCGAACTTCCACCAGCGGTGCTCAAGATAAATAGCCAGCTGCATGCCACCTCTTCTTGGATTCAACGGCATAACTCGTGGCGCTCTAAGTGCTCATCTGTTTACCAGTTTACCCTTAACCCATCTTCGGACGTACAGTTAAGTTCAGGGATTCGTTCTTCAGCCGTACAACACGTATGTGGATTATCTGCCAAGCTCTTTCTTTCCTCATATATATCTCCTGTTTTCTTCTCCTTTTCCTTAACGCCCACGCTGTGCCAAGCATATAGCTGACCATAATAATGGTGCGAACTCCTATTCGCGTGCGCAAATTATAAAAAAAAAATCGCAATTTTTAAGTTTAAGGAGTTTCGTGGAAAATTTTAAAATGCATATAGTTTCTACAAACTGTGAACCATCAAAAAATCTGGCTTAGGAAAAACCTCCAAAATGTTCACATAAAAAAACTTTCTAAAAAGCTTTTTGTAATAAATCCTTAGTTTTGGACAAAAAAATATTCGTGACACACCAGACATCTTAATGTGAAAAGTTTTTCCCGACAAACAAGATACACCATACAAAAGCAAAAACAACCAACAACAAAAAAACTTCGATAAAAATACGAAATCTGTCATCTGTCTGCGAAAACATCTGATACTTTGAGCTACGAGTAGTATACGGGAACATAAAAAACTGCATAATCCTCCCACGTTTTTAGCAGCACATTGACTGCAGTAAAAAATCAAAGATCCTTGTCGCTTGTAAGTTTTTACCATTTTTTATTTTTATAGGAGGCATTGTGCCCCAGCACGTTTAACATGTACACAAACGATACGTCAAAAATAAACTCATTTCGCATCTTACCATCCCCAAAGAAACCACTTGGAAACTGTCGAAAACTTCCGCCATCACATCAACGTGTGTGTGTAGTGTGTAGCAGGGCAATTTAAAGAAGCATAAATGGTGGTGGTTAGTGCAGTGTCGATTAACAAAATTTTTATAAAAACTAACCACTAAAAATTTCAAATGCCAAAATAGATTGGGAGCCAGTATTCAGGCAGTATATTGGCACCCATAGCTTACACGAGAATACTAATGACAATGAACAACGAGTCATAGAGATGGCAGCAAGCAATAATTTGGTCGTTGCGAGTACAAGGTTTACGCGTAAAAATATCCACAAAGCCACCTGGGAATCTCCTGATGGAGCCACTCGCAACCAGATAGACCACGTGTTGATTGACCGCCGCCACAACCTCTCTCAGCTGGCCATCTAGCTCCGCTTCATTTTGATCGCCAGCCGAGCTGAACCTGATGACGGTATGAACGTACCGAGGTGCCAACGTCGACTTGGACCACTATCTTGTTGGTTTGGTGCTCCGAGCGCGGATTGCATCATCAGGAAAGCCTGCATCCGCGAAGCAGATTCGAGTCAACCGAGGCTGCCCATCGCAACGAAGCCGCCACCAAGCATAGAAGAAGTTAGCAGTGCGATAAATCGGCTCAAAAATAATAAGGCCACGAGATCAGATGGTATCCCAGCGGAGCTGATAAGGTCAGGACACCGCAATGCCACCAAGAAATGCATGATCTAATAGTGCAAGTATGGGAGGAAGAAGCGACTGGCAAAGAGGCATCCTGTGTCCAATACATAAAATTATCCTGGTATCACGTTGTCGAGTACCGCGTGTAAGATTTTCTCCTCTCTCCTACAAGACAGGATAGCCCCATAAGCTAAAGTCATCATATCATCGGTCCATACCAGTGTAGCTTCATCCCAGGCAAATCAATAACTGATTAGATTTACACCTTTAGGCAGGTGATGGAAAAATGACTAGAGTTAAAAACTCACTACACCATCTTCTTATAGACTTTACAGCCGCCTATGATAGCAGATAGCAGAGTAGAAATTTATAAAGCCATGAAAGAATTCGGCATCCCAAATAAACGCTTACGACCAATGTTATAAGCCAAGTAAAAATATCCGGATCAATATCAAGCCCATTCAACATATATAACGGGCTCCTACAAGGGGATGGACTGGCCTGCGTTCTCTACAACCTGGCGTTAGAAAAAGTGATCCGAGAGTCTGACGTAACGGCGAGTGGGACAATCCTCTTTAAGTCCATTCAGATACTGGCTTACGCAGACGACATTGACATCGTTGGTAGAAACCACAGGGCTGTACAGGAAGCATTCATCCAGATCGAGCGGGCGGCACGAAATCTGGGGCTACACATAAATGAGAGCAAAACAAAGTACATGGTGGCCACGTCCTCGAGTATAAAATCCAACATTGATCCCTCAATTCATATAGTGGAGCGCGAATTTGAAGAGGTGCAATCCTTTAGCTATCTCAGGTCAACTGCAGCAGCCGATAACAGCATGGGACCAGAAATACGCGCACGGTTGCTCAAAGCCAGCAAAGCCTACTTAAGTCTTTCAAGACTCTTCAAATCCAGGAATTTAATCATTACATCCAAGCACCTGGTGTAGAAGACAATGGTCATATCAGTACTTACAAATGGATCCGATACTTTGGTGCTTAGCAAGAAGCATTCTGAATTGTTGGCCCCGTATGTGAGGAATGACGATTCCGGAGAGTCTATAATGATGAAATCTATGAGCGTTACCGCGATGTCGACATCGTGAAAAGAATTAGGCACGGTAGGCTCCGGTGGGCAGGAAACCTAGCTCGCATGAGCAAAGAGTATCCTGCTCGGAAAGTACTTTGCGGTAGGATTTATGGAATACGACAGCGAGGCCTGTCAAGCCTTGGCGGATGGCGTAGACCAGGATGCCCAGAGTTTAGGGATGCCAAACTGGATGACATTGGCTCAAAATCAGGACTGGTGGAAAGATAAGATTTTTTGCGGGAGGCCAGGACCGGACACCGGTTGCAACTATCTGAATTACCATTAATACCTTCTGAATTAAAATTTCCTAATCCGAGATACAATTAATACTTTCTGAATTACTAATCTTGACTAATCTGAATTACGTGGGCGCCGTGGCTCAGTGGTAATACACATGCCTGGTTCAGGTTCGAATCCCAGCAACACCAAAAGTATTTTTGCACGGTGTCCCACCTCTCGCGAATGGGTGAAAAACGTTCCGAGAGTAATTAATACCTTGTCACGGAAAGCTTCTCAAATTCGCCGTTCGGATCCGGCCTTAAATTGTAGGTCCCTTCCATTTGTGTCCAAAAATATCAACATGTGCAGCACAAATGGTCGCGAGAAGTTAGGCCTTGGACCGCAATGGTCTGTCGCGCCAAATATTATTATTATTATTAATCTGAATTACAATTGATGCCTTATGAATTATAATAAGAAGAGAATATATCAATTAGAATAGAACAACTCTGTTAATATTTTTCACCTACCTACCTATGGGCGCGCGTCACTACTTACTTAAAATGTTGATTATTTATTTTTTTGGAATTTGTTATAAGAAGTAGCCGTTGCAGTAAATAGACTCCTCATAATTTCCTTAAAGGCCACTAGAGTTCAAGTTAAGCCGCATGTTTTAAGTTTTCATAAATTTTCATTTTCATTTTTTTTCTCCACGTGTGCATTCATTTTTCGATCAGAAGTTGACCTGTTCCCTGCTGGTTATATACTGAGTGCTGAGTGGTTCATTCAAGCGAAAGCAATTGCTTCTTATGTGTACATATCTTGTATAATAGTAGTTCTCGTCCATTTCTGAGCTAGTAGTAATTTGACTTTTCTTATTGCAAAAGTTCTCAGTGAGTTAAAATCTGGATACTCCTCCAGTTGCAATAATCGCGCTTAACAATTCTCCCCTAATTCCCCGCCTGTGATATATACGACACAATAAACTAGTGACTTGAAATATACGTCAGATTGCTTACACGAAAGAAGGGATTCGCTCTATACTTTGTCGAGCAAAAGAAAAAAAAAACAAAGAAGGAAAAGCCAACTTCGTGCCATGACACATGGAAGTGCTGAAATGTTGTGAAAAATCGTGACTTTAATGTTTTACGACTTTTTCTTGAGTTTCTGCAGTTTGCTTTGAGCGAACGGCACACTAATGCCTCGATAATCAGATTCAGATTTATAGAGCGGGGTTAAATCATGCACTGAACGAATTGCTAGCTGCTTTCGTTTCTTGTGCTGAGCCGGCCGGCGGATGCAGCATTAATTTTATTTCGTTAAATGCCACCGGCTGGGGGATACTCGTACAACTAACTACAACAACACGAAACCAGAACACTACGAAATTAAATTCAAATTACGTAGTTTGTAAGAATTAACATAATTTTTTTTTTTCGTCCATCGTCTCATCGTCTCTGCTCTTGTGAGTGAGTTCTGAGGACTTGTGATTCTAAGCGACTTCGTTACACTCCACGTTCACTAGATTACTCTAATTCTGTAGAGCATACAAAAACCCACTCACACACACAAATAATTGCTGCATTGTGGTGCACATTAAATATGCATCCAACAGAACAGAATGATGCGAACAACTTAAAGGATCACTTTGTATTTTCATCTTCGCTTTGTAATTTTTCGCTTCGGGAACAATTATTACGATTAGCGTTTCACAACTGACAGCAAAATAACGGAGATGAAGATGGAAACCATCGAGAACGAAGTTGAAATTTGTTTAACGGTGTAATGAGATTATGAAGTGTGAAAGATTTCCATCTAATGTACATAGACTATGATTGGGGCATTTTAATTAGAAAATTGATGGATGTTCCTGGAGGAGAAATAGAAGAGAAATTCACTTGAGTAAAAGTGACGTGTGTGGAACAATTATAGCGATCCTCCATTTTTATTGTGTCACGTGAAATTTCTCGTTTTCTTAAAATGCGGAGCGTATGCCACAAGTGTCAATGCTACGCCCAACACTTTTTCCTTATATGTGAACTCGATTCCAAAAGTGATAAAATTTTATTTCATTGAAATGCTTTTGTTTGAAGTAATAGCCTTGTCATTGCGGAAGGGCATTCACGACTACCACAATCAAACTATGCTACGTGAACATGAATCTTGTATAAGCAGAAGATAGCTCGCAGTGTAGTGGTAAATTAAAACAAATTACACCGAAACAAATTTGCGTTCTCATTAAGGCACTCCCAACACATGAGATAGCAGAAGGAACTTCTCATTTGGCGCGTTCTCAGTTCCAGCTAGCATTAACGACTTGTGGGATAGCTTCTTTTGGTTACTCCGACTTATACGGAACTTTAGATCATCTATGGACTGGCATATATTTTGTCCAAGGGACCATGAAGGGACCTGAACCTTAAGGCTTGGAGGTTGAATGTATGGTTGATTGCACAACCGAGCAAAAAGAGTCTTGTCAAAATAAAACCAACAGTCTCTAATCCCTGATGACAAACCTGCAAAAAGTTTTAAGAACAATGAACTCTGCACTTGACATTTTCGCACCGTCAACAGACAATGTATAGCCGAGCGAATTGGTGAAGGCTCTAGGTTCCATAACTACCATTCGGCAAGTCCGATAGAAGGGGCGGGCAAAAAAATGACGATTTACTTAAATAACGATGATTACTACAGAGATGATTACTACTCATTCGGATGAGGATTGGTGTTAAAAATATCATTAGTTGAGTAGGACGAAACCGTACTTACCCAGCTTACGCCATTAAGCTAGCTGATAACAATGCTATTCCTCTCAGACATTCCCGTTTTACGAAAGTAAACCTCAGCCCCAACTTTACGTCTCCAGAACGAACTGGGCCCGCAGCCATAGTTATCCTCAGACCAGGTCAACCTCACATTCAAACCCAGTCCGTTGGGCATTTGGACAGACAACTCCCGTGGTAGCAACGCGACTTTGGTGAGATCTGACATCAAAGGCTTCAGCTCGTTCAGTATGAGTGGGAGGAGGAATATAAACCCTGACAGCACATAATCCGGAACCTCGAACCCTATCATTTGTCACTAGGTTAGCACGCTATAGCACGAAACTATCCCAGGCACATCAGAGTCCTGTAGTGTATGAAATGAGCTATTAAATACGAAGAGTTACCTAAATGAATTATCTCTAATTCCTAGTAGCTCTTTCTGGGTCGCAAAGTACGAAGACATACTCTAAGTACCCTCGGTAATTCTTATTTTCCATGGTAGAGCCCCTAACCCCTAGATTAAGATACAAAAGATGCTGGACTCCGCACGGGGAGGTGCTAAACGACAAACTTGGGTAAGCAGTTTTAAGCTTTTGGCCTGTGAGCGAACGCATTGTAGAAATTTGCCAACATCTGCCTTATATGCGAGCTCATGAGCGAGAGGAACACCAGTTTTTTCAAAGGAATATCAGGAAAAGTACAATATCAAAGACATTGAGAGATTCTACTCAGAAGTTCTGCCTAATGATAAAGAGAATGGCCAACGTAACAAAATTTAAAAAGATACCTTTTGAGATAATGAAGATAACCTTGTTGTGGATTCACATTTAGAGTGGTGACCATGGAAAGAGAACCTCTGCACGATGATGTCCAACATTCTGCTTTTAGGCAGAACGAACATTACATTCGGAAGAATAACACAGAGGACTGAGCTTTGTATAACTGCAAAAGATCGCCTTGTAGAGTGCAAACACCGCCTTCTGTCTACAATTTGGTCAGACGAAGGGATGACCGATCCACAAAACAGTAGATCCCCTAAACTGCGCCAACTATAGAGGAATATCAATCTTAATAAAAATATAGACATCCTATCCTTTCCTCTCTCTAATTTCCTAACGCCCACGCTGTGCTAAGCATTATAAGGGTGCAAACCTATCTTATCTTTTCCTCTCCTCAATTTCCTAACGCTCTGCTTAGCGATATAAGGGTACAAAACCCTTGAATGTGCGGCATTAGTCCAGCAAAGTCCACAGTCAACCAAATAAATATTTGCGATGCCGTAGATCTTTGAGAAGACCCAGAAGTCCAAACGGATACTTACCAAATTTTTTTCAATGTTCTACATTTAACATCATATTGAAGAGAATTGTGCGAGGTCCACGATAGAGGAAACCGTGACATCGTCATAGTCAAGAAATTTCTTATTAATTATCCATTTCAAAAAGAAACGCATCCACGGTATCATGCGTCTTATAACCCCAAACTTGTGCCGCATACAGCAAGACTTATTTAGAAACCGCTTGAAATATCTGATATTTTACTCTTAAGGATATGTGCTTATCTTCCAGACAAATTTTCCAAGCCGCACTAATGGCTGACTTCGCTGTTGTAAGCTTCTCTTTGAGATGTTGGTACATATTCATGTTATTGGAGATATAGATACCGAGGTATTTGTCGGATTTACCTATTTCTAGATCTTGACCGGCAAAAAAACACTTTTCATTTCCCGCCGATCGCCCTCCTCCTTTTCTAAACACCATAACCTTGGATTTGGTTATCTTGACCCTTAGTCTCCACTCTTCGCTGTATGTTTGTAACCTGTTTATCATGTGAAACCATGCAAGCTCTCCGGTGATTTCGCAAGTAGGACTAAATCATCTGCATATAGTGGAGCTTTAATGGAAATTCCACCAATTGTTATACCACCACTGTCATCAATAAACATCACAAATGCTTGTGGGCTAAAGTTGCATCCCTGTTTTGCCCCCATTATTGTTTCAAAGAATTGTTTTCCATCCCATACGGCTGAAGACGTATTTTCATATATCTTTTCGATCAGTTGTCCAAACATTCTGGATAGCCCACGATTGTACACAGTTTCTAGAAAAGTGCACTTCTGTCTACTGTGTCGAAAGCCGCCTTGAGGTCTTCGAAGAAGAAGGAATGTAGTTCAGCGCAACTGTTGTGAGTATGAAGATTTGGTCCGTTGTTAGGTAATTTGCTCGAAACCCCGCCTGAAATTCAGACAGCAAGTGATTTTTGGGTACACAGATTTGAAAACGTATAGCGAGAACACCACCCATTAGAAATTTTAATGACGAGTTTAAAAATGCAATGCCACGGTAGTTTTCTTGCAGATTGGGGCCACCTTTCTTGAGAATGGGGAAGATCATGGATTGCTTGAAATTGTTTGGGATGGCTCCTGTTTCAAAAATACGGTTATATTCTGTTAAATTCGACTGGTATACCATCCGTACCGGGTGCTTTGCGGTCTTTGCAGTCTTTAACTTCATCTTCTGTGATGGGGTCATCCAAGAGATCATTCATATTATTCGGTACTGCATTTTGGAACCTAGGTTGATCACTAGGTCCTGGCGGATTCAGGACATTTTTAAAGTGCTCTTCTAGTTGTGATACAGTGACGTTTAAAACAAATTTTAAAGGTTGTCTTATAAATGCAATAAAGATCTGGCCACGATTGATAACTGAACCGTGAAATTCGCTCAACTCATAAAATTTTACATTTTGATTCGAAAATTACATAATTACAACGCAGGTTCCTGGCAAAGTTCCTTAAAGTTTCATTGTGAGTAACAAAACAGTATACCATCTCGACTATCGATTACATTTATTTACAAAAATAGCGCCAAAGTTTTGTTGTTCCATTCCATCATAGCCTTATCGTAACAAACAGTCACGGGGACTTTATTAATTGGTTCATAAACTTTCTGAGCTCTACATGAACTTTAGAAGTACATACACCGGAAGTCAAACTTTAAGTGATGTTCTTCACTGGTAGTTACCTCCTTGTGCTTGTGTTTCCGCCTGGCGCGACTACGTTATACAAATATGTGACCACCACTTTTCTGGGATAAATCGATTGCAGATGATGCACATAGACAGAAACAATGGAACAATGACAAAAGCTGTAACACGAAATTATAAACGGAAAACTTAAGCAACAGGAAACCGAAACATCACGCTGCATCCAGCAAACAGGAGCCAGACTGACGACAGATGTGAATTCTCCTTAGAAATGGTGAAGCGTCGTTCGGTTTCACAATTTGGTTTGGAATGGCTGCTCGCATTTTTCACTCGCACTATGCAATATTTGCATGCAAGCAGATCAACGTCGGACAGACAAACGGGACGGAGACGTGCTCTGCTCGCGAAAATTGTAGCACACAGATACGAGCAGTCGTAGATTCGAAGCCTACATTGCCATCACACTGATGCTCCAGGCATTTGGGTTTTTGGGATTTCAAGCTTTTTCAAGCTTATGAAAAAAAACTATTTCTTTCCACTATAATTCTGCCTGACATCTAATACTAAAGCAGCTAAAGCTCCTCTTACTTTAGGAAAATATATTACAAGTTTTCGAGAGAGTGCAGCAACTGAGCATACCGACCAATATGTGCGGTGTGTGCGCTGCTTTTTGTAAAATGATGAGCAACATCATCTCAGCCAGCCAACATTCTTATTGTTTATGTGGGCTTTGGACGCCTCGGAAGTGCTATTGAATAGCAACGAACATGATCTTCGTCTGTCTTACCGCGCTGATGCTTCTGCTGCTCTAAACAACAGTAGGGACAGATATCACGCTTCAGTAAAAACCTTGCATTTAAGACGAACCAGTCCTCATCGTGTGCTGCTATCCACGTTCTGTGTTTTGCCTGGAGATGAAGAACCATTTTATCGCTTGGTTGCAGCACATAAAACTGGAAAGTTTGCCGCACTCTAAAATTCTCAGAACGAACAAACTGAGATACTGATGTCTGCCATTGTATATGTAAATGAGATAGATGCAACCAACTTGGTGCTAGTTCAGGTTTATATGCACAGCATACGTATTTCCTCTTCTCCTCTTCCCAACCGAACCATCAGTCTTATCGTACTCTATCGCACTCTGACAACTTTTCTGTGTTTTTTTGGTGATGTTTCTTAAAAGTCGAAGAAGACTTTTTAACGCTTGAATGCAAGCAAAATAATGTGTTTGCCGTCCATCATCCAAAGGAGGACTCCTATTGCTCTCTGTTGTATTACAGGATACTTTAGCACTCTAAGAATAAGGACCAACTTGTGTTTATGAAGTTTCACACCGCACAAAATACGAATACGGGCAAATTTTTGGGATTTTTGCTTCAAGTTAAGTGCAATTTACTTTCAATTACATCTTATTACACGTATTACAGCGATGATATTATCTATATCTATGGAATAGGAAACGCGTAAGAAAGATAGAGCATTATCTGGAAAACAGTATGGACAAACAACAAACAACTTATCGCTAAGCGACTTGTTCTATTTAAGAGAAAGAAAAAACATTTAAATCAATGAGAGGACATTATCTGGGGGGAAATAATCGAAATTCAGCAAAACTGTATTTAGACTTTTTTTTATAGGATGTTTCAGAATAAGTTACGAGTGATTCCTGAGCTCATAACGAGTTAAAAACCTCTGTGGTGTTGTCCGAAGTGTTTTAATGGGCAAAACGTAGTTTGGGTCTTACATAACTTTAATCCTTATAACTTTTGGTTGATCAAAAGTACAAACATCTTTCCGGGATATTGTAGAAAATTGAATAAACTTGAAAACTGCGTTACCTAGAAAACATTTATTAGGAAGAAATTTTCGTGATATTCGAATTACATATTAACAAGTAATAGTAAATAAAAAAAAACAAATTTTTCGTTTCACATGCACCACACGCGACTCGCGACACGTGTTGCACAGGGGAAACAGAAACTCCTCTCGGGACTAAGCTAATCACAAATTTTCAGCTCTGTAGTGCGTGCGGAAGGTGGGTAAAAAAAGATGTAGAGTATTTCAAAGATTAACCTACTTTCCACGCATCACACGCAACTAGAGACACATGTCACACGCGGGATCTCCCAAATGGCTTATGATACTGAGCTGCTAACAAAGCAGCTCTCTAGGTGGCTAAGGCCAACAAGATAGTGGTCAGAGTCGACGTTGGCACCTCAGTACGTTTGTACCGTCATCAGGCTCGGGTTGTGGCGGCTTTCTATCAACGAGGTGGTCTATCTGGTTGCAAGTGACTCCATCCGGAGATAACCAAGCGGCTTATGGATATTTTTACGCTCAAACCTTGAACTCGCAACGACCAAATTATTGCTTTTGTTACGACAAGGCTACTAAATACGAAGAACTCCACCAACTAAATAATCGCTGAGTACTAGCAGCCCATTCATGGTCGCTAAGTACGAAGATATTGCCCATAATGAGCATACTCTAAGTACCCGCGGCCCTTAATAATCTCCCGTGCCCGCACCATAGCCAGATAACATTTATAATGCAACTGGACCCCACCTCCTTTCTCAACACGGACTTGTGACCGACTACGTGGGATTTGCCAACATAGGTCCGGCGAAAATTCTTCTTCTTATTATTGGTGCCATTGTCTTCGGAGTCCTTTCCTGACGCAATCCTTTCTTTCTTCTATGGCGACTCACTCTTCTGCCAGTTTAGGTGAGTGGATTCCATTGCATGGCATGTTCTGCAATGGAACTTCCTTCGCACCGACGAGTCTTACCAATCCATTGATATATTTTTCGTCTGATCTAAAAGTTCCTGACCCAATTTTGAAAACAACACAGGGAGCAAGAACCACACAAGGCACATACGTTCTGCCAAAGTGTCCACGGTATGACGCAATATACACAGCGTTGGACATACTGCAAAGACAAAGAAGGCAATCTGATCTGCAATCTCAAACGCGATCGGAAGAGCACATTCATGAGTTGCCAAATGATCTAAAAACTGAGGAATTGAAGGCTCCATCAAAGATCGACCACCGCACTATGCTGCCGCCACCAAGAACAGACAAAGTTAGCAAAGAAATAAATCGGCTCGATAGTAAAAATGTCTCGAGATGAGATGGCATCCAATCAGTAGAGCTGAATAAATAAATAAAAAAACCAAGAAATTCATAAGCTTTTAGTGTAAGTATGGTAGGAAAAAGCAATGGGAGAAGACTCGAGAAGCGGCATTCTTATGGGCGATTATTACCAAATAATAAAGGACTGTGTGGCGTATGTCGATGAATACATAAAAGTTTGTACCTGAAAAACGAGGTTTATTTACATTTCATTAAGTACCGCGTATACGATTTTCTCCTCTATCATTCAATATACCATACATGCATACATATGCTAAGGTTGTCATTACATGTTGTGTGGACTTAAAAATCGCCTGTGATACCATAACCGAAGAAGAACCCAATAAAGCCATGAAATTCTTGGTACCTTATGTGAGGAAGGACGAATCCGTAGAGACTCAGTAATGAGATCTACGAGTGTTACAGCGGTGGGTAGAGGATCCTGCTCGCAAAGTGTTTTGTGTTAAGATTTATTGGACGTGGCAGCGAGGCCGGAGAATGCTATGCAGAAAAATGGCATAAGCTAGAACGCTCAGTCTTCAGTGATGCCAAACTGGATATCATCGGCTCGAAATCAAGACTGAATCATGGTTGTATAACCAAATATGATGGGGATGATTGACTTATTAACAACATAGAAAAAACGTCCACATCAAATCAATTTTGACCTAAAATCATCCAATCCAAACAAGTTTGTAAGTTGTTTGTACCTAAAAATACAATAAAAAACAATAAAAGCTCTAACGACGAAAAATCATGCAACACCGGCCACAACAAAACTCCTAACAACACAAAAAGACTTCAATTAAGTTGACCTAGTTTCGCGGCGAACGGAAAACTCCAGCGTTTACCAAAGAATACCTTCAATGACACCCTTTTTCAGAATCAAAACACGAGAAGAAGTAGAAGGACTCGATGGCTTTTGGAGAAAATTCACACAGCAGTAGTTTTGCTTCAGCTAGCAAATTGCATGCAAATCGACGGTGTACAATGCAGTCCTTTATGGTATATGCAAAAATGTATGCACATCAGATGGCTTTTGTGTCCCTAGATTATACAAACACACACAAAGTGTACACTCAACTAAGTGTATTCCACGTGGAGTCGAAGAGTAGAAGAGTCGACCGACCCACAATCGAATTATGAATGTTAACTAAGCAGTACTCGTGCAGGTAGAAGAAGGCAGCGAACGGCCTTTGACTTCGTCGCCTAGGCACGACATTCAAATGTAAAACACGGCAATAAACAAACACGAAACGGATGCAACAACAATGGTGGAATTAGGTGCACTTTTCCCGCCAGAGGATAATCGAGAAACATCATGACACAAGCCAAAGAGAAGGAAAGACCACGCAACCCACAATGGTAATTCAATGCGCGATGATGAAAAGGAACAGGATCATGGAATCAAGCAAATAGAGTGAACGCCAAGGAAAAATGGCACAAAAACAGTTGTCGCTGTGGTTACATACCACAGCATCAAAGGAGTTTATCATCGTCCTTATCATCGACATCGTGTCAACAGGCGCTCAGTGCTTGTTTTTAATGATTACAGCCAAAAATGAATGAATGAATGTTCTCAGGAAGTTGGAGGCAACACAGCGTACAGCTAGGTAGCTCCTCCTTTTAAACGTGAACATAAGTGCGCGCCAAACAAAATGGAAATTTCAAATGGGCGCCAAGAACGATTCCTTTCAATTATCGTTTGTGTTTCATGAGATCCTTTGCCTTATTTCTTTGAGTTTTGATATAATATAATGAACATGATATATACTCTCTCTCTTCCGGTGGTAAGGATCGGATTTATTCTGAACGAAAGTGAACGGAAATAACTAACAAAACTCATTAAAGTAATCCTTTTTTTGTTAACCAATAACACAGTAGTCATGAAATGTTCTTGCAAAGCAAGGCCCCTGAAGGAGTCTTTACGATAGAAAGAGTAAATGGATGATAAATGGCGACCTCAGGGAGATGACTGACAGTGTTTTTGCTTTGTTAGAGTAGTTACTACTTTGTGTGCAGTATCCTGCTAATTGGCTGCTTCCGTTGGCGTCATCCTTACTACCGCCTCCAACTGCTTTCCAACACATATGCAATTAAATGTGATTGCACTTTTCTATCGAAAGCCCACCGCCGATGTTTGCCTTTTTTGTTCTCCTGAGGACATCTAACACCGTCTAAAAGTGTTTGGTTGCCGTTTAGAGAATTAAGCTAGCCGCACATTGAGCTTCGCCTATAGCTTAGCAGAATTTTACAATGTGTTTGTCGCTACGCGAATTATGCCGCTAGCCTGGTACTGCTACTGCTCAGCAGATTGCCTGCTCTTGTACCACAAGAGAGGGCATATAATCAGTGCGCTATTAAAAAAGTAAAAGCAAACTTGTGGCGAACTCAAGTGTTGGCGGGTGGCTTCCAGTGCAGTACGTCATCATAATCATCATCATCGTAGTGGTAAACACTTTTACAAATGTTACGAGTGTCCCCTGACAGACAGGTGATGTGCAAGTTGGATGCTGTATTAATTTCCAACCAGATTGGTGCGGTAATCGCACCCGCCCAACCAGGCGTAACGTACACACGTTACGTCATGTATTACTTAATGAATTTTTTTTGTCATCAAATTGCGTCATTGCTGTTCATTAACAATTCACTGTCGATCGCAATGCGTTAACAAAAAATGTTCACTCGCTCTTCGCTGTGGAGTGGAACAGCGGAAGGAAAACCAAACAAACCAAAGCAACAAACGAGAGTGAAGTTGACTTTTTACTGCAATCGAGTGCTGTTACTATATTTGCGGTTTTTGCGGTCCTCGCTGGTGGTGGTGTATCTCGTTTGTTTGTTGAACTTACAATTTTGACATATGGTTAAGTATTATCCATATGTGTGATTTAAACGTCACAGGCAGACGTATATACGAGTGAACGTATGTAGTAATAAAAAAATATAAAACGCGTGATCGCTGGAGATTAACTTACTCGTAAGTGTCGATTTGTATCTCTGCTCTGTTGAAGTTACAACTGAGCAATATGTATCTATAGGTTTTTTCCCTTGTAATTTTTGAAGTTTTTTTTTTCTGGTAGACGCTGTTACTTCCTCGCAGAAGTTGTGAAAGCTTCTGCATTTGGTTGTTATCACTTCTGTATTAAATGTTGTGAGAGCTTCTCTGTATTGCTCCCAAATGTCCCTTCTCTTGGCGGTTTTAAAGAGTTTCCTCACCCGCTTAAGGTCTGACAGCTCTTCGCTCTACCATGGAGCTTCATTGCTCACTTTGGTAAAGCTAACCGGGCAACTCGACCCATATGCATCAGAGATTGCCTTATACATCTCACTTACTTCATATTCCAGCTCTTGTGGACTTTTGGCCACTCTTTGAACGTGTTCTGATTGCATCTCAAACTGGTTTTAAAAACTTTTCAATTTATCCTTTTGGGATTTCTTCTAATCGTGGCCTCCTCTACAAGCCCTCCCAATTCAAATAGGATTATCCTTTGGTATGGAGTTCGGAAGGAGATGTCGATTACCTATTCCCTAACCCTAGTTGCAAAAATGGGTACCATGCCTACATTATATACATCTAGGTTTTCCTTAACCAAAAACTCTAAAAAGTACTTACCCCTCCTATTTGTATCGGTGCTCCACCATTCTTCGTTGTGTGTATTGGCATCACATCCAATCAGTAGTGGTTTGCTGTGCCTTTGGCAATGGTCGACCAAACTCTGTGGGCAGTAATTCTTCCCTGTCCCCGGCAACGTAGGCCGATGCTATTATTATTTCTCGGTTTGTTCCGTCTATAGTAAGATGGTTAATACTGTCTCTAACGATGATGCAGGCCCGTGGGTCCTCATGCCCAACATCATATATGACCTTTACATCTCTGCTAGACAGACCACCAGGGTTCTTGAACCAGCGCAAGCTCTAGATGTTGGCGGATAAACATTCTAGCTGCAATTGCGGCTGTCCCTTTAGCCTTGTGGGCTTTCACGTGGGCTATTTTTGTGCTGGCCATATTTTCTACTTGGCGGTCAGCCATCAGCAGAATAGGGGTAATAACACAGAATGCTCTAGAATTGCATTGCAGGTGGTCGTATCTATCTCTGACTGGTGGAAGTGGTGGTGGCCGCCGGTATCAATGCAGACAATGCAGGAAAAGCTAAATGATCGGGCTAGTCCCTTCAAAGTAAGGTTGGGTGGTGGTCGTTGCCCCCCCCCCCACTTTCTATCACGAGATGCTGGATCTCCTCCAGAAACTCGTCTCTCTTTCAAGTCCCCTAGTGTGATGTGCGGTTGGTGAATGGCAGCGAGGTTTTTCAAAGTAGGGACCTCATTTGCTCCCAATTCTCATTCGACGACTTCCATCGCACACTCCCCCTGAGAGTAAACTGATGTCAGAGCAAGAGGGTATATCTGCCCTTTCTCCACCCTTGCGCCCTCTTTCTTCCTCAGACCACTCACCTTACCGTATCGATATTTGATTGAGAGTTCCATGGCCTTTGCAGTGGGAGTCGATTGAGATGCTAGTGAGTACTCCATCATCTTCCTCCCGGCAGCCGATAAATTTCCACCATTCTGTGTGGAGCGGTTCGTTCTGCGCTCCGATCAGGGAGATGGATCTTTCCATTCCCTGCCGATTGCTTCATGGGAGGAACATCGGTTTAGGTATATCATCCCAGTCACTAGCCAATAGCTTCCTACCCTTCCATGTGGAAAGGATCGTAGGGTGTGCCTTCAGTCGAGCGGCTGTTTCCCCGTCACAGCACTCAACCATGATCATTCCCGGTCTGAATGGGACGCCGTCAAAGTCAATTTTGACCTACCAGCCCAGCGCCACTTCGTCCTGGATAGCGTCCTCTAGGTATGACGGCTGCTTTTGGGTCAGGGTTTCCTCCGGATCATGCTCCGCAAATATAGTCACCTTAATCCGCTTGGCCGCATCCTCATAGCTTTTATTCGAACCTTTCTGTCCACTGCCCTCCTTCAAATCTTTTTTCCTCCCTATGCGATGGTCCTCTCTTGGCCCATTCGGATTTTTCCACAGGATGTCTTTGCCCTACTGCGTTCTTTCTTTTATCTACCTCCCTTCCCGCTTGGGCAGGCTCTTTGCCCAGCCCAGTTAGTGGAGTTAGATCTTACCTCAGCTCCGCTGATACCCGTCCGCTGAGGATCGTCCGTGTCGCCTGACTATCCATTCGGTGTAGGAGGTGGACCCTCCATTTTTTTGGGGTTACGGCTATCAACCAGTTCACTGGACACGGATGACTTGACAACACTGGATTAGGGATTCGGTAGTTCTTAGTTAGTTACTCCTTAGCTCTGTTCCTAAGGATTACCCCAGCTTCGATGATGACTCTTTGCCAATGAAGGCCCTACGCCAACGTCAAGGCTCCTACCATAATGGAGGAGCTTCCTAATGCTATCCCTATTAAAGTTTGGGATTCCCTTGTAGGAAAATGGCCTGATTACTTGTTTGGATTATCTTATCCCCGGGTCGCTTTCCCAGTAGGCCAGACGAAGTTTGCGCTCCCAACAATTTATCAGTACTGTGTCGGCAGCCCAGTTGACACCACTGTATGGTTCAGATCCTATGAACGCAGTTTCCGAGCCAGCCCTAGCTAGTTCATATGCAGATTCGTTGCTTGCAATTCCCTGAGGACCAGGGACCCAACCGAGATTGACTATGTTGAGTCTGGAAAAATATTGAAGTGCATCGTAACAGTTTTTGACTAATATCGATTTGTGTGCAAAAATATGCATGTTCAGCACAAATGGTTGCGAGAAGCCAGGCCTTGGACTGCAATGGTCTGTCGCGCCGATATTATATTATACTCTCTACTATATTAGGTGGTGTTCAATACTGTAAAAAGAACTTGGACAGTGAATAGTAGACGATGCATCTTCAATTAGGTGGGAAGAGTTCTGTGAAGTCGATGAAGCTGATGACTGCGAGGAAACGAATTTATGCTTCAGAATTAATATCAATTCTTTCAAAATGCTGTCTATTTGATTTACCTACTCCTACATTACGCAGATTTTTCCACAAACGCTTCCCACTCCATAGATGTATAGTTGTAAATATTTAAATAAAATAAATTCCCTAGAAATAGGGTTTTAGAATAAATAAATTGTAATAGTTTCTTAGTTATACTAATAATGTTCTATTTATCTTTCCATTTCAGGTACGTATAAGCCAACATTGACCACATTGGTACTGTGACCAGCAAATAACGTAAGCAAAGATATAGTAACAAATTTTTGAATAATTCCATGGGTATTTCTTCATATCTATATCCGTAGTATGCAATATGGTTTGACTTTTAAGTTTTTTGTGACTTGGAAACTTTAAAGAATTATATCTACAATGCTTGCCAGTCATTAGGAAATCAATAGCAATGTCTTGCACACTCACAAGGGGGTAATAGCTTTTTGCAAACATTGCCAGAACACGATAGACAAATAAAAAGTTAGAAAAAGAATCGGTCAAAAAAGAAACGCTTTGCAATAGAAAATGAACAAACGAAAAAAAAAGGTTGGGGAAGAAAGGAACCAAATAAAAAGCGTCTAGCTGGCAGCAAAAAGCACAAAGCAAAAAATTCTACAATTTCTCTAAAGCTCAGAGCAGAGTGAGTACCTATCTTGCAAGTCAACGTGGCCAGCGGGCTTTAGCTTGCAGCTTAAGAAGAGTCCTGTAACAGCAAACACAGAATTTATTGCAAATAATCGCATTTCCTGTGTACAATAATACACTGGAGCACGACGACTCTCCCGCTTAATTTTCCCGAAATGACCCGGATAAAACTCGTTATCTACCTCCACCTGCATTGCTATTCGTGCAGCGATCCAGTGTACTGCAATTATCCAGTACGCGCGTTTTTTTTTGTTTTAAACTTTTTTTGTGCACGTCTTAGACTTCCAACTTGGACTTTTATTTCCAACAAACACAGTGTGTCCTTCGTAACTAAAGACTAGAGAAAGAAAAAAGTAGAATGTAAAAATAAACAGAGTAAAAAATCCAACTATGCAGTTGGAATGCACCAGCAGCTTGTGCAGCAGTAAAAGTATCTCAGTAATTACAGAAACTATCTTCGTGTACAGAAGTTATTCTTCTGCGATGACCTCGCTGTAATCGTTAGTCAATTAGACGAATCTAAAGAACTGTTTACACAGGGAGACAGTATAACCAAAGAAAGATGGAATGCGGGCGAATAAACGCCGGTTCTCTGTGATTCTCATCGCATCATTAGGATTAGGCTGACCACATTTAATTTCCGAAAAGTCCTTTTTGGAACTAATTACTCTTTCAAAGGATATCAAGGAAAATTTATTTGCGGTTAAATAATTGAAAAACAAAAAGGAACACCTTCAAATATTAAGATATAGTGATGTTTGTATTGAAAATCGTAGGCAATAAAAATACACCGTCAGTATTTCATAAAGTCTGAAAGTCTGAAGTTCAAAAATGACAGTATAGCTACACTAGAAAGCCAACTGGGATGACCTCAAGAATTTCTCTAGGTGTACTTACTGGCCACATAATGTTTATATTGGTATGGGGATGTTATTACTGATATGATAGCAAACATTCACGGCGATATGGGACAATTTATCCCTTCCAGAAGGCCGATTTTGGTCGCAAAAAGCGAGTCGGAGTGCGTGAAAAGTGAATTCCACTCGAGCAGAACCGCAAGTTTGCAGTGTTAGTAGGTGTTCTGTGTGGGTTAGTATGAATTTTGTTGTGCAGTGAAATCAACTATTCTGCTATGTTATACATCAAGTCGTGCGTTAACATTCCATCGATCGGATTTAATATCTCCCGTTACTCGTCTTATCATTTTATTCATCTGGATTTTTAGCGGCAATTTACCTTTCCTAAACGACTCTAAGTAGCCCCTAAAACATACCCCCACAAGACGCCCAAAAGATCCTTTAAAGATCTCCAGGAGATTATACCACCAAAAGACCCCCCAAAAGACTCCCCAAAAGACCACCAATAGACCCTCAAAAGTTCCTTAAAATACCTCCAAATGACCCCTCCAAATATCCCTCAAGACGCTCTAAAGGTCCTTTAAAAACCCTTAAGACCCCCAAAACACTCCAAAAAGACCCCCAAAATACCATTAAAGACCCCTCAAAAGACACCCAAAAATACCCCTAATAGACTTTGAAAAAGTCCCCAAAAGAGCTCCAAAAGACTCCATAAAAGACCCTCAAATGACCCTCAAAGGACCCCTTAAAGAGCACCACTATCCCAACAATCACAATCATAATAACACATTGTTGACTGATGCGTGTGGTGCCCCGTGGTGTGCCCATCTGCAGCATAAAATCTTATCTAAAATGGTGCAGGGCTTGAACACGGGATATAAATCAAGGATTGCGGGCGCTAATAGTATGCTCCGGATGAGTAATGTCTTCGTACTCGCAACCCGAAGTGGACTACTGGTACTTAGAATTACCTTATGGGCAAGTGGTTCATTTCGTACAATACTACAGGTCTGTGATTAGGGACAGACGGGAATAGTTTATTCCATAAAGCCTAGGTTGCCTGTTATCCTAATGACAAATGATAGGGTTCGACGTTCCGGACGATGTGCTGCCAAGGTTGGTTTTTCCACGCCCAAGCACTCATTCTGAACGAACTGAGTCCCTTGATGTCAGATCTCACCAAGGTCGCTATTGGTTCCGATGGGTTGTCCGCGCCCACAGATAAAATAAGGCCGACCGTAAGGTTGACCGGTCTGAGGACAACTTTGGACGAGGACCCAGCACGTTCTGGGTATGCAACGCGGGGGCTGCGATTTACTCTCGAAGAGAGGATTGCTGAATGGTACATAGTTCATGAGTATGTTTAATGTCGAAAGCTAGGTAAGCGCGGTGCTCATACCCCCAACTCACCAACGATGATGCGTGTGGTACTAGCCCAACAAATAATTCAGTTCTTCCGTTTTCTCTCTCTCGCCAGGTACCTTCTTCATTTTCAAGATCTTTTCGCATTTTGACGTCATAAAATGCTACAACCTTGAAATTTTAACTCCCAACGTGCGCGAACTTTTACTTAAAAAAAAAACTGCAAAGAGGCTCTAGGGATCCGGAAGGTTCGCTTTCAGTTGTACAAAACAAATACCATCTACGTTCTACTCTTGAATCCCATTTTCTTAACAAAATCCCTATACTGGTGACTGATTGTTTAGAACACCTTCATCTATACTGCAAAATTCTACAGTAAACCTTCAACAGTCTTGCAACTTAAAGTCTGACTTAATGAACAAGCAAACGGTTACAAAAAGTTTGTGAAACGCTGCACTAATTCTGCGAAAAGAACAAAGGGAATCATTATTTATCGATTCAACAATATTCGTGCAGTTAGCTCTCGTACTGCTCGAGCGGATATAGTCAAACAATTCAACTAAACGAAGCAAGGATTTACAAAATTGCACTGCACGCAACATCACACCCAAGCAAGGATATTTGGATTTTTTTTGTTGCTTTCTTGAAAATCAAAACTTTTAGTGTTGGTAGGAATGAGTATCCGAATAATTTTATTACGTTGTTAGCCAAGAAATACGATCAGTTGAATACAAAGCGGATTTTGTCGAGTCCCTTTTATGCATTGACATTTTTAAGGACATCTAAGGCAAGTACTGGAATGTAGTGACGATAGAATTAGTAATTGGACTTGGACTTTAAAAGAATTGCTTCTGTCATTGTGTAAAAGTTAAGTTGCGTATATATCCATCAGTTGCTGGATGAACTAACTTTTTTTTATCAAAAACTACTCTTGATATTTTATCTTTATACTATCTACAGTTTGTTTCATTTAATTTTTTTCGGGTTATAGGGACAAATTGCTGCAATTTCTCTTAAACAATAAAACTAATCAAAATCAAAATCCAAATCGTTGATGCTAAGGAAGGACGAATATACTGCATACAAACCGCACAGTTTGTATAAATGTATAGTGCTGTTATTTCCAATTTTACTATACATATATTACATACATTACTGTACATATCTGAACAAAGAGGAAATATAATGTTCCAGGATTGTAGACCAGAATTAAATTTATTTAGCCATTGCCAAGCATAAGCATAAGAAAGATCCTTTTTTATATTTGTATTAAAGTTTCATGTAGGCCGCACGGCGGCCATATGACGTCAAGCGTACACTGTGTGTGTGTGGTTGTGTTTGCCTGTGTTTTGATGTTGTAACTAACATCCTGCTCCTGACCGAAATAGGGAGAAAACAACCTTTGCCTGGAGTCGAATCGACTGGAGTGCAGGAAAACCAAATCAAATTCAACCACAGCGCCAGCCGGCAGCTCTAACTCAATCGGGGTCGCTTGCTTCTTGTCGGACTGGCAAAGGTTGGTTGTGTGGTGCCGTGTGCAGTGGGTAAACAAAGTTCAAACGAATGAAAATTTTATTGACCAACGACGATGCTCACATCGGTTGTTCCCGTGACCGTCTCCTCATGACTATCATTGGTACATCCACCCCACACACTCAACCCTCTAAACACACACCCAACAAGATCTGTCTGACCAAGCAGCGAAAAAGGGGCAACATCTGCTTTTTTACAGTTTTTCCAAAACTATAACGACTTACGACAAAAAGTAAGAACAAAACCTGCAACCGGCATGCAAATGAATGTAATTCTTGTTGTCCTTTCAATTCAATTTCCATTTTCAATTCAAACTGAGGTTGGTTAAAGTCCTTAGTCAGTCCTGGATGGTGAATTGCTACAGGGATTTTCTTTGTGATGCAGTATGTGTGTGTATTGACGATACCCAATCTCTCTCTCTTTTGTTTTTTAAATTTGTTAGTCCGACTTGAATAGTAGTTTGTAAGAATGGCTATCACGAGAAAAAATTTAAATAAACAAAATGTTAAATTGATGGAAAATGGGACGTAAATTGAAGAACGATGTCATTCTACGAATGGTTGATTTGTACGCAGAATGGAGTGCCGCAAGTTTGCATACTTAATCCGCCTCTTTTTTCTGACCAAACAAACTAAGGATAGCTTTAACGGAAGGGGTTATCCTTGTAGATGTCTTGTAGGATAAGCTGTGCTTTGCAGTAAGCTGTACTCAACATAATTGCAGCACATTATGAGATATACATTTTGATATGTGCGACATCGGATGCCTTTTCTTCTCTCTCAGTGTACCTAGGTAGTTTCACTTTCAAAGCCATGTCAGTATGAAACGCTTGTAACGCATGAAGCGGTCAGCGCATGAATTATGAAGCACTATTTATAACTCAAGATACTATGTGATGCATGATGAGAAACTTTATCAGGCGTGTTGAGTGCTCAAGAGAAGCACTGCTGTTGTAAATTCATGTACAGTCCAGTTGAGATCTATTTGTCATCTATAGTGCCTTGTCATTTAATTCTGTGCTTAGGCATTCTTTGTACCTCTCCCAGTTTGTTGACTAAGGTGACCTATAGACTTGTTGTATGTTTTGTTTGGTGGCTATCTTAAATAGAATATGTCTGAGATTTGAAAACGAATCTTCCTCTAAGACTCTCCAATTTTTAATCACGTCCGTTGCTCTATTTGTTATAAGTCCTCTGAGACTCTCCAATTTTTAATCACGTCCATTGCTCTATTTGTTATTAGTGTCAGGTCTAGAACCTCTTTTCTTATAGCGTTTACAAAAGTCATGCTATCCCCTTTATTTGTTATTGTTAGTTGGCTAGCTGCGAAGAATTCCAGTAAAGACTCACCACTTTTGTTTGTATCACTGCTTCCCCATACTATATTGTGGGCATTTGCATCACACCCGATGATATGGACCTTATTGGATCATCTACAGTCGTCCTCTAATTTTTAAATCATCCTAGGTGGGGCTTCTTGGTCTTTCCCTTGGAAGTATGCTAAGGCAATGATGACCTCTATACTCCTCTCCTGGATGATGACTTCTGCTATGATAGTGTTCTTCTGCTGAGTTAGTGACGTGGTTGATGATTTTGGTTTTGGCAGTATTGATCTTCAAACACGCAACATTTGTCTCCTTTTTCACATTTGTTGTCATTTGGTGCAGTTCCATAATCCTGCCTGAGAGTAAACAAGCGTCGTCATCGTAGTTCAGATGTTTAAGTTGAGATGTAAGAGTCCAACGAATTCATTCGTTTCCAGAAGATAAAGCTTCGCAAAGCACATCGCTAATCATCAACAAAAAAAGTATCGGCGATAGAATGCCACCTTGTGGTACCCCACTTAGGATCTCGAATTCCTCTGACAGCACATGCCAATTAGAGCCATCAAAGGTTGCTTTAATAATTACTATTAGTTTATCGAGTATACCTCGGCAAGGCGAGCCAGATAAACTGTCTGTTGGCACTGTCAAACGCCTTCTCAAAATCGATGAACAGCAGGTGCAGTGGTGACCGCAATTCAACGCACTGTTCAATAATGATCCGCATGGTATTGATGTGATCGACACAGGAGGATCCAGTACGGAGACCTGCATCGAGTGTATCTTCCCAGATGTTCCTTAATTCGTTCACTTTGGCTATTACCTTTACAAATGCAGGCAGAACGCAAATGCCTCTTCAATTTTCGCACTCGATAAGACCACCTTTTTAGGGAGCTTCAACTCAACAACAAGCTTTTTCAACTCGTCGGTCAGGGAAACTTTCTGCCTCCCAAGAGGATATAAAAACTCTGTAGATGTCGTACGAGTGGCACGCAGAAGCTTTGCGGGTATAACTTCTAGTCTTACCGTCTTGTTGTTTTAAGTGCGTTGATCGCGGAAGCGATCTCATCTTTCCTTGAGTTGAGGTGCGAATTCGGGAAATTTTTACTTTCGGCAGCTCCGTTTTATTTGGGTCCATATCATTGGCGAATACACGGTTAAGGACCGTAGAAAAATGCTCCTTCCATCGCTTGAGATGATCCTCATCTTAAACGTACTGCACCATCAAGGCCTTTCAACAGATGCTGGCAAGAGCGGTGACCAACTGTGAGCTTGATTGGTGATTCTCTACACGGTTCTGTTATCGCACCTGCTTGCTGCTTCTGAGGCCAGGTTGTTAATATAATTACGTTTGCTTCTCTCATTTTACTTCAATACAGACAGACTAGCTCGATCCTCGCTCCTGCTTGGGTTCTTAAAGTAGCTAACGTTCATCAATCCACCTCCAGGTATCCCCGTTAAGCCACGTGCTGTGCCTTGTCTGGCTTTTACCAACAATACTTTCCGCTCCAGATGTGAAAACATTTTTCACAGCTTTCTAATGTTCTTGAATGGTTGTCGGCAGTGAGCTTCTGATTGCTTCCACTCCTTGCGATAAATGATCCCTTAATTATTGGCGTACTGAGGTGAACTTTAGCCGGTCGATTTTATACCTCGGCATTTGGATGATATTGCGGAATCTCTGAACTGATGCAATACGTAACTGGACAGTAGCTACCATGAGGTTATGATCCCGTACCATACCCATGTCGGCTCCTCCTCGTCTTTTTCGGACGTCTAAAAGACAGCTCCTAAAACGTGGGCTGATCGCCACATGATCGATTTGATTGCCTGTCAGTTGACACCCAGCTGACTTTGTGGCAGGTCTTATGGTCAAACATGGTTGGTGTTGCAGAAATCAACAAATCTTTTGCCATTGTCATTTCTTTCGTCGAGGCCGTGCTTCCCAATCACATGTCTATGCTCTTCATTATCGTTGCCTACCTTGGCATTCAAGTCCCCCACCAGCGGTGCTCAAGATAAATAGCCAATTGCATGCCACCTCTCCTTGAATTCAACCGCAATACTCGTGGTGCCCTAAATACTCATCAGTTTACCCTCAAGCCCATCTTCGGACGCACAGTTAAATTCGGTTTGATATTCGTTCTTTAGCCCACACAACACGTATGTGGATTGCTCTGTCTTTCCACTTCACTATGATGCACATATTTTAAAGATATGAATTTCTTTTCCCGCCCACTTTTAAAGAAAACCTCCTATTCAATGTGTAAACTGTACAAATTCTAAAGATCTACTTGTGCATGGATATGAGATAATACAAATGTCCTCTTAAAGATATCAGAGAAGTTTGAAATTTTTCAGATCAAACAAAAGCATTGAAGAAAATTATTCATCCATTAGTGGCTTTGTAGGTCGAACGGAGAAGCAGCAAACAAACGAACGCTGAGAAGTTAATTAATCTCTGATGATTTAAACATACAAACACACTCACATACACACGCACACATACACTCATACACTCAATTACTTATGAATGCTGCAACTTTGATTCATTTTAATACCAAACACACACATATAAGACTCGTTCGTATTTACTTAAAATATTAAAATTGAGAATCAGGAGAATCCTTAAAGGATATTCAGTATTCATGTGCATGGAATTTATTTATTCCAATTGTTCCGTTCGTCGCTCTTGCCTGCCAGGATGAAAAGTTATGAAAGATATCCTTGTTGAGTTCTGTTTGTCGAATTATTTTAAGCAGCAGCAGTTGATATCCTTGATTGATGATGATTGTGATGATGAAGCAGCACTGCGACAATGCCAGAGGATATCGTACGACTGACTCCCCCTCGTACATTTCAGTTCAAATATTGACTTATGCTAATTTCCTGTTTAATTAACTAATTATTATATTATTATTATCTTGTTATCATCCGAATGTGAATGCACGAGCGAGCGAGTGAGCCGTCATGTGGTGTAAGTTGCGGGAGACGGTTTGGCATTACGATTTAACCAAATGCGTGTCGCTCGCTCGTTGTGGTATTTGAACAGCAGGATAGAAATTATGGGTTTGTTTGTTTGATAATTGTTATCAATCAGTTTTTACTTTCTCTCGCATGAAATTACAAAGGACAATGTGAGTGTTGATATGTAAATTACAAGCTATTGCAATGAATTTGTTAAGTAAATACGAAAATTACTCGATTCTCTCTTAAGACACATAGCAAATTGCTATTAGAGTAGGTAGTATTTGTTTAACAGGATATAACCCCACATACATGCTACTATCAAACCCTAGATATTTAATTATAACTTCCACATCGTGATGTGATGTGCTTCGATCATTCCTCAAGTCAATGCCTTGCGATTATTTACACTTGAATTGGAATCGAAATGAGCATAGCCGAGCAAATTGTGATTTCATTTGGTTACTGCAGAATTGTCAGCATCGACTGCTTGGTTACTACAGAACTTTCAGCATATTGACTGCTTCGATGTGTAGAGGAGTGTACGATGGAACATTGCTAGTATGAGTGAGACACGCACTCACCATATAAAGTTATAAAATCTGCGTTCGCTGCAGCATTATCATCAATAAGTTGTTTTGTTCATGTTGTTCATCTGCTGCCCCCATAATATTCCACATTCAACTGAAGGAGTGAGAGAAAATGTCTGTGTTTGTCCCACTTAAAGGACCGATACGCCACAGTTCGATGGAAGGAGGCCATCATCATATCCACTGCAGAAAAGTTCAGTTTGCATTTTTGAGTGAATTATTTGAAGGACTGAATTGAATTGAATTGAATTGATTCCCTCCTCGGTGGTGGCTTATAAATCGAGTCCTCCCTCTACGGGGGCTGGCGGCTGCTCACCACGACTCGATTTCAATTCCATGCGTCAAGTTAACTTTTCCTGCACTGATGCCTATGTATAGCCTTACCAATATAAAGGATAATCTCGTTAAGATCTGTGCTGTGCGAATTGTAGGCGGTGTTAGTTCGATAGGAGCGCATTCCATGCGTTTCACTCTTGCCCGATGTGAAATTCAAAATTAATGTCTTGAACTCATGCGAGGAGCTCATTAAAGTTGTAATCAAATAGTTTCTCTTCGAAACGTACGTACGATTGTCGGGAGGATGAAAGATGTGTTGATAAGGAGACCATTAAAGAGGCATTGCGAGGGCTGAAGTGAAAGTGCAGCTATACCACCACAAAGTTAAACATGGTAACGTGTTTCAACATACACATCCACCACCACCACAGCTACAGGAGTATTGTATTAACCATACAAATTGCGAAATTAAAGGATAAATTATTTTGCACATAGTAAAGTGTGAGTGAATGCATACTGGAGTGATTTAAAGGGTTGTCATGTTACTGCTCCTGCTGCTGCTGCTTGCTTACCAACATCGAACCGATGCCATAAAAGTCAGACAACCAGAACTGAAACTTGCACGAAATTTAGTTATATATTTTATGTTATTCAGTGTCGGTATTTTTCACGCATATACCCAACTGCAAAAGTATGTGCGTACACGTACAGGACTCTAGTCGAGACTAGAAAAGGAAGCCTTGAAATTAATTTAATTAATTAATTTAATGCAGGGTTAAGAATAAATTCGTGATTATTACCTATGCCTAGGTAGGAATTCAATCAATATTATATGGTAGTACTAATTGCTAGTAGTAGTAGTATAATTGCTTGAGTCTTAGTTGAACTCTTACCACCGACAACAATTCTGTTCAATTCGATCTTCTTGAAAAAGGATCTAACGGGTGTTTTTTTAGGAGGTTTGTTTTTCCGATAGATGTCGTTTTATTTTATGACAGTTGTTTTGACAGCTCAAAGTGGCAGTTCTACTCAGTATTGTTTGGCAAATCATTATGAAATAAAAAAAAAAAAAAAAAAAAAAAAATGACATTTGTGAAAAATAGTCGTGGTAGCCATATGCCAGAAATTGTGTTTAAATGTTAAATGCCAAAAAATTATCTACCAAATAAAAAAAAATTTTGGTCATTTCATAATTTTATATGTGTTTTATTCAAAAAAAAAATCGTCAACCTCTTAAAAAAACACCCGTTAGATATAACGTGTTTTTTTAAGAGGTTGCCGATTTTTTTTTTGAATAAAACACATATAAAATTATGAAATGACCAAAATTTTTTTTTATTTGGTAGATAATTTTTTGGCATTTAACATTTAAACACAATTTCTGGCATATGGCTACCACGACTATTTTTCACAAATGTCATTTTTTTTTTTTTTTTTTTTTTTTTTTTTTTTTTCATAATGATTTGCCAAACAATACTGAGTAGAAATGCCACTTTGAGCTGTCAAAACAACTGTCATAAAATAAAACGACATCTATCGGAAAAACAAACCTCCCAAAAAAACACCCTTTAAAACCAAAAATGACTACAATTTTTATTAAATGTTCTTTGCGTCGTTGTTTGTTTGTCTGTGGATTGTCGCGAAATCTTGTAATCTATTTTTAAACCACTTCCTAAAGCCCACATTTATTTCAAGTTAGCATACATTTGTAACTGGCAGAATGCTCGTGATCAGATAATAGAAAAGTCGAATAATTATAGAGAGTTAATTGGGAAAGAAATTCAAGTCTTCTCAATTAAAGTGGATAGTGGCAGGAGGTTGAACCGATCCGTTTTTGGAATCAATATTCAGTTTGAGAAAAATTGTGAAATTTGTGTTCGGACTTTGGCAGTTGGGGATCTGCATTGCGATTGATCGGGAAACTACTGACTGCTCAAAACTTGGTTTGGACGAGTAGCGCAACAATCAAGTTAGTGATGCAGGGCTTGATTTACTTCCTAGTGACACCACTACCACCACCCTGGGCAAGTATGTGTATAAATCCTTATATATGTAGAATAAAATTGCAAGTGCGAATGGTCTAGCGTTTCTAGTCTTAGCACCCTGTGGTACCGAAAAATGACTGAAACCGACACAACGCTTCGGATAAGTAATGATGGAATTATGACGACTTTTGGCTATTTTACCCGGACTAAGATTGGTTTCTGGAATGTGAGTGAAGGACCTCAAAATGCCAAATTTCTTCAACTGGAACGTGAATTTCTTCGATATAATTTGAATATACTGGGAGTGAGTGAAATAAGATGGTTTGACGCGGGAGAGTACCAATCCCCAACGTGTAACACTGTGCTACCCTACAGTGGCAAACCCTCCGGCAGTCTCCATGAATCTGAAGTGGGTCTGCTGCTAACGCCAACAGCACGCAGAGACCTTATTTCCTGGCATCCACATGGTGATATGATCTTATCGCCAGATTTCGGACTAGAGTACGGCACGTCACGATCACACAGTGATCACACGCCCCAAAGAATTCCTCCACTGAGGATGAAAAGGACAACTTCTACAATCAGCTAAGCGCTGTATTCAACGCAACGCTGAATGGAGATATCGGCATCGTGATGGGGGATTTGAATGCCAAGGTAGGCAACGACAATGAAGGACTCAGACATGTGATTGGGAAGCACGGCCCGGCGAACGAAATGACAATGGTGTAACATTAGATTTACAATTGATACTTTTTCAATTAGAATTTACTAATCTGAAGAACAATTGACACTTTCTGAATTAAAATTTACTAATCTAATCATGCACCTACAGACGATTGCCCAGAATGACGAAAAAGAAGAATTCTTTGAATCAGTCGAACGGGAACCCCATCCCTGTCCACAGTATGACGTAAAAATCATTCTTGGAGATATGAATGCAAAAATAGATAGGTGGCTAGTATTCAGGTAGTACAGTGGCACCCATAGCTTACACGAGAACACTAACGACAACGGACAACGAGTCATAGAGAAGACAGCAAGCAATAATTTGGTCGTTGTGAGTACAAGGTACAAGATTTGCGCTTAAAAATGTCCACAAAGACACCTGGGTATCTCCTGATAGCGCCACTCGCAACCAGATAGGCCACGTGTTGATAGACCGCCGCCAAAACCCGAACCTGATGACTATCTTGTTGGTTGGTGCTCGGAGCGTGGAAATTATCTTGGTATAACGTTGTTGAGAACCACGTATAAAATTTTCTCTTCTCTTTCCTGCAAGACAGAATAGCCACCTACGCTAAAGTCATCACCGGTCCATATCAGTGCGGTTTCATCCAAGGCAAATCAACAACTGATCAAATTTACTGCCTAAGGGTGATGGAAAACTGTCTAGAGCTTCAAAACTCACTACACCATCTTTTTATAGAATTTAAAGCCGCCTATGATAGCATAGCCAGAGTAGAACTTTATAAAGCCATGATAGAATTCGGCATCCCAAATAAACTGACACGACTATGTAGGTTGACCATGACCAATGTTATAAGCCAAGTAAAAATATCCAGATCACTATTAAGCCCATTTAACTTCTAAACGGGCTCCGACAAGGGGATGGACTGGCGTCCTCTTCAACCTGGCGTTGGAGAAATTCATCCGAGACTCTGACGTAACGGCGAGAGGAACAATCCTCTATAAGTCCATTCAGATACTGGCTTACGCAGACAGCATTGACATTGTTGGTAGAAATCGAAAAGCTATACAGAAAGCGTTCATCCAGATTGAGCAGGCGACACGAAATCTGGGGCTGCACATAAATGAGAGCAAGACAAAGTACATGCTGACCACGTCTGCGAGTAGAAAATCAAACATTGGTTTCTCAATTCAAATAGTGACAAGACTCTCCAAATTCAGGAATTTAACCATAACATCCAAGCTGCTGGTATATAAGACAATGGTCATACCAGTACTTACATATGGATCCGAGACTTTGGTGCTTAGTTAAAAGTATTCTGATCTCTTTATCTTTAATCTTCACGAGCGTTAATGCGAGTCGACATCGTGAAGAGAATTAAGCTTGGTAGGCTTCGGTGGGCAGGACACATAGTTCACATGAGCGAAGAGGATCCTGCTCGGAGAGTCCTATGCGGTAGAATTTATGGAACACGACAGCGAGGGCGTAACATCCAAGCGATTGGTGTATAAGACAATGGTCATATCAGTACTTACATATAGATCCGTGACTTGGGTGCTTAGCAAAAAGTATTCTGATCTCTTAGCCGCATTCTAGAGGAACGTTTAAAGGAGAATTGTTGTCTGTAAGGAAAGACGATTCTAAAAACTTTATAATGACGAGATCTACGAGTGTTACCACGATGTCTATATCGGGAAGCTTGCTAGGCTCTAGTGGAGAGAAGAGCTAGCTCGCATGAGCGAAGAGGATCCTGCTTGGAAAGTCGATTGTGGTAGAATTTATGGAACACGACAGCGAGGTAGGTCAAGCCTATGCTGGAAGGATGGCTTAGACCAGACATCCAGAGTTTAGGGATGCCAAACTGGATGACATCAGCTCGTAATCAGGACCGATGGGGAGATTTTTTGCGGGAGGTCAGGACCGGACACCGGTTAAAGAGCCAAATATGATGATTATGATGTTCGTTCATATGACGAAACTTTCAGACTTCTTGCATAACTCTGCCGGTTACATCAATTACGCATCGGAGGACCACAATTTCTGTTCTCTATGGCAATCACCGGTGTCGATATTAAAGTTTTTCATCCTCGTTTTTCCCAGCCCATCCTATCGCACCACCTGGATGGCAGTAATCTTGTTTCTTAGTGTCGAATAAGACAATATTTAAAAAAAACAATTATTTTAGTGATAATAGCGATAATATTATTCATTTAAAAGCAAGATGCAATATGATATGCCTATATCCTTATCGTGTGCTTCGCTCAGACAGAAAACCCATCCAATGCTACCTACGCATATTACTGCCACAAAAACCTCAAAACCATATAGCTATTATGCTTGTATCCTTCAATCTAAGCGCTTCTCGTCTCATCATCTCAATGAGGTTTTATTCTCCGCCTGTCTCACTTAACGATGGATTCAGCCAAATGAAAATGAATTACCTAGTATCGTCATACAACCCCATTTGCATCCGTCATTTCGTTTAAGACTGCATTGCATGAGTTTTTCAATGGGTCCGAGCCCTTTGTTGTCTTCCGGCTTCTTCTAATGTCGCACGTATAGAGAAGAAAATAAAAAAATAAAAAATAAGCTCGTAGCGTAAATTTAATTCGATTTTTGCTTTATTCCTTTATGTAATTTTTTTCTTAAAATTCATTCTGGCACACTTCCAGGAATGCAAAAAGCAAACAAAAGGACAGAAAACTTCACCTTGAAAAAAAAAACGGATGATGAAAGATATGATGGACGCATGAATTGAGCGCAATTTCTCATCAACGCTGCATCATTACATCTTCTCTTACTCCCTCTATATCTGAATTATTCTGGTCATTCTGAACAACTCCATTTTTATCGACGAAACCAGGATGCAAAAAAGTAAACCAACCCTTCGCAATTGGAAAATTCACCCATAGGCGAAATTTTCGTAAATACAATTTTTTCCTCGTCCGGAATAACGTCGGTCCTCCTGTCGGTCAACCAGTAAGCCACGGCGATGTCTGCTCCAGTCCGTTGGCTGCTTGTGGGGTAAAATTTCCGTCTTTATGGAACGCGTACATGGATAAAAATGATAACAAAAATACTCCCGGCTTTAGTCAGAATTTTTCTTTCATTTCTTTGCTGGGGGGAAAAGCTGTGGGACATTGCAGTTTCACATGAATGACATTTCCCGACTGCCAGACTGACAGAGACACGACGACGATCAGTCGGCGGACAAATATGTCAAGGGACCTAAAGGTATTTTGCGTCGATTTTTTTGCTGTCTCCTGCCACACTATTGTACGGATATTATCGTGTGGGATAAAAATGGTCAACTTATTCATGTTTTTCTGTTGTTTTTATTGTTATTGTTGTTGTTGCTATTATCCTCTTTTAATTCCGAAGTAGAGATCCCGCCGTCATCATCTAAAACTGAAAGCTAGAGGGAGTATCGCCGTAGTAGCGTAGTGGCGCATCGCATTGAATGGTTCTGGTAATCGAATTTTAAAAAGTAGAACCACAGGCGCATGCATGTTGTCATTCGGATGGGAGTTGTTTGTGGTTGCTTTCTTGACACATCTTAATAAAGAAAATTAAGCTTTTTGTCGAATCGATAATTCGATTGGATTCGTATTTTTATGAATAAATCACAAAATCCGGCGCTTTTGTTGGGACACCCTATATATGGTGGATGGTGTTCAGATCTGCATTTGTAGTTGATCGGAGAAATTAAAACTATATATGTATGTTGTGTTATAATCCGTGTGCACATCAATTATTGCGCTTGGATTACAGTTTTTGAAAGAAAGACAAATTATTTAATTGTTGCTTTTCTTAAAGTTTGATTTGATAATTCAAGAAAAACATCATGACAGTAATTATCGAAAAACTGTAGGAGAACTCTTTGGGTATTCGGTTATATGGAGGGTCCAGCACTGATTATTAAGTTTAGTTCAGTTATTTTATAAAAGGTTTTATAAAAGTATTCTGGCACTAACAGAAACCCAGGTTAATGCTAATTCCGACGTTTCATATTTAAGTCGGCCTGGTTACAACTTGGTGACAATTTTTTTATACCAACCGCGGTCTTGCCATCTATATACGTATCGATGTCTCTTATTAAACTCAAGCTCAATGCAACCATTGTTCCAACGCGGAATTTAATTTCATTTGGCTCAAAGTCAAAGCACGTAAGTATGATATTCATTACCGCTTCATATACAGAAGCCCAAATTTAGACAGTGTCTTCACTTGTAGTGAGTTAGATGCACTGTTTGGCTTTATATCTAAAATTTTCTCCTTGATTCATTTTCTGAAATCGTCATTGCGGGAGATTTCAATATACACAATTCTAATTGGCTTAACAATACCGTAAGGAAAGGATGTTGAATTATTTACTGATTTTAACCATCTCACTCAGCTTGTGGATGAGCGCACTCAGATTCCAGACATTGTAAGTCATAAGGCAAATACCCTTGACTTGTTTCTTACCTCTCATCCTAACAAATACACCGTCAGTGTATCATCACGTCTAAACTCTTCAGACGATTGTGGAGTGTCAACAAATTTCTCGTTGTCGAACCAGTTAAAGAAAAAAATCCTAAAAGAAAAGTATGGTTACACGAGAAAGCCGACTGGGAATATTAACTGGCCACTTAATGCCAATAGTAGTGTGGATGCGATATCTGATACGATCACAATCATAATCCAGGAGGGTATGAGACACTTTATCCCTTCTAGGACAATGTCTATCAAACCGAAGGAAAATGCTTGGTATGATATAAGCTGCAAAGAGTCTACTAGGAACCGGGAATTATACATTCGGTTATAAAAATAAAACCCCACTTTGGAAAACCGAACCAAATTTAGACGAGTCAGCAAGGATTGCAATGCCTACCTTAGACGAGTCAAATCTGACTTTGACCAGAAACTGAGACAAAAAATAGTTCAATGTCCCAAAAGAAGTAAACATGATTGGTCATTCGTGAAACGAAATAAAAACACTGCCTCATTTCAGTTTTCTATACATCGTTCAGGTTTACGAATCGTTCGACTTACACATCACTTGATATACGCATTCAGAATAGACATCACTTGGAATACGTATTCTCTTTGTTACACATCGCCAGGTTAACTCATCACTTGAAATACGCATCACTTGAAATACGCATCACTTTTGCTACACCTTTCCCAGGTTCATGCATCGTTCCACTTACGCATTACTTGACATACGTATACTTTTTGCTACACGTTGCCCAGGTTCACGCATCGTTCCACTTACATAATCATTCTGTGTACTAGGCATGGCCGAATAAATGCATCTCTATGACACAAGATTCGCTACGATCTACGCATTCCTACTTACGCTCAGCTTGACCTACGTATTCTCTAGGAATCCCGCATTCTACGCATCCTACGATCTGTGCTTCCTCTGATCTAGGTATACTGTGATTTACGCATCCTGTATGCAGCAGATCACCCCTAAAAACACTTCATGTAATCTACGCATTGTGAGGAAGAAAATACTTGTGGCCGAATTTTGTTCACACAAAACATGTAACACACTTTTTTCCCAAATGCAGCCAGCAGTCATATGAAAATAGCATCACATCACCGGACTGGCCAATCAGAACGCAGCACGTTATTCGGAACGCCGAAGAGTATAAAACGTCGTCGTCGTATGACGTAGGAGCGCTGCTTGTTTGACCGACGGTTGTTGCGTCGCTGCTAGCCCCTCATTAGTCTCCAAACGCCGTAAATCGATCAGTTTAATTATACCGTACAAGTTCACTCCTAAAGCTGACGCGCTCAGGCTTACATCACCTAGGTCACGTCCTACTCGTCAAGGCTCACGTCCTCAGTACTCACGTCCTCAAGGCTCGCAACAGGCTCACTTCACCTAAGTCACGTCCAACTCGTTAAGGCTCACGTCCTCAAGGCTCGCAAAAGGCTCACGCGCTCAGGCTCACGTCCTATTCGTGAAGGCTCACGTCACCCAAGTATACGCCCTACTAGTCGAGCCCCACGTCATCAAGGCTCGCGTCAGGCTCATCCGCTCAAACACACGTCACAAAGTTCACTTCAGGCTCACGCATATCGACTCACGCATACAGGCTCACGCATACGGACCCAGGCGTGACTCACGCACTCAGGTACACATCGCCAAAGCGATTTGCACACTCTTCGCATTTTGGACATTTAAATATTGCTACGATCTACCCATCATTAAGCTCGATCTACGCACTGTTAGACATACGTTCTTAGACTTTTTACTTAATAGCATTAAGAAACGCTATCACGAGGGTTTAACAATTATGTAGCTTGTAACCTGTTGTAAATTGTATGTTAATTTTAAATTTTACTACCGCTGTTATTTCTTCACCATCCTCAGATACGCTCTCTTATTGCGATTTATGTTTCGAATATCTGGCATTATTTGTTATACATTGTGTAGGTCACACCTCTTATCTCTAATGATTAGAAATTGAGCAACAGAAATTGGAAATTTTATAATGCCAACAACGTACTCGTACTCGTTGGTCGTTCCGCCAACGTTGCTGGGTGCTGCGCACGTTCTTTTGTCGTTTATTTTCATTTGTAGATACTGCAACAGATAGAAGAGATAGAGAGAGTATGAAAATACCACCAACGACCAAAACTAACTAAATTCAAGAATAAAAAGACCGATGTGGCGCCATTTTTCAACCTATCTTAGTCGGTTAATTCCCCAAATGCGCTTCCGCGCAGCTCCTTGATAACTCCTACTCCCACCGTCGCCCATCAAACAAACACGGAATTAAACGAAATAGCGGAAAACAGTTTTTTCTCCAACAAAACACACACCATACACGTGAACATACCAAGTATGTGTTGTAGAAGCTCACGTGTATATTCAGCAGGGGATAGTTTCACACAAAAATAAACCCTGCCGATTAGTTGCAATTAGTTTTATTTTTGTATGAGTGTGTGTACAGCACTATTTGAGTCCGGCCGCTTCACTTCCGCCTCACATCAAGCCCCTAATGAATGGCGTGCAATTTGTTAAAACGCGCCTTTGCTCTTCCAGTTACCCTTTAACGCATGCCATTGTCCGGCCGGTCGGTGTAGGTGCAGCCTTAGATACATTTTTAATGCGAGTACTTTACACCCATTTTCACACACTCGTGCATCTATTGCAAATAAGTCGCCATTTTTTTTCTCAGTGGAAATTCCAATTTCTATTCGGCGCCAGAAAATAAAATACAAACGAACTTTAATATGAACACATCCACATCCATGCATACACATTCACACACACACACACACGCGTTATAGATTAGATATATGTTAGTAAACAAAGAGAAATGTACAAAACTCACAATTTTTCACTTTAGAACGAATGAATGAATGGAAACTTTACTATTGGGCGGACTGGTCATCCCCGAATGGGCGAATGTGAGTCTGGATAGGAACTTTTTATTGAACTTTGGCAGGTTTTTTCATTAAAAAAATTAATCACTCATTGCTAATGGAGTGCATCTACCTCTCTATTGCTTAAATGCGCACGACAAAACGAAATAAAGAAAAGAATTTAAAAAAATTGTCAACAAAATTAACAAAACGAAACAGAGCTTATAAAGGAAAAACACCGTCTAATGACTGTGTTTGAAAATTAACGGATTTGAGGACAAACTGGACGCGAACCAAAGTACGTTGAACTAACAAAAAATCGCTAAGTTAGTTTGAAAAAAAAATATATCTTTTGTTTTATATGTTCCACAAAATTGCCTGAATTTTTTTTTAAATTGTAAAGTCACCTTTCAAAATGCTCCTTACAATTGTGTTTCGAATTTGGTATTGACAGTTTTTGTTACTCGTAGGAGGATCATTTGAAAAGAAGAAACTTTCAATTTTCCCTTTTTTTGTTGAATAACCAGGCACTAAAATTAGACATTCAGGTGCAGACCGAATTTCATTGGTCCTTGAAAGCTTTGTGTCAAGTCAAGTTGACCGACTGGCAACTTTTTCCTGACACAAAGTCGTTGAAGGTCTTTGTAGCAGCTTAGCTATCATATTGTTACCAAGCTAGAGCTATGTTCAGACGATTGCCAACTCTGACAATTATGTCAGGTCTACTAATGGTCTGAACTCAGTGAAGTATTTGCGGAGAAACGTGGAGAAAATACATTAAATCGAAATGGAGCAAAAAGATGCACTTGCAATTATTTTGGCCGCATACGTATTAGAGAGCAGCAAGGAGGATGAATTGCCACACAAACGTCGGCGTGTTTTGACGAAGGATTTGGTGGCCCGCCGTCAGCAGGACGGACTTTACGCAAAATTGCTCGTCGAATTGAGAGCTGAGGAGCCAGAATTGTATCGCAATGTTTTGCCTATGAATTCTAAACAATTCTATGATCGTCTAGCTTTGGTGACTCCACATATCCAAAAGCAAGAAACGAATATGCGCGCGAGCATTTTAGCGGCTGAGCGGCTTGTGTTAGCTCTACTATATCATATCTAGCTACCGGTGAACATTTTCGGTCTATGCAATATCTGTGAACGATCTCATCCATCATTCCAGTGGTTCCGGATGAAATCTACAAAGTGCTCGTGCATTTTTGGTTTTTTTGCAGACTTCGTCGGTGATAGTAACCGGCCGAAATGTTGGATCGTTTGGTACGTCGACGTACTCACTATTTATTTTACTCATTTTTCCCAATAACAGCTCCTTCAAATATAAAAAATAATTGTCTGACAATGAATAAATTGTCACACGTCATAAGCAGATCACATCTGACAATAGCAAATGAGTATGCAAATGTCCTTAACGTCTGACAATGGTCTGACAATGATACAATTGTGTGTTCAGACGATTGCCAAATGCCTGCCAATTGAATTGTCAGATGGCGGTCTGCTAATGGGTTTCCGGCAAATATTGTCAAACAAAATTGTAAGTTCACACCGTTGTAAGACATTTAGGAACATTTTTTCACTAACACATCTGAAAATATTGTCTGATGTGGCAATCGTCTGAACATAGCTTATGGCTTTCTAAAGTTCATAATGGCATATAAAAACACAACTCAAGCTCGTTTATTTACAAATAACAACTTTTCACAAATTCACACTGGTGATTACTTACTATCCACTTATAACACTACTATTAACAGAGGCGGTAGCTACTACATGTCAAGTAGTCTGGTTCACCGGCCAAAATACCGGCGACCACGCACATAATCAACAACGTTGGCCAAGGTGGCGAATAAAAATACTCCTTCTCCAACTACTCATCCCATCACGTGTTTCCCCACAAGACTCACGGGTCACTCGGCAGTCTGTGAGGTCACCGCCCAAAATATCGATAAATCCCACTCTAAGCCCCACTTAAGACCCTCATAAAACCACCTAAAGATACCCACAAAACCACCTCAAGACGAATGGGCGATTTCATACAAACATTACATTGTTTTTCGCCTATACAAATAAATAAATAACTTATGTTTAATATATTGTCATACCAAAATTCCTACTTTATAACCGACATAAGAGGTTGGTTGTTGGTTACGGCCAGTCGTTTTAAGTTTTAAAGACAATTTTGGAAACTGTTTAAAGTTCATACATCATAGGTGGAAAGTGTCTACGTAAAGTTTAAGTGAGCTCTGCTATCAGAAGATGTTACAATGATGTATGTATATTGAGCTCCCCGGCGAATTTAGGTAAGACAATCTCACGCAATTATCTGGTCCGTTCAGTAAAATGCAAGATCAATTTTCCGTTGTAAAGTTATTGTTATAGTAATGCAATGAACATAAATAGAGATCCAACTTCGATCAAAATTATACCTAGTAAGAGTCCTTTGAAACTTGAGTACCTTAGACGCATGTATCCGGTAATGCCTTGCTGCCTTTAAATTCGTTAGATTATTCTAAATATGATCTGCGAATCAGCTTTCAGCATACATTACAAATGGCTACAAGCTGTAACGTCATAAAGCATGTCCTAAGCTAGTAGCTTTGTAGATTGCAGCTTTGATACTTGGCCAACTAATACCCATTATAATTCACAGAATTTTAAGTACCCCGCTTATGGTACAACCACTTAAAAAATGGCCTGACATCGTTCAATTTTGAAAATATACGCGTAAATACAACAAACACACCTGGGTCGCTCCTGAAACTGTTTCGTAGAATTACCGCGCGGGTGCATAAAGGAAACAATTTATTTTACATAACCCTATATATGTAAAAAAGAACAACACGTCCCATGCCGTGTCCCAGCGTGCCACTTTTTTGATGTCCTGAAAATTTCATTTTATTTGCCAATAAATTTTTGTACGTGCCGTTTAGCGTTGAACCGAATAAACATCATATTACACAGCTGGAAAGGGGAGTTTTTGGGGGGCAAAGCAATCAACACTCAATGGAGCAACATTAGTTGTATGATGACGCGTCGTGTGAATACCATTTTTTTCGTGCACGCATCCGGTATGCCATGAGAAAAATGTATCTTTCTTTGCCACATTTTTTAATATTTACTCACTTAATTTACCCAAGGTGTAACTTATCGTAACTGATGACGGAAAGGTATCAATAATTGTCGGAGTTTCGACCTAGAGTTTATTACCTCGCATTCATATAATTACGAGTGTGGCCGCAGACCGTTATACAGATAAACGGGCCCCTAGTTTGTATAATTTAATGTAATGTCAATTATCATACAACGAAAATTGTAATTTCTGTTTCTGTTTCAGATGCACTGAAAGAACAGTTCGAGAATCATCGAAATAGTTGCTGCTGTTATGGTTTATGTCTCTGCTACCTCAGTCGGTTTTTTAAATAAAAAGCTTGCCTTTAAGAAGTCGAAATAAAATACTTTATTTTAAAGTATCATCGATGACATTAATTATGAAATAAATGTTCATCTATCCTACAAGACAGGTAGGATAAAAAACTATTGCATAAAACGATCACGCACCTACAGAAGATTCCCCAGATGATAAAAAATAGGAATTCTTTGAATCAGTCGAAAGGGAACTCCATGCACGTCCTCAGTATGACGTAAAAATCATTCTGGGGGATATGAGTGTCAAAATAGGTAGAGAACACTCATGACAATGGTCAATGAGTCATAGAGATGACAGCAAACAATAATTTGGTCGATGCGAGTACTTTTTGCGCGTAAAAATGTCCCCAAAGCCACCTGGATATCTCCTGATGGAGCCACTCGCAACCAGATAGACCACATGTTGATAGATCGCCGCCACAACCCGAACCTGATGACGGTACGAACGTACCGATGTGCCAACTTTGACTCGGCCCACTACCTTGTTGGTATGGTAATCTGAGCGCGGATTGCATCAAAACGAAAGACTTCATCCGCTAATCAGATTGAATCACGGCAGCTCTTCGCAACGAAGAGACTAGAAAGAAAATGAATATAAAGAGCTCAGAAGATATGAAAAAACAGTTTACCTGCGAAAGAATGCAGCCGGGGAGGAAAATCTCGTCCGTGAACTAGAACAGTACAGAGAGCAAGGACCGCACCAGACACGGGAGTTCTACCAAAGAGTCCGCGATATGACGCAATATACACCGCGTTGCACATACTGCAAAGACAAAGAGAATAATCTGATCGCCGATTTCTAAGGCATCTTAGATCGTTGGGAAGAGCACTTTCATGAGACGCTTAATACTCGCTTAATAGCGAGCTAACTGAGGTATTAGAAGCTCCACCAATGACCGAAGAACACACTATGCTGCCGCCACCAAGCATAGAGGAAGTAAGCAGAGCGGTAAATCGGCTCAAAAACAATAAGGCCCCGGGATCTGATGGTATCCCAGCGGAGCTGATTAAAACAGGAGGCTTCGCAATTCACCAAGCAATTCATAAACTAATAGTACAAGTATAGGAGGAAGAATGGCGAAGCGGAATCCTGTGACACACACATAAGAAAGGAGATATCACAACCTGCAGCAATTATCGTGGTATCATAATAAGTTTCGGCACGACAGACCATTGTGGTCCAAGGCCTAGCTTCTCGTAACCATTTGTGTTGCGCATTTAATTATTGTACACTAATGGAAGGGATCTACAATTTAAAGCCGGCTCCGAACGGCGAATTGAGAAGCTTTCCGTGACAAGTTATTACTCTCGGAACGTCACCCATTCGCGGCATCGTGGTATAAAGTTGTTGAAAACCTCGTATAAGATTTTCTCCTCTATCCTTCAAGACAGGATAGCCCCATACGTTAAAGTCATCATTGGTCTATACCAGTGTGGCTTCATCACAGGCAAATCAACAACTGATCAGAATTACGCCCTTAGGCAGGTGATGGAAAAATCTCTAGAGTTTCAAAACTCACAACAGAATAGAACACGGTCATTATAACGAGCAAACTTTGGGAAGTGGGTTAAAAATTGATCACAAGATCTGACCAGCCAGCCAGTCCTCCAGCCATGGGCACGCGAAGTTAATATAGAGAACTAGCTGACCCGACAGACGTTGTCCTGTCCCACTTCCAATAAATTTGTTTGTGATCGTTTTGTGAGCTTGGGGGAAGTTTGGTGGTATTTTGGGAGTCTTTTGGAGGTCCTTTGAGGGAGGGTCTTTTAATGACTCTTTTAAGGGTCTTTTGGTGGTCCTTTGAGGGTCTTTTGGGGATCTTATGGAGGTCCTTTGAGGGTCTTGTGGGGGTCTTTTGGGTTTATTTTGGGGAGTCATTTAAGGACAAAAATGGATTACGAAAAGCCATCGTTCGAACCGTGAGTTATGTTCGCGAGTTTACACAAAAATCCAATGGAACTTTCAGTTTTTTCCGAATTTTAAAATTTTCCGGGCAACTTTTCCATTTTTTTTCGCATAAGCCTAATTCGGACTATGGCGAACATTATAAAATAAAAATCGGTCCAGCCGTTCTCAAATGTTTTTCTGAATAGTTACACCCTAATCACCTAATCACTGGTGTGAAATATACTTTACGACCTATTCTCATACCTACCCAATATACAATACAATACAATTTCATTAAAATCGGTCGAGTCGTTTAGGATGGATGAGTGGGAGGAGAAACTCCGTGACACGAGATTTTTTTATATATAGATTTAAAAATTAAAATAGATATAGTGTGTATAACTCCTATAAATATTTTTTGGTTTTACCAAGACGTATAAAAGAAAATAAAAATTCCATAATAACTGAGGTTTTTGATATTTTATTTTTATATTTATATACGTAAGGAGAGATTATTTGAATGCGGCTCCATATGAAGTAAAGTTTGGCCATCCCTGTTATATGCTATACCATTAGAAGTACACAAAGTATTTAAGAAAAGTTCAATGAATTAGGTTGTTACATTAAAATCATTTGCTATTTAACGCTTTCAAGAAAATTCCGGTCTCTCTTGTTACCGTCTCTGCACAAAGGACACAACAAACAATCACGAGCATACAAATTAAGTATCAATCCGACTTAGATGAAGAGTGTTTTCCATTAAAATGTTCACCATCGAGAAACTATCGACACTTTAAACGCAATTCCCAGCGAGGATATTCGCAAATTTTCCCAGCCGATATATTTCCCTATCATCACATTGTCGTCTCTCCATTATCGCTGAATTGAATTGTTGATTTTATCAGAGATTTCTTGTGATATTTCAAGAGCTCTAGAGTGCCAATATAAACAACAACAAAATTCAATTATATAATCAATTAATTTCATCAGAGCTAAAGTAGAAGATTAATTCACAATTTACATTCGTTTGGGCGGTTCAAGCGAACAATTGGGACAACATTTCCCAAGACCAGAAACTAGTCATCCATTTTCTAGTCTGTGGAAGTAATTACCATCTCCCATTTTGAAGATCGTTAACAGGCGCCCGTTTATTCACTCATCTTTTAAATCTCTAAAATTCATTCACTATCAGTTTGTGTGGTAAGTGGGGTAAATGGGTGGGTGTTTTAGTTTTGCGTGCTGGTCATGGAACGAGCTACTCACTAGAGACTGCCATAATTGGACATAAAATAACAGAAAGAAGTATCTCTCTCGGTATACCTTCAATCTCCCAGTGAACCCAAATACTCGTACCGTTCTTCGTCCGGAAATTATTGAATAAAAGTTTTTTAGCGAACGCAAACACTTCACAGTTCATTCATTTTATTTGGGAGTTTGTTGGTTGGTGTTTGTTTGTTCATCCACTTGGTTGTTTGGTTCTTTTCATATGGATGTGCAATTAGTGGATCGGTTTATTTTTTTTGACACCTAATAAGGACAATGCTTTAAAGGCTTAGATCAGACGCACTGACAGCGGATACAACTCAGGGATACTTTACAACACTTGACGACCTGACGCTTATCTTTAGTCGAATGAACAACAAAAAATCATCCGGTTTAGATAACAGTCCAGACATACCAGACAGCTTCATAAGGCAATACTGCGTGTTATTTAACAATTTGTTGAACAACTTCTACATTCCGAGCTGTTGGAAAGTTTCGAAGGTATTTCCAATAGCAAAGAAACAGAAGGATTCTTCTGATCCTCTGAGCTACAGGCCAATCAGCCTGTTGCCTAACATCGGAAAGGTTTTTGAAGTTGTCATCAACAAAGCGATTTGGTCCGTTTGCGAAGAAAAAGACGTCATACCGCCGGAACCAGTTTGGGTTCAGAAAGAATCACTCGACAGTGCATGCGGTGACCAAATCATCTAAGATGTCAACTGGCATCTGAATGGCAAGAGGTGCACTGCGGCCTGTCTGGTCGATATCGAGAAAGCCTTCAACACGGTGTGGACAGATGGACTGATATGTAAGCTAATAAGACTGGGATTCCCCACATGCATTATTAAAATTATCATGAAAATCATAGACGACAAAAAGTTTGTTGTAACCGTGATAACCGTGTAACAACAGATTAAGTTTTTAATATCGCGAATGGTCTGCAGCAGGGGACCTGTGAATTCGCCGCTCCTGTTCTGCAATTACATCAGCGAGGTGCTCAGGGATAGGAAAACGACACTAGCGTTTGCGCTGACGATATTATATTTTACGCACACGGTAATAGGGTGAGGACAATAAGGACTGAGCTCCAAGATAAATTCAATCAGCTACAGTCGTTCTGTACTGATTGGAGGCTTAAGATTAGTTTTAGCAAGTGCGAGACAATACTGTTTAGGCCGCCTTTGGCACTCTGTAATAGGGATATACAACAAAATTATAAAAGTTTACGCCTCCATAACGACGACGGAGTGCCAATCCGAAATGAGACGTGCGTCAAATATCTTGGGATTTGCCTGGACAACTTCCTATACTATGATCGGCACGTAAATGCACAACTGAAAAAGGCGAAAGCTGCTTTCATGGCATTGAAACGCTTGTTCTTTTTAATGTCAAAGTGTTGTGCTATTTGTCGTTCGTCAGGCCGATTATACTGTATGGCTGTCCCATTTGGTTCAATTTAAGCCCTTCCTACATGGAACGCATCCGAGTGTTCGAAAGCAAATGTCTCAGGGCGTGTCTAAGCATATATCGTATCGCAGCAACCGATTATATGTACATGGTCTCCAACAAAGACTTACTGGTCGCATCGGGTATATCCCGAATAGATAATAAGATCATTAGGCAGATAAGGAACCACTTCGCGAGGTCAGCAAACGCTATAGAAAATTAATTAATATCAGGGTTATACTATCCTAACCCTGAGTACTTCAGGAGAATTTTGGAGACTGGCCACATACCGCCCGATGCATTTTTGTACCTCGACGCTCATGGCTACGTTTCAGACGCGCATAACGTGCCTGTACTGTACCACGCATACAGACGCGCAAATAATGGACCAAATTTAAATTCGTGTATCCCAAATCCAAATCTGGCGATACTGCATGGCTATCCCTGAACGAGATAAAAGAGCTGGCATCAGAGCGAACAGAGAGCTCTACTGGTGGCTAGACTGGGGTGATTAGCGATGCACACAGACTGACATAAGACATCTGTTAAATTTAGAGGGTTCCCGGGCGGGAAATCCCGGGAATTTTTTCCATTTTCTTGTTCCCGTTTCCCGGGAAACGTGCTACCTCGACATAAATATTCATTTTAATAAAGAATACGTAAATTTAGGACTGGTTAAAATTGAAGGAAGTTGCTCTGCTGATAAAACAGTAGAACTTTTAAGACAAAGCTATTTGATTTTGGCATTTTTATCACATGTAGTAGCATCAATTACCGATGGTGCTGCCGTCATTGTCAAATTTGGAAGATTATCTGGATACATCCACCAACTACGATATAATCACGGCATTCATTGGTGTAATTTATAAGTAACATGAAGATATCATTTCTAGTCGTGTTGAAATAGAAATAATTGGTGGAATTGAGCATTACTCGGCTCGGCTCTGAGTCTGAAGGCAGCGATGACCGAAGCGACGCTGATACTATAACCCCAAGATGTAAACGTTATAATATTAATGGTGTTTTGTCAATGGTAATAAAAATTGTAAAGTTCTTTAAACTTTCACCAAAGAGAAACTCCATTTTAAAAGAATCATGTCAAAGGAGTTGAACTAAGTTTGCTACTAGATTGCAAGACTAGGTGGAATAGCAATATATTTAAAAATTTCGGAATCAGTCAAAAAGGCATTAGATGATTTCAGTTCCCTAAACTCGATTTCTCGATTACAATTATTTCCAAATTTTATCAAATATTTTAAGCGCACTGAAGCCGGTTAAACTAGCTGTTGAAGCGTTAGGAAGACCCGATGCAATTTTGGTTACAGCTGATGCGATTTTAAAATTTGTATTTAATTCTTTGCGCGAGAATAATGAATAAAGAACTGTTGGAATTTTTGTCTATTCGCATTAAAGAACGAAGAAAGTAAGATCTTGTGTCATTAGCAAAATACCTTTAAACACTTGATTGAAAATCTACTGCTACAGCTGAATTGCCTACATTTTCAAAATCTGCAATAATTCGTTATGGTCAACTGATTACCAGTAGATTATTTCGTAAAGAGGTAGACTACTCTGAAATTGAAAACGCAGACCAAAGAGAATATTTATCCGGGGAAGATAGTCAAACATTGAATACGAATGTAACTGGAAGATTGAATAGTGCTATAAATGCAATCAATCAATTGAAAACTTAAGGACATTCTCAGCTTAATCAAACTTTTGTACCAAAAAAAACAACTCATAAAAATAAAATTTTTCATCTAAATTCTCTAATCGCAGAAATTGATATGGGAGCCCCTCGATCCTGGGCCATTTTTTTTTTATTGTAGGAGAAAATCATCGAAACAGACATTTGACATCTGATGTTAAAATTGAAAATGCTCAGATCATTTTATTCTGAGCACTTAGAGCACGCTCATACTCTGAGCAAATAAGAAACACGAACATTTATCTTGACTGCTCTGAACTAATTTATGAAAACGCGAAATGACAGAATATTGCGAAAACTTGTTGTTCTATCTGTAAGTTGATATCGACAACAACAAAAAACGACATCAATAAAAATAAAATTCAGTAAATAAAAATGTAAGTTGAATTAAGCATAAAACATTTATGTCTCGTTTCATTTGTTGGGTTCATTTGTGCGTGAGCTAAGATTTCTCTCTCTCTCTACCACCAAAACCATGCAGCGCAGCCGACTGCGCAGCACACACCGCACACAGTCCATAAAGGGCGACGAATATCTAATGCCAGTATAGATATTTAAAAAATGTATAAGGGCCTTGCGGCCGAACCCGGGGCCCGATCACTACCAAATTTTCGAAAAAGTATTGTTTATTGTTTGAAGAAAATCAGGTAAATTTTTTAAATTTTTTGTATGGGAGCCCCCCGACCCCGCAGCCAGAGGGGCCTCAAAATTTAATAGAAAGTGTTGTCTCCGGAAATACACATGTGTGCCAAATTTCAATAAAATCGGATTGTAGGAAGTGGGTTAAAAATTGATCGCAAGAATCCATCACACATCCACAAACCCATAAGCCCACAAACCCACAAACACACGGGCAAGTGAAGTTAATATAGAGAATTTAAAAAGGAACGACTTGCTCATTTGTTCACTGAACTGGTTCGAAAAAGAACAAGTTAAAAAAACAACCCATACAAATAAAAATCTAGATACACACACACACACACACACACACACACACACACACACACACACAGCGCGCTCGTTTTGTGGTAAAATCATCCACTAAATGACGCAGCGGCAGCGAACAGCGCTGCACACAAAGCACAGAGCTCAGACTTTGCCGTGATCTGATGCGATATAGCGATATTTAAAAATTGTATATTGGGGTCCCCAGCGGGCCGATCACTCCAAATTTTTACAAAAAGTGTTTTCCATCGAAGACACACATGTGTACAAAATTTAAAGAAAATCGGGTAAATTTTGTAAAATATTTGTATGAGAGCCCCCCGAACCCGAGGTCCGAGGGGCCTCAAATTTTAATAGAAAGTATTATCACCGGAAATATACATGTGTGCAAAATTTCAATAAAATCGGGCCATGGGAAGTGGGCTAAAAATTGATCAGAAAATCTGACCAGCCAGCCAGCCAGCCAGCCACGTGCACGCGAAGTTAATATAGAGAATTTAAAAAAGAAAAGAAGAAAACTTATTTCTTGAATAAACAAAAAATTCAACCAAAGAATTAATTTTGAACAATTTGAAATAATTTTGTGCTAAATTTTTAATATATTATATGTTAATATTTGTGTACTTATGTATATATTTTACGTGTTTAAATAAATTAAACCATCTTAAAGTAATATTTTGAATTTTCCCGGGATTCCCTTGAAATTTAATTTTTAATTCCCGATTTCCGGGAACAAAAAATAGCTGGGAAATGATACCCTCATTTCATTTCATTTTTTTTATATATATTGAGTTGTATTTATTATTTATATTATTTATCTGTATTATTTATTTGTCCGTTTATCTTTTCTTGTTGACAAATTAATTATTATTTTTATTTATTTTACTATTTATTTATTTATTTGTTTATTGTACAAATTATATAAAATTATCTGGTTGAATAAATAAACAAAAAGAAAGACAAAAAATGCTTTAAATGATTTTTTCATAGATAGTAAGATGTCCCTAATTGTTAATAGTTCTGGAGCGTGATTTTTACACTGTCTTCAATCACTTTTTTCATCCCTTATTTTGGTTTGATCACTTTCAAGTCCTATCTGTCTATCAGTATTAACTCTTTCGACTGATTTTAAGGTTTTTTGCATTAGCGACTAGCAGTTTTTCTAATAATTGTAAGCGATCACGTTTTGAATATCTCGTAGCTCCGGTTGTTTTACTCTTATTCCCACGTGAGGAACAAGCAAGTTCTGGATATATCTAAGTGGAAGTCTCATCTTTAGGTGTGATGCACTTATAATGTTCGAAAAAGAATTACTGATTTTCTGATCAAAGCCGAATCGTCATGACGATCGTTTGACCAAAAAAACAAAAATTTTATTTTTTGACCAAATAACAGAATTAATTTTGTTCCAAATTTTAATAACAAAATTGGATCAAACGAACTTTATACAGAATGAAAGCCACAGAATATTTCTTAAAACCAATCGCAGATCTTGTCGTTTACAAGAAATTTATGAAAAATATGTTATTATGTTATTCACTGTTCATTATGTTTATAAATAATTTTTATTTAAATATTTTTTCCAATTTCAGGTACGTATATCCCATTCAATATTCCCACTGATCGCAACCATAAATGTGTGTGAGTAAATTATTTAAGTTTGTTGATTATTTTACACACTTATTCAAATAAAATTCTATAAACATTTTCTACACTATTTAAATGTTTTCAATCATTACATAACATTTATTTAATATTTTATAAAACCAAATACACATATGTATATTAAGGTTGTTAGATTTATTTTTTTATAAATCCCAAAATGAGTAATCATCATCATATTTGGCTGCACAACCGGTGTCCGGTCATGGCGTCCGGCAAAAAATCTCGCCACCGGTCCCGATTTCGAGTCGATGTCATCCAGTTTGGCATCCCTAAACTCTGGGCGTCCTGGTCTACGCCATCCTTCCAGCGTAAGCTTGGTAGGCCTTGCTGTCGTGTTCCATAAATCTTACAGCAAAGAACTTTCCGAACTGGATCCTCTTCGCTCATGCGAGTTAGGTGTCCTGCCCACCGGAGCCTACCGAGCTTAATTCTCTTTACGATGTCGACATCGCGGTAACGCTCGTAGATCTCATCATTATAGAGTCTCCGGAATCATCCTTCCTTACAAACGGGGCCAACAATTCTCCGTTAGACCTTTCTCTCGAACGTGGCTAAGAGGTCAGAAAGCTTTTTACTAAGCACCCAAGTCTCGGATCCATACGTAAGTACTGGTATGACCATTGTCTTATATACCAGCAGCTTGGATGTAATGATTAAGTTCCTGTATTTGAAGAGTCTTGACAGACTACAGTAGACTTTGTTGGCTTTAAGCAACCGTGCGCGTATTTCTGATTCCATGCTATTATCGGCTGCTACAGTTGACCCGAGATAGTTAAAGAATTCCAGTACTTCAAATTCGCGCTGCACTATTTGAATTGAGGGACCAATGTTGGATCTTCTACTCGCAGACATGGCCACTATGTACTTTGTTTTGCTCTCATTTATGTGCAGCCCCTGACTTCGTGCCGACTACTCGATCTGGATGAAAACTTCCTGTACAGCTCTTGGGGTTCTCAACGATGTCAATATTGTCTGCTTAAGCCAGCATCTGAATGACTTATAGAGGATTGTTCCTCTCGCCGTTACGTCAGAGTCTCGGATCCCTTTCTCCAACGCCAGGTTAAAGAAGACGCAGGCCAGTCCATCCCCTTTATATAGATGTTGAATGGGTTTGATAGTGATCCGGATATTTTTACTTGGCTTATAACATTTGGCATGGTCAGTCAACCTACATAGTCGTGCCAGTTTATTTGGGATGTGAAATTCTCTCCTGGCTTTATAAAGTTCTACTCTGGCTATGCTATCATAGGTGGCTTTAAAGTCTATAAAAAGATGGTATAGTGAGTTTTAAAACTCTAGACAGTTTTCCATCACCTGCCTAAGTGTAGGTGTAAATCTGATCAGTTGTTGATTTCCCTGGGATGAAACCACACTGGTATGGTCCAATGATAACTTTAGCGTATGGGGCTACCCTGTCTTGAAGGATAGAGGAGAGAATCGTATATGCGGTACTAAACAACGTTATACCATATAAAATATCTCCTTTCTTATGTATGGGGCACAGGATACCTCTTCGTCAGTTTTCTGGCATTGCTTCATCCTCCCATACTTGCACTATTATTTCATGAATTGCTTGGTGTATTGCGGGACCTTCTGTTTTAATCAGCTCCGCCGTGATACCATCTGATCCCGGGGCCCTATTATTTTTAATGCAATTTATCGCTCTGATAGCTTCGTCTATGCTGTGAGCTTGACCGTAGACCGTGACATCTACGCAGAACTCCGTCAAGCCGACGTCGAGCTAACTACGCGAACATTGCATGCGATATATGAAGGTATCTGGGAATCTGAAAAAAAACCATCGTCGTTAAAAGAAGGCTTAATAGTCAAACTACCCAAAAAGGTGATTTGAGCAATTGCGAAAACCGGAGAGGAAACCATAAACAAAGTGATCTCCTCTATAATGGCTAGGCGCCCACGGAATGCGTTAGAGCCAATTCTGAGAAATGAACGAGAAGGATTTCGCACAAACCATTCTTGTACTTATCAAATTAACACCCTGCGTATAATCATTGTACAGTCAGTTGAGTATCGTTCTCCTCTGTATATGGTTTTTGTAGATTTTAAACGCGCTTTTGATAGCGTGGGCCGAAACATGATGTGGCAAATTATGTCTGGCAATGGTGTTCCGGGAAAACTCATCAACATCATCGAGGAGCTGTACCGTGACTCAAAATGTCGCGTCATTCACAACGTTCATCTTGGCTCACCTTTCAACATCTACTTGGGAGTCAAGCAAGGTTGCATCCTCTCACCATTGCTTTTCACAATTGTCATCGACTGGGTGATGGAAACAGTAACTCGTACTCCATCGCGTTTGCCATGGAATGTTTTTCACTGCCTAGAAGACCTGGGACTATGCCGATGATATCTGTCTCCTATCACAATCGCTAGGTGACATGGAACGAAAGGTAAACTCACTAGAATTCCACGCTAACAAAGTGTGTTTAATGTGTCAAAAACTACTTCGCGTTAACGCTAGTGGGACATGTGATCTCTAAATTGACGGACACCAGATAGAGGAAGTCGATAAGTTTTATTACTTGGAACCTATGCCGCGATAGATATCTGGAAATGGTTATAACCAACCTGTAGCATTCAGATACGAAATCAGATCGGTGATCCGGTACTCTAAGGGATCCCTCAGGTCGGCAAAGTAAGGTTTTCCCAATTTGTGGAGTCGGAATCCAGTAAGGGCTGATGGACACTTGCAGAGATAATTCATGAGAGTTTCTTTCTCATTAACATCCCTGCAACTTCTGCAAAATATATTATTTTATATATTATATTATTCCCACTTTGGCTGCGTGGCTGTCCACCGGCCGATGGCCAGTGATTATAGCAACGACTATGGAAATATCTTTCCGTGATCTGGAGATCAACTCGATAGATTTATTTTTAATGTGAGAAGTGCGACGTCCCTCTATGTAGTGCAGTTGGTTAAGTCATTACACCTTAATTGAGCCTTGGTTGTATGACAGGTGAGGTGAAACAGGTTCCCTGAGGGGGTTCAGTCGACAGCAGACTCCATTCATGTAGTCGATGTCCAATTTTTCGCCTTTCTCCGCCAATAATTGACGTCAATGTCGCTGTGCCCCGATATTCACACCAGGTTTAGGTATATGCTTTGGCTTTTATTAACAAAGCCAATTCAGATTGGCACTGCCTGACAAGTTTTAAGCAATTGCTAGTCGTATTAAAGGCTTTAATTGTAGATTGGCTGTCTACGAGTATGACAACCCTACCAGTTATAGCGGTATTGTTAGGCAAGTGCCATGCCTACCTTATCGCCAGGATGTACGCCTGAAAGATGCTGACTAAGTCGGGCAGCTTGAAAGATTACATTTTTCTCAGAAGACTCCATTTCTTTCATCTTGGATCCATCGTTGAATTGGGTAACGTCAAAGAGCCCCAGTACTTCTCAGTTCTTCCAACTTTCTCTAGTCACAATCTCTACGGCAAAGCTAAAACTTAGTTATGCAAGTTTTTTAATGATGGTCTCAATGTTAGGAAAGACATCTTCGATAATTTGTCATTGATGTTGTGGTAACCTTACCTGCTCTTCGGCTATCACTGGAAAAGTCAAAGAGAAAAGCTACCTGAAATTATTTGTCCTGTCCGAGTATAGAGCGTTGTAATGCTTCATGTATCAAAAGACTAGAAAAGAATTACCTACAAGTGAAGTATAGCCTAACATTTCACGCAGTAACCTTAACGCTCCTATAATATCAATATGAAAACTTCTTGAAAACAATAACTTTAAATTAAATTCTACAGTCAAAGAGGTATAGTTTATATGCATGTACAGTGACAGCAACTAGTACAAGGGTCCGTGCTTTACACAACGAAGAAATCAAAAAAGCAGCAAAAATGTCTAAAGCAAATTGGCCAATCTAAAGCGTACTAATCGAGTAAGCTGTCAAGTGTTGCAGTGAGTGTTCTTGTCCAAATCGTATCTTTAATCGGTCGGTCCTATAGTTGTACGCAGCAGTCTCGTCTCATAGCCAACATAGCCACTGGGCAATATATCTCGCATTTGTGGGGATTTTTCGATCAAACCAACCGTCACTCATGCTGAACCACGGCACACACAGCAGCCAGACGGCCATTCTCCCGCCCATTCGCCAAATGTCATTTAAATACAAGTGAATCGAACTGCATCGACGGCCGCAGCCTTGGGCGCCATAACGCAAAATGCTTTGCGCTGCACATAGCCACTGTTCTGACAGGGCAGGCATAAACGACTATGTGCTTGCGCTTCTCCTATACAAAATTCTGCTCGTAGATCCTGGATGATGATAATGGTGATGTTGATAAAATCATTGCAAAACTTTCTGTTCGGTTTATTCCAAAAATTTTGCAAACTGTTTTGATTATAAAACACACACGTACTGAGTTGCTTCCTCTATCTCCCTCTCTCTCACTCTCTCTTCATACTAGCTTTCATATCAAAGTGGCTGTGTTTGTATGTGTAGTGCACGGATGATTGCCCGGGTCATATCCATATCGCATAAAACAACAAAGGAAAATCGCATTTACAGAGCCGCTGAGATAAGCCCTCGACAATTGGAAATGATTTTTCGAAAATTCCGAGTACAAAGTTTTAAGCGCAGTTTTCAGTTTCCACCACTGAGTGACACATTTGAGCGCTCCCGCCAATTTGAATTAAATGGAAGTTTAAAGAGATGGCAATGCGGAACAGATATTCGAAACGAAGGTTTGCAGAAGTTTTTTTTTTGCTCCCCTTTTCCCCGCTTTTATCTGCTCTATTCTTTTCCCTTCTACCGATGCTGGTGGATCTTTTCTTTTTTGCATTGCATCCGATTTTCAAGTCCTCCTTTTCGGCATTGTCTTTGTGCGAGATGTTATGTATGCCTGTTGTGCTTTTCCGCCTACAAGCAAAGTATAAATTCGTCACGGTTACGAATACGCCACCAGGAAAACAACAGCCTGTAGGAGTCTTTTTACCCATCCGAATGGACGCACTGCACTCGGGAAGAGAAATGATTTATGTAGCATTAAATTCCTGTGTTAACATTTTTCGTTCCAAACCAAAGTCACAAAAAAAATATCCAGCAAGGACGAGTGAATAAAAATTCAAAAGTTCTGCAGAGCTACTACTCGCATCAATTAGTTTTTGAACTTCGAGCATTGGATTAGTCGCATTACATAACCAGGGCAAGTCTAAGGGTTAGAAAAACATAAAAATGGCTGACGTATATGGCAAAATGTTGATTGTTCATTATTACAGTTGTTCACTCATATTTTCAATTTTACATAGGAGTTATTTATTTGGTTCGTGGACTAGCTGACATTAAAGTTTTAATATCAAATGTTGAGACATAAGGAAGGTACATTCTTTTGCAGCAACTCATAATTCCAATTGTGATTCCGCACAAAGATCAAAAATTACATTCTTCGTCTTTTGTAATTTGGATTAGCCGGTTAACTGTATTATATGTAACGCGCTATATGCACTTGCCGATACACCCACACTATATTTAGACCTAAATCTATGATACCAAATGAATTCTCTTGGGGCTCAAAAATTACATTACATCTTTGTTAACGCCACTCTTATGTTTTTAAAGTGTTTTGATAGAAGACATAACATTATGGTGTCACCGATTCTCTGATAACTGCCAGGATTTTGGTAGTTAATTCCTTCTGGAACATACATGAGCATTGAAATGGGACGGATCGCTTACGTTTCCCCAAAGAAAAGCCTTATCCTCATTGTAGAAAGATATTCGCGGCCAGGTAATTCGATCGTTTCGCCAGCTGTATGGCACATTCGACCATGCCATTCTTCTGGTAGTAAGCATATGAACTGGACTATCCTGCATCTTATTGGTGATATGAAAAGTGGCAGCACGGTCCGGCGATAGTTTAAGTTCCCAAACACCCAGCGCGATGAAAATGGTCTTCATTCGTTTTCATCATTTCAAAGTCCATCGATTTTCCATTCGTTCGTCATCTATTATTAAAGGAAAGGTAACATATTGTTAGAAATAATCTAAAGTGGGCGATGTGTTCATTAAAAGACAGTTCGAAAGTTTTAATTTTGATGCAAACTTTATATAGACAAGCTTCTATATTTATAATAGAAATTCACAGCTAAAAATGTATTGGTCTTATACCAGATTCTGGTGTTATTCTACTACTACTAAGCTGAAAGAAGGTTTTTTTTTCATCAGAAGATGACTACAGCTGATACTTTTAAATATCAACTAGAGGGCATTTGGAATATCCTGTCTTGAAGGATAGAGTAGAAACTCTTATACGCGGTACTCAACAACGTTATACCACGATAATTGCTGCATTTTGTGATATCTGCCTTCTAATGTATGGGGCACATCGTAGTAGAGTTTGGGACGAGCCCCGCGCGTACCCACCTTGCGGCATGAAGCATACACTCGTTGTACTATTTTCATATCTAGCGTTGCTCCTTGCAGGAGTAAACCTTACAGCCACACGATACATCCCCAGAACGAAACTGGGTCCCCACCATAGTTGTCCCAGTCCAGGCAGTCCTCCGAAGAGTTCCACCTGGTCTCGCAGACTCGGTTTCCCCGAAGGTCAACCTTATCCGCTCGGCCTTGGATAGGGTCTGACATCAATGGCTTCGGCAATTCCAGGTATGAGCGCCTGGGCATTTGCAAGGCAAAACCCTGGCATCGCATCCGTCCGTAACCTAAGCCATCTCATTTGCCATCAGTATAGCAAGCTATCCCGAGTTTTCCAAACGTGGCGAACGGGCCATCCTAGGCCCACCCAGGATAGCTTGCCCTACTAACATATGTTAGACTTGACCGTTTACATATGAAGAGGTTGCCCAAATTTAGGGATCTCTAAGTACCAGTGGCCCTTAATAGGTCGCTTAGTATGAAGAGCATGCTCTAAGTACCCGCGGGTTTTAATTTATCTTCCTTTTCCACGGAAGATACCACCAACACCAGATAAGAATGAATATGCAGCTGGACCCCACCACGGTGTCGTTACTGACTAGGGTCCCATCATGGCCCCACGTCATTCGGGATAGATGGCTCATGGTTGATTACCGAGGTTCTGCTTCTCCACTCCTCCTTTCTCTACACGGGCTTGTGACCGGCTATGGCGGAGTTTTTATTGGGCACAGGATCCCTGTTCGCCAGTTTTGTGGCATAGCTTCTTCCTCCTATACTTGCACTATTATTTCATGAATTGCTTGGTGTAATGTGGGGCCGTATATTTTTATCAGTTCCGCTGGAATCCCATCAGATCACGGGGCATTAATATTTTTGAGCCGATTTATCGCTCTGCTAACTTCGTCTGTGCTTGGTGGCGGCAGCATAGTATGATCTTCGGTCATTGGTGGAGCCTCCTATTCTTCAGTTAATGGCTATTTAGCAACTCATGAAAGTGCTCTTCCCATTGCTCTAAGATGCCTTTAAGATCGGCGATCAGATTACCCTCCTTGTCCTTGCAGTATGTGCAACGCGGTGTATATTGCGGCCTCTTTGGTATAACTTCCGCGCCTGATGCAGTCCTTGCTCTCTGCACTGCTCTAGTTCACTGACGAGATTGTTCTCCCAGGCTGCTTTCATTCGCCGGTGAATTGTTTTTTCATACCTTCTGAGCTCTTTATATTCATATTCGCGTGCCCGCGCTCTATGAGATCATTCTGCTTTTTCGGCATTGGAGGAAAATTACTGGCGGCAACCACGTGGAGGTTTAATCGCACTTCCACCACGGCCACGGCCACCTGCAATTCTAGAGCATTTTTTGTTATTCCCTCTATTCAGCTGATCGCTGAGCGCCGTTTTTATTGTTCACCATGTCTTTAGCATGCATTAAACACATTTACACGCACTTTTAGAATATCTGCCTATGTATTCCCATAAAAATCCATATAGGTCTGCGCTTACCTGGTTGTGTCATTTAGCGCCAAAAAATCCCTGAACCTCCCAGGGTTAAACGTTCCTTCCATCATCGGTCTATAGTTGTATGTATGCTATGTATATCGCAAAGCGAAGCCTTCCAAAGTATCCAATACCGCAAGCCCTTTGACTACATTTACTATCGAATTCTCCGAGATTTAGCAAACGTGATGGAAATTTCGAAGCATATTTCCCTGTTGTGATTCTGCACTGATTTCATTCTATTCGCATCCTCGAGGCATCTCGTTGCATACATTCAAACGAATACAGAGCATTACGCTCCGTCGCACATAATAATAATTTGCATGCGAATATATTGGTATTTTCGGAGAAGACTTCAGGCTCATAGGTAATGGATTAAAGTGGCACCTGGTGTGTATGTGTGCGTGCTGCTATCAAAAATTCATTTTGTCGTCCTGAACATCCAAAACCGCATTGATGCAGCACGACCGTCATATCCTTGTCGATGCTTTTCGGGCTGCACTCTACACACGCATTACCAATTCGTACACATGATATGCATTCGCGATCACAGCACTAGTGCAGTTCTGCAGTGCCTGATGATGAGATGATGCATATAGGGGGTGCATTGCACTTCCTAGTCATCGTGCCTTACATCCTCGTTAGCATCGCTGCCTGCTGTTTATGCTTTAAATCCTTCCGCTCTCGAAGGATAATAGGAGAAAGCTTAAAGAGGATTTATCCCATTCGCTTCTAGTGAGTTGGAGGGCTCTTTTGAGTTATAACAATGGAAAGTGCTCGTGCGAAAGACCTTATCTATCAGGATCAACGTGTGAAAGTTTATTGTTATTGCAAACAGATTTTTTATTCATTATTTTGTGATAGGAAATTAATTTAATTTAATTTTTTTTATTCAGAAGCGTTAATCGCCTACATTGTCGCCTCCAATTTTATCGCTCTTCCGCAAGCTAAAGAATAACTGACTGCTTTTTGCTTCTGTCTGACTTAAGAACAATATTGCACCTGCTCATCTATGCATCATAAACTTCTAACGACACTGCAGTCTGATAAGGCGTAATTCGAATAAACCCGCTCATATTCACACCACTGCACACAACAACAAATCACACTATCCGCAGGAACACCAGCAGTCTGAAGTCAACACAAAATAACTCATTGATGGGTGCCGCACTTTTTCATACCGAGTGTTTTGCTTTGTGAGTGTGTGTGTCCCTAGACGGGTCCTCCATTAGAGATCGGTTAAAATCCATGAATATCGTGCATGCTGTACGCTGTCTGGCTGCTCATCTCACAGCTCACACGTCGTATGTCGTTTGCAATTATTTTCTACCTCATTTGCTCGCTTAAGGATACTTAAATCGAAAGAGAGAGTAGTAGTCGCAGATAAGTTCCCACATGCCACATGTATCTACGCTGCCTGGCAGGATATATGCATGCACACAGCAAGCAAAAAAATAAGTACGAAGACTATGTGCAACGACGCAATGTTGCACCAAATGACACCGAGGACTGCAAGTGGGTCGTCGTTGGTTGGTTGGTTGTGAATTTCGCAATACGCACCAATTCGCAAACGGGGAAAATTGCCTTTTTCTGTATGGTACACCACACTCCCCGTGTCCGATAGTGGGTGGACAAGTGAATGGCTTTTAGCATCTCCTTTTATCGGATATTGGTATCTTCCAATCACCTCTCTCTGACAGTGTGCCTCTTCACATGAAATTTCTTGAGAAGATAAAATCCCTAGACGTCGATCTGACTCCTGGCAAATGGTATGCTAAGGAGGAAAAAATAATATAGATTTCACTCACACACATGCAACGAATAGAACGAATAAAGAGGAAAAAAAGATAAAGATAAGTGTGTTCTTAAGATATTAATGGTGCTTCAGAGTGTTCTTGTTTTTAAGGAGCAACCAAACCGCTTAACGTATAACAAAGTATTTAAGTAGTAGTAGTAGTTTCGATATTGCCTCATTGCAAGGATTTGCAAAAGGATGTGAATTAATGTGCTTTGATTTTTTATTTGCAGAGTAAATATACTCGTCAGTTCACTACAGATAACAATTTAATTAAAATACACATTTGAGATACACATGTGTTTTAAATTTGAAGAAAATCGGGTTAATCTTTTAAAAATTTAAATGGGCACCCCTCGGTCCCCATGGCACGATGATTCCGAAATTCCGAAAAATGTTAAAAATAAACTTTCTCCATCAGAGATAGACATGTGTTTTAAATTTGAAGAATATCGGTTAAATGTTTTAAAAATATGTATGGTCCATCAGAGATGTGAACCCATCAGTCCACAGAGCCCGATCGATCCGAAATTCCGAAAATTTTTCAAAACGTTTTTGAGATACACATGTGTTTAAAATTTGAAGAAAATCGGGTTCATTTTATTCGAAACTTAGGGCCCAATCACTTCAAACATTTTACAAAAAAAATAATATCGGATCAATTTTTAAAAAAAAAATATATATGGGAAACCCTCGGGCCTTTACGATCGTACTTTAGGAAGACCGAAAAGAAATAACTCAACGAGATAAGAAAAATTTCACTAAATATATAAAATGCTTCACATGCGCCACACGTGACTCGTGGCACGCGCCAAAAGCGGGATATTAAATGGAGCCCTGACATTGAGCCGCTCACAAAAGTTGGTTAAAGAGGACCTCAAAAAGTCGAAAAAATAAATTTCAACCTATTACACGCGACACACGCGACAAACGACACGCGTCATACTCGGAATATAAATAATGCTATTTTTGACTTAGACACTCAAAAAATTTCAGCTCTCTAGGACGTGTGGAAAGTGGTTAAAATTGACCTCAAAGTGGTAAAGTCAAGTTAAATAAAAATTTTTAAAAAGAACGAGTATCGTGAACAAAACAGAACCCTAGAGAACGCCAGCATTTATGTGATATACTTTAGACTTGAAACCGTCCAATACAACTTTAATTGAGCGGTCCAAAAGATAACTTTGAATCCAATTAAGCAGTATTTTATCGACTCCAAAAGCACACTTTTTGGACAAAAGAGCTAGGCCGGGATCTCGGTATTTGATGCACTAGTGATCATCGCCTAATAAAATAATTACCGTTGTGTGTTTGTCTGTATGGATATAAGGCATTTATGTCGCCTCATCCCGCCTAAATCACTGGACGTATCGAAGCCATATTCACCCCATATGTTTATTTGGTGCTCCCATAAGCTCAGGTTTTTTTTGGGCCCTTTGCCCTTGTGTTTATTTTTGGATTTAGTTCACACCATAAGTTCGTTTGATGCTCCGATAAGTTTAAGTTTTTAAGCTAAAGTATTTACGAAGAGTTGTGTTGATGGTTGGATTTGGTTCATATTCACAACAAATGTTCGTTTGGTACTCCGATATGTTTAAGTTTTTTTTGACCCATTTGGTGGCGCTGGAGTTAAGATATTTACGAACATTTGTGCTTATGGTTGGATTTAGTTCATATTCACACCATAAGTTCGTTTGGTTCTCCGATAAGTTTAAGTTTTTTTTCGACACGTTGGACCCGTTGGACCTGGTTGGTGCTGGATGCTTCTTCGAAATCTTACCCCAAAGAAGCGTTTGTTGAATGGAACTCGATTAATAATAATTAGGAGTCTTAATCGAAACTGTAAAAAAGCTGAAATTATCACAGTGAGTAATAAAGGGGGAAGAAATTTGCATTCCTAGAATTGATTTGGAGGCAAACGAAAGTACTTTGCCATTCGAAGAATGAAGCGTGCCAATTTCCATTGATGTTGGTTTTTGCAATGACCATCAACAAGAATCAAGGCAAGGTCTTTTGATCATGTCAGTGCATATCTTCCTGAGCCAGTATTCACTCATGGACAGCTATATATTGCTTTTACTCGAGGAAGATATCATAAAAATTTAAAAGTCTTAATTAAAAATAAAGATTGCCAACGAGACTTACTTAAGAACTCGATTATGTTTACAAAAAACAGTGCAATTAAAGAAATCCTGAACAAAAACTTACTTTTTTAGATTAGTAATTATATATTGGGACTCAAGTGAAAAAAGTTTATTCCGTCATTTTTGGCTAGAATAGAAAATATGTCTCGGGTTCGACTCTTTGCTGAGACTTTGCAGTTTTGTTTTATTTATTATTATTATTTTTAAGGTTTTTTGCAAATGCATACAGGGAACAGATTCTATTCTTACTGTTTCCTTTTTTTAAAATTTTATTTTAATTTTTGTCTATTACCTATTCTAGCTTATCTATTATGGCATCGGTTTTGTGCAATTTAAACCCGTAATTATTATTGTTGTGGCAAGCAGAAAATCTATTAAATACGATAGTGGAGCATGAACTCGAAAAAGTGCAATAATTGAGTCAATAATTGTTGACATTAGACAAAAGAAAAGCGCGAACGATTGCACTAAGCCAACAAAACCTACAATAGTCCTTCAAAGCTCTTAAGCCCAGAGACTTAGCAGTAACATACAAACTGCTCGTATCATACCAATAATTACATGTAGATCCTATGGTGCTCAGCAAAATGAATTCTAAACTCTAATCTGAAGTGCCTGATCTTATCAAATATCACTTGAGGTCGTACATGCGAATAGAGCTTCTATCGACAAAAGAATAAAAAACCTTTACTATCTCCAGTGGAGAAAGAATGAGACTTCTTCCAGCTTTAATAAAAAGATGGTTTTGTAGAAAACTATGAAACTCCAATGGGTGTAAAAACAAAGTTACTCACGGCTTAAGCGACGATATACCCTAATTCACTGTTCTGATGTTTCTAATAACTTGAATGCTTCATCATCTAGAGTGCACTTGCTTCAATTCTAAACGAACTCACGTCATATTGCTGAACAATTGTTTGCCCACTTCTTTGTCGAATTTATCTGTGGGTTATTTTAAGAAGGGTAGCAATGAAATTTTAGTAAAAGTGAAAAGACGAAACTGTTTTATACCACAAAGCCATCTTGAGTTGCTTATACTTAGAATACGTTAAAAAAATCTGAAGTTGCTCTTTGGTTGTTCGCTAATTTTTCTCTAATACCATTCGCAACAGTATATAAAAGTATTTAAGTATTTTATTAATACAACAGGAAGTAACAAATAAATTAAAAGTATAAATATTTGTGCGTCTTGAAGAAAATATTTGATAAAAAAGTCTAATAACTAGTTTTATGCCACAGGGACATATGAAGAATATTAACTTAAAAAACAAAGTGTTTCGGTTTTGGGCTTTGAACCAAGGACTTCCGATGGCAAACCCAAATTAATTAAGAAAGGTCGAAGAGTAACATACTTTAGAGTCTAACCTATTGTTCTGATTGTTTAGAACATTCCAGTAATATAAAGTTGGTCCTTTTTGTCAGTTTATCAGCTTGCAAATTAAATTAAATCTATCCAAGATTTATCTTTACTGTATTATTTATTCTGCTTCTAAAAAGCAATTAAAAATATTCACGATAAGTGTGAAATTTGTAGTCATACCACTGAACCCAATCCTGGTAAAGGGTGTTTTTTTAGGAGGTTTGTTTTTCCGATAGATGTCGTTTTATTTTATGACAGTTGTTTTGACAGCTCAAAGTGGCATTTCTACTCAGTATTGTTTGGCAAATCATTATGAATAGGTTAACTCCAGAACAACGTTTTCAAATCGTGGAAATTTATTTTCAAAATCAGTGTTCAATTAAAAATGTTTATAGAGCACTTCGTGAATTTTATGGTGCACATAATCGTCCGTCAGAGACCACCATAAAGAACGTAATTACCAAATTTCGGTCTACATTCACTCTTTTGGATGCCAAGCCACCGACAAGAATGAGAAGAGTTCGTACAGAAGAAAATATTGCTGTCGTTGAGGCCAGTGTCGAAGAAAACGACAATTTATCGATTCGTCGTCGTGCTCAGCAAATTGGACTTTGTCCATCGACTTTATGGAAAATTTTACGTAAAGATTTGGGTTTGGTGCCATACAAAATTCAATTGGTGCAAGAATTAAAGCCACACGACCATCGTTTGCGCCGTGAATTCAGTGATTGGTCGTTAAATCAATTGAACGAAGATCCATTTTTTTACCGTAAAATTCTCTTCAGTGATGAGGCGCATTTTTTGTTAAATGGATACGTCAACAAACAAAATTGTCGCATTTGGAGCAAAGATAATCCACACGCCGTTCAAGAATTACCAATGCATCCTGATAAATGTACTGTTTGGTGCGGTCTATGGGCTGGTGGGATCATCGGTCCATATTTCTTTAAAAATGAGGAAGGACGACGCGTTACCGTGAATGGAAATCGATACAGAACCATGTTAAATGAGTTTTTGTTGTCAAATCTTGAAGATATGGATATGGATGAAATGTGGTTTCAACAAGATGGTGCCACTTGCCATACAGCACGTGAAAAAATCGACTTATTGAAAGAAACTTTCAACGACAACATTATTTCGAGAAATGGTCCGGTGAATTGGCCTCCGCGTTCGTGCGATTTGACGCCACTCGATTACTTTTTGTGGGGATACGTGAAGTCATTGGTTTATGTGGATAAACCTCAATCGATTGACGCTTTGGAAACCAATATACAACGTGTCATTGCTGACATACGCCCTCAAATGCTTGAAAAAGTGCTGGAAAATTGGACCTCCAGAATGACATTTGTGAAAAATAGTCGTGGTAGCCATATGCCAGAAATTGTGTTTAAATGTTAAATGCCAAAAAATTATCTACCAAATAAAAAAAAATTTTGGTCATTTCATAATTTTATATGTGTTTTATTCAAAAAAAAAATCGGCAACCTCTTAAAAAAACACCCGTTATAAATGGTTACGCCAGCCTATTAGATAACGTTGCTTTAGGGGTAGCAATAATAATTTATCGCACATGTACGAGTATCTAGGCATGTTGTTCGTCCGTCCGTCCGTCAATCACTAAACAAATTGAATTGCTTCCTGTGTTGCAGTCCGAATATGTCCCCTGTCTGGCTATAGTGGTGACTTCATTTTGTTGGTAATAATGAAATGTTCATCATTGCGTGCTATCGATGATCACATCTGTAGCATAATATATCCATGGCTTGGACGTTCGGCCATATATGATTCAATTGTACTCACTCATACCCAGTACTCACACATGATGCCGTTCTTCGTATTTATGTGGTTGGTTTCGTGTGATCTGATGTGATGGTGGCGGCCTGAAAACTGTAAGCGGTCAATGAGATGTGAAAATGAAGGATTAACTTTTCCTCTTGCTTCGACAACGCTTGACAGGGACAGCAGAGCCTGATGGTGATAATTCGTTCAAAATTGAATATCCTTCGGTGGTAAATTTTTGATTAAAGAAGTCCTTGCAGTTTGTGGGAGTATGTTAAGAAAATACTGCAAAGCCAATCGAGTCTGATTTGTATTTCTATTTGTATTTTTATTTAGATTCTTTATATTTGAAACTTCAACAACAATTCAACAATTCTATTCATTTTTATTGAATTTTAAAAATTATTAATTAATCCGTATAGGATATCATATCATTGTACTGTAATACTCTTGTTGTTCAAGTTCCACTTGCGAAGAAGATGGACGAGTACAAAGTGTAAGTGTCGTAATGGAAAACAAATTTAATTTGGACTAGAAGTAGTGGACAATCACCTGTTAATGAAAATAGAAAGGAGTGTCGGCGACAAAGCAGAGCTTTCGGGAGCGTCAGCATTTATGCGGTGGATATAAGTTTTAAAACTGTCCAATACGATTCGAATTGAACGGTCAAAAAGGTAACTGGTCTATTCAAGTAGAGTATCAATTCCGTAGGTACTCACTTGACTCGAATTGATGCCAGACCCTGAGACCTAACTCAGGTTTATGACAAGATTAAAAGAACATCAAACGCTTAGCACGGTGCTATTATGTGATTTTTTTTAAGCCACAAATATTCCAGATTTCCATTAAAAACATTCCACAGTTCTAGTTGCTCCAGATCTGCCACCTATTTTATTTTCTACCTTTTAGGGAGCTAGTTCAATAAAAACATATGTTAAAAAAAAATTTATATTATTTTATAAAATATGCATATATAAGATTTCAGATGGGATGGTAATACGGAAACAACTACAAGTCCCCCAAAATAGACTAAAAAAACTTCTAAAAGACCCCCATATGACCGTCTAAAATAAACCCACAAGACCACCTAGAGACCCCCTCAAGACCACCCACAAGAACCAGTTAGGACCACGTTACGACCCCCATCAATATTTCCTCAAGATCCCCCTAAAACCCATCTTAAGATTCCCTTAAGACCCCTCAAGATCCCACTTTAGAACACCTAAAACCCCTCTCAAGACTCAACTCACGACCATCTCAAAATCTCCTCAAGATCAACACAAGACACACAAAAACCTTCTAAGAACCCCTCAAGACCCCTCTCAAAACCCCCTCAAGGCCCTACTCAAGATTCCCTTAAGAAACTCTCAAAACTCTCCTAACCCCCTAAAAACCCCTTTTAAACCCCCTTAAGATCCCACAAAACCCTCTTAAGAATTTACACAAGACACTCCCAAATTACCCTCAAGATCCCCTCAAGGCCCCCTAACGACTCCCTCAAGCCCCACGAAAGATCCTCACAAAACCCCTCCGGGACATTCCTCAAGCCTACGTAAAGACTCCCTCAAGATCACCTCAAGACCCCGTTAAGACCAGGTTACTAGCCCGATCAATAATCCTTCAAGACCCCCTCAAACCGCGTTAGGGTTCCAATAAGACTTCCTCAAAACACTCTCAAGACCACATTAAAACCCCCTTAAGATTCCAGTCACGATGCTTTTAAAATCCCATCAAGACCGCTTCAAAACCTTCTTAAGATCCCGTAAAAACTCCACTTATGACCCTCTCAAAAACCCCTCAAGATCACCTATAGACTTCCTCAAGACCCTACTAAATATCCTCAAAAAACTCTCTCCAGATCCCCTCTCTCAGACCCCTCAAGCCCTTCTCAAAACCACCTAAACACCCCACTACCTTCAAACCACCCTCAAGTCCACCTGAGGAATACCCTTAAGAACCCGTAAGGATCCCGTTAAGACCACGTTAGGTTCCCCTTAAGACCCCTGAAGACTCCCTCAAGACTACCACACTACTCCTAAGAACCCCTCAAGACCCCTCTCAAGATTCCCTTAAGACCACCACAAAACCCTCTTAAAATTCAAGATCCTCTCAAACCTTAATAAGCCCCACTCAAGATTCCCTTAAGACTCCCGCAGAACCCTCGTCAAGACCATCTCAAACCCCCATTGATATCACCGCAAGAACACCTTAAGACTCCCGTAAACCGCCCTCATGACTCCCCGTCAAGACCCCCCACAAAACTCATCCCTAGACCTCCTCAACAAGTGCTCAATACCCTCTAAAGATCCACTTAGAGCTCCCTCAAGACAATACGAACCGAAGAAGACTTTAATCAATAACTTATTTAGTCCTAGATAGTAGTAGTTAATTTATGTTTATAACTAAATTAATTTTTTATTAACTTTACTAAAAAAAGTAGTGTCAGTGGGCTGGTGTTAAATTGGTGGGGGTCAGTTGGGATGGCAAACGCCGGGTATTTCCGCTAGTATTTTTTATAAATTCAATGTCCCGGTAAATCACCAAGCACAACCGGTAAATATAAGTTGCGATAATTTTAGATTCCCTACTTGTGACGAAATATTTTCCTTACACCATACCTTCGAAAAAAAAAAAACGACGGATTTCAATGCTATAAGTCAGTACGGTTAAAGAGATTGGGCTTTTCTACGAACAGGCTGGACAAAGGCAGTTTTGTAACTATTTGAGAAGACTCCAGAAGGCTATGAGCTATGGAAAAGCTAACGCAATGGCAATGCCTCTTCAAAACTAATGCAATAAATCCATTAGGCCCAGGCGATTTTTAAAAGCAGACAGAGAGCTTTTATAACTCTAGCAATACGGGTACATGCTCTGTTCGTTTCAAATTTCAAAAAATTAATATAATAAGGAATTAAAAGCATCACAGTTTACATTATTACGAGCTCGATTTTAAGTTATCCAGTTTTTGCGAAAGATGTTTGCTTCCTTAAATTTGTTTCTTGGCAAAAGACATATTCCTCCTATATACCTAATTATTTCTTATTCCATTACAATAAACTAAAAAACAACGATATATATGTGTAGTGAAATATATATCCAAAAATCACTAGCCTCCTGCAAGTAATTGAATTGAAATTCCGTCGAAACAAAAACAGCAATTTAATCAGAAATCGCGTCAGAAGTATCTGTAATCCCAGTAGAGTGTTTCTGTTTATTCATAGCGGTTGCTTGGAAGAAGATGTCATCGATAGGCATTAGGATTAACTGTTGTATAAGAGCTCGCATCACACACGCACACACTCACACACCTACATTGTGTGTGATTACTTTTCAAACAACTATAAATAAGACAAGTGAGCACGATGACGACGCAAAGTAACCGATAATTAACTTTAATGCACGCCACAAATACACACACACACACACACACAGAGGCACACCTAAACCCACATGAGAGTCAATATAAATAATTAGTATCCCTCTTTTATCTCTGTCACTCTCTGTCATTCCAACTGAAACCCCTATTCGACTCCAATCAAATTTCAATCAATGACAACTTGAAGATTTGTACGGATCTGCTGAATGTGGCTTTGCGTAATCTTTTGCCGGAGTGAGAAATTACCACCCACCCAAGTGTAGGACAAAAAGTGTGTGTAGTTGGTCGTTGCAAATGGGCGAGTAGATAAGGTTTCTATAAGTACTACGGGTCTATACATTCGATTAGGCGATGCTTAATTAATTTCGACAGGATCAAATGTACTTAGAAGATTTGAGACTTAAATCCTGGAATTATTTACAAGAAATGTCAAGAACGCTGCGCTTTTGGTAAAGTTAGTAAGTAAATCAGAAAAAAAGTACTTTCAACATTTCACACAATGGATGCGACTCGGCGTAGCTCTGCGTTAAAGGAATAACAAAAATATTTTCTGGAACGTTTCAAGCATCCAGGATTATCAAGTGATTCTTGGCCGACGAATATGGGCCGAAGGTCAAATTTACACTGCGAACTCGCGCTCGCGCCAACACCAATACAACCCTTCACTATGTCATGGGTACGAGTACTTACATAGTATTTCACCGCACTCCAAGGATGCGCTCATTGTGGCATGAAATACAAAATTTAATTGGGGCGAAAGTTGGCTGCTCCCTGTTTCTGTTGTTGTTGGTTTTTGTTGGTTGTTTGTTTTTATTGCACCTTCTCTTACACCAACAGATATTTCGTTTAATTTTTGACGCCTCATAGCGTCGAGGTATCGAAGCTTGAAAGGTGAACTGAATGTGCCGCGATGTGAAGTTTGCTCGTCGTAAAGATAATAATAAAATTGTAATGGATGAATTCACCTGATTGATCCTGTGGTTTCAGGTTCGATGGATTCAAATCAAATTTGTTGTGGGAACTTGCACCATGATGCGATGATGATCGAATCTTTTTTTATTATAAATTTCTTGTGATTTAAGTCAAAACCTGAGATAGGATGAAGCTTTTTCTGTTGAAATAAAATTAACTGGAAAAAAATTGAAAATCTCTCTAGAATCTCTGATTTCAGAGGGCAATGTTATTCTCTTATTATAGCATGAAGCTTCCGATGGGGTCAATCCGTAAAACGTACTGAATTTTTTCCAGTCTTAGTTATGACTTTAGGTAACACAAACTTGGTACCTATTAACAAGGAATTGGTACATAGCTAGAAGTGTATCAGTCAGCTTAACTTCTTGAATAAAAATGAGGCGTTGCACGTGATAGAACTGAGTGTGACTCATTTTTAAATAAAAGTTCAGACTTAAAAATCTTAAGGATAGAGAAATGGAAATAGAAAAAGTACCTAGAACTAGAGAATGGGTTTCTGAAGGGCATCCACCGTAGTGGAATTTGTAGAAAACACCTAAAGCTCATACATTTCGTCTATGCTCCAAATAACAAGAGATAAAGTAATTATTACATCGTTTATAATCCTGACAACTCTGTTCTGAATTCTATCAAAATAATGCAAATGCGATTTTGGATCACCACCCCATACATACGAATTAAATTCCAAAATGGGTCTAACATAAGTCTTATATGATCTCAATACTTCAAAGCGGGTGAAGAAAAAGTTACAACGTTTAATAAAACCTAAGCATTGGCTGGCTCTTTTTTTTAAATAAATACATTCCTTCCAAAAAAGTTCGCTTGAAGCTTTCGAAACTAACATCTTAAGTGAAACTGGTCTCGCAATTGGGGCAACATTAATTACTGGTGGCACATAATGCTAAACTGCCTTCTGAGAAAAAAGACCGGCCTGGAATTTATTCGGATTAAATTCCATCCTATTGGACCTGCCGCAATCAAGAATGACTTGAATCTTCGACAGAAAAGCCGTATTCACTAAATCTCGCGAACCAACCAAGCGAGAATTGCATTCTTTTTGACTGACAAACTCAATCATCAGCAAATGAATGGATATTACAGGTTTAAGAAGATAATAGGTCATTAATATATATTAAGAAAAGCATTGGCGACAAGAATGACCCCTGTGGCACACCAGCATTGATTCCATGCGAAGATGATGAACTACCTTTTAATATATCTTATAATAATAATAATATTCGACGCGACAGACCATTGCGGTCCAAGGCCTTGCTTCTCGCAACCATTTGTCTTGAGCATGTATATTTTTGCACACAAATGGACGGGACCTACAATTTAATGCCGGATCCGAACAGCGAATGGAGAAGCTTTCCGTGACAAGTTATTACTCTCGGAACGTTTGTCATTAATTCGCGAGAAGTGGGACACCGTGAAGAATACTTTTAGTGTTACTGGGATTCGAGCAACGAACCTCCTGCTCAGAAGTCCATGCTCTTATCTTAGCCATCCTAAATTCATTCTTCAATTATCCTACAATAATCGTATAGCCATCATATAGTCATCCTATAATCATCCTGTAGCAAACCGTTCATTAATAACATTTGGCGGAATAGACCGCTGGACTTCTGTTGCTGCCAAAGTTGCCAGATAAAAAATAACCTTGGCCGAACGTTCGGTATCAATAAGTGTAAGCTCGTTGAAATTCGCCGACGAAGTTGCACAGGTATGTTGTTGTTTTGCCTTTTCTCCTCTTCTCTTTTGATATCCTGACACTTGTATTTTAATTTCGAATTCCGTTGGTGCGTGATTTTTATTGCAAATCATTCTCATGCTAAGTTCCCTTCTCATAATTTACAATAAGCCCTCGAACTACTCAAAAAACTTCCATCCTTGCAGATGATCCTTGTATTTCCACCAACTGCTAGCCAAACGAATAACTTAGTCCGCGATTATACCGCCCCGCCGGAAACAACGAAGTGCAATTAACACGCTGTGCCCTTTGATGGTATCTGATGATGATGATGATGGTGATGGTGATGCTGAATTGTTGATTCGCTTTCGCCACATCAGCATTTGTTTGTTGCTCATGGCCAGGACCTGTGTTCAACACACATTTTTGGGCGGTAATCATAGTTCTACCGAATAGAGTCAATGGATTTCGTTTGTATTCGCATTTGTATCCGTTTCGAAATCGTTTGTCACTAACATTCTGCCAAGAATCTCCGCATTATGCATTTGTCTGCAACAACAGCGGAATACACGAAACCCCACGATACTCTAATGCCCGCCGGTCGATCGACGGCACAGCATGTAGCGATCCGAACACAATAAGTCCCAACTCCCAGCCCACACGAAAGTGTTCCAGCATCAGGCAGCTTTGGCTGTTGCATTCATTGTCCTTCAGTGCAACGAAATTCTTGTATGTCGACCATACGACGGACAGCTTGAACGTATTTTCATACCCATAAGGAGCGGAGTCACTGTTTGTATTTATATATATGTGTGTGTGTGTGTGTGTGTGTGTGTGTGTGTGTGTGTGTGTGTGTGTGTGTGTGTGTGTGTGTGTGTGTGTGTGTGTGTGTGTGTGTGTGTGTGTGTGTGTGTGTGACTGTGTGGCATTCGCGTGGACAAATTCAAGGATGCAATTTATTATTATTTTCCATAATGCGAGGACAAGTGCAAGTGCAAGTACATATTACAAACGGGTACGCTGGCTGGGCTGTGCAGTGTGTTTCGTTGATCTAAGCGTTTTGTCCCTTGTTTCCCATATTGCGTTTGGTATTGTTCCTTTATTGGTAGGAGGAAGATTCATTCTCTCATCTTCCACATCGTATATGCTCTTGCTGAGTGCTTTGTGATTTTTTTTTGTATTTTGGAGTTCAACTGGTATACCGATTTGTTGGACATGTGTTTTTGGTGGGCGTAACTGGTTTGTCTTCTTTGACTCACATCAGGAAGACATTGTTTTCGTTATGACAATTTGTGTTCCTAGAAGCATTAGGGCAAATTGTACCACTTGAACTGCGATAACCTTAAGGTATATTTTTAATTTAGGATTTTTGTGTATTAATTGTTTGCATTAGAATACGAGAGTTGCTCTCTCGTACTGCATGTTGTTGGTTTGCAGGGTTTTAAACGGACTGAAAGAAAGTGATCAACAAAGAAGATCAAGGCATTACGGTATTGGTCTTGGTCTAGGTCCTTATCTTGTAGGCTCAGGCTTGGTCATGCATTGGTGCCTTAATTCATTGTGGGTCCTCTGGCATTTGTACCATCGTGTGGCAATAATTTTCAACATATTTCCAGCTCTTTTCCATCTGTCGATGCAATTCATTCACTGATCTGGATTATGCAGGTTCTCTTCAGGCTATCTCGGTAAGAGGGCTCTAATTGCATAGCGTTCTTTACTATGGAACTGATGTCACCGTTTCAAAGAATATGATCGATTATTTACCACTTACGTCGCTGAATGATAGAATCACTTTTATAGCTCATTTGATTGGTTAATCTGCTTGTCGAAGTTTATGGTCTTTTGCAGCAATGGTTAAAAAAAACCTTGCAGACAATACTTCTTTTGTTCCTTCTTTATTCCATAATCATCATCATCATCATATTTGGCTCTACAACCGGTATCCGGTCCTGGCCTCCCGCAAAAAGTCTCTCCAACGGTCCCGATTTCGAGCCGATGTCATCCAGTTTGGCGTCCCTAAACTCTGGGCGTCCTGGTCTACGCCCTCTGTTTGCAGCCAACTCTATGACTCGTTGTCCATTGTCATTAGTGTTCTCGTGTAAGCTATGGGTGCCAATGTACTGCCTGAATACTGGCTCCCTACCTATTTTGGCATTCATATCCCCCAGAATGATGTTTACGTCATACTGAGGGCAGGCATGGAGTTCCCGTTCGACTGATTCAAAGAATTATTCTTTTTCATCGTCTTTGTAGGTGCGTGAACGTTTATCAGGCTAATATTTTTAAATTTGGCCCGCACGCGAAGGGTGCATAGCCGTTCATTTATTGCCTAAAAGTCGATAACGCTGGGTTTCATTATTTTGCTGACTAGAAATCCCACCCCGAACACATGATGTCTTGCATGACAGCTGTAATGTCATATTCTGATTTTTGTAAGACACCCTTCACCGACCACCGAATCTCCTGGATTGCTGTTATGTCAGCCGTTTCGTAATAATAATTTTTTACAGGCGAGGTTATGGGCCTCGCGTCAACCTTACTTTGAAGGGACTAGCCTGATCATTCCGCTTTTCCTGCATTGGAGAAAAATTACCGGCGGCCACCACGTGGAGGTTCGATCGCACTTCCTCCAGTCAGCTTTTTCTCAAAAAACTTAATTCTTAGCCCCTCCTTCCGTCTTTCTAATCATTGTAGTGTTTTCCAGACTGAAATTATGGCATTTAGTGAAGCCTTATCTTGGCTGAAGTGTAACGTCATATTCGTTAAAGATACCCATATATTCTCGAATAGCCAAGTTGTACTGAAATCCTCGGAAGCATTCTCTACAAATTCAATTTTAGCTCTTAACTGCCGAACATCTCTAAGGGAGAAGGCGGAGCAGTTTAATATTCACCTGTGTTGGATGCCGGGGCATAGAGACATTCCAGGAAACTGAAACAAACTCGCCAAACAAAGAACTACACTACCCATCTTACCAAAATATGATTCTCTAGGCATACCAATCGATACATGCAAAGTCATGTTAAAGCGGGGTGCTATTGACAAAACTAATCGTAGTCGATCAAACGGTACAACTTGTATAGCGACAAAGCAGATCTGACCCAAGCTTGATTAGAAACGCTCCAATCTCTCAAAAAAGATCACACCTCGGTTCTATTGTAGGTGCCATTACGGGACACTGTCTCATAGGCAAGTATGCACCAAGACTAGGAGTCTTCTCGAAGAATGACATCTGCAGAAGCTGCATAGATAAAGAGGTGGGGGAGACCATTACCCATCTTCTCTGTACTTGTCCAGCCCTCTTCCATAAACGTTAACCCCATATGAGAGCTTTCTTCCTCAACGACACTAATGATCTTATCAACACTGATATCAGCAGTATCCTTTGCTTCTAAGTGGCTCAACGACTAGGTGGAGGGAAACTTTCCTGATCCGTGTAGTATCACAATGCACCATTGCTGGTCTAAGTGAGTCGGTTTCACACCTCAACCTAACCTAACCTAACATGGTGAAGCTCAATACAAGTTGGTCATCTGGGTTTGGGACAGGTTGGTTGGTGCAGTAGGGAGGAGGAGGGTGCAGCCGGGTAACGCGTGTTATTTTAGCTTTTAGCTGGTCTTGACGATGTCTTGAGAGGGGGTGACGCCGGGGTTAACAGCTAGTAATCTATATAAATAAGAATGAAATTTTGTGGGGTTGTTATTTATGTAAACTCACATTTACCAACCGATTTTTATGAAATTTTCAACGTATATTATGGGCAGATGGAGGATGGTTATAGGCTAGGTAGCGAAGCGCCCGGGAACTGCTAGTTGACTAATCAAAATTGGTTCCTTAAACTATTTCTTAAGGAATATTATCCGTTATGGACGATGACATTAATCATGCATCTACGTATGTGAGGACTTAATTGATCTTAGTCACAACTCACACTAACAATGCGTCTGTTACTCACATTGGCGCCAATTCTACACATTATCCATTCATAATCGTCACTAGTATTTCTATATCCAAATCTTAGAAAATGTTAGTTACGCAGACACGTTCAGTAGATGCGGCGTTAAGAGAGCGGATACGAACTATTTTTCTCATTTCCTTCCTGCCTCGTAAATTCGATTACGTTAGTTATTTATTGATTAAGGAACTTTTCAAAATGTTAACTCGTCACAAGAGTTCAATTAAAGCAACATCACATCCCTTAGCTAAGAGCTTAGAATTCTTAGCTCGAAAAACGTACATACCTGCTACGTGAATAAAGTAACAAATTTGCCGCTATCTGCTCCTATCTACTACCCCATATTATTTATCAGCTCAGTCCATCCATCCATTAACGGTTAGAAAATCGAACAAATTTCGCATTCCGTCCAATAGACGAAGGCAGAGCAAATTATTCATAGACACACCCGGTCTGCTCCGTCCGTCGTCGTTTGCTTTGGCAGCGTTGGTATTGATATATGAACTGAGCGCGTTTTATGGAATTGTTGCAAATGCCCGAGATCAGTGACTAATTGGATATGGAAGGAACGGGTAGTGTTGTTGTTGTGTAATATGGGTACTGAGTGCTAGACCAGCGCTAGACATTGGTTTGGCAGGAAGAGGGAAATATTATTATCCAATATACGATAACTATTGTCGTCGCGCACCGCCTTTATCATGATCAGCGTTGAACGCACCGTAAACGCACACACCTTGGTATGTAAAAAAGTATGTAAGGCACTCCTCCAGCCATCAGGGTTATTATTGCTATGTCAGTTGCATATTTACCGCATGATTGACAGCAAGGCCCAGAGGTCATTAGGATAACTATTGTGAACTTTTAATGTCCGCAAAAAAAAGGCTGTTTAGCGCAATTTTTAATTGCGAGAAGCTTCCAAGGAAAGCAAAAGCATAGTGAGAGGTTTTTCTTCTTTGTTGGGCTAATATTTCATTTTCAAAATTCATCATATTTGACCCTACAACCGGGGTGCGGTCCTGGCCTCTCGCATTTTGAAAGTTACATATTCTAAATTCCTGTTGTCTGTTTAGTCTTCAGCGTTGTTTATATAACGAATTATTGGATTCCAGGAAACTTAAGCGTTAACTGCAACACACCCATAGGCATTATACTTCAAAGTGCAACAATTTTACGAAATTAGGTAGAATACTTTTGCAAAAATGAAAACTCTATTCAACAACAAAAACCAAACAAAATAGAATGAGTTAACATTCTGACTATTGATTCTTCACACATTCATTCATTTCTGACGATTAGTCGTAAAAGCTATGTGCAAGATGTTTTTGGCAAAATGTATTTTTATAGGCTACTAGATGTTTCCTAGCACACATGAACCCCCGAGGTGGGGGCTGTACTATAGCCTATAACCTTCTCCTACCTGTCAATAACATACATTGAAAATTTCATTAAAATCGGTTTGTAAATATGGACGATATTAACATTTTCCATTTCACAGTACCAGGAAGCGGAAAGGGGTGTACTATTGTCTATAACCTCTCTCGACCTGCTAATAATATACTTTGAAAATTTAATAAAAATCGGTTGGGTAATGTAAGTTTCCATTGATAACAAGCCAGAAAACTTAATATTTATTTATTTGTCGTTCTACCGCCGTATTAAATTGTTGGTCCCCTCCATCTTCCCTTTCAGGGAATTACCTAATGAGGACGAACTTCTCAGTTCGCCATCAGGAAATGAAGACCTGGAGAATACCGTGGTGGAGTTATCTCTGCCTAGCTGTGGTAACGATGCTGCAGTTAGTTCAGATTAACCTTCAACACTCCAAAAAGGCCTCGGCCTCCCTTTAACTTCGTCTTTGTAAAGTCTTGATCCAGGAACCATGGATTGTTAACAACCTGGTTTCTGGAATCAGGACTCCTGGTTATCATCCACTCTATGTATCCGATAAAGGTAAACCTAGATCCAGATGCTAGATGCATATTAGTGAAAAGAAGCCTAAATGTATTTTTACTTCTAAATTCTAGCGACCGATAGACCACCGTGGCGTAGCTGGAAACTGCCAAAGCAAAGTGCTAATGCGTAGTAGTTATCTACCTATAAAGCCGTCAGTGAATCTGTGATCGCAGATGTGTTGCCGCCGTTATTAAAAGCGCCTTCAATGGCTAGGAAAGATACCTTGTAGTGTAGGGAGTATTCAATGGAACGTACTAGCGTTGTCAGAGCTGTTTTCACAGATATATCCAATAGCAATACGTATGTGGATCTGTGGACAGAAGTTTATTGTCAATGCTAGTATGTATCAGTCTTTCCAGAGTCTTTAGGAGGAACGATGATAAACTGATTGCCCTGAGACTTTAACCTTTCTCTATAAATCCGGACCAGATCAAGACAACTCTTTAGAATCGTCTCTAGCAAAGGAAGGATAATATCCGACGTCTTTTGCAGTTCGGCAGGAATAATGCCGTCTGGTCCTGCAGATTTAAATGCTTTGAAGCTAAACAGCGCCCGAAGCATTTTATTTTTGTTTATTAGATCATTGGAGATAGTTGTGTCGGTGTTTTGCTCTTTTCAAACAGCATGGTTGGATTGGAAGATGTGATTTTTCTTAGCCTAGATGCCTGGGAAGATTCTTCTATTTTGCCACAGAAGATACTCACTTAGCTTTCCTTAATTGCTTGGTATAAGTAAAGTTCAAAAATAAAACCGCCACGTGTTTTTTTTCTTTGATTTGGGATCATTTAAAAAATGTTTGACCAATGCTCACATCATTTGGAATCAATTCTATTATACAACAAAACCAATTAGAGAGCAATTAGTAAATTCCCAATGGGAACAGATAAATGTGCAATAATTATAATGAATCTTCAAATCAGATTCGTATCAGACTCAAATCAGATTCATCTCTATTAGAAAATTTTTATTTTTGTCCAATACTCAAACCATCAAAGGGTCAACTAGTTACCTAACTGGTTGAACAAAAAACGATAAATTCGGATTAACTCTGTCGACTCAGTCTGCATCTGGAAAAACGGGTTTCACCCGCATCTATCTACATGCATAAGAACGGAGACTGAATTTAATTTATGTCTGTGCACAGAAAAGAAAGAAAAATAGATACAACGTTGGAGTTTACACCTGGATTAGGTACATTTATATAAATATGGATCAACCCGCTAGTTAATGTTGTTAATTCATTTGTACAGCACACTATTTAGTAAATAAATGTGCTACTTATAAGCATAAATAATAATCGACATTGGCTAGCATGAGCCCGCATAGGTGAATTGGCGAATAAACAGGCACAGTGATGTTATAATAGGGTTCAGCTCCGATTCGTTAAGTTTTTATTCACTTTCGAGCGATTCAGGTCGCTCTTTACATGTGAATATTTAACATTTGCCTTTTGGCTATAACCATTATTACATCCATTTGGTGTACTTTGACGAACATGAGCAAGTATTTTGTTGACATTTGACACTAGTTCATGCACGCGAAAGTCTGTTATAATCGACCCGATAGGCTCCTCTTTCGCTCTTGTTTTAGTCAGAGATCGTCCATAGATCCCAATTTGTGCCTTTCATAGTTGTTTGTGGGTGATTGCTTCTGACGCTGGTTACATCATTAGAGTTCGAAGAGGATCAATAGAGAAATTTAATCTTAAATTAATTGCTTAGAGCAAAGAGTATAGAGATATCACAGATTTTTTATGGTCGTTGAATGAATTCTGGGAAAAGGCAGTTCAACGTTGGGTTAATTCCTGTCATGAGACTCATCAACGCATATTTTTCATATGTGCAGATAACGCCTGTCTTAAGACAGGTTAGCTATTCCAAGAGAGTTAGCAGCGCATCTACAACAACTACATTTACCCGGGCAGCGCCGTTATCCATCCTACAGGGGCCTATGTGCCCGTGAATACCCTCTACCAATCTAAATGTATCTATGAGAAGGCAGTTCAACGCTGGGTTAATTCCTGTCATGAGAGTCATCGGGGCATCTTTTTCACATGTGCAGATTACGTCTATCTCAAGGCAAGTCAGCTGTTCCCATGCATGACTAAGGAATTGTATGAGAATAATAGGATGATTTGAGAAACATAAGGTGATTATGGAGTCATTATTCGATGTATGTAGAATTGTTCTGAATTGATTTTATTCTTATTTTTAAAATATTATTTGCTTAAGTGCTATACGACTTTTAAGAGATAGACACTCTATCTCCAGAACTTTACAAATTTATAATGAATAAAGACAAGTTAAGGGATAGTAAGGAAAATAGCTTGCTTTACTTCTATCATGAACTCATGGTCATGGTGCATTATTATTATTATTATTTTATATGTAGATACAGTTCGCTCTAATCTATAGTAATTTTTTGGACGTCTTTCAAGCTCGCAATTCAATCTCATCTCTGTAGTGTACCTAATATAAGTATTATAGAGTGTAGATTAAGAGAGCAGTTCTTATTAGTATTAGTTAGTATTAGTAAGTAAGTCAAATGTAATAGCTTGTAAGTCATATATGAATTTGAATAAAGTTAGTCTTAAGCCAAAGCGCATCGACTCGTCTTCTTAATTCCGCGATACAAAAATCTCGATTAGATACAACTTTCTCGATAGAGATCCACAGACATTCGATAATGAATCATTAATATTAAGCAACATACCGATCGCTATAAAAAAAGTTTATTTGCGAAAATCAGAGTCACATTTTTACATAACCCAACCAAACCAAGCCAACCCGAACAAAGCCTTCTTAAAGGTTTCTTGCTTTGCCTTATTTTATCATCTTGCAGTCAAACCGGTAACCATTTTGCGACGGTTAGCATCAGCCAGCATCATCATTCTTCATCGCCCAGCCCCCCTATCCAACGACTGCAGCGCAATGCCTTATTCTGAGGTACGACGTTCAACGTACAACCAGACACCACCCGACAGTATCTCTAGCATTTTTTTTACCTCTCCTCATTTTTATTTACACACGATGGCGATACTTAATATTTTAACTCTCCAATATGTTTTGATTTTCGATTTTCGTGGTTCCAAATAACCAGTTTGACATAACGATGGAGCCGCTGTGCTGCCACTTGCTAAAAAGTAGATTGCTGTATATGTACGATATTGTTGGCGTTGTGACGAAAAACACGTTTTGCCAACTGAACGAAGTGTCTTAACTCTTTAGATCTGTAGATAGTTCTTGGTTTTTTTTCCTTTTGGATTTTTGAAAAAAAAATCAATAAAAACACACCAACAAGCTGCAACAGCAAGCTAAAAGACTGAAGGGTCGGTCCATTCGACGATACTTATACATACATGAGTGCGGAGCATATTTCGAGCAGAGTCTGAGAACGAAGAGATACGCGTACATACTTGCAGTGATCTTTAAATCTGATCTGCTCCCTCACAGCACAAAAGCAAAACTTTGCCGATGACCATCAGACCTTTAGCGGTTCAGCTCGTACTAGTATACCATACCGTGCAAAAAAACATCCAACAGGAAGAATGTTGTCGCTTCATTTGTTGTTGTTGGTGCAGTTGTTAGTGAATATAATGCAATGGATCTTCATACTCAGAGTAAAAAGATACATTGTGATAGGATTTACTCCTCGTTTATGTCCCCACTCTCACTCACTTATTCACGTCATTCGTTTCAAGTTATTTTGCCACCAGACAAGACGGGTGATTAGTTGTACTGCAACGATTATGGTCTCCACTCTGGTCATCGGTGCACTCCTAACCTAATCGGAGTTTTCTTTGTCTCCTTCCGACTTTTCCGTATGATTTAACCTTAACGTGCTTCTAATAAGGCTTTGGCAATAAGTTTTTAAGTGGCTACCTGTCTTTGCCATACACATAGTATATCGTATATATAATATATAGGTGGAGTAGAGGCACTAGTATCTGGATAGTGCTAGTTTCCGTAAACTACCTAGTTTATTTAAAAGCAATTAGAATAGTTCACAAAATTAGTCCCAAACATGTATCAAATAGCAATCTTGCATGTATTGCACATCCACATGCAAAGTTTTAAGTAAATTAATGCCTCTTACGATTAGCTAAAATTGTACCCGAAACCATACCAAAGTGACAGGGGTTTCGTGGTGAATGCTTTGCAAATAAAACGCCAAACCGAAATCAAATTTAACAAACTGAGAAATTAGTGTGCTTGCTCTCTCTACGCCATCTTGCTGAGTAAACGAAACCATACCCGTCGATTGCCGGTAGCAAAAACTTGCAAATAAAACCCAAAATCAAACCGTACCCCGGGTAAAGTTTGCAAATAGATCGCCAAACCAAAACCACGAGAGAGAAATTTTAACTCTACCCTGCAAATCGTAAGACCTATAAAGATCTGCTATTAGAATTACACGTCAGTAGACCTAACCTTAGACCTCAGAAGGTCTAAGAGGAATGAATTCTGTGTAGTGTCTGAAAAAAAATAACAAGACTATTTTCAAATTAAGTTATTGAGGCACTATTTAATACTTACTAGCTGTGAATTTAAAATCTAAAGTTTGGACAGTCACTGTGAAACCAAACGCAATTTTCCCAAAACAACTAAAGCGCGACCGCCAGTTTAAGTACCACTGTAATAGAGTAAGAGGTGAGTGTATTGAGTGCACAAAATGCGTAAATCAATGAGCCGCCTACACCACATTCACAGTAAGGCTTTCTGTTACTACTTCTTCCGTAACTATTTGCTTCGTCTTTTGCTTAGGTTATGCTGAAGGCAGTTACCTACACTAACCAGGGTTCACCGGTCTCCATCTCTATCGAAATCATAAACATGCACTGCGCACACAACCACAACTGTTACAATTTATAACGCAATCGAATACGCAACATTTAATTGCTTATTGTATTGCATGAGGACGAGGAGAGGTAAATATATAGAGAGTATCCCTCCCATTCGTTGCAACAAAACCCAAAACGTCCAAGCAAGCAAAGAAGAAAGAACGTCAGCCACAGCCACTGTATTCAGCAATCGTTTTATTCCCATTTCAGTTCAGTTGTGCAAAGTGTATCTACAGCGTGACACATTCAATTCGCTTAGATAAAGCGAACAGAAATAAATATCAGAGCGAGTACGATATACGTACAACTTCGAGAATAGTAAATAAGAATTAAGCGAACTCCAGAAGGAACAAATGGTGGCACTAGCGTACCAGGAAGCGAACACAAATGCACTAACACAATACACTACCAACTACCTACCAAAGTATAGAGTGTTATTTTCAGGTTTTATCTCTCTCTATTGTTTGAGAGAGAAATTGAGTGTAAATTGAGAGAATTATTTTCTACCATCAGAATTGAGAACCAGAAAGATATTCTATCTAATGTCTGAACTGGAACAATCTAATTTTTCTAGCTCTTTGGAAAATCTAATATGAACATTGAATTTGGTATTGCGTTTTGTGGTTCCGCCGTTCCGGAGAGTTACTTTTGAAACTCTATCTACTTTCAGTCACATTTCACAGTCAGAAACAACTCTGCCTCGTCTTTTTTTAAATTTTGAAGTCAGATATTGTATCTTGTATCTTTTCAGAGTATGAGAGTAATTTGGAAGAGTATAGTCAATCCAAATGAAGAGTATTGTTGGTTGAAATTGGAAATTTAATGTTAAAAATGTATCTGCCGGCCAAATGAATCCAATTAAGTGCACACGAACCAACCAATGCTGCATTTTTGCATTATATTCAATTTTTTAATTCTCTATGTAACTACGCGTCAGCATGTCGTTCGTTCTGTCGGTGCTGGAATCTTGCGATAAATGTTTAACCCACTTCCCAAAGCCTGATTTTCTTAAAATTTTGTTCACATTTGAATCTTAGATGACAAGACTTTTTATAAAAATTTGTTTGGGATAGGGCCCCGGGATCAGGGGGCTCCCATACAAAAAAAAATTAGAAAATTCTCCCGATTTTCTTTAAATTTTATGCACACCCGATGACCAACACTTTTATAAAAATTTGGTAGTGATCAGTGATCCGGGTCTCCTATACCAATTTATTTAAAAATTTACTCGATTTTCTTTTATACCCATGTGTATCACCGATGGACAACACTTTTTGTAAAAGTTTGTGGTAGAAATTAGAAAATTCTCCCGATTTTCTTCAAATTTTATAAACACCTGAGGGAACAACTTTTATAAAAATTTGGAAGTGATCGGGTCCGAGGTTTCCAGCTAGGTTCAGCTCGTTCATACATCGCTATTTGAAGTCTAAATTCTCCGGAATAGTGCTTGCTAGCATACGGGATACACATTTTGTATACGTAATACTATAATCTCGGAACTAAGCAAAGATCCGAATTTATAGTCGTAACTGTAGCTAAAAGCAATGCATTTAGTATTGGGTTTTGATTACTGCAATCGTTGTTACAATTGTTCAAATGCAATCTATTCCGATACTATGGGTTAGAGTTCTAGCAATGATTAAAAATTAGAGCCTGTGCTTTTTTTTAATTGGGCTCCAATGTCTCGAATTCTTATAAAACCATATAAAACTGGTACGACCAGCACCTTAGATCAGAGTACTCTCTAAAATCTAAATCCTTTAACAAGGACCTATTGGAGGGCAAGTCTGGTGTCAGTAGACGCGGTAATAACTCCAACAACGTAAATTGAAGTAGACACTGTTCAAACGGTTGCAATTGATTGTTAAGTTCTTGAGTTTAAAGAGACTTCAAAGAGTGTGTTAGGCTTTGTTGGATTTAATAATAATATTATGGCGCGACAGACCGATTGAAAAAGCTTTTATTTTTGAATATTTATTAGAAAAAATAGTAAAAATAAAAATAAATAAAATACAAATACAGTATGACCTCGGTATACGACCGCATTGATTTCTTATTATTTTGCGTTAACCACAGTCGTACTGTAACTAAAAACAATCTCTCAAAGTTTCCATAAAATGTAGCTAATTTATATGAGTAGCCAATAAGTTTTTAAATTAATAATTGTAACTGATCTGCTCCTTTTGTATAGTAAAGTGGCAGCACTGACGACAAGTCTCGGAGACTAGTATTTTGACAACCATTATCGCACAATTTATTAAATTAATACTCTTCCTTATGTATGGTTATTTTCACTCTATTCAATTTCTCTTATTCTCAAAAATTTAAATAAATTCTGTCCCGCGTTCGAGTTGACCAGTTGACAAGCAGCGTTGCCATTTTGACTTAATGTAAGTCAAATTTGAGTTAAATTTTTTTTATTTTTTTTTATGCTGACTTAATAAATATATTGGAATTAAATTAAACTTAATAATAAAATTAAATTAATTAATTAATTAAAATTAAAAAAAAATAAATTGAAATATTAAGTCAAAAGTAGATTTTGCCGATTTATATTAAAAAATAAAAAAATGAGGCTTGAGGCAGAAGCGCGGACAAGTTTGTTCATCGCCGAACATTCGACGGTCAATTCGGTTGCCCATTTATCGAAAGGTTCAATAAAGAATTGTATGACAGCATAATTTCCATTAATACAAAGCTGTAAAGGACCAAATGCATTTTCGTTAATGTTTGGACACCATACTTAAAAAAATTCAATTTAGTTATTGATAAGTCAACTAACGCAAGTGTTCTGCAGCAATAAAAATGCATATATAACTATAATCTTCCTAAACTTCAACTATTAGAAACGTTCGACACATGTGCAATAGCACATGCTGTGTTAGTTGTGCTAGAAGAATACAAGCTCATTATTGCGAATATTTGTGGACTGATAACTTTATATAAAAATTCCTTTAAAACTTGCATGTGTCATTTGTTACAACTTGCTATTTCTGCTGCATCGATAGAATACATTCCAAATGAAATAGAGTTCATGTTAAGTGAAACGTACAATTGGTTCTCTCGGTCTTCCAGCCGACATACACAGTATCAAATTTTGTTCAAATTGATAAATGATGATGGGAACAATCGCTTAAATTTTACACCGTCTTGTTCGACGGTTGTCGGTTTGTCAGTACAATCGGCTGTAATATGAATTCACAATAAATTCCTGGAGCTTAAAACATATTGTTCGTATTGTATGAACATAATGAAAAATGTTTTAAGCTGGCAAGTCTCAGACAAATCTTTCAATGTGACCTAATCTATGCATATTTATAAAAGGTTTTTCAATAGGGAACTTAACAATAACATTTGCAGAGCCATATCGGAGAAGTTCCGGCTCTTCAAAAGATCAAAATACTTCAGTTCTTGAGTTGAGAGTAGGCGCTCGTAAAGTTACAACCACTGGCTCAGAATTACGTCATTTTATTAATTACCAAACTGTGCTCGTTTGTGAACTTCAATATGATAGAAACTAAAACCTTGACTGACATTTTGATCATAAAATTTTTAAGGGTAAATTTGTATTGTCTCTATTGAAAAACCGTTTACTTTCTAAAGCTTATTCTACAAGACATCCAATGAGTATATAAGAAATTTTAAAACGACCAATTCGATTTCTTAAAAGTTTCTAAAAAGAAATTCCGAGGTTTTAATACTGATTTTAATTAAAAATAAATTGTTAAAGTTTATGATATCGATATATTTAAAACAGAAATAGACATTGACTCTGCTGAAATGCAGTCTAAACCTATTTTACGGAGTTGAATGTGAGGCAAAGCCTTTTCTACATAGAAAAAAAAACTGTATCACTAAAATCAGAGAATTTGGGAGTAATTGTGGATTTTCTTAAATTGAGTAAACAGTATAGTTACTGGGTGTACTTGGTGTACTGGGTTTACTGGGTGTACTGGGTCACTCAGTACTGGTGGTTCTGAGTTTTTAGTAAAACTCATTAAAGAATTCCAACAAAGAATACCAAAAAACTTAAAGATATAAAAACAAATTAGCTTTTCGTCGTTTGGTGAGTGCTTTCGGGTGAAACTAAAACCGCTAACTCGAACACTAACGTAATTCAAAGTTAATCTTACAGACTCTGAAAATATTTTAAATCAGTGGAATAGTATATGGCCTGGGACTGGGAAAACACAACAGTACTAAAACAGTACAAATCAGTTGAGAAGTTTATAATTATAAAGACGCAAGTGGTGAAAGTCCATTCCAAGAACTATTCTACTTTGCAATGTCTGTGCGAGTTTTACCAATTTCAAACGCAGAAGTCGAAAGAACTTCCACATTTCCCAATACCACATGAAATCTATATTGTTACGAAATTCAGACTTTCGAGTTCGTAAAGGATTTTGCAAATAAAAAACACAACACAAAAGTTTATTAATTTAAAAATAATAACTTCAATTAACTAACAGCAAAAATAGCACAAGTTCACAATTTTTACTGGTGATAACTTTAAATGTACACAAAAACACTTATTACAACAATACTTGTAGTTCACTACTATATCTGCAATATCTTTTTAATTGCACTGGTTGAATTCCAAATAAGAACTAATTTAATTCGGCCCAACACCTCTATTTATACTTAATCAAAGGCTTCCAGAAACGTCCAATCTTATAGTCAGAAATATCGGGAAAAGGCCAGAAAATTGTAGCCTTATTTACAACTAACGACACTTATATGAGTCATCTTCTAAAAATAAACTACATGTACAACTATGTTAATATAAGCCACCGGGAAGCCAGGCCGGAGCTAAAAATGATAATGAATATCAGCCAGATTTACCAACTTATTTTTATAAATAGATTTTAAGGTGATAGTTAACACTCCTATGCCAATCCCTGGGGGTTGGGAAATATAAAATGTTAATGTCAGCTACATTTATCCGCCGATTTTTATGAAATTTTCAATATACATTATTGTCAGGTGGTAACAGAGAGGCGTATATTCATGTGTACGAGTAGGGAAGCGCCCGGGATCGGCTAGTAATAATAACAATTGGAACGAATGCTATATACTATAATATAGTGACTTCCTGAGAACGAAGTCAAAAGTGACGAGGACTTTTTATTTTATATACTCCTGTACAGCTCATATTTTTTTTAATTTTTTACTCAATTTGTTGACTAAATACAATAATTTAAAATTAAGTCTTTAAGTCAAATTTGACTAAATCGGAAAAGTGGCAACACTGGTTACAAGTTGCATTGTTCATATTTAACAACAACCATTTCACAAGTTCACACAATACTCTTTCATGTTTCCATTTAGCTTCGTCGTTCTTTGTGTCTAATTTCTACAGCGTTCACTGGTTTTCGTCGAGAATGCTGTCGTAATTGGAAACCAAACGCTCACAATACCAAGCAAATCGAAAGCGCTGTAAATAGTAAATAATACTAAACTACTTTATATGAGTATGAGAAACCAGCCAGCCAAAAAAAGTCAAAGAACCAGAATCCAACCTACTGGTGCTGGGTGAGAACTGCTGATATCCTGAAAATGAGACCCTGAGAGTAGTGAAACTGAAAGCATTCACCAACCAAACACCGTTAATTTTTATGAGATGGTGTCGTCGACAATCGATGTCAACATTTCTCAAAGCTGGTTTCTGCAAATGGAACGCTGCTTTTAGTTTGCTATTCAAAAGATACAAAAGTGTTCCATTCCATCCTGACGCTGGTTAATAATTGAAGAGAGTAAAACCAGAGTCAAGAGAATAAATTGAAGTAAAAAATGTGAGCGTAGTTTACGCTCAATATCTCTTTGTATCTTCAGCAATCGTTCGGTTTCTGCTGGTTCTTCAGTCTGTGAACAGGCGCCGAGCTCTGCACAGCATTTTCCATAGTCGTTTGAATCTGCGAATTTCTGTCAAGCCGAAACCGAGCGCGAGAGCGATTCAGTGATAAATCCAAAAATAAGTAAAAGATACCCAGGAAAAAATTATCGTGCAACTTAAAGATAAGAAAAATAAAAACCATCAGAATTACTCATTCACATTGTGTCGTTGAATATTCGTTTATTTGTTTTGTTAACTGTTTTTGCGTGTCGTGTTCGGATTGAGTGAGTGCGTCGTTCGACGACCATTTTCAGCCAGCCGCTCAATAACACCCTCATCACCGCCGCCAAGCCGACTTACCAATCGTGGTCAGGTCATCGTCACGAACGAGTAACCAACTTGCACACATTCTTGCCAAATATATTTTATCTCGGTACGGTATCGGTACGGTTTATATCCGCCCCCCGAATCCTTAACCAAGAAAGTCTGAATTCGAAAATCTACGTCGTCATCGCCGTCGTGGTCGTCTTCGTCGAATCGTTGCCCTATTGTCCGTTCCTCATTGTCCCACAAAGGGCATCATCATCAGTGCAGCAGTCATTTAACCGGCATCACGCTGACGTCATAAAACCCAAACTCGTAATAACGACGACGCATCTACAAAAGATACATCTTGTTCCTCCTCAGTTGGATCATCAGCTACTACCTACTCTAGATACTTGTTGTATCTGAGTGTATCTGTACATCTTAAAAAAGGTGCTAATTCAAACAAATTTAAAACAAGAAATTCAATCCAATTAGATATTTATGTTTATGATGGCTGATGAGTGTGTGTGTGTGTGTGTGTATTTTCGTGTTGTCATCTTCTATTTTCGTTATGATGCTTTTTGTTGCTGTTCCGTGTAGTTGGTGAAAAGTTAAAATAACTAAAACACAGCAAACAGCAACATCGTTCCTCCATTCCTTTTCAGATATATATGCATAAGTGTATCTTTAAGTTATATTTACCAAAAAATCAGTTTTTCTCAAACATTTTTTACCTTTGCTGCGCGCTCATTTTTGTGGTTGGAGAAAAAAAAACTTATATTCTCTCATCTTCTGCTTTTTCTATCTGTGGGATACGCAAGTCGTGTCAAGTGTAAAGCCAAAAAACCTGTGATGTGTGTGGTGCACCACAGCATCTTCTACTACAAACGACAGTGTTTTATTTTATTTTTGGATACAATATGGTTCAATATGGTTTGAGATATATTTCTTGATATATCTACCTACCATATGCTGTAGTGTAACTGTTGTAGATAGAGATACTCGCACTTGTCAACGGATTAAGTTCAGATTCGTAACATATTGAGAGTGAAAAATTTATATTTGTGTCGTGGCATAAAAACAAATAAAATTATATAAATCTGGAGGATCGAATTTGGATACACAATGTTATAGACCTACACTGACACAAAAAAGGAGAAAGCACCAAACTGATATCCATCCGCTGGACTTTTTAATATACTGGATATTGTCAAAAGTTATGTTTCATATCATAGCACCCGTCTTCTGTAACTTTGGTTCATATTATTAACAGCTGATATGACTTAGACTCTGTCAACAATCAAAGACTATTGACAGATAAAGTCTAAGTCATAGTAGCTGTAAATGCCACAAGTATTTGCCTATCAAATTTGAACTTTTTTAATATAATCGGCAATACTGCGTCTTCACCTGTCATCCATCACCCATATGCTAGACTTTAATCTCATGACATGTAACATTTTGGCGTGCCATATGTTTCTGTTATATTGTCAGCTGTCCCTGTCCTAAGTTTTCACAAGCAAGTGCAATAAGTAATGTAATTTGTATCTATATACATATATACACATTTAAGAGGCACCGTCGCTCTTGTAGCTAGTGCGTTAGACTTCTGAGCAAGAGGAGGTTCGAATCCCAGAAACACCAAAAGTACTTTTCACGGCCCTACCTCTGGCGAATGTCTGACAAACGTCGGAGAGTAATAACTTGTCACGAAAAGCTTCTCAACTCGCCTTGCTGAAACGGCATTAAATCGTAGGTCCGTTTCATTTGTGTCCAAAAATATAACACGCACGATACGAATGATCCCGATAAGCTAGGCCTTGAACCCCACCGGTCTGCCGCGGCAAAGTTCAATATGAAGTTCAGTTAGAAATTTAATTTATATCTATACATATCTAAGTGTGCACAGTGGATGCAGTGGTTTGTGCGTCAGGAGGTTTGAGTTTCATACCCAAGAAACACCAAAAATATTTTTCACGGTACCACCTTTCGTGAATGTCTGACAAAAGTCAGAGACTTTAACTTGTCATGAGAAAGTTTCTCAACTCGTCTTTCGGATATGACTTTGTTAGGTCTCTGTACAAAAATCAAAGTGCTTGGTTGTATTTATGGAGTGCCAACGTTGTTACTGTTCGGCTTCCAAAAATCTTCCATAAATGCCAATATTTAAGCTTGCCTGACTCAAGCCTCACATTGGTTCCGGACCAGTAGGAATATTGGAAGAACCACTTCTTGCAAGTGCATCAGCAAATTCATTTCCTTTTATTCCTGTATGTCCCGAAACCCAGATAAGAGTGACGGAATTCCATCATGAAATAGAGTTTAGTCTTCTCATAAATTCTAGAACAATCTTCGAATTGACACAACGTGGTTCCAATGCTAGCAGCTTGGCTGTCACTTGCAAAGTTTCGTCCTTGTATCTTTGTATAGAGACAGCCCAGTTGGCAACTTGTAAAATAGCAAATATTTCTGTTTGTTAAACAATTTGCCATTTTCCAAGTGCGAATGCCTCCTTAGAATTCTCATCTAAGAACCATCCTGTACCAGTTTCTTCATCTTTAAGAGAACCGTCAGTGAAGAATATTGGTTCGAATTCCCTAAGGATCTCAGTTGAATTTGTTTCCATACCCACTGCTATGCTCATAGCTCCAGACCTTATTCTTACGAAGTCGACACATAGCTTTTACTGCTTCCATCTGACTAACTATATCCAGTGGTGGCACTCTTTCTGCGAGTAGACTCGCCATTTATTTGTGTCGAGACCATGATTTTGGCTCGGAGTCTTGCGACAATTTCCGCAGGCTTCCGGGGTTTTCCAGGCAAGCGGATTGTCGCTTTTACCAGCTTTTGACGTTCCCCTCTGTTTACGAAAAAGGTACTGCCTTCAAAGGCTGGTAAAGCTCCAACTTTTGATGAAAGCCATTCGAAGGGGCGTTCATTGGAAAATTGCACTTTGATGGTGCCCTGATCCAGGCTCATTCCCTCAAATGTAGGTGAATCTTTTTCCACCACAAATTTCCAAAGGCGTTTTTAGACAAAGTCAAGTTCTTTTTTGGACATCTTGCCTTCATCCTTCGTCGCTGATAAAGGGTGTTTTTTTAGGAGGTTTGTTTTTCCGATAGATGTCGTTTTATTTTATGACAGTTGTTTTGACAGCTCAAAGTGGCATTTCTACTCAGTATTGTTTGGCAAATCATTATGAATAGGTTAACTCCAGAACAACGTTTTCAAATCGTGGAAATTTATTTTCAAAATCAGTGTTCAATTAAAAATGTTTATAGAGCACTTCGTGAATTTTATGGTGCACATAATCGTCCGTCAGAGACCACCATAAAGAACGTAATTACCAAATTTCGGTCTACATTCACTCTTTTGGATGCCAAGCCACCGACAAGAATGAGAAGAGTTCGTACAGAAGAAAATATTGCTGTCGTTGAGGCCAGTGTCGAAGAAAACGACAATTTATCGATTCGTCGTCGTGCTCAGCAAATTGGACTTTGTCCATCGACTTTATGGAAAATTTTACGTAAAGATTTGGGTTTGGTGCCATACAAAATTCAATTGGTGCAAGAATTAAAGCCACACGACCATCGTTTGCGCCGTGAATTCAGTGATTGGTCGTTAAATCAATTGAACGAAGATCCATTTTTTTACCGTAAAATTCTCTTCAGTGATGAGGCGCATTTTTTGTTAAATGGATACGTCAACAAACAAAATTGTCGCATTTGGAGCAAAGATAATCCACACGCCGTTCAAGAATTACCAATGCATCCTGATAAATGTACTGTTTGGTGCGGTCTATGGGCTGGTGGGATCATCGGTCCATATTTCTTTAAAAATGAGGAAGGACGACGCGTTACCGTGAATGGAAATCGATACAGAACCATGTTAAATGAGTTTTTGTTGTCAAATCTTGAAGATATGGATATGGATGAAATGTGGTTTCAACAAGATGGTGCCACTTGCCATACAGCACGTGAAACAATCGACTTATTGAAAGAAACTTTCAACGACAACATTATTTCGAGAAATGGTCCGGTGAATTGGCCTCCGCGTTCGTGCGATTTGACGCCACTCGATTACTTTTTGTGGGGATACGTGAAGTCATTGGTTTATGTGGATAAACCTCAATCGATTGACGCTTTGGAAACCAATATTCAACGTGTCATTGCTGACATACGCCCTCAAATGCTTGAAAAAGTGCTGGAAAATTGGACCTCCAGAATGACATTTGTGAAAAATAGTCGTGGTAGCCATATGCCAGAAATTGTGTTTAAATGTTAAATGCCAAAAAATTATCTACCAAATAAAAAAAAATTTTGGTCATTTCATAATTTTATATGTGTTTTATTCAAAAAAAAAAATCGGCAACCTCTTAAAAAAACACCCGTTATAACAGATGTCAATACTTTGGCCGCTATTTCAGAATAGCTGCGCCTCTGTGTCGACTTGTCTACATCAGCGAGTGTTAAAGCTTTTTGCAAGCAGTTCATTTCTGGTACAGGTCCTGTCTTCAGTTGGATTGGATTTTTCTTTTATTCTCATTGGCGACTTCATTGGTATTTCACAAGTTCCCCAGATACGATGATTCCTCACTAGTTCTAGGTTGTTTGCCGCCCGTGGGAATTGATTTAGTGTTCTGTGATAAATCGGCATCATTCATAATCATATTTTCATTTCAGCCAATCTTTTACGCCTCCTCTTCTTTGTCCATCGCTTTTTTACTTTAACTGGGCTTTATGCCCAGTGTTGTCTCATCCACTTTACCGATTCTCTCCCGTACCTCAAGGCTATTCCGAGTTACAGGATTACTCGTTCTCGGTGACGAGACGTCATTAGACACTTGTTTAGGATTAGAGGTACTTACTGTCTATCGCTTTCCTGTACTGTCTGTCAGACCAGTTGAAACCTGATCATCCAAATAGTACTAGGTAATCGACCAACCACCTTTCTTTCCTCCCCTAAGAAGAGTTCCATCAGATTCTGCAACAGATGTTGCAAGGATGACCGTCGAGTCTAAACCTGTGTCATTCTCCAAGAAATGACATCCCATTGACTCAGTCAACGTGTTGCCCTCCGATTATGAGTCACTTATAAAAGTGAGGCCAGTAGCTTGCCATCGATCGGGTTTGGGCCTGCATATCCGATGCACAGGCCGCTGGCGAACCATCGGGGGGGATTTCCAGGATCCTGGTTACCTGGTTACATGCAGAGTTTAACAAATTGCGGTTTCCCTCCTTAAAAAAGGTTGGATTGGTTCATTGACGAGCTTCTAGCTTCTACCATAAGGTTATGGCTTATCACACCACGGAAGATAACTGTGGCGCCGTTCCAGGTGACTAGGGTCCGTGTGGTTGTCAGACCCTATACTCTAATTCAAGAGCGCCCTTGCGGGGACTATTGTTTTAATATCATGTGCTTTTTATTTTGCCACTTGGAACCCTGTGTTTGTAGTCTAATAAAATGTCGAGTGGTATCACTTCTGTATTGCATTTGTTGCAGTTACTATACCCTTGTGCCATGGAACTCCATCTACTGCTTTAAGTTTTTTTTTTAGTTCTAAAGCCGTAAGGCAGCTTCAATACCAGATATTGTAATGTCCATATAATCTTGGACCAAGTTTGGTGTAGTTGGTGAGAAAATGCATCGCTCAGAGCGTGGATCTCTGCTATGAGCGGTGTATTTTCCAACCGCTCTTTGGAACGCTAGTTAGTAGGCGCGCTTATCTGTTCTGATTGGCGTTGGGTTTACTATGTTAGGTATGTATGTTGAGTTTTGTCATTTCTTTTGGGTCTATTTTATGTTTGTTTTGTTTGCACTCAACCATATATCGGGTGTTTTATTTTTGATACCACACGTAGTCGTAGAGAAGCCAATGCGTCATCAGCGGGAGACTGTGTGGTTTGCTGTTTGGAATGGCGTTTCAGCGTTTCAGCCAACAGAAAGCGATTCAGATGCAATTTTAAATAGACAGGCCAATTGCCCGCTAGACAGACAATAGTCCTTTTTAAAAATTTTCCTCGCGCTACAATTCGACTGTTGGTCTGAATTGTTCTGAAGGGCACTTTCCAGCAATTCCATTTGCAATAAACTTCAAGTCATAGTCTAATTATACCTTGTCCTTGGTTAGTAAGTTTGTGGTATAATTTTCGCCTAAATTTGTATGCGGAAATAAGTGGGCGCTTATCTTAACTTTTATTACCAACCGACGAAGAAAATGAAACGACATCATCACGTAATTGCCAAAGGGGAATAGATGCTGCCATCAGTGCGGTGGGGCAAAAACACTACTTTTTAATTATACGTATGCATACCTATACAATGTGGTGTCTCTAATCAAAACCCACACCCTATCATGTTCTTGTGTGTGCGTGCCTATGCGTTCTCATTTCGACACGCGATTGATAGCCGCCGACGACAATGTGTTTATTTTTTACTCAAATTCGAAAAAAATGTACGTTTGATGAACTCTTGGTTGGAAATTTATTTTTGAGGGAATATTTTAGTACTTGAATTTGTATGCATGTATCTATGGATTTACCTAACAACTACAGTCATAGACAAACGCCGGAGCGGCCGGCTAGAGTAGTTGTGTGAGAATTGCGTGTGAGGTTGATTTGTTGTTGACTTTGTTGGATACTGCGTTGCTGTTGTTATTCCTTGCAATACGTTTGCCCTAAACGTGCTAGCCGGGAGGGAAAACACAGGAACGTTTTTTTTTCGCTCTCATATATTCATAAGAAATCATTCCATTGTATGCTTAACGACATGGAATAGGAAGAGACCCCTTCAAGCAGCCTACCCGAAAATCGTTGATAATGTAATGTAGATCGATATATTTAGTGCCTAATGTGTGTGTGTTTTAGGTGTAGCTGTGCAGTTGTTGTTTTTTCGTTTTTTTTTGTGGCTAGTCAGCCAGTTAGTGGTTTGTTTTACTTTTTTCTCCCAATTCTTTTCAAAGCAAGAAAGAAAATGCGTGTTTTGTAGAAACTGTGCGGGTGGCAATGCTAATGGAAATTCAATCTTTTTGTTTTAGATTTATTTACATTGTGTCATTTGTATGATTTTGTTTTCAATAAAATGGAAAGGGAAATACAAACTTCATACCTACGAAAATAAGCAAACACGACCTATCCGAGTTATGACAAAGAAGCTACATCGGTCATCTAAGCCAGAAAGCACAGGGACATAAGTTCTAATATTTACTTTTGGGTCTTGTGAACCACTTAAATGGAATTAGGGACTTATGTCCCAACCGATCGACGCCGTTAAAAACATAAGCCTCATAAACGTTCACGCATCTACAGCAGAGGATACCCCAGATGATGAAAAAAAATTAATTTTTTGAATTAGTCGAACGGGAACTCTATGCTTGTCCTCAGAATGACATAAAAATCGTTCTGGGGGGTATGAATGCCAAAATAGGTAGGGAGCCAGTATTTAAGCAGTACATTGGCACCGATAGCTGACACGAGAACACTAATGACACTGAATAACGAGTCATAGAGATGGCAGCAAGCAAGAAATATGGTCGTTGCGAGTACAAGGTTTGAGCGTAAAAATATTCACAAAGCCACCTGGGTATCTCCTGATGAAGCCACTTGCAACCAAATAGACCACGTGTTGATAGACCGCCGCCACAACCGGAACCTGATGCCGGTACGAACTTACCGAGGTGCCAACGTCGATTTGGACCACTATCTTGTGGGTATGGTGTTCTCAGCGCAGATTGCATCATCACGAAGGACTGCATCCGCGAATCAGATTCGTGTCAACACGGCTGCCCTTCGCAACGAAGAGACCAGTAACAACTACTGTCAAGTTTGAATATAGCCGACAACAGGGGTTGAACTGCAAACTCAAACTACTGCTTCCAGCCCGGTACTCAGACCTACTACAATCTTATATATCAGAAAGATTCTTCAGAATCAAACAACTAATATAAAGAAAAATTCGTTTTTCTGGTACAAACTTTTATGTATACGTCGAATATATTCATAAAATATATGTTTTTGAGGTCGGGCCAATTTCAAAGTATTTTCTTTTTTCCCCGTATCACGCACTCCACACGTGACTCGCGACACTCGTTGACACTGAGCCGCTTAAAAAATTTCAGCACTCTAGCTCGTGCGAAAGGTTGTTAAAAAAGACCTAAAAAAAAGAGAAAATACCGCGATTTCAACCCATCACACGCGCCATACCCGAAATGCGACACGCGTCATAACAGGAATATAAAAAATTTATTTTTGGACTTAGGCACTAGAAAAAAACAGCTCTTTAAATACTAAATAGTGTAGAAGGTGGTTAAAAAAAACCTCAAAGAAGCCGAAAAACGAAAATTTCAACCCATAACACGCGCCACACGTGACACCCGTCTCACGCAGAATATAAACAATGCTATTTCGGACGTAGATACTCACAAAATGTCAGCTCTCTAAATCAAAGAAGTCAAAGAAGTCTAAAGAACAAAAATGTCAACCCATCACACACGACACGTGTCTCACGCGGAATATAAAAAATGCTATTTTGGACTTAGATACTCACAAAATTTCAGCTCCCTAAATCGTGTGGAAGGTAGTTAAAAAGAAGCTCAAAGAAGTCGAAAAAACAAAAATATCAAACGATCACACGCGACACGCGTCTCTCATAGAATATAAAAAATGCTATTTTGGACTTCGATACTCACAAAATTTCAGCTCTCTAGGTCGAGTGGAAGGTAGTTAAAAAGGACCTCAAAGTAGTCGAAAATATAGACAAAAAGAAAAGTTTCTAACAAAGGGAAGCCTATTCTGACCTAAAGAGAATTCAAGCAGGTGTTCCACAAGGCAGTGTACTGGGACCAACCCTTTACCTCCTATACACTACTTTCTGGGTGGGTAAGGTGGTTTATGGGTGGTGGAGATCATTGGGTTGGGCTTCAGTTGGTATAGGGTCGGTAAACGTTTGGTCAGTTGGGTGGTGGTCGGTGGGTTGGGCAACTGGGAAACGCTGGCTATTTCCGCTAGTATTTTACAAAAATAAAATAAAAAGACATTGAATAATTTTCTTTAGTTTTTTCATATTAGGTAGAACATTTCTTTATTATATGACCTAATTTTTATAGAGAAAGAGAAAGTGAGAAAGAAAACATATTGAAGTGATCCATTGAAGCATTTATGGACGAACTATGGGCTGCCTGATATACTCTGACGTGAAAACGATTTTCAAATCGAAATTTCTAGATCTGTAAAGCTTTTGTGAAATCTTAAATCCGTCTGAAATTGACAGATGGCAGCATCGATGCCATTAATTATGAAATAAAATATCAATCAAATGCGCTCCTGCACAAGTAAATGCGCTGAACCCAATTTTTCGTGACTTTTTCGCATAAATTGGGCGATTATGCCGGCTATTTCGCGTTTAATATCTAATCCTAAGACATATACCGTGGATTTGACATTGCCTTAAAGGGAAAAGACTGGACTGATCCGTTTCTGCCTAGCACCCTTACTTTTCCAGCATGTTCTTCGTCGCTCATGTAAGCAGGGTGTCATTGAACTTGCGATACATTTTTAACTTCCCAGAGCCCGATTTTAATGAAACGTTATACACATGTGTATTTCCGGTGACAATACTTTTCATTTAAATTTGGTAGTGATCGGGCCGGGGTCCCGGGGCTCCCATACACATTTTTTAACAATCATGCTATATAGAGGCGTCAGATTGCCATATACTATAATGACTGTGTTCCTGTGTGCAACGCTGCTATACGATTTGAACTACAAAAGCAGACAGTGTGTTTTTATTTTTCACCATTTATAGTTGATTACTTTTAGGCGCATATTTTGGTTATTAGAGAATTTACATGAATATTTTTATGGGTTGTTGTTTTACATGTTATCTTGCAACACTTGTTAAAAAATATAAAGCCTTAGGAGCCACATCCGCGTTAAAAAATTCTCCTTTCAAACCCACCTTCGACGAGCACTCAAATCTAAGTTCCATGAATCCTTTAATGCTATTTAGTACCTTTGTCTTAGGCATCAGAAATTTGGAGTTAAAGTTTTGAGAGAATGTAGTAGGCTTGGTTGGCGGTACTTCTGTTTCGTCTTCAATTGCAGAGCCATTACTGCATATTCTGTTTGCCGACGTAGTCACTATGTAGTCTATTATGTATGCTCCTATTAAAGTGCAGAACAAAATGCCGCCTTCACATTTAGGATGATATCTGTATCATCTTCGCAAGTCAGTTTATCTCCCTTTATCCTTTGTTGTTATTGTTGTTGTATTTAAAATGTTATAAATGTTCCTGAGGTATGCAAAAGAAGAAGTTGAAGGAGATGAGTTGCTCAAATGGCTAGTGCGTTACACAACTGTGCGGAAGGTTTTAAGTTCGAATCACAGAGAAATACCAAAAAGCTTTTTCACTGTCCTACATCTCGCGAATGTCTGACACACTTCCGACCGTAATAACTCTCATGAGGAAGTTTCTAAATTCGATTTTCGGATATAACTTTAAATTGTAGGACCCTACAGTTTGTGTGAAAAATATAACACGCACGGGTGGTCCGCGAGAAGCTAGGCTCTGGACCACAACGGTTGTGTCAATATTATTATTGTTATCGTACGGAAGAATTATCCTCATATAGCTCGGAATGCCAGGGCCGGATTCTGGTTTTAGAGCCAAATATGATTATGATAGAGATAGCTATACAATTTAAAAACTCTAATAAGCAATCCATGCGGTTTCCAATGCATTGTCTGTAGACCTATAGTAGTGAAGAAAATTATAGCACTTACAGGCACTACATTACAATTTAGATAAAAATAATATTTTTTCGAAAAAAAAACACATGTCTAACAGTATAACCTTGTGGGACATCACTTTTTTTTTGCTGTTATTGTCTTGCCTTGTTTCAAAAATAAATGCTTCGTTTTAATTATTTAAAATTCCCAATGAAGGAACCCACTCTTTATAACAAAACCAAGTTTTTTGTGTTTTTTTGTAACAACGATTCACAGAAACATAAAAACCCCCAAACATATGCGAATAATTTTAATCATTTGTCTGTTTTTACGAGTATTATAATTTTAATGAGATTTTAAAGACCACTCAAAAATTTAAGACGCTCACGCACATCAGCAAAAAAAAACCATTGACATTGCAATTCCCAGCCAAACATATTGCGGCAGATATCTCTGTTAACAAAATTGAAATAAACACAAATTAATGTCAATGCCATTATCAACAGAAGATGGGGAGAGAAAAAAACCGGTTCTTCGGCTTCTTATAGTTTTTGTGAACAATTTTTTTGGGAAAAAATATCAACTTTCAACAATAAAAATGTGTCATACGTGTGAATGCTTTGTTTTCTTTTGGGTCATCAGAAAATCGGCAAAATAGGAAGATCTGAAGTTATGTAAGTCTCTTTTCGAAACGATGACTTATTTGGAGAACCTAACTTATAGCAATTAAGTCTCTGGGCGAGGTGAGCTATATACAATTATACCAACTTAATTGGGATGGCGGCAAATAATTCAATAAGTCTGAAATAAATCTTCGTTATGAAAAGGTCTTATGCATTGAGTGAGTTGGGACCATAATTTCCGTCTTGTTTGGAACCTAAGATTTTTTCCTTAGACTGATAAAGCATCAAATGAAGAGCCCTAAGCAAAAATGGTGATATGTAATTTCATTAAAGGGTTTCATTAGATTGCTGATCCAACTTGGTTTAGTGTTAGATTTGGTGTCTCGATTATGGTAATTGTCATCAAACAAAAGCATCCAAACACCAGACCAGCCGCTAAAAAGAGTTCCATAATTTAATTCACACAGAGGTTACCAAAAAGGTGAAAAAGACATCAACCTTGATGAGCGACTTAGACTGGGGGTGTATGCGCAAAGTTTGAGTGTGAAATGCCAATTTAAAGTAAATAATGTCGCGAAAATAAATATAAGTGTACCACGATCTGTAAAAGCTAAAATAAAATAACAGATGCTCAAACATAATATCGTGTATTGCTAAACCAATTGTATCAATTAGGAAAAAATGTTATGCTCAGGCGGTTTTGAAATAAACGTTTTGCGATTGAAAATGTGTGAAGAAATGGGTTTTTCATTAAGTGCGCCTCATATTGTGTTTTAAATAAAACCGCTTGTGCTTGAGATGATACAAAAAATATTTTGAATTAAAGTAGGTACCATCGATGCAAATAATGAATCATTCTAATTAAAAATCAATCAAATGTCCTCCACGGAAATGTCAGCATGAGTAATAAAATAAATTGGCATAAATCGGGCGATTTTGCGTGTGATATCGGTCCTTAGGTCGTCTAAAGTCTCTGGCTTGGCCAATGAACGCTCCAGCAAAAACTCGCATCAAACCTTTAATTTTTGTGGGTGTGCTGGCATTTAATTTAATTCGACAAATTAGCTTCTTACTAAAGCTGCGGACCCAGAAATGATTAATGGATTAATGGATTTGTTTACAAAAGAATTATCAAAATTAATTTATTTAGCGCACTCTCTGTGCTTTGGAGTGATTGTAGTTATATTCCCTAATATCATTTAAATGTAAATGTAAAAAAACTTTATTTTTCGGGTACAAACTTTTATATATACATCGAAACACGCCACACAGTCGTTTATTATTTGGTAATAATCGCCCAAATATCTGTTTTTGAGAGCGGAGTTATTTCAAAGAATTTCCTTTTTTCCACGCTTCACACGCGCCACACGCGACACCCGTCAGAAGCGTGTGATATCGGTCCTTAGGTCGTCTAAAGTCTCTGGCTTGGCCAATGAACGCTCCAGCAAAAACTCGCATCAAACCTTTAATTTTTGTGGGTGTGCTGGCATTTAATTTAATTCGACAAATTAGCTTCTTACTAAAGCTGCGGACCCAGAAATGATTAATGGATTAATGGATTTGTTTACAAAAGAATTATCAAAATTAATTTATTTAGCGCACTCTCTGTGCTTTGGAGTGATTGTAGTTATATTCCCTAATATCATTTAAATGTAAATGTAAAAAAACTTTATTTTTCGGGTACAAACTTTTATATATACATCGAAACACGCCACACAGTCGTTTATTATTTGGTAATAATCGCCCAAATATCTGTTTTTGAGAGCGGAGCTATTTCAAAGAATTTCCTTTTTTCCACGCTTCACACGCGCCACACGCGACACCCGTCAGAAGCGGGATATCAAAATGGGCCCCTGACATTGAGCCGCTCACAGAATTTCCGCGCTCTAGGTGGTGCGACAAAGACATCAAAAAACGAGAAAATGGTGCGATTTCAAACCATCACACGTGCTACACGCGACACATGTCATACGTGGAATATAAAAAATGGTACTTTGGACTTAGATACTCACAAAATTTCAATTCTCTTGGTCGTGTAGAAGTTGGTTAAAAAAGACCTCAAAGAAGACGAAAAATAAAATGTCAACCTATCACACGCGACACGCGCGAATATAAAAAATGCAATTTTGGACTTAGACACTCACAAAATTTCAGCATTCTAGGTCGGTGTGGAAGTTGGAAGTGTGAAAGAAAGGACCTCAAAAAAGTTAAATAAAAGTTTTTAAAAATTTAAAGAAGGGGCTATGACCAGAGCAATATATGTGTTTTCTACTTTTACATGGATCACTTTATTGTCGGTGTAAATAATTCTTAAAGCGTATATAATTGGCACGCAAACGGCACACATTTTGAAAGAGGGCGTGTGCAATGTCAACAACCGCTTAGCCCAAGTCCGTTCATTCTTTTTGGACCAAATTTTCAGTTCAGTCTGCTCGGTAAACTTTTTTTTTATTAGATATTTACATAAACGCTGGTGTTCCCCAAGGCTCTGTTTTTTCTCCGAAACTTTACACTTTACATAAACGCTGGTGTTCCCCAAGGCTCTGTTGTTTCACCGACACTTTTTCTCATTTTCATTTATGATCTTCTGTCCGCTACGTCTTATCCAATTCATTCTTTCGCTGACAACAGCACATGCAGCTTTTCATGAGTTCATAATTTAAATTTAATGTTTCTATAACCCAATAAATACTCTGGCCAAATATTAAACTTTGAGCAATTCCGTTTACAAAGTTGAATGCTTACACTATAATAGTATAATACATAATCCAAAATAAATTTTTGAAGTGAAACTCTCAACGTATCAACCGTGATAAGTGTGGCGCTCTAAATGCTCATCAGTTTACCCTAAGCCCATCTTCGGACGTACAGTAAAGTTCAGAAATTCGTTCGTTCTTCAGTCGTACAACACCTATGTGGAACGCTTTGCCAAGCTGTGTTTTTCCACATCACTACGATCCACAGGCATTCAAAATACAAGCTCATAGAAATCTCCTCTTTTTCTCATCCTAACCTTTAAAGCCCACGCTGTGCTAAGCATAGCCTTATAAGGGCGCAAATTAAAAAAACAATTTGTTTATTTCTTTTTGATGAGGGGGTATCTGATATCTCTTGTAAATTCTGAAGCACTATAAGTTAATAGAATGGTTTATAGCAATTGTAACTGCATTTTTTACACCAAAATTTAGAAAAAGTTTAGAATATTTGGTTATTTATCTTATGATAATAGTTCTATGAAGCAGAGAAAAAAATTCTGTCCAAAGTGATGAACCGTGAGGCACTTCATTTATTTATACACTTGATATTTCTCCAGTTATGCCAGGAAAGAAAAAAACAAATGATGGTGAAAGTTAGAGTAGTTTGTGATTAATACCCACTGCAATTTTTATCTGTTGTATATTTTATTTTTAAATGAAAATAAACTATTTACCAGCAAATTATTAATATAAAAATCTTAGAGTAGCCAATTCTTTTTCAGTATTTAACACGATTGAAAAAAAAAACCAAAAATTTTTCAAACCAAATCAAAAATTTATTCAAGAAATACGTTTTGGGGTAAGTGAAAAATTGCCAAAAACAACACACATTGCAATGAAAATTCGAAAAATACGCTTGTGCTATATCTATCTATATATATTCTCGTATTCATAAATAATAATACTACATATTTAGAATTTTTATTAAAATACAAATCTGTTGCTTATTGTAATGTGCAGCTTGTGATAATGGATGAGTTTTAGCTTGAAAAACAAAACAAAACAAAACAAATCAAACAAAGATCGGTCAATGTTTACACGATCGATCCACTATATATGGTTGACAACCGAACCTATGTTTGCCCGCTTAGTGTTTTCCTATGATTTTCTATATAATTGTAATTTGTTATCTTTATTATCTAAGTATGTATACGTAATCTAAGAACCTCGACAGAGAAAACACGCAAGATAGATAATTTTATTGTGTTTGTAGTGGGATTTTGATAATGAAAATCGTCAGCTCGCAGTGCTAATGCCGTACGCCAAGCTAGCCAGCATTTTGCCGGAATGCCTTTTAGAAATTAAGCGAGTGTGCGTGTGTAAGCGAAAGTGCGCGATTGTTACGCAAACACCCATGCCCAAATAAATACAACTATATATACACCAATACCCAACTATATACACACATACACAAAAACAAAACACCCTCTCCCACAGTATCCACAATTTTTATCCTCGACTATCTTTTTATCACTATACTTATGCCTCTCTGTCTTTGGTATGAAATGAATTGCTTTAATTGCTTAGTAAATACAAAGATCATTAAAATGCCACTCCCCGTCCTTAATCCTCGCATTTATGTCCTTATAATAGATATCTATTAGTTTCAGCATTTATTTTCCTTTCTTTTTCTCCTATTATGAGGGTAGCTTTAAAAGTTTTGCCAAAAAGAAGCTACGCAAATTATATTTACTGCTTATGAAAATATTCGCTTTATTGATCTCTGTGCACTTTTGCATCTCATCGATCCGAAGTAATTTCAGTAGCGAGGAGGTTGTCGTATGACTTGAGCAAAATATCAATACTAGCTTTTTGTCTGCCACATACTTATTGACGGTTATTTTTTATTAACTAATATGTTGCGCGTTCTCCAATTATATAAAACATTCGCCCGTACTTCTTCTAGCTGCCTTACGGGAAGATGTTTCGATATTGCACATACCTATACCCAAGATGTGGGTATATGAGCACAATACTCTAGTTTCTGATTGTTCGAATGTGAAGTCAACTCCAACCACCACAACACTTTCTTTTCTTATTCTATCCAATTACTTCCACACCCACGCTGTGCCTAGGCATTGTAAGGGTGCAAACAAATTGAAGCTATCGAAACACGCCACACAGTACTTTATTATTTGGTATTAATCGCCAAAATATCTGTTTTTGAGGTCAAATTTTCCTTTCCTTTTCCATGCAGCACAAACGCCAGATGCGTCAAACGCGGGATATCAAAATTGGCCCTCGACATTGAGCCGCTCACAAAATGTTAGCCCTCTAGGTGGTGCGAAAGGTGGTTAAAAAATACCTCAAAAAACGAGAAAATGGCGCGATATCAAACCATCACACGTGCCACACGCGAAACGTGACACGCGTCCTGCGTGGAATATAAAAAATTGTATTTTGGACTTAGAGACTAGAGAAAGAAACTCTCATTCATTTTCTTTGTAAGTGTCCGTCTCCGCAAACTAAGTATTCCCTTTTTTTCTTACCTGAAGGAGCTTTCGACGGCATCTCAGATCTGATATCGTACAGGTTGGATATAAATACACACAACCATTTTTCCTGAGGACTGCAACTGAGCTGAAATTTTGTGAGTGTCTAAGTTCAAAATAGCATTTTTTATATTTAGAGTTTGCGCGTGTGGCGTGTGGCGCGTGTGAGGGGTTGAGGTTTTTTTTTCGACTTCTTTGAGGTCTTTTTTACCCAACTTCCACACGATCTAGAGGGCTGAAATTTTGTGAGCAGCTCAATGTGAGGGCCCCATTTTGATATCCCGCTTTTGACGCTTGCCGCGAGTCGCGTCTGGGGCGTGTGAAGCGTGGAAAAAAGAAAATTCTTTGAAATAGCTCCGACCTCAAAAACAGATATTTTGGCGATTATTACACAAATATTAAAAGACTGCGTGGCGTGAAAAAGAAGTTTCATTTCAGTTACTTTTTTTTATATTTCTAAAATGTTCAAAAATAAGTTGAAATTGATACTAACTAAGTAATTGCTGGTGTTCCTCAAGGCTCTCTTTTGTATCCGATACTCTTTCTCATTTTTTTCAACCATCTTTTGTTGGTTACTTCTATATATCCTATTTTGTTGATAGCTCAGGCATCCTCTTTTGTAAATGTATATGTAATGGAATACGATTTCTAAGTTGCTTTTCGAATTTAACGGTTTTTGCTAGAAGTATAAGCCAATAACCCGTCCACAAGAAACCTTCATGCAATTGCATTTCGTGAATGGCTTCTAATAGTTTACTTGAGCAAATCCCCTTATTAACGAAGCTTTTAATCCAGAAATGGGCATGATTAGCCGACCAGCAACTTTGATATACAATTTGAATATTTTCCAAACGTTGTTGTAGCATGTAATTCTCCTAGACAAATTGAACCGTCAAACGAACCGTAGCCAACTCAAAGGCGAGAAACCTAATTGAAAAATGGAGCCTCTCTACATTTCAACCAATCTGACCAGACTACTTTTTACAAGGCGTTCACTCGGTTGGAGTACCTAAGGCCAACTTGCATCAGCTAAACCGATTTTAGAACTAATAGGCGCAGAGTGCTGGATCAGAAACGTTGTAAGTGTTTGATATCTCAAAAAAGATCGCACATCGGTGCTATTGTAGCTATCATCACAAGACACTGTCTCATAGGCAGGCATGCAGCAAGACTTGGAGTCTTCTCTAATGACTTCTACAGAAGCTGCATGGATGAGGAGAAGGAGGAGACCGTCGCCCATCTCCTCTGTACTTGTCCAGCCCTCTCCCAAAAGCATAAACTCCATATGGGAGCTTTCTTTTACAACGACACTAATGATCTCATCAACATTGACATGACTTTGGTTGTCTCTTACGGAGCTCTAATTGGTTCTTCGAGTATGTGGATCGAAATTTTTCCTGATCCGTGCACAATGGACCATTACTGGTCTAATTGTGTCGGTTTCACTGACAGCCACCTAAACCTAATCTAACGTAGGTGCTGAGTGAGGATGACAACATCGATGCACTGAATGTTTCCTGCTTCTCACACTTTTATCGATATTTCGTTCACCGTTTCTCCATTGAAGAAGCCAACTGCATTTCGCCTCTCAACCAATTCAGCTGAAATACTACTCGTAGCTCATCCGCTAATCATCAAATCCATTTTCAGACGTTCTGCTGAATTTAAAGATCTCTCCGATAAAATCCTGAAGCAGATATTTTCTCATGTATCTCTGATAAGATACTTAAAGCACATGAGCTGTGCCTAACATATTATCACAATTATTGCGTCTTTATTCCTCTTCCCTCTTCTTCTTCTTCTTCTTCTTGTTCTTTTTGTTCCTCTTCTTCTTTAAGATAAAATTAATGTCATAGCTATATATAACGCTTGATTAGCGACGGCTATCGACTTTATCCGCTTAATCAAATCGTAATAAATCAAAGCGGGATAATGTTTTCGACTTAACTCAGTTATTTGACAAAATTTGCTGAATTTATTTCAATGCTGTGCCTATTCAGCCCTTAAGACACTTTTGAATTCAGCAAAGGTAATGCCACTGCAACACTGCAATCCCTTAGAGATGAGTGGATGAGTGGAGTGAAACTTTACAAGCAAACCCTCTTTCTTTTGTTTATTTAGTCACCCTCCGTTTCTTCCAAACACACGCACACACATATTCACACGATCCTATATTATATGTCTGTTTAATTTTAAATTAAAACTTTTAATTATAGATACATATAACGTAGCTTAAAGTAACCACATAGCATAAAAATTAAGTGTAACATTTTGTTTTTTATTTCATTTCAGATTATTCTGTGTATTCTCTCAACGCTTTGTCTTTCATATATACCTTCCCATAAATTTATTCAATTAATATTGACAAACAAAAAAAAACTATTAATAATTGAAATAAATTAATAAGAGGGAATATAACAAAATTTGGAAAATAATATAAAGAAAACGAAAAAAAAAAAAGAACACACAGCAAATAGAGAAAAAGAAGTTTGTACTCTAGCTATCTCCCAGCTTTTGCCATTTTTAGCCATAACATATAAGTGAGAAAAAATTAAACGATAAAGTCAAAAAAAAATACTTAATAATATCGACATTTTAAGCAAATACCCGCAACTGCAGCCGCCTAGATTAGTAATTATCTATCTATCTATCTATATTGGAAAAAAGTGATTTAAGTGAAAGTTCGTTTATTGATTGCTGCATTGTCTCTAGCTCACTCTTAGATACATGTTTAGATACATGTTTATCGCTAAAATTAAAAACCTAAATATTTAAACAACCACCACAACAACAACAACAAAAAAAGCTGACTTCCCCGCTGAGTTACTATACCGCTTTTGCTTATTGATTATAATACATATATACTCTATTCGTATTGTGCTACTTTCTATAATTAAAGAAGAAGATACAGGATAAGATTTGTTGTGTTTTTAAAAGTCGTTGTCGTTGGACACCCACCACTATCCAAGAACACTATCACTTCCACTTCCACGACCATAATTACCATACTTTACCTTGAACCTCCACTACCAGTCACAACCACCAACTACCCACATTGGTTCAAGTTGGTTCTGAATTTACAGACGAAGGAGGAAGTTAAGTGGATTTGAAGAAGGAGTAGGAGCAAGCCATTGCTATATGCTATACAACTGCAACGAAATCAACGAATTTTTCCGAAACAAAAACTGAAATACATTTTTACGAAAAGAAAACAGCGGAGCAAACCCTTTCTAGTCGTTTTCAATTGCCATAAATAATTATAATTATCTACATATTGAATATTTTGCATCTCAAGCCACGCACGAAGAACTTACAACAACAACACTCTGCTTCATATTCAAACTCAGACAAATCACAAAAATCACAGCAATCTGTGCGTTCGCTCTCCCCAGAATTTGTCAGAAATAATTGGAAAATATTTTCGCTTGGAGATTTTTTTGAAAAATTGCTCATTCATTTATCGCCAGTCTGCCCACTACGACTACGACACCACACATCGTACATTGTACATCGATTAAGAAAAAATTAAATAAATTTTGTGATATCTTAAATGAAAAGTTACTTCGTAAAGAAATAATTAGTAAAAATAAATTAAACAAATAGTATCGAGTATTACAGAACGAAAAGAAATATTTACAGAGGTGTAGGAGAGACACGCAAATTCGAAGGAGCAGTCGAAGGCAAGCAAATAAAAATAATATTTTTTTTTACCTGCTACGAGTATATCTATATATAAAGTTGATAAAATAATTAAATAAATTTTTTAAAATAAGATTAAGTGAACTGATTGATTGGTCGCATCTCTTGCCCACTTGTGTCTCCTTTCCTTTCTTATATGAACAGGAAGTGAATTTATTGAACAACGCACCGATTATTAATAAAAATAAAACAACAACAGCTACGCTAATCTCATCACAATTATGGCGGCTATGGTTAACATGAATAGCCTTCTAAATGGCAAAGATTCCCGTTGGCTTCAGTTGGAGGTGTGCCGCGAATTCCAAAGGAATAAATGCTCCCGCCAGGACACCGAATGCAAATTTGCCCATCCACCAGCAAATGTCGAAGTACAGAATGGAAAAGTGACCGCATGTTACGACAGTATTAAGGTTAGTTGAAAAGTTCTCTTCTTGTTTTGAATATTGAGTATTGTATCTTTTTATAGAGCGCGTATCTTTACATACATGCATAGTAAATAATTATTAGTAAATATAAATATATTGTAGTATTAAGCCATATTGCCGCCACTTTATAAAATATAGTAGCCATTTTTGATTATTTATTGCTGATAATTACCGTTTACCGCACAGAAACACACACATCTACACAAAAAAATATTTTTTTTAAAAAAATCCGCTTGCTACTCTCTGCTCTCAACTGTTTGCTTCCCCTGGTTGCTATTTTCTTTGGCAACTGCTGCTCTGCGCTGTGTTTGCTTGCTTGCTTGTTACACACAAAATAAATGCTGCTGCTATGCTGAAGCAATATTGTTCTGTTTCTGGTTTTCTTGCCGGGTGGTTGCTGCTTTGCTTCTGCTCTGTTGTTGCTTTTACGATTTTTCGAATTTTTTCTACTCAATTTCCATTCCTATTAAATACATTTATGTATAAATGATAATGATGTTTTCAGGATTGCAGTATTCGTGGAGTAATTTTTGTCTATTAATTCATCAAAAAAAAGTTGTGATGTTTCATAGAAAAATACCTAAATATGTGACCACCCCCCCCCCCCGACGGCGCAAGGTTTCAAGCGAAGGTGGCGTCAAAAAGAAAGCATAAATCCGTAGCTTCAAGAAAACACAAATAATCCATTTTCAGGATACAGTCGATTCTCGGTTGTATGAACTAATCGATGTAAGACAAGTTCATATTATCGAGAGAATATCTTTAGTAGTGTTTAGTAAAACACCCGACCAGCGAAGAGATATTCTCTGGCAAGGTGCACGATGATGTAACTATTTAAAAAAAAAACTACATGTAAATGGCAGAAATCTTAAACATACACAGTTAGTAGTGTCTAAAGAGAAACTACACCTTTCCAAATGTAATTCGAAAAATTTCAATTGTAATTCAGAAAATTCCAAAATTCATCCATTTGCAGCAATTTCCGCAACACGAGTTTAATGTATGGAACGCAGAAGACGTTAATTTGATTCATATTTAGTAATCAACTCTGAGATTTATGGTATGTTAGGTAGAGTTCTGTACTTGCGAGGTCCTCAATTACCTAGATGGTGTTAAGGGCATCGGTCGGACAAGACCGTAGAGCTCCTGTAATTCCTACTGCTGCTGATCGCTGTATGTAATCTGCTGAGTTTAGTGGGCGTTATACTTCTTTTTAATCCTCGCCAACAGATTAATGATCCATAGGTAAGAATTGACCGTACAAAAGCTGTGTACAGCTAGAGAGCCATCTTTGGCTGAAGACCCCATATCCTGCAGATGGTTTTGCTGCTGGCATAGAAGACCGCGCACGCTTTATAAGCTCTGTTCTATATGTTAGCAGCCCATCCTATCCAGGATTACTTCGAAATGTTTGGCGCTGGGGGTAGGCTGAGACTTTCCTATTGAGTTCTGAAAGGATAAAGGCCGGTATTTTGGATTTAGTGGTGAACAATTCCCTATGAACTGAGTAATTTTAAAAGGCAGTCAGTCAGTATTTGTTATTATAACAGATATTGAAGATCGACCTTGTCATACTCCTAAGTTTACTAAGGTATTCGCTCCACCAGGGAGGGTGAACTTTTTTGCTCCGACTAATTGGGCAAGAAGCTTTCAGATTTCAAATTTCTTACCGAATTAGTCAGCCGAAGTTATCTCAATATTGGCTAATTTTCCCAATTTTGACTCGATGATATTGCCGAATTTCTTGGTTTATAATCGCCTCCAAGTAGACCAGTCTTTTTTCCATTAAACCAGTACCTGTAACGATGAGTATTCTAATATTATTTTTAGCGTAAGCCTTCGCCTTTGACCAAATAGTCTCAATATGATTAAGCATCGGCGAATATGCCTCTAGCCGCAGCAGAAATGGCAAATTAAAATTTGTTTCATCTAGCCCCAAACGATCTGTTTTACTTGTATGTAGTTATTTACCCTTTGAACATAACCCTCCTAACGATAGGGCCTCATTTACAGCAGGGGGTATATATTCAGTCCAGATAAGGTTAAATGGCGGTGATGGCAGCGCTCCTTCAGAGGGCAATTGATCCCATCGTGCCGGGTTTGATTGCTTTATTTAGATTGGCGTCACATTCCGGTAAACGTAATCTTTATTCCTAAACCAGGCAATAGGCCTAGTGAGCTGCATAATTTATACAGACCTATAAGTCTTTTGTTCTCAAAAGGTAAAAGCACAGAGGGCGCCCTTTACTATCTAGTTAAAAAGATAGAAGGAACTTTTCGCTCTGAGTGCTTTCCTTGAAATTGAGGGTGCTTTTGATAACGACTATTATTTCTACGACTCAATAGGAAGAGCAATCAGTAGCAAAGGTATCGAAGACTCGACCAACCAGTGGATAAAGGCCATATTTAAAAGACGAGTTGTCACACTGTGTCAATGATCGTAGTAAAGGGCTGTCCAAAAAAAGATTTTATTTTTTGAAATATTTTGTAATATTTTGTTAATTCGAATAATAAACGCATATAATATTAATACTTCAAACAAAAATCTGATTATTTGATATAGGTAACTACTTATATATGTCATCCTTATATTAAATTCTGTTGTGACACTGGATATTGTGATACATTTTTTAATTTTAAGGAAGCAATAAAAATAACAATAACGTGTTTGATAAGAACGAAATGAGCATAGTTTCTGGTTAGGCTCACGTTAGCTAATCACATGCGGCACAGTGAAAATCAGCTTTAAAAATTCTTCTCACGTAAGGCAGCTGTGATAAATAACAAACCAAAAATATTAGATCCGCACCAGCAGTAGTTTACAGTTGGCATGATGGATGGATGTCTAATTATTCTACATTAGTTTTTAAGTCGTTTAAGTTGGCTTGTGCTTTGATAGTTTTCTTGTTAATATTTTTACAATCGAAAAGGTTGAGCTTTTCTAACGATGGACAATTTTTGGCAAGAGCTTCAATGCCGTCATCCCCTTCTGTGGTCAATCGTCATAGACAACCTTCTAGCCGATCTACACAGATCAGGCTTCATTGCCATTAGCTATGGCGATTTTCATTAATGGTAAGTACAGCGCAACCATCACAAATGTGATGCAAAGTGCGTAACTTAACGTCTTAGAAGGCTGCAGCGGAGAAGGGCTTTCCATAAATCCTTGCAAAACTGAAGAAGACTGTCTGATATGGGACATCATCAAATGCACCACGTTAGATTATTCCAGTGAGGTTAAATGTCTCGGCGTTTTCCTTTATAAACGATTAAGCTGGAATTCTCATGTTGTAGGGCTTTTACCCCTGTCAATCTTCATTAGGAGGACGGCGGCTGGGTCCGCTAATAAGCTGCAACTAGATTACGGGTATACACCAGGTGTCTTATGTACCCGGATCAGCACTGGACGCTAAAATTCTGGTCCGGTAAACTGACTTATCGAAGATGGAATCTGGAGTCTGAGCTGGTGTTTTCGGACCGAACACCAAAGTCTGGAGACCCCGGGTCACAGGGTCATGGGGCCCCAACAAATTTTTTAAAAAAATTAACCCGATTTCCTTCAAAAATTTTGGATACCCTGGGCCCCAGAGTCCCACGGTTTTTCAGGCCATTGAGGTCTGCGCTAGGATTAACCTTTGTAAGGGACGCTACGATTTTTATCTTTTCAGATAGTCAGACACAATCACTTTCATCAAGTGAAATAAAGCCGAATTTCCAAACTCGGCCTTATTTCGCTTTCATATAATGTTTCTTCATAGTGAAGAGCCTGCCTTCTAGGTAATTACCCCCTGCATTTTCATATCCAACGTCGCAGCCAAAGACACCTAGCTATCAGATTCATTAGCACAATTTACGATTCATTAGCGATCTCGATGATACTTTATTAATTACAATTGATACTTTATGAATACAATTGATACTTTCTGAATACAATTGATACTTTCTGAATACAATTGCTACTTTCTGAATTACAATTAATACTTTCTGAGTTACAATTGACTTTCAGAATTACAATTGATACTTTCTGAGTTACAATTGATACTTTTTGAATTACAATTGACACTTTGATTTTATAAACTCGTAGCCATTATTATGAGTTTGAGTTAATAAAATTCAGTTTCAGTAAAAAAATCTTGAGGTTCATATAAATTATAGTTCATATAATCGAGAATCTACTGTACGTTAGACTCGTACAACGAAACGTTTGACTTTTTAAAGTATAGATAAAACTTAAAAGTCAGTAACTTTCCACTCATATAATTGAGTTTTTAGCATGAAGAATTTATATTTTTTTATATACATACATAATTTAATTAAAATTTAAATTTAAAAACAAAATAACTTATTGCTGTAATTTTAAAAACAAAATAACTAATTGCTGTATTTTTTTCATAATTTAATTCCTTATTTATATTTATATTAAATTAATTTATTAATTGCCGTAAATTTCACATTAATTAATAAATAAAATTATCAACATCGATTTTTATTTCTTATGATTTTTTAAATTTTTTTTAATACAAGAAACAAACAGGTTTATGAATTTTTAAAAAAAAATATTTTTGGCGGGAGGAGTGATTAATGAGAGTAAAAAACCGTTGAAATAATATTTTTAAATATAAATGAAATCCAATTTATTTATAAAAGTATATAATAATAAAAGTAGACAATAAATTATTATTAAATAATATAAATAAGAAACGCAATAAACAGAAGAAAACTACTTATAAAAACTAATGAAAAATTTCAAGTAAATTAACGACAAAAAACTTAATTGAAATAAAAACATAAAAACAAAAAACTTAAATATATATATATATATATCATTATAAAAATTACCTTTTGATAGTTTAATTTATTTTTATCATTTTAAGTAAAAATATTTAGTTTATATTGTTTTTAAAAACTTTTATTTACCTTGACCCCTTCTTTGATGCATACAAAGTTATGCTATCTCATTGATCAACAAGAAACCAAATTAAATACAAGACATGATGCTGTACTGTACCTAGGTGCGTGTCATGTACTGAACTGGGGTAGTACACAACTTCGCTATTTAAAAAATGATATGGAACTTTTTTGGAGGCGAAAACTTAACACCAGTTATCCTGCCAAAAATTTATGATAATAATAAACTCATTTTGCAAGTACATTGTCGATTGTTTTTGGGTCTATTTAACGAAAAGATCAAAGTGTTTTCTCATTAAAGACGTGAATTATTTGTGATATGAGTGAACGGTTCTTGTTGGTTCCAAATATCAGCTGCACGTATATGCTAAAAGGATCGATTCTTTAAAAGTCAAAATCTTCAAAAAGTGGTCAAAATTGTCAACAAAGAAGTTATTATTATTCCGTAGCGCACATTATTTTACATAATTTGAAAGGAAACTAGAAGCCCCTTGTGTGAATCGCACTAGCCCCAAAAATACCACCCCACCCAACAAACACCGGCAATGTGACGACCTACTCCACCGCTTGAATTGTCTATCAGAACTTTGTCAATGAAAGAGTGCGCTAACTACATCAATGCTCGTCCGATCTTCGAATTAGGCAGCGTTTGGGTCAGTTAGTACTTAGATAGGGGACTATTAAAAAAACGAAACAACCACATTGTAGCTTAATTCGGGTGGGCTTGTTTGTGTATTGTAATATAGATTGATACAAATAATTCCATCCCACTTCCATACGGCAAACATACGGTCTTTGAGGATACATTGGCTCATTGACGATTTTTTACAGATTTTTCTTAATAATTTAATTTAAATAAAGCAAAACTTGTAGTCAACGACATTATACATTAAAATATAGTTGTCATTTTTGCATTAAGCAATACAAATACAAATCCTTCCATTAAACCTGACCAATATTGGCCACGTTATTAGACTCCCAAAAAGGTGTTCTTCAATGCTGCCAAAAGCATTGTGTGGATTTTCCTATATTTAGAGACTCTTCCTGAGTTGTCGGAAAGCCGCCATTGTCCAGATTCTATCTTAAAAAGGAGCACCTTCATCTTTATATATGTACCGACTCATCTAACTAACGTACCTAAGGTCATGGAAATAACGTGAGTTAAATCTTTCTCGACCGACGACTGGTGATCTGTATCATACTGAAAAGTGGAATCAGTTCATTCACTTCTATTTCTAAAAAAAGATATTTGCATCAAGTTCTTTTGTCAAAAATAAGTTGAAATTTGATTTATTTGAGTACGAAATGTATTTCCGACAGTTCATATTGTTTTAGACGTTTTCAAGTCTGATACTAACCAGATAAGAGCTGGTGTTCCTCAAGGCTCTCTTTTGTCTCCGATACTCTTTCTTATTTTTTATGAACAATTCACTTCTATTTCTAAAAAAAGATATTGCCATCAAGTTCTTTTGTCGAAAATAAGTTGAATTTGGATTTATTGGAGTACAAAATGTATTTCCGACGGTTCATATTGTTTAAGACGGTTTCAAGTCTGATACTAACCAAATAAAAGCTGGTATTCCTCAAGGTTCTCTTTTTTCTCCCATACTCTTTCTTATTTTTTATGAACAATCTCTTGTCGCTTACTTCTACATCCTATATGTACATTATTTTGTATTTTTCTTGTGTTAAACCTCCATCATAACACAGTCAAGGATCAGAGGGGGCGCGTTTACTAAATGAATCCTTAATGATTACGTTACCTTTCATGTATGTATTGTATTTTAATATATATCAATTATAAACTCAGCTATTGTTTTCTCGTAATTGTTTGTTAGTTGTCCGGTTTATTTATTAACAAATACTTTTCTGTTAAATAACGCTGTCAGTTGAATTAAGATAAATGCGCCCTAAGGAGGGCAGAAAACGAGCTCAACAAAGAGCACGAATTATCTCGCTACAAACAAAATAGTTAACCTTTTTTTACAAAAAAAAATCAAGAAAAGATAAAAACAACCGATATTGTACGAGTACTGGCAGTCTTATAAGTCATGTGGACGGTATGAGGGATCTGTGCTTTTAGTTTTCCCTTGCTTTTGTTACAAATTTTCTTTCAGATTTTTCAGTTCAAGAGAGAAGCTTTATGTTTGTGTGTGCGTTTGCGTTTTTTTTTAAGCTTGTTTGTTTTTTTTTTTACTATATTATCTTTTGTTTCGCTTTTTACGCAATTGTTTACAACGTTCACACTGTTGTCGAAGAGATGGCGAAACGTGGCTCCTTTCTTCAAAGAGCGGTGTGCTGATGCTTTTGTCCGCATACCGTATACCAACCAGTATGCAGTAGGTTGCCCATCAGAGGAATAACACTGCTTAGCTGACTCACGACGAGTCATTTTCTTTCGTCAAAGGATTTCCACTGTCTGTCACTAACACTGGAGAGAAGAGGGGTTCCCTTTTTGTTCTTCCTTGTTGCTTTTGATGCTTTGCCTGTTTTTTTTTCCTTCTTTTTAATTTGTTGACATTTTGTTAACTTTTTGTTTCTCGGCTTTTAAAGTGCACAGTTCTCTGTAATATGAACGAGATAAAGAATTGAGTGGCGCTGTAGATGAATTTTGCAGCTTTTTTTATGCTGGTAATTGTTGCTTAGAAGCTTAAGCGATAGTGACAAACAACAACAAAGACAATTAAATTTCCGGGTTTTATGAATGACAGATGAATGGAAATTATTTCATTATTTGCAGGACTTTTCTATGAAGTGAAGTTAAAATAATGGGTGTGGAATGTGAAGCAAAAAAGAAACTCTTTTATTTCATTTCTCCAAAGAGTTTACTTCGTGCAATTTCTATGGAAGAGGACACGATTCCGAGTGGATGTGCAACATTGAAGATTTTTTTCTGTTTATTATTAAAAAGTAAAATGTTCGGTCGTAAGATAGTAAAGCGAAGCTTCCCAGCTCACTTTTTTGATAGTTGTAATTCAGACTAAATTAGCTAAAAGGATTTTATTTAATAACTTTTTTTTGGAAATTTTTTTGTTAGGAAAAAAATAATTTTTTTTATAAATTTTAATTATTTTACACGCGTCACAATTGTTTTAAAACAAGTCCCATTAATTTCTGACTGGTAGAAGTCGAGATATACGAGTGGACAAACAAACTGACAAACTCAAACACACACGCTAATAAATTTTCATGTCCTCTGAATATAAGCTTCGCTTTTTGTGGTCGCAATTCTTTTAAAACGGGTTTTAAGGTCCTTATATCTAATCTTGACACTTATTCACGTATTTCGCGAAAAATAAAACTTTAAAGTTATTTTGCGGTACACGGTCGGAAGTGTCGGAAGGAAAAAAATTGTCAATGAAAATCGTCAAACTTCTTTTACCGTGTCCCCTTAATACATATGTCAGATTTGACTTTTGAACAATTTTGCCAAAACTTGTACTTTAACTTGGTAGTAGTACTGAAAATCGTTCCTACCTAAAACTTTCCACTACTATACACACACACGAGCTAATTGTAATTGTAATTCAGTCTAAAGACTGAGCGGTGGTTAAAAAAGACCTCAAAAAGCGAGAAAATGCCGCGATTTTAAACCATCATACGTGCCACACGCGAAACGTGACACGCGTCATACGTGGAATATAAAAAATCCTATTTTGGACTTAGAAATTTCAAATTTTTCTAGATCGTGTGGAAGGTAGTTTAAAAACACGCGCCACACGCGCCACACGCGTCATACTCGGAATATAAAAAATGCTATTTTGGACTTAGACTCTAAAGATTTCATCTCTCTAGGTCGTGTGCAAGTTGGTTAAAAAGGAATTCACACTGATCAATGCCGGCTTACCGCACGCAGTTCTGTCTTACAACAGCGATTACAGGCATCAAGTGATTTGAATGGCAGTTCTTAGCCTACAGCGACAGCTCAAGCTCTTATCTCAATGATAAGTGCACTTGTTGCAATTATGAAATAAAAGCAACAACTTTGATAAAAATACATTGACCTTGCACAAAATGTGCCTTTCACATACTGCTGCTAATCGCAAGATCTACTGGATAAATATTGATATAAAACGTTAACCGTCTTCCTTCCGCCTATCTGTAGATTATCGTCGGCTAGTATACATATACAATGCAAAGAGCAAACTTAAACACTTTTAATTCATCTGCAGAATGGCCGTTTCAAGAAAAAATGTCGTCATTTTATTCTGAAGCTAAACAATGAATTTGTTGATTGTTGTTATATATACTTGAACGAGTCTTATCTCTCTCTCTCTATGTTCTTATCTTATTTTGCCGGAATAGTACTGCGAGTTTTGAACACAAAAAAAAAACGTTCGCAAAAGTTTTCTTTGAGATACATACAGGGTGGGGCATAAAGACCGCAACGGTTTTAATCTTTAATGACTTTTACCACAACAACAGCTTAGTTTTTTAAGAAATGCGTTCATATATCCCTTTCGGATGTTATTCCGCACCAAACAGTGGTGGTGATGAAGTACTCTCGCATTAGCTGTTCTCCAAAGGCTTGTTTCCACATCCATCTAAGTGAAAATTAGCTTCACCGCTCATTGTTGTGACCAAATTCATTATATTTTCTTGCTTGTTGATGACATAATCAAGACCGATTCCCATAATCTGTTGGCTTTAGCTTCTTAGCAAGTTGCAATTTTTTTTAATTTACCAAAATACTCTTTACAGATCTCTGTGACATGTGGGTTAACCATCTTTTGTTATATCATTGCTGGCTTTTCTAAATACTATCATTATCATCCTTAAGATTAACAATTTTTTTGACATACAACAAAACGATATCGTCCAGACATCACACGATTTATTATTCCCTTCGTTAGACCGATACTCACATTAAGAATGTCTTAAGAGATTCTGACCGCGTATAACGAATTGTAAAAATTCTATTATTTCGGTCTATCCATTATTACGTACCTTTCTATATAATATTCTGAAAAGAAAAATAAGAAAAAAAATTCAAAATTCAAATTCTTTCGTTTCTTATGCGCCACCATGTACTTTACTTTAGATACGTCATACGTTATATCATTTATACTTTTTTTTTCTGAAGTGTCATATCAGAAAGCATCTTTGCATGGCTGCTGATCCATGCGTTAAAGCTTAACTATTTTTAGTATGTCGGCTTTTGTTGTAATCGTTTGAAATATTTCCCTAAGTTCCCATAAGAAGAAAATAAAATTATTTTACACCTAAGGTGTTTTCCTATAAACACAAACTGAGGGACATTTATTTCTGATTCGCTGAAATACCCAGCGTTGCCTGGTTGCCCCCACCACACTACCCTCTACCAACTGACCACCAAGGCCCTTCAACACCCACCTTGAGATACCCCCCTCACCACATATAACAGCACTATTATTATTATGTTTTTTATTTTATTTTAATAAAGGGATTAGCCTTCCTTATTGCATTGGCGCAAGTCATTCAGTGAGTTGTCCGATGGTAATAAGTTTATGTATAAAAAAAGCACGGTCTTTGAGTCAAGGCACCCACCACGACACCCCCTCAACACCATTACCACACTAACCCCTACAAACATCCAGCCTAACCGTCCCACCACATGACAAAGTTTCAGCTATATCGGTTAAGCGGTCTTCGAGTAATGCACGAACAGACATACAGGCAACAATTAATTAGACTGACAATTAATCCTCCAATTTTGTTTTTGAATTACTTTTTTACTAAATGGTTTTGAGTGATGGAAATCTTTATTTGGACTTTTACAATTTTTTATTTCAAGTGGAGAAGGTGATATCCGTCAAGTGCTGCCGCCAGTGTTGATACACATTTGTGCCCGTTTTATCGCATTTTCCATGTCTTTCCGGTGAATACTGTCCGCATTCCTGTCGAATATTCTCCTTAAGGACTCCGATTGTCTGATGCTTGTTGGCATAAATTCGCGACGTAGCCCCAAAGAAAGAAGTTTTGGATGATTAAATCGGGCGATCTTGCTAGCCATGCCAAATCCCCAAAACGGGATATTACGCGACCAGGAAACGATTCTTTACAATATCCATTGTGGCTCGTGTGTGCGGTTGCACCTGCGTCTTGTTGAAACCACATATTCACCAAGCCCCGCTCATACAATTCCTAGCACGCTAGCAGAGCGGCCTCACATGCGACGTCTGACGGTCAGCAGGCATTAACTGATGCACTGATGATGAAAGTTCGCTGTAGGGTACATCTGGAGATGCCCAATTGCGTGGCCCGTCGTCTGGTTGATGTTTCTTCGTTCTCAGCGACATCGGTAGCCACAGCCGCGATATTCTTGGTCGAGCGACCAGTGGCGGCCACGCCCAGCATGGTCTCCAGTGTTTCCAGTCTGTTCGAGTCGAGTAGCTAAGCGCCGGAATGTTTGCCCAGTTGGCGCGACACGATTAGTAAATCGACGTCGGAATTCATGCTGCGCTTACAACGACCGTCACAATTATTCCACGCTCTTGCGGAGTATAGCACTCCATTGCTTATCTGTTTGTATACTGCAGCTGTCTAATGTCAATATGATTGACGAACGACGCCATTTGCAGAAATTATAACATCTTCCGATATGGTCATTAATTTTGAGCCACCTTGTATTAAGATAGTTTCTTGCTTTATACTTAATGGCGTTGAAGACAAATGATCATATTGATAACTGAGCGTATTGCAAACCGAAAGTTCCTTCAAAAGGGCGTCTTTCACAAAATGATGAATCGAAAAAAAAATAAATCCTACCTACCAGCTAATGTAGCTTTAAACTTTCAACAAAATCGTACCTACAAAAAACGACACTGAAAGGCTCTGAAACTATAGTCTCGTAGAAGATTTAGATCAGTTTCTGCATTAGAGCAGTGAATTAGTCGTCGTAAAGAATAGAAGAAGAGAGAAACTACAAAGAAAGGCTTCCAGTCCGCAAGCTAATTATGTTATCCCATTAATTAACTATTCAACGGCACTGTAGTTCTTTTCTTTTTTTTTTTTACTCCACTTGGCTCTATTTTATGCCTTTGCGTTCGTACCAGCAGCAGAATAATGCAACAATGTACGAGTATTCACACAAAGAAAAGGACGGAAAATGGTGTTGTAACCACTTCCCGCATTCATCATCACATTCACACAATTAATTTTTACCTTGTTCGCGCCCTCTCCATCATAGCTGCCTTGTTATGCTATCCTTTCCTTTCATTATGTTTTGCTCAAGGATGTGCTTAACTTATTTCCTGGGCCGCCTGGACATTGAGGAGGAGGAAGGCAGCCAGGCAGCCAGCAGCAGCTAACAACTATGCCCGCTCGACTCAACTCAACTCAACTCAACTCAGTACAAATGAATGCGTTCACAAGTATTTATGTTAAGCTCTTCTCTTCCTGAACAGTAGCAACAAGGAGCAGGCACAGTAGTTAGTGTGTGTGTGTGCATCCTTAGTATATCCTAGTTACGGAACGGAAGAAAAAACCCGATTGTGTTAGTGCTTTGTCGCCTTTCTTGCTGCGACTTTCCATACTTTTTGTCATCGTCATCACATTGTCGTGTCATTTTGTTCGCCAACGAATGCCACCACAGTGACGAAAACCTGAACGGTGGGGTAAAAAAGTTGAACAATCTCAATTGTTGCTACCACAAAAGTAAAACACTACAGTGTACTGTTGTACTACTGTGTGGACAGAAGTATAGCTAACAAGTGAAGATAAGCACAAGTGCTGTGCAATTAAGTGGCGGATTTTGTAAACATATTGTTACGGAATATGTAGGCTTTTTATTTTGCAAATAAAAACACAACCAAGTTTATTAATTTAAAAATTACAACTTTGATTAACAAATAGCAGAAGTTCACAATTTTACACTGGTGATTACTTATAACACTGGCATTTTACCACTATTCACTTAGGTGTGAGCGCTATCTCCTCGCAAATACTTTGATTTACAAAAATCAAGAGTTCACAATTTTACACTGGTGATTACTTATAACACTTGTATTTCACTACTATTCACTTAGGTGTGAGCGCTATCTCCTCGCAAAGACTTTGATTAACAAAAAGCAAGAGTTCACAATTTTACACTGGTGATTATTTATAACACTTGTATTTTACACACTATTCACTTAAGCGCTATCTATAGTCAAATTCTTTGATTAACAAATAGCAAAAGTTCACAATTTTACACTAGTGATTACTTATAACACTTGTATTTGACTACTATTCACTTAGGTGTGAGCGCAATCTACTCGCAAATACTTTGATTAACAAATAGCAAAAGTTCACAATTTCATACTGGTGATTACTTATAACACTTGTATTTCAGTACTATTCACTAGGTGGTAGCGCTATCTACTCGCAAATACTTTTTAACTAGTCGGGTTGAATTCCAAATAAAAACTAAATTAGCTTAGTTAGTTAAGTTTATTTATTTAAGGATTTATATATACAATACAAGTATAAGAATGTGCTTAAATTTAAGTGTGTTAGCTCGTCGACTGGGCCTTGCATATACTTGTCTTATGATAAACTATCAATAAATGGTTACATGTGAAATTAAACTAACAATTATGACTTAAATACAGCTTTCTTACGGCTCACTCCTCGCTTAACGAGATGAGTGAGCAGTTCAATATAAGGATCATTTATGTCCAGATGTTGAGGGGAACTGCAGGGCGGACGAGTTAGCTAGACGTGGTACGACTCTCCAGCTGCTACCGGAAAGGGCAGAGGTAGTGAATCCTATCGCGACGCTGGAACTTGAGATTCGGAAAGAGGCAGAAAAAGTAACAAATGTAAGGTGGGAAAACAACGACACTTGTAATATATCAAGACAGGTCTGGCCGAAGCTGGACTTGAAGCGCGCAACTGCACACTGTGCACAAAGACGTGCACTAAGAACGGTTGTAGGGATAATGACAGGACACTCCCTTCTAGGGAAACACGCGAGAAGGATGGGTGTCGAATATAATGATTTCTGCAGAAGCTGCATGGTTCTCGAAAAAATGAACACGAAAGCCGAGAATCTTTTGTTTACATTGTTTTGTTGCATGTGTTGTTGTTGCATGTGTTGTTGTTGCAGGTAATGAGAAGAGGGGTAAATCTCCCAAAATATCAAGATCTGTTTGAGGGGAAATCCAATCTACCGTAGATTGGTTTTTTGGAATAAAAGAACAACTTGACAGCCAAAAAAGCACTCTACGGCAGATTTTTTTTTTAAAAAAAAAAACTCGACATTTGAAACGGCGTGGCGTTGTTTTGCAGTGGCGTGGCCTCGTTTTTTTCTTGATTATGGGAAAATCCCACTTCGGCGTCCTGAATTTCTTCGTAAAATCTTAATTTTTTAATATCTTCATTAGATAAGGAGGAGGATACCATAAAACATCTTCTCTGCTCATGTCCGGCACTTATGCACAGAAGGCACAAACACTTACGTGAGCGGTTAATGAATAGCCTATTAGATCTCGAAAATGGCAAAGTGCGAGATATACTTCGATTCATTAAGAGCTCTGAATGGATATTCTGAAAAGGGGAAAGGTATAAGATCATGTGGTAACACAAATGACCGCGAATGGTCAAAGTGAGCACTAGCTGCCACCGCAACCTAACCTAACCCTATGGCTAATTGTCCATGGGGTTATGGTAGAGAGTGAAAGTTGTACTGCGCTGGTAAGATCCTACGGCAGTATCGTAAAATGTTGGAGATCTTAATAAATCATCGAATTCCTGATGAATTACAGCCAGGTGGCTTCGGTAATTCTGGCTTCTTGCTAGCTCAATGTTTGCTGTGGCACTGCCTTACGGGTTCTCATGTGAATGTGACAAGCTGAAAGCATAATTTGCCCTCTATGTAGGGTCCTCGATGCATGTACGTTAAATCTAAACAGCTCGCTGAAATTAATTCCGAGGTATCGAACTATCCGTGATGTGTTGATGACCGTGTTGTTATCCAGCCTAAGTCTCAAGCTCTTTTCTATAGTGGCTAGAGCTTTTTTGTTGCGGGATGTTGAGAGTAACCGAAAGCAGATTAATTCGGATTTCGTGGTGTTGATTTGGATTCCCCACTTTAGGAAATATTCTTTAAACTAAATTAGCTGCGATGAAGCTGCTGTATTTATACAAAATCTGCTGTTCTAATCTTTTCTATTCTATTCTCTTTTAATTGAACAATCTAGCATAAACCTGAACATATACTGGTAAATTGATACATACTCGTACGTATTTTTTATTTTTTTATTTTACATTTAAATTTGGTGGGAGTGTCATTAGTGGTATATTCCAGAAATTGAGAGTGTTGGTTTCAAATGGTAATTAGTTTTAAAGACAAACTAAGTACTCGTAGAATCAGTTATTAACGAAAAATTGTGGTCCGTGAACCAGACGGACGCTTTTCTCCTGAATACTGCGCTTTTCAAGAAAAAAAATCTGACAAAAACTGGAAACTTTACAACTTCCTTGCAGGTTTTTATGCAGCATATTGTTGCAGTAACTTTCTTCCTTTCATTTGTTCGAGTATAGTTCTAGAGGCATTTTGTGGCTCTCAAGTGCAATTGCTTGCTTGCTCGCGTCCCTTTCTGTTGCACCATGCTAGTATTTTCCGATTATCCTTTTAAGTGATGCCACCGACAACGCCGCAGCAAATCTCGACACTTCACCACCTCACGAAACAACAACTTAATTGACAGAAATTAGGAGTAAAAAAAGGAAAACAGCAACGCTACTTTGCATTTTTTTTTATTGTTATGTGCGGTAGGGCCTTCTTCTTCTAATTAAAAGTGAGATTTATTGTGATTTATTGTGCTGATTGTGCGAGAGCTTCATTCACTGCGAAAATAACAAAAGTTGCTGTGTTTTAGAAAAAAGTTCATATTGATATTAGATTAAGAAAGGTCGATTAATGTTTCTGACATTGCCATTTGGTTGTGAATGAGTTTCTGTAATTAAGCGTACTCGAAATTCTGCAAAAAAAATCAAATTTCCTTACAAACTTCTAAAAGTACCTTAACTTGACTCATTAAAGGAAAAGTTTTGTTTTTATTTTTTTTTTTTTTATTTTTTATTTATTTTTTTTTTATTTTATTTTCTTAATTTTTTTTTAGTCATCAATAAATGTGCTATACATTTTCATTTGAAAAAAATGTCTCAAGGCGTTTCGCTTTAGTATATCATCGCAATCAAGAAAAACTAAAAAGTAATTAAGTTGCTATAATTATGAGAAAGGGTACAGAACATTTTATTTGGTTTAAATCTCGTGTTAATTTTGGTCTCTCAGTTAGGTTATCAATTTTAAATAAATAAATAAGTTGCTATAATGTGTCCATAAAGTTGTTTTAAATCATTATAGTCGGTGCATTAACAAATAATTAAGCAGCAAATAAGTTGCTATAGTCATGAGAAAGTGTACAGAACATTTTCCATAATTTCGTTCTCAATTACAAAGCTATAATTAAGGTTTAAATAAGTTGCTATAATTTTGCAGGAGCATTTTAAAAGTTATGGAATGTCGTACGAGGCACACAATACTCGTAGCTTTTTTATTCTAAAAAATAAGAAGACACAACCAGTTTCTAAATCGAAAATTTTGTTTACGATGCTATAAAATAACAGAATGTGACTCAAATACGGTAATTTTCCTTTCTGATGCGGTACTTTTTGATGAGTTTCAATTGTAAAGTTATAATTTAGGTCTAAATAAGTTGCTTTAATTTATCAGGAGCATTTAAAAGTTATTGAATGTAGTACGAGGCACTCGTAGTTTTTTTTATTCTTAAAAATAACAGTGGTTTTTGTTTGATTTGGTGAGTTTCGATTGCATATCTATAAAGGTGATATTTAATGAAGAATTTCTTGCTATAATTGTTCAATAATGCTTCAAAATCAAACAAAAACATAAAATTTTAAACACACATATTCAAAGTTGCTTAAATCGTTTGGGCTTGAGCTTTAGCAGCCACATTCTCAAAATTTATTTAATTTTTGAGTTCCTATATTTTTGCAGCATATTTCTAGATATTATGGCAAAAATCAACAGTAATGCGTTCATTGTGAATTGTTTACGGTAACGTTATTCAGACAGTCAGTCAGACTATTTTTTGAATAAAGTAACCATAATTTTTTCCTATAATATATGTATGTATATATATTTCATATAAAAAAATAAAAAGAAACTAAAAGCAAAAAGAGATTTATTTTAATTAAGGCGAAGTTTGTAAATAAAAGTTAACTAGTTATTGGAAATTTGCTTCAGTGCAGATAAAAATAAAAAAAGATTTTCCTCAACCTGTCCCATCACGTTGCATTCTCCAGTTTCCAGTTTTCAATTTGTGATTACATATTCATTATCGTAATAACCAGCTCTTCTTACATGGTTGACCCCATGGACTTCTCGAGTGAACCTAAATCGAAGTGAAATGGGAAAATAAACTTCTCTTCTCGGTGACAGGACCAAACACAAGTCAAATACTTGGTTGGACAAATGTCAAAGGGGAATATACTTATACTCGTATTTTATAAAAAAAAAACTCTTGAATTTCCTTCCAATCCAATTAAATCTAAATAAATTGCAAATTGCGGTCGTCGATATTCTTGTGAAGTCATCGTTAGCATCATCGGCTTTATCCTTACTTCCTTCCTTTTTTCATACAATGGGTGGCGTTTTCTCTTGAAAAGTCGTTCGCAATGATTTTCTCTTATCATTTGGCAGAAAGTAATCGCAATCACAATCGCAACTTGAAACCGAACTACTTGAGAACTCGCTCGTTGGATAAGCAGGAAAAGTTTTATGATTTTCTGCGGTTCTGCCTTTGATTTTAAGTTATTTGTTTGTTTTTTATATATTTCCTAAACAGAGGAAAAAATCTTCCCCACTCAGCTATATAGAGACAGACTACATACTTAAAAAGAGTTTTTAATTTTTAATAATTTCCTTTGGATTTTGTTTTGCATCTTCCACTTTCTCTCTGTATCTAAGCTATCTGCTTGCTTCTTGTCTGGTAAAAGTTGTTTTCCTCTCAAAACTGAGCGATTACTATTGATATTATGCACCACCTTTTCCGAGCACTGTGATGTCTCAAGTCAATCTTGTATTGGAAACTATAGCGTCCTCCATATTATGGCTAGCACAAGTGGGGGTGTTTTCTAATATTATATAGTTGGCATTTTTAAAGGGAAATTACTTTGTCCATCAAGAGGTTTTTTTTATGAAAAGTTAAGCAATGTTTTCAATGTGCAGTTCACACGCATTAATCTCCGTTGCTTTTTGGGTTTGTTTTTCTTAGATGGAACTTACTGAAGGGTTAAGTGTCAAACGAACTGTCACACTTCTCTTACCTTTTGATATTAAATATCAGTATACTCTTGCAAATCATCATGATCATGAGATAGTTTCTATCCTGATCGGCCTAGGATAGCACGGTGACAAATGATTGGGTCGAGGTTCCGGACGATGTGCTGCCGAGGCTGTATAGTACCTACGCCCAGACACTCATACTGAACGAACTGAGTCTCTTGATGTCAGATCTCACCAACGTCGCGTTGGTACTACGGGAGTTGGCTGTAACCCATAGATGAGGTTGATCTCCTGGAGGTTAGCTGAGTCTGGGACAACTTTTGGTTGAGGTCCCAGTTTCGTTCTGGGCTAGACCTATATAGTGGCTGGTAGTTTACTACCCAGATGGGGGTAGAGCGCTAGCATGGTAACATCAGCTGAAGGCCTGGTGTTACCAAAATCTTTGGTACATCAGAGTCTGACCTGATGTTACCGTTGCGATGATGCGTTCTCTGTGGAGTTGCATATCTCAACCGGTTGTCGTGAACCAAAGATAGGCGGGGATTTAAGATAGGTCCTGTTCTAACCATTGTCGTATAACTAATCCGCGTCCGAAGAGGACCTTGGAATTATGCCCTCAGTTGGCGGTATTCACGTTAATCCAAGACATCTCGTGTCCCATATGGACTGAGGTCAATTCACAAGAAACCCTACAGACTCCATTACAACTATAAAAATGCACTGTTTGGTGCGGCTTACACACGCTGGTGGCATCGTCGGACCTTATTTCTTCAAAAATTATCCATGAGTTCGCGTAACAGTCAATGACGGTCGTTGCCGCACTATGATTATTGATTTTTTGTTTGAAAACGGACGAAAATTTTTCAGCGAACGTGTGTACATTTGTACGTTTGTTTGTCGTGTCGTATATTTCGGCTTCTACCAGTCAACATTTGATGGGACTTGTTTTAAAACAATTGGTTAGCTCTTGGCTTGCGATGGCGTAATTTTTTCATTCATACTACCCCTGAGAAAACTGAAAAAATACTCAATCTCGCATCGCTATCGGTTTTTTTAACTCTTAACCTTTGCAAACTAAAATGTGGTTTTTAAGTCTATTTCGGAAATCGCTTATGACTTATTGACCTATCGCTAATGAATGAAATACCTACATTTAACGTAGTATACTATTAGGCTTTTTAGATAAATTAGTCTTTAGACTCGCATAGAAGAATCCATTAGCTCGTGTGTTTCTTCGAATCTAGCCGAATCTGGCAGTTGGTTACACGTTTAGTGACTGACTCCTTACGAGGCCTGTCTCCTTTGCAAACGTTGAACGTTGGGGAGAAAGTAATCCGAAATAAAGATTTTCACGTTAGAATCCAAGGAACTATCGTCCAAATTTCTACGCAATTAGTAGCTTCAGATGCTGTACACCAATCTATTTCTTTCCTGAATAACTACCATTTTTAAGCTTTATCAGCTGAATGGCAATAGTCTTGCCAACTCGTACGCCGAAAGAGGTTCAAAAAGAAGAAGCTATAAGATTCTTAACATTTTTGATGGATCATCAAAGAATTAATAGTTCTAGAAATTTTCTTAATTTCCTTAAGGCCATTAAATTCTCATCACAATTCTATTTAGAAGAAAACAAACAATACGTGATAGCTGTTTACTTTTTTTACATTTTCTCAAGGCAACGTATGGTGTACCACACGGGTCAGTGTTTTGCCCTATGCTTTTCGCACTTTAAGTATACGACACTGCCTAAAATATCGATCAGTTTAATTAATGCGGGCGATATTTAACTTTTCTTGAGTTATTCTGTAAGTGCGATTGATAAAGGAAAATAATTCTATAAACGGAGATATCTCAAAACAAAAGTAAAGTACTTTCAAAAGCACCAGCACTTCAATTTCAGCTAATTTCTAACCCCACTCAATTCAGTATTTAGCATATCAATGCAATTTTATTTAAATTGCATACAGCATTCAATCTATCGAGTCCACGACTGTTAAATTAAAACAGTCAGCACTTGGAAAATTGCATTTCCACAAAGAAACATTTTGAATAAACGTAACCGAACGACAATTTAAGTATACCGCCCGCCCGACTTGCTCTTCACTGCAGTGCTAGCTAGTAATGCGTATCGAATGTAAAATGCAAATATGTAATAGAAAACCGTTTAGTTGCGCAAACGGGAACATTTCTTTTCCTTAAATCTTTTTTTTACCTACTCTCCCCAACTGCGCTTCAGTTATCATTTCACGCAACAAACATCAGCTGAAGCGAATTCATTTGCATTTTATTATTAAGAGGAGGAGGAGGACGAATACGACGAGAACGACTATTCCTTTGAATGCACTGCAACACACATTCAAAGGAATATCTAGCGAACCAGAAGGACAAAAAAAAGCAAACAATAAAAACAACATTTCTTTATTCAACGTTTATTTGCACTCGAAAAAGATAAAAATTCGTTTGACTACCTACCTAAGTAATATTGCTCACGACAAAGATAAATCAAATATCAGTAACGAAATGGCAATGAGATGGTAGGGGAGGAAACCAAGGCCTTCTTCAGTGTTCAACCACTTGACACTGTGGTATTTGCAGCAGGGAGCAGAAAATAATCATTTCCATCATTTCTGGCAGGGAGAAATTTTCCATTTTCCATCGTCGAGCGCCAACTGGTGCCCGCGAGAGTATCGATTACATCCACTTGATCCTTTAAAATTCGATTTTTTCCGCTCTTTGCTTATTTGACGATGGAATCCAATACGGCTTGATGGTGGGTGTTTTGTTTAAAGGCTTTAGTGAATTTCATCAACTAAAAGTGCACAAATATCAGAAAATTGAGGAAAATTGAATTCCAAAAAGAAAAGCAGATAGGCATTTAAAATTAAGTCGTCCTTTCTATTAAAAAAACCTTGAGAGGACATTTGGGGTAAAAGTCAATTCAGTGATAATAGCAACCGGTCGATCGAATAATTCTTTCTAAATATAACTTATTGCGAGCCCGAAGGGCAAAGCTTATATTCAGAGGACACGCAAACTTTTTCAGCGAGCGTGTGTACATTTGTACGTTTGTTTGTCGTGTCGAATATCTCGGCTTCTACCAGTCAAAATTTGATGACACGTATTTTAAAACAATTGGTTAGCGCTCGTCTTGCGATGTCGTAATTTTTTCATTCATAGGGGTTACTACCCCTGAGCAAACTAAAAAAAATACTCAATCTACGCATATCTATCGATTTTTTTAAGCCTAAATGTTTTTAAAGTAAAATATGGTTTTTTCAGTCTTTTCAAAATATGACTGAATGAACTATCGCTTAAGAATAAAAAAACCTACATTTAAAGTTGCATACTATTAGGCTTTTTAGATAAATTAGTCTTTAGACTGAATTACAACTAAATATACATACACGGGTCTGTGTAGTTGCTCGCATACCAGAATACATTGGCTCGTGTGTATATAGTAGAGGAAAGTTTTGGGTAGGAACAATTTTCGATACTAACTAAAATAACTAAATTAAAGATTTAGGACTTTATTTTTAAGTCTGACGATTTTCATTGATAATCATTTTCGTCATTGTTTGTTAACTCGTATATCTCTGCTTCTACCAGTCAGAATTTAATGGGACTAGTATTAAAACAATTGTGACGCGTTTGGCGTGAGTCACGTGTGACGCGTTCCAGTCTCTAAAATTTATCTAACAACTTGTCTAACAAAGTTCCTCTGTAGGGGTTCATTGGCGGTCAGCCATTAGCAGAATAGGTTGAGAAACACAGAATGCCTCAGAATTGCAGGTGGTTGTAGCCGATCAAACCACCACGTGGTGGCCGCCGGTAATTTTCCTCCAATACCGGAAAAGCTAAGTAATCGGGCTGGTCCCTTCACAGTATGGTTGGCACGAGGCCAATAACCTCGCCCGTATAAATTAGTCCGACGTTCGTCGTCGTCAGTATCCTTATCTAAATGAATGAATGACGTTATTACGGAACCCCAAATCAGTCTGGGATACTGATGAACGACGACGACCACGACAACGAAAACGGCTAAACCATTTAAGAATTTTCCCATTGAACGTACGCTCAGTGTATAGAGCTCGAACTAGAACGGTACAGAGAGCAAGAACGAAAGAGATCTACCAAAGAGTCCATACGATGACTCAATATACACCACGTTGCATATACTGAGGGTAATCTGATCGCCGATCTGAAAGCCATCTTAGAGCGATGGGAAGAGCACCTTCATGAGTTGCTAAATGGCCAGCTAACTAAGGAATTAGAGGCTCCACTAATGACCGAAGACCACACTGTGCTGCCGCCACCAAACATAGACGAAGTTAGCAGAACGATAAATCGGCTCAAAAATAATATGGCTCCGGGATCTGATGGTATCCCAGCGGAACTGATTAAAACAGGATGCATGAACTAATAGTGCAAGTATGGTAGGAAGAAGTGATGCCAGAAGACTCGCGAGTGGCATCCTGAGCCCCATACATAAGAAAGGATGTATCACAACATGCAGGAGTTATCGTGGTATAACATTGTGGAGTACCGCGTATAAGATTTTCTCCTCTATCCTTCAAGACCGGACCCATACGCTAAAGTCATCATTGGCCCATACCAGTGTGGCTTCAGAGGTAATGGAAAAATGTCTAGAGTTTCAAAACTCACTACACCATCTTTTAATAGACTTTAAAGCCGCCTATGATAGCATAGAGTAGAACTTTATAAAGCCATGAGAGAATTCGGCATCCCAAATAACATGACTATGTTAGTTGACCATGATCATTGTTATAAGCCAAGTAAAAATATCCGGATCACTATCAAGCCCATTCAACATCTACAACGGGCTACGTCAAGGGTATGGACTGGCCAGCCTCCTCTTCAACCTGGGGTCTGGCCCACTGGGAAAATGTCACAGCGCAATCCAACAGATTAATCGGGCCCTTTCCTACAAGGAAATTCTTAATCTAGACAAAGATACAATCAGAAAGCTGGCGATATTTCTCACAGACCACTATGGCGTGGGAGTTCATCTTAACAAACTTTATCATCTAGGCTCAGATTTAGAATGTAGGTTCTGCTCAGACAATGACGAATCATTCGAGCACATTCTCTATAAATGCCCAGCAATTTATTGGTTAAGGGGGCGTATTTTCCTTAAAGAAATATGCTCGACAGCAGAGTTGAGCAACTATGCTACTAAGGACGTACTATCCTTCATTAGGGAGGTGGTACGCTTCTTAGAATAGTCATACCCTTCTGATACAATAGATATTTTCAGATAGCAGTGTACAGTATTATTTATTATTATTATTATTATCTGTTAAGTTGTTTTGTAGGATTTTCAGTTTGATATTGACCCCTTAAATGTTTGTGTTCCGCAAGGTTCTGTTTTGTTTCCGATACTCTTTTCTTAATGTAAAATTTATTGCGTAGAAATATGTGTTTTATGTTTACAGCGTTCTTTTAGTAAAACCTATACAAGTTATCGTAATAAAAGGTTCTGACAGAATCAATAACGTTTCTGAGTTGATTAACATACGAAATAGAGAAGTTAAAAATTTTTTATTCAAACAATTTGTAAAAGTACTCATGTTTTCATCGACTTTTAAACAAGCAATACTATCTGTAAATAACAGTACATATTACAATAGGTATCCTTCTTCTTCGTTCAATAAATTTTTCCGAACAATCTCTATAGTATCTATCAGTATAGTTTTCAATTAATTTAATTCAGCTTCAGTTGCAGAGTGAGTGAAAAGTGAGGACTTACCACAAAAAGAGAAAACTGTATTTGTACGAATATTTGTTTGGGAAAGAATTCCATCCCATACACATCCCGTATATATTTGCATTTTGTTGTTTCTTTTTATCAATATTATTATTGGTAAAGTACTCCCCTATACTTTGTGCTTTAGGAGATTGCATCCATGAAAATGTACTTCCTTCCATTCAAATGGATATTACCTGTTTCCTCATATAACCAGCTGCACCACAAGACCGCAAGACAGCAGGACACGAATGGGCACGCCAGGAACTCAATTGCAACTATACTTGTATCTATAAATTAATGATCTATAATAAAGATAAGCACTGAAGCACGCATACTACTACTTGTACGTTGCGCATATTCATTCATTAACCACATCACAAACATACATATTTCCTGCTTGACCGAGAACGACCTTCTCTGGGTTCGTTCAATTTCGAAATTACTCGTAGATCTTCAGAATTAAGTATCATCGTCGACATCAGGTACATGAGGTAGCTATATCTATCTTTCTGTAGAGTACAGTTAATACATGCAACATCCAAATCAGAATCATCTATTTTCCAACCAATTTAAAATTGAATTTCTTTCTCCAGATTGGAGTGGTCACGGTGGTGGAGGTACTACGAGTATTTTGGACTTCCGCTTTTGCTATGTTGGCAACATTTTCAATACGAAATGCAAAATGTTGACCCACACCACGTACCTAGAGGGAAGACCTCTAGTACAACATACATACTTAGTGCATTAAAACCCATAACCCATGAATCGTAGAGTAGTCGATACTCCTTTTATATCTCAACTGACGTCGAAAGATGTTTCGAGTGCAATTTCTTGATATTTTTGCCGCTGCACACTCAGCTGCATGCATACAATATATTTTGATTTTCATTAGGGAGGCGGAGAAGCAAGTAGGAAAGATGGAAACATGTCCTGAAGGACAAGAAATTTTGTGAAGAAACTGACTGCCGATTTCTTCGACTCCATGCAGATTTAAAATCAGGATTTCTCTTCGATGCGATACTTGATATCATGATGATGATAAGGATAATGACGAATTGATTTCCTTGCTGGAATGGATTTCAATTGGATACAAGAAATAAACCACAATAAACTGAATGGCATAAGCGAATTTAATTTTATTTCTATACGTCTTGTTGGCTGGTAGTTAAGAATTTTTTTGAAAGAAGAGTTTTTCTGCATACACCCGCGCTCATCAAGCTAACGAGTGCTGGGTCGTTCCTGGTGGTGCCAGGTTATTTTTAAATTCTCTATATTAACTTCACTTGCCCGTGGCTGGCTGGCTGGCTGGCTGACTGGCTGACTGGCTGAATGGCTGGCTGGCTGGCTGACTGGCTGGCCAAATCTTGTGATCAATTTTTAACCCACTTCGTACAGCCCGATTTTATTGAAATTTTGCACACATGTATATCTCCCAAGACAACACTTTCTATTAAAATTTGAGGCCCCTCGGGCGCGGGGTCGGGGGGCTCCCATACAAATATTTTACAAAATTTACCCGATTTTCATTAAATTTTTTACACATGTGTGTCTTCGATGGAAAACACTTTTTGTAAAAATTTGGAGCGATCGGCCCCTTGGGGACCCCAATATACAATTTTTAAATATCGCTATATCGCATCAGATCACGGCAAAGTCTGAGCTCTGTGCTTTGTGAACTGCGCTGTTCGCTGCCGCTGCGTCATTTGGTGAATGATTTTGCCACAAAACGAGCACGCAGTGTGTGTGTGTGTATCCCCGATTAGAGAATTTACAAGAAATATTTTAATTTTTATGGGTTGTTTTTTTATGTAAGATTTTGTTGTCTTCTCTTTTTCACAAACCTTTCACTTTTATATTGACAACTTAAATGTTTGTGTTCCGCAAGGTTCTGTTTTGTTTCCGATACTCTTCTCTTAATGTACAATTTATTGCATAGAAATATGTGTTTTATGTTTACAGTGTACTTTTAGTAAAACCTTTACAAATTATCGTAATAAAAGGTTCTGGCAGACTCAATAACGTTCGTTATTTCGTTCTTATAACATTTTCCAGTAAATAACAACCACTTCGAGTATGTAAGTTTTACAGAGAATAACAAAAATCTTGTGGCAAAGCGAAGAATTCCGCTCAGGGGATAGGGATTAAAAATAACAAGGAACTAAACAATTTTTTGATTGATTTTGATTTTTCGCTGTCAATTGGCACAGCGCTAATAATTATAAGATAATTATTCCCTCCAAGATTTATCCAAAAGTTTAACAACCATCGTCCACCCACTTCATTACTGGCCCTTGAAAAACTCTATGACTTCAAGGCCGACGTGAAAACTTAAATAAAAAACAACTCATAAAAATTAATTAATTTCGTGTAAATTCTCTAATAGGGGATACACAAGGTGCAAAGTTTGAATAAAATCGAGTTACTTTTTAAAAAAAATTATATGGAGCGCCTAGCCCCCCTGGAAAACGATTAACTCCTAATTTTTACAGGAAGTCTTGTCATCGGAAATACACATTTGTACAAAGTGTCAAGAAAATCAGCCCTGGGGCCATTTCCAAATTTTAACGAAAAGTTTTGTCACGTGTGTATAAAATTTGAAGAAAATCAGGTAAATTTTTTAAGCTCGGTCCCGAAAAATTATAAAGTATTGTCACTGAAAATATACATGTGTGCAAAGTTTCAATAAAATCGGTCCATGGGAAGTGAGCTAAAAATGTATCGCAAGATTCCACGACAAACAGACAAACGCACGGGCTCGCGAATTAGAGAATAGAGACAGAATTTGAAAAAAACCTGCAACGAATAACGTAATAAGCCAAGTAAAGACCTCCAGAAAACTATCAAGTTTTATGAGCATCTACACCGGGTTACGACAAGACTTTCTCTTTAACATGGCATAATAGATCCAAAAATATCCTACGTCTAGGATCTAGACTATGTGTCTGACCTATGCTGTGTCTGACATATGCTAAGGTTCCCCTTTCAAATTTCCGTATGACGTACTGTATGACATCGGCTTAAAATTGGGACTTGCATGCCTGCAAGCAATTTTTGATATATAATTACAATTTTTGAGAAATTGCTATGAATTTACTCACATTTTGGTGTGGAGCGGGGGTCAAAAATGATGCGTGCCTTCAGGAACTTATTTTGAAGTGCTCTTCCTCGTTAGTAAATATGCTAAGCTTCCATTGACTGTTGGACAATACTGAAATGTCTTGGATCTCTCTTTCTAGTTAGTAAATATGCTAAGCATCCATTGAGTGTTGGACAATACTGAAATGTCTTGGATATCTCTTCCTCGTTAGTAAATATGCTAAGCTTCCATTGAGTGTTGGACAATACTGAAATGTCTTGGATCTCTCTTTCTAGTTAGTAAATATGCTAAGCTTCCATTGAGTGTTGGACAATACTGAAATGTCTTGGATATCTCTTCCTCGTTAGTAAATATGCTAAGCTTCCATTAAGTGTTGGACAATACTGAAATGTCTTGGATATCTCTTCCTCGTTAGTAAATATGCTAAGCTTCCATTGAGTGTTGAACAATACTGAAATGTCTTGGATCTCTCTTCCTCGTTAGTAAATATGCTAAGCTTCCATTAAGTGTTGAACAATACTGAAATGTCTTGGATATCTCTTCCTCGTTAGTAAATATGCTAAGCTTCCATTGAGTGTTGGACAATACTGAAATGTCTTGGATCTCTCTTCCTCGTTAGTAAATATGCTTTATTCCATTAAGTGTTGGACAATACTGAAATGTCTTGGATATCTCTTCCTCGTTAGTAAATATGCTAAGCTTCCATTGAGTGTTGGACAATACTGAAATGTCTTGGATATCTCTTCCTCGTTAGTAAATATGCTAAGCTTCCATTGAGTGTTGGACAATACTGAAATGTCTTGGATCTCTCTTTCTAGTTAGTAAATATGCTAAGCTTCCATTAAGTGTTGGACAATACTGAAATGTCTTGGATATCTCTTCCTCGTTAGTAAATATGCTAAGCTTCCATTAAGTGTTGGACAATACTGAAATGTCTTGGATATCTCTTCCTCGTTAGTAAATATGCTAAGCTTCCATTGAGTGTTGAACAATACTGAAATGTCTTGGATCTCTCTTCCTCGTTAGTAAATATGCTAAGCTTCCATTAAGTGTTGGACAATACTGAAATGTCTTGGATATCTCTTCCTCGTTAGTAAATATGCTAAGCTTCCATTGAGTGTTGGACAATACTGAAATGTCTTGGATCTCTCTTCCTCGTTAGTAAATATGCTAAGCTTCCATTAAGTGTTGGACAATACTGAAATGTCTTGGATATCTCTTCCTCGTTAGTAAATATGCTAAGCTTCCATTGAGTGTTGGACAATACTGAAATGTCTTGGATCTCTCTTCCTCGTTAGTAAATATGCTAAGCTTCCATTAAGTGTTGGACAATACTGAAATGTCTTGGATATCTCTTCCTCGTTAGTAAATATGCTAAGCATCCATTGAGTGTTGGACAATACTGAAATGTCTTGGATATCTCTTCCTCGTTAGTAAATATGCTAAGCTTCCATTGAGTGTTGGACAATACTGAAATGTCTTGGATCTCTCTTTCTAGTTAGTAAATATGCTAAGCTTCCATTGAGTGTTGGACAATACTGAAATGTCTTGGATATCTCTTCCTCGTTAGTAAATATGCTAAGCTTCCATTAAGTGTTGGACAATACTGAAATGTCTTGGATATCTCTTCCTCGTTAGTAAATATGCTAAGCTTCCATTGAGTGTTGAACAATACTGAAATGTCTTGGATCTCTCTTCCTCGTTAGTAAATATGCTAAGCTTCCATTAAGTGTTGGACAATACTGAAATGTCTTGGATATCTCTTCCTCGTTAGTAAATATGCTAAGCTTCCATTGAGTGTTGGACAATACTGAAATGTCTTGGATCTCTCTTCCTCGTTAGTAAATATGCTAAGCTTCCATTAAGTGTTGGACAATACTGAAATGTCTTGGATATCTCTTCCTCGTTAGTAAATATGCTAAGCTTCCATTGACTGTTGGACAATACTGAAATGTCTTGGATATCTCTTCCTCGTTAGTAAATATGCTAAGCTTCCATTGAGTGTTGGACAATACTGAAATGTCTTGGATCTCTCTTTCTAGTTAGTAAATATGCTAAGCTTCCATTGAGTGTTGGACAATACTGAAATGTCTTGGATCTCTCTTTCTAGTTAGTAAATATGCTAAGCTTCCATTGAGTGTTGGACAATACTGAAATGTCTTGGATATCTCTTCCTCGTTAGTAAATATGCTAAGCTTCCATTAAGTGTTGGACAATACTGAAATGTCTTGGATATCTCTTCCTCGTTAGTAAATATGCTAAGCTTCCATTGAGTGTTGAACAATACTGAAATGTCTTGGATCTCTCTTCCTCGTTAGTAAATATGCTAAGCTTCCATTAAGTGTTGGACAATACTGAAATGTCTTGGATATCTCTTCCTCGTTAGTAAATATGCTAAGCTTCCATTGAGTGTTGGACAATACTGAAATGTCTTGGATCTCTCTTCCTCGTTAGTAAATATGCTAAGCTTCCATTAAGTGTTGGACAATACTGAAATGTCTTGGATATCTCTTCCTCGTTAGTAAATATGCTAAGCTTCCATTCAGTGTTGGACAATACTGAAATGTCTTGGATATCTCTTCCTCGTTAGTAAATATGCTAAGCTTCCATTGAGTGTTGGACAATACTGAAATGTCTTGGATCTCTCTTTCTAGTTAGTAATTATGCTAAGCTTCCATTGAGTGTTGGACAATACTGAAATGTCTTGGATCTCTTTTGGAAACAATATTTTTCTCATCCTGGCAATCCGAGTGAAATTTTTGAGGCGTAATTTATCTAATAACATTGAGATTAAATTTTCAAGGCCACACTGGAATGAAATGCATGTAACCGATGTAAAGCATGTAACTACCTAACGCATAACACGTGAAAAATGAGAATCTTCTTTATTAGGCACGTTGGCCGCAAATTTTCAAATCAACGCTGGAATAAAACTCATGTAACGATGTAACGCGTGTAACAATGTAACGCGTGTAATGTTTTAACGCATATCACATGCCACCCAAAAAGAGACTCTGATTTGAGATTTAACTCTGAAACGTATAGAGAGACCCTTCTGAACCCAGACGAACTTTCAAGATCACACTAAAATGAAACGCATGTAACGATGTAACGCATAACACATGCACCGTAAAAAGAGACTCTGGGTAAACTTTCAAGCTGAGGTGCGGCCACGCCACAATACGACTTTCTTTTGCGGACGCAGCCGGAATCTTCAGTTAATGTATACCAATTGCACGCCAACATTGCTTTGTCGAATATGGTGACATAATTCCTAATAGGTTTACACTTTTTTTTTTTTAAATTTTCGTTTGCACTTTAGATTTCTAATTTTTTTTTATTTAGAAAAGAAAAACACGAGAACAACAGTCCTACTATGTCAGAACAGCAATTGCACGCCAAAATTGCTGTGTCGAATATGGTGACATAATTCCTAATAGGTTTTAGCTTAACTTTTTTTTTTCTAACTTAAGTTTAGCCACTATAGAGGATAAAAGTTTTTTACTTTTCAATATAACTTTTTCCAATCCGGCCTGAGGGAAAATATATAAACATAACCTTCTGAGGATCAGTACGGCTTGTGGGAGTTATCTGGTTTACCGATGGATCGAAGTTGAAATTTCGAGTATGGAGCCTCGATTCTGATTTTTGAGACATTTGCCAAAACTCATTAAAAAAAAAACTATATAATTGCCACTTCTGGTTAGCCGATTTCCGCCAAAATCAACTGGGACCTCCCAATTTATGCAAAAATTTCATCCGCATTCAATTCAGCCATCTGGGCTGCAGAGTGGACACAGACAGACATAGTTTTTTTGTGCTTTTAATGACCCAGAAGATACGGAAATGGGTAAATCTGCAAAAACTCCTAGTTCGAAACTTTCATGATTACTATACTTCCTGTTAAAAAAGATTAATACGAGAAAGAAATAAGAGAAGAGGAAATTAATATTAAAATCAAATAATAGTATTGTTATTAATTTGTAATTAAATATAGCTTTGCTTTAACGAAAGCTTTTCCTTTTTGTCAATTTAATAATATAGCAGATGTTGTGCCTAAAGTTCTATACCATTATTTATGACTGAATTTCATGGAAATCTGAGACAGCTCAGTGAAGCTCGTCAGAAAACTTGAAAATTCCACTTTGATGCAATGAATTCTATGATAGAATTTATTGAATTTGTGCATACTTTGAGAATTACCGTCCGAAGCGACTTTCAGCACCCCCACTCATACGTCATACCCCTTCTAGTAAACCATAAATTTTGTTTTTACAAATCACGTGGTTTTGTGGACGCAAAACTAAACATCTCATTTGACAAAAATCAACTTTCCAAAACTTCCTGCACACACTAAGCATGACAAACTTTGTGGAATTATACGGAAGACATTTTTGGAAAACTTTTCAAGCTTTCAATGTACGAGTATGCCGCTGAGGGGTGTGCGTTTTTATTGGATGTTTTCATCTATTCGCTGGTCTAATCTTTGTAACTTAAAGTGCACACAGACTATATGGATTTTCGCATAAAGTCAAAAAAAATTAAATCTTTGTTTTTCCAAAAAGGAGTAACTTTGTTTTCCAAAGTGCAATTTGTCAGGGTCCCATGCTGCTGCTGCAATGGCTGCTGTCGTAAAGTCCACTCCTCACTATTCATTGGCATTTTCGTGTTCTTACCTAACGTCGTAAGTAAGTAAGTTTTTCGCTGCTGGCCGCCACCAACACCGCTTAAGGGATTTTTATCCAAAATCCAACCACTAGTTTCTGGCAGTTTATTTTATTTAAAAGATGGTTAAGGTGATGCTGGTTTCATATACAGACAGATAACCAAGTGAAGAGGGAGTAAAATAGTAGAATAAAAGTTTTTTCTTCTTCACGAAAATCACGTACATAGTTGTTTGGAAAATTCCTATAATTTATTGAATGCTTTCTGGTATCTATCGTGTCACTCAGTCACCGATTCTCACTGGAAGTTTTGGCAACTTTAAGTTAATCCAAAGAGAAGACCTTTTTTAAAAATTGAATGTATTTATTTTGTCTCACATCACTTGAAGATCACAGAACACCTCTTCAATGATCGTACATAAAACGAAAATAGCAATGTCAAAGCCATGAAATTTGAAAAGGATATAACCACTTTGTGTTATGTCGTTGTGTGATGAATATGCCAATACTGATATACTTATAAAAAAAGGGGGAACAAATGCATCCTAACTCTGATAAAATTCATATTCAATTCATAGAAGGCATCCATACAGCGACTTGTCCTCATTCCTGAACCCTGTCTAAAGCTATGCTCATCGGCTGATTCACTAGCTTGCATGTAGACATTGCCTATTGCATACATGAAAAAATCAAGTGCATTTCTTGGCATCATGAGTCAGTGCAGAAGCCGATTTATATCTCGACGATATTGAATTCATGAATACAATATGCGAGATAAGCGCGTACGAATGTCCTAAGTACTTTCTCTCTCTCTTGTCGGCGTAGTAACTGACATGACATAACACTGCAAAACACTCAGGATTACAGACGGATAGAGGATAGGACATGGGGAACTGCGATTAAGGAAATTCAAATATTCTTCAAGTAGGAATATATTCACAAGGGATTCTGCATTGACTTCTATGGGGTTTCATACCGAGATCCTCATATCCATATGTACATCGATGATATTATGCATTTTGTATAGAAAATGGATGATGGTGTGAATGCAGATTACAGATGGGAGCACCCCATCAGCCCAAACATCACAGGGGATGATAATGGTGATGATGCTCATAATCATCGTTAGATCATCAGAAGGAACGAAGAAACGAGTACATCCAATTCTTGGTGCTGCTGATGATGATGATGATACTCCATTGCTGTTCACTACAAGTTCTTTGCAGTAACTCTTTGTTGCAACTTTGTTTGAGTGTAGGGTCGGGTCCGGGAGCACCGGGGGAAATCATCCTTATTTACTTGAATTTGCATTTGCATGGTAATTTACTATCATCATACCGCACAGACGGGTTTATACGCTTATCTATCTCTCTAATGTGCGACTGTGAAGTGCGATTACAGAGGCGTTTGCTTAAAGAGGTGTTTGCAGATAATTGGACAGAATATTTTGTATGTAAATTTGGTAAGTATGTGCAGCAAAAAGCAGGATGAGATATATACCACAATGTACATGTATATGAGCACTAGGGGAAGAATGAGTTTATCACAATTGCATTTGTTCTGTCAATACAGGGAACAGACAAGAAGTAAAAACCTCTGGATATTTAAAACAAAAAACAACAACAGGTTTTCATTGTTTAGAAAATGTGAAAACATCAAAAAAAAAACACCAATCTATTATGGGTAATCTCGGAAAAATGAAAAACAATCAACAAAAATTAAAAATTTTAAAGTAAATTATCTACAAATTGAATAAAATTTGTATAAAATCGTGGTAATTTTTAAAAACTTTTTAAATTATTTGCAAAAACTCGAAAAACTGTCTAAGTAAAATGTCACTTCCGGCTGTCAGATTTCCGTCAAGACCATTGAAGCGCAATTAACAAAAAATCACTGTCTTACCAACGCTATTCGTATCAGTAACCCCAAAAACTAGGTATGAATTCGACATAAATCTTGATGCTACAACTAACACACCATTTTCGTTTTTGGCTGCTTCACGAATAGGACAGAACCAGTCTTTATATTAACCAACGAAGGCATAAAGCAACGGTCCTCTTCAGGCATGAATTGTACGACAGTTGGCGACCATCAATAGGTGTACCAATATTATCTCATTGGTAGGAGCTGAGCCTATCTTACACCCATGCCGATTTTTGGGATGAGCAGCAACTGATCGTATCGGTTAAATCAGGTGGGTCCAACTCTGATGTTACCAATACTGTGCTCTACCCGCATATGGGTAGTTAACCACAGCCCCCACGTTTCATCCTCAGAACAAACTGGTTCCGCATCCATAGTTCTCCACAGATCCCATCAACCTTACGGTCAAACTGGTCCGTTGGGCAAGACAACTCCCGTGGTACCGTTGTTCTCGGTTTGTTCAGATTTGAGTGCCTGTGCGGTTGCAAAGCAGACCCTGACAGCAACATCGTCTGGAACCTCATAATATATCACTTACTACTAGGACTCTAAAGCAAGCACCACTCAGTAGTCCTAGGCCGCCTAGAATATAACTATTACAGGCACTCCAACGGTCAAACGGTGTAAGAATGAGCCACTAAATACGAAGAGAACACCCAAAAAATTAAACTCTTAAGTACCAGTAGCCCATTCTGGGTCGCTAAAGTACGTTAGAAATTGCCCAATCATGAGCATATTCTAAGTACCCGCGGCCCTTTTATTTTCTTCCCTTGTAAAGCCCCGCACCCTACCCATATATAGCGTTAGGATGCAGCTGGACCCCACCACGGTGTCGTAACCCTGACTGGGGTCCCATCATGTCGTGTACATTGTCCGGGACAGGTTCTGCTCCTCCACTCCTCATTTCTCAACACGGACTTGTGACCGGCTATGGTGGAGTTTCACGAAGAGGACACGGGATGTCTTGGATTAACGAGAACACCGCCAACTGAGGGCGTAATTCCACGGTCTTCTTTAGACGCGGATTTGTTATACGACAATCAACTTCCATCATGGAAGATGTGCCAGTATTAACTCAATGGTTAGAAAATCCTTGCCGATCTTTGGTTCACGACAACCGGTTGAGTTGTGCAACTCCACAATGAGCACATCATCGCACAGGTAACATCAGGGACGTAAACTGATGCTTAAAAGACTTGGTAACATCAGTCTGCCTCTGATGTTACCATGATAGCGCTCTACCCGCATTTAGTATGGAAAGTGAAATTTTTGTTTAATAGCACAATCACGCCATTCACGCTTGTTTCAAAAACCATTGTGATGCAACATGGATCGAAAGGATTTTTCGCCCTACTCATTGAACCAGTTGAAGCTTCGAATGAACCGTAGAAGACTTGATGTCAGTGCTTGACAAAACGTTAAGGTCGTTGTAAAAGAAGGCTTCCAAATGGATCTTACGCTTTAGAGAAAGAACTCTACAGAGAAGGTGAAGAATGGTCTCTTCCTTTTCCTCGTCCATGCAGCTTCTGCAAAAGTCATTGGAAAATACACAAAGCTGCATGCTTTCCTATAGGACAGTGCCCAGTATTACACCTATCGTAGCGATTATCTGCACTCTTAGAAAGATCAAAAACTTGGAGCGTTTCGGATCCAGCTTTAGCCAAATCTGTTTTGTCGCTACACAAGTTATACCATTTGTCCATCTAAGGTTGGTTTTGTAGCAGTAGAATTCTGTTTTAACATGAGTTCGCATGTAGAAATCGGTATGCCTAGGGAACCATTTTCAGATAGAAGGGACAATTTTTGGCGAGTTTATCGTCCCTGCAGTTCCCCAGAATGTCTCTATGCCGCGGCAGCCAATACAGGCGAATGTTGAACTGCTCCGCCATCATCTTCCTGAGAGAAGATCGGCAGTCTAGGGTTACAATAGAGTTCATAGAGTTGCTTGACTATCCGAGAAGATGCGGATATCCTTAGAGGAAATGACGTTTCTCTTCAGCCAAGACGACAGGACTTCTTTAATCGCCATTATTTCTGCTTGAAAAAAACTGCAGTGATTGGGAAGACGGAAAGAGAGACTTATATTTAGCCTTTTTGAGAAAACACCTCCGCCTACCCGATCATCAGTTTTTGACCCGTCAGTATAAAAACTGATTGATTCATCTTTCGAGATAGCACCTTCTTCTGGAGGACATGGTTACCTGAAAGTTGTTGTTGAAATGTATAGTTGCGGAATTGTGTAGTCGATGCCTCCTGGTGGAGCCCTGAATCAAATTCATTTATTATCAACTGGGAGGTTACGTTGAGGCGAATGGCCGCAACTTGTCTGAAGATGCTGAAGATATCGAGTGGTGTCAGGTTGAACAGAATGTCTAGTGCAGCGGAGGTGGTGGTGCGAAGAGCTTCGCTCATTCATAGACAAGCCGATCTTTGAATTTTGTTTAGTTTCTCGCTTATTTATTGCTTTATTGCTTTGTCTAAAGCAATCTACCAGACCACCACACCGTGTTATAACCGAAATATAAAGCCAATGCGTGATATGGGTTTGAAGACCCCATTTGCTACCGATGGCTGTTTTTACAGAAGAAGAGTGCAGATTTAATCTCAATTGTTTTGCAATGAAAAAAATTCTCAATTTTATTTAAAAGTGTTGCTCCCATTATGGTTTATGTCTTAAGTAAAAAGTTAAGTAAAAACTTAAAAAAAAAAACCTTCTTGACTAGAATATAAAACAAAAATAAAATAAAAAATTCTATAATATCATAATTGAAAATAATAAATGTGATTTTATGGATGTCATGTTTTGATTATTGGCTGAACATTTCTTAATAATTCTGTAAATTAACATTGTCCTCCTAACGTCTAATAAAGCATAATCTTCCACCCCAATTGACCGATTTTTCGAAATTTTAAAAATTGGATGAATTTGTAGCAGCTTTGTAAATTAAATCCCTAAAAAGTCGATAATTCTATCTGATACATTTATGCGACAAAAACAAGGATCAACCATGAGACCCCCTTACACGTGGCGCACAATTTCCTCTTTCAAAACAATTTCAATATCAGTTGATGTGCTACAGACCGATTGACGTTGCACTCAACTGCACAAACTGAAAATCCTTTATCGATTATCAAGATTCCACAGTCTCTCATGTGCTCGTACCACCTAAATAAACTTGTGGCTTTTTCATGCTGAGCCTGAGCTTCTCTTTTGTGTGTGTGTGATGGTTGGTATGTGAGCATAACACATAAGCGAGCAAACAAACAACCACATGCAAACAAGCAAACAAAATATCAATTTTGCTTCATCTTCTCGTTGCTGTTGAGTGGCAAGACCATGATTTTTATCACTTATGCGCGTTATCCTTTTTAATGCCCTCATTCACACACTTGATGCGGGAAGGGTGGTAGTTAGAGAAAGTGTGCGTCCTTAGCTCAGATGCACAGCAGCACTTGTGTTCGAAATGAAAAACCAAAACTAAGTGGTGATGAGTCTGGTACGACGAAGCGAATTCAATGCATCGTTGAGGATATGGGCAACGGAAAACGCACAGTCACACTGAAAAGCGGCATCATCATCATCGTTGTCAGCGACAAAAGATTAAAACTTGAAAAATTAATTTCTATTGATTTTAGTTTGAAGCCATCATGATGGCTTTATCGATGAAAAGAAAAGTGCTTTGCCAAACTCAATTTTGTCATCCTTAATCTGGGAAGTAAGTTGACATACTCTAAGCATACGAGGAGCACACACAGTTTGAGAGAGGTGCTGTGTGAGTTGTAATGGGTTTTTATGTTGCAAATACTCGGATGTAGTTCCAATATCGATTATCTAAGTTGAGTATCAACTCGCGATTAATAAGTTATCACACAGGGTGTTTTCTTTGATTTCCAGTGGTTTTCAAAGTCTACACATCCTCTAAAACAGGAGGATTCCTTAAGATAGATAATAATTTCAAAGTAATGGTTGTAATCGAATATAACACCAAAATCTTTAATTAAAGAGTTTTACTTCGCAGCTTGTAAAATGAACGATATTCACATTGCGATCATCATCATCATATTTGTCGCTACAACCGGTTCGGTAATCGTCTCCCACAAAAGAAACTCTCCACCGCTCCCGATTTCAAGTCAAGTGCATCCAGTTAGGCATCCCAAAACTCTTGCGTCCTAGTTTTGAACTAGGTGTCCTGCCCAACGGAGCCCCGAACGATGTCGAAATCGCTGCAACGCTTGTAGATATCTTCATTATAGAGTCTCCGAAATGGTTCTTCCTCGCATAAGGAGCCAACAATTCTCCGTAAGACTTTATTCTCTCGAATCAATATTCAAGTGCTGGTATAACCATTGTGCTGTACACCAGCACCAGTTTCAATACATGGATTTTAAAAGTCTCACTAGACTGTAATAGGCTTTGTTGGCTTTAAGCAACCGTGCTCGTTTTTCTGGTTCCTGGCTGTTATCAGCTACTACAGTTGACCTGAGATTGTTACTGGATAGCAATACTTCAAATTTGTGATTCTCTACTTTTATTGAGACACCAATGTTGGATCTTCTGCCCAATGTACTTTGTTTTGCTATCTTTTATGTGCAGCAACAAATGTTGTGCCCCCACCCAATCTGCATTAAAGCTCTCTGTAAAGCGCAATGATGGATCATCTGCCCAATGTACTTTGTTTGGCTATCCTTTATTTGCAGTACCAGATGTTGTGCCGCCCATCCAATATGGATGAAAGCTTCTTGTACAGCTCAATGTTGGATCTTCTGCTCAATGTACTTTGTTTTGCTATCTTTTATGTGCAGCCTCAAATGTTGGGCCTCCAACCCCATCTGGATGAAAGCATCCTGTACAGTTCTTGTGTTTCTACCAACGATGTCAATATCGTCTGCGTAAGCCAGTATCTGAAGCGGTTAGCCATAAGCAGACTAGGGCTTCAGAAATGCATGTGGCCGCAGCTATCACTGACTGGTGAAAGTACTATCAAACCTCCACGTGGCGGCTGTTGGTACTTTTCCTCCAGTAGAAGAAAAGCGAAATGATTGGGTCTGTCCCTTCAAAGCAAAGTTGGCGCAAGGCCAATAACATCGCCCGTAAAAAAAAACATTTTAATAATAATAATAATATTCGGCGCGACAGACCATTGCTGTCCAAGGCCTAGCTTCTCGCGACCATTTGTGTTGCGTATGTTTATTTTTGGACACGAATGAAACGGACCTACAATTTAAGGGCGGACGGCGAATTGAGAAGCCTTCCGTGAAAAGTTATTACTCTCGGAACGTTTGTCACCCATTCGCGAGTGGTGGACACCGTGAAAAATAATTTAGATGTTACTGGAATTCGAACCACGAATCTACTGCTCAGTAGCCATAAGCATTTCCACTGAGCCACGGCGCCCACATACACGAGTTTAGCAGAGCGATAAATCGGCTCAAAAATAATAAGGCTCCATATTTGATCTGATGGTATCCCAGCGGAGCTGATTAAAACAGGAGCCCCGCAATACACCAAGCAATTCATTAAATAATAGTGAAAGTATGGGAGGAAGAAGCGATGCCGGAAGACTGGCGAAGAGGCATCCTGTGCCCAATACATAAGATCCAACATGGTCCCTCAATTAAAATAGTGGAGCACGAATTTGAAGTACTGCAATCCTTTAACTATTTCGGGTTAACTGTAGCACTATTGGAAATGATTTCCCTTCACACTAACCCACGTAACCTTAGGTCTGTACCGCTATTTTTTCTGCTTCACCACCGCACCAACTACGGCTATTTTGAACAAATCTACAGAATGTTCCGTCTGGCCACGAATTCGAAGAAGTGCAATCATTTAACTATCTCAGGTAAATTGTAGCAGTCGATAGCAGCATGGGAACCAGAAATACGCGCACGGTTGCTTAAAACCAACAAAGCCTACTATAGTCTGTCAAGACTCTCCAAATCCAGGAGCTTAACCATAACATCCAAGCTGCTGGTATATAAGACAATAGTCATACCAATACTTACATATGGATCCGAGACTTTGGTAATTAGCTAAAAGCATTCTGAAATATTAGCCGCATGCGAGAGAAAAGTCTTACGGAGAATGTTTGGCCCCGTATGTGAGAAAGGACGATTTGGGAGACTCTATAATGATGAGATCTACGAGCGTTACTGCGATGTCGACATCGTAAACAGAATTAAACTCGATAGGCTCCGGTGGGCAGGACACCTAGCTCCCATGAGCGAAGATGATCCTGCTCGGAAATTCCTTTGCGGTAGGATTTATGGAACACGACAGCAAGGCCAGCCAAGCATACGCTGGAAGGTTGGCGTAGACCAGTACGCCCAGAGTTTAGGAATGCCAAACTGGATGACATCGGCTCGAAATCGGGACCGGTGGAGAGATTTATTGCGGAAGGTCAGGAGCGGACACCAAATGTTATGATGATTTTGTATTACGGTGACGTATAGTCAGCACATTGTCTGATTCTATTTTTTCTCTTAAATGCTGAAAGTTACTGTTGGAATAGCCGAACATTTTACTTTTAGAGACAGCTAAATTGCCAACAAATATTTTTGTCACACAAACTATTTGGAACTTGATAAGAAGGTACGAGAAGAACTTTTAAGCTACACATTGAACCATACATACAATACAGCCCTTCCATTTTGCACTTAAATGTACTTTTGTGACTTGTTATACCTTTCCCTTGCTAATTATTCCTTTTTGCTTTTCTTCACTGACAAAAGGAACTTTGTCTCACATAATCTGTGATATGAATGAAATCCTTCAATTTCACATTGTAATCCTATCTTTGCTGATGAAAAAAAATCCTTAATTTTCTCCCGCAAATCCTACGAAAATTATATCCCAATAGCACACACACTCACACTATGCCAAGTTTATGCAAACAGAGGATTGGTCGGTCGGTCGGTCGATTAAATCGAACGGAAAAGTTGAAGATTATTAGTATGCATATGATGATGATGATGATGATGATGCCATAGCCAGCTGAATCAACGCACGCGGCGCTCATTTTGAAGGATTTCCTCGATTGATGAGATTTTCCCTTTTTGCGTTTATGCGCCCATCCACCTGATTTCCCACTTCAAGTGCATTCTATCAAAATGAGCAAACGAACAGCATTATTGCAACGTAGTGCTCCAGCGTAATTTGTGTTTGCGCCGCTTCTCAAATCCTTCCAGTGTTTGTTGTGGCAGGCAGGCGCCGTTGTGCGCCTTTATTACCATATATTTTAAATGTCTGTGAGTGTGTGTGTGTGGGTGAGTGCCTTGTTCAATGAATATAAATGAGCAAACATGAAAGGCCACATCGGATACGGATGGAAAAATCCGCAGTGTTATGCGCAGAGCAAGCATTGTGGCGGCGGCGGCAGCGGCGGTGACGACGACGACGATGAATCGCTGCACAAATAATTGCATAGAAAGAAGAAGTTGAATAAGAAGTAGAAGAAGACAATGATGAAGAAGAAGAAGAAGACTTTACACGTTATTAAACCGCATAGCCGCACGATTTGAAGTCGTTTCTGAGGAGCGCAAATATCCTTATCGTCGCATATTCGATAGGATTCTCACCAAGGACAATCGAACAAACAGTAGATGATGATGCTGGTTCCTTACTTTCCTTTCCACCCCTGTAAAATTTCTTGCACCATTCCATCAAAAGATAATATTCCATAGGACGGACGAAGACGACCTATCAGCTGCCTACCAGTCAACCAAGTAAACTCGTATCACCAAGTCTTCTTAAAGAAAAAGTGAATCTGTCCTGTGTGCAATGTGCAAATCGTGCCGTCGCTTGTTCAAACGAACAGAACGCGTTATTGAAGAAAAAACAAATCCCACAGAAACACTTAGTCCTTTTTCTTTCATAATCAAACTTTTATTCTCGCCTTGCTGTTGTTGTTGTTTTTATATAGTCTTATAACATTTTTCAGAAAAAATCCACACCTATTGTCAATGCGACGGTTCGTTTTATTTCACGTTTTTCCCATCAGGATAAAGCGATTTAAAAAGCTCAGTAGAAGTGAAATGTATCTCATCCTTGGCGTCCACAACCTCTTGCACAATCCTTGCCTTGCACAATCAGTTTGTTTCCTGAAAAGTCAAGGAATAGCAATACACAACCCCCTAAAGTTCTTTCTGTACAAAAATTAAATGAGAGGCCGAGAGGCCGAGAGATTCTTTGCTGTTCCCAGTTATACCGAAGGACACGATTAATGTTATTGATGTCTCGACGACCTTCTGACTCATAGTATTTGGATAATTCGCTCAACGACTTTCTGACTCATAGTATTTCGGTAATACGATATCTGTTTCGATAGAAATTGTCGCGCCAATTAGAAGGTATTTGTAAAACATTTATTCCAAGTGGAATAAATAAAACATTCGATGTTATTGATTATTAGAGATATTCAAAATATTCATTAATTTTTACAGAGTTTGGACTAAAAGTTTAATTTATATTTAGTAATAAGACAATAGCTGTGAAATCTTACCGAAATCTTTATAAAACAAATAAAAACGAAAATCTTTACTATTACTAGTGCATCGGCGCACAAATGGATCAATCATCGTCATCATATTTGGCTCTACAACCGGGGTCCGGTCCTGGCCTCCCGCAAAATGTCTCTCCGTAAGATTTTTCTCTCGAACGCGGCTAAGATGTCAGAATTTTTTATGCTAAGCACCCAGGTCTCGGATCCATATGTAAGTACTGGTATGACTATTGTCTTATATACCAGCAGCTTGGATGTAATGGTTAAGCTCCTGGATTTGGACAGTCTTGACAGACTATAGTAGGCTTTGTTGGCTTTAAGCAACCGTGCGCATATTTCTGGTTCCGTGCTGTTACAGTTGACCCGAGATAGTTAAAGGATTGCACTACTTCGAATTCGTGGCCAGACGCAACATTCTGTAGATTGGTTCAAAATGGCCGTAGTTGGTGCGGTGGTGAAGGAGAAAAAAGAGCGGTACAGACCTAAGGTTACGTGGGTTAGTGTGATGCGAAATCATTTCCAATAGTGCTACAGTTGACCCGAGATAGTTAAAGGATTGCAGTACTTCAAATTCGCGCTCCACTATTTTAATTGAGGGACCAATGTTGGATCTTCTACTCGCAGATGTGGCCACCATGTAGTTTGTTTTGCACTCCTTTATGTATAACCCCAGCTTTCGTGCTGCCTGCTCTATCGGGATGAAAGCTTCCTGTACAGCTCTTGGGTTTCTACCAACGATGTCAAAATCGTCTGCGTAAGCCAGTATCTGAATGGACCTTTAAAGGATTGTTCCACTCACTGTTACGTCAGAGTCTCGGATCACTTTCTCCAACGCCAGGTTAAAGAGAACGCAGGCTAGTCCATCCCCTCCAATTCCTCAGTTAGCTGGCATTAGCTTACTCATGAAAGTGCTCTTCCCATCGCTCTAAGATGCTTTTTAGATCGGCGATCAGATTACCCTCTTTGTCTTTGCAGTATGTGCAACACGGTGTATATTGCGTCATACCGCGGAATCTTTGGTAGAACTTCCGCGTCTGGTGTGGTCCTGGCTCTCTGTATTGTTGTAGTTCACGGACGAGATTCTTCTCCCAGGCTGCTTTCTTTCGCCGGTGAACTAGTTTTTCATATCTTCTGAGCTCTCTATATTCATCTTCTATGAGATTGTTGCATTGCTCGGGTACGCAACATTCTTACGTTGGGTCGCTAGCTTACATTCGTCATCGAATCGTTAGTGTGATGCGAAATCATTTCCAATAGTGCTACAGTTGACCCGAGATAGTTAAAGGATTGCAGTACTTCAAATTCGCGCTCCACTATTTTAATTGAGGGACCAATGTTGGATCTTCTACTCGCAGATGTGGCCACCATGTAGTTTGTTTTGCACTCCTTTATGTATAACCCCAGCTTTCGTGCTGCCTGCTCTATCGGGATGAAAGCTTCCTGTACAGCTCTTGGGTTTCTACCAACGATGTCAAAATCGTCTGCGTAAGCCAGTATCTGAATGGACCTTTAAAGGATTGTTCCACTCACTGTTACGTCAGAGTCTCGGATCACTTTCTCCAACGCCAGGTTAAAGAGAACGCAGGCTAGTCCATCCCCTCCAATTCCTCAGTTAGCTGGCATTAGCTTACTCATGAAAGTGCTCTTCCCATCGCTCTAAGATGCTTTTTAGATCGGCGATCAGATTACCCTCTTTGTCTTTGCAGTATGTGCAACACGGTGTATATTGCGTCATACCGCGGAATCTTTGGTAGAACTTCCGCGTCTGGTGTGGTCCTGGCTCTCTGTATTGTTGTAGTTCACGGACGAGATTCTTCTCCCAGGCTGCTTTCTTTCGCCGGTGAACTAGTTTTTCATATCTTCTGAGCTCTCTATATTCATCTTCTATGAGATTGTTGCATTGCTCGGGTACGCAACATTCTTACGTTGGGTCGCTAGCTTACATTCGTCATCGAACCAGTCGTTCCGATCTCGACGACTACTGCCTAAGTTGGAGTCAGCAGTACTAATGACATTATTCTTATTCTCTTCTACGCCCGACATCTCAGCCCCAGGACTAACTCTCCCTGCATTTAGGGCGAGTCCTATCGCTTGACCGTAGCTGTTTCTGGCCTTTTCGTTGCGAAGGGCAACCGTGTTGACTCGAATCTGATTCGCGGATGCAGTCTTTCGTGATGATGCAATCCGCGCTCGGAGCACCATACCAACAAAATAGTGGTTACGTTTTTTGTTGAATTTTTTTTGAAGTCTTTTGAGAATTTTTTAGGCGTCCTTTGAGATCTTTAGTCTGTTTGGGGATCTTTCGATGTTTTTTCAAAGATCTTTTGAGTGGTATTATGCATTTTTTGGGCTATTTTTAGGGGTCTTTGCCTCTTTAATTTTAATTAAACAGAAGTGGCCCAGTGAGGCAGCCTTGAGGAACACCTTTAAACAAAAATATGTCAAACACTCGATTATTGTTTAAGATACGATGAAATTCCTAACATCGACTTTTCAAGTGCAACCGGCAACGGTGACCCACACTTTGATCATTTTTTTATTTATTTGAATCCTCTCTGTTAATTATCGCCCAATCTTGCAGCTTAAATAGTATTCCTTAAATTACATACAATATTTTTGTTTTTCAAAATATTTAACCAGCCACATTTTGTGCGCTCGGCTTCCCTGACAAGGACATTTAAATGGTTTTTTGGTCGCGCATAACTCCAGTGCAATTGAAGATACTTCCAAGGCGACAAAAACTCCATTTTCCATTTTCTTCCATCTACACGAGTATCTCCAGTGACCTGTCTATGTCCTGCAATACGACTCTAATGGATAAATGTACAAATGACACTTTAGATTATGCAGTTGGCTGTGGTCGCATTTTCCTTGTGATCGTTGTCGAGTCGAGTTGGTGGTTTGCTTGTTTTGATTGGGTGGGGGTGGGGTGGGCTTTGAAGCGGTGGCTGTACTAACTCACAGCCATATCTTCTTCACTTCTTCTTTTTGTCTGATGTTTATGCCATCCATAGGAACTACCGCAACATAATGTCTTCCATCGTCTCCGTCGTCGTTTAGGAATCGTTAATGTCATCAGGATATACCGCCCGAGGTGAAATGGAATTTTCAAGGCATTTAACACCAAACGCTATCAGAGATTCTACTTGATGCATTTCGAATGCTGCTGGAGCTTGTGCTGCGACGATATTAAATCCTCGATCTTAGTCTTACAAGGCATCGAGCAAATTCCATTATCCTACCTCAGTGCACATACATTCTTGCCTGTGTATTTGTTGTACAATCGGCATCATCAAGAATGCATTTAATCATTTTGTTATTTATCGCAGGGTATATGTGAGTGTGTCAGTATTGCGATCTACAAACGACAGAAATTTCATTTAAAAGTCCTTTGCATGTCCCATATATCATGGTGACTTATTATTCATTCATTCATTTATCCATTGGATGTATGCGTTGGAATTTCATGTTGTTTCGTCGTTCATAGTAGTAATGCTGGAGTTCCAGTCGAGTTGAGACTATATTGTGCTCAGCACCACCTCACCGTTAAAGGTTGAACCAATCACAAATGGGTACATAACTACATTATGTATATGTATATCTAGTAAGAGTGGTAGGCCCTTTAATGCTATTATTGCCACCACTTTGACTTAACTGAAGAAATAAAATACTTTTAATAGATCCTCCTTCAGGTGGTGGTTTCGTCCTTGTCTTCATCCCCATATTGCTGATGTTGGTGCTGCTTATTCTTAGCGGTAAAAGGCAAAAAGGTGTAATGGGACAGTGATAAACGGATGAGTATTAAAGAGAATGAAGACGACGACGACGACGATTATAATGATGATAATGATAATGATGATGATGATAAATAGTCTTAAGGAATTTTGCAATAAATGTCGGAATTTCATTTCAGAGTTTACTTATTCTGCTCTTGGTTTGCTGCTTGTTGTTTCGTAATTACGACTTTCCAAGAGGGCATGAGAACTGAGACAAGTGCACAATATGCTCACACAGAAGAAGTAATTAAAAAAAAGTTTTTCTCCACTTGTGCCACGAGCTATAAGTATAAAAAGAAACTTTTATTCATTCCAAAAAGAGAGATAATTAAAGAATTAACTTGTCACAGAAATATATACTCGTAATTTTTTATCTGATGTTGCGCGATGATTGGCCCTGCCCTGATGACAAGGATTAGCGAAAGTTTTTTCTGTTTTAGGTGTTTTTTTAATAACAAAAATAGAGTTAGAAAAATGTAATTTCTGCTCTAGTTGAGTAATTATCAGGATAGACCAGCAGTTAGATACCAACCAAGTGTCAAAATTGATAATTAACAGATGATTATTTAGTATCACCACCACCAGTTGTACGAAAGGGTGAAATTTTTGTGCCCTTAGACGTGTTTTTCTCAGAAAAACACATAAATTATCAAAAGGGATCTATTTTGCTGGATTTTTTTAATTAGTAAAGTAATCTTTTATTGAAGAAGATATATTTTTTTAATTTTATACAAAACCGCTAGCTAGACGGGGTACAACTCTCAAGTTGCTACTGGAAAGGGCTGATGCTGGGAGGCCTTCTGCTACACTGAGGCAGCAGTCGTAACAAACGAAAAATGGAAGAAAACGCCGACACTTGTTACATAACAAGACAAGTTTGGCAAAATCTGGAGTTGAAACGCTCAACTGCGCTAATCTGCCTATAAAGATGTGATCTAAAAACGGTTGTGGGGATACTGACAGGACACACGAGAAAGCTGGGTGTCAAATATAATTACCTCTGCAGAATCTACATGTACGAAGAGGAAGAGGAGACAATAGAACATCTCCTTTGCTCCTGTCCGGCATTAGTGTATAGAAGGCACAAACACTTTTCTTGAAAACTGCAAATTGCGACCCATACTTGGATTTATTAAGTGTTCGGAGCTCTTCTTTTTAATTCATTTCACCCCTCGTGGGGCATTGGTCGTCGCCTACGCGCCACCTTGTTCTGTTTTCTGCAACGCGTTTGAGCTGCCTTCAACTCATTCTCAAGGACCCGGCTTCCTCCTCGACTGTCCTGCGCCACACGTCCTCCTAGGGCGTCCAGCTATTCTACCTGCCTTGGTGAGCGGGCTGCACTGCATGACATATTTCGCAATGGAGTTGTCGTCGATCGCAATGGAGATACGTAGGCATTTGTTTGTGAAATATTTCAGCTTGGTAGTGGTATCCACCTTTCATGTACTGAACCCATACAAGAGTACTGATTCGAATCGACATTGGAGGGGAACAGTGAAAGCTTAGTTCTTAATCTGAAAACTTTGCTTCTCCAGACTTTCGATAGCATTCCGCACGCAGCTCTTGGTTTCCCGATTTTGCTGCACACATCCAGTTCGGTGCCACCGCGTTCTGCCGAGACCACACTTCCTAAGTATAGAAAGTTGTCAACATTTTCGACTACATGTCTAGCAATGTTGAGTTGAGAGCTGGTGTTAGAAGTGTTCAGGGCTTTTGTTTTGGCAGTGTTTATCTTTAGCCCCACTTTGCTTGCTTCGGTTTTTAGATTTTGGGCCATCATCTGAAGGTCCATTATCCGATGTGAGAGCAGGCAAACATCGTCGGAGTAGTCTAGGTCTTTAAGGTAAGTTGTCATACATAGTCCATCGAATTCCATTGTTCCTTACCGTCAGTGCTGCACGGAGTACATCGCTGATGACCATCAGGAAGGACTTCAAATTCATCGGACACCTTACCGTTGTGTAACGTGACATTTACTTTCCTCATATGTAGCTTTAATAATAGCAATAAGTTTTTCTGGAATACCCCTTCTCCGCAGGGCCAACCAGTTAGCATCTCGATTGAAGCTGTCAAAAGCTTTCTCGAAGTCGATGAATAGTAGATGTAGCGAAGATCTGTACTCGAGGCATTGTTCTATTATGATCCGCAAGGTGTTTATGTGATCGATGCAAGAGGATCCACAGCGAAAGCCTGCCTGTTCGACGTCGAAAGTTGAATCCAAATGCTCCTTTACGCGTTCTAATATGATTCTAGCTATTATCTTGGCTACGGCCACCTCTACAGTTTCCATAGTCCATCCGATTTCCCTCTTTTGGAAGCTTGACGATCATCCCTCTTTTCCAGTCTTGGGGAAAGCTCGGAATTGATTCCTTTGAAATAGGAAAGGTTTAAGATTCTGTGGTAATACAAAGCACCGCTACTGGTCTAAGTGTGCATTTGCTGCCACCATAACCATACCAACCTATAACAAAAGCAGTTGTTATAATTATAAAGCAAAAACAAAAATTTGTTTATTTATCAAAAAAATGTTGAAAATGTTGTGCTTATCACATAATATTACAAAACAAAGCGTAAGTTATGTCGCTAGCTTAACTAGAGTCTCTCATAAGTTCTTATAAAAGGCCCGTTCTGTTCATTATCTTTTTCTTAAAAAGTGTGTTTCGATAATCAACTAAAAGCAAACTAGCCGATGAGTATTGTCCCAAGAATAGTTACACTTACACTTATGATCAGTTCACAACCTTAACAGAGAAAATTACAATGGCAGCGACTTTTTTAGTTGAAATTTGCTAAAAAAAACCATAGAAGAGAAAACATAAAAGGCGTCGTTTATTTCAAACACCATCTTCGATCCACCGGTCAAGAATGAATTCTGAACAATAAAAAGGTCGATGATTAGATGCCTTCTTAATTTACAAATCGCCAAAAAGAAATTAAACAGAAATGGCCCAGCGAGGGAGCCTTGAGGAACGCCTTTAAACAAAAATATGAAAAACACACGATTATTTTTTAAGATAAGACAAACCATCACTAACCATCGACTTTTCAAGTGCAGTTGGAAATGGTGACATAGTAGAGAAAACGTAAAAGGAGCATGTTGATTTAAACACCTAAAAGAACTTTAAGCACTTGGTGAGAATATTTTAAAGTCAAACTTCTTTTAAGAGTAAAGTGCTGATAAGCGATTTCACTTATACTTACGAAATTAAGTTAAAGTGAACTTATAAATAGAAAATACAAAAAAGCCTCACGTTTTAACTATCCTCACTTTTGAACTGGCACTGTTAGTTTTTATCATTATATCATCATTAGAAGAGAATAGAAAAATTCTAGAATAGCTAATGATTAGAGGATAATTATTTAAGGTTAAGGTCTTAGGGTGGGGGGTCAATTTCGGTGCGGTCGTTCAAGCACAAGTGATGTCGAACGTTCTTCTGGTCACCCAATTGAGGTCACCACACCAGAAATGGTCGATTTTCTTTATTAGCTTTTTACGAACTTTATTAAAAATGTTGGTAACACCTAATGACACAAAGCCAGCCGCCCAGTTTGTGTTTAGTAGTTAGGGCATTTAATAACTTAACAAAGAAATCCAGCAAACAAATAGAATAATATTTAGTCTTAGAGCCAGTGACCAGGTTAATTTACTATTTTTTGTTGTTGTTGAGTGCCTTTGGTGTGTCGACCGAAAAACAATCATAAAACTGGATAGTTCGTTAAAAAAAAAGTTAAGGCACTACTCTACCCAAGCGGAAATTGTATACTGGTAATGAGCCAAAAAGGAAAATTTTCTATCTTTTTTTAAAGGCTTTCAAATTTTAAATTACAGTCGAAAAGCTGATCATAAAGAATAAAGATTCAAATGACGCAAACAAATTTTAGTGGAATTCAAATTTGAATTTTTCATCTAAAAATGTAATCCTTCAGTAGTAAATCTTTAATTCAAGAACATTTTATTCTTAAATCTGCACTGCACATCACCACCGTCACCTTCTTCCCTCTCTAGCTATAGCGTGAAATTGAGAGCAAACAGAAAGCGAAAACGAGCGAAATAAAAATGAAATCAGCTTTAACCAGACATGATTTGATATTTCCTAATTTATTTTTAAAAAAATTCCCTTTTTCTGGAATTTGTTTTCGTTCATGTCCTCGCGCAAACAACACGCGAAGCAAGCGTAAAAAACAAAAAATAGCAACAAGAAAATAATCCTTGAAGGAATGCTTACACATCTTAGCGTATTCTTCCTCGCCAAGCGTCGTCGGTAGTTTTGTTTCTCAAAAGTCGTCGGGACGTTACGACGTTTGTCATGTTGTAAAAAGTGAACTTTTCCTTTCTTTTTTTTTTAGTTATAAAATATGAATCTAGATACTTCGCCAGCGACCGACCGACCGAGTCATTCAGTCACAAGGACTGCTGACTGTGTGCTATCCGCGGAACTCCGATCCAAAGAAAAAGTGGCTGAATCTGTAAAATTATGTGCGGCTTCTCGAGATCTTATCAAGTTGAATAAATATGACAAATCACTTTAAAGCGAGCAAAGACACCGCAAAACCGCTGCAATATAGAAGTGCCTACATAGATATCGCACTAAATCAGCAATAAACAGGGATAGATTGTAATGGGTGGATGAGAGGAGTAGAGGGGAAGCAGCAACAGCAATGCAACAGCAAATATGAAAGGAAATAAATGACAACCATAGTAGTTGTCGCAGCGCGAGCGCTTCCTTCGAGCTCTACCAGAATCCAACCAAAAGCATCACCGACTTCTCCGTCCCGCGCACTTACTGTTCCCATGTTGTTGTTGTTGTTGTTGTTTCTCCATGCTTCAGAAATTACACGAATCGAGGAAACTCATAAATTCTGCTGCGTGGCGGTGTATCTACTTAAAGTCTGACTGTGGAATATTTTCTATATTTCTCTTCTTGTCCTGTCTCCTTGCACTAAGCAGCATGGGCGACACATTTTTCTTTTCCTCTCCATACTTTCAGAGTAATTTACCGTGTCATTTAAATTTAACCAAACTAATGTAATTACAAAGGACTTTTTGATTTTAACTTTTGTCTCTGCCTTGACTGTTGTTGCTGGATAGTTAATAAGGGAAGGTACTTTTGACTGTTATATGACTTAAGATAGTTTCCAATTACTTCTATTGCGTTATGTGATGTCATCTGTTGAGCGTACAGCTATACAGTATGCAAATAACAAACCGAAGCGCTTCAGCAAGTAAAGGGTTTTTCAATAAGGAGAGCCTAATCGGAGAAGTTTCACCCATAGTTTACACGAGAACACTAACGACAATGGACAACGAGTCATAGAGATGGAAGCAAGCAATAATTTGGCCGTTCCGAGTACAAGGTTTGCGCGTAAAAATATCCCTAAAGCAACCTGGGTATCGCCTGATGGAGTCACTCGCAACCGGATAGACCACGTGTTGATCGACCGCCGCCACAACTCGAACCTGATGACGGTACGAACTTACCGAGGTGCCAACGTCGACTCGGACCACTATCTTGTTGCTTCGAGTGCGGATTGCATCATCAAGAAAGACAGCATCCGCGATTCGCGTCAACACGGCTGCCGTTCGCAACGAAGAGACCGAAAACAACTACGGTTAAGCGATAGGACTCACCCTAAATGCAGGAAGAGTAAGTACTGGGGCTGAGATGAAAGGCTTAGAAGAGAAATGGACACGACTGGACTGTCGTTAGGACTGCTGAATCCATCTTAGGCAGAAGACGGAGAGATCGGAACGACTGAGCAATGCAACAGTCTCATAGAACGCGGGCACGCGAAGATGAATATAAAGACCTCGTAAGATATGATAAAACAGTTCACCAGAACTAGAACAGAGAACGAGGACCACACCAGACGTGGAAGTTCTACTAAAGAGTCCGCGGTATGACGCAATATGAAATAATAGTGCAAGTATGGGAGGATGAAGCTAGCCAGAAGACTGGCGAAGAGGCACAGTGTTGGCGTTAAGGTATAGGAGAAAAGAGGAGATGTCTTTGAGCTTGTCTTTTGAATGCCTGTGGATCACTGTGATGTGGGAAGACAGAGCTTGGCAGAGCATTCCACATACGTGCTACGTTACGGAGCATTGTAATCGACGACGAGGCCGTATTTTTGAGTCTTTTCACGAATGACCAAAAATTTTTAATACCTTTGGGACATTTATTGCCTTAATTTTTTATCGTAGGCGAATTTGACTCGCCGAAGATGAGCATTGCAATCGTTTCTGGCTCATTTAAAATTTGTTCGGTTTTCCTTAGTAGGGTTAGCTTTTTAAAACCGAAAGCATACCTCTCTAATCCTAGAAGCCTCTTTACAGCTTGAGTCATACCATCCATTCTCCTTTGGTCTTACTGACTTATTCCTGGAAGGAATAAAGTCTCTCATACCAATAAGGATGATGTTTGTGATTGCATCAGCGGCGACATCCACGTTGCTATCACGAAACAATAGCGCCCAGTTAATTTTCCCAAAGAAGCTGTTTAGGCCGTCCCAATTGGCTTAAGTTACTTAGGAGCGACTTATTGATCTCTAGCTGGTTTTCCAGGTTTTAAAATAGGAATAATAATTTGGATTGTTAACGCGAAAATCAGCAACAAAACTACTGACTTCTTGTTGTATAAATTCCGACAAATGTGTTAGCTAAGCAATTGACTTTGTTTTCGTTGGTTGTTATAACATTATTATTATTTGTTGTGGGCGCCATGGCTCATTGGATAAGAGCATGGACTTCTGAGCAGGGGGTTCATGGTTCGAATCCCAGTAACACCAAAAGTATTTTACACGGTGTCCCACCTCTCGCGAATGGGTGACAAACGTTCCGAGAGTAATAACTTGTCACGGAAAGCCTCTCATTTCGCCGTTCGGATCCGGCATTAAATTGTAGGTCCCCTCCATTTGTTTTCAAAAATGTACATCCGAGAAGCAAGGCCCTGGACCGCAATGGTCTGTCGCGCCGAATATTATTATTATTTGCTGTTATTAAGGGCAAGAAGTTAGAATGTTTAGACTTTCATATACAATTTGACCCTATATTATTTAGATGTGAGTGCTTTAAATTTACATAACATACTCTCAAGGATAATAATATGTCTGCGAAGTAATATCATCGAATGTCCTTCATTCTTATTGTGCAAAAAGCTTCAACATATTGTTATGGCTGTTTGTTAGGGTAATCCAATTAACCATTAACGTACCTTCTTGATGGTAATAAGCTGCAAAACTCAACCAATCGTAACAACAACAACCAACAAATCCATACGAATAATTCACAGGATATTCAACCGCATGGGTAAACGTCTTACGGTACCATTTGTTTCGCGTGTAAAATTCATTTTGACGCAGACAAAACTCCTGCTTAGGAAAAAAACAAACTCTTATTGCTTGTTTGCTTCCATGCCATATCTTTAATTTAACCTGACATTGCATATTCTCAACAGTATAAGATTTGATATTTTCTCCTACTCCCTTGATGTTTTTTCCTCTCGACGCACCGTGAATTTGTCAGGAATTGCGTTGTGTGACAGGGGAGTAACGCAAAAAGACGCACCAATCGCAACGCAACAACCAATTCCATTCTATATATTCAGTATTCTCAGTCAGTCTTTACGGGAATATTTTTGCCAAGCAGAAAGAAAATCCTTCCCGAGGACGACTGTGATATTTTTTTTATTGAAAAAAAAACCGAACTAAATGCATAGAAGATGTGATGTTCATTTGGTTTTGCCCTTCCTCGAAGGGATGGTGTTTTGGAAGATTAAGTCCTTGTTTGTAGCCTCGAAGAAATCCAATGAACGATTCAACCCCCAAACCCCAACATATATAATGATGACTTTGCTGTTTTCTCTCATCTTGCGATGCTCAAAACTTTCAATATGATGCCGGTGCTGCACCGAAATGATAAATAATACGGCGAGACAGACTAGATTACTCCGTCCAGGATTCTGGTGGCTGGATGCTACAATGTGCGGATAATATTTTTCCTCGTGTATATTTTTGAAGTAATAAGCAGAGTAATTATTTAAAGTTTTCCCCTGTTCTGTTGTTTCGTTGCCCGCTTAACGTACGTTTAGTTCTTTAAAAATTTAAATTTTGTGTCGAGTCTGAGTACAGAACACCAACCCTCTAGTCTAAATGACCCTATAAACTTCCGCGATTATGCTCGTCGGGCTTAGTCAGGAATTTTACTGTTTGTTTTATTGCAAATGGCATGCTACAAAACATGACCAGCGAGAAGAGGGAGGCTTCTTTGGCGCATCTTAAGGTGATAATGCTTCTTATGAGAAACGCAGCGGGTAGTCGATGAATGGTGGACTCATTGCTGGAACACCAATTTCGCGGGAAAGTAATTTGCCAGGGTAATGACTTGTTATTATTATTAGTATTTTTGTCAGAAACAGCGAGGGAGGAGTTCGCCCTCAGATTTGATAGCTGATGTAAAAGTCTTTTGGGATTTGACAATATTCATTCATTCTGTTATTTTTTCTCCATCTTTGCCCCTCATTTTCATCCATCTATCCCTTAGGAGTGACTTACCGGCCAGAGCGACTCCATTGTGTTATGAGCTTGTAATTAGTTTTCAACGATAGTAGTAGCATACTTGGCGGGTTTCCCTGTTGTGGATCTATAAGTCTTCTGAGATGCAGTAACTTTGAAGTGAAAAACCTATTTCGTAATACTCGTACTCTCTCATCGGCTATGGATAGGATTAAATTAAGATAAAGACGGCGAAGAGTTCTGGAATATTTATTAGATATTTTGACCAAATTAATGAGTGGACGGAGGAATGATGGGTTTGACGATATAAATGAGTGGGGCTCTCTAATCGCTGGCTAAATGGCCAGTGTCAGCACAGAGTAGAGCTCGTCGCCCCCTTTTTGTTTATTCGCTGCTTTTCTAAAAGTAAATGGAAATAAATCGTTTCGTCAGGTGGTATTAATTGGTCTTTCTGTTGGCTCTGGCTGCAAGAGATCAGCCAAGAAATCGGTTTTAAAATATCTTTAAATAAATTGATATGAATTTTTGATAAATCTTTTAGTTTTGATCAGGCAGTTTCCACAGTTTATTTACATTTTGGTCTTTCTAAAGCAGTGGCATAGTTGCATATTTAGGTTAAAAGGAAAAAATACAAACATTAGTCGCGGTTTATATGATAAACTTATATATATTACCAAGATATAAAGTTTGACGTATTCCACGACCTGTTCTCGACTTTGCTGTATAAGAAAATGTTTCAAATATTCAAAATAATACTCAATATCCAGTTAGGAAAGAGGAGATTTGTATTTGCATCGTAATTCATCTGAAGCGGAACATAACACAAAGTAGCTTACAGTAGAGCCACGCTAACTAGAAAGAAGCGCCTTCATATTATGTTTTTCCCGTTTTTAAGGACAACAATTCAATATTCATTAATTCCTTTTTTATCTCAATTCCATAAATAAAATTGTTCGCGTTATTAAGTTATTTAAATGATATTTTTTAGAGCTATAATGCTACCTTGGTATGTTCATGTTATTGGATAGTTTAAGTTAGCATTTGTTCATGTTAGAGCAGCTCCACTGCACATTATATTGATGGGCGTACGCCAGGGATCTTTGCTCTCGCCGCTGTTGTCTTGAAATTTGAATGTTAGTGAGCCTTTGATCGAGATAGACTTTGGAGTTATATGCAGGTTATTCTCATGTCATTGAACAATAGATAGGAACGAAGAATTGATAGGAGTGTAGATGCAAAGTGCGGGTATAGCTTTAAAAAATAGTTGTTCCCCATCCGACACGGTAATCCAGACTCCATCACTTTATTATAAAGTTAATGGATTAAATAAATTATTTAAAAAAAATCGCCATATCATACCAGAAATACATATTTCAGCTTATCCTAGCGTTTGTTATATTTAAAAGATATGGTTTCAGAATAGAACCCTGTGCTGCCCCGATAGTGGTCTCCTTATATTTCGTTTCTTTTTCAGATTCGAAGATTAGATTATAATCCTTAAGGTAATCTTTCACAATTACTAGGATATATTTCTAAGAATTTTGTTTTTTACATTTTATTTGGCTCATCAATCTCAAAATAGCTATATTGGCCTAGCGACTCATTCCCAAGAGATAATACAAATAATACATATAATACAAATAATACAAATAATACAAAAAATACAAATAATACAAATAATACAAATAATAAGAATAATAAGAATAATACAAATAATACAAATAATACAAATAATACAAATAATACAAATAATACAAATAATACAAATAATACAAATAATACAAATAATACAAGTAATACAAATAATACAAATAATACAAATAATACAAGTAATACAAATAATACAAATAACACATATAATTCAAAAAATACAAATACCGGCATTCCGGATAACGTCGTAAATGCGTTCCTAGAAAACAACGTTGTGCAGGGCAAAGGAAATAAAATTCTCTAAGGCTGATTCGCCCTTCATTATTTATAAAAAATGAAGGTATGGCCACAATAGGACTTTCTTTTACGGTCAGGGCCGAAATCTTCAGTGTTTGCCTTGCTGAAAAAAAATAAGACTTTATTCCTTTAAAATTAAGAATAAGACGTCTTCTAGCCTAAAATATAACCGTAGCCTTAGGCAGTGTGATATTTGGCCTTAGCACATAGACATTTAAGACTTTGAGGGTGAATATTTTTTAATTCTGATTGGATCATAAGACCATCAGCTTGAAAAGAAAAATGATAACATTATATATACATTTAATACATTGGTACATTGATTGCGAGCCTAAAGGGCGAAGCTTCTACCAGTGAAAATTTGATGGGACTTGTTTTAAAGCAATTGGTTAGCGCTCGGCTTGCGGTGGGGTAATTTTTTCATTAATATGGGTTACTACCACTGAGAAAACTGAAAAAGATACTCAATCTACGCATCGCTATCGATTTTTTTAAGCCTGAACGTTGCAAAGTAAAATGTGGTTTTTTCAGTCTATTCTAGAAATCGCTTATGTAACGTTGCATACTATTAGGCTTCTAAGACAAATTAGTCTTAAGACTGAATTACAACAAAATAGGGCCTGGAATTTTGTGGACCAAGCCATTTCTCAAGCGATTCGGTATGTAGGACTAAGATGCGACTTAGGACTTGTTCCTATGGAAATTCTGGTTTTTTCAGTTTATTTCAGAAATCGCTTATGACTGATGACCTATCGCTTATTAATGAAAGACCTACATTTAACGTTGCATACTATTAGGCTTCTAAGATAAATTACTCTTTAAACTGAATTACAACTAAATATACATACACGGGTGTGTGCAGTCACTCGCATAGCAGAATACATCAGCTGGTGTGTCTATAGTAGTGGAAAGTTTTTGGTAGGAACTCGTATATCTCGGCTTCTATCAGTCAGAATTTAATGGGACTAGTTTTGTGACGCTTGTGGCGCGTGAGTCGCATGTAGCACATGCGATCCGTGTGACACGTGTGGCGCGTGTAAAAAAATTAATTTTTTTGGCGAGCTGAGAAGCTGCCTTTACCATCTTATAATGTGACACAAAGTATTAAATGAATCAGGTATTTAACACTTATAGCATATTATCGCAAAAAATGTCTTTGTGTTAGCCAAGATTCTTTTATTATAATATTAATATCATGACACACATTTTTATTAGTGAATTATTAAAGAGCTCTTTTGAGCAAGCTCATTAAAAAGACCATTCTCTTATATGAAGAAATTTACAAAAGGACACTTAGTACCCAGAAAGGAACCGTCTTATTAAAGACTAAAAGGCACAAGTGTTTTTGTTTTTGTTCTTATTTTTTTGCAACAATTTAATTCTCCGTGGATGACGACGAGTAGAAAAACGTAAACGTTACGTAACCAAAAGCGCACAAAAATATCCTTGAATTTTGACACAGGAGTACTATACCTACCTACCTACCTACTTAATATACGTAAATTTCCTTGTTAACACAAAAAAAAATATAAATAAAAATTCGCACCGCAACAAATTCGACATGCTTCACATTATATTCTTCCACATGTAAAACTTTTGTGCCCACCATGCTCATGCACACATACATAGTCCGTGTTTATTATGCCCATGCAAAAATGCAATATCCTTTTGATCTTTTTATTCGCATATAAAGCTCCTTAATTTTATTCTATCATGCTGTTGTGTCGTGACACTTACATGCGATTTGCTAACGATATGCGCAACTCTTACGAGTAAAATCAGCCAGTAAGCGCAACTAGGGCTATGATGTAGTAGCTAGCTAGCTGTTAGCCAAGCAATACGACCTGACAAAGAGTATGGGCAAAAATACAAGTAGCTGCAGAATTTCATACTCAGTACATTTATAAGGAATATGTGTAGTGACGAGTATGTAACACATAAACAGGATACGTGCATTTTTGTAAACAAACATACTCGGGTAAGCAAAGTGGATTATTTGCTCAAGGACTTTTTCTTCGACTTCTTTTGCTCCCTAGCGTCGTTGCTCGTCGAGTTGTTTCTACATTCATCTTCTTAAGGATAGAGTTTCTCGTTGTTGTTGTTGTTGTTTTGCTAAGCCCCACATGCAAATATGCACTGACTCGTATCTTGAAAATGATGGTAATACGTTTATACGGTTATTCCATGCAAGCAAAGCTGCAAAGGTGGTATACTCTCGTCTAGTATTGTGTTGTACTCGTATGTGCTCCTTCGTGTGAAAAAGGGATTTTCCGTAGCTTATTTCTTCTTACATCAATGTTATGTACCACTTCTACATATATTATGCAGATTAATAAATTAATAAGGGGATTTTTAATTTTATTCTCTTTCTCTTTTATTGTAAAAAATAACAAAATTTCTTCTGTTCTGTTTCTGTTCAAAGTCAAACAAAGTATAAAGTATTTTCTCTCCTTTTTATCTTTTCAGGTATGTTACGCAACGTGTTGTGTTCTTCTCCTCTTAAATTGAGATTTAATATTTTGTAAGTACGAAAATTATAATTTTGTTGAAAAAAAGAAATGAACAACAAAACAACACTCCCTGAAGTTCCTTTGATTCTATAATTAATATGCATTGCAAATTCCGACAAATTATGCGACGATAACATGACGACGACGACATTTGCGAGGAGCATAATTTACGTATATGATGATGACCAAGAAACGAAACAATTTGTATTTTCGCAATAATTATAATCCGTCCGTTCTTCGTAGGCTGTTTGGGTGACTGCTTGACAGGCTGGCAAGGCTCCAAAGGCGGTGCGGATTACTATTTTTTATGTGCACAACAATCTGAGGTGAAACGGCTGCTCTTGTCTTTTAGTTGTACGACAAAATGATAACAGTTCCGTAACTAATCGCCATGTGTCACGCCGCCTTTTGGGCGACACTATGCCCACTTCTTGCCTTTCTTCTCTCAATATTAACCAGCAGAACAGAAGAATGAGATTGCACCTTAGCTTTAGTAAAATGCGGAATGCATCAACGACAGCAAATAACGAAAACAGCTGCGCTAAAACTTTTTGCAATCACGACGTGGAGGCGGAATACGGAAGAACATTTGTGCCACTTCTGTTCACCTGGTGATGATGTGAATGTTGTGACTCATAAGTAAGAAACTAGTTGCCGAACTAATTGTAGCTTCTCGATGTGCCTTGAAAGTGCAAAGATAATTACTGATAACTTTAACTATTCATAGCAAATATGGTCAGATAAATTTTAACTTTAATATGTTCTCATTTGCTAAACTACACTGCGATTCACTAGATTAGAAGCTTATAATTAAGATTCGTTCGCTCAACGTAGACACCTCTCAATGCATGGATTGAGGATAATTTATGGAACCGCAAAATAAAAGTTGTATTGAATGGTATTTTCTCATCTTCACATGGGATCAACGCTGGCGTGCCACAAGGGTCATCTCTGTCGCCTACGCTTTTCTGAATATATATTAATGACCTATTAACTTCTACAACGAGTGATATCCATTCATTTTCTAATGATACAATCGACTTCCATTGAGTTTGTCAGTAGAGAATAATGTAATTATCGTTTGATTGGTTCGCGATTTAATAAAAAGACTATTCCGTCGAGTCATTCTCGATTGGGGCGGATCTAATAGGGTGGAATTTAACCCAAATAAATTCCAGGCTTGTCTTTTTTCCTCAGAAGGCAGTTTAACATTACATGCCACCAGTAATTAATGGTGCGCCAATTGCGAGATCTGATTCACTTAAGATGTTAGTTTTGAAAGTTTCAAGTGGACACGTTTCAATTCTACTACACCCCCTCTGTAGTATTAAGATTATATAAGACTTATATTTGGCCAGTATTGGAATTTAATTCATATGTATGGGTCCAGCCGTTCTCAAGTGAAAGGTAGAATCACCTTTCTTAAAGATAACCTCTGTCTCCGTCTCAATACATTTTTTATAATGTTAAGGTCTGGCTAATATAGTGGCCATATGATAGAATTTCCACATTTTAACTGGCAATAAACGATTAAACAATAGAAGCGGTGTGTACTCATATAGAAGCGTTGTCGTGTTGAATTATCCATGAAAGTGGTCCAAAGAGATCGCGGATTTTCGGAAAACCGCTTTGTAGCTATTTCCTGTCATTTTTGGACGTTTTACCTCTAAGTCGATGGTGCCATAATAAAATATTTCAGCCCAAACCATAACGCCCGCTTCTCTGCTATAATGCAGAGCAAAAGCTGCTCTTTTCTTAGATCATGGAAGTACAAGTCCGGTCCATCTAAACTGAACTTTTTCATCTTAATTTTTTCCAGATATTCGAACTTGCTGCTTATTGCACATTCCAGGTCATTTGGTCTTTCGCGAATTGTAAGCGTTGAATGTTTCGTAAAGCATTAAGTGGTGGTTCTTTCTTCAGCTTTAGTCGTTTAAGTTCTGTGGCACTACGAATCATATGACGAACGGTAGACTTACTTGCAGCAACACCAGCTTGCTTTTCTGATTTTAGCTAACGAAACAGCTGAATTGGAGGCTAGTCTGACAATTATGCGTTTTTCCGTTGCTGTAAGGACCGTGGAAACATTTTCTTCGTTCCCATACTTTTTCGGATCCTTTATATATAACTAGCCTTTTCCGGGCACCCCGCTTACATGAACCACCGCCTTGTCCACACTATCACGGGTACTATTGCCTAAACCTAAACAGAGATCCACCTATCGGATGGTATTCGCACTATGTGGTTTACCGAGATTTTGTTAAGACACATTTTCTGAAAGTTTCAGATTAATCGGCTGTCTAGTTTTTGAGTGCTAGTGTCGTATTTCAAACCAATGTACAAAACGCAGCACAGAACGTAGCGACGGGCATATCCTCAATATGTGTGACGGTGCGCATTTTAAGTTTAATTTATCGACAATGTACACAATAGCTTGTTGTTCAAAGTCACGTAAATGCTACAGATACGCACTTTTTCTCCTCCGTCATAAAACAAACAATCTTTGAAGTAATAATGTGATGAAAAGCTGTGATTTGTGCTTTGATCAAAGCCCACAAATACTTTTGCGAAAGAAAAAGTGGAAAATAAACAGAATGCAAGCAAACTGTGAAAAGTGCCATTTTCCGTGTTGGAATTGGCAGTAATATGTATGTGTACCCACACAGGATATGGGTTAAAGGAAGTCCTTATAGGACTTAATGTGAATGTAAAGTACCCAACTACAAGTTGAAATAATGCTAAGAGGAGTGTTTAATCAAGAGCGTTCTCTCATCACCCACTTAAAATGCTGTGCCGCCTTGTACACGGTGGCAACGGTGGATTAAGTGTTTGCTTAATTTGCCGCTGTACGATGTACGGGCCAGAGGACTGAGAAAATCCAAAAACTCTATGAATTCTTTACAAAGAGTGAATGTGTAAAGATACTTTACACAGGCAATTTCATTATAAAGTAAGATTCCACCCGCGGCGTTTCAAAGAAAGTTCATTGAAAGTTCAAAGGGAGATATTTTAATAAGCGCGTCTCTGGTGTGGTTTGTTTTATGTTTGAGAAAAGTGGGGAAATTTCAAATTATTATTTCATTCATATTCGTTTTTTTGTCATGTTTACTACAAGTCTTTTAAGCACAGATTATTAACTAATAAGGTCAACAATTTAACATTAATTTCAAGTTTATTTTCCTATTCTCAAGTTAAATTAAATTCCAATTATTGACAATCTGTTCTATAGGCAATGATCGTGTCATAGATTTGTCTTTTATTTGTTACGCTTCTTTGTTATTTCCTTTAACGCAATTACATCCGATTTAATGTTTAATCTTATAATACTGACAATGTAGAAAATTCAGTACTGAACATATGAACTTGTATGTTATCAACATCGTGATTTATTTAGATACAAGTGTTTGAAAAACCCCATAACGATATTAACAGAGTTAACTAGTGGTTAGAAGTAATAGCAGCTTATACACAATCTGCTTATTAATTAATTGTTTAAGGGATCTTAGGAGATAGACACAGACTATAGAGGAAAAACTCTCTTGCTTATGTGTATGTACTTTACAACAAACGGAATTACGGAATCATTCCACGCACAACAGATTGCAGTTGAACGATAATTCGGGAATATTAGAGAACATTTAGGCTTCTTAAGACAAAATAGAAGCCCAGTTTAAGTCACACGACAGAAAGTTCAAATTTAATCAATTCACTTGAATGGCGAGTCTTTAGCTCCTGAGACCTTATTGTTTATAAGACTAACATCTACCTATACATTTGCTGGTGGCAGCTTAGTTAGTTGTCGGTCATTGGTGGTTGGTTATTTAGAAAGTCAAGAAAATGGTTTTTCCATCACTTTAAGATGCCTTTGAGTTCAGTGATCAAACTATGCACTATTTTTTCAAAGTATGTGCAACGCGGTGAATGGCGTCCGGCTGTACATAACACGGATTCTTTAGTAGAAAGTTCGTACCTGGCACAGCCCTTGGTCTGTATATATTTTAAATAGTTTCTATTTCACAGAAGAAATTTTTCTTATATGGAACTGACGATAGGAACGTCGTATTTGGTTGGTTTTTTTTTGTTTTGTTCGTCACGCTCCCGGAGATATTTTTAGCAAAAGAAAGCTTGGGAAAACAAGGGCAATCAGTGAGTGTTTGCGGCATTAACATTGAAAATCTATGCTTCTCACATGGTCAATTGTATGTCGCCTGTTCCAGTGTCGGAAAACCATCAGCGTTGTTTGTTTAGGTTCCAGCCAACATAAAAAGCAAAAACAGTGCGCGTACCTTTACGCGTGGTTGAAGTGAAACTTTTTTGATGTTGTGGGCAAAAATACCGTCGAAAGACCCATAAAGGACCCCAAACCTCCAAAAAGAATCATAAAAAGACCTCAGAAAGATCCTCAAAAGAATCATAAAAAAACCCCGCAAAATACTCCAAGAAGACTCAAAATCAACCACAAAAGATCCCAAAAAGACTTCAAAAAGACCCCCCAAAGGCCACCAAGAGACCAACCAAAAATCGTAAAATACCCCCCAAAAATCATTTAAGACCCCCAAAATATCTTCAAAATACCCTCAAAGGACCCCAAAAACATATAAAAGATCCTCAAAAGACTTCCCAAAAGACCTCAAAAAGACACACAAAGGACCTCAAAAGACTCCCCAAAATACCATCAAAAGACACCCAAAAATACCTATAAAAGACCACAATATTGTAGGAATAAGAATCATAAAAAGACCTCCGAAATACCCTAAAAAGAATACAAAATATCATTCAAAAGACCCTCAAAAGACTCCCAGAAGACCCGAAAAGACCCCCCAAGACCCCCAAAAGGCCAACAAAAGAATCATAAAAGAACCTTTAAAACCCCCAAAAGATCTTTAAATGATCTCTAAAGGACCCACAAAAACTTCAAAAGATCCTCAAAAGACTTCCCAAAAGACCACAAAAATACCTTCAAAGGACCCCCAAAAAACACTCAAAAGGCATACAAAGGACCCTCACCAGACTCCCCAAAAGATTCTCAAAAGACCCCCCTGAAAGACCCCCAAAAGACCTTCAAAAGACTACCAAAAGACCTACAAAAGACCCACAAAAGACCCATAAAAGGCCCTCAATCGCCGTATTGCATGTATCACCATCCTGTTGAAATTACATGTCCATATCAATCTCATCCATATTTTCAAACAAAAATTTACATAATTTAGTAGCGTTGTTCAAGCGTGAGTCTATTTCATGATGATTTTCTAGAAGTATCGCCTAATAACATCATTAACTTTGTCTGTTTGTCTCTATGGATATAACGCTTTTATGTCGCCTCATCCCTTCTAAACCCCTGGACGTATCGAAGCAATATTCACAATATATGTTCGTTTGGTGCTTCGATAAGCATAGTTTTTTTTCGGACCCGTTAGGTGGCGCTGGAGTCGAGATATTTACGAAAATTTGTGTTTATGGTTGGATTTGGTTCACATTCACAACATATTTCGGAAGTATTAACGATCCTTGAAAGTAAGTGCAGATGACAGTTTCCTGACATGTAGGTATTGTATCCCTTCCAACAGTTAGCTCTCAATTTTCCCCTTCCACTTCCACAGATATTTGATTTAAAAAGAAACGTGAGGTTATAATCGCGTGAGATAATAATCTACACTGTTGGAGAGTAATTACAATAACTTTAATGCTTCACTAATCTTTAAAATTAAACGGTACAAATATAAAAGTGAAGAACTCTTACAATATTTATTATAAAGACTGCAGAAAACCGGTACAAACAAACGATCATTTCAGCTCATACAACTACAAGTACTGCCTGTTGCACATTCAATATCCTCGAACAACATCTGGGCCCAACCAAAACCGAAATCAATTAAATTTGTCAATTGATAGAAACATAGTTTCATTAACAACAATTAAATAATTTTGTTTCATTTTTCTGTTTTACTTAGAGATATGCACTCATGTGGCGTACTAGAGTACGACGCGGTCATTCGATTTGTGTGTCCCGCTGCGCCATGTAGTACGGGTGGGGGATGTAATTGATTTTGGCAAATGTATGCAATAAAATCCGCTCGCAGGATACATAATACATATATGTTTTGCACCAAGCAATACATCTGATAACGATAATTACAAATTATCGAAAGGACATCACTGTCGTTGGTGGTGGTGGTGGTGGTGGACACATTTGGAAAATCAATTTATAATAGCCACATGGGACCATGAGGCTTTTACAATTATGCGGCGGCCGGATTTTAATGAAAGTTCAATTATTTTTGGGCTATCATCTGTTTAATCTGTACCACTGAGTATTTAACCGATTTACGTAAGTTACAGAATACAAAACAGCAACGGATATCGAGGAAGTTTAATTCTTTATTCTTCCCACCATAACGACGATTATTCCCATCGATTTCTGGCTGTCTCATATAAAAGTCCTACTTGCAAACTTTGATGGCATATCTTTGACTTTCTGTGGAGGGAAAAGTTTTAATTCCATCTTGCTTACTTCCTCAGCAACTGCAACGAGACGCTTTCACTTTATTTAAGAGATAAGCTGCGGTGAAAAGTTTTTCTTAAATGGGCAGAAAATTTTAATATCTATTTTTTTAAATCGAATTCCTCTGTCTGTGAATAAGAACGAAACATCAGAATATAACTGCAAATAATAGCGACTAGCGAGTAAAGTGACACAACAAAAGTGGAAAAGTAAAAGTCACAGTCGAAAAAGTCTTTGGGTCGTGGGTGGGTGGGTTGTTTAAAAAGCATGAAAGAGTAGAATGCTTTTAACGAAAGTTGTATTGGTATTTGTATTTTCTGGTGTGTGTTTGTATGACTCGCATTTCATTGTCAACGTAGTGTGATTCACGTTTTATAACAATTTTTTTTTTTAAATTGGATGTATCTTTCATTGGGACAAACATCGCTGGAGGTCGACGGTGGCTACGCTCATTTTCTCCTTTTTGAAGTCGTCATCGGTTACTGTTCTTGTAGCCAAAATAATGTAATTCTGGGGTAAAGAAGCTAAAAGTTTTTAATTAAAAAGTTTTTCTCGCATATTCGTAATTTTTTCCTCCCCAAACTTTGACTTTTAACCGTTAAATTACTCGTTCGTTTGTTGTTATTGTTGTTTTGCTGATGTGTTTAAAGATACAAGACAGATACGGTAGCAATATACAGCATGACAAGGACGACAGCACAACTGGATCAGGAAACAATTTAAATTGAGCGTTTTTTTTTTGTGTGTTATGTTTCCGGTTTTTCTTAAGCTGTTGATCTAAAGTTGAAACGTTGCTGGCCACAAAGTGTGAAATCAATTTATGACGCAATAAAAAGCAGTTTCGCAAGATTTCTATTTATTTTGTTTAAGTAAAACTGTGATAGATACATAAATTACATTTTAGACATTTTTTTTAAAGAAAAAAACAAATAAAACTCATGAAACAAGTAGAGCTGATTGATTTTAAAAGTAATTAGGATTTATACAAAACAACTCGTCATTAAAATAAAAAAAAAAATAAAAATAAATTCTTTGTAAGAAATTAAGATTTTTGACACTAAACGTGGGTATATAAGATTACGTGATTGTTATGTGAAATTTAAAAATCAAACGAAAAATGTATGACATTGGCTCCCGAATTCGGCTCTGTCTCTTTTGTAGGCTAACCTAGTTAGGCCACCCCAATAGATGAGCAAACTCAAGACCAAGACACCGGCACATCGGTCTTAGCTTTGAGGTTGGTGTTAGTCTTACATTAGTTCCCTTAGTCTTGACCTTGGTCTGCAGTCTGAAACTTAATATTAGTCTTACATTAGTGCCCTTAGTCTTGACATCGGTCTTGCAGTCTGAGTCTTGGTATTACTCTTGCATTAGTGCCTTTAGTCTTGACCTTAGTCTTGCAGTCTGAAACTTAATATTAGTCTTACATTAGTGCCTTTAGTCTTGTCCTTGGTCTTGCAGCCTGAGTCTTGGTATTAGTCCTACATTAGTGCCTTTAGTCTTGACCTTAGTCTTGCAGTCTGTAACTTAATATTAGTCTTACATTAGTGCCTTTAGTCTTGTCCTTGGTCTTGCAGCCTGAAACTTAATATTAGTCTTACATTAGTGCCTTTAGCCTTGACCTTGGTCTTGCAGTCTGAGTCTTGGTATTAGTCCTACATTAGTGCCTTTAGTCTTGACCTTAGTCTTGCAGTCTGTAACTTAATATTAGTCTTACATTAGTGCCTTTAGTCTTGTCCTTGGTCTTGCAGCCTGAAACTTAATATTAGTCTTACATTAGTGCCTTTAGCCTTGACCTTGGTCTTGCAGTCTGAGTCTTGGTATTAGTCGTACATAAGTGCCTTTAGTCTTGACCTTGGTCTTGCAGTCTGAGTCTTGGTATTAGTCCTACATTAGTGCCTTTAGTCTTGTCCTTGGTCTTGCAGCCTGAGACTTGGTATTAGTCCTACATTAGTGCCTTTAGTCTTGACCTTAGTCTTGCAGTCTGTAACTTAATATTAGTCTTACATTAGTGCCTTTAGTCTTGTCCTTGGTCTTGCAGCCTGAAACTTAATATTAGTCTTACATTAGTGCCTTTAGCCTTGACCTTGGTCTTGCAGTCTGAGTCTTGGTATTAGTCGTACATAAGTGCCTTTAGTCTTGACCTTGGTCTTGCAGTCTGAGTCTTGGTATTATAGTCGTACATAAGTGCCTTTAGTCTTGACCTTGGTCTTGCAGTCTGAGTCTTGGTATTATAGTCGTACATAAGTGCCTTTAGTCTTAACCTTGGTCTTGTAGTCGGAGTCTTGCTATTAGTCTTACATTAGAGCCTTTAGTCTTGACCTTGGTCTTGTAGTCGGAGTCTTGGTATTAGTCTTACATTAGTGCCTTTAGTTTTGAGGTAGGTCTTGAAGTCTGAGTCTTAGTATTAGTCTTACATTAGTGCCTTTAGTCTTGACCTTGGTCTTCCAGTCTGAGTCTTGGAATTAGTCTTACATTACCTTTAGTCTTGACCTTGGTCTTGCAGTCTGAGTCTTGGTATTAGTCTTACATTAGTGCTTTTAGTCTCGCAGTCTGAGTCTTTGTTTTGGTCTTGTAGTCTTGCTTTTTTTTGTAAACACCTATAGGTTTATTTATTTACTAGCTGTTAAACCCGTTGTTACCTGGGACTCCCCACACTGACCCCAACCCAAATGACAACCGCAAAAACCCACACCAACTTAACCCTTCCTAAGTTACGACCACCGACTCGGAATTTCGGTAGTTATTTTTAATAATTTTCAAACGCTGTTCATTTGTGTACTTCACAGTGATAAGAACGTAAACCTTGACCGACTTTTTGACATTGACTGATCATAAAAAAAGTTTATGGGTGCGTTTGTATTAGAATCCAAATTTGTTATGTTCCTATTGAAAAACCTTTTATATAAATAAAAATGAAATTGCGTGTGCTTGTTATTTATGGAAACTCACATTTACAAACCGATTTTTATGAAATATGCAATATACATTATTGGGTGGTGGGGAGAGGTTATAGGCTATAGTTGATCCTTCATGTGTGTGGGTAGCGAGGCGCACGGGAACATATGTTTGTTAAAGTTTACAAATTTTAATTGTGATCTTTGCTGTAAAATATCGTTAGTTTTCTTAGATAAACTAAACCGTTATTACAATTAAATTTTATATTTTTTAGTAATTAAGTTGCATATACATGATAGCAACCATAAAAACAACACCAACAACACGTCAATTGGATGCAGGAAATTTATCGCCAAATGTAAAAATTTATTACTTTTATTTTCATTGAAAGTATTGGCGGCTCTTGCGGCTGTGTTTAATCGCTATACAATAATAATTGCTTGCATCAACATTATTACAACTCTATGCAACGTGCACACATGCACACGAACACAAAATATGTTCTTCGAACAATTTATCGTCCAAATACACCTTCTCGTCGCATCCGTTCGCGCGGTACATAAAGCCGCTCAATCGCCACCCCGGGGGTTATTTCAATTGGGTGGACAAACAATAAATTAAACGAACAAGTCAATTTACGCGAGCAATCAACCCTTCTAACGAACGCACAGGACGATATTTCGCTCGCGCCTACAACTCACTGAATGTAACAAAACTGAAACAAGGATGACTAAATGTTTTCCGTTGAGTTTGCTCGATATGCTTTTTTTTTTTGGGTTTGATGGTGCAATAGTTCCAACTCACCCCTTATCACCTATGACAAATGGCACAACACACAGGTACGAACGAGTATTTGCTGGATATTTATCAGCGCAGTAATTAGATGTCAAAACATTTTGATATACTCGTTTTCAGTTGGACCGGGTCATAATGGTGTCGTCCTGCTATCCGTGCATGGGAGATGTTTACTAAATAAAAGAGTCAAACATTATAATAATCATTAAGGCTGGCAACACAAACGAATGAACGGCGATAGTCCTGCGACCATTACCTATGACCATGACTACAATCGACCGGACACAATCGTTTTAATGGACACCGGTGTTATAATTTATATTCAACGCGTCCAGTACGAGTCTGTATCTGTTAGCTGTACTGCTAACACTGTCCATGTGCGCCGTTTCTCAGTGTAGATATTTATTCAAAAATGTTGAGATAACTTTCGTAGGTCTCTCGTTTCGGATACAATTTACAGACATACATGAAAAACATACGGGTCATATTTTCTATTAATACATAGATGCAAGAGGACTGAATCGCCCCACTCGTTTGTCTTTGGGTTATGTCTGTTGTGCCCGGTTGAACTCTTACTCTTCACATATTGTTGAGCCATTGTGCAGATTCTATTTTGGCACGCGATTTATCCTTTTGGATCTTTTGTTTTATGTCCTGATGATGATGATGATGATAATTATGACGATGACGATGTGGACAATGAGACTTATATCTTGCCCGTTTCTCTTGCTCAGAACATTTGTATAAGATCTAACGATACACAGACACATATACAACATGTTTTATGGGTCATTCATTTGCCGTTCTATGTATGGATGTCTGCACAGGTATAACAGAAGCATGATGATCCCATAAATCTGACATGACTTAAATTAGTGTAGACCCAAGCAGTATTGTTCGTATCTTCTTGTTTACAGGTAAATTATATCTTTCGGCAGGCCAATCGTATGGTCAAGAATAATGATGATGATGATGAGAAAATAATCTCTTCATATGGACAAAAATTAGGAGATATCACAACGTGCAGCAAATATCGGGGTAAATCGTTGTTTAGTACCGCGTATAAGATTTTCTCGGCTATCCTTCAAGTCATCATAGCCTCATACGCTAAAGTCATCCCGGCGAAGAGATCCTGTAATGGGATTAGACCTCGGTTGTAACGCCAGAAATATGATCTGCAATGCATTAAAAGTCGGATCAACAGTAGGAATGAATTAGTCTCGTTCTTGGATGTTAAAGCCTGTATCTAAAACGGCACTAACAACAGATAAGTTATCTTGAGATTAGTGGGAACTCAACCACTTATTGAGACTCTTGCATGGGTCGCAAGGGTCACCAATTTACCTACCTACCTATTACACAAGATGTGTAATAAAATTGAAACTCCAATTCTGATACCACTTTCGATTAACATAGAAGGAAAAAACAACCCATAAAAAATAAATTTTTTTTTATGTAAATTCATCCTCTTATGGGTCCTAGAGCCACTACTATGCCTAGTTCCTGGCAATGAGCTTCAGCTCTCTCTTCAACTCTTCGCCAATTGCCTTGACTCCTCCTCAACTGTTCTGCGCAATGTATATCTCGGACGCACGGTGAAGAGATCCTGTAATGGGATTAGACCTCGGTTGTAACGTCAGAAATAATGATGATGATGACCTGCAATGCATTAAAAGTCGGATCAACAGTAGGAATGAATTAGTCTCGTTCTTGGATGTTAAAGCCTGTATCTAAAACGGCACTAACAACAGATAAGTTATCTTGAGATTAGTGGGAACTCAACCACTTATTGAGACTCTTGCATGGGTCGCAAGGGTCACCAATTTACCTACCTACCTATTACACAAGATGTGTAATAAAATTGAAACTCCAATCTTGATACCACTTTCGATTAACATAGAAGGAAAAAACAACCCATAAAAAATAATTTTTTTTATGTAAATTCATCCTCCTATGGGTCCTAGAGCCACTACTATGCCTAGTTCCTGGCAATGAGCTTCAGCTCTCTCTTCAACTCTTCGCCAATTGCCGTGACTCCTCCTCAACTGTTCTGCGCAATGTATATCTCGGACGACACGTTCTTCTACCGTCCTGAGATAACGGATTCCATTGCATTGCGTAGTTTGCTATGGAACGTCGCCTTTTCGGAGTGTATGACTAATCCACTGCAACTTTCGTCGTTGGATGACTGTGCCTATTGGTTCCTGACCCGTTCTCTGTTCGTTAGAGATACGGTTAGGCCAGAAAACTCTTAAGATATTCCGTAGGCACCTATTTACGAATCTTTGTAATCTTTTTGTGATAGTAGCGGTCACCTTCCAAGCGCTGCACCCATACAACAGCACAGATTCAACATTCAAACGGAACAGTCGCAGCTTGATCGCATTGCTTCGACATATCATGGACATTATCTGATTTTGCTTTGCCGATTCGGTTGACAATGTCCTGTTCGGTTCCACCATCCCAAGATATTGGAAACTTCCTACTCTCTCTACCGGTTGTCCAGCAGTGTTAACTTGAGTAACTGAGTTAGTGCCGAGGTTGATGGTTTTGGATTTGTCAGTATTAATCTTAAAACCCGCAACGTTTGCCTCCCTTTCCACATTTGTTGTCATTTGGAACAGCTCTATAATCCTGTGTGAGAGTAAACAAACGTCGTCAGCGTGGTCCAGATATTTGAGTTGAGATGTAACAGTCCAATGAATTCTTCCGTTTCCAGTAGATAAAGCTACGCGAAGCACTAATCACCAACAAAAAAAGTATCGGCGATAGAATGCAACCTTGTCATACCCCACTTAGGATCTCGAATTCATTTGACAGCTTTCCTCTATGCAGCACATGACATTTAGAGCCATTATAGGTTTCTTTAATAATAGCTATTAGTTAATCGGGTATACCTCTCCTGCGCCGGGCGAGCAAGATAAACTTTCTGTTGACATTGTCAAACGCCTTCTCAAAATCGATGAACAGCAGGTGCAAGGGTGACCGGAATTCAACGCACTGTTCAATAATGATCCGCAGGGTGTTGATGTGGTCGACACAGGAGGATCTAGTGCGGAAACCTGCTTGTTCGGCATCGAGTGTATCTTCCAGATGTTCCTTAATTCGCTATTACCTTTGCAACTGCAGAAAGATCGCAAATGCCTTTCCAGTTTTCGCACTCCATACGGATCTTGACAATCATTCCCTTCTTCAACTCATCGGGGAAACTTTCTGCCTCCCAAGATCTCTCTGCAAGAGCATATAAAAGCTCTGCTGATGTCTTTGAAGTGGCACGGGTATACCATCTAGTCCTACCGACTTGTTGTTCTTTAGTGCGTTGGTCGCGGTAGCCATCTCATCTTTACTGTGAGTTGAGGTGCCAATTCGGGAAATGTTTACTTCCGGCAGCTCCCGTTTGATTTGGGTGCATATCGTTGGCGAATGCACAGTAAATGCTCCTTCTATCGCTTGATCTGATCCTCATCTAAAACGAGTACGGCACCATCTAGGCCTTTCGCCGGATGTTGGCTAGAGCGATGACCACCTGTCAGCTCTTTAGTGATTCTGTAAACGGTTCTGCTCGCTGCTTCCTCTGCTGCTGGGGCCAGGTTGTTAATATAATTACGTTTGTCACGTCTTACACTATGCTGCACTTCTTTCATTTTTCTTCGATACAGGGACTCTAGATCGATCCTCGCTGCTGCTGCGGTATCTACAATACGAGCTTTAAGTAGCTTACGTTATTTTATTCGCCTCCAGGTATCCTCGTGCCGTGCTTTGCCTGGCTTCTACCAAAAATACTTTCCACTCCAGATGTGAAAACATTTTTCACAGCTTTCCAATGTTCTTGGATGGTTGTAAGGTGATTATCGGCATGTGGAAGTATTTTATCAACGTTGAGTAAACACATTGATGTTGGAAAACAGTTTTTTAACAGAGTGAACTAAAAGGCCTCACTTCGACCTAAATTTTTTAAGACCAGAAGCTGAATTTCTGCAGCTTTTTAAGCTCTTAGCACAGCAGCACCCAATAGGCTATGCTTATAGGCATTGTATTATATTACATTATACGTCATAACTTGATTCTTAATCCGCTATCTGTGCCCTCGATCGTTAAGTATCTACATGGATTTGTTTTAAATAAAAATGGGGTTTTTCCCCGATATTTTTATCATCGATATGAATGAATTTCGTTATAATGCACGTTGCATCGTTAAAACCAGTGACCGACCACGTAAACAATAAAGCAGGAGGCAATAATCATATAAACAAAAAGCACACACAAACGAGTATATAAGCAAACATTATAATAAGCCAACATAATTAAACATCGTTCTGCAGGTAATAATATAGAGAGTACATAATGTTATTATCGTACATGAGGTATGAATGAGGTGGTTTTCGGGAAGTTCACTCAATTCGATATTTATCCTGGCAGGAGTAATTGCCATACTACCGCCTCGCAGCCGCAGCTTCTGTCCGTCTGTCTCGTATATTAGCTGCTAGCATTTTGTATGTTGTTGGTTGTGTGAGGTTTCAGGATTAAGACAGTTAATTAATAACCAGTTCGATGTGAGTAATTGCTGTTTGGGTTTACAGTAAATGTCCCATATTTGCGTGTATTTGTATGACAGCGATATTGCACCGAATGCATAGCATGTTATGCATTATGCGTCATTGCCATGCACACTGCGGTACTGTGGCGTACATTAGTTCTTTTTGGTTACAGAATTGTTACAGTCCCATGAAATCATCCTCATGAAATCAAGTTGTACTCATGCAACCGCTGATATACTGTTTGTTTGTGTGTAAATATATTCAAAGGACACAACACAAAACTACACTGCCAAATTGTCTCATTATTGCGGTTTGTAGATACTCTGCATGGCTGTGGTAGTGCGAGTGCCGGCATTGCGTCCTGAGTCCTGACGTTCGCATATAATAATCAGATCATTGGATTTTGTATTGCTCGCGCATTGCATGCTAATTTAAATGCAGAGCTTTAGTTTTGCTGTTGATGTCGGTGGGTGGGAGACATGAGGGCACTCATCCAAACATATTAAAATTCTTTCCGCTTATGTCGATGATCACAATCAGAGGAGGTATATGCTGAGGATAGGTGAACAGTGGGCGGTTCTGCGTAACCAATCCGCAAATAATGAAAATGAAAATAATTATTATTATTTGGTCAGGAGCTATAGGGTAAGCGAACTATAGTGTAGGCAGGCAGTTGCGTTCAATATGCTCGAACGACTAAATTCATGGAACTGACAATATTTTGCGACACCTCATGCCAAGCGGATTATATATATTTTTCATATAGTAGTGACCAGTAAGCACGTCGCTTGGATTTTTGGTAAATTTGATTGCTGATTTTGTGTATTTGTGTTATTCCCGTTCCGCAATCAACAACCCAGTAAAAAGCACTGCAGTACTGTAGTTGTGTACACTGTCATTAATTGAGAGTAAAATCACATCAACGCTTTTATTTGTGTTTAGTTTTGTAATTCAAATGAAAATTTAGTGGTTACTTTTGTCTGCGTGTTAGTCATTTTTAGCTACTATTGACTTACACATGTGTCCGTGTGAATGATTGCATGCACTTTGTTTCAATTAAGTTTTTTCTTTTTGTGGAACTTCATTTTATTGGTATGAATTTAGTGGTTAGTCAGCTGTTGAAGTTTTCATTGGAGTTTGTAGTGCTGGATCTAAGGGCACTGGTGAGATGAAAAGTAATCGGCCGACGCAAGAATTTCAATTTCAAATTTCAATTTATTTCGCAACAAAGTCTCCTTTTAGATTAATACACTTTGTCCAACGATTTTCCAATTTTTCGATACTCTGCGAATAATACGATTTCTGAGAGCGATAAAAATAGGCCAGTGATGACTTCCTTATTCGACCCAAATCTCTTACCACTGAGCAATATCTTAATGTTTGGAGATAGATAATGGTCGGAGGGGACCAAGTCTGTAAAATAAGTTGGATTATGATTGCGACTGCATACTTTTGATCCGGTCTTGATGGAAAAGCAACTTTTTCTTCGCCAAATTCGGCTGCTTTAGCTTAAAATCTTCGAATCGATTCGACAGCTCAGCATAATATACGCCGGCGATTGTTATACCCTTTTCAAGATAATCTAATGCATTCCAAAAAATTGTGGCCATGACTTTGTTGGCCGACAGACCCACCTTGATGTTTTTCGGCTTCGTTTCACTATGAGCAGTCCACTGTTTCGACTGTTGACCTTTGTGGCTGGTTTGATGCATCCATGTTTCATTTACAAAAACTGCGTTTTGTCGCGGGTGTACATCGCCAAACACTCATTTGAACACGGTCTTGCTTGTTGTCAAAAGAAAGCAAACGCGGCATGCATCTGGCAGCGAGCATCCTTAGTCCCAAATATTCATACAATATATTCTCCACTCGTTCATGTTAAATACCCAAATGCTCAACAATCTCGCGTATCTTCACTCGTCGATCGTCAATTACCTTACTATGGATTTTTATCGATGATGGTGTGGTAACCTCTTTTCGACAGCTTGGGCGCTTATCGTCAAAAATGCTCATACGACCGCTTTTTTTGTTGGTGATTAGCGATGTACTTCGCGCAGCTTTATCTTCTGGAAACGGAGGAATTCGTTGGACTCTTACATCTCAACTCAAACATCTGGATTACACTGACGACGTTTGTTTACCGCTTAAATGCAACTTTCCAATATTTTATTGATATCGAAGGTGCAGAGTCGCCATAAACATCGTTCAATTCGGTGTTGATCTCATAGTTTGTTTTCTATTTTACGTAAAAAGTAGTATCTTATCATACTGCACGATATTAAATTTTATTAATTTTTCTAGAAATACTAATTATTGTTCGCTTTTCATACACAAACTAAATGACGCACCTGGCAGAAAATTTGATAGAAAACATTTGAAGGGTGGTACGGTATGTAAGAAAGCCAATATTGCTTTGAAACTGGTAGCGCCTTCTCGTGCCTTAGCCGATTACTTTTCATCTCGGATTCGTAAACTCAAATAATTTTTTTTTAAATTACAGTCCAAGAATTTGTTCCACAATTCATTGAGTATATAATTTTCAGTAACTTTTGTAAAAATTAAAAATAAATCTTAAATGCTGATGATGATCCCAATAATAAGACCACAATGTATCGAATAAATCCCACAATTTATTTAATAAAGAAAAATCACGTTCTTCAAATTATCGAATACCTTCAACAATTCGATCAATAATCTGTATGATATAATATATATTTAATAAGATTTCTTAAAAAACGTAGACGATGAATGAATAATGTCTAGAGTTGATCGAATACAGTTTGCAATTTTCAATACAATACATTCCACAATTCAATCAGAAACTTGAGTGTGGTATATATTTAATATTATTAAAAAATTAGGACGATGAAAAAACAAGATCCATTATTTATCGAATATCTTCCACAATTCATTTAGTAAGAAAAAATGTATACTATTATTCTGGATATTTTATCCAATGCGCATTAAAATTCTATAATGTGAGACAAACTTATTCCACAGTTCATCGAGTTTTTCTACAGCTTATCAAATACCTTTCAGAATTCATTCAATTTGCGACGAATATAAATTATATTTTAAGATTTCTTAACAGATAATAATGCTCAAAATATAGCATCCACAGTTTATATAATACGTTCCACACTTCATTTAACTCCTTCCACAATTCATCAAGTTTACTACAGCTTATAAAATACCTCATTTCACAATTCATAAAGTTTCTTACAGCTTATCGAATACCTTTTGAAATTAATTTAATAATAATAGTTATAATTTAATAACACACAGTATAAGATGTTGCCGATGTGGAAAATATAAATTCACTCCTTAATAAGCTTTTAGCGAGTGTAATAACCTTGCATTTAAAAACAAATTACGGAACCTGTCGAAAGGCACAGCAAGTCGCTGGTTCTTAAGGCAAATACTTTCATGATGATGAACATATTGATGTTTTTTTGTATGAATTTTTAAGCCCTTACTAATGAAGTAGACAATTTTTTTATAACAGCCGGTGAAGTAAAAGGAATTACTCGTAGATAATGATAATAATTATTTTTTGAAGTTTACTTAAGAATCGATTTTCATATATAGAAAAAAAAATTCACAAAACATTTTATGGGGAGTGAAATCGATTGTTAACTTTTGTTACGCGTTAACAAAAAGTCGTTAGTTTTTGACCTTTCACACGACCTAGAGAGCTGAAATTTTGTTACCAGCGTGTGACGCGCGTCCCGCGTCATGTATGGCGCGTGTAACGCATGATTTGATGAGACTTGTTTTAAAACAATTGGTTAGCGCTCGGCTTGTGATGACGTAATTTGTGACACCCTAAAATTAGATATGTGTGTGCCGAGGCATGAAGGCGGCTCAAAATCTTGAAGAATCGTTATCATAAACTTCCGCTCATACTTGACGGCGATTTCAATATTCACTTCGATAAAGATGACGGATTGCGCTTACTATTTTTGAAAAATTAACTTAATTTAAATATAGTTTCTGGTAGAACATCCCCAGTGTTCTAGTGACTAGATATTGTACAACAATTGATGCGATGTTTTCGCGATTCGTAACTCATGTAACTTCCGACGTTCACGTATCGTATTTTAGTTACCATAAACCTATTGTCACAGTATTTAATAATGACGTTACTTTCAAACTAAATTAGTGATTAGTGCGTTGGACCACTACTTATATGAAATTTTTATTACTTTCGAGCCGATGTCATATTGTTTGCCATCCCTAAACTCTGAGCGTCCTGGTCTACGCCATCCTTTCAGCGTAGGCTTGACCGGCCTCGCTGTCGTGTTCCATAAATTCTACCGCAAAGGACTTTCCGAGCAGGATCCTCTTCGCTCATGCGAGCTAGGAGCCTACCGAGCTTAATTCTCTTCACGATGTCGACATCGCGGTAACGCTCGTAGATCTCATCATTATAGAGTCTCCGGAATCGTCCTTCCTGACATACGGGGCCAACAATTCTCAGTAAGACTTTTCTCTCAAACGCGGCTAAGAGGTCGGGTTGCTTTTTGCTAAGCACCCAAGTCTCGGATTCATATGTAAGTACTGGTATGACCATTGTCTTATATACCAGCAGCTTGGATGTTATGGTTAAGTTCCTGGATTTGAAGATTCGTGACAGACTGTAGGTTTTGTTGGCTTTAAGCTACCGTGCGCATATTTCTTGTTCCATGCTGTTATCGGCTGCTACAGTTGACCCGAGATAGTAAAAGGATTGCAGTTCGCGCTCCACTATTTTAATTGTGGGACCAATGTTGGATGTTCTAGTCGCAGACGTAGCCACCATGTACTTTGTTTTGCTCTCATTTATGTGCAGCCCCAGATTTCGTGCCGCCTACTCTATCTGGATGAAAGCTTCCTGTACAGCTCTTGATGGGTTTCTACCGACGATGTCAATATCGTCTGCGTAAGCCAGTATCTGAATTTTTCCATAACCTGCCTGTGTACCAGATATATGCATGTTGGGGGAGATTATTGATGATATTTGCATCTTGATTACGCTTCTTACTAAGAAGTTCCTTTGGAAATCAGTTGTTTTTGTCATTGAGTCTGTTTGTAGGACAATTCCATATTCCGAGTTTATTTTGGAAATAATGTTTGTAATAGTAGTAGTAGTAGTAGTCCAACGCACTAATCACTTAAGCCACGGCCGCTATAGATATTCGTAATTTATTTTGTGTGCGGCCTCAAGCTGGAATACCATTACTTTTTAACTTTCTGATCTATTTCATCTTCATCTTCTTTTTCTTCTTCTTTTGAATGTTATCTTCTATCGCTTGTGATATTTAATGTACATTAAAATACCCGCAGCTTTAAAACCAACGTCAAACCAAGGTTTTTGAAACTTTTCTGAACGCAAGATATTTTCCATTTAACCATTTTTTAAGGTGTGGGCGTAAAATTCAAGCATTGTTTTCTCTTTTCCTTCATTTCTTGCATGCAGACGGCTCTGAGAACTATTCGAAAAAAAGACTTGGCATCCAAGTCAGAATCAGTTGGCTGTTTTGGTAGCAATTCTATTCGGTACGGCAATCTGAAACGACGACAACAATAATTTTTCGAAATTCAAAAACTTTCTCAATTCAGTTCGGATTTTTTATTTGTATTTTAAAAACTCTTTTCTATTCATAGTTCCGTTCCGGTTGTCTGTTTGAAGATAACAATTTAGGTGATTGGATGGTAGGATTGAATTGCATTGGAACATCAAGGGGGGTACTGCCTGCAGCCTCTGCCACTATACCACCCCCGTACAACTTGAGTAGATGTTTTTGCAAAACTTTATCTTTTCTTGATACCAAGTTGATGCGTGTGTTCTTACGTAAGAGTGATTTTCTTATGCATGGTGGTGTAATATGTGAGAAAGTTTTTTTTTTTTTTTTTATTTTTGGAAAAAGTGTCCATCCTCTCTGTTCCTTCACGAAGATAAAAAAAAACTTTTAGGTCTGTCCTTGCGCATCTGGGTCCACTTTATACTACTTATTGCTCTCTCATAATAAGATAAATGGGCACTTACGCAACTACTTTCAGGAGGATGGTCGCTCGGTTTATGCTATGAGGCCGATGGTCCGTCTGGGGCTGGGTCGTTCAAAAAAGTTTTTACTTCTTTTGCAACTTTTCGAATTGAACAAAATTTACTCGTTCACTCGTTCGTTCGTTATTACGTTTGCGATAACGACAAACTTCCATCGTCCTTCGGTAGTTTGTCGATTGCCCACGTTAAATTGGAATTAATTACAATTATTCAGTTTATTTATATTGGCAAATATGTAGTTAAGACTTGTGTTTCGTCGAATATAGATTCGTTATCGGTAGGTGTACGACGACAACAGCAGAAAGGAAAAGTAATAGCTTGTGAGGCTTGTTGCTTGCTTGCTGTCTACTGTCTGTCCTTCGAATGTATCTGTCTGTGGCCGTCCAGTCTGGTCCATTTTTACCACATTATTAAGAAATAGCGTAATATCATGCCACGCGTGGGTTTAAAGAGTTGTCGTAGCAGTTCGAACTAAGAAACAATATACGCTTTACCGAAGACAGTTGACAAGCGTAGGTTGCGGTTCAACCATCAGACAAGGAGGTAGCTTGCAATCGGTTTGGAGCGTCACGGGTTTATAGGCGTTTTTCTGTTTCTGTAACAATCAATTAATAAGATTGTAGTAGGTAGCAGACATTTTATTTTTTTAGATTCATCGAAAAGGATATAAGTTGAAAAGTGAAGAACTAAAAGTCCTCCTTTTTCACTCATACGAGGTAGTTGCCGTGAAACTTCGCCAACACTCGATTGAAACATCCTCATGACCCTGTTTTTCTTCCATTGTGAGTAATCGCGGCACCCATCATGCACACAGCTTTCTAAAAGTCTTCGCCTTCTTTGGAGCCTGTTCTCCCCTTTCAGTCCATTGTTTTGACAGTTTCTGCGTCTCGGGTGTTAAGTTATGGAAAACTCGGCTTTATTGCTGTGAAACTCGATTGAAACATCCCCACGACCCTGTTTATCTCAAATCCGAATTATCGGTCAAAATGCGATGTACAGCACTTTTTGAAATGCCTGCCATATCTGCTAGCTCACGTACTTTCAGTCGACGGTCATCCAATAACATTTTGTGGGGGTTTTTTTTCACCACTTGTGGTGTACTCGCCTCATTTGGTCGACCACTGCGATGTTCGTCTTGGCAACTCGTACGGCCTCGATTAAACTCTGCGCCCCAATATTTTATTGTTGTAAACGAAGGAGCAGACTCCACCACGGTAGAATCTAGGTCGTTATTGATGTTGCTTAGATTGAGGCCTTTCAAAAGAAAGCAGGTTTCCGCACTGGATCCTCCTGTGTCGACCATATCAACACCCTGCCGATCATTATTGAGCAGTGCGTTGAGTTCCGGTCACCACTGCACCTGCTTTTCATCGATTTTGTTGAGCAGGCGTTTGACAGTGTCAACAGACAGTTTATCTGGCTCGCCTTACACAGGAGAGGTATACCCGATAAACTAATAGCTAATATTAAAGCAACCTATGATGGCTCTAAATGTCATGTGCTGCATAGAGGAAAGCTGTCAGAGGAATTCGAGATCCTAAGTGGGGTACGACAAGGTTGCATTCTATCACCGATACTTTTTTTGTTGGTGATTAGTGCTTCTCGCAGCTTTATCTACTGGAAACGGAAGAATTCGTTGGACTCTTACATCTCAACTCAAACATCTGTACTACGCTGACGACGTTTGTTATTCTCACACAGGATTATGGAGCTGCACCAAATGACAACAAATGTGGAAAGGGAGGCAAATGTTGCGGGTTTGATGGTTAATACTGCCAAAACCAAAATCAACAACCTCGACACTAACTCAGTAACTCAAGTGAACACTGCTGGACAACCGGTAGAGAGAGTAGGGAGTTTCCAATATCTTGGGAGTATTGTCTCGACCGTAGGTGGAACCGAACAGGATATTGTCAACTGAATCGGCAAAGCAAAATCAGTGTTCGGAATGATGTCCATTATATGGCGAAGGAATGCGATCAGCTTAAACACCATGCTGCGACTGTTCCGTTCAAATTTTGAATCTATGCTGTTGTATGGATGCAGCACTTGGAAGGTGACCGCTACTATCACAAAAAGATTACAAAGATTCGTAAATAGGTGCCTACGGAATATCTTAAGGGTTTTCTGGCCTAACCGTATCTCTAACGAACAGAGAACGGGTCAGGAACCAATAGGCACAGTCATCCAACGACGAAAGTTGCAGTGGATTAGTCATACAATCCGAAAAGGCGACGTTCCATAGCAAACTACGCAATGCAATGGAATCCGTTATCTCAGGACGGTAGAAGAACGTGTCGTCCGAGATATACATTGCGCAGAACAGTTGAGGAGGAGTCATGGCAATTGTGGAAGAGTTGGGAGAGAAGAAGCTGAAGATGATTGCCAGAAATCGCACGCGATGGCGCGTAGGCATAGTAGAGGCCCTAGGACCCACAAGGGGATATAGGACATAAAGAACGAAAAAGAAGAAGGCAGAAAGAGGATGGAACTTACTTAAGTCTAACTACAAATGTCCCTTCTCGCTTAAACTGTTGGCTTATCAAGAGGTTGAATTAAATTTTTAAATCGCGTTCTCAGAAATTTCAAAACGTGCTTTAAGTTGGCAAAAATTAATGAGCAGGGTAGAGCGAAGCGTCACTAGTTTCTCCCTGGCATTAATCGAAGGGTTGACTTCTTCGTTGGCCATTAACTTTTATTTTGTAACCATCAATGTAAATTGTATGGCGAGTAGGTTTTAATAAATAATCAAATTTTATCAACTAAACGTGTTTTTTTGGAAACATTTCCGATTTAAGATAGAAGGATATGCCAAACAATTTGACAATGCAATCAACAAATCACAAAATTCCTGTCAACTGAGAACGTATATGTATCTATAAAAAATAAAATAACATCATTCTACAAATGTTACAACGATGTCAGCCACAGATCGCTTGTTCCCGTTCCCGAACAATCAGATCCAATCAAATTATTCCAAGCATGTTTCATGTTGTACTCGTACTCGTATGCATGGAAATTTCCCAAGCTTCTTGCTTATGCAACTATTTTTTGTTGTTGCTGTTTATTTTTCATTTCTGCTTTACTACACATCTATCAAAATGGGAATCTCTAATGCTAAATAAAGAGAAATAAGAACAAATTCTTATAAGTTTGTGCAACACTCTGGCGCAGTGTTGTGTGTGTGCCAGCAGAATACAAAAACCCCAGTGTGGATTTTGTATACGAGTAGTTCCGATTGGATGGAAGAAAAAAGGAAGAAAAGATGTTGTCTCCTCTGAACATTGATATAAATAAAAAAGCACAAAATAACTTCTTGCTTCATCTTCTTCGATATACCACAGACACAGACACACATGGAAACGCCTATGGAAGTCCTTATCTTCATCTGCTGCTATATTGTCGATGATGCACATTCTCTGGGTTGTACCGCATTTCCCTCATCATCCTGTATTATGCACTCCAGAAAGCTGTACAACTATATTGATCGCCAAACAATGGCATCGCCAAAAGTAGCGAAACAAGATGCGCACCCACACACACAATCGATGGCCAAGACAAAGCAGCCGTTCGCAATCGTCCTAGAATATTTGCGGTTGAGTGCAGGAGTGAAAAAAAAGGATCTCTGCTTTGCTCTCGATATTGCAAATCGTGTACCACCACCACCACACACCACACAATAAACTGCGCAAATATTAAAAGGCATAAAATAGAAAAAATAGCCTTCACAATATTGGTCGGTCGGTTTGGTTGGTTGGGCGGCTGGCGCGTGAGCGGTCGACGGTCGAACAACCAGCCACGTCCATTAAAAATTCCTCTCCGTGATTTTGTAAAAATGTTATTTCACTGTTGGTTTTTTTCTTCTTCTTCTACTCGTCTTCTGATTCTGCCAAACTTGTTTTCCATGTGTATCACACAAAAAAGAAACATCAACATCAAACAGGATGGTATTGAAGCTCCTGCGATGGGAAAAGAAGTGCTTTTCATAGTGAACGTTGATGCCCGTTCCCATCTGCAAAATTGCTTGAGATTCCTTGAGTTTTTTTTTTGCACTGAATCGAAGAAGATGACGACGAGACGATGTACTCGTAAGTCGTAATACAAGCTAAAGACGTTTAGGATAACAAACCGGATGAAGGCGATACACAGACGTAGCGGGGATGAGTGAGGTGTTGTCTGTGAGCCGATGCGATTCCAAGATTGACTTTGATTTTGGCAATATTCCAAGCTAAATGTCTGCCATATATTTCTGTTCGGATACTGCAAGTTGTGTTGTTGTGTGTTTTTCTTTCTTTGATGATGATGGTGAAGATGATGATTGATGAAGATGATTTCAGGGGAATTTTGGCAAATTGTAAACTACGACTAGAATAACCAGGAAGTTTGATTTAGTATTATTTTTCATTTCTTAAATACCTTCTCCTAATATTTTATATTCATTCGTCGAGGTCAACATCTAATAGACTCTAAAGTGTAGACCTATAGTCCATAACTCTTCGGTAAGTTTAGTTATCCAAACTAAATATTATCTATAAATAAATATAATATAATAAATAAAAGCTCTTAAGTCTTTAGAAGTAGTAAAGGAATCCTTATATGAATTATCATCATCATATTTGGCTCTATAACCGGGGTCCGGTCCTGGCCTCCCGCAAAAAGTCTCTCCAACGGTCCCGATTTTGAGCCTATGTCACCTAGTTTTGCTTCCCAAACTCTGGGCGTCCGCCTCTACGGCACCCTTGCAGCGTAAGCTTGGCCGGCCTCGCTGCCGTGTTCCATAAAACCTACCGCAAAAGACTTTCCGAGCAGGATTCTCTTCGCTCAGGCGAGCTAGGTGTTCTGCCCACCGGAGCCTACCGAGCTTAATTGTCCTTATGATGTCGACATCGCGGTAACGCTTCTAGATAGCATCACTATTGAGTTTTCGGAATCGTCCTTCCTCACATATGGGGACAACAATTCTCCATAAGACTTTTCTCTTGAACGCGGCTAAGCACCCAAGTCTCGGATCCATATGTAAGTACTGGTATGACCATTCCCTTATATACCAGCAGCTTGGATGTTATGGTTAAGTTCCTGGCTTTGAAGAGTCTTGACAGACTATAGGTGGCTTTGTTGGCTTTAAGCAACCGATCATCTGGCATTAGAGCCATGAAAGCGAAATCATTCAGACTTCTATCACTGGCAGCTTCTGACATGACGACTGCTTTTGAAGGGTATCTTTAACGGGTGGCAAGAGTCAGGAGCCCACAGTAGTACCGCACTTCAGAGCCAGAACCATAGCGGTTTGCGGAAGAAGGAGACTGAAGAGAAGAAATTGTTCCTTACCCGATTCTGAAAGTTTTTATTCTTCTCATCTGGCATGAATTGCACATTTTGCTAATGTTATGTAATTTTGCTAATTTTTTGCTTAAAATGTAAAATTCCTGCAATTGTGTATTGTGTTTGATGAGTTACGATTTGTGGTCGATGAATTGTTGAATGCGTTAAATGAATTGTTTGTTATATTCAGTAAACTGCAGAATGCGTTCGATGAATTGTTGGTTATTTTCGATGAATTGTGGTATGCGTTCAATGAAACGTGGATTACTCTAGATGGATTGTGGATTACGTTCAATAATTGTGGTATGTGTTCAATGAAACGTCGATTACGCTAGATGAATTGTGGATTATGTTCAATAATTGTGGATTGCGGTTGATGAATTGTGGATTGCATTCAATGAATTGTGTATCACATTCAATGCATTGTGGAATACGTTCGATGAATTGCGGTAAATGAATTATATATTGCGGTCGACGAATTGTGGATTACATTCGGTGAATTGTGGGCTACTTTTGGTGATAACCTTCGATGAATTGTGGAATTTTGTTTGTGTGTGCATACATATGTAAGATAATGTGAGCTGTCTATACACATGTGTCTTGAATTACTGTAGATCATACAAATGTGGAAACACAGAGTCGGGAAATTCATTCCACATAATTATTGTGCAGCTAAAGAAGGAATCTCTGAATTGGTTGGTACATCCGAAGATAGGTCTAATGGTGGACCCGTGAACTCGAGTTGAGCACTGGTATTACGGTTTGGTTGGAGGATGGGCGGTATGTTTCTGGATATTTCTTTTGAACACTGAATATGGAAAAAGCGATAAAATAGTGACAAGCAGAAAACATTCGACAAGTGATTCGATTCTTTTTGCGATATTTACGCCAATAGAAGTTTTATCGCGCAGTTCTGAATAAAAAAAATTTCGTATCAATTCTCCAATCGGTGATACACAATGTGCATTCACTCCAAAATGTTTACAAAGAGTGTTTTCTATTAAAAGATACACATGCGTATAAAATTTAAAGAAAATCGGGCCCTTTTTTTAAAAAGATATTACCAGTTCTGATGCAATTAAAATGCTAATCTAACTTTTAATTTAATTTTCCACTACCACTAGCTAGAATTCCAGCTCTCTGCAAAAAACGGATTTATTGCGGTACTCGTGCTGGTGACATTTATTACACTCACGAATGCAACCTTCAACCTAAGCTTGTGGCATACGTTCTCAGAAACATACAGACACATCTGAGTTGAGGAAAAAAATAATATATCATTGCAAAAACCGGACAGATAAAAGAACTAACCAAAACTAACCAGAAATCCACAGATTCATTATCGCACATTATGAACCCTGTGGAGACGCAATTGAAACTCCAGCTTCTACGATCATTTTAGTTGCTTGAGCGAAGGATTTCATTTAGATGATGACGTGGTGATGGAACAAAAAAAAACAGCAACAATAATTACAACAAAAAATCCACTAAATCATGGAAAACCTACGAAAGTAAATAAAATTGCCAGACACGACAGAAAGACAGGGAGAGACTAGATGAAAATAAATTTCTAAAAATGACAAACAGCGAAGCAAGCACATCACATTTCGTATTAAAGTAGGAAACAGTCACCCTGACATTCCTCCCCTCAAAAGAACTACCGAACTATGAGTCCTATAAGAAGTCCTCTGCGGCATGTGCATATTATGCGCCGCATATAATACTCGTGTATCAAAAGTGTATCTGCAAGTACTCTCACTCGCATCTTGGGCTTGGGCTTGGGCTGTAGCAAGCCCAAGATGCGAGTGATACACTTTTGATTCACGAGTGTTTATATTTCGCTACTCTTCAAAATCTATTTGCTCCTCCTCAGAAATGTGATTAATAACGAACGAAATAAATTAAATCATTATGACAACAACGAAACGACTACGCGCAATGCTCCTACACTAATCTCTTCTCTGCTATTGCCATTGTAAAAGTACTGTAGTGGGACGAGTATGAGATAGATGGATGTGTTGGACGGGCTGTAGGACGAACCATTGGCATTCATATGTAATTATACATCGCACTCTATGAATGGGAGTATCGCGAAATGGAATGGGTGTGCAACCGAAGATAGAACTCTTGATGAACTTCTTTTTCGCAGAGATTATTATCTGAACGTTGATAATGGAACCCCTATCCACGAAATTGCATTACATGAAATAAACAAAGAAGCACATTCATGACTCGGCTTTGGTGGATTATAACGAGAGCATAATGTACCCTTTTATTATCAAAGTATTTTGGTATTTTTAAGCCATGTTAGAATTTAAAATTATCTTTGACGTACCTATGACATTTAAGTGTTTTAAAACCACAAAATTTCAATTTTAATCGAGCGCAGTTCCAGAAGTACCCGACCTGATGTATAGATAGCGGGTGTTACTTAAAAAGAAGGACTATAGTGGGAAGTACCAACTTTAAAGAGCTTAGATTTTACGTTTGACGACACAATGTTGTTTAGTATTTGTACGACAGCCATCATTAGTGAACGCTCTCAATGAATTTTTAAACATGGAATAAATTGGTCATCGGTATGTGATACACTACTTTCATTTCATTTATATCCTATATGCCCTTGTGGTTCATAGAGACTCTACTACGCATATGCCCCATCGCGTACGGTTCCCGCAGCGTGTTGATGTGGTCTACACAGGAGGATCAAGTGCGGAAACCTGCTAACTGTTCGGCATCGAGTGTATCTTCCAGATGTTCCTTAATTCGCTCAAGTACTACTTTGGCTATTACCTTTGCAACTGCAGGAAGAACGCAAATGCCTCACCAGACTACCTTTTTTAGGGAGCTTGACAAACATTCCCTTCTTCCACTCGTCGGGGAAACTTTCTGCCTCCCAAGCTCTCTACAAAGGGATATAAAAGCTCTGCTGATGTCGTTGGAGCGGCACAATCTGCGAGTATACCATCTAGTCCTACCGGCTTGTTGCTCTTTATTGCGTTGATCGTGGTAGCGATCTGGGATTACTGCGAGTTGAGGTGCGAATTCGGGAAATTGTTACTTCCGGCAGCTCCGTTTGATTTGAGTGCATATCGTTGGCGAATACACGGTTAAGGACCGTAGGGAAATGCTCCTTCCATCGCTTGAGCTAATCCTCATCTGAAACGAGTACTGCACCATCTAGGCATTTCACCTTATGTTGGCTAGAGCGGTGACCACCTGTTAGTTCTTTGGTGATTCTGGCCTCTGCTTCTGAGGCCAGATTGTTTCGGCAGTGAACTGCTGATTGCTTCCACTCCTTGCGATAAATGATCCCTTAATTGTTGGAGTACGGAGGGGATCTTTAGCCGGTCGACGTTATACCTAGACATTCGGATGATATTGCGGATTCTTTGAACTGATGCAGTACTTAGCTTCACAATAGCTACCATAAGTTGATGATCCCGTACCATACCCATGTTGGCTCCTCGTCTGCTTCGGACGTCAAAAAGACATCTCCTAAAACGTCGGCTGATCGCCATGGTTGGATGATGATTGCCTTTCAAATGACACCCAGCTGACTTTGTGGCAGGTCTTATGCTAAAACATGGTGACTCCTATGACAAGGTGGTTTGTGTTGCAGAAATCAACAAATCTTCTACCATTGTCATTTCGTTCGCCGAGGCCGTGCTTCGCAATCACATGTCTGATTCCTTCGTTGTCGTTGCCTACCTTGGCATTCACGATGACGATATCTCCTTTCGGCGTTTGCGTTGAATACAGCGCTTAGCTGATTGTAGAATTTGTCCTTTTCATCCTCAGTGGAGGGATTCGTTGGGGCGTAACACTGTATGATCGTGACGCGTCGTACTCTAGTCAAAAATCTGGCCGATAAGATCACCATGTGGGTGCCAGGGTTGGCCCGAGTAGAGTAGCACAGTGTTACACGTTGTCAGGTACTCTCCCGCGTCGAACCATCTTATGTCCAAATTATAACGAAGAAACTCACGTTCCAGTTCAAGAAATCTGGCATTTTGAGGTCGTTCACTCCTTGAGTCAAGGAGCGTCCTCACATTCCAGAAGCCCATCTGATTGCGGGTACAATAGCCAAATGTCGTCATTATTCGATCATTACTTGTCCGAGGCGTTGTGTCGGTTTGAGTAGCGGGCATTTTTCGGTACCGCAGGGTGCTAACCCACGTTACCTAGACTAGAAACGCTAGACCGTTCGCACTTGCAATTTTAGCCTAAGGATTTATACACATAGTTCCCCGGGGACCACCACTAGGAGGTAGAGCAAGCACTACATCACAAGGACTTCTGCCATGAGGACATCAAAAATTATAGGAAAACTCAACGAAAGTGTTGGCATACACGAAGTTGTTAAGGATGTTGCACAATTAGTTTGTCTTCAAAGGTCAAAGCTTTAGAAAACCATCGATGTGGACACGTCGATAAAAACTGCATTAAAGCTATATCTAAAAGAGCCTTAAATAAATTGCTAAAGAACTGACTTTGACAGCTTCTCTTGGTTATATACGAAAAGCAGACAAGGTACTTTCAAAATTATTGATATATCTTTGATTAATTTAAAGCATTATTTCCACCGTACCCTCAACACACAACTTACAACTCAGTCCTGGCTAAAGAATCCCTTGCAATAAATTTTGATAGTTGGGTGAAAAGAAAGAAAAACTCGTATCTTGGCATTGACAGAATCGTGAAGAAAGAAAAACTTACATACATCCAAAATATCTGAATCGACAGAAAAAAGATGCATACTGCATATATATTTACAATGTAGTTATGTTTATGTTGAAAAAAAATAAAAATGTCCTCCCATTTCGACAGATAGCACTCATTTATCGCAGATTTACGCTTCCTGCGTCCCCTGTCTATGATGGAGTCTGCGAATGGGAAGCTTATGAAGCAAAAAAGCCGCCACCACCATCCCATCCTTGCCTGGCTTTGGCTTAGAGGTTGTCATGTCTTGGCTCTGGGAACATTATCTATTCCATTCACGTTTCACTTCGATGATGCATGTTTTTGGCGGCTAGACGATATGATTATGATGGTGACGTCCTGGCGACTGACAACTGTGTCGTGTCGCAGACAAAGCTGAAACACTGCAAAGAAATTGCCAAATAAAATTTTTTATGTTTTTTGTTGAAGGGAGATATGAATCTTCTTGCCATAGATGATAAAAGAAAAAAGATTTTTGGCAAAATTCTCTCAGTTTTCTTTTATTGAAAGGCAAAAGTGGTCTTAAAGACTGTTACCAATATAATTTTTAGAATTTAAGATGGTTTCAAGCAATGTTGCGACTGTAGTAATGCAAGGAATGCATTTGGACCTAATTGGTAACCATGCCGTTTAACCTTTCCCTAATCAACTTTTTTGAAATTATATATCTTTTGGCGCGTTTAGTAGAGGGTGAAATTGAATATCCATATCCAATTGACCACGAATGCCCAAGCCGACGTTGTAGCTTCCTGGTTTGCAATGGGATATGCGTCTGCCAATTTACTGAATTAGTCAATGCACACGAGTATATAGCGATTTCCGTTTCTTGTTTCTGGGAGCCAGCCGCTCAAATAGCGCTCCAACATTATATTGTTGCATTTTCCTCTAGTTTTTGGTTGTGTTCCTTTGCTTGCTGCGCACATGTCATACGTTCGCAGCATTCTTCCCCATCTCTGCGGCAATTGACCCAGTAGAAGCTGCTTCTAACTCTATCTAAAGTCATGTCAACGCCCAAATGTGCTCCTGATGTACCACTATGTAATTCTTGTAGGACTTCTTTGACTCGGGTCGTTGGTAGCACAATCTGTGATCTTGTGATTCGACCATCAGATATTTTTCCTTGCTCCATCCATTGAAATATTGGAGCAATCGAATCATCGCGTACTTTTTCCTCCTTTAGCTGATCTTTTGTCCAGCGATCTTCTACCTGTAGTCTTATTTGTGCAACTACTTCAGATTACTTTTTGTTTTCTTGTCTGTATTCGCATTATGGCGCACAAGTCTTTTAGATAATCCATCGGCATTATTATGCAGCATCGCACGAGCGAAGAGAATCCTGTTTGTAAAGTCCTTTGCAGTAGCATTAATGAAACACGACAGCGAGGCAGGGCAAGCCTACGCTGGAAGGATGGCGTAGACCGGTAATACGTCCAGAGTTTAGGGAAGCCTCGGCTCGAAATCGGGACCGGTGGAGAGATTTTTTGCGGATGCCATTACCGGAGCCAAATATGATGATGATGAATCCAATAAAGGCTGACAATTAGACGGCAAAGGCACTCGACCTAAGTTTTCTTTTTTTTTTCATTGGTCCTTGTAAAGTTGTTGCGACATTTCCAACAACTTAAGATTTATGTATACACACAAAACTGTTACACATCATTCCTAGAATTGCTTTCTAGCAAAGAACCTTAAAACTTTTTCCTTTGTTGGCTTTCTAAACTGTTCGGGGCATAATAATACTTTGCCGGACGTCTCTTGATCTGAAATGCTTGCTGAACAATTGTTGAGAAGACAAAAACACTTTCAGCTTATAACTGCTCGTTCACCTTTTGTGTTACCAGCAAATCAAAGTTGTTGCTAAGGTGAGAACTATGACCAGTTCAACAAATGTTTTAAGCTGACCTAACTTTTCCCATATTTCACGATATCGGCGAAAAAACTGAGAACTGAGAAAATTATTCTTTTTTGCGTAAGAAGCTTGTAAAACTTGAAGGACAAAAGAAATTGGAATGAACTTACAACGTACAGCAAATTTAATTGTGCAACAAACCATCGTCTGTTTCAGTGTTCCAAAGGCGTTTTGCCTTCAATGTAGAAAACAGAAGGAAATACCACAAAGTCGAACACGAGTAAGGTATCATGTATATAGCTCCACCTCAACGCGAGGGTGGAATAAATAATAAATCCTTTTTTCCACTTTATCTGCTTCTCTATTCTCGTAACAATATTGCAACAACAACCAAATATCCACAAAAGCGTCATCACCATGCGACTAAGAAATTTTTATTTACCTTCCAGCTGTGTGGAAATTAAATTAATAACTTTCCTCTCATGCTATAAAGCTACTTTTCTTCTTACGCTTAAGTGTCAGCGTCAGTCATGGCGACGACACGACGACGGTGGTGAACATTTTTATTTTGCACTTTTGTCCTGAGTACTCTGAGTTTTTATCCTTTTTTTTTTTTTTTAAACTGTTCTGTAATTTGTCGCCCCTTTTTGCAAATCTCATATCCCATACAAGACTGTGAACGAAAATTCTTCAAACGCGAAACGTTTAATCAGACGAAAGGATAATCAAGGAAGGAACATTTCAAATTGTGCCACTGACGAAGCTTTTCACAGGATATACCATAGTAATTGCAGGAAATATACTTCTTTCTTTTCAACGTTGGCTTGTTTTTCTACTAGTGCTGTGTAACTCTGCCAATTGAATGAAATGAAGTATAATGGAAACACACACATATTGCTAATAGAGAGAAGAGAAAGTGGGCAGCGAAAAGGCGCAAAGTCGGTTAACGAAGAAGGATCTACCTAGGTACTATACGTATTCAAAAGCACTGCGAAGAGATTGCGTATTACCTGATTACTGAGAAACTGACAGAAGACTCTGAAGTTGACGCATTTTGCTGGAAGATAAGTCAACGGCGGATGAAATAATTCAACAACATTAGGGTTATTTTCGCTGAAAGCAATTTGATTCGTTGAGTAATTTATAAGCAAGGTTAACAAGAAGGACTTCCTAATACTTCTTTTTCGCTTTGAATTTTTCTAAAGATATAATTTATCTACGCTTAATGGAGTGCAACAACAGTGGCAAGTTAGACCGATGCTTTTTTCATCATCTATCAACAACAAACTTATATTACATTTATCTACCAATTATGAATCAATCCTTTTGCCAGAAACCTTCGTTGCAGCATTTGTCCTTAATTATCTAAAGGCTCATCGTTATGCTGTCTATATCTTTTGTGCGATAGCAACTTTATTATTCAGCAGAGACCAATTAAAAAACCCAACCAATTTGATTTAGCCGCACTGCAACAATGAAAATCCACCCAAGCGAAAAGATAACTAAAACTATTTTTTTCAATATGATATTATATTCTCTCTCTCCTTCAAAAAAATCTCAAAGCCATCCAAATCCTATGGGAGTAGAAGAATATGGCTTTGATGTTCAAATCATTCAAATGAATATATCTCATCGTTCAGAAAATTTACGGCGAGCGCACAAAAAATACGTCTCCGTCAGAATTATGCGAAGCAACTGCCATGGAGGAATTCTTTTAAGAAACTTCTCTGTTGAGTTGGTAAACTGAACAGGAAGAAAATGACAAAAAAAAACCAAAAAATTGTCGTCATTTCACAAAGGAATTGGTAATTAGGATTCAATTCAAGTGGACGAAAATCTGGCGGACTAATACGACAAAGAAATTTTTAGTTTCATTGTGCGGTGAATATAAAAATGACAATTATTGAAGAGAGCGAGAGTTCCGATTGACTTACACAAATAAATGGCTTCTGTGTAAATCTCATTGGTTTTTGTTATAAGACAGAACTTTAAATGACCTAATGGAATTGGCAGAAAGGCCATTGTGGTACATTTACATTCTACCAATAACAATAGATTTTTGGCGAAGCTCTTTGAAAACTGAAAGACATGCAAATCATTCCGCAAACACCCTTTACTTGTTCCTTAACTCTCGTCCTAATAAATACTCCGTCAATGTATTGTCGCCTCTAGGCCCGTCTGACCATTGTGTAATATGAGCTAATTTCGCGGGAATAAAACACGAAGTCCCAATAAAAAAACAATATGGCAATACGAGAAAGCCAATTGGGACGGCCTTAACAACTTCTTTGTGAGAATTAACTGGTCGCTATTGTTTCGTGATAGCAACGTGGGTGCCGCCGTCTGTTAAACCAAAGAATTATGGATGGTATGAATCGAGCTGTAAAGAGGCTTCTAGGATTAGAGAGGTATGCTTTCGGTTTTACAAAGCAAACCGAACCAATTTTAAACGAGCCAGAAATGATTGCAATGCCAATCTTCGCCTACGACCAAAAATGCAGGCAAAAAATACTACAATGTCCCAATGGTAGTAACCATTTTTGTATCATTCGTTAAAAGAATCAAAAATAAAGCCTCGTAGTCGATTCCAACGCTTATTTATAATGACATTCCAGTTGTCAGCTCTATAGACAAGGCCAATCTGTTTGCTGTGCATTTCGCAGCTAGCTCCACTCTTCCAGATTGTGATTATGGGACAGATCTTGATTCGTACTCGTGCAGTTGCTTGACTTTTAAACGATCTCAACACTCACAAATCCTCTGGTATTTTTGAAGAGGTGTTCTTCCAAGCTGGCATTACCATCGCGTAAGCTTTCCCATCTATCCTATTCTTCTAGACTCTTCCCGAAAAGTTGGAAAACAGCCTTTGTCCAGCCCACACCCAAATAATGCGATCCGTGGTCTCCTTGTTCGTACCGATCCATAGCACTTATATCCATTCTTTTCATGGAAACGCTGATCAATTTTCAGCTCAAGAAATATCTGGAAACCATCATATTTGGCTCTAAAACCGGGTTCCGGTACTGTCCTTCCACCGGTCCCGATTTCGAGCCGAAGTCATTCAGTAGTAGCCAGATCAGAGGATGTGAAATATATCTTGCACCGGGCTAGAAAATCTAAACATTTCACACGCATTTTTGGCGACGGTAAATATGTGGTCATTCCAACGAAGCTTGTCATTAACGCACATATTGAGAATTGCGAGATTTTCAGTTTCCTCGATGCAACTGTCATTCATGGATAATGGCATAGGATTCGCTTAGATGACAGGAGACATCATATGTTTTCTCAAGGCTCTCAAAATCGGCGTTTGTTTCAGAGATGACCTCTTCGTTAGACCCAAATCTCTGACCGCCCAGCCATTTCTTCAGGTTTGGAAACAGGAAATAGGCGCAGGGGGCTAAATGTGGAGAATATTCTGGAGTAGGTAGAAATTCGTAGCCCAATTTATTGATTTTTTCAATGGTGACTATACATTGTCTTTTTGGAACATCACTTTTTTCTTCTCGAAATGCAGTCAGTTTTGCTTCAAATCAATATCGAATCTGTCTTCGCCGGTGATCGTTTTACTATTTTCAAGTCAATCGATGTGAATGACACCGCCGACACATCCAAAAGAACTGTGGCCATGATTTTGTTGATCCACCTTAGAGGGTGAACCTGCGCAAAAGAAGGCCATTTCGCGCAGGTTCACCCGTAGAAACACACTGTCTTGATTGTTCCTTAGGCTCTAATGTTTTTTTGTGATGGATCATCGATTTGTCCGCGATTATGAAAGGACATGAAAACTCTTTAGGTCGCTGCTGAACATCGCCAAACACTCCTTTGAAGTGGTCACACACGAAATTCACTTTTTTTCATTTCCGTTAAAATTCACGAGGTTGTCGCTTTCAATGGCTGTCAAACATAAACTATTTATTAAAGCTTTGAAGCTAACTTATACTATACATGATTATATTATACATATATGCTGCACTAGTTCAAAAGATTTGATTCTTTTTAGTCTTCTAACTAGGTTTGTGTAGTCCAAGAGCGGGGTGGTCTCAGGGTTCGTGTGGTGGTGAAGCCGATCCTCGTGTTTTTTAGCAAATCTATGAATTTCAATCTGTACGCATTCCATGTCCAGGCCCCCCTGTGAAGGTCATCGTTCCGAATATAGAAAGGTGCATTTACAATGTTTCTAAGCACCTTGTTATGAAATCGTTGGATTATTTGAATGTTGCTTTTTTTGGTGCAACCCCAAAGATGAATACCATAAGTCCTTATGGGTTTTATGACTTGCTTGTAAATCAAAATTTTATTGTATGTTTTGTGATAGACAAGATTGTCTTCCTATCACCCAGTACAATTTTCTGTAGCGAATACCAATCTCCGCTCTTTTTTTCTTGACATGGGCCTTCCATCGAAGTTTCGCATCCAATGTCATACCAAGATACTTTGCACAATTTGCGTATGGTATGGCTTGGTTGTTAATATACACTGGTATATGCTCTATTTTTTTTTATTTGTGAAATCAAGATGTACTGATTTTGATTCGTTTAATCGTATTCGCCATTTTCTTGTCCAATTTTGAATAAGCGAAATCGCCTCTTGTAGTTTACTAGTTGAGTTCACATTACTTTCCGCAACTGCCATTAAAGCCGTGTCATCAGCAAATGTAGCAATCGAATTGTATTCTAGTGTTGGAATATCGTTGGTATACGGGAGATATAATATTGGCCCAAGGACACTCCCTTGGGGTACACCCGCTTTGCTTTCTTAAAGCTCCGAATATGTGTCTTTCTCTTTTAGGCAGATACTTGCCTGAAATGTAGGATCTTAGAATTTTAGCCTGTTCATTGGGTAGTATCTTTTTTAGTTTGTAGACTAATAAACTAAATGACGCACCTTGTTTAAATTTTGACAGAAGTCTGACAGATTCCTGTTGACAGCAGCAGTGGTGCCCTTTCAGTTAAGAGGCGGGAATTTCTAAATTCAAACTTATTGACCCGCACTCTTATAATGGCATTTCCACCATGTTGTAAAATTTAATAAAATCTGTCAAGAAAATGAAATTGCGTCCCTCTTTGGGTGGAGTGGATGAAAATTTATTGTACTCCACTGAAGAAACAGATCAATCCAACCAACCATCTGCTGGAAACTCGTGAGCCGTGACATCATTTGCAATTCATATTTTCGTCATTTGCAAATTCCACTCCAATCACTCGACAGATGAATTGTTGTACTAAATTATTGTTATTCAGATTGTTATTATGATTGTGTTAATGGAGTGATACTAGAGCTACGTGAGTGCATATTGCGGTGACAATATTTTATCCTCGTTAGCACATGTACGAGTGCGAGTTTGTGTGGTTTTTTGTTTTAAATGAAAAAAAAAAACGATTTTTTTAATCCCAACCGGCCATTTATTTTAGTAAAAATCCATAGTGAAAAGTTGCATCGCAATGAAGCCCACTGCGCTTCTCCAAACCATTTCATAAGTTTGTCCTGAGTGCGTGCGCAGTGGATTGGGTTGGACGGCAGTCTGGTCAATGCTGGAAGCTGATTGCTGCCCCAATCAGCAACCCTGGTTATATATTTCGATTGGAAACCGTATGTGTGAATAGTTATATCCATTCTGTCATCCCTTAATCCGCCAACAACTACAAATATATATCGTCCTTTTTTTCAGGTTCATTTCATTTCGTTCGCTCGTTTGGGATTGAACGAATCGCGCGCGGGGTTAATGGATGTTTGTTCCTCATGATTTAATTTAGTTTTACTGCTGTTGCTGTTGTTGCAGCGTACGCGAGATACATTATTATTTTAGCTGTTTTTATTACGTTTCTGACTCCTCGTACATGTGTCGTTATAGTTAACTTATCGTTTGGAGAGTTCATTTTTCTGTCCTGGAGGTGGGCGACAACTAATGGCCGGACGCATAATGAGACTTTAGGGGTTTGCCGAGTTTTTTTTTTTCGGTTTTGGTTTTGTGAACGTGTATCTGTGTGTATTTGTTTGTATATTCTCTAACGCTAGCTGCTAGCTGCTGTGGGGGATTAATTTATTCGATTGTTTATTGCAAAGCGCTCGATCTTTTGCATTAACAAATAGTATTGTTGGAACTGTTGGCCGCAAAAGCCTAAAAATATTATTCAAATTTAGAGAAATTTCCCAAAAACTCAATGAATCGGAATTAGGAAATCCCATTAGCATATGGCATTTAATTCGAAGTTATGTTTTCACATTTGCTATCCAATGTCATCTGATGTCATTTTTCTTTATAGATACCTACCTATAGATGCGTACTTGTTATTTTTATTGTCCGACAAAAAGTCGCCTTCTTTCCTTCCAACGAAGGAAAAATCGAATTGCAATAAAATTGTTTTCATTATAATAGAAACCAATAACAGCCGTTAATTGCCACCCTGGGGAATGTCGAGGAAAAGTTTTCCGATTTTAACGACATCCTCCTTCAAATGGCGACGGATCTATTTGGACAGAAATGTTCTTGTCCCATTTGGATTAGAAAGGAAAGAAACCCATCCGAAATACATTATAATAATTTTTGTTAAATGCTTTTGTCCTCTCCTCTGCAGCGCACGCGGTGTTTTGTCCTCCTAATGTACATAGTCGTAAATATGCGTTTACTGTCGCAACGGGCCAAACGAACATCATGGCTGGCGCTGGCGTCAATCGAGTTGCTATAAAAATCCAAGGAAAATTTCATTGGATGATCATTATCCTTTTGTTCTGGGTAATATGCAGTAAATTCCAAGCGCCAACTTAGTAATTAACTCAAACTTAAGTCAACTATCGACGTAAAAGTTCTGACGTCTTTCGAATAAGAATACCGAAATGAAATTTATGTTATTGGATTGGTACTGTGACTGCTCTGGAACATGGACAGCGCTTAATATTGATTCAGAATGAACTGTGCTTGTTCAGCACAGGCTTCAGACACCACTAAAAGAGGGTGGAATTTTAATATCTTTTTTTTTTGCTTCACAAATTTTACCATGTGCCAATAAACTGTACTATCTTTGACTTTCCAATTAAGGGTACTACATGTTTACTGAATTTCCCTAGTTAGTTAGTTAGTAAAGGCAGTTACTTTTGCTAATTTTTGTTTGGTTGAAAAGACATTTGGATGGATGAACGCCAGAGTAGGTAGGGAGCCAGTATTCAGGCAGTACATTTGCACCCATAGTTTACACGGGAACACTAATGACAATGGACAACAAGTCATAGAGATGGCAGCAATCAGTAGTTTGGTCGTTGCGAGTACAAGATTTGCGCGTAAAAATATCCACTAAGCCACCTAAGTATTTCCTGATGGAGCCACTCGCAACCAGATAGGCCACGTGTTGATGGACCGCCGCCACAACCCGAACCTGATGACGGTGCTAACCGAGGTGCCCCCGTCGACTAGGTCCACTATCTTCTTTTTATTTAGGACTCGCCCTAAATGCAGGTAGAGTAAGTCCTGGGGCTGAGATGCCGAGCGTAGAAGAGAAATGGACACGCCTTAATAATACTGTCATTAGTACTACTGACTCCATCTTAGGCAGTAGTCGTAGAGATCGGAACGACTGGTTCGATGACGAATGTAAGATAACGACTGAACGTAAAAATGTTGCGTATTGGGCAATGCAACAATCTCATAGAACGCGGGCATGCGAAGATGAATACAAAGAGCTCTGAAGATATGAAAAAACAGTTCACCGGCGAAAGAAAGCAGCCTGGGAGAAGAATCTCGTCCGTGAACTAGAACAGTACAGAGAGCGAGGAACGCACCAGGCGCGGAAGTTCTACCAAAGAGCCCGCGTATTGACGCATTATACACCGGGTTGCACATACTGCAAAGACAAAGAGAGTAATCTGATCGCCGATCCCAAAGGCATCTTAAGCACTTTCATGAGTTGCTTAATGGCCAGCTAACTGAGAAATTGGAGGCTCCACCAATGACCGAAGATCGCACTATGCTGCTGCCACCAAGCATAGACAAGAAGTTAGCAGAGCGATAAATCGGCTCAAAAATAGTAAGGCCCCGGGATCTGATGGTATCCCAGCGGAGCTGATTAGCACAGGAGGCCCAGCGATACACCAAACAATTCATGAACTAAAAGTGCAAGTATAGGAGTAAGAAGCGATGCCAGAAGACCCCATACATAAAAAGGGAGATATCACAAAATGCAGCAATTAACGTGGTATAACCTTGTTAAGTATACAGGATAGCCCCATACGCAAAATTCATCATTGGTCCATACCAGTGTGGCTTCATCCCAGGCAAATCAACAACAGATCTCAGTGTTTTTATTTTAAATTAAGACCAACCATTCGCTTGTTAGTTTCTCCTTCAAGAACTTTATCCTTTTTTAATATACAATTTAAAATATATAGAAAAAAACATCAGTTTCGTTTCTTGTCTTCCTCCTTTTACTTTTCTTATATTGTTGGAAGAGGAACGACGGTGGTACGAGTATGCCGGCCAATTCATTTGAAATTAATTCCTTGTGCTTCTCCTTCAAATGATATTTGCTGAAGGACAAAATGTTCTGATATTTTTATTACTTTTGGTTCATTGGTTACATCTCTGACAGCGGTCTTCTGTTATTCCAGTAAAATTGATTCGAAATTCCACTTACCTGGGATTAGGGTCACCCCGTACCTCATTTTATTTTATTTTGGTCATGGCAGCAATCTCAATTTCAGCTTGTTCTCCTTTTTTTAGATGTGTGTTATCCCCCAGTTATCCTACAAGCCGCCACAAGATCTGCTTAACCAGAAATTTTATTTTTTGCATTGCTCAGCAAATGATTTATTTTTCTGTTTTTGGCTGCTTTTTGTATCTTTTTAAAGAATCTCATTCTCAAGGGGGATATTTTTTCTTTTAAGATAATCGAAAATTATTGGGGTTGATGGTGGTACCCTTATGTGGTCATTTCTATGGCGATAGGTAATGGCTGAAGCGATTGCCGCCTTAAGCAAACGAATTGAATGATTGTAAAAACAAGGATTATGGGGTAACATTGCATTCTACACGAAATCAATCAATTAAGCAACAACAACAAAAATTAAATAAATTCGTAAAATTGAAATCCGTTCAAGGGACTTGTCGTGGATTACATTTTCTTCTTCATATATAAATCAATTATAGTTTGGATTGTTAGTTTCTTTTTTCAAGATGTTTGTTTTTGTAATTAATGTAACTGAGTTCTGTTAGAGTTTTTTACATTTGTGGATAAATGCCAAAATTTATGTTTAATTTTGACTTCTAAGAGAAAAAGGTGTTGCACAGTCATAATCGATGTATCACAATAAGGGTCTGGCGTTCTTTTTAAAAGCATTATTTAAAAACCTATAACAATAAAAAAATTTAAATTTAATTGCGAAGCCGAAGGTCGAAGCTTATATTCAGAGGATATGAAAATTGTTCACCAAACGTGTGTACATTTGTAACGTATGTACGTTTGTCGTGTCGTATATCTCGACTTTTACCTGTCAAAATTTGATGGGACTTGTTTTAAAATAATTGGTAAGCGCTCGGCTTACGATGGCGTAATTTTTTCATTCATACGGGTTATAACCCCTGAGAAAACTGAAAAAAATACTGAATCTACGCATCGCTATCGATTTTTTTAAGCCTAAAGTTTGCAAAGTAAAATGTGGTTATTTCAGTCTATTTCAGAAGACGCTTATTACTGAATGACCTGTCGCTTATGAATGAAAGACCTACATTTAACGTTGCATACTATTACGCTTCTAAGATAAATTAGTTATGGCGAGCCGAGAAGCTCGCTTTACTATCTTATTTTTATATCCTGTTATCTAAAAAACCAAACTCATAATTTGTCTTTCCTTCTTCTCGTTCCAGGTGAGTTGCACTAATTTTATTGATGAAGAAAACAGACATTTAAGAGGTTTGATATGGTAATTATTAGATTCTATGTGATTTTTGTGTTACTGGGATTCGAACCACGAACCCCCTGCTCAGTATCGCCATGCTCATTTCCACTGAGCCACGGCGCCCACATCTTGTTAATATATTCGCGTAATTCATAAATACAAAACTTCCTATAATTGATAGTCGACTGTACTTTAATCTCATTATCACTCAAAGTGCAATATATATTAAAGTATCAGTTGATACAAGTCAGTTTTATAACAAGTCAGGTTGATATATTCAGGTAATTTCTGCAATAAAAAGTTCATATAACTGAGAGTCTACTGTACTTTAATGTAATTTTCACTTGTCGTGCAATATATTAATGTATCAGTTGATACAAGCGAGTTTTATTGCAAACTTCTTTAGGTAATTCATAGAATCGAAAGTTCATATAATTAAAAGTGCACTAGCATTTGGCTTATATTCTAGAAATTTTTAAAGGATTTTTTGAACTACTTTCGCATCGGATAGGAGGAAAGCTCCAACAAAATTTCACACTTGCCATAATTAGGAAATTATTTTATTAACAAAGTTGTAATTTCTAGTTCCAATGAATGTAAAAAGGTGACATTTGACACAAATATATGCTTAATATGCTTTCGGCGATAACTTTTACATTCAAATTATCCATTGACTTCGTTTGCTCTTTCTTGTACCGCCAACTTCAGGCATATCCTGTTTAAAGGAATAGTACAATAACTAATATGTATAAATCAGTTATTGCTTTTAGACTGTTTCAATATTCAAACTGAGAGACGTAATTTCTGAGAGTAGTAATTCCTACAAAACACAACACAACACTACTACTGTTAGTCCCTTCCTGCATTCACAGACAGCATGGCATGCATGGGCGCCAGATGCAATTTCCAAAACGACAAACACTGCACGGAACTAGCTACATGGTTCGTTCTGTGATCCTTGACTACGAGCATAATAATATGGCAAAAAGTCCTGATGTGCAATAAACTATTATAACTTGTGCTTCCTTTTGCCGCTTTGGCTGGTGTTTTGAATCGGTAGGTACGGTACGTTTTGTTGTCGTTTCCGAGCTATGCAAGTGGCACCTGCCCAGGTAGCTGTACGAGTAAATTACACGTTTCGTGCACGGAAAAAGTTGTTCCCCCATTAAACAGAAAGACGGACGCTATGTTCTGGCGCCATGTCGTGGCTTTAATTCATGTTTGTTATCGGTGTGGTTGATACATTTTCGAATTACTACTGAGTACAGAACGGCCAGTACGCCCCGATTCTCGATTCTCGAGAATGTTTTGCAGTTTGCCGTTTTCCGTTTCGTTTTCTATATATCCATCCAGTTATAATATACGACAGGACAAAAGAAGTTAATTTTTGATTGCACCAACGGAAGTTATAAACTGGTTTATTCGTTACTTTTACTTCGATTTTGTAATTCTGTTGCGGTAGGTTGTAAAAAGTGGTCAAAGTTCGATATAATAATTGTTCAGGTCAAAAAACCTAAAGAAAAGGTGTTCTTCTAAGTGCTCTTCTTTTTTCTGTTTATCTACAGAGCAAACAAAAGTTGAGAGTACCTTCAACTGCGTTAAAAAAAAATTCCAAAAATAAACAATGCTGTTCTTGCCTTAGCCACTTCCGGTCATTCAAATTGAATGACATTTCCGAAACAATTGAATCAGCACCACCACCGCGCCACCTTTTCCTTTTGCATGCGAATCTAAAGGAAACCAACAAAAATGCTTTCAATCCTTTAGCATTTCTAATGGAAATACAATATCCTCTGAGCTGAATAGATCCGCAAAAGAAGTATTCTTTAAATTTGGTTTGCAAAAAAGAAAAGAAAACAAAAACATCAACGACAATACCGAATCGAAGCACTGGCGTTGGTCTGCATATTATTATTCCCTTTTGTTTGGGTCAACAAAAAGCCCCGAGGAGTAGAAGAAATAGAAGCTGAGACAAAAAAAAAACAAAGGACACAACTAATGGAATGATGGGAATTATTTTTGATTATTATGAATTGTGATTATTTGGACAGACCATTGCGTTCCATCCTACTCAATCAACGAGCGTGGAATTATCATCATCATCATCATCGTCGTTGTATTCCATTGTATTCGTAACAAAGTTCTCTTTTAACAGAGATAGCCGAAGAGAAGACTCCTGGCAAAAAATATTCACAATCGTGGGTAACTTTAATGAAAGATACTTAAATACAAAGGAATCTTAAAGTTGCTCCTTTCGCAAACCATTCTTTCGATCGACTGAGCACCATTTTGAAATCTATTTGTTAATAAAAAAAAAAACTACTCTCACCAACGATACGACTTGTTTGGTATCGAGGTGGAAGCTTATTTCTGATTGTGACAATGGCAGCGAGGACGACAAGCACATCGATATGACGACAAGGACGATGATGATGATAACAACAATATGATAAGAAGGATGAAATGTGTGCGCCGCCTCGATCCGGCGACAATTAGAAAATTGGAATTTTCATCACTTTATTAATTTGACGAATGAATTTCGACGAAATGTACAAGGAAGAACAACATTTTTGTGTTTGGCGGAAAATTAAAAAAGTTCTTTCTTTGCCCTCTGGCTGATGCAATTATCTATTTTCGCCCAATTTAAGATGAGCGTTTGTTTTCAGTGTTCAATGTTGATATTATAACGAACTATTTCAAAAGAACAAAATCGATAGTCGCCGTTCGTTATTGAGCAATATGTTTACAAGCAAAACGACCGGATTTACTTGCCCGGCCGTTCTACTGATAATTTGGACCAACGGATTGCCACTAGAAACCAAGCGCCTCCGATGGTGATGGTTTGGGCCGCCGTAACGGCCGAAAGCCGTTCACCGCTCGTTATTTTGGACCGTGGCATCAAGATAAATGCTCAGATTTATCAGGATCGTGTGTTGGAAGGAGCGTTGAAGCCTTGGGCACAAAAACATTTCGGCCGGACATTTCAACAGGACTCGGCGCCGAGTCATAAAGCGGGCGTCAATCAAGATTGGCTGAGAAATAACGTTCCGCAGTTCATTTCCACTGCCCAATGGCCATCAAATTCACGGGTTGCAAATCCAATAGATTTCTCGGTTTGTGGTATTTTGAAGAGCAAGGTTGGGACGCAAAAATACCAAAGTGTCGATCATCTCAAGCAAACGCTTCGCCGGGAATGGGCCAAAATACCGCAGAGCTACTTTCGTGCTGCATGCAATAGCTTTGATGGCCGTTTGAAGGCCATAATCGCGGCTAAGGGTGGCCAAATCGAAAACTGCTAATGCAATTCGAAAATTTAAATATTTGTGAACATTTTTTACTTTGATTCAATAAAATTCATCAAAAAATAAAAATTCTATGGCGTTTTGTTTTGGTGACACTTCGTGTCAGTCACCCTTACATCGAAACACGCCACACAGTCGTTTATTATTTGGTAATAATCGCCAGAATATCTGTTTTTGAGGTCGGAGCTATTTCAAAGAATTTTCCCTTTTTCCACGGTTCACACGAGCCACATGCGACTTGCGACACTCGTCAAAAGCGGGATATCAAAATGGACCGCTGACATTGAGCCGATTACAAAATTTCAGCCCGCTAGGTCGTGCAAAACGTGGCTAAAAAAGACCTCAAAAACGAGAAAATGGCGCGATTTCAAACCATCACACGTGACACTCGTCATACGTGGAATATAATGAATGGCATTTATATTGAGTATGATATATTCTCACCGTTTGAAAGGCTCAGTCATTTAGACTATGCCGATGGCATATGCCTCCTGGCTAAAAACTTCAGTGGGCTGAACGGGATGTGCCAAACACTGAAAGTGAAGGAAGAGTCGAGTGGTGCTCGCAGGCCGCTCCACACAGCAGCGTATTATTATACAGGAGACGCCAGTGGAAGAAGTCGAACAGTTTAACTACCTTGGCATTATTGGCATTATTTCTGCAAATGGAGGTACGGATCTGGACGTTAAAAGTAGAATTAATAAAGCTCGTGCTGCCTTTAGTATTCTGACGCCAATTTGGAAATCCAGTCAAATCTCCTTACGCACTAAGTTGAGATTCTTCGAATCCAATGTCAAATCCGTGCTGTTATATGCCTGCGAAACCTGGAAAGTCACGTCTACTATTTTGAGGAAATTGCAAGCTTTTGTGAATCGCTGTCTACGACACATCATAAAGATTCGCTGGCCACACATTGTATCAAACGAGGAATTTTGGCGCAAGGACAAGTCAAGAGCGGCTGGACGTCGATATAAGAAAGCGTACATGGCAATGGACATTGAGCAAACCAAACGACGAAATTACAAAGCAGTCCTTTGAATGGAATCCACAGGATACACGGTGGGTTGGAAGACCAAAAAAAAAATGGAAATCAACTGTCTTAGCAGAAGCAGAATCCCAAAGAAGGACTTGGCCACAGCTAAAATACCTTGCTGCAGATCGTGAAAGATGGAGAGTTTTGTTGACGCCCTATGCCCCAACCTGGGATGATGATGATTATCATGGTATACTCACAAAAGTTAAACTCTCTATAGGTCGTGTGGAAGTTTGTTAATAATAATACCGGCGCGACAGACCATGCGGTCCAAGGCCTGGCTTCTCGCAACCATTTGTGTTGAGCATGCATATTTTTGCACACAAATGGAGGAACCTACAATTTAATGCCGGATCCGAACGGCGAATTGAGAAGCTTTCCGTGACAAGTTATTACTCTCGGACGTTTGTCAAACTTTCGCGAGAGGTGGGACACCGTGAAAATACTTTGGTGTTACTGGGATTCGAACCACAAACCCCTTGCTCAGGAGTCCATGCTCCTATCCACTGAGCCACGGCGCCTACAGTTGGTTAAAAAGGACCTCAGATAAGTCGAAAAAAAAACAAGTTCAACCCATCACACGCGCCACACGCGAGACGCGTTATACTCGGAATATAAAAAATGCTATTTTGGACTTGACTGCAGACATTTTTCTGGTTGTGATTTTTTAGCTCCAATATTTATACATTGTCATTCCGCAAATATTATATTATTAAATATTACAAGCGTTGTAACAAACTCATTTGAGCCTTCTAACGAAGGATATACATTCATATAACGCTTTAGCTACATACTTGACAATATTTCAAAGTATCTACACAAAAGAGGACGAATAACCATATGGTTGCAATGGATACAGAATGACCAAAACAAAACAACTTCACTGTACAACGACTGCGATGCTGAAAAGGTTGTGTCTGAAAGACGCCATTCGAATTGCGCGCCCATATACGCCCACACCGATAATCTACAACAGTAGAAACAAGAAATTCGGACAAAACCTACCACTACTCTGCACTTACAGTAAATTACTTATAGTACAAGAGTACAATAGCTTCGTAAGGACATTGTGATAATGATGATGATGATGTCCTCCCCCTCAATTCTCTACACAGCATAAAAAAGAAATGATTGGCCTGCATGTTGCTGCCTTTGGTGCCGTCGGCCAAACCGGTGTTTATTCGACCATTTGTTTCCTAGGCTTCCACGCTGATTTCCATTGGGAGATTTTCTGTTTTTATTGTGTTACATACAATGCTTCGATGATTGCAGTAAAGGTCCAGTAGGAATATGTTTTGAGTACAATTTAATATTGCTGGAAGTACTATATACTACATATATACATTTATGTTATTGCAATATTTATTGGTGACCTGATTCAAAGAACCTAAATGAATGTTCTCCAATTGAAGTTCATAAAATATGCAACATATCATTTTTATGAAGTTCATATCAAAGCAGTTGTTGTGACTGGCGTAATCATTAACTTTTCTTTAATGTCAAGTCCATCGTCGACTCCAATTAGTTAGGCAAATCCTTTGGGGGCATATGGCATCAACAACACCTGCGCGCCATCTTGTAGCTCTGCAACCTCTTTGAGCTGCCTCCAATAATTTTCAAAAATCTCAATTCCTCCTCAAATGTTCTTTCTGAGCCAAGTTTTTGACCACGGCGTCACGCTGTTCTACCTCTTACAGAGGGCAATTGAGCTCATCCTGCCGGGGTTGATTGCTTTGTTTAGAGCCAGCTACAACTGTGGTTACATTCGGTAAACCTGGAGAAAGGTTAACGTTATCTTCATCCCCAAACCAGCCAATAGGCCTAGTGAACTGCCCAAATCTTACAGACAAATATGTTCATATCAGAGCTCGGCTAGATACGTCTATCCCTCTACCCTCAAGTCAGTTCGCATACAGGAAAGGGAAAAGCACAGAGGGCCCCCTTCAATATATAGTTAAAAGATAGAAGGGCCTTTTCCCTCCAAGGAAATGGCTCTGTGTGTTTTCCTTGACGTTGAGGTTGCGTTCGATAACACTTGCTACGACCCAATAACAAGAGGAATCAGTAACAGTTGTACCGAAGGCTCGACCAACCAATGGATAAGGGCCATGCTGGAAAGTCGAGTCATTACCTCCTCCATAGGGGGTGTGTCTCTGTCGGTGACTGCAGCTAAGGGCTGCCCGCAAGGAGGCGTACTCTCGCCCTTTCAATGGTCACTTGTCAGAGACAACATTCTAGCCGATCTACATAGATCGGGCTACATTACCATTAGTTATGCTATCGATTTGGCGATTATTATTAGTGGTAAGTACAGCACGACCATATAAAATGTCATGCGGCCATCATATGTTGGCGAACAACGGACAGCTTCAGAAGCTACAAAGAATTGCCTGTCTAGGTATAACAGGTGCCATGTGCACCTGTCCTACGACTGTTGTAGGGCTTTCACCCCTGCAAATCTCCATTAGGAAGACGGCCACTAGATGCGCTATCAAGCTGCAACTAGAATATGGGTACAAACAAGGTCTTTACGTGGGACACCTAAACATTCTAGACTCAATTCCTGGAAGAGATATATTTTGCACTGTCCCGGACACCATGGCCAGGGAGTATTGTTTCGGTAGGTTATATAAGGTAAAATATTGGACCGAGCTATCTGGTGCTCAACCACTGGACAATAAATGTCTGGTTTGGGACATAGACGGATCGAAGATGGATTCTGGAGTTGGCGTTAGGTTATACGGACCCAACACCAAAGTCTCAATACCAATGGGTAAGAGTCCCATTGTCTTCCAAGCGGAACTCCATGCCATTGAGATCTGCGCTAGGATAAACCTGAGTAGGGGTATTATAGGCGCTACGATTTATATCTTTTCAGATAGTCAGGCAGCACTGAAAGCGCTATCGTCCAGCATAATGGACCCTAAATCAGTTAAATGCTGCTAAGATACACTGCAATCCATGGCAGGGCTCAACAGGGTAAAGCTCTATTGGGTCCCTGGTCACCAGGGTGTTGCAGGCAACGAATATGCAGATGAACTAGCTAGGACTGGTACAGAATCTGCGTTCTAAGAACCGTAACCATACTGTGGTATTAGCTGGGCTAGCACCACAGCGATGATTAATAATTGGTAAAGGAAACTTCGTCTGGCTCACTGGGATAATACCCCAGGGCTTAGACAGTCCAAATGGTTAATCAGGCCTTTTTCCTTGATCTTGACAAAGATAGCATCAGAAAGCTAGTGAGTTTTCTCACAGGTCACTGTGGCTTGCGATATCACCTTAACAAAATGAATCTTAACTCAAATACGGAATGTAGGTTCTGCCTTGAGGAGGACGAAACATTCGGGCACATTCTCTGTGACTGTCCAGGTTTGATCTGACTAAGGAGACATATTTTCCAAAAGGCATTATGTTCGTCGGCGGATTTGCGTGCGTAATTCTACCACTAAGGACATACTATCCTTTATTATGAAGGTAGTTAGTCTCTTAGATTATTTACAGCCTACGATACAAAATATCTAGATAGATAGAAAGATAGTTAGGCTAGGGTTATAGGGAAAAAAATGTTTACCATGGTGATCACCTCAAGCTGAAAATGCCTTCAGTGAATTTGTGACTTATATACCTATTGCAGTTTGTTTTTCATCAAAAATGTCGAATCAAATATAGTTCTTTAAATGCCGAGCTTACTGTATAGAGTGACAATACACATTTTACTCAACCAACTAAACCAGTCACTGCTGTGTATATTTCTTTTGCACTTCTACTCTTCACTTTAATTGCATTTATTTCAACAAAAATGTTAGGTCGTATTGCATTGTATACGAAAAAGGAGAAAATTGTTGTCGTATTTTTTATAGTTTCGTGTTTGTGCCTTTCGGTATTTTTTATTCTAACTTAATTTTGCTAATTGAAAATCGTAAAAGCCCCTATGGGCAACTACTACTCTAGGCTCAACTACTAACATAGTCAGTTGGTTTCATGTCCAATGTCTCCCTATCGGCATAGTATACCACTTTTCTGTGGCGGTCTTTAGCCTGGAGTGAACGAATTGGTGAAATGGGTGAAAAATAGATTTAAGTTCTGCGAAGCGCGACGATGGCAGACAAAAAACGCAGTGCAACTTATTTAGACGACTGGAATACTTATTCAACCCTATTTTCCCCCCGGGACTAACCTTCTCTTACCAGCCCTTTAGTGTGGCATTAGCATAATTAGCAAAAGCACTGTGGATCGGCAGATGATGGAAACCATTGAATCGTCTGGCTGTAGGGCACGATTTAAGAGCGAATCTAAAAGCTTTTGGATTTCGTGTCGTGGCAGTGGCACCACGAGAAAACATGAGATCTAATCATTTCGATGTGAATGTTGTTCTTTTTTGTGAATGTGATAATTTCCAATTTGCAGCAAGGTAAAATTTAGAAATATGCTGCTTTTTTGTAAATAAACATGAAAGCGAGTAAAAGTTTAAATTTTGTTTAAATGCAAATCCATTATGAAGTTTAAAAAGCTTGGCTACCTACCACGTTATTATCTCCGGATTCCGGCAAAAGAGCAGCTAATGGCATCTCACTTGGCTTGTCATAATATAAAAATAACATCAGCGAGTATTACTAATGGTCTATACACTTTTTTCTACTGCAGAACTAATCCTAAATTCTAGAATGGTACATTGGATGTATACAATGATGGTGAGATCTATTATCACGTACGCGGCCATCGTTTGGTGGCTGGTGGACGCACAATAAGCTGCAACTAGAATACGGGTACAAATCGGGTGAACTGAAGATTCCCGACTCAACTTTGGAAAGAGCATGTTCTGCACAGTCCCCGACATTATGGTTAGGGAGTACTGTTTCAGAAGGAAATTTGAGGTAGAAATATTGGACATGGTAAACTGGTGCAATGGTGTTTTATAAGCTACAAGGTCTAGGTATAACGGATCCCATGGGCACCTGCACTACGAATTCAATAGAAGCTGTTGTTGTGCTTTCACTCTTGCATATCTTCATCAGAAAGACGGCTGCTAGATGCGTTATTAAGCTGCAACTAGAATACGGGTACAAACCAGGTGACTATGTGAGATACCTGAAAATTCTTGACTCAATTCCTTAAAGAGACATGTTCTGCACAATCCCCGATATTATTGTGAGGGAGTACTGTTTCGGCAAGTTATTTGAGGTAGAAATATTAGACAGGGTAAATTGGTGCAATGGTGTTTCGGTACTGAACGCTGAGGTGTGGATTGGAGTTCGGACCCAATACCAAAGTCTCGATACAAATGGGTAAAAGTCCCACGGTTTTCCAGGCGGAACACCATGCCATTGAAATCTGCGCGGGGATTAACCTTAATAAATGAATTAAAGGCAGATAGCCAGGCAGCACTTAAAACGCTGTCGTCCAATTGACTGGACTCAATATAAGTCAAAAACTGCTACGATGCACTCTTGCCAGACACAACAGTCATCAGGGAATTGCAGGCAACGAATCTGCAGATGAACTAGCTAGGGCTGGCTCGGAATCTGCGTTCATAGGACCTGAAGCCTACTGTTGTGTAAACTTCCCCGAGAAGACCGCTGTATCTTACTGTCTGGTAAAATTAAGTCTGACACTTTGGTTAAACTCGGAAGATTAAAGGGGCAGGGGGGCTAATATTTAGAATGTCTAGAGCGGGCACTGTCTTCGTATGTAGCAGTCTTACCGTACACTGCAGGACATGGTAGTGCGTGGGATAGTTTCTATCCTGGATGGCCTAGGATATTAGAGGTGGTATCCTAGTGACAAATTATGGGGTTCGAGGTTCCGGACGAAGGTGCTGCCAGGGTCTGCTTTGCAATCGTCCAGGCACGCTGAGTCCCTTGATGTCAGACCTCACCAATGTCGCGTTGGTACTGCGGGGGTTGGCTTTACCCACAGATAAGGTTGATCGCCTTGGAGGTTAGCTGGGCCAACCTTTGGTTGAGGACCAGTTTCGTTCTGGCCTTGGCCTACGTAGTGTATTACGTTTTTTTCTCGAAGAGAGGACCGCTAAGTGTAGTACATATTCTCATCAGTATGCTGAATGGCGCAAGCTAGGCAAGCGCGGGGCTCACGCTCCAACTCTCAAATGGTGTGATGTAAACTGGGCTGCCGTCAAAGCACTGATAAATTGTTGGGAACATAAACTGAACCCATTTTCAATCCTGTGACTTCGATGTGAAATCAATTGGTTGACTCCGTGTTTCCCAAATCTTATTATACAGGCCTTTAAAATAGCCGTCAACCACTTTCTGAAGGACGGCCGTTCATTAGAGGATGAGATTATTTTTTTCGTATTGCTTTTTCAATGAATCAGAGAGAATTGTGAGCAAATAAATCGAAACCGGCTCAAACGTGAGGAATGTGATTTATTGTAAATCGTTATTGTCCTTCGATTTTTAAATTTTATTTTTAATAAAGGGCACAGCACACCTTATTGCCGTGACGCAAGTCCTTCAGAGAGTTCTCCCTTGGCAATTAGTTTATGTATATAAAATGTATAAGATTAGAAGTAGCGAACAGGAGATCGTTAATGAATATAAGAAAGAGTGTCGTAGACAAAACAGAGCCTTGTGAAACAGCGGCGTTTAGGCGATGAACATTGGATTTGAAACCATCCAATACGACCTGGATTTAACGGCCAGAAAGGAAGTTACTATTTTAACGGGTGTTTTTTTAAGAGGTTGCCGATTTTTTTTTTGAATAAAACACATATAAAATTATGAAATGACCAAAATTTTTTTTTATTTGGTAGATAATTTTTTGGCATTTAACATTTAAACACAATTTCTGGCATATGGCTACCACGACTATTTTTCACAAATGTCATTCTGGAGGTCCAATTTTCCAGCACTTTTTCAAGCATTTGAGGGCGTATGTCAGCAATGACACGTTGAATATTGGTTTCCAAAGCGTCAATCGATTGAGGTTTATCCACATAAACCAATGACTTCACGTATCCCCACAAAAAGTAATCGAGTGGCGTCAAATCGCACGAACGCGGAGGCCAATTCACCGGACCATTTCTCGAAATAATGTTGTCGTTGAAAGTTTCTTTCAATAAGTCGATTGTTTCACGTGCTGTATGGCAAGTGGCACCATCTTGTTGAAACCACATTTCTTCCATATCCATATCTTCAAGATTTGACAACAAAAACTCATTTAACATGGTTCTGTATCGATTTCCATTCACGGTAACGCGTCGTCCTTCCTCATTTTTAAAGAAATATGGACCGATGATCCCACCAGCCCATAGACCGCACCAAACAGTACATTTATCAGGATGCATTGGTAATTCTTGAACGGCGTGTGGATTATCTTTGCTCCAAATGCGACAATTTTGTTTGTTGACGTATCCATTTAACAAAAAATGCGCCTCATCACTGAAGAGAATTTTACGGTAAAAAAATGGATCTTCGTTCAATTGATTTAACGACCAATCACTGAATTCACGGCGCAAACGATGGTCGTGTGGCTTTAATTCTTGCACCAATTGAATTTTGTATGGCACCAAACCCAAATCTTTACGTAAAATTTTCCATAAAGTCGATGGACAAAGTCCAATTTGCTGAGCACGACGACGAATCGATAAATTGTCGTTTTCTTCGACACTGGCCTCAACGACAGCAATATTTTCTTCTGTACGAACTCTTCTCATTCTTGTCGGTGGCTTGGCATCCAAAAGAGTGAATGTAGACCGAAATTTGGTAATTACGTTCTTTATGGTGGTCTCTGACGGACGATTATGTGCACCATAAAATTCACGAAGTGCTCTATAAACATTTTTAATTGAACACTGATTTTGAAAATAAATTTCCACGATTTGAAAACGTTGTTCTGGAGTTAACCTATTCATAATGATTTGCCAAACAATACTGAGTAGAAATGCCACTTTGAGCTGTCAAAACAACTGTCATAAAATAAAACGACATCTATCGGAAAAACAAACCTCCTAAAAAAACACCCTTTATATATATATATATATATAACTGTCAGTTATTGTCAATTATTTTCAACTTTTTGATTCAAATCAGTATTAGCTCAAAAATTTTGAATCAAAGATTGAAATAAAGATTGAGATTTTTCCCAAATATTCAAAATGGCTGCTACAAATGTAAACAATGAGAAACAATAAGAACTAGTTGTACATTGTACTATAGCGGCACTAATTCTTGGACACATGACACAAATATTTAATGCCGTTTCCTTTTCTAAATCTAATGGAAAGTCTCATTACCCGTGATGGTGAAACAAATCCAAAACAAAACCAAAAGAAAGACGTTGTACAACACATTTTGTAAAATGGTGTGTGTGAGATCTGAAACACTTCTGAATCAGATTGAAATTATCTTTGACTATAGAATATATGGACCGCCAATCAAATGACAGCTACTTATATTTTTCAAATAAAAAGCGTATCCAACATCTGCAGCGACTACACGTTTCCGTGGCAAAAATGTAAACTAAAATACAAATTTAACGTACTTCTTAGTTCGTTTATTTCACACGAAAACGCGTGAGCGCTGCAGATGTTTGATACATGCATGAAGTTACCATTGACGGTCCATACATTCTATAGTCAAAGGAAATTATGAATTTGACCAACTTTTTGTTAAAGAAAAACACTCTATGCGTTTATTTCTCTATGGCCACAACGTTGCGTTTTCTATCATCAATTAAATTACGAGCCAGCACGGTTGTTCGTGTCTGTTTAAACTGCATATATATACAGTTATATAATATTCTTATATGTGTATTACATTAGCTTAGTTTTATAATTTAATATAGAAAATGAATTTCTTGAAAAACATATGGGGCAAACACAAGAAATCAAAAATAAATTCCTTCAATTAGTCGAAGACCAACATGCAGAGAAAAACTGAAATTCTATTTTTGGAAAATTGATTTTGACTTTTGTTGTTTGTTCCTTGAGGCAATAATTTTTCATTTTCTTGATGGTGGATTTCTTGATATAAATAGGAAACTGTCATGTGGGAGGGGAGCAGTAGGTAGCGTGTGTCTGTGTTTGTTAATGTTATTAGTTATTACCTACGGTGCGAGCAATGAATAAATGTGCATCAAGAAATTAGTCGGATGATTTATGTTAATTTTTCATCGTTTTTTTGGTTTTTTTTTAAAATAAATTTGATCAGATAGAACGCAAAATATATCTACAATTTTTTTTATAAAAAATTTGCTCAAGAAATGTCTTTCGTTTGTGCGATGATATTAGCATTTTGCGTTGCGTTTTAATACAGCGTGTTAAGTTTTCTCCTTTTATCTTTGATTATATTTTGAAATAAAGCCAGAAAAATATTTTCAATCTGCCGTTCAAGGTTAGGAGATATGGCGGTTTAAGATCACAGGAAGAATTAACGATTCTAAATGCCAAATCATGAGGTAAACTCAGTACAAAAATGTACTTCGCATCATATTTTTCTGGTAGGATAAATTCAAATTAAGAATGTAATTATAATATATGTTCAGTGAATGTCGCGTAGACTCCAAGATTGCGTGGGTTCCCATATGGTTCTGTCGGATCGTTTTCGTTAAAAAGAGGCCACGGGGTCTCCTTCGCTTCTCCACACAGTCTGCAGTTGCCAACAATATGGTATTGTAGTGTTTTTCTGCCAGAAATTTGTTATTCCATAAAGCAGTTTTCTAGTGTGTTTCTCTTTTATAAATAAGCTAATTGTCTAGCCAACCAAAGTGTTGATAATGTCATAAATCTCCGAAATCGACCCTCATCCTATTCAGGGCCAACAACTTACTGTAAAATTTCCTCTATAACTTTGCATGAGAAATAGTCAGATAAATCAAGGTTCTTCTCTACGATCAACTCTCAGCACCCGCTTTTTCTAAGCACGATCTCATTTACCTTACCTTTGATTTCAATTTTGTGACCGTAGCCAATACATTTGAATATAGAGACTTTAAAAGAATTAATTACTTATTATTAGATGAACATGTAAGGACAGTTAATTGGGATGTTATTTACTATTTCTCACATACGGGGGGCCAGCACTAATCGCCGTAAGGCTTGTTTTCTCGAACACGATTAAGACATCAGTGTTTTGGTAAGCACCAAAGTCTCGGATCCAAATATATGTTCTGGTATGAACATAGTCTTATACATCAGCAGGTTGGCCTTTATGATTAAATTCCGGAATTTGACAGACTCTAGTAGACTTTGTTAACTTTAAGAAACCCTGGAGGTATTTTTGATTCCAATCTGTTATCGCCTGATACGAAAGACTCGAGATAGTTTAAGAATTGCATTTGTTTTAATTCGAGGTCTAGTATCGTAATTGAGGGACCAAAGCTGGATCTTCTGCACACAGAAATGGCCAAAATGTCCCTTATTTGTGAAGTCCGCGATTAAGTACCACCAGGTCGGTCTGAATAAAAATTTCTTGTGCAGCTATCTGCGTAAGCAAGTATATAGATCGACTTATAAAGGAGTGTTCCTGTCGCCGTTACATCAGAGTTTCGGATTACTTTCTCCAAAGGTTGGAGAGGAAGCAGGCCAGTCTATCCCCTTGTCCTAACCCGTTGTAGAATATGATAATATAACCTTTTTATAACCTTGTTATAACCTTTTTAATGAGCGCCGTGGTCAGTGCGTTGGACTTCTGAGCAGGTTCGAATCGTAGAAGCATCAAAATTCTTTTGCACTAAAACTCCGAGAGTAATATTTGTTACCGAAAGCCTCTCAATTCACATTTCGGATACGACAGTAAATTGTAGGTCTATTCTTTTTGTGGACAAAATATAACACGCACAACAGCAATGGTCGCGAGAATCTAGACCTTGCTCCACATCGGTCTGCTGCGCCAAATATGATTATTATTACTTAGGCCAAAGGGCGAAACTCCTAGAACTCGATCTTCGAGCGATATCATGTTGTATTGAGACAAAAGAGTTTCTTTAGCATTGAGCCAAGTTTAAAAACCCAAAAACAGTAAGTCAGGTCTAAAAACTGTATTTTTTTTTGATTGGATGCAAGTTTACATAAGGCTTTAACTAATCAGAGATGAGGAGCAAGTTTTTTTTTTTTTAATTGGGAGTTAAAAAATCGCCTACTCTCGTACAACTGGGGCCATATTTTTCACATGACATTAAATCTTGTAGGACAGTATGACAACTGTATCCATTTTTTCTATGTAGGGTTTAATTGCCACATATAATTTAAATAACATATCTACATAACCTACAAATATGTAAGTACATATCAGTAAGATTGCATATTGCACAATAAAATATAAGAACTACCTCAGCGTTCTATAGTATGGCCAAACGTATTTCTTCATCAAAAACCTCCAACTTAGCAATGGAATGATATTGTTAGTTAATGATGCTATATTTTAAGACAAAATGACTGCTGGTTGTTTTATATTGATAAATATAAATATTGATAAGTTGGTAACAAAAATTGTGTGTTCCCATCTCTTTTTGTCGCACTAATAATAAATATCACATCTATTTTGGGAATTATTTTTGAGAAACAACTTGCCAATGGTAGCGTGCGCATTCATTACCACAAGCCACAACGCACTACTTGTTGTTGCTGGCGTAGTCGTTTATTGCTAGCTGTTCATTCACTCTGTGGATAAAAATATCCGTGCGAGTATCTCTAATACTGGGTTGGCAGTTGAAAGCGATCGAAAAAATGAATTTATAGATTAAATTAAATAAACTGAAAATACAAATGCTGCGCGAAATGCTTTCAAGAGTTCAGCCAAAAAGTGCAAATGTCGCGGCGCCCCACATGTTTTTTTCGTACATCGTTTTATTTCTTTCAAGAAATATTTCGAGCGGCGAGTGAACTAAAAACAGCTGCTGCTGCTGCTGCTCCCCCTGCTAGCGTCCTCAGGACGGGAAGCAATTAAATTCACACAATCGAAAGTGAAATTTCGCGAATGTTTCAGCATCCCTCACTCGGCATCAAGAAGTTGTTACACAGTCATATAAATAGTAATGTTGAGCGCTTGGGTTGAACGCGTGACATCATCGTCTGGCTGCGATTGATGGAGGAATAAAGTCAGCGTAGCTATTTGGCCCCATTGACTTGTGACCTTTATTTCTTTCGATGACAGAAATTGCTGACAATTTAGAATGTGCTGAAATTTTGTGTTGCATTTTTAGTTTTATTTGTAGCTTCAATTAGTTAATCGGGAGTTGAGTCAGCATTTTAAAGGGAAGATTTTGTTGACTTGGTTTTTGTTTAATTGTTACGAAATTTCGGCTTTCTAGAGTTTGTAAAATTTTGCAAATAAAAACACAATACAAGTTTCCGTTAGTTCACAAATTATAACTTTAATTAACAAATAGCAATAGTTCACAAACTTACACTGGTGATTACTTATTATTCACTTATAACACTACTACTTATTAACCCCGTTTGGATCCATCACAAGCTAAGATAACAGGCTTTGTCTGGCTGTTTTTTCCAAGTTTTTCCCAAATTTTCCAATTTTCCAAGTTCCTATAATCATCCCCGGAGTGTTACGAACATTTTTTTAAAAAATGAGCCAAATCGGTCCAGCCATGAAAAGGATACAGACAGACAGAGCAGAGCTACTTTCACCTTTACTATATTAGTAAGAATTTTTCAAATAGGCGGGTATTTCTATCTACTTTTTTACGTTTTAAGTAGTCGGTTTCACTTTCAATTAATAACTTAACTTATTGCGATAAAGTTGTTATATTTATACCAAATCTTCATTTCCCAGAAGCTTCTTATCTTATCTATTCTATTCTATCTGAACCATCTAGGTTCTGGCAAGTACCATAACAGTAACTGGTGTAATCTTATATATTTAACTTTTTATAATAAAAGTTCCACACGTTAGACACAATATTACTGCCACACGAGAAATTTGACACGCGTCATATGTGGACTATAAAAAATAGATGCTTAAATACTCAAAAAATGTAGCTCTCTAGGTCGTGTGGAAGATGGTTATAAAGGACTTCAAAGCAGTCGAAAAAAAAAGTCGACCCATCACACGCAACACGCGTAATTCTCGGAATATAAAAAATGCTATTTTGTACTTAGTCACAAAATTTCAGTTCTCTAGGTCGTGTGGAAGGTTGTTAAAAAGGACCTCAAATACAGACAAACAGAAGTCAAGTAAAGTTAAATAAAAGTTTTTTTAAAAAAAGTTGACTTTAAGATTTGCGTCACCCTCTTAATTGATTCATCAACTTTTATAAAACTTTTTAGATTTTCAAGGTAAACTTCGGTTTCTGTTGAGGTTGCCATTTTAATCGTCTTTTTGCACTATTAGTTCAAAAATATGACAGGACCATTGATGTACACTTGAGGCATCCCGGCACAGTATGTACCTAATGTTATTTTTGGTATACATTTTTGTTTCGTTATCGCTTCTGAAACCATAATGACTGCTTTACTTGCGTGCGATTAGGGCAAATGGGCAAAGGCAAATGAAGGCGTCGAGAAGACGATGCCTGAGCATCGACATTGACTTTTTGTTTACTTGCCAAAATATTTGTTTTCAAGACATAATTTAGTTTCTCAATTACTAACAATTGCATTTTTCAGAATTTCATTATTTTCTTTGCGCTGCTTTCCAACATTCTCTTAGCTTCAAATGTATTGAACGGGTGACGCCATGACATATTACAATTCATAACAACTTCCATATTTACCTGGAATATATATTAAATACCTACTCCTGTACTTAAATACAAAATACCATTTATTTCGCTATCTATATAGTGTGTATTAAGAAATGATCTTTTCAAAATGGCTTCCTTTAAAAAGAACTCAAAGAAAGTGCCAAATTGTAAAATCACTACGATCTAACAAAAGTCACGTTCAAGGAACAACAACGAAATACAACCCTTTCTGGTATTCTGTGTTATTAGGCGTAATTCCGTCTTGACAATAGTGAGAGTGGTTTTTCTTTTGAGCAACCAACCAGAAGTGCCTGTTGGCAGTTACACATTTATTCAAAATTTTACTTACCAACGACATTGTGAAAAAGGAGAACTTATTTCAAGCCAAGTTCAACCCTTTGTTAAATACAATAATTCCATCACGAATGCTAAAGGGCTGTGCAAAAAAAAACAACGTACGAGTATTTGTGCGGACTTATCGAGTATATTATGTGAGATCTTATGCGTTCTTCTCACTATGTGTCGTCCGTCCCTTTGCAAAGCCGATTCAACATCGAGTGAGCACAAAAACGAATGATGACGATGCAGTGGCCAGCCAGAGCCAAAGATACGCCTGCTGCAAATTCTGAATAGAATACTAAGCGAATGTGACTGCGGCTTTGAAATTTTTGAAAGAATCTACCACAAACATTGCATCGCATTGTTGCTCTTGTTATTCGCTATGTAGCTATGTGAAATATGTAGAATGAGTCTGACACGTTTCAAAGCTGCCGCACCGCACATATTGCTGGACTTTGGCTTTATCTTTTTGGGCGGAAAATATTTTCTTTTAATAGCGATGATGATGATGATGATGATGACAACACACATCCACCGCGTGATAACCCAGTGCAGGGTCGGTTTTGGCACGGATAAGTTCTTACTGGTCATCATCGCTGAAGAATTTAATGATTTTCTGTTCGTACGAGAGGATTGCGTGAAAATATCTAAGTCAGTGGATAAGAAACTCCCAGCCGCTGCCATATGAGAAAAGTTCGTTATACACTTAAGTCATTTGTTGTTGTTTTTTCTTAAAGCTGCAAATACTTTTGGTCATAAATCAACTAAAACGAATCGCGCTTTTTTTAGAATTTGTTCTCGCACATTGAACCATTATCGAATTTCTTATTCTTTCCGTTAAGAGGGTAAATTATTGCAATTCTAATGCGATATTTTCATGGGACTTCTTCACACTTTCTGATTCTTCATCTCTAAGGAAAACTTAAGGTGCAAGTTTCCAAGAAACTGGAAATTTTTTCGATTTCTTTGATTTATGACTTTATCGATAGTCGCGAGAAATCTATGGGAAACTTGTTTTTCCTCTTTTTTATTTTGAATCTTAAACGAATTTTAAATTTAAAATTCACATTAGTCTGAAGAGGTTTTTATAATTTATATTGAAATTATTCTTCGGCTATAAGTTAGGTTCTCTGAAAGGCATTCAAAAGTATTGAAGCGGAACTTTGTGAGGAAAATTATAAAATTAACATCTCAAGTATAAAAACATTTTTAAGATCTTTAGACTCGTTCACTTCTACTAATGGAAACATTTTAAAATGGAGGTTACAATTAAGCAAAATTCTAAAAAGGAAATCAATTGAACTATTAATGATTTATTGTAAGCCGTCGTTCTTTCTTTAATAATGAATTCAATTAGTAGAAAAGAATTATACCCATATCGGTTTTCCTCTTGCTTTTCACAAGTTCCAGACCATTGTTCATGCGGATCTAATTTAAGTTGAATTTAAAGATTTGGACGACTATTATCTTATAAATCAGCTTAGATTTTATAAGTCAACTAGAAGCGCCTAGTACGAATTACACTGTCCCCCAAACCTCACACCCAACCGAACAAACACCCACCGTGCAAATCACACTAACCCTCAATACCCCAAACCCTCTCTAAGAAATCAAACACCTAATACTAGTTACTCTAGCGCGACAATAGTCTTTTAGAACTTTGCCAACTATCTACTACGCTGAGTAGATCGATTCTCGTTAGCCGGTTGTGACTGCCAAGAACAGTGCAATCACACTGTTACGTTACGAATACAATTTTTTGAATCATCATCATCATATTTGGCTCTACAACTGGTATTGATTTGGATTTGAAAATCTTGACAGACTAAAGTAGGCTTTTTTGGCTTTAAGCAACCGTGCTCGTATTTCTGGTTCCATGCTGTTATCGGCTGGTACAGTTGACCCGAGATAGTTAAAGAATTGCACTACTTCAAATTCGCGCTCCACTATTTTATTTGCGCGGGACCAATGTTGGATCTTCTAGTCGCAGACGTTTTACTTGGCTTATAGAATGCGTCATGCTCAACCTATATAGTCGTGTCAGTTTATTTGAGATGGCTTTATAAAGTTCTACTCTGGCTATGCTATCATAGGCCGCTTTAAAGTCTATAAAAAGATGGTGTAGTAAGTTTTGAAACTCTAGACATTTTTCCATCACCTGCCTAAGAGTGTAAATCTGATCAGTTGTTGATTTTTGCCTGGGATGAAGCCACACTGGTATGGAACAATGATGACTTTAGCGTATGGGGCTATCCTGTATAGTTAACAACGTTATACGACTATATTTTGCTGCATTTTGTGATATCTCCCTTCTTATGTATGGGTCACAGGATCCCTCTTCGCCAGTCTTCTGGCATCGCTTCTTCCTTCCATACTTGGACTATTAGTTCATGAATTGGTTGGTGTATTGCGGGGCATCCTGTTTTAATCAGCTCCGCTAGGATACCATCAGATCCCGGGGCCTTATTATTATTGAGCCGATTTATCGATCTGCTAACTTCGTCTATTCTTGGTGGAGGCAGCATAGTGTGGTCTTCATGACTCATGAAAGTGCTCTTCGCATCGGTCTAAGATGCCTTTGAGATCGGCGATCAGATTAATGTCTTTGCCTTTGCAGTAAGTGCAACGCGTTGTGTATTGCGTCATACCGCGGACTCTGTGGTAGAACTTCCGCGCCTGAAGCGGTCCTTGCTCTCTGTAATGTTCTATTTCTCCCAGGTTGCTTTCTTTCGCCGGTGAACTGTTTTTTCATATCTTCTGAGCTCTTTAATATTCATCTTCGCGTGGCCGCGTTCTATGAGATTACAATTGTCATCGAACCAGTCGTTTCGATCTCTACGACTACTGGCTAAGATGGAGTCATCAATACTAATGGAAGTATTTTTAAGGCGTGTCCGTTTCTTTTCTACGCCTGACATCTCTTTGACATACTCTCCCCTCCCTAGTGGAAGAATACTCTCCCATCCCTGCATTTAGGGCGAGTCCTATCACTTAACCGTAGTTATTTCTGGTCTCTTCACTGAATTATTTCTCACAATAATCATTAATTGAGTCACGTTTATAATGGCAGTGAATCATATTGTTACGAAAATGTAAATGTTAGGAACAGAAATCTTTTGTTTCGAATTTTTTTACTGGTATAAGAATATTCGTTAATATTAGAATTACGAAATTACCGAAAACCATTCAGTAATATTGTCTTCAAAAGTTATATGAAAAAACTTGTATGCGGGGAAACTATACCAGTATGTTCTGGTATTTTCTATGTGATTCTTTATGTAACTAATATAACCTTCTCATAAGTGTTGATTAGGTATTAATAGACCATACTTTATCCTAGTAAGTTAGTTATTATATTGGAATTCAACCGGAGTACTTAAATAGTTGTAAAGAAGATAGAGCTACTGCTAGTGTTATAAGTGAATAATAAGTAATCACCATTGTAAACTGCTGCTTTTTGTTAATTAAAGTTGTTATCTATGAATAAACGAACTTTTGTTGTGTTTTCATTCGCAAAACCCATTACGAACTCTATAAAGTCTAAATTTTGTAACAATATAAAGCAAAATAATAATAACAAATCAGCTTTTTCCGCTTTTCAATCTGTTTCTAAGATGTCCGTTAAAAAACACAAAGACCACTTAACATAACTACTTTAGTTAACCAACGCGCAAATAACTATTAAACCCACATGTGTGTGTGCATCCATTAATGAAACAATGACTCCTTTTATGCATCTGAATCTAAAAGACGACCTCACAACTCACATACAGAACAGCTCAGCCACAACAATCGTCGGACCTGAATTGAATATAAGTTCAATGCAATGTTTTGGCAATTAGTGCATGCTGAGACTATAGTACAAGGAGGTAGGTACACTTTAATGCAAAGGCAACTGACACAATAACTTAAAAAAAAAAAAAAAAAAAAAGAACAAATGCACTTACGAGTATTTAGATAAAAATGTAATGCAAACGAGAACTTCACAGGATAAAAGAATAAAAATTTTATCAACCGCGTGGGGAAGTCAGATAATTAAAAGAGAAAGACAGGAGAAAAGCAACCATCACTATTCCCAGTTTTGTTTTTGTTGAACGTTGAAGTTAAACCAGGCATTAAGTCAGAATAATTACAACAACAATAACAAATATAAACCAAAGCATTTCGAAGAATCCTCCGATCATACGAGTATGTGAGAGGCAGCCTTTTTTTGTTGTTAGCTGTTCCACAATGGCAGATAGTTCTTGTGCCATTTTGGCATATTCGGTTTAGTTGGTTGGCTTTCGCCGCTTGGTGGTTATATTATCTAAACGCCAAAGCCGGAGCCAACCAACCAGCCCAGCCAGTCAGTCAGTCAGTCAGTCAGGACAACAGATATACTTTAGATACACAAACAGACACGTATATCCATGGATACTTAATGTGTAAAAGCAGTATCACGCAGGCGACCCAACGACCGACAGACTGTGTCCTATTTAGATTCTCATTCGGATTCATTTGGATGATTGTTGTGATAATGAACGTAGTCGTCGTTGCCGGAAGGGGAGAGCTGGTGCAGTCTGAAATTCCCATTTTTTTTTAAATACTAACTCCATGAATGATCAAAAAAAAAAAAAACGATGCCACTAACCAACAAGAACCGCAAGTATTGCAATAAATGTAAATGCAGTGGTAGCTATTAGTGTAATAAAGAGCAGAAAATGCAGGTAGTGGCGGTAGGTAGATAGTTAGGTAGGTATGGCTTAAAATTAAAGTTTTTCGAAAAAGCTTTATGGCTTCTATGTGTAACTTGGAATATTGGTTGCTTTTAATTTACAGTAAATAAGCAAACTTAAGTTTTCTGATGGTTAATTTGCAATTCTTTTAGATGGCTTCTATTTTGTAGGAAAGTTGTAAGCTAAGCAAGGTCAGTGTCTTAGAAAGCGAATAAAAAGCGCGGATATTTAAATCGTTTCCAAATGGAAATTAGAAATATAATTTAGAGTCGTCTTATTGTAAAGAAAACGTAACTCGTAACACGTAATATTCGGCGCGACAGACCATTGCGGTCCAAGGACTAGCTTCTCGCAACCATTTGTGTTGCGCATGTATATTTTTGAACACAAATGGAAGGGACCTAAAATTTAAGGCCGGATCCGAACGGCGAATTGAAAAGCTTTCCGTGACAAGTTATTACTTTCGGAACGTTTGTCACCCATTCGCGAGAAGTGGGCCACCGTAAAAAATACTTTTGGTGTTACTGGGGCTCGAACAACGAACCTCCTGCTCAGTAGCCAAGCGCATTTCCACTGTGCCACGGCGCCCACAATTAAAATATTTTGTTGGGAAAAATATTTATGTGAATTAACCGTCGTTTGGTGTTTTCACTCATCTCAAACATATACACCATACATTCATGGGCTGTATACTTGAATTCGGAATAGTTTTTGATGGTGCATCTAACATTCCCGTGTGGAAATACTTTTTCAACTCTTATTGTACTGATAACACTCTTTTCGATTCTATTATGTATTCGCAACCTATTAGCGCATGACTGATATATTGATAACATTTTTGAAGCGAATCTTGTACAATTACATAATTATAGCTATCAAAATATTAGTGTCTTGAAAGCTGTTGCTAAATCGGCATCACAATAAGTCAGAATACAGATTTTCCTTAAGAGTTAATTTTCAATTCAGTTCTCTATTCAACCTTCATTTCTCCCAAAGAAATCTCTCCACTGGTGCCCCACCCGTTACATGCAAATCATTCTTGGTTTGACTTTTGTTGCAGCCTCGTAGAGTTTTGTTGTATTTCAGCGCTAAAAGACAACAACAGAATAAAAACCAAGTATCCTTTTTCTTGGGCAACTAATTCGAATGTTTTTATCGTAGCTGTAACGAACTCGTAATAAAAAAAAATGCTTCTAATATGCGACTGTGCTGTTCAAATATATATAACATATACAACGATGTACCATAGACTGACTCATCATAAATATTATTACGAAATTTAGGCTTTCTAGAGTTCTTAATGAATTTAAATACAAGTTCGTTTATTCACAAATTACGACTTTAATTAACAAATAGAAAAAGTTCACAATTTTACACTGGTGATTACTTATTATTCACTTATAACACTATTATTCACATAGGCTGTAGCTCTAACTTACTGCGATAAAGTTGCTGTGTTTTTATACCTTATCAACATTTTCGAGAACGTTCTAAGCTTTCTACTCTATTCTATTCGAAAAACACTGCAAATACCAGATCATGATGATTTTTTACGATTTTCAAAAGGGGCGGCTTACTCAACAACAGGGCTTCAAATCACTTCATTCGACTTTTGGCGATGAAGCACCATCCTTGGCTAGTGTTTATAATTTATACAATGAATTTAAGCGCGAACGACGTTCACTTAAAGGCGAGCTTCGTGAAGGTCGTCCAAAAATAGCTGTTGTGCCAGAAAACATCAATGCTGTGAGAAAACTGATTGAAGAGGATCGTCATGTCACTTATCGAGAAATCGAGGCATTAGTAACACCAGCGTATATACGATGTTACATGAATATTTAAAGGTGCGGAAGCTTAGTGCACGTTGGATTCTACATCTTTTTGACAGACACACAAAAAAAGGATCGTGTCGATTGGTGCCGCCAAATGCTTGAAAAATTCGTTGAATGTACTTCCAAAAACGTATACAAGATCGTGACAGGTCATGGATATTTGCGTATTAGCCGGAAAGAAAGGCGCAATCGACCGTTTGGGGGCTCCAATTCGAAGAAAATCCAACAAAAGTTGTGCGAGCTCGGAGCGTTGGTAAGCAAATTGACGTGTTTCTTTACGAAAACCGGTCATTGAGCTACTGTGGCTCTTGAAAATCAAAAGACAGTCAGTCATTTGTTTGCCTGAGGTTTTCAACAAATTGAGAGAAAACAACCCATCACGATAATTCGGGCTAACACACATCATATCAAAAATGCGAGTATTTGAGCACTCAAACGATCGAATTAATGGGTCATCCGCCTTACAGCCCCGACTTGGCACCCAATGACTTCTTCCTGTTCCCAACAATCAGAGATAAGATGCGTGGACAACGATTTTTATCGCCTGAAGAAGCGGTTCTGATTTAAATTAATTTTATTCAATCCAGCGCTTATTCTTATATACGAGTATCTACATTGCGATAAATGATTTCTATTTACATTTTTGTAACAATATAATTGTAACAAGTTGAGATTAAATTAATTACATACCTATACAAGACATTTCAAAACAAACAAAGTACCTACCTACCAGAGTTCCCTGTGGTTCGCCTTATAAATCTGCTTTATTAAAAAAGGAAATTACAGTGTCTCTCTTTGCATCGACTTACTATTTTCACTCTTTAGTTTTGCTTACAAATGCACCTGCGGAGTTTGGATTAAAAAACTACTTAAAGTTCCTTTGTCTGTAAATAATGAACGCAGCACGAGCCATAGTTAGACGCAGACATTTTTCCTTCGACATCATTTACTAATCTTCTGATGATCATCATCTCTCGGCTAATTACTCCATCCTGTATGTCCAGTCTGTTATCTCTAATCTATTATGTAAATATGAATGTAAAGGCAAAGAGATCGCTTGTGCAATTAATTGCAACATTTACATTCATCATCACATCAACCAGTTGCGCTCATCATTGGTTCAGTTTGTCATCATCATTATCACTATAAGAATGACTGCTACACATACAGATATATATTTACCTAATATATCATATTCTAATTAAGCATACTTCTCCTTCTCATAGATATTATCCTTGCTAAGTCTTTCAACAATTCTTTACTTTCTACTGTTCTCTGCTTAATTGTACTTAATCCCTTCCTTATTGCGTGCGCTTTATAGGACGACTATAGCTGGCACAAAGGACTAGGCATAGTGTAACAGTAGTAGTCACAGCTTGTGTACCTTTCTATTAATTAAAAGTGCTCAATTAAAGTATGTACATTGGTTGGTTTTTTTTTTTTAATACAGGTACAACATGAAACTTTTGCTGCGGCCAAAGCCTATCACGTTGCTATGGAGAGAATGCTTGTTGTCCGTCGAACCATGCAACAAACTGTCTTTGCTTAACATCAACCATTAATTAGCAATTTCATAAATGGACTTTTATTACTATATTAAAATGAGGGATTGGAGTTTTTCTTTATGTAGTGACTGGAAGTAAGATAATCAGGAGTGTTGAGATTAGTTTCCTTGTTTGTCCGACTTGCATCTCTGTTGTAGTCTTTGTTGTTTCTAAGAAGAAATTTTTCTATTGCTTTCTTTTCAATGCTTGATGGAATATTGTACAATGAGAGCGTATTATAAGCAAATGTTATACAGTTTTTCAGGATCTTTAATTCAAAATAAAACGGAAATTTGTTTATCCAGCTTATAAGATTCGCTTTACTAAAGAACAAATATTATAACGTAAAGTTGAGACGAAAATGTTGATTGTGTTGATTGAAGACGTGTTGGGATTTACATACACAGTCCACATATATTCAAATCCTTTGAAAAATCCCACCGTAGATGAATCAAGAAAAAAAAAATCGCAATTCGACCATTCCCATTCCACGGAAACATTTTATCCAGAAGAATTTTTTGTGTCGATTAGATTCGGTGATTCGGTTTTTTTTTTGGAAAATGTACAAAATGTGAAGCGAGAAGATGGATGAATCGGAACAAAGGGCAAAAACAAATCACTAGTTCTTGCAAACACTTGAATATATACATATACCCAACGACGACGCATCGCCCAGACGAGTATTCATATCGTATATGTGAGTTACTTTACCTTTAAGCTCCCCGATGCTTAAATCTGATGATGATGAAAACCAAAAACGAAAATTATAATCAAGGAATAGATTTAAAGGACCTGCACATTATTTCGCTTAAAATCACCACTGAACTGGTCTGGTTCTCCAGCCAGCCAGCCAGCTCCGGATACTATCACGGTCTTCTTTCAGTATGGACTGTGTGGTTGTTGTTTAATTTTTGTTTTGCTTAAACGCATCATGTTTTTTATATTTTTGTTTTTAAATGACAAAGAAGCTGTTTTCATGTTCATCGCGACATTCGCAACGTATTCGTATGATTCTTTTAAGGTCTGTTCTTTTATGAAAGATCTAAGATTGGACGAATGTTGTTATTTTTTTAGTTATGCCTGAAAATGTTTTTGTTTTGTATGTGATATGTATAAGCAAAACTAACAACTACTTAGAAATACTCTAACCTACCTGCATTTGCTTTATTCTCAAAGATTGGACAGCGTTTAACAAATTTTCTTTTATTTTTTCCCGTTTGCCGGCACTCTTGGCATTACATGACGAAAATTTTGTAGCAGTGAAATTGATGATGAAATCTTATTGCCTCCCTCTCAGCACCAACCCTTGGAATTAATTTAGAGTTCGATTTGCTGCTATTTTATTCATATGTATGCTTAAAACTTTAAATACTAATCAACCCTCGCTTCTGTTTATATCACATAACTTCTCCCCGAAAAAGGTCAAATTGGTAGGCCTTTCTATACAAAGGGAAACACTTTCCCAGTACCCTGCGAGAACTGTTTGATAATCAAACGCATTTGATTATAAAAAAGTTAAATAGTGCAAGTTGAATTGTGCCAAGTTCAAGAATCGAAATTATGGCTATAAATTTGGCTGAAGAGAAATGTCATATCCGCTATGGTTATCGGCATCTTCTCCGATAGCTAAGCTGCGCTAAAAACCCTGGAATCAGTCTCTACCAGCTCTACTTAGCCCTAAACTGCCAAAAATCTCTTAACGAGATGGCAGACCAGTTCAATATTCAACTATGTTTGGTGCCAGGGCATACAGGCATTCAGGGGAATTGCAACGGAACTGCATTGCCGATTTTACCGGAAAATTGTTTCTTAGGTATACCAATGCTACATGAAAACCCATTTTAAATCAAGATTCTACCGAGAAAACTAACCTTAGATGGTCAAGCGGAACAACTTATTTAGCTATAAAACAGATCTGGCACAAGCTGGATCTGAAACGCTCCCAAGTGTTTGAACTTTCTACACAGTTTGCAAATTGGTGCAACAATAGGCATTCTAACTGGGTATTGACTCATTAGCCAAACATGCGTCAAGGCTTCGTGTATTTTCCAATGCATGGACGAGGAAGTTAAGGAGTTAACCATTCTCCATCTCCTCAGTACTCAAAAACGTAAGCTAAATCTGGGAGCCTTCTTTTAGAATGGCATCAATGATCTGCCAAATACTGACATTGGAAGTGTCCTACGCTTCATACGAAGTTTCAACTAGTTCAACAAATAGGGTTAATAAATGTTTCTCGATCCATTTGGAGTATTATAATGGACCATTACTGGTCTAAGTGGGATCGGCTTTCTGCCGACAGCCATTTCAACTTAACCCAAACTAACCTAGAACATTGGTCGTTGTCTACCAGTTTATATGGGACGCCAAATTCTTTCATGGCTTTATAAAGTTATGCTATCGCTATCTACAACTGGGGTCCGGTTATGACCTCCCGAAAGAAATCTCTTCACCGGTGCCGGTGCCATCCAATTTTGCTATGCCACCAAAGTCGGCTTTAAAATCTATAAACAGATGGTCCGGTGTATTTTGAAACTCTGGACATTTTTCAATCTGATCACTTGTTGATTTACCTTGGATTAAGCCGCACTAGTATGTGCCAATAATGACTTTAACTTTAGAGTATGAGGCTATGAGGATAAAATAATTTTTGCGCTACTCAAGAATGTTGTACCAAGTTAATTGACGCACATTTTGATATCTCCTTACTTATGTATTGAGCACAGGATGCCTCTTCTCCAGTCTTCTGGCATAATTTCATTCACCCATACTTGCACTATTAGTTCATAAACATCCTGGTGTAATGCGGGAATCCTCTGGGATTCCATCTGCTAACTAATTTTTATATTGCGAAATGACAAGACCATAGTCGATGCGCTTAGGCTTAAAACTAACAATTTTTAATTTAATATTTAACTTACAAGCTATTATATTTGTGAGTTACTAACTAATACTAATGAACAATGCTCTCTTAATCTACACCCTAATATTTGGTACACTAAACTTATCTATGCTTGGCGTGGCGGCATCATAGTGTGGTCCTCAGTCATCTAATTCCTCAGTTAGCTGGCCAATTAGCAACTTTTAAAAGTGCTCTTCCCCAACATTGCTTTTGAGATCGGCGATCAGACTACCCGCCTTGGTTTTGCAAGGATTTATATATATTTTGGTATAATGTTAAATATATTAAAGGTTCCCGAAATAAATTTAAAGCTAAAATAATATTATGTCCCTGTTGAAGCATTCCAAGAAATACGGTACACCAACATTGCATTGTCAACCGTCTTATAACCTTAAGCTTATGAAAACTTCCCGTTCATTGTTGGTGCGGGTCCGGTGGTTGTGTCAACCGTACTGTCAGTGGCGATAATTCTTATCCGTATGGCATAAAGTGTCCTCTTGTGTGTGCCTCTTGGGAGTATTCCTATTGCCAGCTAACAATTTTTCATCCTTTTGCATATTAAGATTGCGCTTGCCACACACAAGGATATGAGTACATAATACACGCTATAAATCATTCAACATTTCACGGAATTATCCTTTTTCTTAGACGATGGCGGCGGCGACGGTGCCGGGCCGTGCCGTGCCGTTTCGATACATCTGTATACTCGTTTATACACAAAATGAATGCTCTTTCGCCGTTGTCTTAAGGATAGACGCGACGACGATGACGACAACGACATTACGCTTTTTCTTCTTCAAGTGCTTTCGCGTGCACCAGTACAAGGAGTTATAATGTGGAAATTCGCACATGTGAGCAGCAGTACTGTTTGCTGTGTTATAGGGCGTTAATGGTGTGGGGATAAGCCAGCGGCACACAATATGCAGCAGCAGCCCACAGCAGGTTGGAGTTGGTTGTATAGAAACAAAGCAGAAAATACGAGAGTCCATAGAGGAGTTGCACTGAAATTCATATCCGTACATGATGAGATAAAGTAAAGTTTTGCTTGGAGATTCTTTTTTTTTGCGGATACATTTTATAAATATCCTTGTTACATGGCAAAACCTTGCTCTTATTCTTATTCTCCCTGTTCAAGTGAGGTAAAGGGACATGCTCGAATTACAGCGTTATCGCGGTGTATTGCTGATACACACACTGACTGATGGGGATAGTCACCATAGTCTGGATCATCTTTGGGATGGCTCTTGTTTCCTGTGAAAATATTTCAAGCGTTAAATTGGCATCAGACGAGCGCTCTTTTCTTGTTGCAGCCAGCCGCTTTCCTGCGCGCCATCTGCCATCATGTCAAAAGTCAGTCTAGTTGGGTTAGTGTGTTGTTTGTGTAAGTGTGTGGCATTCGAGTGATATCTGAGAGCTTCAAATAAGATCCGAGCTGTTGCGCGGAGATGAGCGTATCCATTTTCATCTGGTTGGTTCACTTATAACGCTTCGCTCCTGATGCCCACCGTTATTTCTACTTCTAGCTCCTCGTGCGCGCAGTTAGTTGTTATCGCTGAGGCATCCCTGTTTTGCACTATATGTCACCATATGCTGCTGTCTTTTCTTTTGTTGTTTTATTTTGCAGTTACCTTTTTATTTTCCGTCGTTTTGTTCGTTGACTAAAGTCAATCTGTTTGACAATCTAACAAGTTGAACAGAATGCAGATTGCACATTACGTATGAACATGCTGCATAATGGTCTTTCGAAGAAGACACCGTTCTACACCGATAGGCAAACTGGTTGATATCTGGGGGGGATTGGAAGGCAAAAAACTAGCTGTTCGGCACTTGATCCACTCTAAAATGGAATTATTAATTTTTAACGAATCTTTTTGGAACTAACAAAAGTTATGTTCCTACAGCTTTAATGTTTCCTTCTAAAGCCCTTGAATGACGATTTTCGAATCGATTTGGCATTCCCTTTCACTGTCAAAACTTTCCAATCAAAAGCAGCCGTGGCAGTAGTTGTAACGTTTTTGAAAAACAATAATTTTTCATTACATCTCTGGTACCCCAATCAAACAACGTCTAATAAAATATCCAATTCTGCAAAATTCCATTTTGACACTCCTCTTTCTCATTTACTCAAGAGTCTTAAACGATCTCAACACTCACAAATCCGCTGTACCAGACCGTATTTCTCAATTAGTTCAGAAGAGGTGTTTTTACAAGCTGAAATTACCATTGCATAAGCTTTTCCATCTATCCAATTCTTCTGAACTCTTCCTGAGAAGTTAGAAAACAGCATTCTTCCAGCCCATACCCAAAAAAAGGCGAGCCGTCGTCTCCTTCTCTGTACCGACCCATATTACTTACATCCATTCTTTCCAGGTCATGGAAACGCTGATAAATTTTCGGCTCATAAAATATCTTAGAAGTAACGAAATCCTTAGTGACTGGTAGTACAGATTTCGAGGGCAACGTTCTACTGGTGATTTGATCTCACCGAAAAGTGGAACCGGTCTTTATATCAATTTGGTGAAAGCAAAGCTGTTGCACTAGATATTTGCAAGGGATTTGACATAGTTTGGAATCAAGCTCTTTTGTCCAAAATGCGTGCTTATGGAGTCGATAAGAAACTGTTTTATTGAATTAGAAGCTATATTTTGGACCGCTCAATTCAAGTTGTATTGGACAGTTTCAAGTCTAACGTACATCACATAAATGCTAGCGTTCCCCAGAGCTATGTTTTGTCCCCGACACTCTTTCTCATTTTTTTTAATGATATATTGTCCATTACATTGTTACTGAGACGTCTAGGGTAAGAAAAATACTCGCAACCAATCCAATAACGTCCGAGCTGCCTGAAATAGGTAGATGGCTTCAAGCGAAGAATTGCTCAATCTGCTTTTAGTTACACACTTCAAGGGAAGCTCCCATGCGATAAGTTATGTCTGCCTTGATAGGGCAGACACTCGTACAACTATCTCCAACGATCTGATAAATAATGACAAACTTTCTTTCTTTTAAATTAGTGCTGATGCCCTTCCAAGTGTTGCGCATCCATATAACACCTCCTACATGCATAAAATTAAATTCTTAGCTTGTTGTTTAAGGTAAAAACCATTACTTTTCAATTCCAAAGGCAGACTTCGTTTCAGCAAAACAGCTTATGACATGGTCGAATCCTCCATTAGCTGAAATATTTTAAAGGCATTTGAAAATTACTCTCTGAAATTACTACTTGCACTGGACTGTCAGCTTGGACTGTCAGCTTGGACTTATTCTGCGGCTGCTGAGGTTCGTGTCTCTTACAGGATAACGCCAGAGGAAGCAGATTCCAGGAAGGAGTCACCAGACTTACATTGGTTAGGAAAATGAAGGACGAAATCAAGTCAACTCAAGTCATCGCAAGTCAACGCGCTGAATATTTTCGTTTTCAACGTGGTAATCCCAACGGCTTTTTTTATTTGATGGATGGATAACAATTTCAAAAGAAAGTGGATAGGCGTCAGGCCAGTTTGTGTGTTTTAACGTTTAAATGACCATCGTATTAAAGGACAACAAACCATATATCGCCAATATTGTTTTTGTTGCAGTGTAAGTGATGTAATTCCCACTTCCTACTGCAATAAAAACCATATTGGACGATAGGAGGCAACATTTTGCTTGACTCTACTTGAACTTCTTCTTCTTCTCACAGCTTTTCTCTGTGCAAGACACACCATATTGGTTATGGCTATAAGTTTACCTGGAATGTCCATCCAACGCAAGGGAGCCAAGTAAACTCTACGTTGCCAGTTGATACTTTCGTAAACTTTTTTTTTAAATCATTGAATAGCAGAGGTGAAGTGTCTATTCAATGCATTGTTTAATTGGGATTCCCTGCGTATTTAATACTCTTCCTTCAAGATGTTTATTTATTTGTCCTATTACTATTTAAGCCATTAATTTGGAAAACGAATAACACAAACAATTGGCCACAATTATGTCACAATAATGTCACAACTATGTCACAATTATGTCACAATTATGTCACAAATAACATGAACAATGTTGGCCTCCAATGTGTCAATTGTTTCTGGGTAATCAGCAAAAAGTAGTGACTTTACGTGGCCACACAGGATATAATCGAGAGGTGTGAGATCCCAATTGACAGATTGATTTCTGAAAATCAACTTATCGCCAAGTTTTAATTACAATAATTGATGGGTGCGTCGCCGTATGGTATGTAGCTCAATTCTGTTGAAACCACATCTTGCCCGGATCTATGTCAACGTCATTTCCAAAAAAAAAAAATTATTGACTATGGTGCTGTAACGATCTCCATTGACTGTAACGCGAACTCCGGCCTCATTTTTGAAGAAACAAGGTCCGATGATGCCAATAGCGTGTAAACTGCCAAACTGTTATCATTTTTGTGGATGTAATGAAGTTTTTAGAGTCTCTCTTGTGGATTGTGTGTGGCAATTTTGCTTATTAAAAAAGCTGCGAAGCCATAAATGAGTCATATCGCTCAAAACAATAAAAAGCTGTCTATAAAATGCGCGAATCAACGGCTCGGTTTTAAAGTAAATTTGGTAGCGTTTTTCAATCGTAAATCTATTCATGATAATTAGCCAGAGTATACCGATAACATATGTCGAACAGTGAGAACAGTATATGACAGCTCGTTTGACAGTTAACACTTCAGTAAGTTCTATCTAAGAAAGAAAAAAAAACTTTTTTTTTTAAAATCTCTTCCAAATTTGAAAATATTGCAGATTTACAAATACAACTTTTCAAAAAACCACTAAATTTTTATTTTTGTATTTAAATTATTTCTAATAAATTTATTAAATGTTTCTCTTTTCTTCAATTTCAGGTAAAAAAAATCTCGCAATGTATTACTGGACAGTAAGTATGCCAGCGGAAAAAGAAATCCTTAAACGACCAGTCAGTCAAACTTCTGATATCAGACTGTCAGCGGATTTTGATTATTATTCATTAACAGGTTTTCTTAATTTATGACAATCATTACTTTAAGGCATTCAAAACAGAAGCTCATAGACATCCCCCCTTTTTCTAAAACCAAACCTTACCGCCCACGCTCTTCTAAGCCTAGGGGTGCAAGCCCCTTTTCGCGTGAGCAAATTATAAAACAATGTGTTCTGTTCTCTGCTGCGTTCGACTGACTGAAGTTAATCTTAAAAAGTTTTTTTGAATTACTTATAAGAATTATCTACTTACCAAAAAATCCACTAAGAAAAAACATACACACACCACCCATTAAAAAAAAACACGACTTCTACAAGGACCTTTCCCAAAATCATTATCGTTCATCGTAGAGCCGTTACAAAAGTTGGTGATTAAAATCACCATCATCATCGGAATTATAATCAGTATCCTTTTTTTTATATTTATTATCACTCTCCTGACATTTATGTTACTAAAGAGGTTTGAGGTTTCTCACGCTCATCTTTTAGCAATGGCCTGGGGCAAAAATGTTGATCCAGGATTTTTCAGATTTCCTACCTAAACATTGGGCAAACATTCCAACTATTCTTCATCATCTTATAGTTATAACAGGATTTACTATTCAATTCCTCTGCATCTTAAAGTTATAACAGGATTTACTATTCCATTCGATTCACAATTATCCCAAATTATCTAAGAAACTAGTTTCCACCCCAAAACGTTCGCCTCGTTCGTTCGTTTTGTGGATTACAATTTTCTTCTCACATTCGAAAATCGTTCGTCCATCAGTTTCTAGTTTTTATATCATAGATCCTTGACAATTGCTTTAAAAATGCTGATTTCAAGTTCACCGAGAGCTCTCTATAGAATGTCGTCAAACTGGAAGGTCAGATGGCTTTTAACATATTTGGGTCTGTCTTTTTTTCTTTATTTTTTTGTGTGAGCGTCTAAATTATATGAAAAGAATCCGCAAGCGATAAACGAACTAACGCGTAACCTCTGGCTGCTACTACCCACCCCAAAACAAAGGACACGCAAATAAATCAATAAGCAGATCACACCAAGTATCTACTTACTATCAGAAGCGCAGTTGAAAGGTTATTTTTTTAGATACGAATATCTCTGTGAATAAGAAGGCGCGTGTCCTGTATCAGAATACCAATCATCCAATTTGTCCTTCTGATTCCACTATGTCGCGTGGACAACCCTTCGCACTTTGACATCATTACGTTGATTTCAAACTCTCTTGCAATAAGGCAATAAGAAATAAAAAAATTCCGAAACGGGATTGTTGATGCGTGGCTCGTGGCAATTGACTTTTGTACTTTCTTCTCATTGGGCAGGGTAACTAAAAAAAAAGGTATAGTTCCTTGGAAATAAGGTTGTTAACAGGATTGTGGCTTGTGTGATGAGGAATAGCATTAAGAGATTTTTAAGGTATCCTTTTAATTCTTATAAGGATATATATTACAAAGGTCGCAACAATCGGATTAAAATGGTATACCAATGCTTAGTAATCTTTTTTGTTTCTGTGATTTTTCATACATGAATTTATCATCAAAAGTTCTCTTATGTGGATTGTCAATGCATCAAATCAAATTTTTAGTATATAATATGACTTCAGTTTAGTATTCCGACGTACTCGTATTTGAAAAACTTTTGAATGCTAAAGAGTGTAGGTACAACAGCGCTGTCTTGCGGCACTTAATTTTTTTCGTTTTAACTTTAGTCTGTCTTCGTAAGAAACAGATTGAAAAATGTATGTAGACTTTTAAAAGTCCATTATCACTTACATAAAAGTTCAAATATTTAAAAACTGAATTTTGACCTTTGATAAAATTTGATATATTTTTTAAAAAGACAATCTCTATTTGACTTTTTTTTTAATGCTTACTAGCTGACCCAGCGAACTTACTACCGCCTAAGAATCAATAAATGTTGTGTTAACTTATTAGCTGAATTAAATTCAGTTTTTTATTAGGATAGAATGAATACTCAAAATGGATTAAGTTCAATAATTGTATACAAAAATTAAAATTAAATGTATTTTAATTACATAGATATGAATTTAATTCACATGGCATTTGCTTTATTAAAGTAAATGGAAATGGGGTTCGCATAGTATTGTTGTACTAGTTTCTGTTAAACTATTTCCTGGATGGGTTGCACTCGGGTCGATTCCCTTTATTGAAGCACCTTTTGTATTCCAACATTTTTCGTTTTCCGTTCTTGATATATCATCAAAAAACCGTTCCATACAAGATGTATGAGAAAATGAATTTTCTTCATCAAATCTTTTTTTCAATGTTTTAATACTTATTCTGCTATTTGGGGCGGAGACAAATCCAACAAAAGAAAGATCATAAAAATCGGCCCAGCCCTGTTCTTGAGTTATAAATGGTGTAACTAACCCGACTTTGTTTTATTAATTGCTTTTATATTAACTTGACTGTGTCTGTCTTTCTGTCGGTTTATACTCGCATGTCATTCTGTCACGTTTTTTTTCATTCCAAATCTGGGAGTGCGTCTCGTACGTGTTTTTGTGTAAAAACTTTTCTGAGGGTCTTTTGGTGGTCTTCAGGTGGGTCTTGAGGTGGGTTTTTGAGGTGAGTCATGATGGGTCTTTCAGGGGTCTAGTGGGGGTCTTTAGGAGGTTTAAAAAGGGTTTTGAGTATGATGTTAATTGCCTTTTGGGGTAGTTCTTGAGATGATGTTAAGACCGCTTCAAGAACCCTCTTATACTTGATGCGGTCTTGAGGGTGGACTTGATGGGGTCTTGAAGGATCTGGAAGGTGGTCTTGAGGGTGATATTGAGGGCTTGAAGGCGGTTTTTAGTGTTTAGATGGTCTTTAGTGGTTATAGGAGAGTTTGAGGGGTCTTGAGTGGGGTCCTGAAGGGGGACATAGCCTAGTCTTGATAAAGTCTTGAGGGGTTTGAGAGGGGTCTTGAGGGAGTTTTGAGTGGATCATCAGAGGGTCGTGAGTGGAACCTTAAGGTGGTTTTTAGGTGGTCTTGAGACTGTTTTGTGGGGGTCTTAAGGGAACCTTTCAGGGGTTTGAGGTAGTCTTGAGGGTATATTGATGGGGGTAGTAAAGTGGTGTAGTAATGAACCCCGAGGGTGTTTTGTGAGGATCTTCAGTGGTGTCTTGAGGGGGTATTTAGGTGATCTTGAGGGGATCTTGAGGGTATTTTGGGAGTGTCTTGAGTAGAGTCTTAAGATGGTTTTGTGGCTGTCTTAAGCGGGTTTAAAAGGGTTCCTGAGGGGGTTTGAGAGGATCTTGAGTGGAGTTTTAGGAGGGGTTTGAGGGGTTCTTAAGTGAATCTTGAGCAGATTCTTGAGGGGGCTTTGAGGGGTTCTTAAGTGGTCTTTAGGACGGCTTGAGGGGGTTCTGAGAAGGTCGTAAGTGGATTCTTAAAGGGGTTTTGAGGGAGCCTTTAAGTAGACTTGAGGGGGTTTCGAGGTGAGGATATTTAGTGGGGTATTGAGGGAGTCTTTAGGTGGTATTGAGAAGTTCTTGAGTAAATTTTGAGAGGGTCATGCGTGGAGTCTTAAGGGTATATGAAGAAGGTTTTGAGGGGTCTTGAGGGGATTTTAAAAGGGTTGTAAGTGGAACCTTAAGTGGGTTTTAAGGTGATCTTTAGACTGTTTTGAGTGGGTCTTAAGGGGTTTGATGGGGTCTTGAAGGAGTATTGATGGGGGTAGTAACATGGTCTTAACAGGGTATTAAGGTGATGTTGAGGGAGTCTTTAGGTTGTCTTGAAGGGGGTCTCGATTGTGTTCTGAGGTGATCTTTAGTGGTCTTGAGGAGATTTTGAGAAGGTCGTGAGTGGAGTCTTGAGAGTGGGTTTAGGTGGTCTTGACAGTGAGGTGGTTTTAGGGGCATCTTAAAAGGATTTGAGGGAGTTTTAATGGGGGTAGTATCGTGGGCTTAACGTGGTCTTAAGTGATCTTTAGAGAGTCTATAGGTGGTCTTCAGGGGTTCCAGAGGAGGTTTTGTGAGGATCTTTGGTGGGGTCTTAAGGAGGTCCTTACGTGTTCTTGAGGGGATCTTGGGGGGGATTTTGAGAGGGACGTGAGTGTAGTCTTGAAGGGGTTTTAAGAAGGTTTTTATGATGTCTCGGGTGGTCTTGAGTGGATCTTGAGGGGATTTTGAGAGGGTCGTGAGAGTCTTGAGGGGGCTTTTAGTTATTCTAAAGTGTGGTCTTGAAAGTGTTTTGAGGGGGTCTTAAGGGAATCTTATACATACATATTTCATGATGATAAAAACGGAATTGTTTTCCAATTAATCAACTGCACAATCGGCGCAAGACATGTTTAAAAGGATAAATTATATGAAAAAAATTAATAATTAAACGAAACATCTAAAAACGACGCATCTTCTAATCATATTATATAATCACACTATGCTGGGTGGAATAAATGAAAGAGGTCTTTGTTCGACTCTAGCACATTCTTTCATTCAATTCATTTATCTATCCGTAAACTAAAAAGAGCACGCAAAAAAAAACATAAAAAGAATAGAAAATGATAAAAAAAATTCAGTCAATTCCGCACTGAAAAAGGAATCACAACCTTGCACGCGCTAACAAAATTTCAAGACAAAAGACAATTGCTTGGTAATGGCATTTGAAGTCATTGAAAATAATATACTTGACAGGAGAAGCGTGCACGAGAGATCCGCCAGGGGTATCTATCTCTCAGAAGGTACAAATGCCAAACTAACGGACGACGACACATTCCGTTCCGGGACAGACAGGCGTCAGCGCACCCTTTTCTTTTTACACGATCCTTTGTGTTGTAAATAGGCTCAGCAGCAGTGTAGTCAGTTTGTCGGTCGTGTCATAGCCTCCTCCTAAATGTACACTTAATGTGATTAGGGGATGACACCATCAAATACAAATTTGTTTATTGTACTTTTCACTAAACTTAGAGCTCCTCAGCCATATTCTTGTTTTGTTTACCCTTTTTTTTGTGTTTGTTTTCTCTGGTCTCGAAGATATCCCTTTTCGGGACATCAAATCGCATCACATTGAAAAGTGCCTATAGATAGCCTTTGATTTTTTTTCTAGGATGATAAAGGATAAAATTTATTATGTTTCTATTAACAACATCTGGAGTAAGTGTGAAAAGTTAAAAGGGTTAAATTTCGTGACACGTGGCTGTATTTTTTGTGGTTTGTTAAAATCGTGTGCCTTTTTTTAATGAAGCAATCGTGAGTTTGTTTTGGTCAGCCAAAATTTTGTTTCATTTTAAGTTGAATCTATCTGCCTTCCATTCAGAGGATAATAAATTTATCTCAACATTCAAGCAAACAACAAAACTTGAAGCAATAAAAGAGGAAACATTTAATCGCCCCACATTTTTATTGAATTTTTCGCTACCGTCTCGTTGAACGTCCTTTTTAGACAGAGCATAGATAATAAATATCTGTATACCCTGAAAAGAAAGTAAAGAAATATCGTCAACAAGCACATATGCTGCCCAATAAGAATGTAATAACGAGCCTCGTTGAGCACGAATCGATAAAGTTGCTGTGTGTCCTGTGTCGCTGTTCTCATCCCCTACCTTCAAGCAGTCGCAGGACATCATTGTAATATGATTTAGGTTTTTTTTTGTCTTTCTTATCTTGCACAATTTATATCCTTATCAATCTACAAGACAGAAGGATGATGATAGATGTGCTGTACATGTTGCGCACACAATGGCAATCAATCTGTGCAACTTGACTTTGGCTTGCAACGATGCATTTGAGTCCTTGTTATCGACTTATTGGCTGGCTGATGGTAGGGTTTCATTTAATTTTTTTCGCAAATGACATTACGTCAAGCGTCTTGGCCTCGATGGTCACCAATGGATGTGCTCCGTGCACAGCACACCATATGTACCTATCATACAACGCTTGTGCGTCCTCCACCCAACTTGATGACGGCAATAAGTATAATGTTCTACAATTTGATCAATATCTAAATACATATATATAAAATTTTCTGTCCGCAACTTAACACAATTTATTTTGTTGTATAACGATTCTTTTTGTTGTAAATTGTTACGTTTATTTGCCTTTAAAGAGAACAAGCTTTGTATATCGAAAAAAATCCATAATTAGAATCTTTTTGTTCATAAAATGTTCTCTGGTAATTATTATCATTCTAAAATGAGAATGAGGAGGAGGAGGCTGAGAAAACATTCGTTGCAAACATCAACAAATTGTTGCCAATTCCACATATTCGAAATAATTCCGCATTGTATTGTGTCGTGGTGTTTTGCCAAAAAGCCCATCTCCCACACAAAAAGGGTACACAACAAAATTATATAGGACAACGTTGATGGCCACACGAGTATTTTGTACTTTGTTCTCTCCTTAACCTAACAACACAACTATATTTGGGTCATTTTGAAATATATAACTATTGTTACAATAATAGCCAAATACTCGTTGTAATGTTTTGAAATCTGCCGCCAAAAAATCTATCGATTTAGGTCACTGCGCGACGATGACAATAATAATTTTGGCAAAGCAATGGAAAAACATTTTCCTACTCTGATTTTTTTTTCGTTTCTTTAAAAACACAAGCAAAAAATAAAAAAAAATTAATTTTCAAGTGCGATAGCTCCCAATGGCAAACGGATTTGACAGAACGCCGCCTCCGTCAGCAATATGAAAGAGGGTAGGCATACTATTCGTTTATTTGTGTTGTGAACAGAGCGTGACCGTAAAAGAACAGCTTTGGCATAAGCGAGATCTAAAAATAAACAGCAATTCTTGTAGAATCAATGTTTGAAGGGAACCCTTTTATGGCAATGCAATTTAAAGTAGAAAGTGATACACGAATGGCAAATTTCTTTATTACGCAGCACATCATGATTTTTTGTTCTGTGAATAATACTCCCTCAATAATTTAAACTATACACTTTGCTATGCAATGGCTTAAAAGCGAATAAAATATTTATTTCCCTTATATTTGACTAGGCAACGAAATATGTAATAAGAAACGTTGTAATGGAACGTTCCTTCTAGGGCTCGAGCTGTACTGTGTGCTTCTCGCATAGTCAATTGCATGTCGCATGTTCCAGTGCCGAAAAACAATGAGCTTTGTTTGTTTACGCACCTAACAACAAACTAAATAACAGCAATGTCTGTAAATTTTACGAGCGGTTGACGGTTCTTTGATGTTGTGGACAAAAAGACCTCCAAAAGAACTCAAAATTCCCTCAAAAGAATCATAAAAATACATCAGGAAGACTCTTAAAAGAATAACAATAGACCCCACAAAAGACCACCAGAATTCCCTCAGAATACCCCAAGAAGACCCCCAAAAGACTCCTCAAAAGACTTAAAAAAGGTTCTCAAAAGACCCTCAAAAGACCCCCCAAAGACTCTCAAAATACCCCCTAAAGACCCTCAAAACACTCTAAAGGACCCTCAAAAGACCCTCAACTTTGATTGAACATTTAAAATAGCTTTTCACAAAATTCACAAAATGATCACAAACAAATTTATTGAAAGTGGGACAGGACAAAGTTAAAGTAATAAATTGTCGGCTATGCACCCTTCGCATTGTTAAATCTACACAACCCTGCTGGGTCCGGTCATGGACCCCCGCAAAGAATATCTTTAACAGTCCCAATTTTGAGCCTTCCATGCCGGATCCTATTCGCTTGTGCGAACTAGATATCCTACCAACCTTAGTCTACCCAAAACTAATTCCCTTGTTGATGCCAATATCGCGGTAACGGTCATAGATCTCGTCATAATAGAACCTCGAGAATCGTCCTTTCTCACATACGGGGCCAACAAAACTTTCTCTCGACCGCGGCAAAGAGGTAAGAGTGATTTTTGCTAAGCCGTTATACAGCCTGTTCCTAAAAAAGGCAAACCGTCACCTCTTTCCTCCTTCCGACCAATTGCGCTAACATCCATACTTTCTAAGATCATGGAAACGCTGATCAATCGTAAGCATATGCAATACCTTGAATCACATGAAATACTTAGCGACCAGCAGTATGGTTTTCGTAGGCAACGTTCTACAGATGACCTGATGGCTTATCTCACTGAAAAGTGGAACCAGTCTATTCACAAGTTTGGTGAAAGCAAAGTTGTTACCCTCGATATTTCCAAGGCATTTGACAGAGTCGGGCATCAAGCTCTTTTGTCGAAAATGAATTCTTATGGAATTAATAAGGCCCTGCTCGATTTGACTAGTAACTACCTTTCTGACCGTTCAATCCAGTTCGCTTTGGACGGATTCAAATCCAATATTCACCGTATAAACGCCGGTGCTCCTCAAGGCTCTGTTTTATCTCCGACACTCTTTCTGATTTTCATTAATGATCTCCTATCCGCCGCCTCTAATTCAATCCATTCTTTCGCTGATGACAGCACTCTTAGCTTTTCGTATGACTTCACGCTTTCTGTACGCCCCTCTTCGTCGCAAGTGGAACTTGAACAACAACGTATGCTAAGGACGTTAAATTCTGACCTTGACAGCATAACAAGGTGGGGACTACATAATATAGTTGAATTTAACGCTTCTAAAACCCAATGCTGTCTTCTGTCGTCCAAGCGTAATTTAAACCGCCAAGCTTTATCCATGAATGGATCTTCCATCAAAGAAACTGAAAAATTCTCAATTCTCGGTATGTGCGTTAACAACAAGCTTCGTTGGAACGACCACATATTTGTCATCGCCAAAAATGCTGCGAGAGGTTAAGGTTTCTTAAAACGGTGCAAGATGTACGAGTACTTCACTTCTTCAGATCTGGCTACTATTTACAAGGCGTATATTTGCCCTCCCTCCCTTGGGGTGGGAAATGTGAAATGTAAATATCAATCACATTTATCCACTGATTTTTATGCAATTTTCAAGGCATATTATTGGCAGGTGGGTAAAGGCTTTTAGAATATATTACACCGCCTCCCTTGCCGGGGGATAGGAAATGTTAAAAGTTAATATCAGCCACATTTACAAACCCGCTGTGGTAACTGGAAGGCGGGGTTTATGTGGGCGGGTAGTGAACCACCCGGGATCAGCTACTAATAAATAACCCTTCAAGCTTCTGGCCGTTCATTTGGCCGCTGGTTGTTTTTCACAACTCTGATGAGCGCGCACTCTTCTTTTCATTTTTTCTTGCAATTTGACACCAGGATCCTTCTTCGATGAAAGGACTCATTGAAATGACGGTAAAGTTATTTCTCTTGCTGCTATGTGAGACCGCAAATGCAGTGGTCCTAGTAACAGCAAATAGCTTAGATTAAAATATTGGTTGGTTTTTCTCTGTCAAAAGATTCGGTGGAATGCTTCGTTTATTTTCTCTTATTTCTTTTTGATTTCTGCGCCAATTTTAATTATTTATTAAAGTTGTTTATGTTGGGACCTTTTCTTGACCCGTCAATTAAATCTTAAATAGAACGTTCCGCAGATTCAGGCGCGATTGCTGCTACCTTTCTTGCTGCTTCAAATCAAACCTTAATCCTTTTGAGCGAAAAGAGATAAAACCGCGGGCGGTGCTTTATAATCACAATTTTTTTCAAATAACAAGCCGTTCCTAATTGTATTCATCAATTTCATTATATCCAGCCGAAAAATCTTTATGCGTTTTCCATACAACGAACAAGTTCTTCATTCTTTATAATTCTTGGATGGATTCGACATTTTATCAAAATTTCTAATACTCAGGTTTTGCTCTAAATATTTTCTCTTTTCTTTATATTTCAAATATATATATATTTTTTTGTACTATTTATGCATAAGCTGCTTATACTTGTACTTTGCCCTAGCTTGCCACAAGGAAATCATCAATTTGTGATTCTGTACTTGAACCCTTTCGTCAGCTCGTACAGATGACCACAACACCAAAAAGCAAAAGCGTCCAGATGCATGCGTTATGTAGATTAAGGGTCAGTTAGGCTGTATACTCGAATTTATACAAAGACACTGCTCAACACCTGGACATACATTGCCTCCCTCGGTTTCTGTTGGCATCTTTTCCTTTCGTTGTTGTGTGTATTTCTACAACATCTTCTCAGTTTTCGTTCATCATCTGCTCTGCTCGTTGACGAAATTAAATTCAAAAAAAAAAAAAAAAAAGTTAAAGCAATTTGGTAAAATATTCCAAGCAACTGTAGTTGTTGAGTGGAATTTTATCGAAAATTTCAAAAGGAAATTGAATTTGCATAAAAACCGTATTCTAATTCTGTGCAAGCCTAAGCGGCTGACCATAGACATCATCTGCTTCCCCTATGGGCAGTTTTAATGGGTTTCTTCTTCCTCTTCTTCTTCTTAAACATGTTTAATGTAGGGTTACGTCTGTCTGTCTTCATTGCGGCAGTCAAGTCGTGTCGAAGATGCTGGACATAATTTGTTCTGCTTACCGTGCCCTCCTTTATCCTTTATTGTGTAGGAACGGGCACTCCATACTTAACGTATGTTCGCATTGGTAATAAGAGAATGAAGCATTCGCAATACTCTGCATGAATCTATTTATGATAATAAATTTATTTCCATCTAAAAAAAACTCGTTTAAGGAAAGAATTTGCGCGGGAAATTATTCTGTACGGATTGGTTGTTTTTTTATATAATTTAATGACTTATTTGCCATAATACGTCCACGACAAGGTTGCGTGCTTTTAGTCTGCAAATGATACTTATTTTGCTCTATTCAAATTGTCAAAAACGTCAAAGCTAGAGTCCAGATACATTAGATGGGAGCACTCCATAACAAAATAGACAGTGGTTTGACTTATTAAATTTTCAGTTTTGTCTTTTCTTGTGAAAAATAAACATTTCAAGCTCCTAACATTTTTTTGTATGTAAGAAGTAGTATGGGACCTACTACAGTACCGAGTGGTATTCCAGTTTTTTATGTTTTTTTAAACAAAATATTTTGAGTTAGCATTGATACCTCTTTTTATTATTCCTCTACACCTATATTTATTTAATTTAGTTTTACCGACATGTTCCAAAATATCTTAAGAAGGACATTAACCGCGCCAAACATTCATCCAACAGGCAATATCTATAATTTCCAATTACTAAAGTAGCTGCTAGATTGAATTTGTTCTTTATATTATATAATTTTATTGACTTATTTGTCCTTTTCAATGTCCACGAAGAGGTTGCATGTTTTTGGTCTGCAAATGATACCTATTTTGTTGCAATAAATTTGTCAAAAACGCCGAAGGTACCACTCCAAATGCATTAGATTGCGGCACTCCAAAACCAAATGGAAGGCTTCATTTATTTAATTTTTAGGTTTGTCTTTTTCACATTTCTAGCTCTTTACATTAGTTTATGTAAAAAGCAGTACTGGATCTACTACAGTAACTAGTGGCATACCAGATTTTTTTTGCTTTTTGTACAAAATATTTTGAGTTAGCGTGGATACTTACCTCTATTTATTATTCCTATATATCTCTATTATTTATTAAATTTTGTTTAATGGAAAGAATGACATGTTCCAAAAAGAGAACTCCAAAATATTTTAAGAAGGACATCAACTGCGCACAACTATTCATCCAACAGGCAATATCCATAATTTCCAATTTAGCAAAGTAACAAAGTTAATGGTTATTTGTTGAGCTTGTACTTTCTGCTGGAAATGGAACGAATGTGAAGAGTTAGTTTGGTTTTATCGTGATATTCTACTTCGAACTTCGCTTTGGTCAAATAAATAAATTTCACCCCGACCTTAACTACTGTCGAGAAGTTCACTTTAGATATTACAAATTCTGTTTATGTTATTGAATCTGAGATAGTAAATTTATTCATCTGCACGGTTCGGTATTAAAAAGAAAGAAACAAAATTCGATTAACTCCCCTTAAACTATGTGGAGGACTTTTACGGGTCGATTAAATTATATTACAAAAAAGGACAAAGAAAGGAATGATGCAGGACGAAGTAATATCGATTTTACTTAGGATAATTCTGATAAGTAGTGTGAGTGCAAACATGATGGTTCGGGGTTTGCAAAAAGCAGTTGCGATTGTTTGACTTTATCGGCTCGAAATATTACTAAAAAGCTATTTTTTACATAACTAAATTGATTGGATAAATTAGTGCAGTCATGAGAAGTAAACTTTGTAAAGAATTCTGTATAAAAAGTGCGAATGATTAGTTGAATACGTCCCTAACGAAAAGGCCAGAAATTCTTTTACTAAAGTGCCCGATTCAAATTAAATTTTGGTTAGCTTTATAACTGTGCGATGTAGTTTTTACTTAAATTTGTTACATATAAGCCTTTGTCCTTTTTTAATTAATTTTTAATTTTAGTCGCATGCTTGAAATCGCTAACGGTATAGAGATTTTTGTAACGAGGATAAGAACCCAATCTCGATTGCATTAAAAATAGAAAATATCATAGCATGCTGGTTCCAATATCTCTAAATAATATCGGAACCTTCAAGCACTGTTTGGATGGGCAATGTATAAAGTTATGGTTGCTAACCCATCGATGACAAAAAGAGTTATCCCAGCTTATATCTGTGCCATGACATCATACTGAACTGTTGGTCTTCGTCTTAGCAAGCCATTCCATTTAGCAACCACAGCCCTCAACAGATCTCAAGGAATCAAAGACAGTTGGTTTAATTATATCCAACCTATAGCATTCAGATACAATATCAGATCGGTGATGCCGTGCCGAAACCTCCTTCCAGTCGGTGAAGAAGGGACTACGCAATTTGCGGATTTAGAAGTCTGCCAGGCCGGACATTTGCAAAGATAATGAATGAGAGTTTCTCTCTCATGCAGATACCAGCAACCCACCCGCCTATGGTCTATGATTATGACAACCACTCTGGAAATATATTTCCGTGATCTGAAGCTCGGTGGATTTGTTTTTATTATAGGAAGGCCACATCGTGACTCTCGATGTGCTGCAATTTGTAAAATGATTCCACCTTAACTGTGTCTTGCTTCTAAGGAAGGTGAGAACACGATCCCTGATGGAGCTCAAAAAATAGTAGACTCTTCAGTGTAGTCCAAGTCCAATGTGATGGCCTTCTTCGCCAGTACGTTTGCTTTCTCATTGCCGTCAATATCACTGGGACCCGGCTCCTAAAATAGTGTTAAGTGTATGTTTTGCCTTATGAAAGCCATTTCAGCTTGGCACTGTCTGACAAGTTTAGAAGGGTTGCTTGTCGCAATAATGGCTTTGATTTCAGATTTTCTGTCTACACCATACCTCTTTTATCGCTACGATCTCCGCCTGGAAAATGCTGGCAGAGCGAGGTAGCTTGTAGGTCATTGAAAGATTCAGCTTTTCAGAGAAAACTCTAGCATCGACTCCATATCTTATCTTAAATTTATAGGTGAATAAAGTTACATCAACAAGTCCCAGAACTCTCCCATCCCTCAAACTTTCTCTAGTCGGAAACTTCAAGGCAGTGCTAGTACTGCAATAAAGTTAAGGACTGCAGTAGTAAGTTGAAGATGGTATCATCTCCTTTGGTGAAAATTGCAGTATATTGCTGTGACCGTATTTAGTAAATAGGTAGGGATGTAATAAGTATAGGATTGTGCTTAGAGCGTCGGTGGTACAGGACCGTAGTGCTCCAGTCATGCCATGAGCTGCTTATCACTGTATTCTACTAAGCTTGTTGGTATTGTATTTTTTTGTTAATTACCGGCCATCAGACCAGCGCCCCATAGGTCAGAATAGGGCGCACGACCTCTGTGTACAGCCACAGAGCCATCCTCGGCTGCAGTTACCATTTCATACTAATTGTTTCGTTGCTAGCATATAGAGCAATACTTTAGCATGTATTGCCCTAAATTCTATATTCGACTTCTAGCTGAGTTTCCTTTTTTCGGATTACGCCGAGATATTTCCCTTTTGAGGTAAGCGTGTATCTCTAACCATCGGTATTTTACACTTAGCAGTGAAAAGTACTATTTCAGTGTTTTTTTCATTCTACTGTTTTCTCTTTTATATTTCAGTATTGACCTTTGGTATAATATGGGTCCGGCAACCATACTTTGCTTACTATTCCTATGTTAGTGGCAAAGTAATCATATAGTTTCAGTTTTATAATTAATAAAAAGTTATTTGCACATATACTAACTAAAAGCAGTAAAGTAATCCTCCGCTTCTTCGACATACTTATTTTGTACCACCCCTATTCGCACGCATTCAGCGTATTGTCTTAATATTTGTTTTGCTATTTCTATTAGCGCAACAATCGGGTTAATGTTGGCTGTGACAATCTTTTCAAGAATTACATGTATAGAACTCTGACAATACAAGCCACCCGACTCAACCAGATTAGCAAAGTACATAGCCCAGCTACAAAAGTTGTAATAAGAACCTCGCCTTACATGATTATCGAACTTAACGCTAAGAAAAGTTCTTTTATGCTCAAGATATCTAACATCTAGCACGGACGACCACATATTGGACACAATAACATAAATGAGCGGTGCGATGTACATCATATGATCATAATTGTAAAGTTTTGATTTCAGTGTCTATGTCTGCAGCATAAACAATCAGGACAAATGGCTTTTTATTGCGCCAAACTTATCAGATAACCCAATTTACCGATGACGTTAATTTCTATAGAGAAATATCAGAAATCATATTGTGTTGAAGGAAGGAATTAAAAACGAGGATCATTCAAAAATATTCTTCCTAACAGTCACAGTCACATCAACATCACAAAGTAATCTGCTTTGAATGTCAAGTGGCAATAAAATGATAGATCGATGATAGATGAATTACGATGGAGCCAACAAAAAAACAGATGAAAATTACATTAATATAAATGTCCTTTTGTTGGGAATGGGTAGAAGGTGTACTCTTCCAGATATTTTCAATGCAAAACTGGTAAATCGATAAAGAACTAGTACTCGCCGACTAGTGTGGAAGTGTTTCTCCCCTCAAAGGAATAAAAGTCATTTTCCGCTCTCTATTGTTGTTGGTCTCGTGTGAGGCGACAAATATTTTGCTTGCGAATTTACCGTCCACCCCACAAACCCTACTTCATCGACATTTATTTATTTATTCTTTTATTTTGCGCAATATTTGTTGCTGTCCTCATATATGGCCATTATATTTTCAATGTGAAGTTTTTCCGATTGCCATCAGAGTCTGTCTGTCTGTCTGATTGAAGATAAAATATCGCACACACACAGAAAAACACCAACACTTACGAAAACACAATATTCACAACAACTATTATACTGCGGGAGGGTGGAAAAACTGTCACAATACATAAATGAAAAATTTTTTCGATTTTCGCCGGGCGGTAAAAAGATCCCTTTTTTTGTCCGGGAGACGTAAACTTTCTTCATTTTTGTTGTTGTTTCTATTTATTTATTTTTTGGTTGTGCAAATAGAAACGTGATGTGAATGCGCGCTGTTTTGGTGGCAGTCCTGCCAAGGGAACAGTTTTGAACTGATTCCGATTTCGATTTCGATACGGTATGTGGCGGTATAGTCATTTCGTACTGGTGGTATTGTGTCGTTGTCGTAGTCGTCGTCCATGGGAGGTTTTCCTACCAAAGACGATTCTGCTCAAAGGATATTTTTCCTGACTATGTGACTAGGAAGCCGAATGTGGTAATGATGATGATGATTAAGGTGACGCGATGGCAGTTGAATCCTTAAATAACACAACAAAGTCGTGAAGTGAATTACTATTTTGGTCTTTTTGCATTTAGGTAAGTGTGTGTGTGTGTGTGTGTGTGTATTCTCTTGTCGACATTTTTCCACATACGAGTTCCTAAAGTCCCGTCTGATGGTGGTCCTGGCTGTCACGGCGGATGCATTACAAAATAGAAAATAATGGATATTAAAAGCCATTCCGTAACAACGACGGACACGGCAATACCATGGAAAAAAATGGGAAAATAAAACAGGAGTTACTGCCTCCATGTCGTGCCGCATGTAAAGAGACACAGAGCAGAATTTCTATTGCAATAAAAATTCAAATAACATTTGCTAATGTTTTTATGATGAGTTCCCCAGCTGCAGTATGTCTTCAAAGTGGTAGATGAAAAACAAAAACAGTCAAATGATATTGAGGTGTTCTCTGTTTTAAGAATGTACTTAAGGTTGAAAGTTCTTCAAGTTTCCTTATGATCCTTTTCATGTTTTTAAATTTCCAGTCTCTTCAATTTTCTTGGGAAATGTTTATTGTCAGTATTTTAGTTTAGTTAGTTAGTATGGACAATGTATCTTTAGTTTAGTGGTTTGGCAAAAGCCGTCTGCCAGATTGACATTTTCTAGAAAAAATTCACTTAATTTGAATTACATATTTTAAATTCCAAAGCTATTACATTACAAAGATATTATTTCAAAAGTCACCTTTCACGATTATGTTACATTTAAAACATATAAAGTACTTTCCAGCCATGATCTCCATATAAAATATCTGTTAAATATCCATCTCTAGTACCTGTGATCCAAAGAATGCCACTCCAAATTCGCTAAGGCAATAAAATGATACACTTCTTCTTCTTCTCTTTCATTACAGAGACCGTTTGACGTTCTTTTGTCAATTTTACTTTGATTTAACATTTCAAATAGCTCTTCACAGATTCACAAAACGATCACAAACAAATTTATTGAAAGTTGGACAGGACAACGTCTGTCGGGTCAGCTAGTCTTTATATATAAAAATGATTGTGCGTTTTTATGTAATCGCGCAACGTGTAAACCACTGGACGCATCGAACCCATATTCACACCAAAATATGTTCGTTTGATGCTGCGATAAGTTTAATTGTTTTTTGATCCCGGTAGGTTGCGCTTGAGTCGAGATGTCATCACGCCTAAAGCCGTCAGAATGCCAAAACCACTGGACTAATCGAAGCTATGTGCACACTATATTATATGTTCGTTTGGTGCTCCGATAAGTTTTTTTTTTAACCCGGTAGGTGCCGCTGGATTGGAGATATTTACGAAAACGTGGTTTTTACGAAGCGTTTGGTCTGTTGGTGTATATCTTTGTTATCGCAGCAAGCCTAAACCACTAGACATTAAAGCCATTTGCACACCGTATGTTCAATTGCTGCTTCTAAAAGTTTATCTATTTTCTTTTAGCTCGGTAGATGGCGCTGGAGTCAAGATATTCTTGAAAATGTCATTCTGAATAAAAAGGGTGGGGCAATCTAATATAATTTCGGTTGAAAAATCATCTTTTCAGACCAAGTGCATTTCTATCTCGGGGGCTATGTACTAACAAAGAGAACTACCAGATTTGAGCTTCGGAACACCCACATCTAATCATAGAGAAGCCAATGTTTTTACCAAGAGTGGCAGTTTGGTGTGCATTTTGGAGTGTGGTGACATAATTGGCCTATATTTCTTCGAAAAAGCTGTTGGAAACGCCGTTACCGTCAATGGCGGCCGTTACAGAGACATGCTGACCAACTTTTTATGGTCTCAAATCGACACCATGAATGTGTACGACCTTTGGTTTCAACAAGATGGCGGCACATGCTATACAAGCCGACTGACAATCGATCTCTTGCGCGCCAAATTTGGCAACCGAATAATCAACCGTTTTGGAGATGTCAATTGGCCTGCGCGGTGCTTCGATTTGACGCCGATAGACTTTTTTTTCCGAATTTTTCTTCTGATACTTTGATTCCATCCCAGACCATTGGCCACATTGTTTTCATACTTGGTTTTTGGGATATTAATGATTTTGATAAAGACTCTGGTTCCGTATAGCTTATAGAATAGTGCATCACGAGCTTTTGAGTCAAATGCTGCACTTAAGCCTACAAACTTATTTTTTCTTCTCTGGTATATGTCGGTTATATTAAAAATTGTCCACAGTTGAGTTGCGTTCCTTTAAACCGGCCTGAAATTCATGTAGAACTGTATTATTTGTAACTCATCGCCTGTTGTACAGCGATGCTCTTTATGACTTAGCTGGGGTGCTTAGAAATAATATGGCTCTGTAGTTGCATGTAGCGGGATTTTGTAAAGCTGCCGTTTCGAATATTCGCTTAAGTTCCGCTGCTTATTGCAAGAGAGAAAATATCTGTTACAGTTGTTGAAAAATCTTTGCAGCTTTTATTTAGCGTAAACATTATTGTAAAATAAATAAATTACCGCGAAAATTTCCTCATAAAATCCTTTTTTCAGCAACGTTGCCCCACCTACATAGCAAACTTGTGCTCATCTCATTAAAGCAACAAAAAATAATCTCATGTCATCGATTGACGTTCTCAGTGTGGAATTTCACTTTGGTGCTTATTATCGCAAATGACATGTATTTCTTTCTTCTTTCCGTTTGTCGAGTTGGCGGCGGCGTTATTGACGGAAAAAGTCGATAGGCAAAGGAAAGCGACTCCATACCATTATCCTCTGCCATTGTAGTCAAGGTCCTCACATATAATGTGTTGCGAAAAAAGCGTCTAAAAATCGACCTTGGATGGTGTTTTTCATAAGGACATATATGCGAGTATGGTCCCATAATAAATGGAAATTGTTGGAAAAGAAATATTGTGAGCTCTTTCCCTTTCCGTAAAAACAACTCTGGAAGAAACGAGTGTGGAAATGTTTATCAGTCATTTTTTATTGCATTTTATTTTGCAATGCTCGTCTTATCAATTCTTCCCTCTTCCACACACACATAGATTTTCAGTTATTTGGAAGCTAAACGCTTAATGGCACTCACGGCGAATGTGCTGAAGGAAAACCGTGAATTGTTGACTCTTTTCCATAAAAAAAAATCAAATAAAACAGACGGAAACGCCGGAGAGGGTTCTTGAGTTTTGCTTTAGTTAATGACATCACATATGGCGTACATTCTTTAGCGAGTCACCCTGTTGGTAACTGTCGCTTTTACAGATATTGATAATAGCGAAATATACATAAGAATTGTCATAGATTTATAAGGAATATGTCTTATCGCCGTAATGAGGTTATATAATCGACGCTATTTAGAGCCTATGTACATATGAGTGGGTACAAAATATTTGATTCCATCAATGGCGACATTAAAATCAAATTAAGCTCCGATATTGGTCTTGGTATTTTCGGTGTGTGATGTAATATTGTGTCTATTTACACCGCGCTTTTACGTCCGACATTGAAAAAATATGCTTTCCAGGTTGGGTGTACATTTAAGACCGTTCGATATATTTATTTTGTTTTAGTTACTGCTGGAAGGATATAAAATGTAATTTACAAAAGCTCTATGTTGTACCAGCTGCTCAGTTGTATTGTAATCAGAATTTGTTAAAAATTCGTTGTATTGTGACATGCTCTTCGGATAGGCTGATTTAAATTTATTCAAGCTTGTTATCACCGTTACAGGGCGGTCATTAGCAAAATGGGGTTAACAACATGTAGTATGGATGCATATTTCTGACTGTTGGTAGAGCGATCAAACCTCCTGACGCAAGCCTGGCCCATAGAAAACCATTATTACAAAACTTGAAATCAGCCTCGCAAACAATGACGCCATAGACCACAACAAGAAAAACGGCTAAACGATTTAAGAATTTACGCTTACGTACGCTTACTGTTTAGAGCTTGAGCTTTAAAGCAGCTATCCGATACGTTATCCTGATATAAAGCTGACATAACAGCAATCCGGAAGATCCGATGGACAGGGGTGGGCTTTCTAGTAATCAAAAGAATGAAATCCAACGTTATCGACTTTAAAGCAATAAATGAACGCCAATGCAACCCTAGCGTTCGAGACAACTTAAAGAACATAAGCGTTATGAGTGGTCACGTACCTGCAGAGACGATGAGATGAAAGAATTTTTTTTAAATTGTCTGCCTTAGTGTGAAGTGAAAATCAAAAATTGTTCTGGAGCCAGTTCAATGGCACACGTAGTTTACACGATAACACTATTAAATGACAACGAGTCGATGAGATGGTAGGAAGTAAGAATTTGTTCGTTGCGAGTACAAGGTTTGTGCATAAGAATATTTGCAAAGCAGATATTACAGATAGGCTAGCTATTATTAAGTATCCATTGCACTAACATTCATACTTTCTAGAGTCATGGAAACGCTGATCAATCGTAAGCATATGCAATACCTTGAATCACATGAAATACTTAGCGACCAGCAGTATGGTTTTCGTAGGCAACGTTCTACAGATGACCTGATGGCTTATCTCACTGAAAAGTGGTTTCAAATCCAACGGTCACCGCATAAACGCTGGTGTTCCCCAAGGCTCTGTTTTTTCCCCGACACTTTTTCTCATTTTCATTAATGATCTCCTCTTCGCTACTTCTAATCCAATTAATTCTTTCTGATGACACCATTCTTAGCTTTTCATATGATTACATGCTTTCTGAATGCCCCTCTACATCGCAAGTGGAACTTAAACAACAACGTATGCTAAAAGCGTTAAATTCTGACCTTGACAGCATAGCAAGGTGGGGACTACGTAATAGAGTTGAATGTAACGCTTCCAAAACTCAATGCTTTCTATCTTCTCTCGTCCAAGCGTAATTTAAACCCCAAAACTTTATCCCTGAAAGGATATTGATCCAAGAAACTGAAAAACTCGCAATTTTCGGTATGTGCGTGATCTACTTCACTCCCTCAGATCTGGCTACTTTTTACAAGGCATATATTCGTCCTAATCTTGAATACAACTGTATTGTCTCGACTATCCTGCGTCTTCTTAAGCCTGGCGTAGGAGAAAGCTATTCAAGACTCTCTGATGTAGTGGTGAGAGAAAGAACCCTTCATAGATCCATTCAGATACTGGCTTACGCAGACGATATTGACATCATTGGTAGAAACCGAAAAACTGCACATCATCCAGATCGAGAAGATGGCTGCACAGAATTCTGAGAAAAACAAAGTACGTGGTGGCCACATCTGCGAACAAAAGGTCCAACATTGAATTACGATTGTGTAGCGCTTATTGAAGTAGTGCATTCCTGTAAATATCTTTGGTCAACTGTAGCTTCGAATAACAGTATGGAAACAGAAATTCTCGCGCGTTTGCTTAAAGCCACCAAAGCTTAGTTTAGTCTGGCAAGACTCTTAAAATCCAGAAATTTCATCATAACATCCAACAGCTTGATGTATAAGACAATGGTCTTACCAGTACTTACATATGGATCCGAGACTTGGTGCTTAGCATAAAGCATTTTTACCTCCTAGCCGCGTTCAAGATAAAACTTTTAAGCAGAGTTGAATGGACCATTTCAAAAATATAGAATGACGAGATTGCGATGTTGATGTGCAGCTTAATTGATTGGCTTCACTCGAAGCGGCTTAAACATTTATCTGCGGTCAGATTTATAGAATACGACAGCAAGTCAGGTCAGGACTACTCTGGAAAGATGGTGTAGACCAGTACTCCTGTAAGGGATGCAAAACAGAATGATATCGAGTTGAAATCGTAATCGGTGGAGAGGTTCAGCAGAGGGCCAGTTGATGGACCTGCTGGTATAATGACATGCCAGCTGCTGTGACTGAGACTTTTTCAAATTCAGTGGCCAGTCTACAGCCACTTTTTTCATAAATTGTGCTGCCTCGCTTTTTGCCATTAAGTTTTGTAATTGAAAGACCCTTTCGCTAACATATATAGAGAGCAGAACAAGAAATTTTTGAAGTGAAACTTCTTAGGCAGCGTTACGGATGAAGTTAACCGTCAAAGATAAATAAAAGTTTAAATTCATTTACCATGTTTACCATGTTTGTATTTGGTTGTTTGAACGAGGTTTTCCAATAGGAATATAAAAATTTGTGAGACAACGCACCGGTCGAAGTACCCCAAATATGCAAGGGCCCCAGTTGTAAACCTGCTCATAGACGTGTCGTGGAATGGTGACCAGACTTTGCTGGCATATTCGTGCTGAGGTCTGGCAGAGGTTATGTAAAGGGATTTTGTAACATGAGGGCTCGAAAATTCCTTGGATAATCTTTTTATGAAACCGAGAGAAGAACTTGCCTTATGTATAATTTGACCAATGTGTGAACGGAAGTTTAGCTCCTGTCACAGATAATACCCGCGAAAAGAAGAGGCTGAGTAAACTGCTTTGTTCTGGTCCGGAAACAATAGGTTCTGGTGGGTGGGAGAAGTCGTTTGCGAGAGAAGGTAATTGATTGGCATTTAGCAACATTAAGTTCTAAAAAGTTTTTATCGCACCAGGTGTAGAAGTAATTAAGGTCATTTTGAAGTAACAGAGAATCGGTGGGGGTAGATATAATTTGATGTGAACAACATTGTTTATTTTTTAAAACAAAGACCAGTGGACCGATTTGACTGCCTTGAGGAACACCTGAAGTAGCGTTAATGGGGTCAGAGAATGAAAATTTGAAGAGAACCCTGTACTGGCGCTTCTCAAGGTATTTCAGCCATGAAATGAAAAAGGGTGGAAAACCGAGGGCTTTAAGTATAAGGTAAATAATTTGGTGGCATATTTTATCAAAAGCCTTGCTGTAGTCATCTTCCACCTTCCTCTAATGCTTTTAATGTTTAAGAGACGAATTCAGTAAGAATCGTCGTAGTGTACCTGCCATTTAAGAAACCGTTCTGTTGTGGGGAAAAGATGGATTTGCAGTAAAAATACAGTGAGTAGTAAAGAGTGCTTTCGAAGAGCTTGGAGATTGCAGAGAGTTTGGTTATGGGTCGGTAGTTTGATATCTCGCTTTTACTACCTTTTTTATGGATATGGGAAGAAAGGAGTCCTTCCATAATTTTGGGAAGACGGCTTGAGAGAGAGTGAGAGTCGAAATAGAGTTGAAAGCGGCTGACTTCTAGCATTTAAGCATTTTTTTAGAATATAGTGGGCAGAGCATCGGAACCTGTGGATTAGTCAACCTTAAGCCGATTAATATTTTCGCGCACTATATTAATTCTTATATCGAGATCGACGATTATTCATGTAGTTGAAATAGTCAAGTTCCGGTTCGGGGTGATGGTCACTAAAAGATTGGCTGAAGAAGTTGGCAAAGAGGTTGGCTATTACTTTGTAGTTTGCCGATTAAGTGTTAAATAATTTTAAAGTGGAAGGAAATGCATCGGACCTTCTTTTTACGTTAATCAATTGGTAGAAAGGTCTAGGATCAGTCGAGGTATTCGTGGTAGAGAGATTCAGAGAGGATGGAAAAGCGGAAGCTAGCTTGTTAGTAGAATGAATAGTCTGAGGCAGATCTGGATGTCAGGTAAGTTTTCCATAATTTGTTTCTGGCATTGCGAAGAGTACGTAATTCTTTATTATACCAGGGAGGGGAGGATGAGCAGTTTTTACGTGGCTCGTAAGCGACAGATTGGAGAAGACAGTCAAAAATTACTGTTGTTGTGTTGTTTATAACTTTGTTAAAAACAATTTTTGTCAGATTTTTTAAGTTATACTTCTTCAGTAGAGGCTAAAATTGAGAGCTGCGCGTTACGGAAGTTCGACATGATGAAGTTAGCCGTTAAAGATAAATAAAAGTATAAATGAAATAAAAGTGTATATTCTTTTCACTGACTAAGTGCCCAAACTGTTAACATGATAGGGTAGGGGGTTCCCAACGCGGATGTGCGAATCAATCAGCTGTATATAAAACGGAAGATACTCAGCATAACACGTGGTTTTTGTAAAAATCGATAGTGAAGCAAGCTGTTCATGTATTACGTTTTATTAATATTTTATTAATAATTCTTATATACACAGGTATATATAAGCTTTTGCTTAGCTTAAGCAAAAGAGATTAAAAATATTTTATTTTAGCTGAAGTGATTGTTCTTTAGATATTTTGGTGGTCATTTTGTTGGTATTTTTTCGACATTAGAGATCGATGCAACGTGCCTTCGGTTCCTTTATTTAAATTTTTTATATGGATGAGATTAAAACGTCTACCATTTAAGAAAAATATTCTGTTCTTGTTCTTGTTCTATCTTCGTCCAACATTAATTTACTTGCTACTTCGCAAAGTAAATTAACTGAATATTTCTAATAGGAATGAAAAATAATGTTCAACAGCTTTTCACTAATTTCAATATAAATAAATGGCAAGCGGAAAGAAATCGAGAAATAAACACAACACTTTTCCAATGTTAATTTCCGTTTTGTCTGATTGAAATTTATTTCCAATTCTTTTTGCCGTTCCGCTTGCCCGCTCTTTTTCTCACCACCCACTCCGGCAGGCTCCTCAATCTGGCGCCTCGCTAAGTAAACCTGGCCAATATGTGTGTCGTGTCTGTGTGTGTGTGTGCCACCATCTCTATGGTACGTACGTGTTTAATGTGCATTGCATATGTGCGCTGTGCAATTGCAATCATCCCTGAATGGCCAACGTACGTTACGGATGGCGCCGTAATGGCGAGCCGGAGCCGGCAAAGTGTCTGCCAAGCTGTCCAGTGTCCACGATCACCACCACCACCCGGTTGGAGCGTAGAATAACTTAACTGACCAAAGGGTGGATGATTTAAAAAGTACACATACCACAGACGACGACTGCTTGGAGTGGTGGTGCAGCAGTGGAAAAGTAATCGCGTGGCATTGTTGATCCGCAATTTCACTCCTACGTTGCTCTTTCGTGCAAATGAATCTAAATGAAAATGCACTCCACATTCTATATTTGTATCTATACATACATAGTGATGATGATGATGATGATGATGATGACGTTGATGACGACGACAATTGGACACACAAATAAAATGCATTTCAACATTATTATTTTCCATTCTGTCCGCGCGCGCCGAGCTGAGTCGAGCCGCTTCCAACCAACATACGGAAGTAATCTGACTGACTGTTGTTGCTGGGCTTCGGCATTAAAATCAAAGTCCTTTCTTTTTTGTTTCCCATTTTGTTCGATATTGCGATGCATTAGGCAAACATAAACATGGCATGATGGTACAAAGGACGATGCATTCTATACAAGGGATGGAACGAAATATTCATTGGAAGAGAATAGACTTGAGCGCTGCTGCGTCGTCAGTCTACTGGCTACTAACTATACTGCTAAATGCTGCACTCAATCGAAAGCCTTTGTGAATTGCTATATGATTGGGTTTGCAGGTTTGTTTGTGTGTTGCATTTCGATTTTTGCTCTCACACCCTCTCGCTGTCTACATGGTCCTCGTTATCATATCTATATTATTATCGTATCTATGTATGTATAAAAAGCCCATTTCGCTGGGCGCGGGCAATACAGAGCGCGACCACTCGACCGTTCGCCACCGCCATTCAACCGGTTAACGTTCCGTATTCGAAATCCAAATATTGACCATTTGCATTACAATATGTTTGTATTTTGAAAATATTTTCATTTAACATCGGGTAGTGGTGCGACGATGACGACAACAACAACAACAGCAGCTCTATGTTTGGCTGGGGGTATGTCCTGCAATTGTCAGTAGTTACAATCCTCGAAAAGGAAGATCTGCTCACTGCAATGCAAATCGTTTTTAATTTACAGAGATTCATTATATATTATACAGTAGATAGTTGAACATTTCTGTGTATCTATGCATGAGGATTGGCAAAAAATAGAAATGCAATTCAATTACAATGTGAATCATCACAAACAAAGCACGTAGCTCGTAATAGTTGCATGGAACTCTTTCGTTGTTAACTGTGTGCAACTTTCTGACCGTAGCAATAAAGCTCAAATGTAATGCACTTTCGCCTCCTTACGCCAGAGTCAAAAAGGTTATATTTTCTTGAGAAAATGCCCTTGTCAGAGGAGATGAAATTCTTGGTTCTACTTAATTGCAAATGTTGCATTGCTCCTGGCTGCCGGCTGCTGGCTTACTTTATGGTTCATTCTTGACAATGACAGCATAGAGTTTATTACCAGCATATCTCGAGAAATCCTGATTTCACATATTATTCACATAGGAGGTAGCTTAATCTACTTTTCAACTTTTCAAGTAGTTTGGTTCAGTTCGAAGTATTAACATAACTTACTGCGATAAAATTGCTGTTTTATACCTAATCAACATTTTCGAGAAGGTTCTGATATTTTCTACTATATTTTGTCCTAACCACATAGATAATACCAGAATATACATTATCTTTTTATTTACAATTTTATAAACAGCTTCCAACTGTTACATACAATTTATATACAATATTACTGAGCCTAATTGTATGCAGTGGTTTTTAGTAAATTCTTTATTCAAATACAATTCAATACAAATACAATGCATTTTCTTATTGCGAGCCCGCAGGACGATGCTTATATTCAGGGGACATGAAAATTTTTTAGCGAACGCGTGTACATTTGTACGGATGTACGTTTAAACGTTTGTTTGTCGTGTCGTATATCTCGGCTTCTACCAGTCAAAATTTGATGTGACTTTTTTTTTAAAACAATTGGTTAGAGCTCGGCTTGCGATTGTGTAATTTTTTTTCATTTATAGGGGTTACCACCCCTGAGAATACTGAAAAAAATGCTCAATCTACGCATTGCTATCGATTTTTTTTAAGCCTAAACGTTTGCAAAGTAAAATTTTGTTTATTTCAGAAATCGCTTTTGACTGAATGACCTATTCCTTATGAGTGAAAGACCCACATTTAACTGTGCATAATATTAGGCTTATAAGATAAATATCACACATTCGCTAGGGATAGGATCGTGAAAAAGCTTTTTGGTATTTTTCTGAACTTCAAACCTCCTACGCAATAGTCCGACGCACTTGAACTGTTGCGCCTAATGTTTAGCTATGTTAAGCACCAATCACTTTTGTTTCTTATTATTCTATTATTCTATTTTCCATTAAATCCTTCTTCCTTGTAAGGACATGCGGAAATTGGTTTTGAAATTATCTCATTCAATGATTAAAAATTAAATAGATACGCCCAGAAAAGGGGGATCTAAATACTGACTACCTGTTGTTGCTTTGAATAGATGATAATTTTCTGTTGTGAAAATAAATGCTTTCCTACAACTACAACAACCAGTAGTTCATTGAATCGTATGAATACTTGATACGCCCCAGCAGACAAAGGGGAACTATTAACTACACAATTCCAATGGTCATCATGATGATCAAACACCCTCGTCTGTCTGAGAATTACTAGAAGTTTACATACATTTCGCTTTCATGTCGGTTCAAGGGCCTTAGAGCCTCGATTCTATCGATTGTTAAATTTTTCCATATGGTAAGTGTTTTTTTTTAAGCAAAGCTAAATCATACAAAATTTGGCAAATATTTGAGAAATGTATGCATTCTTACAACTTGTAGTTGCATCGAGTTTTCCGATGCTTGACTGTACCTACAATTTTCTATCAATTAGAACGTCCTTGTTAATATACTACATTACTGAACGATTGGTTATCCAAATAAATATTTACAATAGTGCAGATTAAAAGATATATAATATATAGGAACAGGAGTATAATGAAGCGAACTACATGTTTGCTGCTCATTACTCATTTGTGTGTTTATCTGTTTGTGTTTTACTCCAGTTGGTTCGTTAACAAGTGAAAATGGAAAATTAAATTTTTTGCTGTAAGCGGTAATGGACGATGATGGTATGATACGTGTAGGGATAAAAGAGGTATCCTGCCAGCAGTAACCATCACAATTTTATTGTGATTGGCTGTTAATCAGATTCGACTTACCATCGTTCGCTCCTGATGCTGAGAGAACATCCAGTTTCGACCTTTGGTCATGCAGTGACGATGTTGTTGCTGCTTGAGTTGTAACATTTATATTAATATATAATGAAATATGGAATACTTGTGAATATTGAAAGTAAATATGTACGAGTTTATTTAGTAAATTGTTGCTGTTAACTTTGGTACGATGATTGGCAGCCGATGATGATGATGGCAAACCCGTCGTGCACAGTAGTACCGTAGTTGTTGTATTGCAGTCCAAAGGATATTGAAAAATAATTAAACGCATCAGTGTTGTTTATTTAGCTGAGTAACTGGTTCGTTTGCTGTTGGTTTCGTTTTCTGTACCTATAAGCGGGAAAATATTTGATAGACGTGTCAGTTCATTGGCGATGTGGCTTACTAAGTAATTAACTGCGATGCCATACCGTACTTTTTGTATTTTTATAATAATACTGTGGACGAAGATGAAAATCATTAGTTTGTGATTTATAAAAAAAGTGTTTTCTATAACATTTAAAAAGGACTTAATGAATTAATCAGCCTTAAATAGGAAGAGATTCTGTATCACTATTTATACTCATTCCATTTGTTATGACCATTTTATGACGCTAATGCTTAGAATAAACTATGGACTTTTTCACCATGCTCCCCAATATTTTTCTTTGCTTATCAGCGCTCTTTTAGTCCCTTTAACCCATATGAAATTAGGAAAATCAATAACAAAGTTGAAATCTTCTTGGCCCGACTTGACATATTGTCTTTTGCTTGGAAACTTCAATTAAACGTATTATTACGAAAAGTAGTTAGTAGATAATGGAATTCGAGTCCTAAGATCGCAATGTACATAGGGAATACATTAAAATTAAGCACTTTTGTATAGCATACTTTTAGGCTGTAAGATTTATTAGATTATTTGAAATGTAACCGCCTGGAAGTTTAAATCATTATGTACTGGTCAAAAATGTAGTCAAAGCGGTTTGTGAGGTTTGTCCGGTTTGTGTGTAGGAACATGATTGTAAATGTAGTTTTTTTTTTTTAAGATGACTCATTACATATGAGTATCGTTAGTTATAAATAAGGGAATAAGGCCACAATTCTCTGGTCTTTTATCGATATTTCTGTCTATAAGAGTGAACGTTTCTGGAAACTTTTCAATGAGCATAAATAGAGGCGTTTTGCCGAAGTAGTTCAGTTCATTGTTTAGAATTCAACCAGTCAAGTTGTTAAAGTTCTTGCAAAGTAATACTGCTACCACCTAAGAGAATTATAGTAAAATACAAGTGTTGTTGTAATAGGTGTTTTTATGTACATTTAATGTTATTAGTTATCACCAATATAAATTGTGAACTTGAGTTATTTTTGCTGTTTGATTATTAAAGTTGTTATTTGTAAATTAATAAAATCGAAGTCCTGTTGTTACAGAGTATGTATGTAGGCTTTAAGAAATTCTTTCACGAGATACATCTCGTCATCAATTTCGTACGTTTTTTAGACGCGCCGAGAATCGAACCCGGTGTCCTCCGAGTGGGAGCCAATATTTCTACTCATTATACCAGCGACACTGATAAATGTGATAGCTTACGAATACATTTTATAAACACCCCGTATTTCTTAAATTGCAATTCACCATAATGGACACAAAAACAGCATAAATTAAAGTCAAAATGAAGTAAAAAATATACATTTTTATAATCCTTCCTTTATTGTGCCGACAACTTCCACCTCTCCTCCCACCTACCAATCTATATTGGAATTTTTATCTGCACTCTTAGTAGATGTAAACAGTAATATGTATTCCCGCATTAGTTTCCATTTAAGGGATATTGCTTGAGTGAAAAATGCAGACGGGAATGCATTTGACAGCAAGACTAGCAGCTCGCTCCTTCCTCCCTCTAAGGGATTATCGCTTAAACTACAATGATTGTTGTGTATGTCTGTCCGAAGTAATCGAACGAATGTCCGTCTTAACGAGAGACATTGCATTTTGCTGTGTTGTCTGTGTTGTTGTTTATTTTAGCTTCTTTACACCCACCAGAGCGATAGTGAAAATTTACGACAAACTGGTAGTATCCGAATGTCATTCTTCTTTGTGTCAACTTGGCTAATCTGACTAGAAGTAAATATATTTTTATTTTCTTGCTTCGTTTTGTGTATTTTTTTCTATGGGAGATATCCACATCCTAGTCCTTAAAGGATTTGTGCCTTTTCTTGACATAAACCACGCCTCTGTTTACCTTTCAAGTAGAAAACTGATATTGCTTTGGTTGGGTAAATAGGGTGTAAAGTCTTTTTCGGTTGCGTTCGTTTTATTCTCATTTTCAGAATCAAGAACTTAAAGTTTCTTTTTATCGAATCAAGTTTTTATCTTTATGAGTTATAATAGTCCTTCTAAAAATCGCACTTCATTTATTGACTCTTCGTCTCACATTCGTGGGTAAATTTACTTCACCAAACAAATGCTGTTTGTCTTCATTTCCGAATGAAGCAGCAACGCTGCTAATCTAGTAATTGATGCATCCTTGCCGGAGTTCTCCTCTAATTCACTCGTGAATTTATGTGCAATAAATTTAATTTGGATTTTTTTTCTTCGTCTTTCTTGTGTTGCCTTTAGCCTTCAACAACTCTAAGTTGGAATTATTTCTCTGGAGAATTTGCAGCACTATCAGCACTTCACTTGTCCTGCTGTCCTTGTTATTTATTAAAGGAGATTTACTTGTGAGTGAGTAGCAGAAAAAAAAAAGTAAACAACGAACACTACTTTACCCAAACACACAAATGCTTAAGATAAATAAAAATACAAAAATAAATGGAAGAAGAACGAACGGCAAATCCTTGCTGATTGCTGAATTATTAGCGCGCCAAGAAGAAGATACTGTTAACTTGTTCTTTTGTTCTTCTTATTAGTCGTCCGTCGTCTTTGCCAGCAAGATAAATTGCGCATGGGTGGGTGGTGTGTAAATTGCGAATCCAATCCGTTTTCCTGCATTTCTTTTGCAGCAAGAAACACAAGAATGTGAGGTGTAATTTATTGCAGAATAAAATTGCATCGGAAGCACGCACGTTCCGCAGTTCACATGTTTGCAATTTTATACTCGAGTACATCAGGGGCGACAGTCGCGACAAATGGTACACTTTGTATGTATGTGACAGCTGCTATTGACTTTCTATTCTTGGGTGTGACAAAATGAATAAACTGCGAATGCACTGATTTAAGGGTGTTGCGGCGCTCTTGCGTATACTGAGCAACAAACGATATTAATTTACACTAATCCACTACACGCATATGTACTTTTTTTCGCTAACAATAACATTGCATCTATACACTTATATCTTTTCAGGGTCGGTGCAATCGTGATAAACCGCCATGCAAATATTTCCATCCTCCACAGCATCTTAAGGATCAGTTATTAATAAATGGAAGAAACCATCTTGCCTTGAAAAATGCACTTATGCAACAAATGGGTATTGCACCCGGACAGCCAGTTATACCAGGACAAGTTCAAACTGTGGTGAGTATAACAGGCATATTTATTTATTTATACTACGATAAGTGACATCAAAAGAAACGCCTTAATATATAATATAATATAAAAATAACATTAGGATATATAGAAAGCAAATTCATTACAAAATTCAATTTAAACTTATGCCTAGGTAAAGAAATATCAAATAAATTATAATAATTTTAAAAACATTAGAAGAAGATCGGTTCGGTAGTCGAGCGCTAGTTTCGTTATATCGTTCGCTGACTTTCTCAAAGTGTGGCCAATCCAGCTCCATTTTCGTCGTCTGATGGTGATCGCGATTACTTCCTGCTGCGTTACTCTCCACAACTATTGATTGGTGATAATGTCCGGCCATCTTATTCTCAGTAACCGCCTAAAGCACTTGTTGACGAAGACTTGGAGGCGCGCCGTAATTGACTCTGTGACTTTTCACGTTTCGCAGTCATACAAGAGTACTGAGAGAACGTTAGATCTGAAGATCGTTAACTTCGGATTCCGGGAGATTTGCGAGGAGTTCCAGATATTATTTAGCATACTATAGGAGCACCTTGTATACACGAGAGCACACATCCGAGTTAGCACCACCATTTTTTTGACATCCAGTTGCCCAACTAACAAAACTTATCGACTTCCTATATCTCGTCAATCGAGAGATCACATGTTCCACTAGCGTTAACGCGAAGTGACGTTGAGACGTTAGTTTTTAAGCCCACTTTGTTAGCGTGGAATTCTAGTGAGTTTAATTTTCGCTCCATGTCACCTAGCGATCGTGATAGGAAACAGATATCATCAGTGAATGATTTGTTGTCCTTATCTCATCCAACAAAGGAGTAGCGACGCTGATGTTAAGTAGCCTATTAGGGTGCATATTTGGGTTGATGGACGTGCCTGGCGAAGTACAATGCAAAACATTCTTAAAATGTTCTGTCCAGCGGGTTTATTGTTGTTCCTCCATAAGGATCAAAGAGCCGTCTATTGTCTTAACAGGGTAGTTGATGTGGTGTTTCTTGTTGGCGAGCTTACGAGCGAGTTGTTGTATTGTCTACTTGTCGCTTAGCCATGCTCGTTTGTCGTTCCTAGCTGAACGGCCAACTTGCCGGTCCAGATCCCTATACTTCCACGCTAATGCGCCGCGTTTAACTTTGCTTTGATGGATAGGCGTTCACGAATGATGTTCCATGTGCTATCTGATATCCATTCTTTTCAAGTTTTGTCGCGATAACATAGAAGGAGCTGCTTCCGTATACGCATTTGCTGTTTTCTCCCATTTTGACTCTAGGGTTTGGGGCTGTATATTTCAGAGAGTGACTGTTGTATGCGGGATACATATTGTAGTTTCAAAGATCAAGAATCTTTAGATGGTATTTACGAAATTCTTTTGTTAATTTTACTATCGTTGTTGTCTTGACGAGCGTGCGAATGTTCCAAGTTCCAAAACGTGTCCTTTTCCGTGGTCCAAAGGTAATTGTTGATAAATTCGAAATGTATCCGATGCTTGCATTAGTTTCAAAAATCAATTAATTCAGTTGAGTAGTGATTGGCCAACCGCAACCTAGGTCGACATGAAGCGCCGCCGACCAAGGCAAGTCCCCTTCTTATTAAGCCCCGACCCAAGGTAATACAAATCGGATTGGGTACCGAAATCGTTCACTTGATTTGGCCGAGCTCTAATTTTTTTGGGCTGTTCTTATTGCTCGTTTAAAACGACCTTATTTTAAAAGAGATTAATCAGAACCAACTCTGATTGTAGGAGGTTCTGTTCTAAGATACTATTGAGCATGTATGTAAGCTGTGGTGTACATAGATAACCCGACAGCAACAACAAGAACATTCTAGTATAATTGCGAGCCCGAAAGGCGAAGCTTCTATTCAGAGGACATGAAAAATTGTAAGCGAACGTGTTTACATTTGTACGTTTGTTTGCCGTGTCGTATATCTCGGTTTTTACCACTCAAAACTTGACGGGAGTTATTTTAAAACAATTGGTTAGCGCTCGGCTTGCGATGGCGTAACTTTTTCATTCATAGGGGTTACTTCCTTTGAGAAAACTGAGAAAAATACTAATCGTTATCGATTTTTTTAAACTTATAGGTTCGCAAAGTTAAATGCGGTTTTTTCAGTCTATTTCAGAAATCGCTTATGACTTATCGCTTATGGATGAAGGACCTACATTTAACGTTGCATAATATTTGGCTTTTAAGATAAATTAGTCCTTAGACTAAATTATAACTTAATATACACACACATTAGCTAGTGTGTAGTAGTGGAAAGTGTTTGGTGGGAGCTCGTGTATCTCGGCTTCTACCAGCCAGTGTTAAAACAATTGTGCCTCGTGTGGCGTGAGGCGTGTGTGACGCGTGTGGCGCATGTAAAATGAAATTTTTTTTAAAAAAAATGTTTTTTTTTTTTAAAAATTAAAGAAAGTTTTAAAAAAAAAAATTTTGTTTTAGGAAATAAAAATTTTCCCAAAAATAAAAACAAAAAAAATTCTCCAATTATTTTTTTTACGAATTTTGTGAATTTGGTTACTTTGGGGCTTTTAAGATAATTCAGTGTTTAGACTGAATTACAACTATCCATATGGAGATCTGAGAAGCTCGCTTTACTATCTTATACACTATTATCGTATAATACTAGGTTATTTCTAATTTTTATATTCAGGACATTAAAATTCTTAATGGCACATTGTTGGCAAGTATCATTAGACTGTACAAGTAAGTGTTCAGCATTTCAATTCAAAACACTAACAAATCGCATTTGATAATTAAATTGCAAATCATCATCCCAAATAAACAGAATATTATATATATAAATAATAATAATAAAAATAATATCATCGCACTATGGATGAATAACAAACGCAAATCCGTCATTGAAATTTTCCTATTCGCTACCCGACACTATTAACGGATGTAGAGTGAAAATATAGAATTTTCCTTTTCAATGAAAATGCATACATTTGCTTGCCAAAGGCCCATGTCGAATGGCAAATTAATTTCGATTCAGTCTACTGCCAGTGTTCATCCATCTCATCATCATAGTCGAAAAATTAAGCGGAGAAATTTCTCCATCAACTTCACTTCCACGTTCACCATTTTGGACGGGGTTCAACTCCTGTTTTTGGCCCACTATGCTAAACTCATATCATACTGTACTGTTTGATACTTGAATGATAATCGCTTTTGAATATATCTGCGTATTAATTTGCTCCTTTTTCCCTCCTTTACAGTGCCGGCTGGCTAAATGAATATTTAATAGGCTGGAAACCAGCACAGCATATTTGATGAGGAGACAAATTAGAAAATTAATTTAGTATCTAATTAATTAGCTGGTCAGATACATTAGGGTAACTGCTGAAACTTTTGGAAAATAACAACTAAACCTCAGTGTCTCAGGAGCAATCAAATATAATTTTCTTGACTCAAAATAACAAAAAAAACATAACGGCCGGCACAACAATTCTATGTCTTCCTAAAGATTTGAAAAAGAGTCCTTGCTAGTCTAGTCTAGATGCGAACCTGCATTTCTTTTCTCGTAGCAACCTATAGCAATAACATCCGTTCTCTTTCCATTTTCACAGGAAATCCTTACCGACCAGACAAGCGGTTTTCGAAAGCAAAGTTTTACTGATGATCTTGTGGAGTATCTCACAGAAAAATCTTACCAGTTATTCACAAATTTAGTGAAAGAAAAGTTGGTGCACTCGAAACTTCCAAGGCATTTGACAAAATATTAGCTCACAATTTCTACACGTCCCTCTTCTTCGCAAGTGGAACTTTAACAACACGTTATATTCTGACCTTAACATCATAACAAGGTGTAGATTACACAGAAGTGAAGCATTAACCCTTTTAAAACCAATTGCTCTCTTTGTTCTTCAGCCTTACAACACGTATGTGAAATGCTCTGCCAAGCTCTGTCTTCCCACATCAATATGATCCACAGACATTCAAAACACAAGCTCATATAGATCTCTCTTATTTTCTCCTCCTTTTTCTTAACGCCACACTGTGACAAGCATATAGCATTTAAGCGTACGCATATTGTATAAAAAAAAATGCTCTCGTCTAAGCGAAATTTATAACTTTAACCTTTATCCATGAGTGGCATTTGCATCGCAATTTCGGTATGTCCGTCAACAACTAAATATTGATCGTCATATGCTGTGAAATGTTTTGTTTTCCTCAAACAGTGCAGAAAATACTTCTATCCTCTAGACCTGACTACTATTTATGATGCGTATATTCGCCAAAATTTGAATACAGTTACATATATTGTAGGTATGGTCTGGTCTACTAGAGAGAGCGCTATAAAACTTATTGGTATCGGAAATATCGCAAAAACGATCGATTCGCCTGAACATCATAGGAATGTTCCAAGATTCTCATCGTTATAAAGTTTTAACCACAAGTGGTGTTCAAAAGAAATATTCAGTTGCTTCCTATCCAACTTCTAACTCATGCTCAATAGTCGTGCCGCAACCAGTCTACTTTTGAGAGCCTTTTCGGATGTGCACACCATTACAGAGGTTTCTTTTTTAGCCGCACATCAATAATGTGGAATAAAACTTAAGGAATGCAGCCACATTTTTTTGATTTGTGCCTTCACAGGCACATAATTAATTTTTAAGTCCGGATGACTGTCCCAAAACCACGTTAACCACCCTCCCTATTCCTAAAACCCCACTCTCGGTTTCTTGACCATAGTTCTTCAGTATTTTCCCAATTCATCACTGCTGTTGCCTTAACGGTTGTATGATGCGCAACTCCACGCCGAGCAACTATCGTACCGGTAACATCAGGAGGTTCCACTGATTTACCATGGACACTTCTGATGTTACCAATACTGTGCTCTATCCGCATTTGGGTAGTTAACCACAGCCCCCTTTTCATCTCCAGAACAAACTGGGTCTGCATCCGCCTTACGGTCAAACCGGTCCGTTTGGCAAGACAACTCCTGTGGTTACAAAAGCAATCTTGAGTTGAGATCAAGTATTGTTCAGATATGAGTGCCTGGGCACCCTGGCAGCACATTCGTCCGGAACCTCAAAACATATCATTTACTACTAGGACTTTAAAGCAAGCACCAACCAAGCAGTCCTAGGCCACCTAGAATATTACTATTCTAGGCACTCCACAGTCAAACGGTGTTAGAGTGAGCCACTAAATACGAAGAGTTACCCAAAAGATTTATCTCTAAGTACCAGTAGCCCATTCAGGGTCGCTAAAGTAGGAAGACATTGCCCAATCATGAGCATACTTTAAGTACCCGCGGCACTTTTATTTATCTTCCGTGGCAAAGCCCCGCACCATACCCATTTAAATGGTTAAAATGCGCTGGGTGTCGTAACCCTGACTGGGGTCCCATCATGGCATGCACATCATCCGGGACAGTTGACCCATGGTTAATTTAACAGGTTCTGCTCTTACATTCCTCCTTTCCCAAAACGAACTTGTTACCGGCTATGGTGGAGTTACCACAGGTATCAGTCGGCCAAAGTACCGCCACACCCTATGTCGAGCATTCTTGACATCGCAACCTGCAGGACTCTTCTGTGACATAATAATTTCACAGACGTTAGTCGCCAGTCTACCCGATGATATGCGGAATATCCACTACCAAGCTTACCCGATATTTTCCCTCGTCGCATCCGTTAGTATTATTAGACCTATAAGTTAGTGATGAGTGTTTTAAGCTCGAGAACCTGAACCGCAAGAGAAACTGAAAAATATAAGAAAACAATTTCCAAGTTCAATTTGAAAACCCGAGGATGTTTATGTGAAACCTAGAAGCCGTTCAGTGCAAAAAGCACTCCAAAGAGAGCAAATATACATCCAAATTCTGTGTTTCCTCCGACATTCAAGACGTGAGCATGTAGGTACATGGAGATCTTCTCTTTTTAAATTCTCTATATTAACTTCGCGTTCCCTTGGCTGGTTGGCTGGCTAGCTACCTGGCTGGCGCACTGGCACACAAAATCTTGTGATATATTTTTAACCCACTTCCTAAAGCCCGATTTTATTCAAACTTTGCACATATGTTTATTTCCCATGACAACACTTTCTATTAAAAATTTTTGGAATTTTCTTCAAATTTTGTACGTGTGTGTATCTCCGATGTACAAAACTTTTAGTAAAATTTTTTGAGTGATCGGACCCTAAGCCCGAGGGGTACCCATATAATTTTTTTTTAAAATTAACCCGATTTTCTTCAAATATTAAACATTTGTGTATTTTCGATGTAAATTTTTGGAGTTATCGGGCCCTGAGTCCCGAGGGTTTTTGCTGATTTTCCGATTTCCGTATATCCTGAATCAGTAAAAGCAAAGACAAATCTCTTGTCTGTCTGTGTCCACTCTACAGATGAAAATTTATATTTTAGCTTTTCACGTAAATTGTGAGGTCCAGTTGAATTTGAGAGAAATCGGCCAACCGGAAGTGGCAGAATTCCTGTTGATAATCCATTGCGAGACATCCACTTCTTAAATTCAGTTAAAGAAGCGGTAAGTTGTGTTTTGTCTGTTTGTTTTTTGTAGTTATGAGTGATTTAAGGGTGGATCTCAACAGCATTACTTGTATAGTTTTTCGAGTTTTTGCAAATATCTCAAAATGTATAGCACTTATGAGAAATAGATGATAATGTATATGTCACGAGTCCCTTTGCTCGCTGAGTCTTCTATTGAAGCATTTTGTTGATATTGCTAATTTTCTAAGTTTATCTAAGAAATTATGGTTATATTACGTTCGTATAAGGTCAAGGTTTATTTCGCTTGAATCAGAACTATAATATGAATGCTTACTCTTCTCTTCCACTTACAGGCAACAAATCCTTACTTGACTGGAATCCCAGCCAACACATACAGTCCATATTTTGCTCCCGGACATTTAGTGCCTGCATTATTAGGACCAGATCCATCAGCTGTGGCATCACAACTGGGCCCAGTTGTTCCGCAGGGTGTACAGGTTGCACAACAGAAAATCCCTCGATCAGATCGATTAGAGGTAAGTTTTGTGGCACGCCCATTTTAATTCGATTAAATCACGTCGGCAGAATTGTATAATAAAAAATAAATAAAACGTTTTGTTTGTTGTAAAGTAAAATATCTACTAATTTTTTTTTCTCCGAATTTTTTGTTGATTATAACAACGAAAAAGGACGATCGTTTTTTTATTGTTTCTCTCTAATATTATTATTGTGGTTGCTTTTATTAACATAAATTATTTACGTCTTTTCACTGTTTGTTTGCTGTAGTGAATGAAAAAGGATATATATATATATATACTTTTAAAAAAATGTATTATCCTTTCTCTATGACACTACATCAGACAAATAAAGTGAATTAAATATTGGTAAAAAAAATTATTTCTTTTCAACCGAAAATTGAAAGTACAAATTTTCTTTTAATTTTTAATTTTCAAAATAGAATATGGAATGTTTTTTAAATACATAGTTCATTATTATGTATTATAGTTAATTTTGTTAACGTTTGCACGTTTAAAGTTTAACACATTTCGAATCAAAGTCATTCTTATTGGAAACGAATATCAACTCAATTTAAAGCACTTTTAATAAATAAGAATTTTTCTCCGCTTTTGGAATAGTATTTAATTCATACTGATCATTGGAGGAAGATATTTTTCCGCCGGAGAACTTTGTCAATTCGAAATGAAATAACAAAATTTTATTCCTAATAATTGCCCTTTAATTTATCCTCCTCAAATGATCAATAGAGAAGAATAAGAAAAGTTTGATATTTAATTTTTACTTTCAATGCAGGAAAATTATTAATTATTTTGTATAATTTATGGTTTTTTGTTTTTCGTTCTATGTTATAAGACGAAGAATATTAAAAGCTTTTCATTTATGTATTGAAAAAATTTATAATTGCCGCAATTAAAAAAAATATTTATTAAAACCAAAGAATAATTATGCATTTTATGTTAAATTGTATTTTCGTTAATATTGTAAAGGTTTTTTTTACATAATAATTCTAAAAAAAAAATATTTATTGTTGATTCAAGAAAAGTGAAGCTTAATAATAATAACCTAAATTGATCACACATTCGTAATTTTTAACTTGTTGAATATATACGTAATTGTTTTTGTTGTCTTAGTATATTAGACTAATAAGTTGTATTAGTATTTTTTTTTTTTGGTTATTTTGTAAGTAGCAATTGTTTGATAAATTTTTATTTCTATTTGCTTTATTCGTTTCGTTAAGGTGAAAATATAGGACAAATAATTAGAAAACATTCGAAAAACACCAAAGAGACATTTATTAAATGAAATATTTTGCTAATGCAATGAAAATGTTTTCGATATGTGTTGCAAATGTTTCGCAAATCCGCTGCAAATGTTTCAAAGATGTGTTTCAAATGTTTCGGAAATGTGTTTAATATATTTTTCCAATGTTTTACAAATATTGTTTTAAATGTTTCTCAAATAGTTTCAATGTTTCGGAAATTATTGCAAATGTTTCAAAACTGTGTTTCAAATGTTTCTGAAATGTTTTAAAAATATTTCTTTAGTCTTCTTCTTCTGAAATCCTTTCACCCTCAAGTTCTCTTTTCTGCAACGCGTTTGAGCTGCCTCCAACTCATTGCCAAGGACCATGCGTCGACTCTCCTGCGACACGTCCTCCTAGGGCGTCCCGCTGCTCTACATGCTTGGGTGAGCTGGTTCCACTGCATGGCATATTTTGCAATGGATTTACTGTCGAGCCGTAGTCTGTGTTCAATGCACTGCCACTTTCTCATTCGCACAATAACGTTTTTAGGTTCTTGGCCTGTTCTCCGATGAAGTTCCTCGTTGGATATACGATTGGGCCAGAAGATCCTCAAGATGATACGTAGGCATTTGTTTAAGAAAGATTTCAGCTTGCGCGTAGTAGTGGTATCCACCTTCGAAGTCCTGCACCCATACAACATTACTGATTCAGCTTAGTTCTTAAGCTGAAAAGATAGCTTCTCCAGACTTTCGTTAGCATTCCGAACGCAGCCCTTTCTTTCTGGATGCTGCACACATCCAGTTCGGTCACAACGCGATCAGCTGAGAACACACTTCCTAGGTATAGAAAGTTGTCAACTTTTTCGACTAACTGTCTAGCAATGTTGGGTTGAGAGCGGGTGTTAGAAGTGTTCAGGGCTTTTGTTTTGACAGTGTTTATCTTGAGCCCCACTTTACTTGCTTCAGTTTCTAGATTTTGGGCCATCATATGAAGGTCCATTATTCGATGTGAGAGCAGCGTAGTCCAGCTGTTTAAGGTAAGTCAGTGCTGCATGGAGTACATCGCTGATGACCACCAGGAATAACAACGGTTATAGTATGCACACCTGATGTACTCCACTTTGGACTTCAAATACCTTGGAGACACCTTACCGTTGTGTAAGACGTGACATTACCTTCTCTCTAGTGTAGTTTTGATATTAGCTACACGTTTTTCTGGGATACCCATTCTGCGCAGGACCAACCAGATAGCATCTGGATTTAAGCTGTCAAAAGCTTTCTCGAAGTCAATGAACAGTAGATGTAGCGAAGATCTGTACTCAACGCATTGTTCTCTTCTGATCCGCAAGGTGTTTATGTGATCTAGAGCGAAAGCCTGCCTTTTCGACGTCGAGAGTTAAATCGAACTGCTCCTTTACGCGTTGTAATATGATTCTAGCTATTATCTCGGCTACGGCCGGTAAAACGCATATACCTCTCCAGTTTCCACAGTCCATCAGATTTCCCTTTTTTGAAGCTTGATGATCATCCCTCTTTTCCACTCTTGGGGAAGTTGATCAGATGCCGTCAATACCCACGTCTTAAGAGGTGGGTCCAGTGCGAATTCGGGAATTTAGCTCTTCGGAAGATAGAACTGTAGCGAAATGTTCTTTCCAACTAGTGAGCTGCTCCTCATCCGACATCAGAAGGTCACCATCAAGTGAATCGATGTACAGTCGTTTATCCCATCACTGCACTTCCTTCTTTTTGACGCTATATTGGGTTTCTATCTCGGTATTCTTTAATGCTGAGGGCCCTGCAGTTCGAGCCTTTATTGCTTTACGCTCATTAATCCGTCTCCAGGTGTGTGCCGATAACCATGTGCGGTGATTACTCTGCCTTTTACCGAAGTAGGTGCGTGCCCCAGTTACAAAAACCCCTTTCACAGCATTCCAGTGGTCGTCCACGTTCTCCTGCGGTATGCTGCTGATTATTTCTGCTTCTTAGGCAAGATGGTCCCTGTATTGTTGACGCACTTCCATTCCATGGTTCCCTAAACCTATCAGTATTGAACCTGGTAATGTTGAGCAGGTTTGAGCGTTTGCTGTTGACGGATGCTAACAAGTGATGGTGATCTCGCTCTTGTCCGATATCGGCTCAACGTCTGATACGGACGTCTAAAAGGCAATTTCTGAAGCGGCGGCTGATCGCAATGTGATGTTCGATGTTTGCTGCTTGTCAGTTGAGAGCCAACTTATATAATGGCAGGTGTTCTGCTTAAAGAGCGTACCTCCAATGAATTGGCGATTGGTATTACAGAAGCTCACATAACGCTCTCCGTTATCGTTCCAGTCACCAAGACCGGGAACTCCCATCACTTGTTAAATCATAGTATTGCCGCTTCCTACTTTGTCGTTGAAGTCCCCCATCACCATTACGATGTCGCCATTACGCGTTTGGTTATACACGGAGCCCTAATGACTATAAAAATTGTCCTTTTCATTTTCTCAGTCGCGTCTTTGATAATTTTTCTTAATCTACTCTGGAATCTAGCCGTCAGTATCCGGTCACTGTGAGGTGTCCAGGATAAAAGGCTGTTTCGTGCTGCCGGAGTTAGCATTAGTACAGCTCCAGACCTCCTCTAGCTGGTCTACCGGAGTAGAGCATCACAGTATTGTTTGTTGAAGAATGGTATTCTCCGGCATCATACCATCTTATTTCACTTAACATCAAGATGTTTATATTACAACGGGTAAACTCACGCTCTAATTGGAGTAATCTGGCGTTTCGAGGTCCTTCCTGGAGTGAGTCGAGGATGGTCTTTACGTTCCAGAAACCGATTTTTGTCCGTGTACGATACCTAAAGGTCGTCAACAAAGTATCCGTTCGTATCCGAGGCATTGTATTTCGGAGCAATTGGCCCAGGCCCAGCAATTGTTAGTCGTTTACCATCCAAAATGTTTCGGAAATGAGTTGCAAATATTTCACAAATCTGTTGCAAATGTTTCGGAAATGTGTTAAAGATATTTCTTCAATATTCTACAACTGTTGTATTAAATATTTCTCAAATAGTTTGTAAATGTATTGCAAATATTTTGCAAATGTTTCGGAAATCTGTTAAAAATATTTGTTCAATGTTTAACAAATATCGTCTTATAGGGTTTCTAAATGTTTCTAAAATGGTTCGCAAATCTGTTGCAAGTTTTGCCAATTTTTCTTCTACAAAAATTGTCTTAAATGTTTCCAAAACCAAATCCAAATGTTCTCGATCTGTTTCTTGAATGTAACGCAAATCTGTTCGAATTTTCTAAAATGTTTGTCATATATTCCCAAAGTGTTGAGTGGTTTCAGATTATTCCTATAAAAGGTAATGAATATATCTTTGAAATATTCTGAAATACAATTTTTCGAATGTTTCGGGAATGTTACTTCAATTTCAAATTTTGACTTGACTAGCCAGTGACAAAGATTTAAAGAATAACAAGTCAATCGCTCTGCAAGTTTGAAATAATTTATTTTTTCAGCTTTAATTTTTTAGTGAATCATTTGCAACACTTTTTTCGAAAGTATAAAATATTAATTGTGAAACATTAAAGCAACAAAAAGAGTTTTATTTTCTTTGTCATATGTTTAGAAAGAGTTGCGAAAAATTAAGATACAAACAATGGCAAGCCATTGGAAAACTAAAAGTTTTTGAAACAATGTGTTTTGTTTAAAAAAAAAACGAACTATTTTTAGGAATCGATTTCTTTTTTCTTAGTAATTTTTATTTCATTTTATTTTGATTATAGAAAGAGCAACTGTAGGTTGCGATACTCGTAGAGTGGTGGCTTCTTCTTTCATTAGAAATCAATGTGTTAGAATGAATTCTGCTTCGTGCAATATGCATCGAATTTAGTATGAAAAATACTGGATAATTATTCGGATGAAAATGTGATCTTCAATACACAAATACACTCCAGAAAATCCCACTTCGCATATTCCTTCCGCTCAAATCAAACCGCTTATCAAAATTTGCCATAAAAAGAAAGCAACAATTTTTCAACCAAATCACACCATGCGCGCGGCGTAAAAGAAGCTTTTTTTCAAAACGCTCAAACAGCGTCAAATTGTTCGTTTTGTTTTATTTTACAACAACACTTTTGCAGACAAAAATGCATTATTCATTTAACGAAAAAAAAATAGAGAAATAGTTTACACCACCCCCCCAACAAAAGCCATAAACGATTTTAAGTTTTTTTTTTCTTGTCTGATTGGTTTTTTCAGTTTATTGTTTGGGTTACCAAGCTAATATTTTTTTTTGTTTTTTTGTTTTATTTTTTGCATATTTTTCTGGCTTTTACTTGAAATGTGTGGAAATTCGTTCAATCGACATCTGCCCATTCCTGTGAATCTCTGCCTAATATTATTTTGCTTTGTGTTTGATTTACAATTTTTTCTATTTTCTTATTTGCGCTGATAACAATTTTTATTCACATTGAATATTGGCGGAATGTAATTAGGAGAGACATTTGTTAGCAAAAAAAAAAAAACCAAAAAGAACGAAAATTGTTAACACAGCTGTGCTGCGATTAAGTAACAAAAGCGAACGTTTATTTAACGCTTTTTGCTTATAGGAGTACTTGTGTGATTATTGTTTTTTTGGTTTGTTCTAAAAATGTTACATACATATTATGTATATTTCTTGTACATACATATAAGTAAGTTTTGTTTTTCCTTAATCCAGCTGTATGCACCGAATGCGAACGAGACTGAACAATTTCCGTTTTAATTTAAAATTTTTTTTGTGTTGATTTATGTGAGTTAATAGGAAATATACTCCTATTTTTATTGATTGTTTGATTTTGAAGAATCCACTAATCCATAGAATTGAATTGAATTGTTGGTATTCAATGGATATGACTAAAAGTCCACATAACAATAGTATCTACTACCAAACAAAGCGAATGTTTTGCAAGTATGTAGCCTGTAAATGTGGTGATTTGAAATTGAATCAAACGAAAAACAATAACAACAACAAACTAGACAGCCAAACGAACCTTTTGCTGCTTTGCAAATAATCTATCTATCAACCAAGCAACCAACCAATGTATACCAATCAGTGAACGAATAATTTGGCAATCTTTAACAAAAATAAAAAAAAATAAAACAGAAACCTACAACAACAACAAACAACGAATGAATGACTTGTTACTACTAATACTACCACTACTTTTACTGCTAACTGCATCATCAACTTTTTTACAAAAACAACAATAACAATACACTACCGCACTATACTACTACTACTACTACTACTCTATATACCTATATATATATATATACATTGTATTGTATGTGTCACCAAAAATTTAGGTTTGTCGCGAATTTATGCGCGGTGCCTGCAAGCGAGTTGAGTCCGAATGCCGTTTTGCTCATCCACAGGAGAGCGTTACAACACACGAGGACGGTTCCGTCACGGTATGCATGGATGCCGTGAAGGGTAGATGCGCTCGTGATCCCTGCCGTTACTTCCATCCCCCTTTGCACCTTCAGGCACAAATTAAAGCGGCGCAATCTCGCGCTACTGCGGTATGGCTAAATTACAAACAAACATTTAATCTTTTTCCAAATAATAATAATTTTAATTATTTTTGATATATACCTACTACCTAATAAACAATCAAACACAAATTAATTTACATATATACACAATTTATTGGTTATGCTCTTCTTTGAGTTTTTTTTTTTTTTTGTTGATTCTATCTATGTATCTTAAATTTGCTGTTTTGTGTTTTTTCCATTGTATCTGTCCTGTCTTGCTTTAAGTTCAAACTTTACATTACCCCTTCCCCCCACCACAAACCATACAGTGTTGTTTCCTTCTTATTTGTTGCTCCTTTAAAACCAACAAAGCAAAACCACTTTTAACAACCACTTTCACTACCACTTCTACTCCACAGCAAATCAACAACAGATCTCTGCAAAACACTATTTAGGTTCGAATATTTTCTTATTTTATTTATGTTATTTAATTTTTGATTTTAATGTTATATTAAAAGTTTTATTACTAAGTTTAATTTTTATCAAAATGTTACGGTCAAAGCATTGCAAAGCGATCGCTCTACGCAAATTGGTTTATTAACTTCAAGAATTGAATTCAATTGCACTTCCTAATTCTAATTTCGATTTCGAGATTTTCAGGTCGATGTTTCTTTTCAGTGGCGGTTTCATTTAGTTGGTTTTTTTGCTATCAATAAAACAGCATATGTTTGAGTCAAGAAAGAAAAATATATCCAGTACAATTTCTCCATATAAACGAAATGGACTGGGACCTACAGTTTGATGCCGTATCCGAAAAGCGAATTCAGAAGCTTTCGCTTACTCTCTGACGTTAATACGTTTAGTGTTAGGTTGGAGTTTTAGGTTTTTTTTTTGTCAAGCACTGACATCAAAGGTCATCTACGCTTCATTTGAAGCTCCAACTGGTTCAGTGAGTAGGGCGAGGATTCCATGTGGCATCAAAACGGACCATCTATTGGCCTGAGTGAGTCGGTTTTCTGCCAACAGCCAACAGCCACCCCGACCTAACTTAACCTAGGTTGGAGTGGCTGTCGGCAGAAACCGACCTACTTAGATCAGTAATGATTCTTTATATTTTTTTTTATAATTCGCGCACGCTTAAAGGCCTTAAAGGGCATATTATCGGCTATATGCTTGGCACAGCGTGGGCGTTAAGGAAAGAGGAGATATCTATTAGCTTGTGTTTTGAATGCCTGTGGATCAAAGTGATGTGGGAAGACAGACAACTTTACAGAGCATTTCAAATACGTGTTGTACGGCTGAAAAACGAATCCCTGAACTTAACTGTACGTCCGAAGATGGGCTTGAGGGTAAACGGATGAGCATTTAGAGCGCCACCAGTATTGCGGTTGAATTTAAGGAGAGTTGGCATGCAGCTGGTTATATCTCTTGAGCACCGCTGGTAGCAGAAAAGATAAAACAGTGTCAAGCAGAAAACATTTCTGCGGTGTTCGACCGAATCCGCATGGCTTTTTTTTTGCATGAGAAGAGTGTCACTGTGGCTTTACGAACACTTTCTTGTATGTTACTTTTCCAGCTTAGTTTTTTACTCAGAATAAGAGCCATCCAGAGAGGTGGGACCGTGAAAAATATTTTTGGGGCTTCTTCTAACCGAATAACGAACATCCTGCTTAGAAGTCCAACGCACTATCACTAGAACCACGGCGCCTACAACGCATCTGCATAGACATTTCATCTTTCGTCTCATAAATTTCCAAACAGCTTCACTGTGCTTAGGGTGCAAATCACTTGAATGTGTCCGTACATTAAAAAAAAAGCGGATGCTTGATACCAAACAGAATTAATTACGGATTTAGTTGAAGAGTTTTGAATACTTGATCCACATGCTCATAGGCATCACTTCATTTCCTTTCCATATTACAGCGTCACTCCTCGGCTGTGCAAATGGAACCACAAAAAAAAGGTTAAATCGTATGCTTATGTTCCTGGATTTCAAATGTGTGGTCTGGCTACTTCGGATAGTCCTGAGATAGTTAAGAAAAATTGCAAAACTTCAAATGACCTTTATTGAAAGACCAAAGTTGAATCATCTGCAGACTCACCACTATATATAGCCGTAATGAAAATGTTAAACTTCAAAGCGCTCTCCAATAATAGGCGTGGTATCCTATTTACAGCCGACAACAACAAAAACTGCAACTTAAGCTAATTAGCAATTTCCATTTGTGATTTTTCATTTCCAGTAATATGAATTCATGCATTGCATCGCTAATTGACCTGCAAAATTGAATTACATTCGTTTCGTTTCTTCCCGCTCCTTATTCAAGGTTGGAATGAACTTTTGCATTCCTACACAGAAATTGAATGTTAATTATTATGTATTATTGTTTTGATAACATTATTCCAAATTAAATCGGCATATGTTCTGTAATTTTTTCATATTATATTTTTTGTGTGTTAACTACTCATTTTATGGGCGACATATGAAACATTAATTTAACACATAACAGAGCACATAAAACGCACACCCAAAACAGGATACACCAACAAGAAATTGAAATTCATTCCGAAAACATAAAATTCGCAGATACAACAACAGCAGCAACAACAAAAAGTTTAATAAATAATTGGGCGATTTTTACGAAATTAACAATTATTTTTATTATTATGCCGCGTTGCGTGAAAAGCAGTAATTATTATTTTTGTTTGTTTATAGTTTTTTTTTCGGGCGTCAGCTTTTCGCTTCAATTGAAATGAGAATTTTATATTAATTGCCTCTGTCCCCCCGACTAGTATGCTGTTTTCTGTACTATGTTGCAACACATTGCAATGTACAAGTATGATTTTATTTTTCCTACTTTTGTGGGGAGTTCTTTTTTTTTTTGGTTGATTTCTCATTTTTCCTATAAAAGATTTTATTTTTTTAAACTTATTCGTTTGCGGTGGATGAGAGTAAAAATTCAAGGCTACAAAATGTTGTTTCGTGTCAGAAACGAAAAGAATACGTGAAATGGAATGTATTTAACTCAATAATTGGAAAGAAAGACAAAAATAAATAAATTTTATTCCGGCCGATTATGCTAGTATCTTCTATCTCTTATTTTTACATATTTTTGCATCCAAGAAAGACAACTCTATAACCGCGAATTATGTTTTGGGTTATATAAATTAAACCACCACTATGGATATAGGATAACTAAATTTAGATTAGTCATCATTTCAATGCCTACCGTAGGCAAGCCAAACTCCTCGACTATGTCAAGCAACTGAGATTTCAGTGTCTCCAACGAAATAAGAATTCGTGAAGCGAACTTAAAATACTGTTGGCTGGTCGTCAATTAAAAACACTCATTCACAATTCACATCCAAATAGAGTCAGCTCTAAAACCAAGCATTATCATCATAATCATATTTGGCTCAACAACCGGTGTCCGGTCCTGGCCCCCTGCAAAAAATCTCTCCAACGGTCCCGATTTCTAGCCGATGTAATCCAGTTTGGCATCCCTAAACTCTGGGCGTCCTGGTCTACGCCATCCTTCCAGCGACCTCAGTGCCGTGTCCCATAAATCATACCGCAAAAGACTTTCCTCTTTGCTCATGCGAGCTAGGTGTCCTGCCCACTGGAGCCTGCCGAGCTTTATTCTCGTAGATCTCATCGTTATAGAGTCTCCGGAATCGTCCTTCCTCAACATACGGGGCCAACAATTCTCCGTAAGACTTTTCTCTCGAACACGGCTAAGAGGTCCGAATGCTTTTTGCTAAGCACCCAATTCTCGGATCCATATGTAAGTACTGGTATGACCATTGTCTTATAGACCAACAGCTTGGATGTTATGGTTAATTTCCTGGATTTGAAGAGTCTTGACAGACTATAGTTCGGTCTTCGGTCATCCGGCTCTTCGGTTTCTACCAACGATGTCAATATCGTCTGCGTATGTCAGTAGCTGAATGGACTTATAGAAGATTGTTCCTCTCACCGTTACATCAGAGTCTCGGATCTTTTTCTTCAATGCCAGGTTGAAGAGGGCGCAGGCCAGTGCTCTTTGAGTTAGCGTCGTTCGCGTTTAAATCCATTGTACAGTTATAAACACTAGTCAAGGATGGTGGCCCTTGTCGAAGCCCGTTATGGATGTTGAATTGGCTTGATAGTGATCGGGATATTTTAACTTATAACACTGATCATGGTCAACCTACATAGTCGTGTCAGTTTATTTGGGATGCCGAATTCTCTTATGGCTTTATAAAGTTCTACTCTGGCTATGCTATCATATGCGGCTTTAAAGTCTATAAAAAGATGGTGTAGTGACTTTTGAAACTCTAGCCATTTTTCCATCACCTGCCTAATGGTGTAAGTCTGATCAGTTGTTGATTTGCCTGGGATCCCCATACTTGAACTGTTAGTTCATGAATTGCTTGGTGTATTGCGAGGCCTCCTGTTTTAATCAGCTCCTCTGGGATACCAACAGATTCCGGGCCTTATTATTTTGAGCCGATTTATCGCTCTGCTAACTTCGCCTATGCTTGATGGCGGCAGCATAGTATGCACGGCAGTTAACTGGCCATTTAGCAACTCATGAAAGTACTCTTCCCATCTCTCTAAGATGGCGATCAGATTATCCGCTTTGTCTTTGCAGTATGTGCAACGCGGTTTATATTGCGTCATTTCTCTTCTACGCCCGACATCTCAGCCCCAGGACTTACTCTCCCTGCATTTATGGCGAGTCCTATCGCTTGACCGTAGTTGTTTCTGGTCTCTTTATTGCGAAGGGCAGCCGTGTTGACTCGAATCTGATTCGCGGATGCTGTCTTTCTTGATGATCAATTCGCGCTTGCAGCACTACACCAATAAGATAGTGGTCCGAGTCGACGTTGACGTTCGTGCCGTCATCAGGTTTGGGTTGTGGCTCCCTACCTATTTTGTCATTCATATCCCTCAGAATGATTTTTACGTCATACTGAGGACAGGTATGTAGTTCCCGTTCGGAGTTATTTTTAAAAAACTTATATAGGCACCCCTATAGGCCCGTTCACTCCAAAAATTTTACAAAAAGTTTTGTCCATCGAAGACACACATGTGTCTAAAATTTGAAGAAGATCGGGTTAATTTTTTAAAAATTTATATGGGAACCCCTGGAGCCTCAGGGACCGTTCACTCTAAAAAATTTACAAAATGTTTTGCCCATCAAAGATACATACGTGCTTAAAATTTAAAGAAAATCGGGTTAATTTTTTAAAAATTTATATGGGAAACCCTGGAGCCTGAGGGACCGTTCACTCCAAAAATTTTACAAAAAGTTTTGTCCATCAAAGATACACACGAGCTTAAAATTTAAAGAAAATCGGCTTATATTAAAAAAAATTATATGGACGACCCTCGTCCCTCAGGGCCCTTAACTCCAAAAAATGTACAAAAAGTTTTGTCCATCGGAGTTACACATGTAAATTCAATTTGAAGAGAATCGGTTGAACTTTTAAAAAATTTATATGGGCACCCTCGGGCCTCAGGGCGCAAAATTTTCATAGAAAGTGTTGTCACCGGAAATACACATGTGTTCATAATTTCAATAAAATCGCAAGATCTGACCAGCCACCAGCCAGCAAGCCACAGGCACGCGAAGGCCACATAGAGAATTTTTCGGTTACAAACTTTTATGTATACATCGACAAACGCCACACAGCCCTTTATTATTTGATAATAATCGCCAAAATATATCTTTTTAAGGTCGGTCCTATTTTAAAGTATTTTCTTTTTCCCACGCAACACACGCGCTACACGCGTCACACGCGCTACACGCGTCACACGCAAAATATATCAATTGGCTCTTAACAGTGAGCTGCTCACAAAATTTCAGCCCTCTATATCGGGTGAAAGGTGGTTAAAAAGGACCTAAAAAAATCTAGAAAATGGCGGCATTTCCAATCATCACACGCGACACACGTCAAAAGCGGACTAGACACTCACAAAGTAGTCGAAAATTCTGACAAAAAGAGCTCAAGTCAAGTTAAGTAAAAAAATTCAGGGCTGCTTTCTAATCCAACTTCTAACTTGTAACTTCCTGCGGACGATGATCACGTAAAACCATTTTCGTTCTCAATTAATTTTTTTTCGTAATTTCATTTTTTTTTCTCTTATTAGTTAGAAATAAATAAAGAAAACTTTGTGTTTTGCAAAATAGTAGTCCATATAATTGGAAACTCCAACCCATTTGGTAACAACCTCCATTCATGTTCAAGTAGAATGTAGAATTTTAACTGATCCGTTTACAAATATTATAACAATTACAATTAGTAGGTATCTTAATTAATTAGATTAGAAAAATATTTAATATACATACATATAAACACTTAACACATATTTCCACAGCAAAAATTTATAAAAAAAAAAAACCAACAACCAACAACCGCCAACTCAACAACTCAACAACAAAACCTGTCACATCTGTTTAAAAGAAACATTATACAATTTTCATACTTCTTTATAAATATATTGCTATAACTCTCATGCATATACCTACCTATCCATACAAACAACTGACCAATCTTCACTCAACATACACGTATCTCTCCTTAGACACAACCACCAGTGTAGACAAGTCGTAGATTTAGTTTATGATTTCCCATTTGTATAAATTTTAGTTTTGTATCTTATGATTTCCTTAGCTCTAGCTTAACTTGTGTCCAATTTTCCTTTCTATTGTACTCGTATATCTAACACGAAATCCATATTTATCTATCTATCTGTATAAAGTATATATATATGTATGCAATGCAACAAAATCCCTATTACTATTATAATCCTCTTCTTATTTTTGTATCTATGAATCTAAATTGTAATCTTAATTTGGACCAAATTATTAGCTTTGGCTCGATGCAGCGCTGCAAAATGTTAAGAAAATAAAAAAAATAAATTATTTTTCCTTTTACTTTTTTGTTTTGTGTATATTTCGCTCTTTTTCAAAGTAAAAAAGATGTATTTTGTACCGATAATGACTATGTAATGTAAAAAAAAATACTGTAAATGTTCTTTCTTAAAATTTTGTTATTTTCTTTTCCCCTATATATATAGCTATGTATGGCTGCTACGCCGCGATTGTGTATTGCCCCCACCCCTATAATATAATGAGTGTGTTTTCCCCGCTCGCTCGCCCGCCCACCACACGAAAAGACAACATAGTTACGATTTATGTTTATCCTAATTTTCAGTAGTTTTGATATAAATTAAAAAAAAATAATATTTTAGTTCGATTAGCAACAGCTTTTCTCCTCCACATAAAAGACCCACTACTTTTTCCTAATTTTTTTTCTTTTCTTTTCTTTTCAAAATATGAATTATTTCTCAATAATAATCAATAACTTAAAGAAAAATAGAAAAATGTACATACAAATATTTTAGGATTAGCTGTGCATATAGTTATAAAAGATTCCACTTCGCGGTGTTATATTTCTGATTTACTATGGCATTCAGAAAGGGTTCATTTTTCTAACCATTATGTCAATATCATCTGCTTAAGCCAGTACCTAGGTGGATTTATAAAACACTGTTTTGTTCACCGTTAAATCGGATCAATTTCTCTATCGCCAGGTTGAAGAGTCTATCTCCTCTTCTCAGCCTGCTACTGATATAAAATAGGCTTGGTAAATATCTAAATATCTTTACTTGGCTTGTAACATTGTTAACCAACAATCTACAAAGTCGTGTCAGCTTATTTTGGATGCCCAATTCTCTTATGACTTAAAAAGTTCTTCTCTGGCTTTTCTATTATAGGCGGCTTTAAGATATTTAAGTCGATGGTGTAGTGAGTTTTGGAACGCTGGGTATTTTTCCATCACCTGCATAAAAGTGAGCACATAATCAGTTGTTGATTTGCCTACGATGAAGCCACACTTGGAGGATGTATGTGGTTTTTTTGTTAAATGTACACACGCTGAACGGATTTGCACCCTTATATTGCTGGTTCCGCATGCTGTTATCGGCTGCTACAGTTGAACCGAAATAGTCAAAGGATTGCACTACTTCAAATTCGCGCTCCACTATTTGAATTGCGGGACTAAGGTTGGATCTTCTACTCGCAGACGTGGCCACCATGTACTTTGTTTTGCTCTAATTTATGTGCAGCCCCAGATTTCGTGCTGCCCGCTCCATCTGAATGAAAGCTCCTGTACAGCCCGTTGGTTTCTATCAACGATGTCGATGTCGTCTGCGTAAGCCAGTGTCTGAAATTAATTATATTATTGTTCCCCTAGCAGTTACGTCGAGAGTCTTGGATCACTTTCTCCAACGACAGGTTAAAGAGGATACAGGCCAGTCCATCCCCTTGTCGGAGCCCTGGTAAATGGGCGTGAAAGTGATCCGGATATTTTTACTTGGCTTATAACATTGGTCATGGTGAACCTACATAGTTGTGTCAGTTTTTTTTCGGATGCCGAATTCTCTCATGGCTTTATAAATTTCTACTCTGGCTATAGGCGGCTTTAAAGTCTACAAACCTCTCGTCCTGATATTATCGCCATTAGGCTCGTCTGACCATTGTATTGTATCAGCTATAATTTCTCGTTAATAAACCACGCAGTTAGAGAAAAACCTCCTATCAAGCAGTATGGCAGTACAGCCTTAACAATTTCTTTGGGAGAATTAACTGATCGCTATTGTTTCGTGATAGCAACGTGGATGCCGCCGCTGATGCAATCACAAATATCATCCTTATTGGTATGAGAGACTTTATCCCTTCCAGGAATAAGTCTATCAAACCAAAGGATGATGGATGGTATGACTCGAGCTGTAAAGAGGCTTCTATGATTAGAGAGGTATGTAAACCCTACAGAGGATAACCGAATAAATTTTAAACGAGTCAGAAATGCTTCCAATGCCAATTTACGGCGAGTCAAATTCGACTACGACCAAAAATTAAGGCAAAAAATACTACAATGTATCAAAGGTAGTAAACATTATTGATCATTCGTGAAATAATCAAAAATACAGCCTCGTAGTCAATTCCAACGCTCATTTATAATGACATTCCAGTTGTCAGCTCTATAAACAAGGGCACTGTTTTCTACGCATTTCGCAGCTAGCTCCACGCTTCCAGATTATGCATTGCTGCATCCTGCACCTCAGAGTATTGATTACTTTATGGGACAGATCTTGATTGGTACTCGTGCAGTTGCTAGAGTTTTAAACGATCTCAACACTCACAAATCCGCTGGTATTTCTGAAGAGGTGTTCTTCCAAGCTGGCATTACCATCGCGTAAGCTTTTCCATCTATCCGCGGAAAAATCTCGCAAATCTTGCGTTAACCAAAGGCTTCGTTCGAATGACCACATATTTACCGTCGCCAAAAACGCTCCGAAATGTTAAGGTTTTCTAGCCCGGTGCAAGAAATATTTCACTCGCTCTGATCTGGCTACTATCTAACTACAAGGCTTTTATTCGACCTAAACTTGAGTGCAATTGCCATATCTGGTCTGGTGCGCCTAAAACTACTTTGCATCAGCTCGATAGAATACGGTATAAGAGAAACTTTAATTACTCTGTGGTGTTCCCCAGGAAACGAATATTAGTCCTTTGCCTTTTAGAGTAATACATTATTTATCTCTCCCTCTTAGTTTTGGGTAAGCTTATCATTGAAAACCCAAAACCTTGGTTTGGATAATGTTCTTTCTGTTCGCTCCTCTGACTTATCACGAAACGTAAATTTTTAAACATTTAAAGAATACTTTTTCACACGTCCATAGACGAAAGTGACTGTTTCGTACGCTATAAACTAGCCTCGAAAGTAGCCCATAACAACACTAGTTATGTTATGATATAAACGTCTTTTGTTATTTACTACAATCTCACCGAACACATTGCGCATGAGCTAGAATTCTCTTTTGTTTGTCGTTTGTGATTTCTGCTTCTCTCTCGATTTAGCAAAAAAAACCGGTGTTGACGCGTGAAAAATAGCGTACATGACTCGCAGAAAAGTGCTCATCGTGCTTGTCAAGCTTCGACCTCGCACGATAAACTCCACTTTCCTTGCTCGTTCTGTAATATACTATACCAAAACAAGTTAAAGTGAATTTAAATTCTATGAATGAAATTTTGTGAAAATTTCAAAATCCGAAAATACTTCCTATAAAAACTTGAAAGTTGGCAACATGATATAGAATTTTTTCTTACTCTTCATCATCCTCAGTATTTCCGAAAATATTTGTTCTAAAATATTTATTTCTCTTTTTTTACCATATTAACCTTTATTTAGTTTTCTAATATTTGTAGTAAAAAACACATAAAACAAATCTTCTTCACACTATAACACTTGGTCACCAACACACCATACGCTCTCTATATAACCTTTTATCTTTCCCAACAACACACTGTAGTTGTACAAGAAATACACAATTTTTTTTTATTATTTTATTAAATATGTTTTCCCACTTTTTACAATGGAAATGTCCACCGTACCAAAGCCTTGTTCTTTGCGATTGTTCTCAGAACAGGCAAATCAACAAAAATTGTAATGCCATTTAAATTGACATGAAAATTGCTTGATAATGGGTGTTGGGTTACGTGGAAGTAAACCTTCGTTCGAGCATAACTATACCGTATACATATACATAAAAAAAAAAACCCTCCCATTGACCCAAATTTAAATCGAATCGAAACGAAATGATAAAAAATGGATACCACCGAGGCGCGTCATGCCGGAAAGAAAGAATGACTTTGTCTGTTTTACCATTAATGGCCATATCTGTCTGTCTGTCGAGGAGTATTCCAACCTACCAGCCATTCAGCCAGCAAGCAATCGCGTTTCTCATGTCCTTCGGTTTCTTTTCTTTTATTTGAATAACTGCTTCTCCTGCTCCTCCTCCTCCATATGTATTTATATAACTGAATTTGCAGGTGGAAGTGCGTCAAGTCAAACATGAAATAGGAACGACAAATCGATTAATAGTGAATGTGCGACATGGGTGAAGACCCAGACATACGGGTGGTGCCATGCAGCATGCAAAGGTGGTGTTAAAATATTTCTTTTTCTCGCACACTCTCCCTTTCGTTTATGTTGTATTCATTTTATGTGTCATGGATGACATACGGTTTAGGTTGCATTGGTTGACCCGGAAAATTGCCGAAAACAGAGTAAAAAAGAAAATACACCTGAATGAAAAAAGTAATCCTTCCTCTCCCATTTGAATGTTAATTCTCCTGTTATCCTTCGGGGGCGCACCTTTTTGGCAGTAGGCAAATATTCACTGCCATTATTCTGTGCTGTATAAACTTAACCCTCCCGATATAAATCCCATGTATAAAAATGATATATAATATCCCATGTTAAAGAAGGGATTAGCTGGCGTAAGCAGACAGGGTTATTTTTCATCATTTCGTTGAATGAAGCTGGAATTTTCGGTTGCCTGTTCTGCCCATTTTGTGCTATCGTCCACTATCAGCCGTGAGCTTAATTTTCACTGCATATATTTTCTCTCAATGATTAGGTGAATATTAACAGGAGATCCCTATAATCTAGAATATGGCTTTTTCAGGACCTTTTTCCTCTTCACTGAATATTTTTAAGTTGTGTTGTGTGCATGTGGATTAAGGTTGCATTCATTTGTAATACGTTTTCATATGAAAACTGATGGATTTTTTTTGTTTTTAGTCAACATTTTATCATATTTGGCTCTACAACCGGGATCCGGTCCTGGCCTCCCGCAAAAAGTCTCTCCACCGGTCTCGATTTCAAGCCGATGTTATCCAGTTTGGCATCCCTAAACTCTGGGCGTCCTCGTCTACGCCATCCTTCCAGCGTAGGCTTGGCCGGTCTCGCTGTCGTGTTCCATAAATCCTACCGCAAAGGACTTTCCGAGCAGGATCATCTTCGCTCATGCGAGCTAGTTGTCCTGCCCACCGGAGCCTACCGTGCTTAATTCTCTTCACGATGTCGACATCGCAGTAACGCTCGTAGATCTCATCATTATAGAGTCTCCGGAATCGTCCTTCCTCACATACGGGGCCAACAATTCTACACAATTCTCGAACGCGGTTAAGAAGACAGAATGCTTTTTGCTAAGCACCCAAGTCTCGGGTCGGGTCACTTTCTCCAACGCCTTGTCGGAGCCTGTTATAGATGTTGAATGGACTTGGTAGTGATCCGGATATTTTTATATTGGCTTATAACATTGGTCATGGTCAACTTACATAGTCGTGTCAGTTTATTTGAGATGTCTTTATAAAGTTCTACTCTGGCTACGCTATCATAGGCTGCTTTAAAGTCTATAAAAAGATGGTGTAGTGAGTTTTGAAACTCTAGACATTTTTCCATCACCTGCCTAAGGGTGTAAATCTGAACAGTTGTTGATGTTGTGAGGCCAAACTGGTATGGACCAATGATGACTAGCGTATGGGGCTATCCTGTCTTGAAGAATAGAGGAGATAATCTTAAACCACGATAATTGCTGCATATCTCCCTTCTTATGTATGGGGCACAGGATGCCTCTTCGCCAGTCTTCTGGCATAGCTTCTTCCTCCCATACTTGCACTATTATTTCATGAATTGCTTGGTGTAATGGGGGCGGCAAGTCTGGGAGGAAGAAGCTATGCCAGAAGATGCCTATGTCTATGCCTCCTATTTTTATCAGTTCCGCTGGGATCCCATCAGATCCCGGGGCCTTTTTATTTTTAAGCCGATTTATCGCTCCACTACCATATTTAGTACAATGACAATGCCTACAAGCAATAATTGTAAAAGACTTTTGTAAGGGGCAAGGTAGGTGATCTTAGTGGTAGGACCGTTTCCATGCAGCGATCCATTTCACCCTTTACTGTATGGCGCTTCCGCTTATTTGTGTTACGAGATCATTCAGTTATTGCGGGTAACACGAATAAGTTATATGTTGGAATGCCTAAATTCACTCATAATGTTCCTCTTTCGACAAAGCTACGGAAATTGTTTGCTTTTTACTTAGATTGTAGTTGTTAAGATAACTTAAAAATAGAGGGCGAATAGTTCGTGTCCATTATGAACATGAATTTGATAAGTGAAACATTATGATGTAAATTTTTTATATGGCTTCTGAGTCCTTTCGTCATTGTTCAAGTACAATTAAGGGACTTCTGACCAACATCGCAAAGGTTGGCACTACAAATTACAGTGTAACAACGTCTTCTTTGAAATCATAGTTGTTACTTAATATACGAGTATATATTTGAGAGTTTATCAACGCTTCTGGTTCCTTTGATTTCACGTGACATGGCAACTTAATTCGTATTGTATTATTAACCTCTCATTATGTATACATATGTATACTGCTAAGCTTTGAACAAATAACAGGCCATGACATCAGCAAATACCACTCCCAACATCATTATTCGACATTATTAATAGCACGCTGTACACACCATCATAGGCGCGCACATATTGTTTTCAGGAGGGTTTCAGGTTAGCTTTGGAAAATCGATAATTAGATTTCTTGACAGTTTTCACTTGACTTGAGTTAGTAAGTAATTTCTACAATGAAATTTCTACAATACATTATCGTATCGAAATCAATAGTCATATCCATATATAGAGTAACATAATTACAATAATTGATAAATAGCAAACTTCTAAGAAGGTATGGTCTCTTCTAGTTTGCTTAAGAAAATCGATCGACCGGCTTCTTTGCTCTTTTTTTTTTGGCTTCCGCTTTTGTACACTGCTTTGCGTGTCATAGCGGCAAGGTCTTTAAGTATTTCAGTTTAAGCTTCCCTTTTTTTAGATGCAATTTTCACGAATATCGGCCGGTAATCAGTTGTTACATCTCGAATAAATTATGTCATGTTACTATTGGCTAAGGAAGGTAGCTAGCTGGTGATCCTTGCAGCACTTGCGAAGTCCTCAATTAGCGCCATTTTGATACTACATAGCTCGAGAGAGGTATTTGAGAGAATTAAATCCAGCCTGTAGTGCTCAAATACGAGATTAAGTCTGAGAAACCATGTCGGAAACATGGTTTACCTAAAGTACGGAGTCTAGGCCATGCTAGGGCTGGACAACTTCAAACAAAGTGTATGAGGGTTTCTTTCTCGTTTTCATTCTCTGCTGCTCACTGGCCAGTTACCTGTGCTAATAGGCACAACTTTGGCAATATCCTTCAGGATTCTTGATATCAACTCGGTGGCTTTCCTTTTCTTGTAGGATGGCGAAACCATTATGGATATGTGGCGAAATTCGACAGACTTATCCACCTTAGTTGTGAGCTATTAGTGAAAAAGGAGAAAATTGGTTCCTTGACTTATTGGCCCGGTGTCCATAGTGACACCATTCTTTGCCAATTCGTCCGCACTCTCATTTCCCTCAAGGTTATTGGATTTTTGGGTGATCGAAGCCAATTATTCTTGGCTTTATTTACCAAGTTTCGAGTTTATGGTGATCGCATGTATCGTCTTTATGGCGGATTGACTATCAACGCATGTGCCAAATTTTCCGATTTGTGCGTTACTAAGCCTTAGTGCCTGCCCTGCAGGCAATTGCTAGGATCTCCGCCTGGAAGGTGCTAGCTGAATCGGGTAACATGTATGACCTTAACAGATTAAGATCATCCAAAAAGATAGATGAACCGACTCCATCCTTCATCTTTAGTACCTCTTTACTTTACCATTTTTGCCGTTTTCCCCGGTAGGAAACTCGCCCAATGGAGGAGTTGAAGCTACGTTTGGGGAAAGCTACTCAGTAGATGATGGTATCATACCTTCAGGTACTGTATGCTGTATATTACAGTGCCCATATGGTATAGTAGCAAACCTCCCAGGTTATTATTATTATTTATAATTATAAAAGGTTGCACTTGTGCACTGCAACCTTGAGGTCTATTGCGCGTCCCTGATGTTTTACCACATTATGTGATTATGTGGAACTGAGCCCCTCGTGAACGCCACCACATCTGATAATGCGATTGGTCTGGCATTCGGCCAGGGAACTGTGTGCGCCTTGAAATTTTTTATTAAACCACCCAGATACTCTGAGGCGTACTGCACTGCATGTCGCAATATACTTGAAATACATATCAGGAGGTAGTATGTGTAAGATTGTGTTAAGGGCCTCAATCGGACATGACCATAGAACTCCTGTGATGCCAACTGCTGCTGATCGCTGTAATCTGCTGAGCTTAGTGGTATTGTACTTCTTCCTCATCGCTGACCACCAGACTAGCGATTCATAGGGAATAATTGATCGTACAACAGCCAGAGTGCCATCCTTGGTTGAAGGCCCCATTTCATGCTGAAATCAACGCATGCTGTCCTATCCATGTGCTCTATGTTAGTCTTCCAGCTAAGCTTCTCCGAAATTGTTGGCCCTGGGGATGAGTACTACGAGTATTGGCTTATAGTATCGTCATATTGGCTTTACAACCGGGGTCCGGTCCAGGGTACTATATCCTATCCCCTAAGGGTGAATAGCTGATAAATTGTTAATTTGTCCGGTATGAAAACACACTGATATGGACCTATAATGTCTATGTCGTGTGACGCTTTCCTATCTTGTAGGATAGAGAAGATAATCTTATAGGTGGGACTCAATAACATTTAACCACGGTGATTGCTGCATGTCGATGGTTTCCTTTTTTATGTATGGGCCTGTTCTCCATCCATTCTTCTGAACTTATTTCTTTCTCCTCCCACAAGTGCACTTTTACTTCATTAATTATATTGTGTAGTATAATCCTTTCAAACACATATTTTTCAGTGACTTATTGCAGGATAACTGATGGGATAAGTTGGCCCCTCTTGCTAAACTTGTAAAAGGACTAGCGTCTTTCATGCTGCAGCCCAGTTTGCTCACCTTTGTTCAGATCGAGACAGCTTCACCCTAATTTCTCTTCAAGGCTTTGAAAGCGGAATTGTAGTTTGTGAACTTAACCGCTATCGTTGGTTTGCTGGCAATTATATTAGCATTAGAGAGAGTTTAGCTTGGAATAGTGGTAGCTCTGGTGGAGGTTAATGTTTTAAGAACTCTTTTGCAATATCGCAAAAGCATATTTTTGCCTGCTATTGCAGTAGTAGTGTTGCGCTTACTGAACAATTACCGCATTACCTACACGAACTCAAACATTTACTCAAAGTTATTGTACTGTGGCCGTGTGACTTTTTTCCCATTTCCAACTTGATAGCCGCCAATATGATTCCACTGATTTTTTACCTCATCGTATACATCTTTGTAAGAAGCTTAGTTGTCAAAATCGACAGTGTTGCGGGTTAAGAGAGTGTTATTTCGAAACAACTGCAATTTTTTATTATTTTTTTTTCATTTATTATTTAAGTAAATTTTTTTTTAATAAATAAAATTTTAAAGCATTTGAATTAATACGAGTACTTGTTAAACAAATGCTCAGAATTAAAAAAAAATATATTTAATTTTTATGTTTAATTAAAGCCGTGAGTATATACGTTCGTAGCATCGATGCATCGGAAGGTAAAGAAAATCGGTAAATTTTACAAACAAAAAACAATAATTTGGTGTTAATTTTTAAGTTTTATTCGAAAAAATTCGTTTTTTTTTGTGTTGTTGTAAAATATGTATATATTTCAAGAAAAAAATATGAATGTGTGATTATAAGTACAAAATTAGTAGATAATTGGAAAATTACTTTTTGAAAAATTTCAAAATTCCATTATTGGTAAGGGATTTGTTGTATTTTGTTTTTCTTTCTTAAATACGATAATAATATATTTTTTTGGGTTTGATATATATATATATAAATTAATAAATTTAATAATAAGTATTTATTTAAGTTAAGTATAGAATATAGCATTTAAGTGTAGGCTACCTTAGGATATAATCTGGAGTAAAGGACAATGGACTAACATCTTCTCTGGATAACACCGTTCGCCCCTCGAACTTTCCAAATCAAAATATGCTTTTTAACACATTACTTAATCACAGCTTTTTAAGCTTTTTCTTCTTCTGTTTGCCTTAAATCGTTTATTTCTATGTATAAATGTATAGATGCATAGGTACTGTGGGATAAAGCGTGAAGAAAAGCAAAAAGTTTGGATTAATTTCTTTTGCTTTTCGTCCTAAAAATTAATTGCAATATTTATTTAGCTTTTAATATTTAGTAGCGAAATAAAAACTTTACTTTACTCATAATGAAATATCATGCTATATCTCTGTCTTATTATCGAACACAACTATCCGATAACACACCTACACCCCACAGTCATGTGTATCTACTTCTCTTTTACTTTAATTTCTCTCTCTCGAATACTAAATACTTAATAAATAACATTTTTACAATTTTGAATAATATTTCTATTAAATTATTTATTACATTATTGAAATAAATTTAAATCCGATGATTTATTTACCGAATATTACAAACAATTTTTTTTATGTTTTTTCTCTCTTCATTTTTTTACCTTTAATTTCACCTGTTCGCCTGTGCTATGTATTGCTTCGATGGATGGTCAACACACACACACACATATATATATATATAATAAATATATAAAAATACCTATTTTTATATATATAAACAACAAAATTGCTCGTCAACTTCGACACACGCAAAAAAACCGAAAAAAAAAACTTATCTTAATTTTTGAAAATTCACTTTAATGCTCTATCGCTTTTTCATAAATATAAAATAATTATTTTTTATAATGTAACATATTATGGAAAAATTAAATGTCATCGTAATATTTTTTTTTTATATAAAATTATCAACAACAACAACACCAAACCCGCTAAATTGGCAATTGCATTTTTTTGGTGGAAAACGAAAAAAAAAATTAAATTTTTTATTAAAAATAAAAAACATAACTACTCCAACAACAACAACCACAACAACAACAACAAATTCTAGACTGCACCCGTTTCCGCTGCTAATATGACACACCCCATCCAAACGCCTGGGGGTGCACATCCACCAAACGCTGTTGCCATTGGCCATCCACAGGAGTTGGGAAAGAAACGGGCAGCTGAAAATGACATGTTTCAACTGGTATTTGCCTTTTTTCTTTTATTTTGCAAAAAATAAGATTAACATTTTTAACAAAATACATTTTTCTGTGTGTAGAAGATATCTAATCGTAGTTTATAACCAAATTGTTGCAGCTTGCTGTTTGTTTTTCTTTTGCTCTGTGTTTTCGTTTTACATTTTGGAGTTTAATTTTTGGTTTTAGTGAAAAGTTTAGAACATTTTTTTTTCTTCTTTCATTGCACATTAAGTAGATTTTTCATTTGTAACTGAAAAGAGACACAAAATTTCAATATTATCCAATAATTCAGTTTGAATGTCGAATGGGTCGAATAATTATTAATTGCTCGAAAGTTAAATCTCTGAGAGGAGATTTCTATTAATTTTAAACTTTCTTGGATGCGCTCAGATCTCCACGTTAACTTCTATCAATCAGCCCACAACTTTCTGATGAAACATAGAATGCAATGCTTAAGCCAGTCAGTTTGAATGTCGAATGGGTCGAATTATTAATTGCTCGAAAGTTAAATCTCTGAGAAGATATTTCTATTATCTTTAAACTTTCTTGGATGCTCTCAGCCGTTGAAATAGCCATTTGTAGGCCACCTCTCCTTAAATTCAACTGCAATACTGGTAGCGGTCTAAATGCACAGCAGTTTACCCTCAAGCCCATATTCCGACTTTCAGGTAAGTTCGAGAATATATGGAATGCTTTGCCACGCTGTTTTGCAACGAGCCGTAGGCATTCAAAACACAAGCTCACAGACATCTATTCTTTTCCGCTCTTTTGCCTTAACGCCCATGCTGTGCGAAGCTTATAGCCGAACACTATAGGGGTGCAAACCCCTTTACGCGTGCGCAAAATATAAAAAAGATTTACTCAAAGCTAGTGACGAGTTTCTGCAAAACTACGCAGGACAATTTAGTTTCTCGTTCTACTTTCTGAATGGCTTGATAATGGTCAACTGTAAGCCTTTTGATTATTGTACGTGACTGAATTTATCAGTAGATAAAGACCTCATAAAAAAAAAGGTGTAATGTGGTGCTTGGCTCAGTGGTAAAGCGCATGGCTACTGAGCAGGGGTTCGTGGTTCGAATCCCAGTAATACCAAATGTAATTTTCACGGGGTCCCACCCCTCTCGCGAATGGGTGACAAACATTCCAAGAGTAATAACTTGTCACGGAAAGCTTCTCAATTTGCCGTTCGGATCCGGCCTTAAATTGTAGGTCCCCTTCCATTTGTGTCATGCACAACACAAATGGCCGCGAGAAGCTAGACGCACCGAATATTATTAATATATTATTACTGTGGTGCTTATTTCAAGAGGCATGAACCACCAGCCTTAGACACCTTATTGAGAATACTTTCGAAACTATTTTGATAGAAGGTATTCGATTTTGGTTCTCCCAGTACAGTCGCGTGCCACAAGTCTTTATCATATTTGGCAATCAATCCGGGTATTCTTCTGGCCTTCCTGACAAAGAATTTCTCTACCTGTCCAGATATTGACTTGATGTTATCCAGTTTGGCATTCCTAAACTTTGGGCGTTCTGGTCTACGGCATCCATTAAGGCATGGTCAGCCTCGCAATCATGTCCCATAAATCCTGTCTCAACGAAATTTCCGGTCAGTATTCTCTTTGCTCATGCCAACTAAGTGTCCTGCCGATTTTTTACAAAAAGTCTTGTCTATCGGAGATACACATGCGTATAAAATTAGAAGAAAATCGGGTATTTTTTTTGTATAATTTGTATGGGTGCCCACCGACTCCGAGGCTCAATCACTTCCAAATTTTTACATAAATTGTTTTCCATCGGATATACAAATGCGTATAAAACTTGAAGAAAATCGGGTACATTTGTAAAAAAAAAAATTTGTATGGGAACCCTTCGACCCCGATCCCCAAGGGGCCCCAAATTTTAACAGAAAATGTTGTCATGGGAATTACACATATATGCAAAGTTTAAATAAAATCGGGCTATAGGAAGTGGGTTAAAAATTGATCACAAGATTTTACAACCCAGCCGGGCAGCCAGCCACATTGAACAACAAAGTATACAACGATAATAGGAAAGCATATTCATCTTTCCGGCTACAGATCCGTACGTAATGATGATTGTTGTCGGTGTATACTTAGTGATGTCCTACAACCGTCTACCTCACATGCATATGTATTGGTCCCAAAACATATCCTTGGGCAATACATCTATTCAGAATTGTATCAGTCGAGATCGGTTTCTTTGTCTTTCATCAAAACTATATGTGAATAACCCAGAAAAGCCGTCAGATGCTTCAAAAACGTGCTACGTTATGTATAAAGCACAGCTTTCAAAATTTGCCGGACCGATAGCGTGTACCAATCAATAGACATTCAAAGGCAGGTCTTTTTGAAACAATATACAACCCGCTGAAACCAATCAAGAGAGGCATCAAGATTTGGGATTCGACTACTGGGTATAGCTATGACCTTAATATTTACTCTGAAAAGGAAACAGTTCAGTCCGAAGGTACACTAGGAGAACCAGTGGTACGGAAGCTGTGTTCTACGCTCGCAAATCCTTCAGCGGTTATATGTTGTGTTCGCTTTTTCAGTACGTTGAACATAGCACAAACTCTGGAGTTCAGTTTAGTGGGAACAGTAATGAAAAATAGGAAATTGCTACCAAATCTTGGTAGCAGTATGCATGCAAATTTAATAATAACGGATGCATGGTATGTAAATGGCAAACGACACTAAAGAATTTATATTGATTAACGATTGCCACACTGATAGGGAAGCAACCGTACAAGGAACAAATAAAGAAGGTGTCGCTGTCGAAATTCCATGTCCTGAGGTCATTGCTTTCTATAGCAAGCATATGGGGGATTCCTCACGAGATGATCCTGACAGGAAATCAAGAAAATGGTGGAAGAGAGTGTTTCAAATCTTCTAATGGTTTTCGTATCCAATTCTTGGATTCTTTTTCAAGAAATACCCATCGCTGAAGATACCTTTGAGATTGTTGATCAGATAACCATCTTTGTGTGTGCAGTATGTAAAACGCGTGCCAAAAATATTGGCGACCTTTGTTTAACGATGTTTTGAACGTCGTAAGTAAAACCATCTAGGAACTTTTGTTCCTCTTCTTAAAAAACATAAGCCTTCTTTAACTAACTGCTCTTTTAATAAAGCACAATGATCCTCATAAACAAGTCAAATTCATAGGCTTAGACATAGTTTCTTGAGAAATCTATGAAGTCAATATCAAAACAGGACCCATGGTCTTTCTATACTTGCTAAGATGATCAGTTAAAAATTTGGAAAATTAAAAAGGAATCCCTTAAGAGCGATTGTTCGTCTTCCCCTTAAGATGTGAATCCAACGATTGTATAAAACGGGTCGGAAAAGTATGAGTCCTGACTAAGTTTTCATTGCAGTTCATTAAAATGATTTAGTTGTGTTTCAGTGCTGCTGCACAAATTCAAATTAAGAGAGCGATGTGAGTTAGTTTTGTAAATCATTTTCTATGAATATTTATTGTGTCTCAATTTTCCAATGTGTTGTCTTGTTGTTTGTATTTAAATGTAATTTAGTTGAAACAGAAACAGATGCAGAAATGCAGAAATTTTATTTTTTTATTTATTTCAAAATTTGCATGTCGTATTTTAAAATTAATTTGCTCGCTTCATTACTTTAATATCTAGGAATGCTTTCTATTGAAAACAACTGTATCAAAATTTATCTTTATCTACAAAAAAAAAATTGTCTCCCTTAGAAATTACAAAATGCTTCTGTATACCTAGTCCCTGATTAAGATAAGACACCGCCTACGAATTCCTGTGACTATGTTATACACTTGCGAATTCTGTAAATTATAGTTTGTACATTGAGTTGGCAACGCGTTTCGCTTTGTGTTGCACTACACGCACGCACGCGTGAACAGCTCGTTTATTAACTAGCGTTATTTAGTGGCAACTAAATTGAATATTTTTTCAAACATAGAACATTACGTTCTTTTGTTCAACCTAAAGCCCTAAAACTATTGAGCTTTGAATTCTTTGACACCACAGAACTGATTTTTCCTATTTTGGTACATGTTTGGGTTCGTTTCAGCTTAGCTGCTGCTTTCTTACCCTTAAATTTTAATGTATTTAACTCGAAAGTGATAAGAATGTTTTATAGATGTACCCATCGTATCAAATACAACCAACAATGGCTAAGATATGTACAATGGACAATTTTATTCACATGAGCCATGTGTCTGTAATTAATTACTCGGTAGATCAATCAAACGTCAATTCTGTGTTAGTCATTTTAATTAATGCTTTCCTACTTTACAAACAATACTCATTGGCAGCAGCAAGGACCTTAAAGGAAATTAGTTAAATATGCTTCAAATATTTCACATTGCAACACTCATACAGGACATTGCTGATGTTTACTTGCACAACGGCAAATGATGCAACTAAACTATGCCATCCATTAGGGTTAATTAAAGTGAGATAAATTACAGGGCGAGAGAGAAATAGAGGCTGCACATTTAAGCTATTAATTGGGATATCTGGAGTTGGGATATCCCGGTTTATGTATCATCATACTCGAACATATTACTCAGTCATTTTGTCGCATACCCCTTCTCGTAATACCTCAGTGAGTACTAATAATCAATCGATGGATTATGATTAATAAATAATTGCTTCCTGTTGAGAAGTCTCTGCATATCCTGCCTGCAGCTTAGCTTTTGTTAATTTAACTGATGTACAGCTTCATCGATGGGAAATTCGGACATTGCACAACTGATTAACTTCGCACATTAAATCAAGTAACTAATAGGCATGCTTCACTCCAAATGCGTAATTGAACATTACTCGTAAAGTGTTGTTCCTTCATTCCTCCAGTTGTTCTAGTGATTCTATAAATGCCATAGTTTGGCACATTGTTGAAACAATCAAATCGTTCATTTTTTCTAACATTTCCGACTAGATTTAGATCTTTTTTTTAATTTCTAGTTTGTCTAATTCTTTGAAGGCGTTAATTATATCACAAAAGTTTTGTTTCAAAAATCAGATATGCATTGCTATGCTATGACAATTTACGACACCTGTCGTGATAAAAATGTAACCCTCAGTCACAATGACATTCCAGTAGTCTGCTCTAAAGATAATGCAAATTTGCTTGCTGAATATTTTGGAGCTAGCTCCTCTTTTCCTCCTTTCTTATGAGTATCACGCACTCTATGGAACATATCTCCTTTCGTTATTCTACAGTTCCTAGAGTTATAAGTAATCTCAGCATCCGTTGGTATAGACTCTAGATGGTATTTCCCAAATAGTTCTGAAGAGGTATTCCTACTTCCATCTATATATTCTATCACATTCTTCTGAGTAGTTATTTCCGAGTAGTTAAAAAGCAGCCTTTGTCTAGCATGTACCAAAAAAAGGGAATCGTCATTTATATATTCGTACTGACCCACCCATAGCACTTGATGATGACGATGATGATGAAAAAAGGGATTCTACCAATAGCACTGCGACCCATAAGGATCTATTGCGCCCACCCTAACTAGTGCTAGTCCCTATAGCACCCCCTTCATACCAATGGCTCTTATGAACCTAATGATATGGTAATCAGTGAATGCCAACCAGACTCTGAGATCACGTGAGTTCCCTAGTAGCCATTTGTCAGATCGTTGCTCCGCATTCATTGAGAAGGTGCGACGGGGTCTCCTTTGTTTCCCCACAAAGCCTTCTGCCACTGTCTTCTAGTTTTACTTTCTTTAGGTGCCCATTCAGTCTACAATGTCCTGTTAGGAAACCCGTAATGATTCTTGCATTACTTCTACTTAGTCCCAATATCGAGAGAGACCTCTTCCCCATCATTTCCTTTGCTTGTCGTAGACCTGGGAGATCCCATCTTACGGAACCAGTTGCTTTACCTATTCTGCGTATCTCCTCCCGCATTATGCGGTACCATATGCCACAGAATGGTTCTGGCCCTACAAGCGGAGTTTCTGCTCCTTTGTTAGCGGGCATATCTGCTCCTTCATTTCCTTCTATGCCAGCGTGTCCTGGAACCCAGTACAAACGTACGTTGTTTACTTCAACAAGTCTGTTTAGCTTCGCCTTACACTCCTCCACCAGTCTTTACGTGATGTGGAATGCATTTAGGGCTTTTAGCGCAACTTGGCTATCTATCATGATGGCTATTTCCTGCCTCACTTAGTTTCTCTCCAGATTAAAGTGAGCTCATCTTTCGATGGCGTGTACTTCTGCCTGGAATATGCTCGGGTACTGCCCCATTGCTTCAGAGTATTTGGTTCTTGGCCCATGGGCTCCCGCACTCGTGCCTTCTGCTTTCTTTAATCCATCCGTATACCACTTAATGGCTGGTTTCAGATCTGAATTCCTTCTTGGTGCTCATTTTGACTTCAAAGGTTTTCTTAAATTCAAGCTTTTGCACCATGTTGTCACAAGGCATGCTGGCTGACGGAACCTGTTTGGTAAGAGATTCCCCTAATGCCCTTGCCCTAACGTCCGTGAAGCAGCCTACCTTGCTTAAACGTAACTTGGTTTGGAATAACGATCATTGTGTACATCCAGTGCATTATCCTGGGACTAACCCCCCAGGAATTTCCTGCCACCCTTCTGCACACCATAAGTACTCTTTCGGATTTTTTCTCTACTGCCTGTTGGTGCTTATTTCATAACAGCAGTCTACTATCAAATATCAGTCCCAGGTATTTAACATCTGTGCTGATAGTAATCTCTTCTCTATTGATAGTAACCGGGTGCATTCGCCCCAGTTTCCTTCTATTGGTGAAGGGTAACAGTGTGGTTTTGTTTGGGTTCAACCTAAGTCCAACTTCTAGCTACCGTCCATAGCACTTACTTTCTTTCTAACTAAGCGTTTCCATGATACGCTGATGAGCCGGGCGCAGCTTGTCAAATATCTGGAATCACGACAACTCCTTAATGGTACTGGTGATCTCACTGAAGACTGGAATCATTACAAATTCGGTGAAAATAAAGTTGCATCCCTTCGATATTGTTTGGGATGAAAATCAGATCAAATGCGTGCTTATGAAGTCAAAGAAAAACTGCTTCAATGGACTACTATCGAACCATTCGCTTCAAGTATTTTTTTCAGCACCTTAATGCGGGTGTTCCTCAGGGCTGTGTTTTATCGCCGCCACTTTTTATTTTTTCTTATAAACGACCTGCTACTATAAATGCCAAAAATAAAAAATGCTGTAAATTATATTGGCAATAATGCAAAAAGCCCTTTAGGTGATAATTATAATATTATAATAATATTTGGCGCAACGGCCCGTCGTGCTGCAGAGTCTAGCTTGTCGCGACAGCATTAGAGCTGTGCGAGTTATATTTTTGCACACAAATGGAAGGTACCTACAATTTAAAGTCCAAAAGGCGAATAAAAAAGAATTATTATAAGGAATGCATTGATTTTCCAATGATTCGCAGTTTTGTGACTGACAAGTGTGAATAATTTTTTTTGCAATATAAGATATCCGTTAGCGAGCTTTGATTTTTGATTAAAAGAAATATTTTTCAATATCTTACAAAACGCACTACTGATGTGAGAATCTAATTGATCTGCGAACGCATCTGATAATGTAAATAAATACATTTCTTCATTTCTTTAATTAAAAACACAAATAACAGATAAATAAAAACCATAAAAAACTCAGAAATTCTTTGAAACGCTTTTGTCAGTTTTATTTGGATTAGTTTTTATTTTGCGCTTTTCCATTAATTCTCGTTCGTATATGGTATCCCAGTTGCCAGATGCAAAAGCACCCACCATCACAGCATTTTCGGAAGAATAGCGAAGAAGATACTTTCAGTAGCAGAGCACCACACATCAGATCCAATCCCATTTAAATCTGAATCTATGAAGAGTGAAAATAAAACAAAAAACTCCTGTATATTAATCATATCTATTTATATATGTATATATAAAAAATATTTATGATTTCTAAAATATTCTTCAATATTTACTTATACATATTATGTATTCTATATAAGCAATTTTTTATATATCTATATTAGGTAATTTTATCATAAAATTAATTAGTTATTAATCAACCTATTGTTGACTCTTGTTAGAGATATTTAGATATTTAGATAACAAACAAAAATAACCAAAACTAAAAATCCTGCCATTACCTTGAGGTAATACTAATACAAAATGTTCTCTTCTACCATTTTTTTCTCTCCTTCTCTTTCGTTCACCAAACAAAAAACACACAAAATACGCACACGCGCGTCTTTATTCTCCTTCACTCACTGTCACTCGCTTGTGTGACATGTGACGTGACTTGCGTGCGTGCGCAATCAAAAACTTCAAATCTCAATTGAAAACCAACAAACATCCGAACCGAAAACTGAACCTCCTCAACTCACGCACAACACATGCCCTGCGCACAGATGGATGTAAAAACGGTTGGTTCATTTTACTATGAAAATTTCGTAAGTACTTCAAAATACTCCATTAAAAAAAAGCTGCTACACCACACACACACACCCAGCGATAGATAGTTATCATAGAAATGTACACTAAGTTTTTTTTTATTAAGTTTTTTATCCTAAGAAAGTTTACTTCTTTCTAAATGGTTTTTCAATTTGAACGCCCCATTTTCCCAATAGGATTTCTCTGCTATGCATTAACTTAGCAGCGGTTTCTTCGACGTTCCAATTCTTCAATGAAAATTACCGTTTGCAAATTTTTAAAAAATGTCATCAAAGTTTGGGTTCGATTGCAATTATTTTACGTAGAGTAACACCAGTAATTAAACGTCCAGTGGAAATATGTTAGTCAACTTTTATGCACTTATGGGCGTCGCTATGGATACTGGCTCTATGGAGTAGGTTAGCTGTCCAATGAGCTTAGTCAAGGAACAAATTCTCTCCTTTTTTAATACTAAGTCACAGCTCAGGTGGAGCAGTCTGTCGAACTGCGCCATATCGAGATCAATGTGGCCATCCTTCAGCAAAAAGAAAACCACCGAGTTGTTATCCAGAACCCGGAAGGATATTGCCAGAGTTGTGGCTATCAGCTCAGGGTGCTCAGTCATGCTGCTAAGTTGGGAATACCGCACAACAACTTTTGCAGAAATTGCAAAGATGAAAATGAGAAAGAAACTCTCATACACTTCCTCTGAAGTTGTCCGGCGCTAGCAGGGTCAAGACGACTCATTTTGGGTAAACCAATTTTTTTACGACCTGAAAGAGCTCTCGGATTACAGGATCATCGACTTGATCTCACACCTGAACGCTACAGACTGGATTTAAAACCATGTCCTTATCCATGCTAGAACCTTTGAGTTTTGTGGCATCAAAATGGCGCATACTTGCGCTAATTGAGGACCTCGCAAGCACAGCGTGGACCACCACTCTACCTACCTTTATGCACTTCATAATGCTCGGGTTCCAACCAGACAATCGGGAAACAAACACAAGAAGTGCTGCGATTATTTGTTTTTTGACAAGGACTCGGGCCTGCAACCATATAAAATCCCTTTGACCCAAGGGCTGAAGCTAGACGATCATTATTTCAGGGATTGTGCCCTAAATATGGGTAAAAGCGATCCCCCAAAATCACTATGAGCGATGGGGCCTATTTTAGGTTGAAAAGCTTAACTTGTAAGCTAAATAATAATTTTTTGGTCAAGTCAGCAACCCCAAGTCATTCATAAATAAATAGCCAATAGCATTTAGACTAAGAGAAAAATTGACTGGTTGGTGCGGGTTTCATTCTGGAGGGGTCATTGGCTCATACTTTTTCTACAATGATGCCTGCAATTAAGTCATAGTCAATGGAGATCACTGCCGGACCATGTTGACTAACTATTATTGGGATAAATCGGTTGACTTGGAGCATATGTGGTTTCAATAAGACGGCGCCGAATGCCCCACAGTTGTCCAAATAATTGAGTTAGTGCAGCTGAAGTTCGGCGACCGTGTTATTCCCAGAAATAAACCAGACAATTGGCCGTCAATCGCCTCTAGATTTTTTTCTTTGGGGCTTTGTGAGCTCCTCGATCTATGTCAATAAGCCATAGAGTTTAGGCGACCTTAGGACCAACATTGAATATGATATTGCCCGACGAGTTATGCGAAAACGAAATTTGATTCAGTGAATTTACTCGTGCAGTCGGTTCCATGGAGGACATTTGAATGATGTTGTTCCATAAATAATGGCAAAGATCGTACACTATAACCCGAAATAAAGAAAATGTCAGCTAATCACAAGCTGTTTTTTTTTTTTGTATAAAGCAAAATGGGTAGCTCCTAATGAAAAACCATTAGTTGAAAAGTTACACTTTTTTTTTTGTCACTCTCACTTTCTTCTGTATATATCACCGAATCTGCATGTGGAATTTTGAAAGCCTTTTTAATTTTCAAAAAAATTATAAATCTTATATGAATTTTTGAAATAATTAATTCCCTTTATATTCAAATATTCAATTAATATTCTTTGGTCTAAAGGACATAATCTTAATAATTAAGTTATTAATTTAGATTTATAAAAAAAATGGGTTAAAATTAAGAAATATAATTTTCTCAAATCTTTGAGGTTCAATCACTTGACTACCTCAATTGCTTAGTTCTACGAAAGAATCATTCTTTACCTTAAAGCAAAAAGGGTCAAACTTCGATGAGTAATGAAAATTTCATATCTGCATTTTAAGCACTTTTACTGCAAATCTTCCTATGGATCTTTTTCGTAACTTATTTCAGCTAAAAATGTAGATTCCCCCCTCTTTGTTGCAAGGTATAGAGCATTTATCATTCTCAGTATAACATCAGCTAACTGTCTGTTTTTTATTTCATTTGTAAGTCATTAAATTTTTTATTTTATGTTTATTGTGTACATTTTTTCGATGTATCGCTAGATAAAAAAACATTTAATTTTTTACTAGACTTACTTGGTTTTTCTATGCAAAAAAGTACATTTATTTATTTCAAATTAAAATTTAGTGGAAATGTAACATAATAAGGGTTAATGAAAGTAGATTTTTTTTTAAAAAAAATAAACGAAATACAAACTGTCAGATTGTGATCGTCAGAAAAGTCAACTCACTTTCAAAAGAAATGCTCGCCAAGCGTTTCAATGTGATGCCAGCTTTTTGATAAATCAAAGTTCTATTAAAGTCCTGTGGCGTAAAAGAAGGGCAGTCATAAGTCCTAACATGTTTTTGAAATATTATCACAAAAGCATTCACACTTTGGTATGAGTAGTTTTGGTGACAAACTCTAAGCTGTGGTACAGGCTCGATAAAATCTGCACACAAAAAAAAACCCAAAACATTGGGTTGATGCTTGGCTGAACCCGAGCACACACAGAAGATACGAAAACCGTATGCCGACAACTAACACACATCCACACATGTGCAATTTTCCTGACTCACAACCGCACATGTGCAACTTTCCTGACACATTACTGCACATGCAGAATAAGTCAACAATCGTGTACTGGGTAATGAACATACAACCGTACATGTGTAATAGCTGGCAGCCAGACGATAGTAATAGCCAAACAACCGCACGCCTATTAAGATTTTTGTCCTGAATATATGGGAAGGCATAAAATTCCCATACAGTTGCATACGTCGCAGCACGGTTTTCAGGAGCATTTAACGTGATAAGTCTAGTCTGGGCATTCATGTGAAGCACAGTTCTTAAATGAGTCTTTAATGGTACGATATCAAGGGTTCTTCTCGATGCCCAGAAAGTCTTAGTTCAATTGTGCCCGCTGACACTTATGACAAAAGGAAGAGCATTACTTGAAGAAGCTGGCCTACTCTCAAACTGATATTAGTAAAGAATTCTGCAGAGTTTGGAATCAAGATCCTTTAGCAAAAATTTGAGCTTATGGAATCAATATAACCCTGCTTCATAGGATCCGAAACCATCAGATCGTCAAATTAAAGCTATGTTGGGATAAAGACTCACCGCCTTAATACTGGTGTTCCTTAAGACTCTGTTTCGTCTCCCACATGGAATTCAAGGCATTGCTTTACTGACGACATCATTTTTTGCAAATAATGCTTATTGTTGCTCTTTGGAAGTGGGACTAGACTTGACCGAACCATGTGTACTGCATTGCTGAATCTGAATCGGTCTGAATCGGTTCACCATTATAATGATAACGCATATGCATAACTTATGGTCTTCAGTGTCTCAGCGCTATATCGTCACGTTTGGTATTTAATTAATTTGGCTGGGTCCTATCCTATTTCCAACATAATAGTAATAATAATAATAATATTTGGCGTGACAGACCGTTTGCGGTCCAAGGCCTAGCTTCTCCATTTGTGTTGCGGATGTATATTTTTGGAAACAAATGGAAGGGACCAACAATTTAAGGACGGATCCGAACGGCGAATTGAGAAGCTTTCCGTTACAAGTTATTACTCTCGGAACGTTTGTCACCCATTCGCGAGAGGTGAGACCGTGAAAAATAATTTTGGTATTACTGGGATTCGAACCACGAACCTTCTGCTCAGTAGCCATTCGCATTTCCACTGAGCCACGGGAAACATAACGCGACTTTATTATTAGGTAGGTATAGGTAAGGTACTATTCCGGCTTACGCACCTCATAAAAGATATAAAGTTCCAATATCTTTATGATTAGTATTATGACACATCTGTAGTTACATTTCCACTAAAAAATAAATAAATAAAATTGAGTTTTTACTGCTTTTTTAAGTTGATTTCGGGACAATCAGTTATTAAAACTTAACAACAGAAACATAAACTTCTTTAAAGTGGCTCGTTCTTCTATAACCGAATGAAATTTAATAAAAAAACAATAACAACCAAGTAAATCTTTATATCTATATCCTTTATAACCGAAACCTTATGTAACTTTACTCGCTAATACTAAGTATTGTAATCTTGCAGTGTATTATTTTTTTTTTGCTGTAACTAAACCAACTAACGTTCTTATTTTTCTTAAATCTATCTTTTTCGTATTCCATTTTCTTGTATTGTATTGTAGGCATTCTCCGGTATGGTTCCCTATAAACGGCCAGCTGCCGAAAAGTCCGGCATACCAGTGTATCAACCCGGTGCAACAACCTACCAGCAATTGCTGCAACTGCAACAGCCATTCGTACCAGTGTCATGTGAGTACCAAAGTCAAAATCCTACTTCAGCTACAACTGCAATTCCACAACCACAAACATCCACCACGGCAAATCCAATTATTGCTAATAATAATATTAATAATAATCTGAGTAATAATATTAATAATAATAATTTATTACATAATAATAATATCAATAGTAATAATAATACTTTAAATACTATGAGTAACCTTAGTCATCTGAGTAGTAATGCAATTGCTGCTAGTAATAGTTTTATGTTGAATCATTTGAATCACAGCTACAATAGCAACAACAACAGCAACCACAACAACAACCACATCAACAACAACAACAACAACAACAATAGTTTATCCTATGTCAATAATAACAATACAAATAATAATAACAATAGCTTTAAGTCAGCCACAAACCTACTACTATATACAACAGCTAATGCCCCAACAGCAACAACCACATTAAGTAACTCAGTTAACAACAATTCGATTGGTAGCAGCATTGGTAACAACCTTGTAAATGGTAATCATTTGATAACCAGCATTAACAGTTATAGTAAGATTAACATTAACAGTAACAGTAATAGTAACATTACCAGTAACAGTACTGGTCTTGCCAATAGCCCAATAGTATCGTCTGTGTCTGATATAACAACATCACAAACGAACACAAACATGCACACTAATACCATCAACTCATCATCATCTGATTTATCTGGTGGTGTTGGTACATCTGTCACCCCGACAGCGACATTTTTTTTGTCTGACACAACAATGGCCGATAACATGACAGCCGCCAGCATTAACAATACATCTGCTTCCGCTTCGCCACCATTGAGCTTGAAATCGGATCGTGAGAACGAATCGAACGGCAGTAATGACAGACAGACGTGGAAAGAAGAAGTAGATGAAAAGCTAAATGGTGATGCTTATGACATTGCTACCACTACTACTAACACTACTACTACTAATACTGCCACTACTACAAACAACGCTACTACTACTACTACTACTACTACTACAACTATTACCACTACAGCTATGGATGCAACTGACACTATTACTACTATTACTAAAGACGAACCGCTTGATTTGATGAACGCGACCGCATCGGCAACGGCAACGACTTTTGTCAACGCTGCTACAACTAACGGTAAATTCACATTAGACGCAAGGCCATCGGTACTGACACTAACGCCAACACCCACAACTAAGGCGCCCCCACAAACTGCAGCCGCCACGTCTGCCTTGCATATGATAAACGTTTCATCAGCCGGCATCCTACCAACGCCAAATCTTCAACCGGTGACAATGTCGTCGGCGGTAAATGCCTATCAGGCCCAACAGAATATGCAACGCCTGTACAATTCGCATTTGTATAATGCTGCAGTAGCTGGCGCTTCGGCGCAGTCCTCGACATACGGCAATGTGATGATCCCGCCGCACTCCACCGGCTATACGCCATCGATTGTCACGTCAAACACGTCGACAGCTATGTCAGTTTCGCCATATGGCAGCGGTGTTGGTACGACTGCGCCCGCCTACAGCTACGCCTCGTTCCCAACACCACAGCCACATTATGCACAGACCACTGCTGGGTTTTACCAGGACGCGGCCACTCTGGCCAAAGAGGTTGCTCAAAAGAACTACGCCAATGCGGTGAAAATGGCTGCCGCCTCAAATGCCCTGTCAGGCAAACCTTTGACCGCGCTCAACTATGGTGGTATGTCGCTGAATAAGGCGTACGCGGCTGCGGCTCACCACAACTCTCAGATAATGGCGGCCAATCAGCATGCTCATTCGGCAGCTGGCGCTTTTGCGCACCATCAGCAGCAGCATCAGGCCGCAGTCGCTGCAATGCAACAACAACAACAACAGCAGCAACAAGCCGCAGCGGCAGCGGCACATATGCGTTTGGGTTCAGTGTCCGGCATTGCAACCCCCGTAGGCACGCCAGTGCATACACCACAGCATTCGGCAGCAACTGGCCTACTTCAGCGTCCATCCGCAACTGCGAATTACCTACAACAAGGCTCGCCAACAGCCGCATTATTACGCCAACAACAAGTCTCACTTGCCGCTCCCTCAGCTGCCGCTGCAGCAGCAGCAAATTCTTATGCTGCGGCGGCCGCAGCTGCTGCCAGTCAGCAATACGCTGCTATGCAACAGCAGCAGAACTTTTTCTACCCGGGAATGATGGCAGCCGGATATCCCTTCGCCACGATGGGCGGTGCCTTGCACGGCATGCCAGCTGGCGGAGTTCCTGGCATGCATGCCGCTTTACCATCGTCGATCTCACAAATGGCGCAAGCGCCTCCTACGGCTGGCAGTGCTGTTGTACTTAACCCATATAAAAAAATGAAGACGTCGTAAGCAGTGAGAGAGCAGTAAAAGCTGTAAGAGACGGGCTCAAATTTCCTTTGCGCGCACTGCTTTTTGGTGAGTGTTGTAGGAGGTGCTGAGCGATTTGTCCAGTCAACAATCTCAAGTCACAAATATGATGAGGAGATCTATCAAGCCCGCTTAGTGGGCGGCCTGGCACTGGTTAAAAATCATAGAAGTAATATGTACTTAAAAACATCAACAACAATAAACAAACTCACACAATAATTGTATATAAATATTCCCAAAACATATACGTGCCTAGTGGTTTCAAAAATAAAACAACTAATCTTAGTTTCCCTCACATTTTCTCTTTCTATCTCTGTTATTCTCTCTCAGGCAAACTTTGCGATTTTTCCTAAGGATTTTGGTTCTATCTTTTTATGCACACAACGAACAGCGATAAAAAAAACTGACATCACTTTACTGACATTATTTAATGAAAGCCAAAAGCTCTTTAAAAAACGATCTTCCAAAAACTTGCCCGTACATGCCCACCCCTCTCAAAAGAAATAACAACGAAAAACAAACGAAAATGTGCCTGAAAGCTTTTAAATCTTTACCTTGCCTCCTTGAAATGCCGCCCTTCAAGTTTTGTTTACTTACAAAGCTTTCTTGTATTTTTATGATTAAGTATTTCTGTGCTTTTATGCCGCTACTGTATTTGCTTTGTAAAATATTTATTCACTAATTATTATTCATTTGGCGGAGTGTATGAAAATAAGCTCCTCAAAAGGTAGATGATTAAGCTTCCAACCACAACAACAACATGAAATCAAGCTTTCGCCATTTTTTTCTTCAGTGTAGCATGATCGGAATAATTAAAATAAAATGTTGTTTCTCTCTTTTACAAACATTCAATATCATTTATTACGTTTGATAAGACTTTTAAGGGCTTTCGGGGATTTAAAAGCTTTTTGCAAAATTTAAAAGCTTTTGGGATTTTTAAAAGCTTATCTGAATGTTTATCTGAAGAAATTGGAGTCGTATGGGTTCAATTAAAAACCCTTGTCCAGTGTGGGCATGACAGTTTTAAAAGAGGGGATTTATCTTTGCAAAGAGCTTTTTGTTATTTTACAGCAAAATTTTTTAGTTGTTTCAGGAGTTTACAGAAATTTTAATTACTCAACAACAGAAAATATTTTGCTTCAAAAAAATATTAGCCTTAAATTTTTTGAATCTTGAAAGTTTTCGTTGGCTTAGTTTTGAATTTAATATTCACCCTTTTCGCATAAATTTGTTAATGACAGTTTTTGGCTTCTGTTTGGAGAGCTTTTACAAAGATTTGTAATGCAAAACCACAATTCAAATTAGACATCCTGTCCTGTACAAATTACCATTAAAATTTGAAAGCTTTCCTGGGCCTAGTTTTAAATTCCATTTTCATTCTTTTATCATAAATTTCCGAATGTTCCGAATGAAATGTCCTGAATGACAGTTTTTGGCAACTGTTTGGAGAGCTTTTTACTTAAATTTCTAATGAAAAATCATAATTCAGATTAGACAGGGCCCTCTCCAAATTACCAGAAAAATTTGAAAGCATTCCTGGGCTTAGTTTTGAATTCAATATTCATTCTTTGTGCATAAATTTATTAATAAAATGATCTGAATGACTTTTTGGAGAGATTTTACTAAGATTTGTAATGAAAAAGGTCAATTCAAATTAGACATGGTCCTTTCCAAATTTCCAGTAAAATTTGAAAACTTTCCTGTGATTAGTTTTGAATTCAATATTCATTATTTTTTCATAAATTTCCGAATGTTCCGAATGACAGTGTTTGGCAACTTTTTGGAGAGCTTTTACAAAGTTTTGTAATAAAAAGGCACAATTCAGATTAGACAGGGTCCTGTCCAAATTTTCAGTTAAATTTAAAAACTTTCCTGGGCCTAATTTTGAATTCCATATTCATTCTTTTTTCATACATTTTCGAACGTTCAGAATGAAATGTCCTAACTGACAGTTTTTGACAACTGTTTAGAGAGCTTTTACTAAGGATTTGTAATGAAAAGGCACTATTCAGATTAGACAGACCAGTGAGATATATTCAACTTTTTCAGCTTTTATTTACCTTTTACAGCACTGCTTTCTAAAGACGGGTAACCTTACATAAATTCGAAAGCTTTTAAGTTGAATCATAATTTTTGTGATTAGGAGAGAAAAGTATGCATACATGCAATAGGAAAGCTTTGAAAGCTGCTACATTTTCAATATTTGGCCCTAAACTTTTTTTTTCATCACCATCCCTCGGTGTTTCGCCTTCACCCTTCTGTAGTAACAAGAAGATATGTGAAAATAACCAACAGTCAAGAAGGATCGCAAAAGAGAGAAGAACTTTATTTGTAAATACAATAAGTGCCGATAATTTGTCCTTTGTCCTTACGCACCTTTTAAAACTTTACAGTTTACAGTTGACAGATTTGTAATAAACCAAAAAAAAAAAAAAAATTACACTTGGGATACCGACGACGAAGTACTGTGATAGCTTCAACGTAAACAGAAATCCCTGTACCGCAAAGCTACGTTTTGTTGTCTCATACAACTACACTACAACATACTTAAACTTAGTTTTAAGTTAAAAAATAAACTGCAATGCAATTGCAATAAACGAAGAGAAAAAAGTTCGTCTTTTTGCTACTATGTCGCCATATAATACGATTATAGAAAATGTCGCGTCGAATCCTTGAATCCCTGAAGAGATGGCAGTGGGAATTACTTAATTTGTTTATGCTTAGTTGTACCTGTAATGCAGGCCACACACGCAAGACCGATGACGAAGCGACTGTCGACAAATACACATTTACATTTACTTATACATACACACACAACATATACTTAATAACACAAAAAACTTAAACTTAACAACAACCATATAATATTAATATATTAATATTAAATAAAAATGAAATAGAAGAAAAATATAACTTGTAGCGTTTAATAGCTGGTTAGTTAGGAGTTGACTTTAGTTACTTAACATAGATACTTAGCGGTATATACTATCGTCGTTTTTTTTTTTTTTGTGTAAAAGAAATTATTGTAATTCCTTTGCTGTACTGTACGTTCTGCTAGTAACAAAGTTTGTGGACATACGACGACAGCAGAAGGTTTCATTGTACTTTTATCTAAATACTAATTAACTACGAGTAACATTTTAATCGTTAGTTTTCCTCGTACTCGTAGTACTCGTTTCTTTTGTCGGCACAAAAATTTACTTTGAATTGTTAGCGGTAGCCATCCAACGCCCAATGTTGTGTTTTAGTTGTAATTTTAACATTTTATCAAATACATACATAATCAATACAATACACACACACGTATACACTACTACACTCGTACGAGTTTTTAATCTTACATTCTAGTTTTTTTTTTTTGTATATGATTTCGTTGTTGATATTGAGAATTGTAAGTCAGTTTTTTCCTTAGAAACAAAAAATTGTATAATTTGGCAATTTTACAAATAATAATTAAATTGTTACAATTTGTTTTTTTTTTTTTTTTTAATTTATTAAATTTATTACAACCATGCAATGAAATACATTGTTTATATGTTTATTTATATTATAATACAACACATATACATAGAGTAGATATTTATGTAAATGTTAGATCTCTCTCTATCTATCTCTCTCACGTGTGTCTTCTTTGTTTGTCTCTTCCTTCTGCGTATGCAGAATAAAATTCTTATTACATATTTGTATTGTTTAATTACGATTGTTTTTAGTTATCGTTATCGTTAAATTAAATTGTAAATTATTCTTATTGCTATTTGTTTGACAAATTTATTATTATCTATATAACTATATTTTTAAAAAGAAATTATCGCTCCTCCCTTTGTTTGTAATTTTAATTCATTGATTAAAAGAAAAAAAAATGTTTTTAACCAAAAACAAAAAAACAATAACTGTTTAGTTTCTTTCATCATCCTTTTCTTCTTCTTCTTGTTGTTCATATTATACTCTCTTTTCTCTTCTTTGTTTGATTTGGATCGCTTTCAAATGTCGTTAATCTTTCTCATATCTCTCTCTCTCTCATTCGCACACAATTGCACTAATTTTTGTTTATATATCGTCGTGTATCGGGTGAGCTCTTGACTTAGCTTATCTCTATAAAAAAAAATACAGGTTCCTAGCTTAGCTAAATGCTTTAAACGAGTTTTAGATATTTGTCATTGCTTTAGCAAGAGAAGTTAGCAGATTGGTTTTCTTCTTTTTATTATTTGATTTCCTTTTTGTTTATTTTTAATCTTTTACTTTTTTTTATTTAGAAGAAAACTCCCATTGGTCACTAAACTCAATTTTCCACTCCACCTTCTGTCTGGACTCCCGCTCTTTCATTATTTTTCTTGTGCCTATTTCATGTTTTTTTTTTATTATAACTATGCACTCGGTAAATGGCAATTCGTAGAATTTTTTTTTTGTAAACAATTCACATACAATGTGCAATTAAATTGGGTGCCGCAATCCTGGAATGTCTAAGGACTTAATAACGCTATTAGTGTTTACCAAACATACGCCTTTCGTTGAATGCTTTATGGCAAAGATATAAAGTTTCTTTGTTTCAAGGGAATATTTTTGTTATATAAACAAAAATTAAACTTTAAATTAAGCTTTTCACGTATGCTGTTATTTTCTTTTTATTAATACAACATTTTTATTTGCTAAAATTTCTCGCATATTGGTTTTATTTTTATTTTTTAATTTAGTTATTTATTCCATTTAAACTTTTCTAATACCGAGATTAGTAAGAAAATAAAAAATTTACAACCTATATAAGGATACTTACATCAATCACCATTGGAATTGGTTCTCACTATATTCTATATATTTTTTATCTATCAGTATTTATTTTCTATTAGAATTTTATTTAATTGTATTGCTTATTTATAGACTTTATGTAATTGTATTTAAAAAAATAAATAATAAATAATTTTTTTTTCTTGATCAGCAAGACCGGAATATTGGCAAAAATTATAAAATAGATTTTCAAGCTATATATATCATAACGATATTGAGGAAAAGTTCTACGAACTCAAATAAATAAAAAAGAAATAAATCTTAATTTTATATTATTTTTTAAAATACAATTAAATAAAGTCTATAAATAAGCAATACAATTAAATAAAATTTTATTTTTGATTTTATTTTTTTTTATTTTTTATTTATGAAATTAATAATAATCAATATAATTTATTTTATATTTGTTTTATTGTTTTTTATTTAATAAAATAATTTTTAAAAGGAAAAACAAAAATAAAACCTCGCGTATTGCTAGTTCTTGTTTGGAAACTTATATGGTGATAAAGTAGTGTGTGAGGAAGTAAGACATGAAAATAATGTTAATTTTTTTTGTAAATTGAATTAAGAACATTTTCATATTTTAAAGATATAAAAATAATGTAATTTTTTTTTTAAACTAAATTAAAGAAACAACATTTTCATATTTTAAAGACATGAAAATTATTTAAATTTTTTTTAAATTAAAAAGAAATAAGTATTTCCATATTTTTACCGACGTTGTGCCTTTGTTGTCTGTTAAGGGTCCTTTGGGGGTTTTTTGATGATCTTTTGGAGGTCCTTTGGGGGTCTTTTTGGGTATTTTCGGGGCCTTTTGGGGATCTTTATTGCGAGGTTAGAAGAATCTCGCATGGCACACTCCAAAGATGCTAATGCGTTGTGATGTTGTTGCCAGTTGTATGTTGTATGTATATCCATAATGCTAACATTTTCCAAAATGATTGATTTTTCGAAGTCATCGGTTTGTGCGAAACTGAATTCTAGTTTTAAGATAAGAAACAGGAAAATGTTCGTCGAGGTTTTTTAATTTCGGATTCAATCCTTCGGTATAAAACCAATAAAAAAATTTATGTGTGAGCACAACACGACACGGGACCGGAATCTTAAATATGACATTCTTTTTTTATTTATTTTTTTTTTGTTTAAATTTCTATACTTTTTGAGTTATTTGCAAAAACTCGAAAAACTTTCACTTCCGGCTGTCAGAATTCCGTCAAAATCATCTGGCCGCTCAAAATTTATGTAAAAAGCTGAAATATGAATTTTAATCCCGATAAGTTCAGCCGTTTGAGCTGTAGAGTGGACAAAGACAGACACACAGACAGAGTTTTTTTTTATTTTCGCTTTTTCTGATTCAGGAGATACGGTAATGGGCAAATCTGCAAAATTCCCGAGTTCGAAAATTTTCATCCTTCCTTTTGCTACGTTAAAGAAAGTAACGTGACGACATTTCTTTTATTGTGTAATGTTTTTCTTTATTGTTTTACAATATTTATGTTCCAGCTTCCAGTCAATCTAATCGAAAGAATTAACAAAAACTTATGACAATACGAGAAAGCCAATTAAGACGGCCTTAATAACTTATGTGGGTGTATTAACTAGTCGCGATAGCAGCGATCGCGATCTCAAACATCATCCTTCCTTATTGGTATAAGAGACTTTATCCCTTTCAGAAACAAGTCTGTCAAACCAAAAGAAGATGGATGGTATGACGGTATATCTGTATTGGTGGTATATCTCACCGAATATCAATTTGGTGAAAGCAAAGGTGTTGCATTCGACAGAGTTTGGCATCAAGATCTCTTGTTCAAAATGCGTGCTTATTGGGTTGATGAAAAACTGCTTCGTTCGATTAGAAGCTGTCTTTTGGACCGCTCAATTCAAGTTGTATTGGACCGTTTCAAGTCTTTGTCTAAGTTCCCCAGGGCTCTGTTCTATCCCCGACTCTCTTTGTCATTTTTATTAATAATCTCTTGTCCATTACTTCTAATCTAATTCACTCTTTCGCTGACGACAGCATTCTCAGCATCTCATATAAGTTTGAGGAACGTCCCTCCAATTCTCATGTGGAACTCAAAAAACTATGTATGTTAAGCTCTTTAAATTCTGACCTGGATAGCATAGTAAAATGGGGAGAAAACAATCGAATAGAATTTAACGCTTCCAAAACCCAATGATGTCTCCTGTCGTTTTAGCGAATCCTAATGGACACAAATGGAAGGAACCAACAATTTAAGGCTGAACCCAAACGGCGAATTGTAAAGCTTTTCGTGACAAGTTATTATTGGAAAGTTTTTCACCCTTCGCGAGGGGTGAGACACCGTGAAAAATAATTTTGGTATTACTGGGATTCGAACCACGAATCTCCTGCTCAGTTGCCACATCTCTTCGTTTCTCCTCCTTTTCCTTAACGCCCACGCTATGCCAAGAATATAGCTTTATAAGGGTGCAAATTATAAAAAAAAAAGTTATATTTTCTGGCCTATCGCTTAACTTTTCCCAAGTACTGCATTGTGTACTATATTTATCCACTAGCCAGCACAGTTTTCTTAACGGCATATCTACTACCACTAACTTAATGATAATTTCGCCAGAAAACAGACGCTCGATATATGCAGCTTTTTTCGAGTATATCCCCAGAAATGTTATTGTTTCTGAGTGAACAGTTTCCTAAATTACAGCGAAGGTCTGAGTTCTCTTTTTCTTTATATTTTTATTTTGCTATCTGATTTATTTTACTATCGCTCATACTCACTACAACTATATAGTCGGTGCTACACTTTGGGTAATCCTGGCCCTAAACTAACACCCCTCTCCAATCAGCAAGGTCTTTTTCCAACTGAAGTGAACTTATCCTTTGCTAATCACCCTAGACGTGAGCGCGCCATCTAAGGCAAGGCCTTCATCCAATGTGCCGTCCATTTGCGTTTAGATTAAAAGACTCTGTAAAGTAAAGGTTTGATGTCCATCCGCTATATATGTAATAACCATCTAATGTAGTATGTTCACTGGGTCGATGTATAATGTTACAAAATTTAGGCTCTGTAGAGTTCGTAATGGATTTTGCAAAAAGAAACACCAGACAAGTTCGTTTATTAATAAATTGCAACTTCAATTAACAAATAGAATCACTGTATTCAGAAATGTACACACTGGTGATTACTTATTATTCACTTATACTATACTACTATTACAAAAACTTATTACTGGTCCGAGAGATGACCTTTATACTTCACTACTGCCTTCTTAGTGATCGGCAAAACTCTTCGTTTGATTTCTGATCTTATGTCTCTATCAGATGTTATAGCAAAGCCTAGGTGGATAACGTCCCTAACTATCACAAAGCTAGTAGCTGTCTATAGTGACGCTATGACGTCAGTGTGTATAATTATTGATGACAGTAATATCTTATACTAACCGTCAACATCATTTACGCCACTTCTGTGACAATGATGGCAAATGCTTCATTGAGATCTTGTCTATATCGATGTCTTTATCACATGCCCAGCAGTTAAACAGACATTGAGCCTCTATTGTAGACAACATCTTCCATTACCAGTGAGAGCAACTTGCAATGTTCTCGTACAAAATTCGATTTGACTACAAAATCACGAAAATGTCATTCACAAAGCAAAACAAAACATCAAAGTGACAACGATACGAAAATTACAATGGAGATATGAAATATGAAAAAATATATTTTATTAAAATTGATCTAGAACGATTGGTTTCAATTTAAATTAAAATTAATCCAATTTAATAATTAAAACAAAATAAAAAAAACTAAAGATTCGTTGAAATTTTTTTGCTATAATTTCCAATGTGCAATAAAAGAATATACGTTTTCAAGCACCCAGTTTTTTTTATTTTTTATATTTATTTATTTAGTTTTATTATTTTAGTTTCCATTTTTATTTGAATTATATTTTACATTTTTACAAACAAACAAATAAAACAAAAACGAAATAAAAAGATCGCATTATGTTTCCATGCAATAACGACACGACACGAGAAGGAACAACACTTTCCATTTGTAGTTTCAGTCAAAAAAAAGAGAGGAGAAACTCTCTTCTGCTATGTCTGTATAATTTTATCATATATATTTTATGTAACATAATTTCGTTTATTAAATTTGTTAGCTTTTGCAATTAGTTGATTTTTTTTTATCAAATTTTTGATAAGTTTATTGCAAAATTTACGTTTACCAACCTAACACATAGTTTGCTGCCTCTGAGACCTTGGCCAAACATCTCAGCCGTTGATAGGGTTTTCCATTTGCTTCCTAAAAACCCGTTACCAAAGCCACGTGTTGGCGTCAGAGTGTCCAAATGGCATCCGTTCTTTAAGATGGCTGCAGTAATATTCTAACCGGGGAATGTTTCACTCTAACTAATGTCATTTTATAACAACTCAAAAATATTCTCTCAGATATTTATTTTACTTGCTGACATCTCAAGCGAAATCCAAATGGAATCAAAGTCATGGGCTTGTTTATCAGAGTGTGTGAACAGAAAGAAAATTATCTTTTCATTATCTCTACTAATGGAAAAAAGTCAAAATATAAGAAAGAAAAACTTTACGTCGAAACCACCATAGAGAATTGAATTGAGATTCATAAAGAGGACGTTGTTATTTATGACACTTATTCATTTGGTATTCTTTGTGACACTGAGTGTAAATTACCACCAAACTATGGCTGGTAATTTATTTTATCATTTATGGTTTTGATTATCGGATCATCACATTCGAACAGAAATCAAATTTCGAAGATGATTTGACAGTGAAAATGAAAGCCAAAACTAAGAGAGAAAAAACTTTACCTCCATACTGCAAATGGAAACCCCCATTAAAAAGAATAGATTCTTGTTCAAAGTTCATTTTCAACGCATACACTGAAAAAAACATTACTGTAAGGATTTGGTTGTAACCAAATTTTGATTTTTTGTTTTGTTGGTAAATATATTTTTACATAATAAACTGCAGTTGCAATAATTAAAGATGCAAATACTTTTAATCAACAATAATTAAGAGATGTGTACTAGGAATGGAGGCTAGGAATGAAAAAGTTTAACCATTCGACAGCATTAGGTATAGAGATAATTATTTTTTTTAGAAAAAGTACAAAATACGGGTATGTACTTTAAATGAAACCGGAATACAACAAGAATATATTTTAGGGAATATTTAAAAAATAGTACTTTGTCCAATTTATTATACATAGGAGGTGTTAGGAGGATAAACGAAAACTCCCTTTATATAAAAAGAGTAGAAATAGGTGAGATTTTTTTTTGGGTATACGGTAGAGTGGGACGCAGTTAATCTAGTATAGTTTTTAGAGTTCCACTGTTCCACCACCCACATAATAACTTTTTTCAAAGGAAAACAAAAATTTACACAACCATATGCATATATACTTAGTTACATAGTTTATATCAAAACACAGTTGTGTACATACATACATACATATAAGTATATAATTCGTCCTTGTTGTGTATTACTAAAGTTATTAAACGATAAAGACACAAAACTACTAAACGAGATATGTATTACTATACCTAATGTCCTATATAGAGTTGAGTTAATCAATTAATCGTAATACATATATTAATTACACAAAAGAAATGCATTCATATATTGAAAGAAAAATGAATAATAATAAGTTAGATCTCATACAGTAAATATAACAAAACTATACTTTGTTCTTACTATTATACATAGACATACACACACACACATAGCCTACACTACACACAAATAGAATTGCATGTTTGTTCAACAATTTCATTCAATTTTTGCCATAAAAATATATAGATTTATATATAAAATAATAATAAAATATGTTTGTACTATGATAGTATCAAGCATTAAGCATTATTCCGCTTAGCTTCTTCGTTAATTGGGTGTAATTTTTAAAATTGTTTCAATTTGCAAATTTTTTCCTATCAATTAAAGCCTCAAGTTAGTTTTTTTTCTGTTTTGTTGTTAAGGGAAATAAAAATTGCAACATTTGCAAATTAGAAGTGAATGTTGTTTGGCGTTAAATTTAACTTCAAATACTGCATCACTGCGAGAACAATGAATTCCTTAGACACATACACATTTAAAAAACTATTACTAATACTTCAAGAAAAATGCTTCTTTTGTAGAAAATTGTCATCGAACTATCGAACCAACAAAAATATTTAATAATTTTCGTATAGAATTGCATTTAGAAAAATTACATATTCTGCTTTTTCAAAATAAAGAAATTTGTATCTGGCAATGTTGCTTATTGCACGTTTCTCTTTCAAACAATGCTTTTGAGTTCTACCTATTGATTAAAAAGATCCCTGCCTCTTTGAGTGTATCGATACCAGTGCTTTTTAAACATAGAACTGCGTGTGCTTCACAAAGAAAAAAAAATAGAAAACAAACAGAAAATAGCTCTTTAGTTAATTTTGAACTTTCGGCTTTTGGCCTTTTTAATTTTTAACAAACAACTTCACATAAAGGTATGTACGTATTTTTGTACATACCTCTATAAAGAAAGAAGTACCTGAAACCTTAGCGAATACTATACCTACTATGTAGTACATCAGATATTTGTGTGTTTTATTTACGAACAACTGACCGAAGTCTCTTCTTCAACTAAGCAAACATTTTTTAGGAAGCAAATACAAAATTATATATAAGTTTTCTGAGTGTTAGCCATATTTGTCTTTATGATGATTAGGGTATTATATAGGGGCCTTCTTAGTGAAGAGAAATGGCCTTAGCACTCAAATTCCTCTTTAGTGGAAAAAACAGCTATCATCATATTTGGCTCTACAACCAGGGTCCGGTCCTGGCCTCCCGCAAAAAGTCTCTCCACCGGTCCCGATTTTGAGCCGATGTCATCCAGTTTGGCATCCCTAAACTCTGGGCGTCCTGGTCTACGCCATCGTAGGATTGGCCAGCCTCGCGGTCGTGTTCCATAAATCCTACCGCAAAGGACTTTCCAAGCAGGATCATCTTCGCTCATTGTCCTGCCCACCGTAGCCAACCGAGCTTAATTCTCTTCACGATGTCGACATCGCTGTAACGCTCGTAGATCTCATCTTTATAGAGTCTCCGGAATCGTCCTTCCTCACATACGGGGCCAACAATTCTCCGTAAGACTTTTCTCTCGAACGCGGCCAAGAGGTCAGAATGCTTTTTGCTAAGCACCCAAGTCTGAGATCCATATGTAAGTACTGGTATGACCATTGTCTTATATACCAGCAGCTTGGATGTGACAGACTAGGTATATTAGGCTTTGTTGGCTTTAAGCAACCGTGCGCGTATTTCCATGCTGTTATCGGCTGCTACAGTTTATCGAGCCGCCTGCTCGATCTGGATGAAAACTGTACAGCTGTACAGCTCTTCGGTTTCTACCAAGGACGTCAATATCGTCTGCGTAAGCAAGTATCTGAATGGACTCATAGAGGATTGTTCCTCTCGTCGCTACGTCAGAGTCTCGGATCACTTTCTCCAACGCCAGGTTGAAGAGGACGCAGGCCAGTCCATCCCCTTGTCGGAGCCCGTTATAGATGTTGAATGGGCTTAATAGTGATCCGGATATTTTTACTTGGCTTATAACATTGGTCATGGGGCCTATCCTGTCTTGAAGGATAGAGGAGCAAATCTTATACGTGGCACTCAACAACGTTATACCACGATAATTGCTGCAGGTTGTGATATCTCCCTTCTTATGTATGGGGCACAGGATGCCTCTTCTTTAATGAATTGCTTGCTGTAAATGGGGGCCTCCTATTTTTATCAGTTTATCAGTTCAGTACCAGTTCGAACCAGTCATTCCGATCTCACCGACTACTCCCCTAAAATAGAGTCAGCAGTAGTAATGACAGTAATCTTAAGGCGTGTCCATTTCTCTTCTACGCCCGGCATCTCAGCCCCAGGACTTACTTTCGCTGCATTAAGCGCGAGTCCTATCGCTTGATCGTTGTTGTTTCTGGTTTCTTCGTTGTGAAGGGCAGCCGGGTTGGGCAGTCGAGTCTGATTCGCGGATAGCCATTCATTTACTACTTTCAAGCCGATAACGGTGGGTCATTAATATTTTCGAGCACATGATGTCTTGCATGACATCTGTAATATATGTCATATTCTGATTTCTGTATGACACTATTCCCCGTCCATCGCATCTCCTGAATTGCCGTTATGTTAGCATTATATTTGGACAGGGTATCGGCTAGCTGCTGTGCAGCACGAGCTCTATACAGTCAGCGTACGTTCCATGAGAAAATTCTTAAATCGTTAAGCCGTTTTCGTTGCCGTGGTCCTCGTCGTTTATCAGTGCATCCGAGGCTGATTTGGAGTTCCGTAATGTTTTTTTTTTACAGGCGTGGTTATTGGCCTCGCGCCAACCTTACTTTGAAGGGACTAGCCCGATCATTTCGCTTTTCCTGTACTTGAGGAAAATTACCAGCGGCCACCACGTGGAGGTTTGATCGGACTTCCATCAGTCAGAGATCAGAGTTGCGACCACATGAATTTCTGAAGCATTCTGTGTTATTCACCCTACTCTGCTGATGGCTAACCGGCTCAGTTGATTTTAGGGAAACATTTTTTAGAACTTGTTTTGCAATCATTTCAGAAGTGTCTTACAAATACATATTTCCTTAATGTCTTCCAAATGTCGATTCGGAAACATTTTTGAGAATCGTTTTTCAGAAATGTTTCACAAATGATTCCGGTGGAATGCTTTCAAAATGTTTACCAAATGTTTCACATATGTTTCTGAAGTGCTTTTGAAATGTTTCATCCTTTTTGCAGCAAGTTTTCTTTATGTTGCTAAAAAATGTTGCTTCAAATGGTTTTATTTATTTCTTTTTTAAATGTTTTCTCAATTTGTTTTTTAAATATCACTTAATTTTATAAAAAAAAAAAATTAAATTTTTCTTATTTTGCTATGTATTCAATATATGAATATGAAACTTGAATACATTCGGAAAAATTTCATAAAAACATTTTAAGAAACTGAGTAAAATCTCTGAGATATTTTAATAATTGAAGAAGGTTTCTCGAAGTTGAAGAATTCCATAATTATCCAAATAATCTATTTACTAAAAATTTTCTATACATAGTTTCGTGTTAAAAATAAAATAATAAGGACACCATAACTGACTAAAGTGCCTGATGTCAGTGTATAGACTTTCACAACTCCATTTTTTCTTTTCATCTTTTAATCTTTTTTAACGATCTTGGTGGACAATAACACATTAAATACCACAAAACTTATTGAGTATTAAAACAATTCAAATAAGATTACAGATTTTTCTCAGATAACAAAATCCGTCCGCATAAAAATGACAAAACATAAGCCCACACAATAGCAAAAGAAAAGCAAATTACTGACTCCACCATTGATTCCAGGTGTAAATATTTTTATTTTGTTGAAATTAAAATGTCCAATAGAAAAGAGCAGAATATATATTTTTATAAATTTTATCTTCCTTTTTATTCAACCAATACATATAACAGAAGAAGCATTTTGTTGTCATTTATAGACACAGTGGAACAGTCAACACAAAACATACTCGTACAAGTAATTAAAACAGAAACATTATTGTGTTTGTTTATTTATATATTATTATGACATGAGTGAATGAAAAAATAAAACATGAAAAACGATTATTAAAATAACGAAAGAAGCGAAATACTTTTATTATTTCTACACACTACTACACTCCTCTTATTATACACCTCAAGCTAAACAACAATACAAATAAATACAAATATATAACTTTATGTTGTAAATTACAATACATACAAGAAGATAAAAGAGAATAAAAATTATTGCATACTTTTTGGGAAACCGTGTTGTTTTTTGTTTTAAGCAATTCTCTAAAACAAACAAAACAACACAAAAACCCAGGATCAACACCATGCACACATGGAAAGTTGTTACTACTACTACTACTACTCGTATTACAGCTACCACTGCGTTTAATAAATGTTTTTAAATTGAAAAAGAAAAGAAAAATATATTAACTAATTTATTTAATATACATATATATTAATATAATATACCTATATAATATATATTTAACAAATTGCAATGCAAACAAGAAATTAAAAATCACAAGAACTGCAGCAGACAACATGCATGAACGTTTTGATTATTATTATTATTATTAACTATACAATATTATAAATTTTACAAAATATAACAACAAATATTATATTATTTTTATTATTACTTTATATATATATACATACATATATATATATATATATATATATATAGATATATTATAAAGAGAAACGAATAATTATACAATTATATGAGATATATATACTGTAATTTGGTGCTTTTTTCTTTCTATTCTCTGCTACTACTACTACTACTACTACAACTACAACTATTGCTAGTACAACTACAATACATGTTGGGTTTCACACGTACAAACGTACATACATTTATACTATATATTCCTTTTTAGATTTGTCTATAGTCCATTTTGTTCTACTCATTTGGTTCACTCATTTGTATGTTTATATGATGGCGGTAAAAGATATCTGTTATAAAAACTTAATTTATTTTCATTTTTAGTGTTTGTTCGAATCCCTGCTGCTTATTCCTTTAAATCTTTATAAAAAAAAGCTTTATCTATTTATACTTTTTTGTTACTCCCGCTTAAATTTTTGTAATTAAAAATTTAATAAATATTGGTATATTAAAAAAAAGACGCTTTATAACAGAAAAACCTTTTAGGGTACTTTGTACTCGCACACAAGACGATCTAGTCAACAATTCGTTACGAAAGCTGAACTGATGTGCTCATCTATTTCGGTCTTGGCCTCCAAAAAAAATGTCTCCATCAGTCCCGGCTTATAGCCGATGTCATCTAGTCGTGCAGTTGCTAGACTTTTACCCGATCTCAACACTCACAAATCCGCTGGGCCAAATGGTATTTCCCTAATAGTTCTGAAGAGCTGTTCTTCCAAGCTGGCATTACTATTGCGTAGCCGAGAAGTTGGAAACAGCCTTTGTCCAGCCCATGTCTAAAAAAGGCGAGTCGTCGTCTCCTTCTTCGTACCGACCCATAGCATTATTGTCCAAAATGCGTGCTTATGGAGGTGATGGATGATAAACTGCTTCACTGGATTAGAAGCTATCTTTTTGACCGCTCAATTTAAGTTGTATTGGACGGTTTAATGTCTAAAGTCGTCTCCTTCTTCGTACCGACCCATAGCATTATTGTCCAAAATGCGTGCTTATGGAGGTGATGGATGATAAACTGCTTCACTGGATTAGAAGCTATCTTTTTGACCGCTTAATTTAAGTTGTATTGGACGGTTTAATGTCTAAAGTCGTCTCCTTCTTCGTACCGACCCATAGCATTATTGTCCTAAATGCGTGCTTATGGAGGTGATGGATGATAAACTGCTTCACTGGATTAGAAGCTATCTTTTTGACCGCTCAATTTAAGTTGTATTGGACGGTTTAATGTCTAAACTACATTATTTAAATGCTGGTATTCCCCAAGGCTATGTTTTGTCCCCGACACTCTTTCTTATTTTTAAATTCTCTATATTAACTTCACTTGCCCGTGGCACGGATGTCGGTCGTCGGTTGTCGGTCGTCTGCGTGGAATCTTGCGATCAATTTTTAACCCACTTCCCAAAGCCCGATTTTATTGAAATTTGGCACACATGTGTATTTCCGGAGACATAAATTTGAGGCCCCTCGGGTCACGGGGTCGGGGGGCTCCCATACAAATATTTTACAAAATTTTACTCGATTTTCTTCAAATTTTATACACATGTGTATCACTGTTGGATAAAACCTTGTGTGTGGTGTCTATGTAAATTTTTTAAAAATAATCCCGATTTACTTCAAACTTTAACACATACCCATCTCCTATTAGAGAATTAACATGTAAAATTTTATTTTTATGGGTTGTTTTTTTATTAATGATCTCTTATCTGTGACTTCTAATCCAATTCACTCTTTCGTTGACGACGGCACTCTCAGCTTCTCATATAAGCTTCTCATTTAAGTTTCCACTTCTCATGTGGAAATCAAACAACTTCGTATGTTAGGCACGTTAGATACTGACCTAGATAGCATAATATAATGGGGAGAAAATCGAGTAGAATTTAATGCTTCCAAAACCCAATGCTGTCTCATGTCGTCTAAGCGAATCCTAAATCCCATGGCAGTATTCATGAATGGCACTTGCATCGAGGAAACTGAAAATCTCGCAATTCTCGGTATGCGCGTTAACGACAAGCTTCGTTGGAATGACCACATATTTACCGTCGCTAAAAATGCTGCGAAATGTTTAGGTTTTTAAGCCCCGGGGCAAGAAATATTTCTCTCCCTCTGATCTAGCTACTATTTACAAGGCTTTACAAGGCTGGTGCTGGTGCGCCTAAAACATAGTCCTTTGTTAAGCATTGTGAAATACAACAGTTGTCAAGTTGCCAAGTTGCCGGGTGTCCGAGTTTATCGCAGATCTTTCGAAAGAATTTGTTGACATGTGATCCAATTTGAATGCGAATCGTAAATTATCTAAAGCAAAGGCGACATTGCTCGCCGCAAGTTGAATAAATTATTTCCTATACTTATTTCCTATAATTGTTTCCTATAATTATTTCCTATAATAGAATCAGAATCAGCATCGGAATAATTCTTAAACTTTTTCTCACTTATTTTGTAAGCAAAAAACTGGAATTGCTATATTATTTTATAGCATTGTGGGTCTTTTACTTTATAGCAATTTACAAACAATAAAAATACCTTTTATCATAATAATAATAAATCGCCCTGCTTTTTATGTTCTTCCCTCTTTTAAGTTTTATTAAATATTTATATTTTCTTTGCAAAGCTGCAACCCCGACCAAAACTCCACTTCACTCAACCATAATAATTATTATTGGATTGCCTGCCTGTCCGCCCTCCAAGCGATTTACCCTTTTGCTCAAGGATTTCGTTTGCCATTTTTTTTTTATGTATATTTGTGTAGTGTTAGCTATTAAGTTTTTTCTCAAATATATAAATTATGGTACCTGCTCCGTTTTTCCACTTATAAATGAACAAATATTATATATTTGTTAGATTTGTATTATTATTATTACTGCGATTATGCCTTATGTGATTACCGTTATACACAAAATATGTATAAAATGAGTATGAATATTATTGGTAGTGCTAGTGATCGACTTGATCGAATGAACTGCGTGACACGAACTTCTCTATTGAACTATTTTTCAAACTATTATTTCAAATTCAAAGAAGAAATTAATTTTAATAGTTAATGGATGAACATGCGCATAACCATATCGCTTTAATTATGTTTCGTACAGATATAATTTTTCTTCCCAGTCTTCTTCTTAGATTTGTTTAACATAATACTTATATATATTTGCATTCAAAAGAACCTCACGCTCACAATAAGATTTTCAACAAAAGAAAAATCTTATTAATTTGGTATTTCTTAATTTGAAACTGACTATTTCTTTAATTTAATGTTTAAAACAAAATGAATATAAAATTGTAAAGCTTTAAAATCTACAGCACTTTTTTTTCGCTTTTCGTTAGACTTCTAATAAAAAAAAAATCAATATCATTTGCATTAAAATACCTCATTTTTTTGTCTTTATTTTGGGCTGCAAATTAAATTCCGAATTTTTGAATTGAAAATATCACAAATTGCATAATATAGAAAGCAAAACCTCCAATATAAAAATAGAATTGAACGTTGGTCACACTGCGCTTGTCTGTCAAAAATACAAAATGAAATAAAACCTACTGACAGTTTTATTTTGAGTTTATTCCATAAAATATTGATAGTTATGGCACGAATAAACAAAGAATTGCATTTAAAAGCAAAAAATACTCAGATATGAATTGGCCCCAGAAGAAAAAACAATTTATTAAGCTCAATTCACAATGCTGCAAGTTATGACGTATGTGAGACTTTTCTACTGTCAAAAAATGTAAAATATGATACACTTGACGTCTAGTCGTATAACAGCAGCGTGATAGGATGAAAAAATTGAAAAATCTTTCCGGCATGATGACCCGACAGTGTTTTGTTATGACAGGTCAGAGTTAAAATTTGTTGTTAAAAACTCGAATAACTGACAAAAGTGATAAGAGCCACGCGGCGTTTTGAATTGACCTTAGCATGAAAAATCAAAAAAAAAATACCCTCAGAAGGTCAGCATTAATCTTCAAAACCGCAACATTTGCCTCCCATTCCACATTTGTTGTCATTTGGTGCAGCTCCATAATCTTGTGTGAGAGTAAACAAACGTCGTCAGCGTAGTCCAGATGTTTTAGTTTAGATGTAACAGTCCAACGAATTCCTCCGTTTCCAGTAGATAAAGCATGCCCGAAGCACATCGCTAATCACCAACAAAAAAAGTATCGGCGATAGAATGCAACCTTGTCGATTGTCGTACCCCAATTAGGATTTCGAATTCCTCTGACAGCTTTCCTCTATGCAGCACACGACATTTAGAGCCATCATAGGTTGCTTTAATAATAGCTATTCGTTTATGGGGTATACCTCTCCTGCGCAAGACGAGCCAGATAAACTGTCTGTTGACACTGTCAAATGCCTTCTTAAAACAGCAGGTGCAGTGTTGACCGGAATTCAAGTTCGTCACTGGAGGATCCAGTGCGGAAACCTGCTTGTTCGGCATCGAGTGTATCTTCCAGAGGTTCCTTAATTCGCTCAAGTACTACTTTGGCTATTACCTTTGCAACTGCAGGAAGAACGCAAATGCCTCGCAAGTTTTCGCACTCCATAAAACTACCATTTTTAAAGAGCTTGACAATCATTTCCTTCTTCGACTCGTCGGTGAAACTTTCTGCCAACCAAGCTCTCTCTACAAGAGGATATAATAGCTTTGTTGATGTCGTTGGAGCGACATGGGTATACCATCACGTCCTACCGACTTGTTGTTCTTTAGTGCGTTGATCGCGGTAGCGATCTCATCTTTACTGGTTGAGTTGAGGTGCGAAATTGTTACTTCCGGCAGCTCCGTTTAATTTGGGTTCATATCGTTGGCGAATACACGGTTAAGGACCGTAGAGAAATGCCCCTTCCAGCGCTTGAGCTGATCATCATCTGAAACGAGTACGGCACCATCTAGGCCTTTCACCGGATGTTGGCTAGAGTGGTGACCACCTGTCAGCTCTTTGGTGATTCTGCTATCGCACCTGCTCGCTGCTTCCTCTGCTTCTGAGGCCAGGTTGTTAATATAATTTGCTCTCATTTTGCTTCGATACAGGGACTCTAGCTCGATCCTCGCTGCTGCTGGGGTATCTACAATACGAGCTTTAGGTAGCTTACGTTCTTCAATGCGCATCCAGGTATCCTCGGTAAGCCACGTGCTGTGCCTTGCCTGGCTTCTACCAACAATACTTTCCGCTACTTTGCCTGATTGCAGTGAACGCATTGTTGTCCTTATCTCATCCAACGAAGGCGTAGCGACGCTGATGTTAAGTAACCTATTAGGGTGCATATGTGGGTTGATGGACGTGCTTGGCGAAGCACAATTCCAAAAATTCTAAAATATTCTGTCCAGCGGGCTTATTGTTGTTCCTCCATAAGGATCAAAGAGCCGTCTATTGCCTTAACAGGGTAGTTGATGTGGTGTTTCTTGTTGGCGAGCTTACGAGCGAGTTGGTAGACTGTGCTGTATTGTCTACTATCCAGCGGCTTGCTGTGCTTGTGTTGCGATGTCGCTTAGCCATGCCCGTTTCTCTTTCCCAGCTGAACGGCCAACTTGCCGGTCAATATCCCTATACTTCCGTGATAATGCTATGTGCTATGAACGCTAAGCTTACTTTGATAAAAAATTTAAATGATTTGTAATTTGTCATCATTTAAATATTGACGAATTAAAACTTTAAACAAACCGCAGCTAATCTAACGCCGCATTGCCGAAAAACCTTATTGGAAAAATAAGGCGTCTTAATTGAGAATCCATTTACCACTGTTCTATAGTCACCAAGTACTGCGAACGAACTAGAACCACATCTGATTAAGAATGATGTGCCCTTTGCGGCATCAATCTCTAATAAATATCGACTTTCGAACTCCGATTTGTTGAATAATTAGAAAAATGTTCATTTTGTTGAAGAATTTTTGAAAATGGAACGAACAAAAAACAACATTCCATATAAGCTAAAGCGAAAATGATATAGGCCACCTGATGCCTAAGACACCACCTCAATACGCTAAAATTGTCTCCAGATCAACAGACCGACATCAGAGTTCATCCTCTGCGGGTGTCTTGCTCTTCACTTGCAAAGTCTCTGATTCTTCTATATTTCGATATAAACTGACAAAAAAATTATATGAATAATGGAATAAGATTTTTACTGAATCTGCCTAAATTAAATTTTCAGGTTTGGAACAAATCGAGTAGAAGTGTTGACTTACCGTGGTAAATGAACCTAATTGTTAGTCAAGTCACAGTCATTTTGAGCATTTTGCACACGCCCATAGACGAAAGTGACTGTTTCATACTCTATAACCTAGCTTCGAAAGTAGTCTTTATACACTCTAGTTATTTTATCATACAAAATACTTTTGTTATTTAACGCAGTCTTAGCGAACACACATTCCCAGAGTAGTTTTGCATTGCGCATAATCGGTTTAGCAGAAAAACCGGTTTGATGTGTGAAAAAGAGCGTACATTACTCGCAGAAAAGTGCTCATATCCACTCCACTATCCTTGCTTGTTATGTAATATACTATAACGTGCTTCTAAAAACCCATTTAACGACCCATTAACGACGGTTATCTCATTTAACAAATTTTCGTGATAGGGCTTTTTTAAAGAACTTTTATTTAACTTGACTTAACCCCTTTTTGTCTGTATTTTCGACCACTTTGAGGTCCTTCTTAACCACCTTCCACACGACCTAGAGCGTTGAAATTTTGTTAGTGTCTAAGTCCAAAATATCATTTTTTTATTTTCCACGCGTGTCACGTATAGCGTGTGGCACGTGTGATGGCTTAAAATCGCGCCATTCTCGTTTGTTGAGGACAAATTTAACCCCTTTTTGTCTGTATTTTCGACCACTTTGAGGTTCTTTTCAACCACCTTCCACACGACCTAGAGCGTTGAAATTTTGTTAGTGTCTAAGTCCAAAATATCATTTTTTTATTTTCCACGCGTGTCACGTTTAGCGTGTGGCACGTGTGATGGCTTAAAATCGAACCATTCTCGTTTGTTGAGGACAATTTTAACCACCACCTAGAAGGCTGAAATTTTATGAGAGCGGCTCAATTTCAGGAGCCCATTTTGACGCGTGTCGCAAGTCGGGCGTGGCGCGTGTGAAGCATGGAAAAACGAAAACTCTTTGAAATAGCTCCGACCTAAAAATCACGACTGTGTGGCGTGTTTCGATGTATACATAAAAGTGTGTACCCGAAATACGAGGTTTTTTTACATTTACTTATTTTAAAATTATTTTTGTTTGTGATTTTTTGGCAATTCGCAAAATGCACCCCGTTAATTAATTTTATTTTATTTATAAATGCAATGCAATTTTTTGTTCTTGCCTTTTATGAAAATCTCAATAGTTTCACGTATACTATATATACATTTTTAAAGCTCTAGTGGTGATGAAATGTTTATTTATTACTGATTATATTTAATTTCGGGAATTTGCTAAAATTCCACTTATTACATAATAACAATAATAATAATATTACTACTTTATAGTGCAACAATTAGATTTTTAAATAGAAAAAAAAAACATTACTGTTTATTACTCTGTACATGAATATTCAACGTTTTCATAGAGAATTGAACGAAAAAAAAAACTTTTTTTGGGAATATATTACATCAAAGCTTTTGTAACGTTTCAAGCATTGCTTTATTTATTCTGTTTCGCTATTTGATTGATTGTTTATTATAAATAACCTTATGTATTATGTATATATATAGATAGATATATTTATTTATTTAACATGGAAAGGGAAAATGCATTCGAGAATATTTTGCTTGGTCAGTTGGTTCTGTCTGTTTTTTGGTTTGTGTACGTTTTTGTCCGGGAAGAGTTCAGGTACAGCTTTACTAACACATTTTGTTACTGCGATGTGTTGAACAACAACAAAAGTGAAAATCTGTTAACCAACCAGCAACAAATAATTGCAAAAGTGCTGCACTTACGTGCGTCAATATGTTGTTTTGTTTGTTTTTCCCTCCGTGAATTGGCGCAATAACCATAACTAGCTGCGAAATTAGTTTGTTAATTAATTAATTGCAAATACTTCGCGTATCGATTGCTTCTGTGTTCTCTATAACTTGAACAGCATTTGCCAGCTCAAAAGCAAACACATTCGTATAAAAGAACCCATCAGATACGCGAGTATGACCGTGTAGCCCTTTTCTACCACACTTCCTACTATTCGACAAATTGCTTTAATGTTCATTTTTTTAATATTGTGCCATATTGTTTCTGAGTTCTTAGTCTCATCATCATATTTGGCTCTACAACCGGTGTCCGGTCCTGGCCTCCCACAAAAAAAATCTCTCCACCGGTCCCGATTTCCAAGTTGGCATCCCTAAACTCTGAACGTCCTGCCATCCTTCCAGCGTATGCTTGGCCGGCCTCGCTGTCGTATTCCATAAATCCTACCGCAAAGGACTTTTCGGGCAGGGTCCTCTTCGCTCATGCGCTCACCGGAGCCTGCCGAGCTTAATTTTCTTCACGATGTCGACATCACGGTAACGCTCGTAGATCTCATCATTATAGAGTCTCCGGAATCGTCCTTCCTCACATACGGGGCCAACAATTCTCCGTAAGACTTTTCTCTCGAACAAGGCCAAGAGGTCAGAATGCTTTTTGCTAAGCACCCAAGTCTCGGATCCATATGTAAGTACTGGTATGACTATTGTCTTATATACCAGCAGCTTGGATGTTATGGGTAAATTCCTGGATTTGACAGACTATAGTAGGCTTTGTTGGTTTTAAGCAACCGTGCGCGTATTTCTGGTTCCATGCTGTTATCGGCTGATACAGTTGACCCGAGATAGTTAAAGGATTGCACTACACACTTCAAATTCGCGTTCCCCTATTTCAATTGAGGGACCAATGTTGGATCTTCTACTAGCAGACGTGGCCACCATGTACGATGTTTTCTCATTTATGTGCAGCCCCAGATTTCGTGCCGCCTGCTCGATCTGGATGAAAGCTTCCTGTACAGCTCTTCAGTTTATACAAACGATGTCAGTATCGTCTGCGTAAGCCAGTATCTGAAAGGACTTATAGAGGATTGTTCCTCGCGCCGTTACGCCAGAGTCTCGGATCACTTTGAAGAGAACGTAGGCCAGGCCATCCCCTTATCGGAGCCCCTTATAGATGTTGAATGGGATCAATATCAAGATCCGGATATTTTTACTTGGATTATAACATTGGTCATGGTCAACCTACATAGTCGTGTCAGTTTATTTGGGATGTCGAATTTTCTCATGGCTTTATAAAGTTCTACTTTGGCTAGGTTATCATAGGCGGCTTTAAAGTCTATAAAAGATGGTGTAGTGAGTTTTGAAACTCTAGACATTTTTCCATCCCCTGCCTACGGGTGTAAATGGGATCAGTTGTTGAATTGCATGGGATGAAGCCACACTGGTATGAACCAATGATCCCTTTAGCGTATGGGGCTATCCTTTCTTGAAGGATAGACGGGAAAATCTTATACGAGGTACTCAACAACGTTAAACCACGATAATTGCTGCAGGTTGTGAAATCTCCTTTCTTATGTATGTCTCTTCGCCAGTCTCCTGGCATCGATTCTTCTTCCCATACTTGCACTATTAGTACATGAATTCTTCTTCTTCTTCTTCTTCTTCTTCTGTTGTCAACGAATTTCGTGTTTTAATAAGAACTACACTTTAAAAGTAATCCAAAAAACTTGACTTAATATGTTTTGGTTCATTTCTCCAGGTCCAATTAAATCGGGTATGGATTAAAAATAGTCTTCGTCTCATAAAATAGAAGTGGTGCTGGATGTTCGATGGCCATCAAGATGTTAATTTAAGCCAAGATTTATCGGCTAAGTCTTACCGAACAAGTGGCATTAAAAGGTAGAGCAGGTGTTCTTGAAAAAAACTGCTATTGAATCCCTTTAAATGTTAATGACAATACAAAGTACTAACCATAACAGACCACTTCCTTCTGTGGGAAGCCTGTTATTCATCAGTCAGTGATGCCAACGCCAATCTTTCTCTAGTCCTCTACTTTTATTTCACTACACCCATTCAAGTTCCAAGGGGTCAAGCAAAATACTACTGCAAAGTTTGCTTTTAAGCACACAAACTTTACTTGTAATTGACTTTAAAAACAAACTTTGTACGCAAAAGTCTTCTTATAACAAAGTCTGCAAATCAATCTATAAGTTGTTGTCAGCTGTTTGTCTTGAGAGTCTTCTCCCGAACGTGTGTCCAATTACATTCCGCTTTTGAACATCCTGCAATCTCTGGCGTAGGTGGGTAGTTAGGGTGGTAGTCCTCACGACACTCGCGAGATAATGAATTAGCACATTAATGCCCCATATTTCTTACTTTCGGGAGATCTGAATCATTGAATCACTGAATATGAATCATTTTTAAAATCAAACCTGTACCGTTCAAGTAGTAGAGACCGCCTTGTACTTAGAAAGCTCTTCCAGGGCGCCAAAGAATGATTTGCTTACTACGCCAGAAAGAGTCTGGACCCTGCTAGGTTGGTTTGGATATTTGCTGAAAGGGTGAATAAAAGTTCCTTTCTCATTTACCTCCTTGTAGCTCTAGTAAAATATGTTATGTACATTGCTGGCCACTGGCCATAACTCAGTATTTTTTCTTTTATTGAAGGTGGCCACATCACTCGTGTTATGACACCTCACCTTAATTGTAATTCAATTGGAAAGAGCGAATTTGTTTAGTGGATAGCTGACTCTTGACATATACCCACCGGCGTCCATAGCAAAGTCCCTTATCGCTAATGCATTTTATTGTCATCTATTTGGATGCCAGGGTACAGAACTTGGGCTAGATGCTAGATGACTCAAGGCGTCTGTAAAACTTTGAAAATATACGATTGTCGGGGGAGAGACATGCACAGACTCCTTCATCTTAGATCGGTCATTGTAAAGTGTCACATCAAAAAATTTCCTCGGTACTCCCTCCTCATTCCAATTTCATCTTGCCGAAAAGAAAAGCTAGAGTTGACGTTCAGTTTGGAGGTACAGTTAACAGTTAAAGATAACTTTTAGAATCACTTACAGTAATTGCAGTGTCCTTAAACCATCAAGATTCCATAAGTAAGTACTGCTATAAGACTGTCTATAGACCAGTTGCATTTAAATCAACCGTGTGTATTTCTGGGTATCATGTGGTTATTGCCTGCTTAAATTATCCCGAGATAGTTATAGAATAGCACTACTTTAAATTAGCATTCCACTAACTAATCTGCTATTTTCTGCTTGCAGACGTGATCACCATGTACTTTGTTTGGCTCTTCTTTATGTGCAGCCCCTTATTTCTTGTACAACTCTTAAGTTTTTACCAATGATGCCTTTATCATCTGCATAATTCAGTATATGGATGCATTGATGGAGAATTGTTCCTCTCGCCGTTATATCCGAGTCTAGGATCACTTTCTCCAACGACAGTTTTTTTTTTATTATGAAGGTTGGAGTCTCCGATGTTAGGAATGAAAAATAATTTTGGTTATGTGGTTCCCTCTGCTGGCCTTACAGTAAGTCCAGTCCAGTGTGAGTCCATTTTTCAAGTACTTTTTCGATAATTTCGGCACCTATCTTGCGTATAACAGTCGCTAGGAATAGTCTCTGGACTATTCGCATAACATCTATCCTTAACGGCACCCAATAGAAAAAAGTCCAACAGCGTCAAATCGCAGCTCGGCGCAGGCCAATTGACACCGAAAAAACTGCTGATAATTCCAAAACTTCCAAATTTGGCGCTCAAGATATCGATTTTCAGTCGGCTTGTGTGGCAAGTGGCGCCATCTTTTTGAAACCAATGGTCGTCCACATTCATGGCGTTAATTTGAGACCATAAAACCTCAGCTGGCTCTGTAACGGTCGCCATTGACGGTAACGGCGTTTCCAGCTGTGTTTTCGATGAAAAATTGGCCACCACTCTAATATCCAAACGCAATTGTCGCTCTTGGTGGATGCATTGGCTTCTCTTCGATTACGTGTATTTGTTCCGAACACCCAAAACTGGAAACTCTGCTTGTTTACATAGCCCCCGAGATGGAGATGCACTTTTTCGACCAAAATCGACGTCATTATGAAGCTGGTCTGGCCCACGCAGAGAGCTGATTACCTGGACCTTGTAAACGAATAATCCGAGGTGTTTGTGCAGCATTCTGCTCAGGCTGGTATGACTAATGGCAAGTTGCCATTGCTGCGATTGGAATCGAGTTGAGGCGATGGATTCTGTCCAACACTATGGACCACTGCCGCAATATTCTCGGGCGTGCGACCTGTACGTGCTCACGGACCAATTTTACTATCCAAAGCCTTTGTCACGAGTTTTCTTCACCAATTTCACGACAGCGGTTCTGCCTAGCATTCTTTCACGACCCATATTTCTTTTCAAAATTCTGATACAACTGACATTGAAAATAGGTTTTTAATATTTCAAAACGCTCCTCCAGCGGAAACATTATTGTTTTATGCCGCGGAACATCAGACTGTCAAAATTTCAAGCAAAGTGTTAAAAAAAAAAGTTGCCATAGCCTATGATTTAAAAACAAATCAGTAGATTGACCCTCTCTTTAGATGTTGATAGGGCTCGATAGTGATCAAAATTATAACTTGGCTTATAACACTGATCATTTTCAACCTATATAGTCCTGCCAGTTTCTTTACCCTCAGTTTACCCTCAAGCCCATCTTCGGGCGTAGAGTTAAGTTCAGGGATTCGTTCTTCAGCCGTACGACACGTATGTGGAATGCTCTGCCAAGCTCTGTCTTTCCACATCTATATGATCCACAGGCTTTCAAAACACAAGCTGATAGACATCTCCTCCTTTTCCTTAACGTCCACACTGTGTCAAGCATAGAGTCGAGCATTATAAGGGTGCGAATCCCTTTAAGCGTGCGCGAATTATAAAAAAAATCTAAAGAATAGCTGGACACTTGTGACACATGATGCAACTTTAATTGTATTGAACTGCTAATAGAAGGTTATTTCTTTTCGTCTTTTTTAGAACTATGGGTTGACTTTAGGAATGTGCTGTATTTACGGTTCTCTCTTTGGCATTCTTTTTTCTTTCTTTCCTTTAATCCGCGGGGGAGCATAGGGCTTCTACAAACGCCCGCCAACGAGCTCGATTTTTTGCCTGAGGTTTCAAGAGACGCCACTCTGTCCACTGGGATCTTGCTTCCTCTTCTATTGTCCTTTTCCATGTCTTGCTAGGACGGCCACCTCGGCGGCTTCCTTATGGATTCCAGTCGAGCGCTAGTTTCGTAATATCGTCCGCTAGCTTTCTCGAAGTGCCAATCCAGCTCCATTTTCGTCGTCTGATGGTGATCGCGATTGCTTCCTGCTGCGTTACTCTCCACAAGTCTTGATTTGTGGTAATGTCCGGCCATATTATTCTCAGTATCCTCCTTAAGCACTTGTTGACAAAGACTTGGAGGCGCGTCGCAATTGACTCTGTGACTTTCCATACAAGAGTACTGAGAGCACGTTAGATCTGAAGATCGTTAGCTTCAGATTCCGGGAGATTTGCGAGGAGTTCCAGATATTATTTAGCATACTATAGGAGTGACGCGCCTTGTTTACACGAGAGCACACAATTTTTTGACTTTCTCTATCTGATGTCCGTCAGTCGAAAGATCACATGTTCCACTAGCGTTAACGCGAAGTAGTTTTCTTTGGCATTAGTTTTCTTTATTACCCTTTTGGTATGAGTGTTATCCAGTTATTATTACAACTTAACTTTTTTTTTATTATAATTTTGTTATTTTATTCAAATGCTGAAACGCTACAAAAGCTTCCCAAAAACCGGTTAAATCAAATAAACTCAGGACTGATTAAATTCAAAGATACAAAAAATCAATGGCACTCCGAATCGTTCATAGAAAACAGGGTAAATCGCAGGCGGCAACTGGTGTATTAGAAATTAGAGGGAATATTTTTCTTGTTACTGCCCCGAGATCAGATGATAAGGAGGGAAAAAAGCCATTCTCTTAGGTGTAAACATTGTTTGCTCCTTTGTATTTGTTTATTGGATATTGTCAATTGTGTGTGTGTTACCTGTTGTTACGTCGCCTATCTCTGAAGCTATTGTGTGAAATTGTGTAGTTTCTCTATATCTTTCTCTCTTTTTTTCACTCTATCTCTCTCTTACTTGAATCCTCTTAAAATTGTTGTCGTTGATATTTTTAAAGTAGAACTTGATGATTGATCGTAGGCTCGACAAAGTAGGACCACCCTCGTCTTTTTGTATTTTCTTCCCTAGCTGCAATTTACATATTTTATTTTTACAGATTTTAGAATTGTTGTTGTGCAAAAGAACAAAAAAAAAACATAAGAACACAAACAAAGGAAAGTTTTGGTAAAATTGTTTCAGCCGAAAAGTGTGCTTTTTTCGCGGAGGCGTGCTCAAGACAAGGAGGCAGACACGTCCTACATCGTTCACTCAGCACTTCCAACAAGAATGGTTGTGATTGGTAACCGGCCGATTTCACTAGCACAATTCCAATAGACACAAAACCACTGGACACAATTCCACTGGCGCAATTCCGCTGGCACAATTCCACTTGGCACCTTTTATAGTTACACGGAAACGCAAATACACACATTAATGTTTTATTTGCGTTGGCGCGGTTTTAATTAAACAAAAAAAGCGTTTGATTATCAAAAAGTTAAATTGTGCAAGCTGAATTGTGCCCAGTGGAATTGTGCCAAGTGGAATTGTGCCCAGTGGAATTGTGTCTAGTGTAATAGGCCTAGAATCTTGTGATTGGTTTAAAAAAAAAATTATTTTTTCTTTACTCATCAGTTGCTGTAATTTCAGTATCAAAAGTTCTTTATGACGTAATTTTAAACAAAAAAATTTATTTAATGTTTACTTTTTTTCTTTAATTTTTTTTTATTTCACCTTTTTATATTTGGAGCTTCTCAGATTTGGTGTAAAAATTAATAGAAAAAAAATTGCGAAAAAAAATCTGCACATTTCATTCGCCAAAGGTAAGATGCACTATGATTTGAGGTTATGTTTGAACGCAATGTGATAAATTTTATAACAAAAAAAAAGTACGTAATTCATCTGTTGTTTTCTTGTGAGTTCGTTTGTTTCTTTTATTTTCCGTTTGACTTTCTAACACAGTTTTGTAGGCTTTTTTCGTATGTGTTCTCACTGTGTACGAACAAAATATGATATTGACATTATTTTGTAATCATATAACTACTATACTACATATATATATATATATATTTTAATGAAAATAATTAATTAATTAATTAACTCTTTTTCTTTTGTATCTCCAGGTTCGCTTCTACTATATAAATATAAGAAAAAATAAAACCTAATACATAATATTATGTACTTGGACTAATCTTTGTTGAATGTTTAATCGTTTAGTTTCGGTTTTCGTTTTGTTTACACCCCACACCACCCCGCCCGCATCATAGTATAGTTGTTATACTCGTATCTAATGCTTTAAAACAAAAATTTACCAGACAACCAAGGCTTTTATAAAAAAATAAAAATATTAATGAACGAGCTTTTTCTATAGTGTACATACTACACATGCAAAAATACACACAGACACACACTTACACGCGCGCACATGTATATAATATTATTGCCAACTATGTAGATTGATTGTGCATTGAGAAGAAAAACAGCAGCACAACTTTACGACGCTTTCTTAATGGATGTTGGAATCACAAAAGTATAATTTAGTATAAAAGTATCTAAGGCATGGCAATTGTAAATAATTATGTAGAACAAAAAAATGAAAACAAAAAAGAGCTCGAAATTTATAACACTGCTGGACAAAACAGAAGCCTGTGATGAGAACACAAAGACAAATCGCTTAAGTAGTCGAGGAAAATGCTTTATGCCTCAAAAGGACACCACCACAGCCAACAACCAATTCCACCACCACTACCACCACTCTACACCACATACTCACGTACAAGCACAACACATATGTATGTATGTATGTATGTATGTATGATGTTTACACAAACAAACAAACTACAAGCTTATGGTAAAATTCTAGCAAATCAACTAATGTACTTATTTGGTAAACACATTATCATTATCGTATCTACCAACTACCAATGTATTTTGTGTATCTAACAGCAAAAATGTTAATCATTTCTTTAATCTCTTCTAACTGTTTATTCGTATTTTACAGGCTTTTTTGTAGTAAGTATCTGTTACAAGAAGAAACCGTTCAAATTTTTCATATAACAATTTGCTTAATAATTTTTTTGGTTAATTTTTTTTTTTGCTTTTTACAGGACATCAAATTCCTGTGCTACTTTTCACTTGCATTGTAATGAGAATCGCTTCAGCTTTAGAGTGTTTGGAAAAAAGTGTGTGCGTGTGTTAAATGTTAATGCTTTCATAGATACTTTTTTTTGCATACTATTTTTACATTAAGAAGAAGATCTAAAGTATGAAGCCTTACAGTTGTGCTATGAATTTTTTTGAAATCAAACGAATGCCTTTCGAGCTAAAACTGGAGGTATATATTTTTTTTTTTTTTTTTTTAAAAACAGCTTTCCAGACATTCAGGGAGATTTTTTTTTTTAAAATGTAATAGAGCCATAATTTGTATATTTTGTTGTACGAAAAAGAATATAACACTTTTTGAGGTGAAACCAGTTACTTAAGAACCTTCCAGGCAGCGTTACCTTTGAATTTTTATCATCGTTTTTATGATTTAAAATTGATAAAAGAAACAAATCAAGTTTTTGATTCTTGGCGAAATGAAGAGATGGTTCCTTTTTACATGATCTTAAAGTGACAAAGTGACGAATCCCTTCAAAGTAAGGTTGGCGCGAGGCCAATAACCGCGCCCGTAAAAAACCATATTACGGAACCCCAAATCAGCCTCGAATACACTGATAAACGACGACGACCACGGCAATGAAAACGGCTAAACGATTTAAGAATTTTCTCTGCACAGCACCAGCCGATACCCTGTCTAAATATAATGCCGACATAACAGCAATCCAGAAGATGCAGTGAACGGGGAATGATGTCTTACAGAAATCAGAATACGACATAAATACCAGCTGTCATGCAAGACATCTTGTGCTCGGGGTGGGGTTTCTAGTAAGGAAAAGAATGAATGCTTTAAAGCAGTAAATGAACGGCTATGCACCCTTCGCGTGTGGGGCAGATTTAAAAACATAAGCCTCATAAACGTTCACGCTTCTTCAGAGGATTTCCCAGATGATGAAAAAGAAGAATTCTTTGAACTCCATGCCTGCCCTCAGTATGACGTGAAAATCATTCTGGGGGATATGAATGTCAAAATAGGTAGTGAGCCAGTATTCAGGCAGTCCATTGGCACCCATAGATTACACGAGAACACTAATGACAATGGACAACGAGTCATAGATATGGCAGCAAGCAATTGCGTTGCGAGTACAAGGTTTGCGCGTAAATATATCCACAAAGCCTCCTGGGTATCTCCTGATAGAGCCAGTCGCAACCAGATAGACCACGTGTTGATAGACCGCCGCCACAACCTGAACCTGATGACGGTATGAACGTACCGTGGCGCAAACGTCGACTCGGGCCACTATCTTGTTGGTATTGTGCTCCGAGCGCGGATTGCATCATCAAGAAAGACAGCATTCGCGAATCAGATTCGAGTCAACACGGCTGCCCTTCGCAACGAAGAGACCAGAAAGAACTACGGTCAAGCGATAGGACTCACCCTAAATGCAGGGAGAATAAGTCCTGGGGCTGAAATGCCGGCCATAGAAGAGAAATTGACACGCCTTAAGAATAGTAGTCATTAGTACTGCTGACTCCATCTTAGGCAGTAGTCATAGAGATCGAAACGACTGGTTCGATGACGAATGTAAGCTAGCGACTGATGTTGCGTACCGAGGTATGCAATCTCATAGAACGCGGGCACGCGAAGATGAATATAAAGAGCTCAGAAAATAAAAAAAAACAGTTGACCGGCGAAAGAAAGCAGTCTGGGAGAAGAATCTTATCCATGAACTAGAACAGTACAGAGAGCAAGGGCAGCACCAGATCTACCAAAGAGTCCGCGGTATGAGGCAATATACACCGCGTTGCACATACTGCAAAGACAAAGAGGGTAATCTGATCGCCGATCTCAAAGCCATCTTAAAGCGATGGGAAGAGCACTTTCATGAGTTGCTTAATTTGCCAGCTAAGTGAGAAATTGGAGGCTCAACCAATGACGGAAGACTATACTATGCTGCCGCCACCAAGAATAGACGAAGTTAGCAGAGCGATAAATCGGCTCAAAAATAATAAGGCCCGGGATCTGATGGTATCCCAGCGGAGCTGATTAAAACAGGAGGCTCCGCAATACACCAAGCAATTCATGAACTAATAGTGCAAGAAGGGGAGAAAAAGAAGCGATGCCATAAGCGGCATCCTGTGCCCTATATATAAGAAAGGAGATATCACAACCTGCAGCAATTATCGTAGTATAACGTTGTTGAGTACAGCGTATAAGATTTTTTCCTCTATCCTTCCAGACAGGATAGCATCATACGCTAAAGTCATCATTGGCGCATACCAGTGGCTTCATCCCAGGCTAAACAGCAACTGATCAGATTTACACCCTAAGGCAGGTAATGGAAAAATGTCTAGAGTTTCAAAACTCACTACACTATCCTTTTATAGACTTTAAAGCCGCCTATAATAGCATAGCCAGAGAAGAACTTTATAAAGCCATGAGAGAATTCGGAATCCCAAATAAGCTGGCACTGGACTTTGTAGGTTGACCATGACCAATGTTATAAGCCAAGCAAAAATATCCGGATCACTATCAAGCCCATTCTACTATCTGTCAAGACTCTTTAAATCCAGGAATTTAACCATAACAGCCGAGCTGTTTGTATATAAGACGATGGTCATACCAGTAGTTACATATGGATCCGAGACTTGCGTGCTTAGCAAAAAGCATTCTGACCTCTTAGCCGCGTTCGAAAGTAAAGTCTTACGGAGAATGTTAGAAATTACGATTTCGGAAACTCTATAATGATAAGATCTACGAACGTTACCTAACTCGCATGAGTGAAGATGATCATACTCGGAAAGTCCTTTGCGGTAGGATTTATGGAACACGACAGCGGACACCGGTTGTAGATCCAAATATTATGATGAAAAGTTACGAACAAAAAGTGACGTTCAAATAGTGATTATTCAATTATCAATTTTGTACAGTCACTTCCTTTTTCCTCACTTTGGATCTTGCAAAAAGGAATGATTCAAAAGTAAAAATCTCTCTTAGTTCCACTTGCTTCAAATTTTTTATACTAAGGTAAGGAATTGAGAAAATGAGGGTTTATCCAGAATTTATGGAAGTGTCCAAACTCTTTGACTTGATATTCAGTTACATTTCGGTTTGCGGTGGGAATACGACATCCTAAACAACTTCCTATTAAAAGCGAGCCAAATCATACAACTGCATGATATACCGAATTCCCAAAGCTTATATTCATTCATAGTAATGATAATGATTATGGCTGTTGAAATATTTAACTCTTTAACCCTGAAAGTATACAATGAAATTCAATGATTGTTGCAAAAGCAAATTATATATTGTTTAAGGATTGTTGACCTTTTCTTTACCCAACAATAAATTGAACAATTTAGACACCCTTTTTTTTATATATATACTAAGGTATCACCCAAATCTGTACTATATAAGTTGAGCACTTAATCACTAAATAACAAAGAAAGTATTTAAATTACCGATATTGCGATAGAAAGTTAGCTACTTACACTCAAACATTCTGTCGGTATCATCAGTTTTAAAGGCAAAAGGAAACTTTTAGGAAGTATCGTAAGAAATCCAATGTAGTTTACATTGTTTGCAATATACTTATATTTAATATAACAATTTCCAGTAGAACCTCATGCCAATTATTGTAACACACTTCCTCAATAAGCTACAGTGTATATTCCATATAAAATGGAGTCATTATATTCCACCGCAACGCTTTCTGCACTTTCATCGCAATAATTAGTCACTCATGAATATAAAAAAAAATAAATTAAAACAAAAACATAAATAATCCCTGTAAGTACTCCATTATCCTAAGCTCGGTGAGTGCGCACCAATTTGTAATTTTCCGCGAGGTGCATCGTACACTGAAATTAGTCTTACACCTTTCTGCATGCGTTCATTTAACACGCCCTTAACCCCCTCCTTTCCAACCACACATTCCAGCAACAATGCCATCCTGCGTAAAACCATATTTGCATTAAATTCATAAATGGAGAACCAGAAACCAGTTGTTGAAGGACCACCGTACTCGTATGGTAATTCTGTTTCCTTTTGCGTCATCCGGGGAAACTTTCACAAACTCAAGTCCTGTGCTCGTTCTCTCACGGAAATGAGAATTAAATTTATGCTTTTTTTTTTTGTTCATAAATCGCCTCATATAGTGGAAGTCAAATTTTCGAGGACCGAGCGTAGCAACCTAATTCCTGTAACCAAGCAATATTAGCTGAGCGGTATTATTGTTGTTGAAGGAAAGGCGACGAAAAAACTTATCCCATTTATTCCATTCTTAGGGAACAAAGGAATATAATTTCCAGTTTTATTGCAGTCACCACAGTGTGTGATTGTCTTAAGCATGAATAATAGAAGAACTCTTTTTACCTGGATGAGAATTCTACAAGGTTTTAAGTGCATAGTGCATGCGTAAAGGACGAATATGACACAAAAGGTGTTGCACAAAAAGGATAAACAATTGCTGTACTTATCCTGCCTTACACTTTTCCGATTTTTCAAAAAACTATTGATGACGAAAGCATTGATAAAGCGAAGTAGGTTACTAATAACCCAAAAGCCCGTCGCCACAATCGGAAAATATAACATAGTTAACATAATTTTATTAGATCTTAGAGAAAAGAAATAAAACTAAATGGGATATCGATGCTGAAATTATGATAAGAAAAAGCCGGACTTTTAAAAGAACAGCAGAGTCAGAATTTATATTTCCCAACGTTTTTAGTTCCTTCCGTATTAAATAATCTCTTTCAGTCTTTTTTTTTATCAATACATCAATCATCAATTAGAGGGGATTTATATCGATGGTGTACTGTTGTTCACTTGAGGTTTACATGACAGTTGAGTGACATTTTCACTTCACTTACGTACTACAAACCCTTCTTTATGATGGTGATTTTTAGAGTTATAAACAGTTGCTGTTATTAATACTAAAATAAATCTGAAATAGATACAAATCAGAAACTTTCAATATCAAATTCTTGTCACTTATCATAAGTGTGCGGTACATTATGGATATGCGAGCACGGGTACGCGTTGGATTGCCAACTAGGTATGCACAAACTTTTTGATACCGTTGGGTGTGGTCCGGTGTTTTCACCAAATTTTGTACGACATTTTTTTGCGATTTCGAACCAATTTTCACCAGTTGTGGAAGTAAATTTTCAACATTTCCAACTTTTGCTAAAGCGTTAAGCAGCGACTCATTTCATCAACTAGAAATGAGTTTTTGTCAAAGAAAGAATGACATTAGTGTTGCCAGAGACAAAAGAAAACCGATATGTCAAATCTGAACCGCTTATTGGGACACCCAATATGTGTACATATATATAATTCACCAACTTATTCGGGCAAAGAATCGACAACAAAGCACCATAGAAGCGGCGAAAGGACTCCACCTTTTGGGCATCCATTGGCCACTTCAACCGTAACTTTATCCTCTCTATTCTCGCCTGTCTGAAGAAGCCGGCGGGAAAGCATGTAGTGAATCCATCTGGTTAAGTTTGGTTTGACTCAATGTCTCTCAGCAGAGTTGCACATCGAGTCAAAGGTAGCATTGTCAAAAGCTCCCTCAATATCAATAAACTCCGCTCCGCTCATCATGCTCTTTTCGATCCTGAAAACAAGATCATGAAGAGCAGACTCACAGGATTTACCACGCTGATAGGCGTGTTGATTCACATTTAAGGGATTTCTTTTGAGTCGCTTTTGCCTGGTTTCGGGATAAAAGCTACTCTAACATTGCATAAACATGTAGGAACATACCCGAAGGCCAAACTAGATATATAAATCAGTTTTAGCTCGTCTATAAGTCTATTACCTATTGAAGTGAAACTTTTTTACGGAGGGGGCAACAATTTTCAAGCGTTACACTGTTATTACTCTGCTGTACACATTGCTCTGTTGTACACATTACGCTTTGTACACACTACGCTGTTGTACACATTACGCTATTGTTAGTCTATTACCTATTGAAGTGAAACTTTTTTACGGAGGGGGCAACAATTTTCAAGCGTTACACTGTTATTACTCTGCTGTACACATTGCTCTGTTGCACACATTACGCTGTTGTACACATTATGCTTTGTACACACTAAGCTGTTGTACACATTACGCTGTTGTACACATTACGCTGTTGTACACATTACTCTGTTGTACACATTACGCTGTTGTACACATTACGCTGTTGTACACATTGCTCTGTTGTACACATTACTCTGTTGTACACATTGCTCTGTTGTACACATTACTCTGTTGTACACATTACTCTGTTGTTCACTTTAGTTAATTTTATGCCTCGTTTTCTATAGCTATATGTTATATGTATAAAACTATATATGTAGATACCTACAAATATAACTATATATATAAGCGATTCGTATGAAACTGGGAATGTAGGACTAATATGCGACTGTAAGATTTGCTCCTATTGAAATTCTGGGATGTGACCAATAGGGTCTGGCATTTTTTTGGAACTATGCCATTTATTGAGCGATTCGTATAAAATTCGGTATGTAGGATGTAATTTAATCGTAATATCGGCCACAATGTCAAAAAAGTTTCACTTTAACCGCGCGTAAATGTTACACGCACTCTTTTTTTTTATAGTATTACTGAGTATTCACCTCCGGACCTGCTACTTTTAAATCCTTGAAGGACGAGATAGAGTATTCTATTGCCTTCAATTTAGTCACCTTTCCTGCTACACACCAATCATATCTAGTGACATTTCTTCCATCTGGAGCAAAGTTGACACTATTAGTCTCCCTTAGCACTCTGCTCCCTGGAACTTAATCATCCTTAGAAAATATGACACCTTCATATTCTGCTCCTTCAAGTACTATTCACTTAATTATCCTTTGTCCAGTTCTTTCCAAATTCCATGTCAATCACAAAATTATCGCACTGCTCTGCTTATCATCTCACGTTCATTTTATTAAATATTGACACAATTAGAATGAAATTATTAAACAATAACTGATATCTCTATCTCTCTTAACTCAAATTTATTTCCAAAATTTGTTTAAATATTCTTTTGCATGCCTCTCACGTTACCTACATAATATACGCGTGTGAAAAACATCAACACTTCGAACATCCTGGCAACAATAAAATTATTACTCGTTCCCTTTTTTTTTTTCATCGAAAAAACACACAACTACACACTTTTGATGATTTGTGAATAAAAATAAATAAAAACAAAAAAAAATAAAAATCTACGGAACCGATCAAATGAATTCAACTGCGGGTGATGATGATGGTGTCCTTGCTGTGTGGCATCAATTGGTTTTGCTTTGAATCGTTTATATCAACCGCTGCCTGCCTGCCTGCCTGCCTGCCACCTCACTGGCTTCCCGCGTAACCTACATACTAACAAAAAATTTGTTACAAAAAACCATTTGCCTGCCTGCTGTCCTGATATCCTGTGTGACAAATAAAAAAAAAAATTCCCGCTGCTGTTGCATGACTTGAATTTGAAAATAAAATTTCACACATCGTATGACAATTTTTAATACATTATTAATAAATAACAATTCAATTAACACTAAATAAATATTACAACAACAACAACAAAAAAAACAAACAATTAATCAATCACTGTAAAATTATATTATGATCATCTATACCACATTAACGGATCCGGATGCATGAAAAATCGTCCTTGCGCTTTATTCGTTTTCTTTTTGTGTGGAAATTTTTTCATTTTTTTTCCCCGTTTTTGTATTAACGTTTTACTTATCTACATTTTTATTATATTACTCTTAAAAACATTTAAATATTTATTAAATAATAAAAATAACAAATACAAAAAAAAATATATATATAGCATCCAGTAAAGTACCGTTAAATGCTTCTTATGTTATCTACACTGATGCAAATGGTCAGGTACCGTTAATTACTATTATTATTATATCTCTTATATAATATATATACTCGTAAGCTTTTTGTTGGTTGAACAGATTTCAACTTTTGCTTCTAGCTGATAAAACTTAGAGTTATGTTAAGGGTTGGGGCGGGCTTCTCTCGTAAGTGAGTAATGTTCTATAGCATAAATTTTTGTGATGTGTGACGTTTTTTTCTTTCCTACTAAAGTTTTGAGTTTTTTTTTTATTAAAATCTTAAACAGTTATTAGTTCTAGAATATGTTCTTTCCTTTTGTGTTTTTTGAGCAAATGTTCATTACACTTACAATTTTTAAGCTTACACAATTAGTTGATCGTTAATAATAATTTCAGCTTTACCTCTAAACGCTATATATAAAATAAGAGAGTAAAATCTGCAATTAGAAACATATATGATCTTGTGAAATCCTTTCATCTGATGTCTAATGATTTTTTTTTTAATATTTTATACTCATACAAACACAAACACAAACACATACATTGATATGAAAAAGAATGCAGCAAGGACTATTACAAGAAGTGACACATAAAAGCATAAAATCCTTAAGCATTTATTAGCATAGCAATGCTTAGGTAACAAAAATAGCTTAAGATTAAGAATGTATTATGTATTATGCACGTTGGATACTCAAATAAGTTCAATATTTAAGTGAGGGTTATACTGATTACAGGAGGTTCTGAGAGAGACTGTTGTTGTTTGTTAAAGGACCATAAACGATGATGTATTCTTTTCGAATAGAGTATTCCGATAATTGGGAATTTGAAAAAAAAAATATCCTCAAAATACAATTCTTGAAATTTGAAAGTCATGTTTGAAACACAATGACCAACAGATATTGACTCATAATGGCAGCCGCCGAGATTTCAGTTGTTTCACATCTACTTTGTTTAAGTTGCTGTAGTGTTTCTGATGTATACAACACTCCCCGCTCTTTAGATATCCGAGTAAAACATAAAAGAGCATGTTTTTCTATGGATGAGGTTGGGAATCGTCACATATGCCCCATTAGCCTTAACATGTCTCAGATTCTTACTGAGTAAAACCAACCTCCAATAATTTCGTTGCCTGCAATTCCTCGATGACCTGGCACCCAATCAACCCTGTTGTGTCTGGCCAGAGATTGCAGTGCATCGTAGCAGCTTTTAACTCTTAACGAGTCCATTAAATTGGACGACAGAGCTTTGAGTGCTGCCTGACTATCTGAATAGATATATATTCTCGGGCCCTTAACGCCCTTAGGTACTAAGGTTTAAACCTCCATTTTTAATATTTAATTATCTTTTTCTTCTTAATTCACACCATTTTGCTGTGTTACATTTCTTCATGCCTTCGCTTACACTCGAGACGCTGCATTAATCTGAAAGACATTGCACTGAACGCATTCCATGTCTCCTCAATTTTTAACAAGGAATTCACTACGAGTATGTTTCTTGGCGAAATGGTGTATCCTAATCGCTCTGATACATCCTGTCTTTCTCCTGCAAAGCGCGGATTGTGGAAGAAAACATGTTCCACGTATTCTGGTATCATAATCATATTTGGCTCTACAACCGAGGTCCGGTCCTTGCCTCCCGCATAAAGTCTTGAGCCGATGTCATCCAGTTTGGCATTCCTAAAGTCTGGGCGTCCTGGTCTACGCCATCTTTTCAGCGTAGGCCTGGCCGGTCTCGCTGTCGTGTTCCATAAGTCCTACCGCAAAGGACTTTCCGAGCAGGATCCTCTTCGCTCATGTGAGCTAGGTGTACTGCCTACAGGAGCCTACCGAGCTTAATTCTCTTCACGATGTCGTAAATCTTATCATTATAGAGTCTCCGGAATTTTGCTTCCTCACACACGGGGCCAACAATTCTCCATAAGACTTTTCTCTCGAACGCGACTAAGAGGTCAGAATGCTTTTTGCTAAGCACCCAACTCTAGAATCGATATTTAAGTACTCGTATGACCATTATCTTATATACCAGCAGCTTGGATGTTATGGTTAAGTTCCTGGATTTTAAGAGTCTTAACAGACTATAGTAGGCTTTGTTGGATTTATGCAACCGTGCGCGTATTTCCGGTTTCATGCTGTTATCGGCTGCTATACTTGACCCGAGATAGTTAAAGGATTGCGCTCCACTATTTTAATTGCGGGACCAATGTTGGATTTTCTAGTCGCAGTCGTGGCCACCATGTACTTTGTTTTGCTCTCATTTATGTGCAGTCCTAGATTTCGTGCCGCTTGCTCGATCTGAATGAAAGCTTCCAGTATAGCTCTTGTGTTTCTACCAACGATGTCAATAGCTCCCATATAGAGTTAACGTTTCTGGGTGAGGGCTAGACAAGCACAGAGAATATGGATAATGGTCTCTTCCTCCTCCTCATCCATGCTGCTTCTGCAGAAGTCATTCGAGAAGATTCCGAGTCTTACTGCATGCCGGCCTATTAGACAGTGTCCCGTAATGACACATACAATAGCACCGATGTACGATATTTTTTGAGAGATCAAACACTTGAAGCGCTTCGGATCCAGCTTAGGCCAGATCTACTTTGTCGCTATGCAAGTTGTCCCGTTTCACCACCTGCGAATAGTTTTGTCAGTAACATCAGTTTGCATGTAGCGATTGGTATGCCTAGAGAGCCATATTTTGGTAAGAGGGGTAGTGTAGTTCCGATGTAGGCGAGTTTCTCAGCCATACAGTTTCCCGGAATGTCTCTATGCCTCGGCACCCAACACAGGTGGATATTAAACTGTTCCGCCATATCCCTAAGAGATGACCGGCAGTTAAGGGTTATGGTTGAATTTGTAGAGGGATTTCAGCGCAGCTTGGCTATCCGAGAATATACGGATATCCTTAGCGAATATGACATTACTCTTCAGCCAAGATTAGGCTTCACTGATCGCCATAATCTCTGCCTGGAAAAAACTACAGTGATTAGGAAGACGGAAAGAGAGGTTTAGCTTTTTTGAGAAAACACCTCCACCAACTTCGTCATCAGTTTCAGACCCGTCTGTGTAAAAATGAATGTGTTTCATCTTCCAGGTACGCGCCCTCCTCCCAGAATGATCTGCAGGGGAAGTTGACCTGGAAGTTTTTATTGAAATAGAGCTGTGGAGTGGTGTAGTCTATGTTGTCTGGGATCTGACTAAATTCAGGATAGAGGAGTGGTCGATTTCATTTCTAATCCACTGGGAGATAGCCTTGAGGCGAATAGCCGACCTGCTGAAAATTTCGAGAGGTGTAAGGTAGAACAGAATGTCTAGGTAGTGCTGCGGAGGCGGTTGTACTTGTTTTAAAAACAAAAATTTAACCACAGCTCGATAATCAATTTTTTATTTTATTTTTATAAAAATAAAAGTAGTTCACCTTTGATGGCTGTCATATACAAATTGACTGAAAATGTGATGGTGACAGTCACACTTATTGGCAAATAATTTCCACCCAAATTGAGTTGAATACCACTTTTACGTTAAATTGATCACATCCTCTATAAACTAATTGACTGTGTCCTTCACGGACAAAAGTGGTTCTAAAACTGTGAGTTTCAACAGAGACATAAACCATAATGGGAGATTTTTAACAGAGACACAAATCATAATAGGAGCTTTTAACGGATACACAAGACATAATGGGAGCAACACTTTTTAATATAATTAAAAATTATTTTAATTGTAAGACAATTGACATTAAATTGAATAATACAGACTAGTTTATTTATACAACAGGCTGCTGTTACTCTCGTTGATAATAATTACCGAATAATGCCAAATATGAACTGAAAAAGCACAGCGGTACCATTATCAGAGTACTTACACTAAACGGTGGCAGGTCAACGTATTGTACTGAAAAATAAATGTTCGCCAATGTATACCCCAAACCTCAAGCTTTTACTGATGCCATCTGGCACTGACAAGCACTTAAGACGATGAAGATTAAAATGTTGTTCAACAAATATGTTGTCCAATAAATATTATCCCCATTACTCATTGAATGAATCCTTTATAAATGCCTATATAGGTTTGGTAGATTCCCAGAGCCACTCGTGTTGTTCAGATTAATATGCCTTTCGAGCATTAGTAACTCAAACTATTTGTCTCATCGATTTGAAATGTATCTTTTGCTATTTAGTTCTGTTGTTCTTGACAACAATTAGGAATGCAATTGCACGAATGTTTAGTGGCTAGTACGCTGCAGCACTGTTACAAATACATATTGAACAATGGAAATGCATTTGCAAAAATCGGACCTTAAGGCGGTTGTCGGTAGCTATACTAGAGCGAAATGCTCTTCTGTCCAGTCCATTCGACTAATTAGCCACTGGGTGATTGTGTTCTACTACTCTTTGTAAATATATAAATAAGCTTAGGTTTAGTTTACAATTAGTTTACAAAACGATTTCTATGAGTTTTTTTGTGAGTCTTTGACGTAATAATTCGATGAAAATTTTTTGGTCATTCGTTAAAAGAAATAAAAATACTGCACCGTCTTCAATTCCAACGCTCATTCACAAGGCCAATCTGCTTGCTCCACATTTTGCAGCTAGCTCCACGCTACCAGATAGCGCGTTGTCGCCGCCGGTACTTGCAAGAGTCGAATCTTCTTTGGGACAGATTAACTTTCGTACTCGTAAAGTGTCTAGATTAATAAATGATCTCAACCTTCATAAATCTGCTGGGCCTGATGGTATTCCCGCTATAGTTTTAAAGGGGTATTTTTCAACGTTGGCATTGCCACTGCGCAGGCTTTTCCATTTCTCTTATTCTTCAGGAGTCGTTCCAATGAACTGGAAAACTGCCTTTATCCAGCCTGTTCCTAAAAAAGGCGAACCGTCATCTCTTTCCTCCTACCGACCAATTGCGCCAACATCCATACTTTCTAAGGGCATAGAAACGCTGATCAATCGTAAGCATATGCAATACCTTGAATCACGCAAAATTCTTAGTGACCAGCAGAACGGTTTTCGTAGGCAACGTTCTACAGGTAACCTGATGGCTTATCTCACTGAAAAATGGATTCAGTCTATTCACAAATTTGGTGAAAGCAAAGTTGTTGCACTCGATATTTTCGAGGCATTTGACAGAGTCTGGCATCAAGTTCTTTTGTCGAAAATGAGTGCCTATGGAATTGATAAGGCCCTTCTTGATTGGACTAGTAACTAACTTTCTGGCCGTTCAATCCTGGTCGTATTGGACGGTTTCGAATCCAATGTTCACAAACGCACAAACGCCGGTGTTCCACAAGGCTCTGTTTTGTCTCCGACACTCTTTCTAATTTTCATTAATGATCTCCTATTCGTTACTAATCTAATCCAATCCATTATTTTGCCGACGACAGCACTCTTATGATTTCATATGATTTCACGCTCTCTGCACGCCGCTCAACATCGCAAGTGTAACTTGAACAACAACGTATGTTAAGCACGTTAAATTCTGACCATAACAGCATAACAAGATGGGGACTACATAATAAAGTTGAATATAACGCACCCAATGCTGTCTTCTGTCGTCCAAGCGTAATTTAAACCCTCAAACTTTATCCATGAATGGATCTTGCATTAAATAAACTGAACAACTCTCAATTCTAGGTATGGGCGTCAACAACAAGCTTCGTTGGGACTATGGTTCTTGCTATCGCTAAGAATGCTGCGATATGTTTAGGTTTTCTAAAACGGTGCAAGATGTACTTCACTCCTTCAGATCTTTCTACTAATTACAAGGCGTATATTCGCCTTAAACTTGAATATAACTGTATTGTCTGGACAAGACCACATTGCATCTACTAGACAGAATTCAGAACCACGCGTTAAAACTTATTGGTGACGTAAATATCGCGAAAACAATCGAACCCCTTGAACATCGTAGGAATGTTTGCTGCTTGTCACTGTTTTCAAAAGAAATATCCAGATGCATTCCGTCCATTCTCGAACCCATTCGTAATACCCGTGCCTCAACTTGAGCCCACGGGTCCACCATTAAGCTTATTTTCGGACGAATTCAGAGAGAAATTCTTTCTTTAGCCGCACACTAGTTATGAGGAATGAGTTGTCTGATTCTGTGTTTCCGCATTTGTCTGATCTGCAGTCATTTCAGAAACGCGTGTATAGACATCACAATTTTTCCTCTCCCTAATTTCCTAACGCCCACGCTGTGCTAAGCATTATAAGGGTGCAAATCCCTTTAGCGTGTGTACATTTTAAAAAAAAATTAAAACACGAATGAATATCGCAATAATGAATTAACAAAAAAGAATTCAACAAAACAAGGTTACTAAGAAGTAACCTTTATACTCAAACCAGTTTTATTCGAATACTGAATCCTTCTTGTGGTTTTCGTTGGGTTTATTATATATATCCTAATAGGACCTAATAGGATCTACTGTGTACTCTTTATATTTGTATTTTGTATATCTAATGTCCATAGTAAATAGGAAATAGGGATATAGGAATGAAAATTCAAATCTGAAGTTTAAAAGTTGAGTATGACGTATACATTCTGAAAACGTATACGTTTAGAAAGAGATTTGAAAAAGATTAAAGAGAGAAAATTAAAATTTTATTGAATATTCATATTGGTATAAAATTGAGAACTTCCAAATTTTCGTAAATCTATAATTTGAAATAAATAACTGAGTCATTCTTATGAACTAAAAACTTAAAGCTGTACAGCTTTGGTGAGAAAGTAATGCTATTTTGCCAAACAATTAAGTCTGAATGAAATTTATGACAAAAATTCTGACGAAAGCATAATATGATTGTCCTTCGAGCCAGATTTGCTTAGTTCCTTTTTTATGCCTATACACTCACTGGTTGTTATGAAGTGTCAATTCAGAACTGCTCCAATTTGCCAATTAATTGAAATCATTAGAAACGAGAAATGCGAACAAAACTAACCCATCCTATTTCTATTCCTGTCAAATATTGTCATTTTCGCCTAATCGAATTGTCACTTATTTATTCAACAACTGACAAACGAACTGACTGACTGCATGAACACTAACGCAGAAGAAAAATGATAAATGCTTGTGCACTAGCCAATTGACTCATTGACCTAGATTCGTCCGCTGGTGAATGATGTATGCAACAAATCGTTTCTTTTTTTTTTTTTTGTTTGGTTTGTTTCATCATTTGATGTATACAACGCACATTGATTGTAAATTCAAAAATTCATCAGCACCACTGCAAAAACCAATTTAAATTTTGGCAAAATATTTACACATTCGAGGAAGATTTAAAAAAAAAAAAAAACAATACTTCAGCCTGTGCTAACAGACAGGATTGGATTTGCATTTCATTGCCCTGCGGACAAGTTTATTCAACTAATTGAGCGAATCGCCCAGGCAGGACTACAAGCGACAGTTGCCATCACATTGACATTCATTAGTTCAGAGCGCATCAGATTGGCGACGACGGGACGCAACGAAATTTGAAAAGCACACGGACTTTTTGTTCTACTTTCTGAATTTTGCTGAATGAGTTCAGAGAAATAATAGAAAAAGGATGATGTATCTATGCACATAGATATTATGCACAGTGCGTTTTCATTCAACTCCATCATTCATACTATAGTCATCATATAAATAAGCGGCGCACTGTCTGTGTCCAGGTCCACTATATAGGACGAACAATCAAATTCTCTCCACTGGAAATGATGAGTGAGTGTTAAGCAGATGAGCAAAGCTATCTTAATACTCGCTCGAATAGATGAATTTTGAATTATATTGAAAAGAAAAACACTGAATGACACTAACCAATTTTCTTTAGACGAGTACCATTTCAATAGAGCTCGCAATGTCATGCGACTTGATTCCTTTCATTATTGGCGGATCACCGCGTGTTCGTCAGGCTCTCCTGTTCGCTATAGTTGGAGATTTCTAGGGAATCAGGTTAATCAAATTTGATGTTCGCCGCTGGTTTTTCACTTTACGTTTAGAAATTTCATACATTGACACAACGTTTATTATTGACACACACTAACTAGTATGCTGCTGTTTACTTTAGTCCTTGCTGATGACGATGATTGATGATGATGGGAAAAGTTTGTCTTTAAAACGAACTTAGAAAGCAGTAGGTCGAAGGGTTATCGTGTTAGGCAGGCAACGATTTTAGCTTCAAAAGCAAAAGCGTTGGAAAAATCAGATTAGTTTAATGTTAATATCGATGAAAAAATGAACTTCGAGTGTGGTAGATGATGCATAGTAAAATCTTAGGTAGCCCACTGAATACACTGACAGTCTCAAATGTTTAGGAGAATTCCTATATTTGCTTACAAATTTCAGTCTTCAACAAATTAGCTAAAACTAAGGCCTTTCGCCTTATTCTGTGTTGTAAAACAGTCATCAGGATTTCATTCTCTTTTCCACAACGGGTTTTAAAAGACTGTGCCAACATTTCGCAATCGTTATCGGTGGGCGTCCGTCGTGGCTCAGTGGAAAAGCGCATGGCTACTAAATAGGGGTTCGTGGCTCGAATCCCAGTAATACCAAAAGTATCTTTCAGTTGTGCCACCTTTCGCGAATGGCTGACGAACATTCCGAGAGTAACAAAACTTGTCACCGAAAGCTTCTCAATTCGCCGTTCGGATCTGGCCTTAAATTGTAGGTCGCTTCCATTTGTGTCCAAAAAAGATACATGCCCAACACAAATGGTCGCGAGAAGCTAGGCCTTGGACCATTACGGTCTGTCGCGCCGAATATTATTATTATTACCGGTGGTTTATATTTCTCAAGCTCCTTGAATGCATTATAATCGTCTCGCAATGTGAACTTTCTTAAAGTTTAGATTTGGAAGCTACATCTTTCGGTAGTGCAACTTCATAAGACGTTTAATATTCTGGTCCATTGGATTTGGGGGAAAAAAAGAGAAAAGAGGATGTTCCACTATCTCCTCTTCATTCTCGTCGATACAGCTTCTACATAAGTTAATATATTACCCAACCTCCAAAAAACATTCCATAGCATGAAGGACTGGAAAGCTTGAGTATTTCAGATTTCTGCACAGCGTTGTTTTTTTTTTTATTCATTTGCATTTTGAATATATTCGACGCCCATCATCTTTGATCTCCATAATTTCTTTGTTCAAAGAGGAAGCAACATTAGTTAGCCAAAGGGCTACAGACTTTTTATTGACCCGACATTTTTCTACATAGGTAAGGTTAAGTTAGGCTTGAGGTGGCAGCAAATGCTCTTTAGACATCTGCCTTTACAGATGGAGAGTCGTACTTCGTCTGAAGTATATTTAATATATGTTTGACGAACTACAATGTGTACACGTATTTGCGATCGTATATAAAGGGTGATCAATTTGGAGGTATCGGATCTTAAATTGAAATAAAACAACAAAAATTCCAATTGATTGGGCAATCTTTATTAAATTTTGTTTAGAACCATTCATGACAGTTATTTTTTGAAGATAATCCCTTTCAAATGTTGGCCGCAACAGCGCCGTAATTCGGCCATCCGTAAACACCAATTTTGAATGACTCGCTCGAGGACTTCGGTCGGTATCTCGAAAATAACTAGAGTAATGTTGGCTTCCAATGCATTTATCCACAAAACATTTAGACTTTACATACCTTCACAAAAAAAAAGTCCAAACGAGTGATATCACACGATCTTGGTGGCCAATCCACCGGTCCGAAACGAGAGATCAATTGCTTACCGAAACGAGGACGCAGTAAATCCATTATGTCACGGGCTGTATATGGGATGTAGCGCCGTCTTGTTGGAACCAAATGTCGTGGAGATCACGGGCTTCAATTTTCGGCATCAAAAAGTAGTTTATCATGGCGCGATAGCGTTCGCCACTTAGTGTTACATTGGCGCCAGCCTCATCTTTGAAGAAATATGGGCCGATGATTCCTCCAGCCCATATAGGCCGCACCAAACGGTAGTTTTCAATGGATGTAATGGCTTCGGGTTGCTCTTCAGCCCAAATACGGCAATTTTGCTTATTGACGAAGCCATTAAGCCAAAAATGGGCCTCATCGCTGAACAAAACTCGGCTCCCAAAATACGGATCTTCGGCGAGTTTTTCAAGAGCCCAACGACTGAAATTATGACGCTTTGGAAGGTCGGCCAGCTTCAATTCTTGGCCTAGTGGTATTTTATACGCTCTCAAACCAAGATCTCTGCGTAAAATCACCCAAGTAGTGCCATAAGATAGGCCTAGTTGTTGAGAATGGCGCCGAATCGATTCTTCCGGGTTTTCGGCAAAACTCTCTCTTACAGCCGCAATATTCTCTTCATTTAGGGCTGTACGTGGTCTAGTCGGTCAAGTATCATCCAATAATGTAAAATTATTCTCATGTAGGTAGCACGATTATGTACACCATAAGTTGGCCTGAGCGCGCGATGAACACTTTTCACAGAGCGTCGATAATAATCGTAATACAATTGTACGATTTGTAAACGTTGTTAAGGCATTAGACTTTCCATGATGAAACGTCAATGAGTACTGAATAAAATTATGTATTTAGTTTGACAGTAATCACGCGTGACATGTCAAAAAAATCCTATTGGAAAAAGTACCTCCAATCTGATCACCCTTTATAAACTGGATGACATCGGCTCGAAATCGGGACCGGTTAAGAGACTTTTTGCGGGAGGCCAGGTCCGGACCCCGGTTGTAGAGCCAAATATGATAATGATATATACACTATTATGTATATGTAACCCTTCTTTTGTATAGATCCAACCTGAATTTCGAAACTCAACGTTCTTGCATTATTCTTCAAATTTATATTCCAACCACGAAAGACTTTTTTGTCTTTCATTTTTGCCCATACAAATTGGGATGACCCAGCTACCTATCTACCATATCTGTTGTAGAGTTTGGATTTAAAAAATTATCCATACGACTTTTTCTGCATATTGTTGAACTCGAAATATCTCCATTTCTTATGCAAGTACTGGTACGTTTATTATCTTATAGGTCAGCAACTTGGATGTTGTGGTTATGTTCCTGGTTTATATGAGTCTTGACTTTGTTGGCTTAAAGCAATCGATCGCGTTTTTACTATCCTGCACTATTTTAAATTCTACCTGGATAGTAGGATCGCATGTCATAATGGCTTCTCTAATACCAAACAACTTCGCGTCTAAGATTTATATTTTATGTGGCAATAAGGAGACATACAGAGGAGGAGGAAATACTAAGAAAGCATCAATGTACTGATTAAAAGTATCGCTGTTCTTTTCATTTAACACAAGACTCAGAATTTATTTATGGAGACCTTTTTCTTTAGATTCAGGGGTTTTGCTAAAAAAATTACTATTTTTTTTCTTCAAATATTACTGCATAATTATAGCAACAACTTGCATCAAATAAAGTTTCACTTATTGCTTTGATGGCCAGTCACAGCAGCCGATATATAACGTAAACGAAAACATTTACATAACAATATGCCAGAATTATTGAACAACAAAATATACAAATAAATCAAAAAGAGAAGAACATTTTTTTTTCTTTCAAATTGTCATCAGCTTTTACCAAATTTTTTTACCACATACCACAATAACAAAAATTTTTTAAACTTAAAACAAAATCTGCCACTCATCAAAAATCCTACTTTAATTAAATTTCAGCCCCTCCGGAGACGGGTGTATTATACTCGCAGTGTCCTATTCTAATGAACGGCATTATATATGTAATTAGGTAAAAGAACTAAAAGTAAATAAAAAAATCAAATCTAAATCTTAATTTTTGTTTTATTGCAAATAATATTTAATGCATATGCCGATTTTTTATTATCTATAAATATAAATATTTGTTTCATAGTTTTTCCTTTGTATCTATGCAGAAAATCATGATTATTTTTTTAAATTTTAATTTTTAGAAAATATTTCTACTCCTTATAGCATATTGACGAATGATTATGATTTAAAGTTTTTGTTTTTATTTAAATGAAGTAAACTTTAAAGTATAAAATGCATTGTTTTTTACGCTGGCTTTTGTATTTATATTATAACGATAAAAAAAAAATCAAAAATCTTTATTAAGCCCAACAAAAAGTTTTTTTGTTTTTTTTTTCAAAGTTTTAGGGCAGTCGTCGGCATTTTTTTTTTTTAATTAAAAATTTAATCATAATTGGTCAGAATTATTTTAATTAAATTTTTTTCTAGTAATTTATTATAATTTAAATATAAATTTTGACAGAAAGAAACGGGGAAAGAAATTAAAGGATTTGTTGGAACGGTTCGATGAGTCTTTGAAGCCTTTTTGAATGTTGCTTCCATACTTTTAAGTTAAAGATAGCTTAGAAACAAAGAAACATTTCGATACCCTGTAGACCCCTTATACAGTGACCCGAGCATTAAAAAATAGGTCTTAGGTTTACTGTACTTATACAGGGGTTTTTCAATTGGAACGCCCATTTTTTATCAATAAGATATCTAGGCTACGCGTGAAAATAGCTGGGTTTTGTTGAAGTTTTCTTCAAAAATGTTTGCAAGTTATTAAAATTGCTTATCAAAGTTCGCGCTCGGTTGCTGCAACGTGCGCTATTCGGTCTCAGCGACGAAGCCTATTCCTTGTTCAACGGCTTCTTTTGTAAGCAAAATTGTCATGTATGTGCAAGTCAGCAATCCCTATCTATAAATGAATAGTCATGAGACTAACAAAAATTGACTATTTAGTGCGGTTTTCATGCTGGAGGGGTCATTGGGCAATATTTAATTTTAATGGTTCTGGCGATGCAGTCACAGTCAATGGAGATCGCTACCGGACTGTTTTTAACCGAATACTTTTGGCATAAATTGAAAGAGGTTGATTTGGTTTCAAAAATTAAATAATTATTTAATTAATCAAGTATTTCCGCATTTGTTTGATCTGCGGTCGTTTAAGACACACGCGTGCATAGACATCTCACCATTTCCTATCCCCAATTTCCTAACACCCACGCTGTGCCAAGCATTATAAGGGGAGTGTGTGTACATCATAAAAAAAAGTCAATGTTCGATGAACGTGTTATCTCCAAAAATAGACCAGTCAATTCGTATGATTTGACGCTTTTGGAGTTTTTTCTTTGAGGCTATATCAAGTCCTCGGTATATACCAATAAGTCAGATACGCTTGACGACGTTAGAACGAACATCGAACGCGAAATTTCCCTCAATTCCGTCAAAAAACTACTAAGCTTTTCCTTTAGCGCCTCCACCAAAAATTTTCTCCGAATTCCGGGTATTTCGGGCTGATGTCTTTTATTGAAGAATTCTAAAATTCTCGCTTACCTGGTGTATCCCTAAACCAAAAGAAAATTCTTTATCTGCTTTTGGGTCTTAAAATTGCAATGGGTCTGCAAATATTTCTCAAGTGTCCAGCCTAACAAGCAAATTTTTTTCTTCACTATGTGAACATGGGGATAACACTTATAGATCTCATGGTTATAGAGTCTATCTGATCATTCTTTCTTAAATATTGGTCCCATAATAATACTTCTTTGGATTTTGGTATTCTGATGATTACGAACATCATTCGAGACGATACTCCCAATTTACCATTAATTATCTACTCTCTCAATCTGGTCCCCTGCAATGCCGATCTAAGTGAGTTCGAGGAAAGGTTAAGAATTTTAATTTTACTGGAGTATATCCCCAGTCATTCACAGTTTGCGTTTGCTGCCAAACCAGTCCTCATTTGATAAATTTCCATAATTCCATGAGCGAGTTGTAATGCTCCATCGCATTCAGCCTAATTTTGCTGAATGCGCGCTCTGCATAAGATCACCAATCACCTCCTAGAAGAGTAGTGGTGATAGTATGCAGCCTATGCAGGATATCCAAGCTGCACTAAAATCCCTGGAATCAGTCACGACAAATTCAATGTTAGCCCTTAACTAACAACCATCGCTCGTGCAGATGTCGGAGCAGTTCAATATCCACCTATGTTGGCTGCCGGGGAAGCTATATAGTGGGGCAAACTCGCCAAGCAAGAAACTACACTAACCTTCTTACCTGAATATAGTTCAATAGGCATACCAAGCGCTACAAGTAAATTCTTGTTAAAGCGGAAATCAAATGTAAAAACTAACTGTAGGTGGTAAAACGGTACAACTTGCATAGCGACATAGCAGATCGGGCCAAGCTGGATCCGAAACGCTCCAAGTGTTTGATCTCGCAAAAAAGATCGCACATCGGTGTAGGTGTCATCATTGGACATTTTCTGATAGGCTGGCATGCAGCAAGACTTGGAGGCTTCTCTAATGACTTCTGCATGGATTAGAAAGGGGAGGAGGATGATACCATGGTCCATCTTCACTGTACTTGTCCAGCCTTCTCCCAAAAGCGTAAACTCCATATGAGAGCTTTCTTCTACAACGACACTACGGGTGACTGACACGAAGTGTTACCAAAACAAAACGCCACAGAATTTTTATTTTTTGATGAATTTAATTGAATCAAAGTAAAAAATTTTCACAAATATTTAAATTTTCGAATTGCATTAGCAGTTTTCGATTTGGCCACCCTTAGCCGCAATTATGGCCTTCAAACGGCCGACAAAGCTATTGCATGCAGCACGAAAGCGGCTCTTGATATGCTTGCTTTAGATGATCAACACTTTGGTATTTTTTTGTCCCAACCTTGCTGTTCAAAATACTCCAAACCGAGAAATCTAGCGGATTTTCATCCGGTGAATTTAGTGACCATTAGGCAGTGGAAATGAACCGCGGAACGTTGTTTTTCAGCCAATCTTGATTGACGCGCGCTTTATGACTCGGCGCCGAGTCCTGTTGAAATGTCCAGGCTATGCGCCCGAAGTGTTTTTGTGCCCAAGGCTTCAACCTCCTCCCCCCAACACATGACATGGCAATCCGTTGGTCCAAATTTTCAGTAGAACGGCCGGGCAAGTAAATCCGGTCGTTTTGCTTGTTCACATATTGTTCAATAACGAACGGTGACTCATCGGAGAAAACCAAATTCGGCAAATCGCCACTTTCGTGCAAGCATAACAACTCCTTTGCTCTTTCCAGTCTAGCTTTTTTTTGAGCATCGGTGAGACCATGCGTTTTTTGGAATTTCAACGCCTTTAGTCCAAGATGATCTTTCAATATGTGCTGCATCCGTTCGAGCGAAATGTTTTTTCTGCCGGTACGGCGCGGATTCCGAGCCAATTTGAACTTCACCGGCGATGTTGCAGTGCGTTTCGGTCCACCACAATGGCGTTTTGCAATGTTGTCAGTATCGTTATAACGATATTTATGGTGCGATACACAAACATTTTATTCACATGCAGATGTTCTAACTGGTTAACAACCTGCGGCTGTGGTTTTCCAGCCAAATGTAGAGCAATCACACTATTACTCTTGAATTCCATTGCGGATAACTTTTTTCTGAATATTTCCCACTAAAATGCTTTTGTACTCTTGTAAACAATGGAATGGACTGTCATTAGTGTAAATTTGAGCGCTCTGTCATCACTGGTTTGACAGCAATGACAGTCTAAAGAAGGTAACACTTCGTATCAGTCACCCGGTAATAATCTCATCAACATTGACATTGGTAGTGCTTTACGCTTCATACGAAGCTCAAATTGGTTCTTCGGGTAGGTGGATCGAAATTATTCCTTATCCGTGTAGTATCACAATGAACCATTACTGGTCAAAGTGTGTCGGTTTTACTTACAGCCACCTTAACCCAACATAGGTTAGCAGCCTTGCCGATCGTCTTCGCTTAGTATTTCAAATTCTTCCGAAAAATTACACCTACGCAGCACATGACACTTCGCACCTTTGTAACTACTGGCTTTTATAACCCTACTACTTATTTGTTCCGAATACCTATCCTGCGAAATGAACGCCATATAAACTCTCGATTGACACTTTTTCGAAAAAACGCCGACTATTTTTTTCGTTGAATTTGACTATTTGGTTGTTTTAAAAAAAAAAATCAAATCAAACAATGTATACAAAATAGAGAATTTTTATTTTTAAAGCTTCTTTTGCTTAAATGATTTATGATTTACGATTAATTCTTTTTCATTAGAGAGTTAATCACTTTGTATCAAATTAGAATAACAAATTACGCATATATGTATTGAAATGATGAAATAATTAAAACACCAAATTCGCATTCCCCGTTTTTTGTTCTTCTAGTGCCACATATTAGGATATGTATCTGCATAATACATCCTCCTTGTTGTTAAACTTCACAAAAACCACACAAAATTCTATTTAATCTCGAATCGCAAATATAAATCGTAGCAAAATAATCAAAAAATTGAATCGAATCGAATCGAATCGATCGAAAAGTTAAAAAATAAAGGAGTAAAATGTGAGTTGAATTTGTTTTAAATTTAAATCCACCAATTGCCAATAAAAATAACAATAATTACTGCAGCAAAAAAACAAAACAAAAAAATAAAAATAAAAAAAAGTTCTTTTCTTGAATTTGTTAGTCGTTTTTTGCTTTTTTTCTCTTAAATTAAATTTCTGTTGGTAATAAGTTTTGAGCCAGCTTCAGCCATTTTTTAGTTTTCTTATTCCGTTGCCCAATGCAAAAATCACTGTGAGAGTCTTTGACCTGAGAGTGCGCTCAGTGCGCAATGATCAAGAAGGTGTTGTGAGAAAAGATTGTGAGCTGATCTGCTTTTTTGTGCGTTTGCGTTTATTTTTTGCAGAATTACATAACATATAATATATCCTTGCTGTGCTTCTTTTTTCATATCGAGATATTAAAATAGTAAACAAAATTATAAACAAAAAAGAGTAATAGAAATAGTTAATTGCTGCTTTTTAAGCTTCAATTTAATTTGTCATACACGAAAAACAAACAAACTTTTCCACCACCCACCCATACCTATTAATCTACAAGGACGAAAGGATTATTATTGAATTGTATAACTTCTTCCTTTCTAAGGAGAAATGAAAAAAAAAATAAATAAAACTGTCAGTTCCACTAACACCAAACACACACTCGTATTTTATTAAGTATTTATATATTCTATTGACAATAGAAAAATTATGTAATTTCTTCAACTAATAAACGACCATTAACTGTTAAATCTACACTCAATCACACACTCACATATACCTACACAGAAAAACCATACCTATATCAATGTACTATCTACAGATATCTAAAACGCAATATTATAAACATATTTTGCGCTATTTGCAATTGTTTTCAAATATATACAACAACAACAAATCTCGATTTTTTTTATTTTTTCCACACTATGTATATTTTGATTTTGATTTTCTCTGCGTTTTGTTCGTTTTGTATTAAATTAAAAAAAAAATGTTTTTTTGTTCTTTCGTTCATTTTCTTGTTTATCTTCCATTCAATAACAATTATTAATATTACTAATCGGATTTTGTTTTCTCTTTGTTTATTCCCAATTGCAATTGCAGTTACTGGACACCCTCCCGGTGTGCCAAGATTTTAATAGATCTATGTGCAGTCGGTTAAATTGTAGATTCGTTCATTTAACTGAAGGTGAGTGTGATTTCGGAAACATAATAATTTTACATAAATAAATATAATAAATAATAATAAAAAAAAAAATGAATAATAAATTTAAAATTTTGAGAAGAAAACATTTTCCGAATATTAAAAACCATACTAACTGGCTGAGCGCGATTAGGTAGTTTTTCAGAACTTCTGTGTAACGGAAAAGTAATAAAATTCCGAAAAAACAAGGCATTGATACAAGATCCCAAACAAAATTTTAATCCCAATTACCAAAATCCTAATTAACAAAAATCCCAATTAACAAAATCATAATTTACAAAAGTGCCAATTAACAACATCCCAATTTACAAAAATCTCAATTTAGAAAATCTCAATCAACAAAATTCCTAATATACAAAATCCAAGTTTTCAAAAGCCCCATTTAAAAAATCCTAATTTACAAAATCCTAATTTACAAAAATCCCGATTAACAAAATCCCAATATACAAAAGTGCCAATTAACATAATCCCAATTTACAAAAATCCCAATTATTAACTAAATCCAAATTTAAAAATCCCAAGTAACAAAATCCTAATTCACAAAATCCGAGTACACAAAATCCTAATTTACAAAAATCCCAATTAACAAAATCCCAATATACAAAAGTGCCAATTAACAAAATCATAATTTACAAAAGTGCCAATTAACAACATCCCAATTTACAAAAATCTCAATTTAGAAAATCCCAATCAACAAAATTCCTAATATACAAAATCCAAGTTTTCAAAAGCCCCATTTGAAAAATCCTAATTTACAAAATCCAAACACATAAAATCCTAATTTACAAAAAACTCAATAAACAAAATCCCAATATACAAAAGTGCTAATTAACATAATCTCAATTTACAAAAATCCCAATTATTAACTAAATCCAAACTTAAAAATCCCAAGTAACAAAATCCTAATTCACAAAATCCCAGTACACAAAATCCTAATTTACAAAAATCCCAATTAACAAAATCCCAATATACTAAAGTGCCAATTAACAAATTCCCAATATACAAAAGTGCCAATTAACAAATTCCCAATTTACAAAAATCCCAATTATTAACTAAATCCAAATTTAAAAATCCCAAGTAACAAAATCCTAATTCACAAAATCCCAGTACACAAAATCATAATTTACAAAAATCTCAATAAACAAAATCCCAATTTACAAAAGTGCCAATAAAAAAAATCCGAATTTACCAACTCTTAATTTACAAAAATCACAATTAATAACTAAATCCGAATTTAAAAATCCCAAGTAACAAAATTCTAATTCACAAAATCCCAATACCAAAAATTCTAATTTATAATATCCATATTTACAAAAATTTCAATTAACAAAATCCCAATTTACAAAAGTGCCAATTAACAACATCCCAATTTACAAACATCTCAATTTAGAAAATCCCAATCAACAAAATTCCCATTATACAAAATCCAAGTTTTCAAAATCCCCATTTAAAAAATCCTAATTTACAAAAAACCCAATAAACAAAATTTCAATATACAAAAGTTTCAATTAACAAAATCCCAATTTACAAAACTGCTAATTAACAAAATCCCAATTTACAAAAATCCCAATTTACAAAAATCCCAATTATTAAGTAATTCCAAATTTAAAAATCCCAAGTAACAAAATCCTAATTCACAAATTCCCAGTACAGATACAAATCCTAATTTACAAACGTGCCAATTAACAAAATTCCAAATTACAGAATTCCAATGTGATTGATATTCACACAGAAGATTTTTCCTTTTAAACATTTTTTTTGGCAAAACATTTGAAATTAAGTTTTTGTAAATTGGGATTTTGTATTTAGGATTTTGATTTTGGAACTTAACGACAGCCAACTCAAAAAACGCCAAATTTTACTTCTGTGCAAATACAAAGAGTACTAACGTTCATGCGATGGAAATAGAAACACTGAATAATAGTTATCTTATAAAATATCCTGAGTCAATAAAACTCTTTAGTAAAGCTTCACTAGCTACCCTGTGTCATATTGCACCAAAAAGTGTTTATGATTTTAATTTTATATTTTGTGCATTGTACACACGCTCAAGAATTTGCACCCTTATAAGCTAAGCACAGAATGGAAGAAATTAAAGAGTATAAAAAAGGAGGAGGACATGAGTGTCTTGAGTTTCTGCGAAAACACAGCCCTTAGCAATCAAAGTAAAGTTGTCGCACTCGATATTTCCAAGGCATTTGACAGAGTCTGGCATCAAGCTCTTTTGCCGAAAATGAATACCTATGGAATTAATAAGCTTGTTTGGACAACTAACCGTTCCCGTTCAATTCAGGTCGTATTGGACGGTTTCAAATCCAATGTTCACCGCATAAACGCCGGTGTTCCCCAAGGCTCCGTTTTCTCTCCGACACTTTTTCTCATTTTCATTAATGTTAGATATGAAACCCACTATTTCTAATCCAATTCAGTCCTTTGCTGACGACAGCACTCTTAGCTTGGTGTTCGCGCTTTCTGCATGTCCTCTTCATTCTAAGTGGAACTTGAACAACAACGTATGTTAAGCACGTTAAATTCTGATATTGACAGTATAACAAGGTGGGGAATATACAATAGAGTTGAGTTTAACGCTTCCGGAACCAAATGCATTCTTCTGTCGTCTAAGCGTAATTTAAAGCCACAACCTTTATCCATGAATGGATCCTGTATAAAAGAAACGGAAACTCGCAATACTCGGTATTTGCGTTAACAACAATCTCCGTTGGAAAGACCACATATTTGCACAAATCGCTAAGAATGCTGCGAAATATTTAGGTTTTTTTGAAACAGTGCAAGCTGTACTTCACTCCCTTAGACCTGGCTACTATATTTTAAATGGATATATTCACCCTAAACTTGAATACAACTGTATCGTCTGGACAAGTGCTCCCAAGACCCCATTGCATCTACTCGACAGAATTCAGAACTGCGCGATAAAACTTATTGGTCACAGTCGAATCGCTTGAACTCCACCACTGCCACTCTTTTATAGCTTTTTTCACAACCTTACTGTGGTATCAGCTGGGCTACTACCACAGCGATGATTAATAAATGGAAAAGCAAACTTCGGCTGGTCCACTGGGATATGTTCCCCAGGGCTTAAACAATCCAAACGGTTAATCGGACCCTTTTCCTTTAAGGAAATCCTTGATCGAGACATGGATAGCATCAAAAAAACTAGTGAGCTTTCTCACAGGTCACTGTGGCTTGCAATATCATCATCATCATCATATTTGGCTCTAAAACCTCGGCCCGGCCCTGGCCTACCGGGCTTGCAATATCACCTTAGCAAAATTAATCTGGGCTCAAATTCAGAATGTAGGTTCTGCCTTGAGGAGGATAAGACATCCGGGCACATCCTCTGTGATTGTCCAGGTTTGATCTGGTTAAGGAGACATATTTGTCGGCAGATTTGCGTAATTCTGCAACTATGGATATACTATCCATCATCAGGAAGGTAGTACGTCTCTTAGATTAGTTACACCCTTCGATACAATCCGTCACAGTATCAGCCAACTGGGCTAGGGTTTGTCTATTAAAAAATGTTACAGCTGACAGAAAATTTGACAGAAAACAGAACGATATGTTCGTACGATACTGGTGATACTGGTGATATACAAACTTTTATATATAGATATAACAAATAAATCTGACTATAAAATCTGACTAACAAAAAAACCTTTCTTTTTTCTTTTCTTTTCTCCTCGCCAAATCCAGACGATAAAGTTGAAGTATGTGATCAACGTGTGGCTGTGTGTCGTGACCATGCCAATGGCCAGTGCAGACGTAAACAATGTAAATATTATCACATACCGGTCGTCCTGCCGCCAGCTAACCTAATGGCAACAATTTTCAACAATCAACAACAACCGTCACAGTCGCAGCATTCGCAGCAGCTAACAACCACAACAACACTATCATCGCAACCAGCGTTAATGGAGCAATCTTCGGCCGCAATCATTAGTACTACTGCGTCGTCGTCGACATCTTCGTCGTCGTCATCGTCGTCATCGTCATCATCTTCAGCTAATCTTCACAACAAGGCTGCGCTTTTAATAGGTAACTCCAAAAAAAATAATTTATTTCTAAGCCATCATCATCAAGGCAACACAATGAATGAATATGACAGTAAAAATCTGCTTGAATTGTCACACCAACAACAACAACAACCACAACATCACAACATCAATGCGAGCAACAGCAACAACAACAACAACAACAACTATTTATCCACTATACCGCCAAACACTAGCATTTCCAACAGCACCAGCACCACCGCCACACTTCCACTTCAGTTCAACCATCGGCAACTGCCGTTCAATTCATTATCGACACTAACATCGGCGACAACATCAACAACAACCATACCAACAGCAAAGGCAGCAACCACCACCAGCAGCATAGCGTTGACGCCAACCTATCATCATCATCACCACCTGATGAAGGCGGCAGCAAGTGGAACTGCTCTATTGCAACATCAATTTTACGAGCCGGCAGTTGCCGCCTATTTCGGTAGCAACGACTTCAATGCGAATTGCATTCCAATTTTGACAGCTGACGCGTACATTGCATCGCCATCGATATCGTATACATCGCAATTGCATCAACAATCACATCCAATAGCTCATCATCCGCACCACCATCAGCAATTTTCCAACAACAACACGACGACACCAACCAGCAATTTGCTGTTGAAAAACCCGGCCGCTCATCAAACAACAACCACAGGCATCAGCAACAACAGCAATTTGTATCTGCATCAGCATCAGCATCAGCATCACTCACCGCTAGGTTCGATCACTTCTACGAATATTGCGGCAAATAATTATCCAACGACCGCCACTACGTCATCATAAACTGCAACTGAACGAAAAAAAAAACGAAATCTAAGGTTAAGTACATAAAATTACTATTACTATTATTATTATTATTATTATTATGAATTTTAATTTATAAAAATATGCAAAAAATATAAAAAATAATAAAAACAAAAAAAAAAAAAACTGTTAAATGTTGTACCACTACTAGTGTATGTAGGTTAAAATTACAAAAGAAAATAAAATAAAAATCTCTCGTTAGAATTGTAGATGGAATGTTTTTGGGTTTTGAGTTTGAGTGATATTTGTTTTTAGACTTTTTACAATTTTTATTTCTAAATATTAATGATTTTATACCTCTAAGTAAGTAAGGTTAAGTTAAACGATTTTTACATGAACCTTAGTAAATGATGAAAACAATCTCTCAGTTTATCCCAGAATTTCTTTCACAAACACACCTTTATCTCACTCTCAACACATACACCATTTGACAGAACACCCAGTCACTCGACAAAAGTCATCTATTATTGTTGTTCGGTTGTTCGGAAAGTAATTTCGTTCTTGGTTGTCAATAAAATTAAAAAATAATTTCATAATGCGTATATTTTGTATAAGCAAATCTGATTGAATCCGGACTGATGGGCAATACCACTAAATCACAGTATAAATAAAGTCGAACAATCGCAATATTAAATGTATCTCTCCACTTTCCCTCTCTTGTTTGGTGTTCCTAAGTGGTATGGAAGCCAATCAAAACACAAGGGTTGGCGATTGAAGTGCTTATCATATTCAATCATATTTGGATCTACAACCGGTGTCCGGTCCTCGCGTCCCGCAAAAAATCTATTCACCGGTCCCGATTTCGAGCCGATGTCATCCAGTTTACTTACTTATGTCCTATATACGCTTGTGGGTCCTAGGGCCTCTACTACGCTTACGCGCCATCGCGTGCGGTTCCTTCCTTCAGCTCTCTCCAACTCTTCCCCAATTGCCGTGACTCCTCCTAAACTGTTCTGCGCCATGTATTACTCGGACGACCCGTTCTTCTACCATCCAGAGATAACGGACTCCATTGCATTGCGTAGTTTGCTATGGAACTATCGCCTATTCGGAGTGTATGACCAATCCAATGCCACTTCTGTCCTTGGATGGTTGTGCCCATTAGTTTCTGACCCGTTCTATGGTAAAGATATTCGTTAGAGATATGGTTAGGGCAGAAAACCCTAAAGATGTTCCCTAGGCATCTATTTACGAATGTTTGTATTTTTTTTGTGATAGTAGCGGTCACCTTCCAAGTGCTGCACCAATACAACAGCACATATTCAACATTTGAATGGAACAGTCGTAGCTTGGTGTTTAAGCTGATCGCATGGCTTCGCCATATCATATGGACATCATTCCAAACATTGATTTTGTTTTGCCGATTCGGTTGACAATGTCCTGTTCGGATCCACCTTCGGTCGAGACAGTACTCCCAAGATACTGGAAACTCTCTACTCTCTCTACCGGCTGTCCAGCAATGTTGACTTGAGTTACTGAGTTAGTACCGAGGTTGGTGATTTTGGTTTTGGCAGTATTAATCTTCAAACTCGCAACATTTGCCTCCCTTTCCAGATTTGTTGTCAAGATGTAAGAGTCCAACAAATTCATCCGTTTCCTGTAAATAAAGCTGCGCGAAGCACATCGCTAATCACCAACAGAAAAAGTATCGGCGATAGAATGCAACCTTGTTGTACCCCACTTAGGATCTCTTATTCCTCTGACAGCTTTCCTCTATGCAGCACATGACATTTAGAGCTATCATAGGTTGCTTTTATAATAGCTATTAGTTTATCGGGTATACCTCTCCTGCGCAAGGCGAGCCAGATTAACTGTCTGTTGACACTGTCATACGACTTCTCAAAATCGATGAACAGCAGGTGCAGTGGTGACCGGAATTCAACGCATTGTTCAATAATGATCGGCAGGGTGTTGATGTGGTCGACACAGGAGGATCCGGTGCGAAAACCGGCTTGTTCGGCATCGAGTGTATCTTCCAGTTGTTCCTTAATTCGCTCAAGGAGCTTGACAATCTTTCCCTTCTTCCACTCAACGGGGAAACTTCCTGCCTTCCAAACTTTCTCTACAGAGGATATAAAAGCTCTGCTGATGTCGTTGGAGCAGCACGCACAGAAGCTCTGCGGGTATACCATCTAGTCCTACCGACTTGTTGCTTTTTTGATGCGCTGATCGCGGTAGCGATCTCATCTTTACTGGGAATTGAGGTGCGAATTCGGGAAATTGTTACTTCCGGCAGCTCAGTTTGATTTGGGTGCATATCGTTGGTGAATAAACGGTTAAGGACCGTAGAGAAATGCTCCTTCCATCGCCTGGGCTGATCCTCATCTATAACGAGTACGGCACCATCTAGGCCTTTCACCGGATGTTAGCTAGAGCGGTGACCAACTGTTAGCTCTTTGGTGATTCTGTAAACGGTTCTGCTATTGCACCTGCTCGCTACTTCCTCTGCTTCTGAGACCAGAATATAATAACCTTCGTCACGTCTTACACGCTGCAATTCTCTCATTTTTCTTTGATACAGGGACTCTAGCTCGATTCTCCTTGCTGCTGTGGTATCTACAATACGAGCTTTAAGTAGCTTACGTTTTTCAATCCGCCTCCAGGTTTCTTCAGTCAGCCACGTGCTGTGCCTTGTCTGGCTTCTACCAACAATGTGAAAATATTTTTCACAGCTTTCCAATGTTCTTGGATGCTTGTCGGCAGGCATTCGGATGATATTGCGGATTCTTTGAACTGATGCAGTACGTAACTGGACAGTAGCTATCATAAGGTGTTGATCCCGTACCATGCCCATGTCGGCTCCTCGTCTGTTTCGGACGTCCTTAAACTTCTGCTGATCACCACATGTGCGATTTGGTTGGATGATGCTTGCCTATCAGTTGACACCCAGCTGAATTTGTGGCAGGTCTTATGCTCAAAGATGGTGCCTCCTATGACAAGGTGGTTGGTGTTGCGGAAATCAACAAATCGTTCACCATTGTCATTTCGTTCGCCAAGGCCGTGCTTCCCAATCACATGTCTGAGTCCTTGATTGTCCTTGCCTACTTTGACATTCTGGACAAATTGCCAAAATAATAATAATATTCTGCTGGCATTCTCTTATTTTGTGTGTGCGTGTTAAACTTTTGCACGCAAATGAAAGGACGAACAGTTTTCGAAGCTTTTCGTCACAATTTTTACTCTCAGATGTTTGTCAGACATTCGCGACAGGTGGGACCGTGAAAAAGATTTTTGGTATTTTTTCACACATCCTGCTTTAATGTCGAACGCACTATCCACTAGAGCCGTGGTTAGGTCTATCATTTGAACTATAATGCATCTGCTAGATAGAATAGAGAACCGAGTCTTTGAAATTGTTGGCGATTGTCAACAGATTCGCTCGATCAACGCAAGAATGTTTCGTGCTTGTCGATACTACCAGGAGAAGTAGGTGATTGCGTTCAGCCTCTTCATAAATTCATCCGCAAGACTCGTGGTTCTACACGTGCACGTCACTTTTCACAGAAGCCCCTATAGAAATTACTCTCCGAATAACCCGTAAAAAGAAAAAGGCACACACTAAATCTCATTTTCGTTATTTCCGATACACGAACACAATACTGCAACAAAAAATACAAACAAGAATTTCACTAAGCAACAATTCAAAAAAAACAACAAACGAAGTATCCAGAAACTTCAAAACAGATTCTAACTTTTAAAATAGATTCAGAGTTATAGTTATGGAATGCAAAACTATTAGATATTATCGTTTCAAATGTAATTCAAGATAAAGGAAAATCGTTTATACTATTAATAACATCATAACATTGAGAATTAGTATAAAAAACAAGCGACAACAACAGAAAAAAAAAAAAAAAAACAATAAACAAATTCATTTAGGAAACATTTGAGATTTGACGAGAAGACTTGGACTTGAATTGATTTGATTTGAATATTGCATGGAAATCCTTTATATACATATTACATAGTAAAACTTATATATAATGCAAAAAATAAATAAACATTTATATATAATATATATACATGCATACATGTATATTATGTATATTAAATAATAAAATATACTCAGATCACTTTAAGATCAACAACAAGATAAACACTTTAATAAAATGTTTTAATGGCAAGCAGACAAATTTGTATTTATTAAATTGATAAATAAAATAATTAATAAATTAATATAATAAAATTAATGGGAAATTTTCAAAATTTTCACGCAACTATAATAATAATATTAAGTTGAAATACAAGAGGTGAAGTTAAAAATAGTGTTCCACATAGTTTCGATGAAATCAAACGTAGCAACTTTAGAAAGTTTACTGTTAAACAAAAACGATAATAAAATTAGCAAAATGTTGTTGTAAATTTTATACTTTACAACAAGATTTTTGTCACGTCCTATTTTTTGTTTTGCAACGATTTACAGAGACATCAAGAACTAGACAGGAAAACGGACACATAGACAGACAGACAAAGTCGAATCAGATATTAGTCGGGTAAGAAAAAAAAAGTTAAATTTCTTGTTTTTTTTTTAATTACGTTATAAGCATTTTCCTGCGAAAATAGAGCTTTGTAGAAGCCTCTTGTTTTCTTTATACTACCAACACCCCACTCTGCGTTATAGACTCGCTAGCATTATTTCAGGAGTCTTCAGAACTATATCTTTGATCAGTTTGCCCTTTATCATCATCATATTTGACCCTACAACCGGTTTCCGGTCCTGGCCTCCCGGTTTGCCTATACATTGTCTACAATTGGAAGTACCAGGTACTTTAGCTTCGCTTAAATAAAATTTTTTCATGCATACGAGGTTTGATCACAAAATGTTTGGAATTTTTATTAAATTCTCTATATTAACTTCACTTGCCCGTGGGTCGGTCGTCGGTCGTCTGTCGTGGAATCTTGCGATCAATTTTTAACCTACTTCCCAAGGCCCGATTTTATTGAAATTTTGCACACATCTGTGTTTCCGGAGACAACACTTTCTATTAAAATTTGGTCGGGGGGCTCCCATACAAATATTTTACAAAATTTTACCCGATTTTCTTCAAATTTTTTATATGCGTGTATCTCCGATAGGCAACACTTTTTGTAAAAATGTTTGAGACCCCGGACCCTGGGTTCGTGGGGCCCCAAAATTTTTTTTAAAAAAATTAACCCGATTTTCTTCAAATTTTATATACGTATGTATCTCTGATGGAAAACACTTTTTGTAAAATTTTGGAGACCCGAGCCCCAGGTTCATTGGACCCCAAAATTTTTTTTAAAAAAAATTAACCCGATTTTTTTAAAATTTTATATATGTGTGTATCTCCGATGGACAACACTTTTTGCAAAAATTTTGGTGGCCGGGGTCTTGGGGCCCCATATAAATTTTTCAAAAAAATTAACCGGATTTTCTTCAAATTTTAAACACATGTGCATCACTTTTCCGATTTTCTTCAAATTTTAACACATACCCATCTCTATTTTGAAATAAAACAACAAAAACTCAAATTGAATGGGCAATCTTTATTAAATTTTGTTTAGAACTATTGATGGCATTTATTTCTTGAAGATAATCCCTTTCAAATGTTGGCCGCAACTGCGCCGTAATTCGGCCATCCGTAAACACCAATTTTGAATGACTCGCTCGAGGACTTCGGTCTGTATCTCGAAAATAACTAGAGTAATGTTGGCTTCCAATGTATTTATCCACAAAACATTTAGACTTTACATACCCTCACAAAAAAAAAAGTCCAAACGAGTGATATCACACGATCTTGGTGGCCAATCCACCGGTCCGAAAGGAGAGATCAATTGCTCATCGAAACGAGGACGCAGTAAATCCATTGTGTCACGGGCTGTATGGGATGTAGGGCCGTCTTGTTGGATCCAAATGTCGTGGAGATCACGGGCTTCAATTTTCGGCATCAAAAAGTCGTTTATCATGGCGCGATAGCGTTCGCCATTCACTGTTACATTGGCAAAAGCCTCGTCTTTGAAGAAATATGGGCCGATGATTCCTCCAGACCATATAGGCCGCACCAAACGGTAGTTTTAAATGAATGTAATGGCAGTTCGTGAATGGCTTCGGGTTGCTCTTTAGCCCAAATATGGAAATTTTGCTTATTGGCGAAGCCATTAAGCCAAATCATCATCGCTGAACAAAATTCGGGTTCCAAAATACGGATCTTCGGCGAGTTTTTCAAGAGCCCAACGACTGAAAGTATGACGCTTTGGAAGGTCGGTCGGCTTCAATTCTTGGACTAGCTATATTCAATGAATACTGAATAAAATTATGTATTTAGTTTGACAGTAATCACGCATGACATGTCAAAAAAATCCTATTGGAAAAAGTACCTCTAATCTGATCATCTGTATAACGCATAGCTATTTCTAAAGAAATCGTTTTTCGTTGTGTTGGTATTCTTGTCCCTGATATAACATTGGTAGCTTTATAACTTATACTTTTTATTGATTGCTGTCGAAAAAATACGTTTTTTTCTTAACTTAGCTTTGGCGTCGCACCTATAAACTCATGTTTGATTATCAGTTATGACCCGATAGAGCAGATCTTGACAGCTTTTGTTCAAAACTTCTGGAAAAAAATGTCATGCCCAAAACATCCAAAGAAATTAAATAAAATGCAAACATCATTGCATCCCCTCTGATAGTTGGCGATTGTTTATGATCACTGACTTTTCTTTAGCTTTGCATGTTGTATGTATATTGCTTAGTACGTGGAGAAATCGGATTGGTGTTGACCCGATAGTTCCTGAGATTATGCGCATTGATGATTTTAGTTGGCAGTCTATTTTATTTGTGTGAGCACTATTGAGCCAGCAGCGGAGAAAACCAAGCCCAGATTGGCGGAGCGGAGTGTCTGCTGACGCTAATTTCTGGATGATGTTATTTCGAGTTAGCACCACCATTTTTTGACATCCAGCTGCCCAAATAACAAAACTTATCGACTTCCTCTATCTGATGTCCGTCAATCGAGCGATCACATATTCCACTAGCGTTAACGTGAAGTAGTTTTGTTTTTGAGACGTTAATTTTTAAACCCACTTTGTTAGCGCGGAGTTCTTGTGAGTTTAATTTTCGCTCCATGTCATCTAGCGATTGTGATAGGAGACAGATATCATCGGCATAGTCTAGGTCTTCTAGGCGGTGAAAAACATTCCATGGCAAAGCCGATGGAGTAACGGTTACTATTTTCATCACCCAGTCGATAACAATTGTGAAAAGCAATGGTGAGAGGGTGCAACCTTGCTTGACTCCCGAGTAGATGTTGAAAGTGAAAGGTGAGCCAAGATGACCGTTATGAATGACGTGGCATGTTGAGTCGCGGTACAGCTCCTTAATGATTTTAATGATTTTTTCCGGAACACCATAGCTAGACAAAATCTGCCACATCATGTTTCGGCCTACGCTATCAAAATCGTGTTTAAAATCTACAAAAACCATATACAGAGGAGAACGATACTCAACTGACTGTTCAATGATTATACGCAGGGTGTTAACTTGATCCGTACAAGAACGGTTTGGGTGAAATCCTGCTTGTTCATTTCTCAATATTGGCTCTAACGCATTCTGTAAGCGCCTGGCTATTATAGAGGAGATCACATTGTTTATGGTGCTTAGCAGGGTTATTCCTCTCCAGTTTTCGCAATTGCCTTCTGCTTTACCTGATTGCAGTGAACGAATTGTTGTTCTTATCTCATCCAACGAAGGAGTGGCGACGCTGATGTTAAGTAGCCTATTAGGGTGCATATGTGGGTTGATGGACGTGCCTGGCGAAGTACAATTCAAAACATTCTTAAAATTTTCTGTCCAGCGGGTTAATTGTTGTTCCTCCATAAGGATCAAAGAGCCCTCTATTGCCCTAACAGGGTTGTTGATGTCGTATTTCTTGTTGGCGAGCTTACGAGCGAGTTGGTAGACTGCGCTATATTGTCTGCTATCAGCCGCCTTGCTGTGCTTGTGTTGAGATGTCGCTTAGCCATGCTCGTTTGTCGTTGCTAGCTGAACGGGCAACTTGCCGGTTCAGATCCCTATACTTCCGCGCTAATGAGCTTCGCTCGGCACCCGAGGCCGCGTTTAACTCTGCTTTGATGGATTGGCGTTCACGAATGGTGTTCCATGTGCTATCTGATATCCATTCTTTTCTAGTTTTGTCGGGATAACCTAAAACGGATAAGGATGCTTCCGTATACGCATTTCCTTCATATCAATCACCCTTTAAAACCTAAGGGTATGGAGTTATGTCAGAGAATTCCGCTCAGACTCTGAAATATCGCGTAGGTTCCCACATGATTCCTTCGGATCATTAGTCAACATTCGTTAAAAATATGCCCAGCGGGATCACGGCCTCCCTTAACGCACAGCCTGCATTAATGTCCACATCTTATTTTTACCACACCGTTTATCTATTCGTATCTTGATGTCATTGCAGGAAGAAGCAATGACATCATGATATTAAAATAGTTTCAAATGTCAATTTAAAATCTTCTCAAATGATCGTTTTTAAAAAACCAATACGCCTCCTGTAATATCCAAAAACACGCGAAAATGGTATCCCGAATTTCTGAGTTGGTTTTTAAATGACTTTTGAACGATTTTTTCTACCCTAAAGCTGTTCTGAGGTTCTTTTATTTCTGTACAGTGACACAAATCGAAGTGAATTGCAACCTGTAACCGATGGGAGTGGATGAATCAATTTCCCTCTCTCATTGAATGACCCAAGATATGGTTGGTTTTTTTTTTCTATCAAAATTTCTCGAACGAAAACACTGCTTGTTGTTTTTCACACTTTAACAATCAAATGTTCTGTAAAAAAATTATTTAAAAGTCAAAACTACAAACAACAAAACAAAAAATAAGATTTATAATTTTTCTTTTTACTAAAAAAAAAAAAAATTTCTAATAACAATACAAATATATGGTATACTATACATATATATATATTTAATTTATATATGCATATATTTAAGTAAAAAAATGTGTTAATGCAAATTTAAAAATGAAATGTGATCTTTTTAAGCGTCATGAAGTGGTATTTAGTGAAAATATTGTTCGATATTGATAAGTGATTTAACGCGAGATAACTAACTAATAACAAACTCTTAATAATAACAACTACAATTAATTAAGGGCTCGTTACATAGATAAGGGAAAACGAAACTCTAAAATTCATAGATAATCATTGTGGTTTACGTGTTACGGTAACTCGTCTCTGTTTTCACGAATTATTTTTCCTAATGTTATAGTAGTAAGCGATTTGCTTTTTTCTTTGTTGTTTTTGAAAACATTTATATAAATATTTTGTTAAAAGAATAACAATTATAATTACTGAAGACGACAACAGAAACGGAAATGACAGATTTACTATACTACTAATACAACACTACCACTACTACTACTACTACTACTACTACTACTACTACTACTAAAACTACTTTACTGGTTATTGTAAAATTTAGATGAAGATATTATTATTATTAACTATAAAGAAATAAAGAAATCACAAACTAAAACACAATAACAATTAAGAAATATTAAAAATATTGTAAAAACATTTTTTTTATAGGAATATTTAAAAAATATTAAACAAAAACTCACACACACGTTGTTCACAAACTAGCTCTCTCACAGATACACACACACTTACACTCTCTCACACATTCACGCGTAAAAAAGGCGACAAAAAAGAAGTATTTTATATATAAATTTTTTTACAAAAACCAACTAACTAATGAACTTAATTATAAAAACAGAATCAATTGAAAAAAAGGAATTATTTCACACTTGAATATAGTATCAACGACAATTGAAACAGAACATAAAACAACACTTGAAACACTAAACAAAGAGAGATACATTTTAAGCTCTTTTCAACTTTTTTTTTAGTGAAGTGGTGAAGGGGAAGGGGGGGGGGGGGTAGGTTTTTTCGGAGTAGCATTAATATTTGCTGTCTCCCATTAAACTGGCCAATTACAATAAACTCTTGTTTATCTGTAGGCTATATATTCCCCTTTAACAAATTTGAATATTGCGTTTCGTTTATTTTCTACAGACAAATATATTGAATAATGGAATGGACAGCAATTAATGCAAAACCGCAAAAAGGTAACAAAAAAAACACAAATTATTACACAAAAATCGGTTTCGGTTAGAAACATATTTCACAGCGCTTTCTGTTTAGTTGCCTTTCAGATTGGTGCCGTAATGAGCTTGCCTTTGTGTTGATCACATTTTTGACGAATTTAAGAAAAATCTTTTGTAACACAACTTCATTTATTTTGATTTCTTTTAAAAAATCCAATAAAAATAAATTGAAATTTTTTTTTGCCAATCTGACTTCGCGAACAATTGAGGATGGACGAACCCCAGACCTTTTTTGGTGTGAAATGCATCCTAAGCCAAAGAACGAGACTTTAACGTTGCAAAAATAAACGCCTATCTATCATTCCTGGATGCTGGATGTTCCTCTGTTGGCACTTTACTCAGCTGTAATGTAAAACCAATGTAAAACGGTGGCAGTTTATCGTTATATCGATAAGATTTGGATTTTTCAGAAATGTACAGTGGTACATCAAACATTTTGATAAGATAGTAAAGCGAGCTTCTCAGCTCACCATATGGATAGTTGTAGTTCAGTCTAAACATTGAATTGTCCAAATATCCCAATAGTAACCATTTAATTCACATCATCATCATATTTGGCTCTACAACCGGGATCCGGTCCTGGCCTCCCACAAAAAGTCTCTACACCGGTCCCGATTTCGAGCCGACGTCATCCAGTTTGGCATTCCTAAAATCTACGCGTCCTGGTCTACGGCATCCTTCTAGCGTAGGCTTAGCTGGCCTCGCTGTCGTGTTTCATAAATCCTATCGCAAAGGACTTTCCAAGCAGGATGCTCTTCGCTCATGCGAGCTAGGTGTCCTGCCCACCGGAGCCTACCGAGCTTAATTTTCTTCACGATGTCGACATCGCTGTAACGCTCGTAGATCTCATCATTATAGAGTGTCCGGAATCGTCCTTCCTCACATACGGGGCCAACAATTCTCCGTAAGACTTTTCTCTCGACTGCGGCTAAGAGGTCATAATTCTTTTTGCTAAGCACCCAAGTCTCGGATCCATATGTAAGTACTGATATGACCATGTCTTATATATCAGCAGCTTGGATGTTATGGTTAAGTTCCTGGATTTGAAGAGTCTTGACAGGCTATAATAGGCTTTGTTGGTTTTAAGCAACCGTGCGCGTATTTCTAGTTCCATGCTGTTATCAGCTGCTATAGCTGACCCGAGATAGTTAAAGGATTGCGCTTCTTCAAATTCGCGCTCCACTATTCGAATTGAGGGACCAATGTTGGATCTTCTACTCGCAGACGTGGCCACCATGTACCTTGTTTTGCTCTCATTTATGTGCAGTCCAAGATTTCGTGCCGCCTGCTCTATCTGGATGAAAGCTTCCTGTACAGCTCTTTGGTTTCTACCAACGAAGTCAATATCGTCTGCGTAAGCCCGCATCTGAATGGACTTATAGAGGATTGTTCCTCTCGCCGTAACGTCAGAGTCTTTGATCACTGTCTCCAACGCCAGGTTGAAGATGACGCAGGCCAGTCCATCCACTTGTCGGAGCCCGTTATAGATGTTTGATCTGAGCTCGCCTCTTAACAGATCTTTATATTTTATGAGTTACCCGCTTTTTTTATTAACATTAATAACTGATGATATTTGTGTTGGCACTTGGCACAATTTGTCATTCAGTTACACATATTACACACAAACGCAACAGAACAATGCAAACTAAATATTCTCGCTTTAAGTGCTTGATTTGCTGAGAACAACTGACAGCTCCGATGAAGATTTCTAAAAAGAATAAAAAAAATAAAGTATGTCACTCACCTGTCAGAATGTTTATCCATCAATGTATGTCATTATATTTGCTTTCACCACCAAATGCTAAAGTTGTACCTTCCTAGTAACTAACCAGTGAGGTGACTATCTGATTTGAATGTCAGACAGGTAGCTGTTGCGGTTAACTCAATATCTTTGCATTTAAATATTTTAATTTTTTGTTTTCTTTCCTAGCTGTCCATTTTTACAGCTGTCAAGTTCTTTCCCCTGACTCTTCCCCTCTCACTGGCACTCTTTTTTTTCCAGCAAATCATTACGAAAATAGAAAAGTCTTATGTTTTAATTCAATAAATTAATACAATAAATATTTAAAAAGGAAACAGCAAGCAAGCAAACAAACCAACAAATAAATAAACAATATAATATAAAATTACAACAAGAATAACCTAATTTTCCGTCCATTATAATCAGACTTTAACTGCAATACTATACATTATACAACAACAACACGTACATACACACAGCCACAACTACAAAAAAAGAAAAAAAAAAAAAAACAATAAACCGAATAAATTAACTAACAATTTTGACTTATTCCACAAGAAACAAACAAAAAATAAAACAGACAGACAAAAAAATATGACTCTCTTTTCCAAGTTACTATTATTTTTAATTATAAATAATAATTATTGTAGTTGAAATAACTTTTGGCTTTAATTATTTGAAAAAACAAATGAATAATGTACTAATTAATATTTTATTATTTTATTTTATTATTATTATTGCCATTATTATTATTATTGGTATATTGCAATTTTATTAATCCACATAATCGAGTGATTTGAATAAAAACAAAAACAACTACTACTAGGTTTAAGACGCCTTTTTATATTTGTTGCCTATTTTTTCCTTCTTCGTTAAACTCAACTCTTCTTAAATGACATAAGTTTATAAGTAAAACGACGGTTAGCATGAGGTAGTACGATCAAACAACAACGAAACTCAAATAACACCCAACACCTGAACAATAACGTAATGTCATGTCATTTTCCGTTCAGGTTGTTCAGGTTGATCAGGCGAAGATAAATAAACAGTTTGAGATGCACAGAAAAAAACAACGCATTGGTTTAAGTTTCCTCTTTTCTTCTATATTCAATATTTGCGTGAGTTTAAGCTTTAATCGCACGCTGTGTTTTTTTTTTCCTCCATGGACAATACAATGTCGGGATACAAAAATTGCATCCTCTGTGTTTTGCCCGTCGACTACGGTAGAACCTCTCAGGCATACGCCGTAATATTGTTTTTATGCGTCAACATACATATTAGAGATTTTAATTTAAAAGAAAAAAGTAAATTATTATATTATTTACAAGAAAAATGTTGAATGTCTTCAATTTATTAATTTTAAGTTATTTTGTTTTTTGTAAATGTTGCACTTTGTTAAATAAATTATATTAAATTTTATTGTTAATAAAGTTTTTTTTTTACTTTTTCTATAGAAAACTTATTTTTACTTCATTGAATAGATTTTGTTTAACATAGAAAATGGCAAAAACGGCCTTCTGTGTAGTTCCAAATAATAATAAAAATAAATTTATTTTGTAATGATTTTGATTATAATTTTTTAAATACCTATCTTTACTTTTTGATAAAGAAAAGTTTATAAACAAAAATGTATAAACTTTCATACAAACATTTGGTATAAATAATATACTATTTAATATAAAGTATATAGTATAATAATATACTAATTAATAATTGAAGATTCATAGTCATTAGGTACTGAGAGCAAAAATTAAAAAATTCATTTTTTTTTAAAAGAAGATTATAAACAAATATGCTTAAAGTTTTTTTTAACTTAGATTTTAACCCTGAGTGAGGCCACCCCAGACATTGTCGCAGTTAGTTAGTTATTGTGATTTTTGAATAAACCCATTATAATAATAATATTCGGCGCGACAGACCGTTACGGTCCAAGGGCTAGCTTCTCACGACCATTTGTGTTGTACATGTATGTTTTTGAACACAAATGGAAGCGACCCATAATTTAAGGCCGAATCCGAACGGCGTTTGTCATATAGATTTGGTATTACTGCGATTCGAACCACGAACCCCTGCTCAGTAGCCATGCGCTTTTCCACTGAGCCTCGGCGCCCAATTTTTAACTTTTATATCAAATGTTAAATATTTAGTCATCATTACCATATTTGGCTCTTCAACCGGTGTCCGGTCCTGGCCTCCCGCAAAAAGTCTCTCCACCGGTCCCGATTTCGAGCCGATGTCATCAAGTTTGGCATCCCTAAACTCTGAGCGTCCTGGTTTACGCCATCCTTCCAGCGTAGGCTTGGCTGGCCTTGCTGTCGTGTTCCATAAATCCTAACGCAAAGGACTTTCCGAGCAGGATCATCTTCGCTCATGCGAGTTAAGTGTCCTACCCACCGGAGCCTACCGAGCTTAATTCTCTTCAAAATGTCGACATCGAGGTAACGCTCGTAGATCTCATCATTATAGAGTCTTCGGAATCGTCATTTCTCACATACGGGGCCAACAATTCTTCGCTAGACTTTTTTCTCGCATGCGGTTAAGAGGTCAGAATGCTTTTTGCTAAGCACCCAAGTCTCGGATCCATATGTAAGTACTGGTATGACCATTATCTAATATATCAGCAGCTTGGATGTTATAGAAAAAGTTCCTGGATTTGAAGTGTCTTGATAGACTATAGTAGGCTTTGTTGGCTTTAAGCAATAGTACGCGTATTTCTGGTTCCTAGTTAAAGGATTGCACTACTTCAAATTCGCGCTCCAATATTTTAATTGTGGGACCAATGTTGGATCTTCTAGTCGCAGACGTGGCCACCATGTATTTTGTTTTGCTCTCATTTATGTGCAGCCCCAGATTTCGTGCCGCCTGCTCGATCTGGATGAAAGCTTCCTGTACAGCTCTTTGGTTTCTACCAACGATGTCAATATCGTCTGAATGGACTTATAGAGGATTGTTCCTCTCGCCGTTACGTCAGAGTCTTGGATCACTTTCTCCAACGTCAGTTTGAAGAGTACGCAGGCCAGTCCATCCCCTTGTCGGAGCCCGTTATAGATGTTGAATGGGCTTAATAGTGATTCGGATATTTTTACTTGGCTTATAACATTGGTTGTGGGCACTGTGGTTCAGTGGTTAAGAGGTCTGTGGTTCGAATCCCAGTAACAACAAAAGTATTTTTCACGGTATCCCACCTCTCGCGAAAGTCTTACAAACATCCGAGAGTAATAACTTGTCACGGAAAGCTTCTCAATTCACTGTTCGTATCCGGCATAAATTTTTAGGTCCCCTCCATTTGTGTGCAAAAAATGCTCAACACAAATGCTTGGGAGAAGCTAGGCCTTAGACCTTGGCCTCGGCGCGACAGACCGAATATTATTATTATTGTTATAACATTGGTCATGGTCAACCTACATAGTCGTGGGATGCCGAATTCTCTCATGGCTTTATAAAGTTCTACTTTGGCTAGGTTATCATAGGCGGCTTTAAAGTCTATAAAAGATGGTGTAGTGAGTTTTGAAACTCTAGACATTTTTCCATCACCTGCCTAAGGGTGTAAATCTGATTAGTTGTAGATTTGCCTGTGATGAAGCCACAATGGTATGGACCAATGGTGACTTTAGCGTATGGGGCTATCCTGTCTTGAAGAATAAAGGAGAAAATCTTATACGCGGTACTCAACAACGTTGTACCACAATAATTGCAGCATTTTGTGATATCTCCATTCTTATGTATGGGACACAGGATGCCTCTTCGCCAGTTTTCTGGCATAACTTCTTCTTCTCATACTTGCACTATTATTTCATGAATTGCTTGGTGTTATGCGGGGCCTCCTATTTTTATCAGTTCTGCTGGGATCCCATCAGATCTCGGGGCCTTATTATTTTTGAGCCGATTTATCGCTCTGCTAACTTCGTCTATGCTTGGTGGCGGCAGCATAGTATGATCTTCGGCCTCCATTTCCTCAGCTAGCTGGCCATTTAGCAACTCATGAAAGTGCTCTTCCCATCGCTCTAAGATGCCTTTAAGATCGGCGATCAGATTACCCTCTTTGTCCTTACAGTATGTGCAACGCGGTGTATATTTCGCTTCGCTTCGCTAGAACATCGGCGCCTGGTGCGGTCCTTGCTCTCTATACTGTTCCAGTTCACGGACGAGATTCTTCTCACAGGCTGCTTTCTTTCGCTTGTTAACCATTTTTTTCATATCTTCTTAGCTATTTATATTCAACGTACAGTCGCAAGCTTACATTCGTTATCGAACCAATCGTTCCGATCTCTACGACTACTGCCTAAGATGGAGTCAGCAGTATTACTGACAGTATTTATAAGGCGTTTCCATTTCTCTTCAGCCCCAGGACTTGCTCACCCTGCATTTAAGATGAGTCCTATCGCTCGACCGTAGTTGTTTCTGGTCTTTTCGTTGCGAAGGGCAGCTGTGTTGACTCGAATCTGATTTGCGGATGCAGTCTTTCGTGATGATGCAATCCGCGCTCGGACCACCATACCAACAAGATAGTGGTCCAAGACGACGTTGGCACCTCGGTACGTTCGTACCGTCATTAGGTTCGCATTGTGGCGGTGGTCTATCAACACGTGGTCTATCTGGTTGCAACTGGCTCCATCAGGAGATACCAAGGTGGCTTTGTGGATATTGTTACGCGCAAGCCTTGTACTCGCAACGACCAAATTATTGCTTGCTGCCATCTCTATCACTCGTTGTCCATTGTCATTAGTGTTCTCGTGTAAGCTATGGGTGCCAACGTACTGCCTGAATAATGGCTCCCTACCTATTTTGGCATTCATATCCGCCAGAATGATTTTTACGTCATACTGAGGACAGGCATGGAGTTCCCGTTCGACTGAATCAAAGAATTCTTCTTTTTCATCATCTGGGGAATCCTCTGTAGGTGCGTGAATGTTTATGAGGCTTATGTTTTTATATTTGTCCCGTACGCGAAGGGTTCATAGGCTTATTGCTTTAGAGCCGATAACGGTGTGTTTCATTGATTTGCTGACTAGAAACCCCACCCTAAGCACATGATGTCTTGCATGACAGCTGTAATATATGTCATATTCACCACATCTTCTGGATTGCCATTATGTCAGCCTTATATTTAGACAGGGTATCTGCCAGCTGCTGTGCTATACAGTGAGCGTACGTTCTATGAGAAAATTCTTAAATCGTTTAGCCGTTTTCGTTGCCGTGGTCGTTGTCGTTTATCAGTTTATCCGAGGCTGATTTTGGGTTCCGTAATAATAATTATTCATGGGCGAGGTTATTTACTTTAAAGGGACTAGCCCGATCATTCCGCTTTTCCTCCATTCCACCATCACGTGGAGGTTTGATCATACTTCCACCAGTCAGATATAGTTACGGCCACCTGCAATTCTAGATCATTCTGTGTTATTCCCCCTATTCTGCTGATAGGTGACCGCCTACTACACAATAGAGTTGAATTTAACGCTTTGAAAAGCCAATGCTGTCTTCTGGCGTCTAAGCGTAATTTAAACCCTCAACCTTTATCCATGAATGGATACTGGATCAGGGAAACTGAAAAACTCACAATACTCGGTATGTTCGTTCCAATGAAGCTTGTTGGATTGCGAAATGTTTAGGTTCCCTAAAACGGTGCAAGATGTACTTCACTCCCTCAGACCGGGCTACTATTTACAAGGCATATATTCGCCCTAAACTTGTATCGTGTGGGCAGGTGCTCCCAAGACCACATTGCATCTACTCGACGAAAATCAGAATCGAGCAATAAAACTTATTGGTGACGTTAAATCGCGAAAACAGTCGAATCGCTTAAACATCGTTGAAATATTTCCTGTTTCTCACTGTTCGCTTTTTACATAAGCGGTATTCAAAAGAAATATCCAGATGCATTCCGCCCATCCTCCAGCCCAATCCAAATACCCGTGCCGCAACTCGAGCTCACGGGTCTACCATTAGACCTATTTTCGGACGTACCAACCAATTCTATAGCCGCACAATAATTATGCGAAATGAATTGCCCGACTCTGTGTTTTCGCATTTGTATGATCTACAGTCATTGAAGACACTCCTTAACACCTCCGAACGCCAACGCCCTTGAGCGTGTGTCTATTACAAAAAAAATCTATCAACTCAATTGAAAAGCCATTATTCAACTTCAGACTAATATTGAAAAAGTTAACCAAAAATTTGAAAAATTAGCTTTATCTCTTCGAGCAGAAGAATAGTGTCTGAAGGTTTTTTTTGCACTAGTACCGGTCTGAATTGACAATTTCTTCAATTATTATTAAGTTGATAAAATTAAAAACAACAACTGTATGATATAATATAAAAAATAGTTTAATACTTCACAACATCACAACTAGCAAACACCGATTAAGACGTTCGTCTTTCTTGTGTTATTTTTCATCGACTTATTTTTTATGTGTATTTTAAATATTAACAAAATATTTCTTTATAAGACAGGTGATAAAGGATCGAATTTTTTAGTTCTTAAACGAAGATACACACTATAATTTTAAGTTCAGTGTTGATGTTATTATTTAGTATTTCGACACGATTATAAGTTATATTTCAATTTTGTTTGTGATAAACGTTTTGTTGTTGTAATCGATAATGCTCCCTTTTTATAATATATATATATTAAAAGTATGTATTTATAAATATATGTTTTATAATATAATTTGAGAAATACATTCAAATTGATATGGAAGTCAATTTGACAAGCGATATAACTTTGTATGAGTGAGTAAATAATATACAGTTCTAAATAATTAATATATTATAATAAAATATTTTATGATTACCTTTTGCGTGTATTCGTAATATAATAAAAAGAAACACTATAATTAAATGAAAAAATACATTTCTATAAGTAGATATTTCGTTTTCCCGAAAGGCAACCAAAAGTTTTGTGTTTTATTTCGTGATATTTTTATTTTTATTGATTTTTGTTTTTGGTTTTTAGCTCTGCGATTTTTTTTAAATATAACAAAAACAAAAAAAATATTATTTCCTGGCGATGACAAAGAAATATACAACAAAAAAAAAAACAACGTCGCTCTTATTGGTGCTACATAACGTCAACATTGTTCCATTTTCAAAGAAAGATTAACATTTGAATGGGTGGAAAAAAAAAGGGGAGAAATACAGTTTTTAATCAAAGAGACATTAAAAAATAATTAAAAAATACAGTTTCAAATAAAAGTGACATAAATTTTATTAATAGACATTTTCAAAAATTCATGTATCACAGATTGAAAGATACTCGTACTAGAACCACTGTAGATTTTGAACTTTGGCCACAACTATAAGACAAACCAAAAAAATGTAATTCCCAATTAAAAGTTAAATTTATTGAATTGTATTAAAAAAAATTAAAAGATAAACCAAATTCATGAGAGAGAATAAAACGAAAAACCGATAATTCTCGGTATTAGCGGATGACAGTTATTGGAGAAACGAACAATCGAAGAATCACACATCAAACGAACATTTAAAACAAAAAATTATATATAATATATTTATATGAATATGAATATCAAATATAAAACGGAAACTAATTAATTACAAACAAAAAAAATTGTGTATTTTTATACTGCGAAGAGAAAACAATTAACAGAACAACAATGGAAGTGTATGTATGAATTTATTGGAGGGATCGAATACAAAATGACGGGAGAGACGCTATGCAAGGGGAGATAATGTTTAAAGTTTCTAAAAGTGATGTTTTGTTAAAAATTAAATACAAAAAGGTATGAAATTGTTTCAAACTTAGTTAAATACAAATTTAAATATTCATAATTACCAACTTATAAATAAATAAATTGGGTGAAACATTCACTTGAGTTGAGTTTGTGAACGAGATTGAGATTGATTGTGGAAATGGGGAAAACTACCCCCCCCCAACAAAAAACTCCAAACAAATAACAGAAAATATTTACATAATAAATATAAATATACAATTATAATAATATATTAATTATTAGGTGGACACACACACACTAAACATTATATTAAGTGAATGAAGATTGCGGAGAAAAGCAAATCAAACGTTACTAACAAAATAATACAAAAAAATAAAAAAATAAAATCCCTATTACTTACAAAAAAAATATTTATATACATATATATAAATCAATGTATATATATACGTATATAAATAAAACTAAAACCATTTTAAAATTATTACTACAATTAAAAACAAAACAGACAATGTTAAAAAAAAATTAAATGTAAAATGATAATTACTAAAGAAGAAAAATGAAACTAACACACACATACACACACACACCTATATAGACCGAAAACCAAAACGAATATTGTGAAAAATTTTATTAAATAAAATAATTATATTACTATTATTATTAATATTATTAAATTAGTATTATTATTACCATTACGATGAGATGATGATGATAAAAAGAAAACGAAAAAAAAATAATAACAAAACTGAATGACTAATTCAATGGGAAAATCATTTACTTATAATTATTATTATTATTATTACTGATTTATATGAATATATGGTAATATTTTATTATTATATAAATGAATAATATTATATTGTTTAAATATAATATTAATAAACAGCCACAACAACAATATTATATAAATAAAGATATAATTACATGAGGAAACAATTCAACAAAAAGTTTACACTATAGATGACTTAAGTAATTAAGTTATAAAAATACAGAAGTTTTGAAAATAAATGCAATACAATTTTCTTGTAAATAAAAAAATTATTTAAAAAACAAACAAACAAAAATACGTGTTGTGTTTTTTTTATTTTATTTTTTTTTGGTTCAAATTTAGGTTACAGCTCCTCCCTCCGTCCATCAAGGGCACAAGCTTGACTTTCTCCGATAAGGCCAAATATCTTGGTCTTATTCTGGATAGGAAGCTGAGCTGGAAATTCAACATACAAGATGGAGTCCGTAAAGCCACAGTGGCACTCTTCTCAAGCAAAAAAGCCATAGAAAGTAAATTGGGTCTTCAACCGGATATCACTCATTGGCTGTACACAGCAGTAGTCAGACCTATGCTGCTTTACGGTGTGGCTGTTTGGTGGACTGCATTAGATAAAGCGATCAATCGCGACAAACTAAGCAGAGTCCAAAGATCAGCTTGTCTTTGTGTGAGCGGAGCGCTTCGTACAACTCCCTCTGCTGCACTGGACATTCTGCTCTACCTTGCTCCAATCGATATCTTCGGCAGACAACTGGCCGCAAGCGCGCCTACTCACCTCAGAGCAATCTCTAAGTGGACCGTGAATGATTTAGGCCACTCGTCTATCCTAAATTCTGTCAGGACTCCACTTGTCAACTTAGAATACACCATTCCGCAGCTCCACTTTCAACAAAAACTTCCAGGTCACCATCCCCGCCAGGTCTTCTTGGGAGGAAGGTATCTACTTGGAAAATGAATTCACTTCTACACAGACATCAGTCGAAAACTGATGAAGAGGTTGGCGGAGGTGTCTTTTCAAATCTTGGTGCTTTTTATGAACTTTAGGATGTCTCCCACTTTAAAGTTCTCGACGTCCGATAAGCTGTTTAATGTGTGATTTCAGTCATCTGCTTGCAAGAGCCGGATATGTACACAGGAAGTGAGATACTGTTTCTTGCTCTTCGGCATTGTAGCAGCTTCTACAGAAGTCATCCTTCTATCATGTGTCATCATCATATTTGGCTCTACAACCAGGTTTCAGGTCCTGGCCTCCAGCAAATAATCTCTCCACTGGTCCCGATTTCGAGCCAATGTCATCCAGTTGGCATCGCTAAACTCTGGTCGTCCTGGTCTCGGCTTGGCCGTCCTCGCTGTCGTGTTTCATAAATCCTAACGCAAAGGACCTTCCGAGCAGGATCATCTTCGCTCTTCGCGATGTCCTGCCCACCGGAGCCTACCGAGCTTAATTCTCTTCCGGAATCGTCTCTACTCACATACGGAGCCAACAATTTTCCGTAAGACTTTTCTCTCGACCGCGGCTTAGATTCCTGGATTTGAAGAGTCTTGATAGACTATAGAAGGCTTTGTTGACTTTAAGCAACCGTGCGCGTATTTCTGGTTCCATGATGTTATCGGCTGCAACAGCAGACCCGAGATAATAAAAGGATTGCACTACTTCAAATTCACGCTCCACTATTCGAATTGAGGGATCTTCTATGCGCAGACGTGGCCACCCTGTACTTTGTTTTGCTTTCATTTATGTGCAGCCCCAGATTCCGTGACGCCTGCTCAATCTGTATAAAAGGTTCCTGTTCGTGTCCAGCTCTTCGGTTTCTATCAACAATGGCATATTGTCTGCGTATCTGAATGGACTTATAGAGGATTGCTCCTCTCGCCGTTACGTCAGAGTCTCGAATCACTTTCTCCAACGCCAGATCGAAAGGACTCAAGGCTTGATAGTAGTAAGATATTTTTACTTGACTTATAACATTGGTCATTTCCAGGCCGCTTTCTTTCGCCGGTGAACTGTTTTTTTGTTATATCTTCTAAGCTCTTTTTGATCTTCTTCGCGTGCTTGTGTTTCAAGAGTTTGTTGCGTTACTAGGTACGCATTTTTTCATTCAGTCGCTAGCTTTTATTCATAATCGAACCAGTCGTTTCGATCTTTACGACTACTATGCCTAAGGAAGAGTCTTCTACACCCAACATGTCAGCCACAGAACCTACTATCTATTCATTAGGACGAGTCCTAATTCAATTTATTTCTGATCAATTCTTTGGGAAGGTCAGCCGTGTTGACTTCCGACAAGATAGTAGTCGGTGTCGATGTTGGCACATCGGTACGTTCGTACCGTCCTGATGGGTTGTTCGGGTTGTGGTGATGATTTCTGGTTGAAATTTTTCCATCAGGTGATACCCAGTGGCTATGTGAACCTGCAACACGGCTGAGATGGCCGTGATCCTGGTACTACTTCCTTTGCATGTAGTGGCGCCAAAGAAACTAAGAAGTCTAAGCTACGGTTAACTAGGGTATGCCGTATTAGAGTTGCCAAAGCGATCTTTGTCGCAAAATTAAGCACAAGTCTGTCCTATATGTAGGGGGTATAGCGTAGTCATTCAAATGAAGCTTTTTGTTGACGCACATACCGAGTATTACGAGCTTCTCAGTTTCTTTGATCGAGGATCCATTCATGGATAAAGGTTGGGGGTTTAAATTACGCTTAGATGACAGAAGACAGCAATTTGTTATGCTTTCAAGGTCAAAACTTAACGTCCTGGATTAAGTGGTCAGAAAGGTAGTTACTAGTCTTATCAATTCCACATGCATTTATTTTCGACAAAAGATCTTGACGCCATACTCTGTCAAAAGCCTTTGGAAATATCGAGTGCAACAACTTTGCTTTCACCAAATTTGTGAATAGACTGGCTCCACTTTTCGGTGAGATATGCCATCAGGTCAGCTGTACAACGTTGCCTACGAAAACCATACTGCTGGTCACTAAGGATTTCACGTGACTCAAGGTATTGCATACGCTTACGATTGATCAGGGTTTCCATGACTTTGGAAAGTATGGATGTTAGCGAAATGGGTCGGTACGAGGAAAGAGATGACATTTCGCCTTTTTAGGAAAAGGTTGGATAAACGCCATAGAGGATTCGACTCTTGCAAGTACAGGCGGAGACAATGCGCTATCTGGTAGCGTAGAGCTAACCGCGAAATGTGAAGCAAACAGATTGGCCTTGTCTATAGAGCTGACAGTTGAAATGTAATTGTGAATGAGCGTTTTACTTGAAAACGAGGCAGTGTTTTTAATTCGTTTCACGAATGACCTAAAATGTTTACTTCTTTGGGACCATTAAGTATTTTTTGATATCACAACATGCACCAATTATCGTGGTATAATGTTGTTGAGTACCGCGTATAAGATTTTCTCCTCTATCATTCAAGACAGGATAGAGCCCCATACGCTAAACTCAACATTATTCCATACCAGTGTGGCGTAATCACAGGCAAATTTACAACTGATCAGACTTTCACCTTTAGGCAGGTGATGGAAAAATAGCTAGAGTTTCTAAACTCATAGCCAGAGTAGAACTTCTTAAAGCCATAAGGGAATTCAGCATCACAAATAAACTGACGCTACTATGTAGGTTAACCCTGACCAATGGTAGGATTTATAGAACACGGCAACGAGGACGGCCAACCCTACGCTGGAAGGATGGCGTAGACAAGGACGCCCAGAGCTTAGGGATGCCAAACTGGATGACATCGGCTGGAGAGATTTTTTGCGGGAGGCCAAGACCGGACACCAGTTGTAGAGCCAAATATGATGATGAAAAATATCCGGATCACTATCAATCCCATTTAACATCTATAAAGGGCTCCTACAAGGGGATGGATTGGCCTGTGTCCTCTGCAACCTGACGTTGCAGAAGGTGATGCGAGACTTTAATGTAACGGCGAGAGGAACAATCCTCTATAAGTCCATTTAGATACTGGCTTATGCAGACGACATTTACACCGTTGGTAGAAACCTAAAGAGTAAAAAAAGTAAATCATCCAGAGACGATTGAGTCTTTTTTTGACTCAACTAAAGGGACAATTGGTGAAATAGAGACTAGAGACTAAAATGATTGAAAACATACTGAAAAATTGGGTCGAGACTCGAGAGATTAAGGTACAGCAGATCCAGCCGAGACAGTCATTTGAATAAAATAGTATTCCATTGGAAGGTGTACTCTCGAAAATAAAGTACTAGTCATTGGAAAATAGTTGCTGCATTTGTGTTTAATATACATTTTTTAAACGAACTAAAAGTTGCTGCACCCTTTATATTAAAGATAAATATTTTGTATTATCGATTGCCACATTGTCTGGAAATTAATTGCCCATTCAATGAAGCAAAGGAGACAATCTAACTTTGCAAAGAAAATGTCCGTGCTTTACTCGAACATAATTGTAGTAAGATAAACAGAAAGATTTTACGTAAAGTCTAGAAAAGGATACGATGTTTCATTATGTAACCTTCCGGACACCATCAATCCATGTGTGTCGCGATGCATGTTGCTTGCACATACCCCACTTTAATATCAAATGTAACCTTCCCAAGTGGTTAATTGAGAACTCACTTCCGCACGTAAACCAACACACAAATCTGATGTATCGATTCTGCAAACAAAACCTTTCATAGCGCAAGTATATTGCATATTGCTCCATTATCCCAGCTTCCCATCTCCTGCGGGACGATCAGGACTGGTGTTACTTCCAACCACACAGGAGGAAGAATGCAACAAATATTCATAAACTTATTGATATTGCTGCTTCGACAGTCGCGTTTTTTTAATAAGGTCCAAATACCAAAGTGGTATGTATCATAGCATAATTGATAGTTTACTTCTTGGAAAACAGAGAATTTCAGTATTAACCTCCTGATTTCACTGCCTATCGTCATGTCTTGATAGCAAATTAGCAACTTTTAATTTCTTTCCCCTCCCAAACTCAGCTACTTTATTTACATTCTGTTGTAATCCTGAAAGTGGAGCTTGGTATAGTAAAACGCTACTACTAATTGTTAGTTATTTAAGCGCGATGTGAAATGTGCAACACTACAATGTAAGAAGGACTTGTAGTACCAATACAATGTAAGACTTACTTCCATTGGTGTTGATGCTGAATAGATGATGTGCAACACTTTCTCACTTTACTTTACTTTCTACATTTGATTTTTTATTTTAAATACAAAGCTAATAAGTTCCTTGAACTTTTCTTGCATTTTCGAAAATTCCAAAATCCCTTCAAAACTGCACCTATGAAACGCCCCTGATTAGAACATTAAAACGATAGAACTTTCAGCCAACCCATTATGTTGATTCTCTAGGCACATGGGTACCAAAGTGAGTTTGTACACCTACCTCAAAGAAAGGTGCGAAGACCGATTGACCTCACTTACCATACGCTCACGTTTTGTGTTAAAACTCCCCGAATCAAATTGACGTGCATTGTATACAACGAGTGCACTCATTCCCATGAAGTTCACTACTTCTACTTTTACTTGGCCTTCATAAATACACCTTGATAACTTAACGAGAGTGCACCAGACGTTCAGTAGGTACACGTACCGCACCACAGGAGCACACAGTACTCTTTCGTAAGCCGACCCAAGGGAACAACTAACGAACGACATGAACACAACTTTGAAATTACTATCGGTAATTTATGGTAAAGTTGTTGAACAAAGACTTTGCAAATATTCGTACATGCCCGGCCGACCGACCGACACCATATGGGATGTATGCCGAGGAACCAACTGCTACAAAATCACCAATCGGTAGGTGGTGTTGCCGTTGCCGAAATGACCCGTTCGGTGTGTTAGCAAACACTAAATGTAAAATTGCTTTAGGCGGCACAGCAATATGAACTAACTCCTTGGGCGCGGCGCTTTAGAATAACACACCGGAAGGGAGTGAAGAATGGAGGGAACGATGAAGACGAACATACGAATTCTAAATTTATGGAAGTTAAGGCGCCCTCTTGTTGAAGCTTCGACAATGGACATCAGGTGATTGCTGCTTGTTTTTGTCTTAGCCTCCTTTACACAGTCCGCCGGCCGTTGTCCGCCGATTACTGTCTGATGCTTGACCACAATTTGTAACATGAAGCTTTTCAGTGTTTGCTTTGGATCGGTACATGTACTTGGAAATTCTAGCTTCCTTTTTGCATTTTCCGGAGAAAATCATGGAAGGAGGTAGGTAATTTTATTGGTCTACCTCTACTGTCGTAATTTTGTTAAAAGAAATCCGTTTGAGTGTGTGAAGCAAAAACGCGAAGATGTTATTCTCCAGGGAATATCTGCACCTGCCTGTGTGTCGACTATTCATTCCTTGAGTGTTCTAACGGTTTGAGTTTTATGTGAATTGTCTGGTTATAAAGCAGGACGAGAGAAATTTCCCTCAATCCTTTCGCTGAACGTTAAGGATCAACGAATATTTGCAATTTATTTTAATGAAGTTCGCATTTATGTGAAGTCGACCTGAAAAAATGTTTACGGCCATCTTGTTCGCAAAAGGATATTTTAACGGAGTTTGCTAAATTTGCCTGCAACGGGTTTATTAATATTCGGTTATCAATTTGTGGACTGCAAATTGTACATTTCTAAATGTAAGTTATTCTGCTACATTCTGTAATGATGTATGTACGATGAAGGAAACAAAGAAGCTGTAGGCGGAATTTGGGGTTTTTTTTTTTTTTTATTTATTTATTAACCCTTAATTTAAATAGACCTAAAATTCATTCAGAAAATTTAAAGCTTCTTAAAGTTTGTTTTTAAATTGAAAGATACATGCGATACGCTTCTTTACGAGTTAACAACCATCATCCTCTATATAGGACAGTGTTGTAATAAAGTATCCCTCGTCGATTCTCTTTATTTTCTTGTAAGGCTGTAATATCAATTATTCCAGCTAGTGTAACGGAGTTTTCCTAGTCGGGGTAAACTCAGCTTGACCAGGGCTCAGAGAAAAGGGGTCGTTACAATAAAATTTCTAGTTGGTTACTCTTCGAATTAACTTCTTTATTTTCCTTATTTCTTTAAATTGTATTGTTTTAAAGATGCGCTAGCCTCAGCGACGTGATCCTAAAAGATGTGATCCTAAACGACGTTGATGACGTGAGCCTTTGAGTGTGAGCCTTTGACGTGTTGCCGGACGAACCTTGAAGAGAGTCTCTGAGTGTGATGTGGGCGTGAGCCTGAGACGAGCGTAAATCCTGAGTGATGCGCGGGCGTTAGCCTGAGACGAGCGTGAATCCTGAGCGATGCGTTGGCATGAGCGTGAGACGAGTATGCCCCTACCTAGGTGATGCGTCAGCGTAAGCCTAAGACGAGCGTGAACCTGAAAAGGTCGTGCGACGGCGAGGATAGTAACGAATGCAGTGGACGGCGTCCGCAGCGATATGCTGAGGTGTACCAGCGTAACAACCTGCGGAGCAACCACACAGCGAAGTTACGTTGTACGACGGCAAGGATAGTAACGAATGCAGTGGACGGCGTCCGCAGCGATATGCTGAGGTGTACCAGCGTAACAACCTGCGGAGCAACCACACAGCGAAGTTACGTTGTACGACGGCAAGGAAAGTAACGAATGCAGTGGACGGCGTCCGCAGCGATATGCTGAGGTGTACCAGCGTAACAACCTGCGGAGCAACCACACAGCGAAGTTACGTTGTACGACGGCAAGGATAGTAACGAATGCAGTGGACGGCGTCCGCAGCGATATGCTGAGGTGTACCAGCGTAACAACCTGCGGAGCTACCACACAGCGAAGTTACGTTGTACGACGGCAAGGATAGTAACGAATGCAGTGGACGACGTCCGCAGCGATATGCTGAGGTGTACCAGCGTAACAAGCTGGGGGGCAACCACACAGCGAAGTTACGTTGTACGACGGCCAACGTCAGCCTAAAATAAGGTCACGCTTTAACAAGGAAACAGCCAACCACAGCTATACCAGCTTATCTTAAAAATTTGGTCAAATGAAAGGATGCCTGATGAATGAAATCTCAGCATTGTTTGCGCGATCGACAAGAAATGAGACGCCTGAAGGCTTTCATTAACGACCTGATTGGCTCCTATCAGTGCGGGTTTCTGCCAGGAAAGTCTAGAATTGACCAAATATTCACTCTGCGGCAGTTCCTAGAAAAAGTCCAAAAAGAACTGATGAATACTCATAACTTTTATCAATTTAAAAGCCGTATATGCCAGATCCCATTTATAGAGACGAGCTATACAACGCCATATCTACTTTTGGCTGTGTAGTATGACGATAAATATAACCAGACTTATTTAACTTCAAGGTAGTTAGGGACTTTGTCTTACTAGGCTGCGCTATAATATGAATGATATGAAAATGACAACAGCTCAGAAACCAACCTACTTTATTGTGTTTAGTCTGCAAGACTCTAGAGATCCAATGAGCTTAACTATAACAAACAATCTTCTGGTGTATAAGACCATGGTCATACAAGTACTTGGATATGGTCCGAGGCTTGAGAGTGATTGGAAAAAATCCCTCAGACTTCTTACGCACGTTAAAGAGGAAAGTGATACGGAGAATTGTTTTATGTGTAGAAGGATGATTTCGAATACTCAATAATGATGGGAGCGGCGGTCAGCCATCTGCAGAATAGGTGGAATAACACGTAAGTTTCATCAGAATTACACATCGTGGAAGTGCGATCAAACCTCCACGTAGTGTCCGCCGGTAATTTCCCTCCAATAGAGTAAAATCAGAATGATCAGGCTAGTCGCGTAAGGTTTGGAGCGAGGTCAATAACTTCGCCCGTACAAAAGACTATTACGGAACCCCAAATCAGCCTCGGATACACCGATGAAACACTGGTGAACGACGACGACCACGGTAACGGGTGTGCTTTTTAGTCAGCAAAAGGAAGACACCCACCGTTATCGGCTTTGAAGCAGTAAATTAACGGCTATACACTAAAAGAGGATTCCCTAGATGATGAAAAAGAAGAATTCAAAGAATCAGTAAATCGGGATGAGGGATATGAACACCACAATCGGTAGGGCAGTACATTGGTACCCACAGTTTACATGAAAGCACTAAAGGCAAAAGAGCTCTAAAGGCTCAAAAGATATGTAAAACTATTCACTGGCGAAAGAAAGCAGCCTGGGAAAATAATCTCGCCCTGAACTTGAACTGTACATCATTTATAGAGTGGGACGAACCCTGCTTTCCTAGCTTCCGCCATTAAACATGCTCATTGATCCATTCCCATTCGTAAGCCCCCACGTTGCATCCCCAGAACCCCAGTCCTCAATCACAGTTGTCCTCAGACTGGTCAACCTTACGGTCAAACCTAGTCTGTGGGCACGAAAAACTTCAGTAGTACCACCGCGATCTTGGTGAGGTCTTACAACACGGGACTTAGTTCGTTCTCTACAGCCCTGGCAGCACATCGTCCGGAACATCGAACCCCATTATTTGTCACTAGGATATACACCTATCCTAGGCCTCCTGAAATAGAAACTATCCCAGGCACATCCATCCGTCCCTTTGTGTATGAAATGAGCCACTTAATACGAAAATAAGGATCGCTAAGTATCAGTAGCCCACTTCGGGTCGATAAGTACGAAAACATTGCCCATAAAGAGCATACTCTAAGTACGCGCGGCCCTTATTAATCTCCCGTGGTAAAGCCCAGCACCCCAGCCATGTAAAAGTTAATGTTAAAATGCAAATGGAACCACCACGGGGAACTAGAACAGTACAGAGAGTGCGGACCGCATCAGGTGTGGAATAGAGCAATATACATCGCGTTGCACAAAGACAAAGAGGGTGATCTGATCGCCGATCTCAAAGGCATCTTAGAGCGAGCACTTTCATGAGTTGCTAAATTGCTCATTAAATTAAGAGGTCCCGCACTACACCAAGTAATTCGAGAATTAATAGTAGAAGTTTGGGAGGAAGAGACTCTCCAAATTCAGTAATCTAACCATAACATCCAAGCTGCTGATGTATAAGACAGTACTCACATATGGGTCCGAGACTTGTGTGCTTTGCAAATAACATTCTGACCTTCGAGTTCCGCCGAGTTCGAAAGAAAAGACTTACGTGAATTTTTGGCTGCGTATGTGAGGAAGGACGATTCCGGACACATAGCTCACATGAGCTAAAAGGATCTTAGGATTAATGGGAGGTAGGCCACGCCTACGCTGAAAGGATCTCACAAAGCAGAACACAGAGTTTAGAGATGCCAAACTAAATGATATTGGCTCAAAATCAGAACTTGTGGAATGATTTTCTGTGAGAGGCCGTAGCCGATACCGGCTGTAAGGCAATGATCATGATAAAGATGGCAGTAATTTCTTAATTGTGGGCGCCGTGGTTCAGTGGATAGGAGCATGGACTGCTGAGCAGGGGGTTCATGGTTCGAATCCCAGTATTTTTCACGGTTTCCCACCTATCACGAAAGTTTGACAAACGTCCGAGAGTAGTAACTTGTCACTGAAAGCTTCCCAATTCGCCGTTCGGATCTGGCATTAAATTGTAGGTCCCTCCATTTGTGTGCAAAAATATGCCTGCTCAACACAAATGGTTGCGATAAGTCAGGCCTTGGACCGCATCGCATGGTCTGTCGCGCCGATATTATTAATTTCTTAATTAAATTAAAATTTTATCTTGTCCCAATAATCATTCATTCGAGGATGGAATTGTCGTTAAACTCTCTCTGCCTCGAGATAAAAGCTCCAAGAAACTTTCTAACCATAAAGTAATTATTTCTGGAACAAACCAGGCTGCATATAAAGCAGAAAAGTTGTTCTTAAGTGGGGTCAACTCTTTACTATTATTTTTATTTTTTTATATTTTTTTTTTGAGCACCAAACCACATCCACCAAAGAGTGTTTCAACTTCACCTACTTCTCATTTACACATTATCCTAAATGCATGAATGCCATGCTGATGCTTGTAGGTACTCTATATAGAGAAATTAGTGCTCTTCTGTTTCACTTGTGCTGGTGTGTGATGCAATTTATTAAAAGGATATATGCAGATGAAAACTTTCGCAGCAACAGGTCATGTGGAACAACGCAGGGAATAAGTTATTTCTGGAAGCGACGAAGCACAAATGCACACGAACCCGTACCACCAAGACTCGTATACTACTAATACTGTAAAGTGGCATTTCGAATTTGTTTTTATAGTCCTTTATAATAATGTCCAGCTACGTAGTTAGTTGTGTTAAGGCAGTAATTTGCTGGGCGAACATAAATATTTTCGAAAAGTGCTTACATAGTTTGAATTAGTTTTTGTAGAATGCATAGTGATTGTGCTTTTATGCGATTATATTTTGAGCTAGATGTTTGGATAAGGACCTCAGAGGAACGTCATTAACTTATAATGTTTTTTATGGGAAGGGAATGTGGAATACATTTATAAAGGATTATAAATCTTAGCTTTTCAAATGGGTATTAGAAACAAAAAATGTATATCCTCTCCGATCACTTTCTCCAACGCCACGTTGAAGAGGACGCAGGCCAGTCCATCCCCTTGTCGGAGCCAGTTATAGATGTTGAACGGGCCGGATATTTTTGCTTGGCTTAAAACATTGGTCATGGTCAACCTACATAGTCGTGTCAGTTTATTTGGGATGCGTCATACCGCGGACTCTTTGGTAGAACTTCCGCACCTGTTGCGGTCCTAGCTCTCTCTACTGTTCTATTTAAAGGACGAGATTCTTCTACCAGGCTGTTTTATTTCGCCGGTGAACTGTTTTTTCATATTTTCTGAGCTCTTTATATTCATCTTAGCGTGCCCGCGTTCTATGGGATTGTTGCATTGCTCGGTACACAACGTTCTTACGTACAGTCGCTAGCGTACATTCGTCATCGAAAAAGTCGTTCCGATCTCTACGACTACTGCCTAAGATGGAGTCAGCAGTTAGGTTAGGTTATCCTGATGACTTAGTCTCCCTGAATTTTGGGCTACTTCTTTTGCTTGACCGTAGTTGTTTCTGGTCTATTCGTTGTGAAGAGCAGCCTTTTCAGTCTTTCGTGACGATGCAATCCGCGCTCGGAGCAAGATACCAACAAAATAGTGGTCCGAGTCGACCTCGGTAGATTCGTACCATCATCATGTTCGGGTTGTGGCGGTGGTCTATGAAAACGTGGTCTATCTGTTTGCGAGCGGCTCCATCAGGAGATACCCAGGTGCCCTTTACCGAAGGTCACCTTCTATGCTTTTGGCTTACTTCCCCGAGGGGACCGCTGTATCTTACTCTCTGGTAATATTAAGCCTGATACTTGGTTAAACTCGGAAGATTAAAGGGGCAGGGGTGCTAGTTTTTGGAATGTCTAGAACGGGCACTGTCTTCGTATGAAGCAGCCCTACCGTACAACTGCAAGACACGGTAGTGCCTGGTATAGTTTCTATCCCGGGCGGCCTAGGACTTGGGGAAATACTAGTGGCAAATGATGGGGTTCGCGTTTCCGGACGAAAGTGCTGCCAGGGTTTGCTTTGCAATCGCCCAGGCTCTCATTCTGAAAGAGCTGAGTCCCTTGATGTCGGACCTCACCAAGGTCGCATTGGTACCGCGGGGTTGTCCGTGCCCACAGACAAAATACGGCCGACCGTAAGGTTCGACCGGTCTGAGGACAACTTTGGTTGAGGACCCAGCTCGTTCTGGGGATGCAACGCGGGGGCTGCGGTTTACTCTCGAAGAGAGGACTGCTAATATAGTACTTAATTCTCACGAGTATGCCTAATGGCGAAAGCTAGGCAAGCGCGGGGCTCACGCTCCAACTCCAAGCCGATGTGCTTTTGCCTTTCCTGTACGCAAACTGACTTGAGTGCAGAGGGGTAGACAATTCTAACCGGCCTCTAATATGAACATCAACAAGTCTCTCCATGGTTTTGAGGACAAATGATGTTGAACTTATAGCTCTGTATGATTTAGGCAGCTCACTAGGCCTATTGCCTGGTTTGGGGATAAATATCACATTTACCTGTCTCAAGATAGTAGGAAAATGTACCTCCAGTTATAGGTAGCTCTAAATAAAGTAAACCATACCCGATAGGATGAGATCGAATACCTTCTGTAGAAACGCTGGAAAGATACCATTACCGCCGTGAGCTTTAAAACGTTAAAAAGAGCCCATTTAACATTATCCGGACTGAAGATTTTACCGAAAAAACTGTTTACCCTACTAGTAATACAGACCCTTGGATAGATGCGTTTGGGTATATGGTGCATAAGTAGACGAACCTGGGCAAATGAACCTGGAGTAGGGTTCTGATTGTATCCTCACGGGCCGATGTGTAGGTGCCATTGGGCTTTTTTAATAAACTTACACAGTTTGTCTGATCCTTAACTAATGATTTATCGATTCCCTTCGCTAATGCAATTTCCAGAGAAACGTTTAGATCGTCTTAATTCAGAGCTGTACTCTATAAGGGCGAACCTATAATCGTCCCAAATCTTCGTGCGTTTAGCAGAGTTGAAGAGTTTTCTAACTAGCTTCCTAAGCTTAGCCAGCTGATTGCTCCATCAGGGAATATTTTGTTTACACAGGCTGGTTTGAGGGACACAGCTGTCATGGTTGAAAGAGAGCAAAATCATTTAGTTGATATGCCGCCTCATCTAAGTCCTCTGTGGACTTAATAGATGTGAGAAGAATATATACTTTAGAGAGGACAATACCCCGGATATAGATTCCGGTCCGTGGACTTTGGATCATATCTACAAGAAACATGTGCCAGTTTGCCAGAAAAGTCTGGTCTGACAGCGAGGCTTCGTCGGACATCTGCCAGTTTTGAATAAAGTTGGAGATAAATGTACTGGCGAGAGAGAGGTCAGGTACCTCTTCGCGAAACGCATTTATGTAGGTGGGTTTGGATTCTTTATTTAAGGTATCTACATTACTACTAATAAGATATTCTAAAAGGCACTCACCCCTTCTATTGATTTCGCTGGTCCCCCGCAGAACTCATAATATACAGCGCATCCTATGAGGTACTGGAGGTTTCTGTTCCGGCAATGCTCTATCAGCTCCTGCACCTCTAAGGGCGGAATGTTGTTGTAGTCGCCGGGGAAATATGCTGAAGCACACACACGATGTTCTGTGTTCCCCTATCGATCGGAACTTCAATCAGCAGTGCCATCAGGACTTTCGTTATGTATTCTGGAATAGGAAGAAAGTTGATGCTAGTGCTGATCAAGCAGGCCTTTCTTGGCACTTGCTCGCCGCATTTACAGATAAAATTGCTTGTGCCGTTCCGTAGACCTAATAACCTACGGCTCATAGATGAGGCTACTGGTTATATTTTCCTCGGCGAACCGCTTGCTGAGGGTAGCAGATGCGCCCTTCGCTTGATGCAGGTTTGCCTGTAAGACCCTGATGGTGCTCATTAGTCCTCCATAGATGTTGCAGGGGAAGGGCATTGAAGGTGCCTTCGATAACACTGGCAATAACACTCAATAGAGAGAGCAATTAGTAACAAGGGTATCGAATTCAAGACCAATCTATGGATTAGGGCTATGCTCGAGAGTCGAGATATTACTTCCTCCTCAGGAGGAGTGTCAGTGTCTGTGACCGCAGTAAAGGGTTGTTCCTAAGGAGGAGTCCTCTCTCCCCTTCTGTTGTGAATGGTCATAGACGATATTTTGGTTGATTTACACACGGCTACATCGCCGTTGGCTATGCTGCTGACTTGGCTATTATAATTAGGGGCAAACACTGCACGACCATTTCTGCTGTGATGCAATGTGCTCTACGCCAAGTTTTGGACTGGTGCAGCAGGGAAGGGTTATCCATCAATCCTTGCAAAACGGTTCTAGTGCCTTTCACAAAAAGAAGATTGGTTGACTTAGGACCAATCACCATTAAAGGCACCACTTTAATGTACTCCAGCGAGGTCAAATACCGCGGTGTCATCTTTGATAAAAGACTTAACTGGAATTCTCATATCAAGTCAGCCACAAAACGCGCTACAAGGGCAATATGGGCCTGCAGAAGACTTTACGGCAGAGCTTGGGGTCTCAATCCTAAGATGATACACTGCATGTATACAATGATGGTGTGACCCATAATCACGTACGCGGCCATAGTTTGGTGGCCCAAGGTGCTTGAACGGACAACGGCAAACGAGCTTCAGAAGCTTCAAAGAATCGCGTGTCTAGGTATTACAGGAGTTATGCGTATTGGAAGCTATCGTAGGGCTTTCGCCCCAGCAAATCTTCATTAGGAAGACGGCTGCTAGATGCGCTATAAAGCTGCAACTAAACTAGAATACAAATATAAACCAGGCGAACATGTGGGACACCTGAGAATTCTCAACTCAATTCCCGAAAGAGATATGTTCTGCACAATACCCGACTTTATGGTCAGGGAGCACTGTTTCGGCAGGTTATTTGAGGTAGAAATCTTGGACCGAGCAAGCTGGTCTAATGGTGTTCCGGCACTAGACGCTAGTGGTCTGGTTTGGTTCACTGATGAATCGAAGATGGAATCTGGAGTTGTTGCCGGCGTCTTTGGACCCAATACAAAGGTCTCGATACCAATGGGAATAAGTCCCACGGTCTTTCAGGCTGAACTCCATGCCATAGAGATCTGCGCTAGGATAAACCTTAGTAAAGGCATTAAAGGCGCGAGAAAATATATCTATTCAGCAACACTCAAAGCTCTGTCGTCCAAGTCAATGGACTCGTTAACAGTTAAAAGCTGCTACGATGCATTGCAATCTCTGGCCAGACACAACAGGGTTAAGCTCGGTTGGGTACCAGGTCATCGAGGTATTGCTGGTTCTGGCTGGCTGTTGGCTAGGGCTGGTTCCGAAAGTGCGTTGATAGGACCTGAACCCTTTTGTGGAGTCAATTGGAGTGCCGTCACAAAGCCGATTAACTGTTGGGAGGGCAAACTTCGCCTGGCTCAATGGGAAAATACCCCGGTGCTAAGGCAATCTAAACAACTGATCAGACCCTGTATTTCGATAAAGGCATCAGTATTAAGAAGCTAGTGAGTTTTGTAACCGGCCATTGTGGCTTAAGGTATCATATTAACAAAATTGGTGTGGGCTCTGTGACAGAATGTAGGTTCTGTGCGGAGGATGAGGAGTCATCCGAAAACATTCTCTGCGAACGCCCAGCACTTATTTGGTTAAGAAGACGCATATTCAATAAGGAAATATGCTCGGCAGCGGAGTTGAAAAACTCTACTACTAAGGACATTCTGTCTTTCATTAGGAAAGTTGTATGTCTATTAGACAATTAATGCCCTATTGATACAATAGATCTTTTAGGTCGCGGTGTCAGTCACTTGGACTAGGGTTATAAAAAAAAATCCTTGCCCATGCGTAAGCATGTTTAAGCCGCCTTCTCTCTAGCCAGTTGAATTTATTAAATTTAGCTCGGCGTTGCTAGTCAGTAGCACATCTAATAGAAGAGCATCCGGATTTCTCCAAAGATGACGCTACTTACAGTAACGATTGTGTATGCGGCCGAATCAGAAATGGCTAATTTCTCGTCCTCAGTTCTGACACCCTCGCGAGTGTCAAATGGAGTCCGTACGGCTACGCCGTCTGAACTCTGGATAAGGTTCGGCTGCTCAACAGCAGACCGAGCAGTTGAGGCCGCCTACATACGGTATATTACTCATATCTACTTGCGAGTATGGTCAGTTGTAAATAAGGAGCTTGTCAGAGTGATCTAGCGCACTATAGGTTGTTCAAATGGAAAACAGTAGAAAACACTAGAATCTTCGAGAGGATTTTGATTAACTATAAATATGCGCCGTTATGCCGCAGGAATTCAACCAGAGCAGTTGAAAAATACTTGCTAACAGACAGAGCTACCATCTAAGTGAAGGAATTTATGTGTTTTTGTGGGCAGCGTAAAATTGTGAACTTTGGTTATTTTTGCTTTCCGGAGTTTAATAAAAGCTCTGTTATTTGTAAATTAATAAACTTGTGTTGTGTTTTATTTGCAAAATCCTTTACAAACTCGAAAGACTAATTTTCGTAAGCATAACATATGTAAATGTCATACACAAACATCCATGGATTATATATTGCCTGCCAATTCCTCAACTACAAGTGAGTCCGATTGGGCACCAACAATTCTCTGCTCTGAATCAAATTTCAATTATTTTTCCATTTAATATTCCCGCTTTGCTAAAATTATATTAAATCCAGTCCCAATGCAAATCAAATCGAATCAACTCTACATTCGGGTACACAGTAATTTTTGAGTCAAATATTGGAACGTGATCTGGTCGTCTACGCGTTCCGCTCATAAAATTTGAATAGCAAACAACGTTCACAGCGATATACCCACACAAAATCAACAGAATTCCTTCCACCTGATTAAAATATCATCATCGTCCTGACAGCGCAATAGCAATAGAGAACGTGTATTAAGCGGAATACAGCATTTCCTTGATTCTCATGCCGTCGTTCTCATTAACATAATTTCATATACTGGAGTATGAGTGAATGGAGCTGTCGATAACTTGTACTCGTCCTGCTTGGAATATTGGAGTGTAGATTGTGAGGTGGAAATAAAAGAAACAAAACAGAGAAAAAAACAGAAGCTGTAAGCTACCTGCCGGCAGTTTCCTCCAAGTACACAGCACAGTGCAGCTCTGCGTATATATTGAAAACCGACATCCGGAATAATCCTTAAACCACAGGATTTTACGGAACAAACGAACGCCACAACACACACCATCGTCTCATCGTGTGCGATCAATTTTGGAAACATGTAGCAAACCACAGGTAGGTATGCATTTAAAAGCAAACTTTCTATTGCATCACCTAAACATTTCGAACACTCTTCTCCAAACTCTACATGCAGATTTATATCATTTATGCAAATCTGTTTAAAATAATATCGCTTAATGGAAGATATCCATGCACGTATGTAGGAAAAGCATTACATAGAAGTAGCTGAGACGAAATTTGTATGGTTCCGAGATTCACCAGCATTTAGATCTGCAAGCTGCTCGCTTGAGTGAGAGCAAACGGCTGGGTAAAATTTGCAAAATACTAAGACGATGTCATTGGTCAGTATGTCCTTTCAATGCTTTCGTTCAATATGGCATGTTACATACACATACATACATAGACGCTGCTGCCATAGCATTTCAGCAACATAACCATCGACAACAACCACAGTAGTTTTTCCAATTACATAGGCTATCGAATCAACACTAGGACCAGAATTTATAGCCAGTGCAACTTTTGCTAACAATCGATTTCGAAAATCAAAATCACAAAACAACCAACACACACACACACATCTGTCATGTGAGTTCTCTAATTGGAGCTATATATTTGTGCAAAGTTTAAATAAAATCGGATTTTAGGTAGTGGATTAAAAATTGATCACAAGATATTGCCAGCCAGCAACAAACATATCCGGACGCCAAGTTATAATTGAAAAAAAAAAAAACCTGTACGCTGAGAATTTTTAAAAAATTCTATAACTGTGGTTTAGTATTGTTATCTATATCATCATCATCACCATATTTGGCTCTATCCTGGCTTCCAGCAAAAAATCTCCCCACTGGTCCCAATTTCGAGCCGATGTCATCCAGTTTCGCATCCCTAAATTCTGGGCATCCTGGTCTACGCCATCCTTCCGGCGTAGGCTTGGCCATAAATCCTACCGCAAAGGTCTTTCCGAGCAGGATCATATTCGATCATGCAAATTAAGTGTCCTGCCCACCGGAGCCTACCGAGCTTAATTCTCTTCACGATGTCGATATCGCGGTTACGCTCGTAGATCTCATCATTATAGAATCTCCGGAATCGTCCTTCCTCACATACGGGGAACGCGGCACTCAGAGGTCAGAATGCTTTTTGCTAAGCATCCAAGTCTCGAATCCATATGTAAGTACTGGTCATACCAGTCTTATACACCATCATCTTGGATGTTATGGTTAAATTCCTGGATTTGAAGAGTCTTGACAGACTTTGTTTGTGCGCGTATTTCTGGTTCCATGTTGTTATCGGCTGCTAAAGATGACCCGAGATAGTTAAAGGATTGCACTACATACTTCAAATTCGCGCTCCACTATTTGGATTGAGGAACCAATGTTGGATCTTCTACTCGCAGACGTGGCCACCAGTACTTGACTTTGCTCTCATTTATGTGCAGCCTCAGATTTCGTGCCGCCCGCTCGATCTGGATGAAAGCTCCCTGTACAGCTCTTCGGTTTCTATCAACGATGTCAATATAGTCTGCGTAAGACAGTATCTGAATGGTCTTATAGAGGATTGCTCGACGTTACGTCAGAGTCTCGGATCACGCCAGGTTGAAGAAGACGCTGGCCAGTCAATCCCCTTGTCGGAGCCCGTTATAGATGTTGAATGGGCCGGATATTTTTACTTTGATTATAACTTTGGTCATGGTCAACCTACATATTCGTGTCAGTTTATTTGAGATGGCTTTATAACGTTCTACTCCGGTTATGCTACCATAGGCGGCTTTAAAGTCTACAACAAGATGGTGTAGTGAGTTTTGAAACTCTAGAAATTTTTCCATCACCTGCCTAAGGGTGTAAATCTGATCAGTTGGTGATTTGCCTGTGATGAAGCAACACTGGTATAGACCATGAGCAATGGCTATCCCTTCATGAAGGATAGAGGAGAAAATCTTATACGCTGTACTCAACAACGTTTACCACGTAAATTGCTGCAGGTTGTGATATCTCCTTTCTTATGTAAGTGGCACAGGATGCCTCTTCGCCAGTCTTCTGGCATCGCTTCTTCTTCCCATATTTGCACAATTAGTTCATGAATTGGTTGGCGTATTGCGGAGCCACTTGTTTTAATCAGCTCCGCTTGGATACCATCAGATCCCGGGACCTTATTATTTTTGAGCCGATTTATCGCTTTGCTAACTTCGTCTATGCTTGGTGGCGGCAGCATAGTGTGGTCTTCGGTCATTGGTGGAGCATCAAATTCATCGTTTAGCTGGCCATTAAGCAAATCTAAGATGGAGTCAGCAGTACTAATGACAGTATTATAAAGGCGTTTCCATTTCTCTTCTACGCCCGCCATCGTAGTCACAGGGCATTTAGGACGAGTACTATCGCTTGACCGTAATTATTTCTGGTATTTTCGTTGCGAAGGGCAGCCGTGTTTACTCGAATCTGATTCGCGGATGCATGTCTTTCTTGTTGATGCAATCCGCGCTCGGAGCACCATGCCAACAAGATAGTGGTCCGAGTCGATGTTGGCACCTCGGTGCGATCGTACCGTCATCAGGTTCGAGTTGTGGCGGCGGTCTATCAACACGTGGTCTATCCGGTTGCGAGTAGCTCAATCAGGAGATACCCAGGTGGCTTTGTTGATATTTTTACGTGAAAACCTTGTACTCTCAACGACCAAATTATTGCTTGCTGCCATCTCTATCTATATAAGTTGTTATTTGTAAATTAATAAACTTGTGTTGTGTTTTATTTGCAAAATCCTTTACGAACTCGAAAGCCCAAATTTCGTAACAATATGATACCATCCTCAGCTGACTACTGCATTCCTAAATTGAACTTCAGCCATTGTTTTGTCGTTTAGTCTCCGACTAGAGAAAGTTGGAAGAACGAAGGAGTCTTGGGGCTTTTTGACGTAACACTATTCACCGACAGGTCCAGGATGAGTAACGGAGTCGGCGCTGGAGTCTTCTCAAAAAAACTTAATCATTCAAAGTTCTTCAGTAAGCCAAGACATGGACATAACCCTAGTATGGGTTCCGGAAACGAGAAAGCAGATGTACTGGCGAAGAAGGGCGGACATTGGAAATCGACCACATGAATAGTGTGTTCTGTCCTTTAAGCTCCGTCAGAGCTCGGCAATTCACCTTAATGCCAGTGGACTAGAAATGAAATTGTTTACTTCTCTATCCTGAAATTAGTCAGGATCCCAGACAACATAGACTACACTACGCAACTCCATTTCAAGAAAAACTTCCAGGTCACTTTCTGGGAGGAAGACGCTACACAGACGGGCTAAGAACTGTTGACAGATCTTAGCACCTCTTTCCGTCTTCCTCACTGATATTATGGCGATCATAGAATCCTTATCTTAGCTAGGGGAAACGTCACATCCGCGAAGGAAATCCGAATATTCTCGGATAGCCAAGCTGCACTGAAATCCTTGGAATCTGCCTCTACAAATTCAATTCTAGTCTTTAACTGCCGATCATCTCTCATGGAGATGGCGGAGCCGTTCAGTATTCACCTGTGTTGGGTTGACTGACGACTCGCAAGACAAGGAACTACATCACTACCCATCTTACCTTAACATGGTCGCATACATTGTCACCGATAGGTTCGACTCGCTTCTGAAACTCAACCAAGCTCACGTTCACTGAGTAGATGACTTTATAAGTTACTTCACCTTCAATATCGTGTGTTAAGTTTTGAGTTCCTTGCCGGGCTTGTGTTAGCCAAAAGAGCAAAAAGGTAACTACGAGTAACAGCATTTCAAGTTCTTCCGTTTAACTTTCAACCGAACTTGTGGCGCTGAATGGATACTAAAACTTTTCACTCCTGACGAGGTTTAATATTCTGCCATTGCCATTAAAAAAAGTAAACGAAACGGAGATTTTTTAACTTAATCCCATAAATATTGCTCTGCATTATGTTTGCTTAGGAAAAGCCACAGTGGTACTCTTCTTAAGTAAAAAAGCCATAGGAAGTAAATGGGGTCTCCAACCGCATATTACACATTGGCTGTACACACAGCAGTAGTCAAACCTATTCTGCTATACGGTGTGGCTGTTTGGTGGACTGCATTAGATAAAGCGATCAATCGCGACAAACTAAGCAGAGTCCAAAGATCAGCTTGTCTTTGGGTGAGCGGAGCGCTTCGTACAACTCCCTCGGCTGCACTGGACATTCTGCTCAACCTTGCTCCACTCGACATCATCGGCAGACAACTGGCTGCAAGCGCGGCTATTCGCCTCAGAAAAATCTCTCAGTGGACCGTGAATGATTTCGGCAACTATTCTATCCTGAATTCAGTCAGGACTCCACTTGTCAACTTAGAATACACCATTCCGCAGCTCCACTTCAACAAAAACTTCCCCTCCAGGGTTTTTCTTAGGAGAAAGGTATCTACTTGGAAGGAAGGAATGAAGGAATTCATTTCTAAACAGACGGGTCAAAAACTGATGAAGTGGTTGGCAGAGGTGTCTTTTCAAAAAGACTAAATCTAAGTCTCTCTTTCCGTCTTCCTAATCACTGTAGTGTTTATAATAATAATATTCGGCGCGACAGACGATTGCGGTCCAAGGCCTAACTTCTCGCGACCATTTGTGATCTCTCTCTCTCTCTCTCTCTCTCTCTCTCTCTCTGGCTTTCACATCCCATGAAGGGATTTTTCCGCCCGCACTAACGTCCTCCATCCGTCTCGGTCGATCGCTCTCGTCCTCCAGTTTCGCCATCCTAGTGCATGTAGATCTTGTTCGACGTCGTCACGCCAGCGCAGTCGGGGTCTTCCTCTACGACGCACACCGGCTTGTTGTTGATGGAACACTTTATTGGTCATTCGTTGTTGTGGAGACCGTATAAAGTGGCCGAGCCATCTAACTCGATTGGATTTGATGAATCCGATAATATCGCAGCCTTCAAGAATCTGCCTTATCTCGTGGTTCATACGAATCCGATGTTCGTTGTCCGCGACTTTAATTGGACCAAAGATTGAGCGAATGATTTTCCTTTCGAAGGTAGATAACAATCTACAATCGCTAGAAGTCATGGTCCAGCTCTCGCTTCCGAAAGCCAGCACAGGTCTTATGAGTGCTTTATAAAGTGTGAGCTTGCACGACTGCGACAGATGTTTAGATCGCAATAATTTTGATTGGGCATAGAAAACTCGTTGTCCGGCAGCGATTAGGGCTTTTATCTCTGTCTGACACAGCTCCCTCGATTACGATTCTACATACAAGACCCAGAGGTTGTTAATTTACACAAAGAAACGAGTTTCTCTGGAATTCCTAGACATATGAGTGCGGCCCATAGGTTTACGCGGTTTATACTGTCATATGCCTGTCTGAAGTTTATATACAGTTGATGTATGGTTATGTTGTACTCCCAACATTTTTCCAAGATCATCCTCATGGTAAAACATTGGTCAGTGGTCGATCGGTTGGGACGAAAACCACATTGGTAGTCGCCAATGATGTTTTCGGCGAAAGGGATGAGTCTGGCAAGTACAACATTAGCCAACACTAAGCAGTAAGCAGTGTTCAATAGAGCGATACCACGATAGTTTCCACAATTAAGACGGTCTCCTTTTTTGTGCAGCGGACATATAAGTGCGGTCTTCCAATTCTCCGGCAGCTCTTCTTGGTCCCAGATAGAGACGCAAAGATCGTATATATTTGTAGCAAGAGTAGCACCTCCGAGCTTAATCAATTCTGCGGGGATTCCGTCGAGACCGGGTGCCTTTCCATTTTTTAATCAACTAATAGCTGCATCTACTTCCTCTACTGTGGGATATTCGACGAAGACCTCTTCACCTGGAGGAGCTATTGCTCTAATGGGGGTCACTTCGTCATTCCGATTTAGCAGATTTTGAAAGTAGGTTTGCCATACTGAGAGCACATCAGCCACGTTTGTTCTCAGCTCTCCATTCCCGTCTTTGATGGCTGTACTTCTTGGGTGGAAGTCCTTAGTTAGATTTCTGGCGTTAGCAAAACAGTCCCTTGAGTTTCCTATTTCCGCTGATGAAGCTGATGTTTTCGATGCATGATCTCATATGATCGCGCTTCTTTTGTCCAAGGTATTTAGTCGTGGCCTAGTCCTAGCACGGAGATATTCTGCTAGAGTGCTTCTAGTGTTGCGAGCCAACCATTTTTCACGAAGTTTCCGTTTATTTTCGACGACCCTTCGGCATTGATCATCGAACCAATCACTGCGGGACCTCGGAGGTCTTCTTCCGATGGTACTTTGCGCCGCGGTGGTTATAGCTGACTGTATATCACGCCACTGCTCCTGGATGTTGGGAGGAGCTTCTTCGTTGTTATTGGGCCGGTCTAAATAATTAGTGACAGCTGATTGGTAACTCTGCAGTGACGTTTGGTATTTTAAAGCATCGATATTCCATCAAACGGTCTTTTGTGCTTGTCTGTTAAACGTAAATGACAGTTTGCACTTATACTTAAATATAACAAGCACATGATCGCTGCCCATGTCCGCACCTCTATAAGATCTGACGTTGGATATGCTGGTTGAGTGTCTCTTAGACACCATGACGTGATAAATTTGGTTTTCCGTTCTTCCATCATTCGATATCCACGTTACTTTGTGACCATTTGTGCTGCGCATGTTAATTTTTTGGACACAAATGGAAGGGACCTACAATTTAAGGCCGGATCCGAACGGCGAATTGAGAAGCTTTCCGTGACAAGGTATTACTCTCGGAACGTTAGTCACCCATTCGCGAGAGGTGGGACACCGTGAAAAATACTTTTTGCTGTTGCTGGGATTCGAACCTGAACCTCCTGCTCAGCAGCCATGTGCACTTCCACTGAGCCACGGCGCCAACTGTAGTGTTTACCAGGCGGAAATCATGGCTATTAAGGAAGTCTTGTCTTAGCTGAAGAGTAATGTCATATCTGTTAAGAATATCCACATTTTCTCGGAGCGCTAAAGTTCATGGAATCAGTCTCCACTAATTCAATTCTGCCCGGAACTGCCGATCGTCTCTTGAGGAGATGGCGGAGCGATTCAACATTCACCTATGCTGGGTGCCGGGGCATAGAAAGACATTCCTGGTAACTGTATGGCCGATGAACTCGCCAAACATGGAACCACACTACCCCTATTGCCTGAATATGGTTCACTAGGCATGCCGATCGCTACGTGCAAACTCATGCTTAAACAGGATGCCAGATACTAGATAGTCAAACGGCACAACTTGCATAGCAACGAAGCAGATCTGGCCCAAGCTAGATCCGAAACGCTCCAAGTGTTTGATCTCTCAAAACAGACTGCACATAAGTGCTATTATAGGTGTCATAACTGGACACTGTCTCATAGGCAAGCATGCATGCAGACTAGGAGTCTTTTCCAACGATTTCTGCAGAAGCTGCATGGATGAGGAGGAGGTGGAAACCACTCTCCATCTACTTTGTTGTTGGGAGCGTTATTTTTCAACGATCTCAACGATCTAAACCAAATTGACATTAATAGTCTATTGCGCTTCATACGAAGCTCCAAATGGTTCTACGAGTAGGCGTGGGATTGCCTAGATCCTTGTGGTATCACAACGGACCTTCATGGTTTAAGTGCGTCGGTCTTGGCTGACGACCATTTCAACCTAACCTAACCTATCATGTTTGCTTTGCTACAAATAAATAAAAAAATTTATTCCCTTCGAAGATAGTAGTAGAATAATTATTAAAATAAAGATAAACACAGAAAGGTTCCACATATTCTAATGACAATGAGTAGCAGAAATGATAAAGCCTTACTAATAAACGCAAACCTACTCACCGTTAAGCTCACTAGAACACCATAATAATAGTGGTTTTCAATTGGAATGCCCCATTTTTCCAATAGGGTTTCTACGAATTGGTAATCTCTGTAACTAGTCGCGCAAGTACTAGAGTTACATGCATCTCATGACTCAATATACACAATTCTAGTTGGCTTCGTTATTCTGGCAAGATAACACCCAAAAGAAGGTATGTTTTGATATTCACTGACTTACTCTTAGTCAGCATGTAAATGAGCCTTCAAGAAATTCGGACATAATCCTGGACTTATTCCTGATAAATATACCACCAATGTATTATCTTATTACCGTATTATGTATATCCGACCATAGTATCAACTTATTCCCGTTGTTAAACCATTCAGATAGAGAACCAATCAGCTAGCCGGTGGCTTTCATAACTTCTTTAGATCTTCTAAATGGTTACTATTTTTTTTTTTCGCACGAAGGCCGTAACAAACCACTGATACGATAAAAAGGCCATTCTCTGACAGGAGAGACTTTATTCTTTCCCTTTACCTCTTACGGTAGTCTAGAAACTCTTTAGCGCTCTTGGCACTATCGTAAGGGGGCGAAAGTGATTTATGGTTTATCATCAAGTCTGCCAGAAGATTCGCCGTATCCATTTTTCACATACGGCATCAATATTTCATGAATATTTGATGGGCACCAAAGTTACGAACCGGCACATCTTAACCCCAAAGGGCTAAAAGAATACGTGGGACGAAAAAAAATTCAATTTTTTTAATTTTTAATTTTTTTTATTATTATTATTAAAAATTGTATATATGGTGGAATGTACCCACATAGAAAATACATTTCATTTGCATTTCAAATTTTTATTTTTGTTTTCTTAAATTACAAATAATAACAGAAAAGCAAAGCTCTCTTTTCACTGTGCCTACTCGGCGGTCTTGATCTGCCAGTGACATTTCGTTGAATTTACGCTGCGCTCTTCCAAACTTACAAAAGAAGGCTCTTTTTCATAACCAGCGCAAAGAGTTTTATTAAGATTCGAGTAAACAACCAAAACTTTATCCCCCAGGGGAACAATTTCCCACTCAGGAATATCTACGGACATAACTTGTACAATAGTTTGCAATTTTTGGGTATCCCGGACAAAAATGTGCATTAAATAGTGGGTTTCAAATCTTTCACATTCAAATTGATATTTTAACCCAATCTGTTTTTTCGCAATCCAAATTTCTCCAACGGAATCATCATCTTTTAAAGCATTGAAACCTTTACGGGGGACATATAATTCCTTTGAGTTCACATTGGAAATGCGCACTCTGTCGCCCGGGGATAAAAATAAACTTTTTATCGACACTGGTAAATGGCGTGTAACATCCTGGAGCTGCTGTAATGTTGCGTTTTCGGTTTTTATCAACTGTCTCAAGTAATTGGCTATAGATATTGTGGCGGGATCGGTGAGTTTTCCGGTATGTTGCAGTTCATTGGAAATAAATCCCAAAACTTCGACGTACAGTTGCATTCCAAAAATCTTCCCGGTGTACAATGTGTGCATAGCATGAACAATTTCGTCCTTCGATTTGAGACCAAAAAGATCGTACAAAATGTGAATTGATTGCCACACGACCATTTTAAAGATGTTATCGCCTATGCCATGTGCATGCAGCGCCTTTGTCAGCCTTTGCACATTGGCCATATTATCCTGATTATTCGTAGCGGGCACAGCTGTCAGCATGGTTTCGGCAGCACGCTGTATAACTTCATTCTGTACTTGGGTTTCCATTTCATAATCGTTTGCCAAAGAACGAACCCTACGATAGAGAGATATCAGCTGAAACGCATCCATATGGTCACACGATTTTAGCTGATACCACAATGCAATCAAAACATTATGTCTGATACTATCATTTCGGGATTGTTGAACATATTCGTGCAACACGTTGAAATTTGTATTGTCGCCATTATAGACGTCGTTGACGATCCTTGTGATTTGTGACGGCGACGCACCCATTTGAATGATTTTGCGTTCAGCCTCAAGGAATTTACGTTCCTTAATGTTTTGAGCGACATTGTCTGGCAAACGTTTCTTTTCACTTTCATTCTGCATCGTAGTGATCACCACCTTAAGTTTGCTTACATCTTTGTTTAATGATTCGTACGCCACCGACAAATCCGTTGTTAAATTTCTCCCATCATTTCGGCATTGCTCATCAACCCATGTTGTTAAATTAACGTACACATTGTTATTAATTGTCTTTAATCTTTTCTCAAGCTCTGTCAAGTTCTTATTAATTGGCGAGCTGGCTTGATCGATTGCGTTATTTTGATCGAAGTTCTCTTGTCCTTGTCGGGCTTGTGCTTGAAAAATGACAAGCAAAAGAATCAGAAAAAATAGTTGCCGCTTTTCTAGCAACATTTCAAATTCAGCTTAATGTCTTCCGTTGAAATTGCGCAACCAAACTTGTGACTCTAACTGAAGCGATACTCTCGACTGATTATGAACTGACTCGACCTGCCATTTATAATTTAGCTGATGTATTATGTTAAGATATTCCCATTTTTACTCTCCACTTTTTATCTCGCTTAATTCAACATTCGGATAGAGACATATTTATGGGTCTCGCTATAAATTGTATACTTTTAGAAACAACTCAAAGAGTTTTCTAGTTGTTAACTATTGTCTCTCACTAAATATTAAAAATATTAAACAAACATAACTAGCACACTACACACGTGTAACTTCATGATTTGTGAGCTCCAAGTAACTAAAGTCTAAATCTGTCTGTCTAACTTGTCACTCAAATGTTGATATGCATAATCATAGCTTGACATTATGTTTAGACATTTTCCATCCAATGGGGATTAAATTGTGATAAATGCGTATTACCAAAACTATTTTGATAAGAAACGAAACGAAACAAACCAATGGCTCCGCTGTGTGGTTACGCAGAAACACTTAATTATTTAAGCTTTGCAAACAGAAAATAATACGAGTATACATACACGTTATACATACGAGTATTAGACAAATAGGTAGGTATGGTTATAATAGAAAATTTGTCGTTCTGGTGGTATTCCTGATTAGGCACGTTCTACCCACCAACACCAACACAAATATCAGTCATAAAAAACAAAACTCAATCAGAAAATGCGAAAATAAAAATTTGTACCTCTGTGACGGTAACATTTTTCGAGCAATCGCTACAATCGCTAATCCAATAAAAAAACGTCTTCAAAATTAAAGCAACAACTTTATGTTCTTCTCAAAGGACATTTACAAAATGATTACCAATTTAGGGGTGGCAAAGAAGGAAGGCTCTATAGAATGAGTCCCATATGAAATCATCATCATCATCATCATCATCATTGGCTCTACAACCGGTATCCGGTTATGGCATCCCGCAAAAAATCTCTTCACCGGTCCCGATTTCGACCCGATGTCATCCAGTTTGGCAGCCCTAAACGTCCTGAGCGTCCTGGTCTACACCATCCTTCCAGCGTAGGCTTGGCCGGCCTCGCTGTCGTGTTCCATAAATCTTACCGCAAAGGAATTTTTGAGCAGGATCCTCTTGGCTCATGCTTCGCTCTCTTCACGCTGCCAACATCGCGGTAACGCTCGTAGATCTCATCATTATAGAATCTCCGGAATCGTCCTTACTCACATACGGGGAACGCGGCGCTCAGAGGTCAGAATGCTTTTTGCTTAGAACACAAGTCTCGGATCCATATGACAATTGTCTTATATACCAGCAGCTTGGATGTTATTGTTAAGTTCCTGGATTTGAAGAGGCTTGATAGACTATAGTAGGCTTTATTGGCTTTAAGCAACCGTGCGCGTATTTCCGATTCCAGTTGACCCGAAATAGTTAAAGGATTGCAATACTTCAAATTCGCGCTCCACTATTAAAAATTGGGGGGGATCCAATTTTTACTCGCTGACGTAGCCACCATGTACTTTGTTTTGCTCTCAGTTATGTGCAGCCCCAGATTTTGTGCCGCCTGCTCAATCTGGATAAAGGCTTCCTATACAGCTCTTCGCTTTCAATAAACGATGTGAATATCGTCTGCGTAAGCCAGTATTTGAATGGATTGATCCTCTCGCCGTTACGCCGTTACGTCAAGTCTCTGATCACTTTCTCCAACGCCAGGTTGAAGAGGACGCAGGCCAGTCCATCCCCTTGTCGGAGTCAGTCATAGATGTTGAATGGACTTGATAGTGATCCGGATATTTTTGCTTGGCTTATAACATTGGTCATGGTCGTGTCAGTTTATTTGGGATGCCGAATTCTCTTATGACTTTATAAAGTTCCTTCAAAGTCTATAAAAAAACGATGTGGAGTTTTGAAACTCCAGACATTTTTCCATCACCTGCCTAAGGGTGTAGATCTGATCAGTTGTTGATCTGATGATTTGTTGTTGCTGGGATGAAGCCAATCTGGTATGGATCAATGATCACTTTAGCATATGGGGCTATCCTGTCTTGAAGGTTAAAAGAGAATATCTTATACGCGGCAATCAAAAACGTTATAGCATGATAATTACTGCATGTTGTGATATCTCCCTTCTTAACCTCCCATTTATCACTCTGCTAACTTCGTCTATGCTTGGTGGCAGCAGCATAGTATGGTCTTCGGTCATTGGTGGAGCCTCCGATTTCTCAGTTAGCTGGCCATTTAGCAACTCATGAAAGTGCTCTTCCCATCGCTCTAAGATGCCATTGAGATCAGCGATCAGATTACCCTCTTTCTCTTTGCAGTATGTGCAACGCGGTGTATATTGCGTCATACCGCGGACTCTTTGGTAGAAATTCCGCGTCTGGTGAGTTCCTTGCTGTTCTAGTTCTAGTTCACGTACGAGATTCATATCCGAGGCTGCTTTCTTTCGCCGGTGAACTGTTTGATCTTATCTTCTGAGCTCTTTATATTCATATTCGCGTGCCCGCGTTCTTTGAGATTGTTGCATTGCTCGCTAAACAACATTCTTACGTTCAGTTGCTAGTCGAAAAAGTCGTTCCTATCCCTAGGACTACTGCCTAAGATTGAGTCAGCAGTATAGTACAGACAGTTTTCTTAAGACGTGCCCATTTCACTTCTACGCCCGACATCTCAGAACCAGGACTTACTTTCCCTGCATTAAGGGCTACCCCTATATTGCTTGCCCGTAGTTGTTTCTGGTCTCTTCGTTGCGAAGGGCAGCCAAGCCTGATTCGCGGATGCAGTCTTTCGCGCTCTAAACACCATACCAACGAGATAGTGGTGCGAGTCGACGTTGGCACCACGGTACGTTCGTATTGTCATCAAGGTGGCTTTGTGGATATTGTTACGCGCAAGCCTTGTACTCGCAACAACCAAATTATTGCTTGCTGCCATCTCTATTACTCGTTGTCCATTGTCATTAGTGTTCTCGTGTAAGCTATGGGTGCCAACGTACTGCCTGAATACTGGCTCCCTACCTATTTTGACATTCACGTCATTTTACGTCATACTGAGGACAGGCATGGAGTTCCCGTTCGACTGCTTCAAATAATTCTTCTTTTTCATCATCTGGGGAATCCTCTGTAGGTGCGTGAACGTTTATGACCACCGCATCTCCTGAATTGCTGTTATGTCAGCATTATATTTGGACAGGGTATCGGCTGGTGCTGTGCAGAGAAAATTCTTAAATCCTTAGGCCGTTTTCGTTGCAGTGGTCGTCGCCGATCATCAGTGTATCCGAGGCTGAATTTGGGTTCTGAAATAAGGTTTTTTAAGGGCGAGGTTATCGGCCTCGCGCCAACCTTACCTTGAAGGGACTAGCCCGATCATTTCGCTTTTCCTGTATTGGCACTTCCACCAGTTGGAGATAGTTACGGTCACATGCATTTTTAAAGCATTATGTGTTATCCGCCCTATTCTGCTGATGGCTGACCGCTATGTGGCACGTTTGGATCGTCTTAATTCAGAGTTGTACTCTATAAGGTCGAACCAACATTCCTTCCAACTCTTCGTGCGTTTAGCAGAGTTGAAGGGTTTTTTGACTTTCTTCTTAAGCTTAGCCAGCAGATCATTTCACCAGGAAACATTTCGTCTACACACAAGCTGGTTTTAGGGACACAGCTGTCTTGATAGGAAGATGTGACACAGCTGGTTGCTCTACAGCAGAACCCGAGCTAGATGCGCTTTTAGATGCATCCATCTCATAATTATTAAAACTTGAATCAATAATGATCCAAGAGTATACGGGAAAGGAGGTCACCCATGACAGAGCCTGGGTATGCCATGGGAAGACCAGTTGAAACCGAAGGTCGCCAGATATTCAGAGTCCGCATACTATCGACTAAGTACCCTCTTAGCCATGCATGCAATGGGCGTATGCTGTTCCTCCTTGGATAAGGAATAGCTTTTACTGAGGATAGGACAAATCCGTTGCCTCAAACTATCCACCATCACCCGGGCAATGGAACCGGCATGTGAGCATCGTAACAAGGCCGAGTTAGATGGCGATGTTAGTGTCACAAAATATTATTCCGACCGTGCAACACCTCAGCAAGTGAAAATAAAATCGAGATTTACCTGTCATCTTTATCCTGTCACAATAGCGCGTGTGCAAGACAATAAATCATTTTCTTAATATCTACTCTAGCCCATTTGTATAACCTATCTAACGAGCAGAAGATAAAACCAAAAAGTGACAAGTGGCTAGACAGTTAACAGTTTCTAACGCAAGTACTTATGACGTCCTAACATACATATACATAACATTATATTATTAAATTTTCTGTGTTTATCTTGCTACTATATTTATTGTATAATTTATAATTTTAGATAAGCAGTGGGTAGAAAAGTAAATTGTGTCAGCTAAAAACCTACCTGATAAATACTTTGCTGTGTGGTGGCTAACCACTAAAAATACTGATTTAAGCTGTAAGCAAATAGAGAATGTATGTTTTTAGGTACCTACATAAATTTCCACGGAGTCTAGTCTTGGAGTTATAATATAACAAATAAACACATTTGCCGCAATTTGGCGTTGTGGTTCGTGGTTTCCAGACACGTGTCAGATAAAAATTTCGTTGTTGTCACACGAGCTGCATTTTGACCGCGCGACAGCCTATTTTTCTGCATCAAATCCATCGAATAGACAGCGGCAACTTCCAGCTACGATTCCTTTTTTTTTTTTTTTTTTTTTGTGGTGGTCCTTTCCTAAATTCATTAATATAATTTATGTATTGCAAGCGGGAAATTCAAAAATGCATTTACACTCACCTTGCCTTTCAAAACTTAAATTTTTAATGACGCGCTCCAATTTGGACGCTCGTGTGTTCATTCTGATATATAACAGTACCCCTCATGCCGCTCTAGGGTTCACGCGCCTTTGAGGCTAATGCCACACGAGCTCCAAAAAGGACGCGCGGCAAATTGTCCGCGCGCAAGAAAAAATTTCGTTGTTGTCACTCGAGCTGCATTTTGACCGCGCGACAGCCTATTTTTCTGCATCAAATCCATCGAATAGACAGCGGCAACTTCCAGCCACGATTTACTTTTTTGGTGCTGGTCCTTTCCCAAATTCATTAGGCACACAACGCAACACATACACAATGATACCTGGTTGACCTTTTTTGAATGGTAGAGATCGAACAGGTAAAACCGCAGAACTATCGCCTAATAACATAATTACCTTTGTCTGTTTGTCTGTATGGATATAACGCTTTTTTGTCGCCTCATCCCCTATAAGTTTAGGCGTTAGATGGCGCTGGAGTCAAGATATTTATAAAAATTTGTCTTTATGTTTGGATTTGGTTCGTATTCACACCATAATGTTCGGTTGGTGCTGCGATAAGTTTACGTTTTTTTTTTTTTGACCCGTTAGGTGGCGCTGGAGTCGAGATATTTACGAAAATTTGCGTTTATGGTTGGATTTAGTTCATATCCATATATTCGTTTGATGCTCCGATGTAAAATGGTGAAATGGTTAGGTGGTAGAGGAAAGATGCCTTCATTTGACGGGCTCTCACTTAGACGTTATGTTATGTTATTGTTGGTGGGCTGGAAAGCCTTGTGCACTGCGACCTTAAGGTCTATGGCCATGTCCCTTCATGTACCAGACAAAGGATCTCAGTGTTTGTCGGCTTAACTTGATTGCTTTGTTTATATTTTTAATGTTGTATTTGAGAAGATTTTTAGTTTGTTTCATCGTAGTTGATGATTCCCATTAAGCCTCGATGGCGTTGTCTGTCCACTATTTTATCTTATTTTTGAGGTGGCTCTTGCTGAAGGCAATGCTTGGCTCGGGGCCAGTGAAGGTCTCTTCCGCGCCTGCTTTTGCTCAGAGGTCTGCTGCTGTCATATAGATCTCGGTTCTTCTATATTTTCTCTTTATTTTGGATCCGACTGTGTACCAGATAGATGCATGATTGGGGAGGTTATTTATGATATTATCAGCTTGATTTTCTTACTGAAAAGTTCCTTTGGAAATCAGTTGTTTTTATCATTCAATCTGATTGGAGGACAAATTCGCTTCCCAAATTGATTTTGGCGATGATGCTTATATGTCCTATGGTCTATTGACTTTGAGTTGATAAGTTACCTTGAGTGAAATGGCTCTTGCACCCGCTTCGCTTTTGATGTGTCAGTCAAGAGGTGTGAGTCCTAGTAGTTTTTCTAGTGCTGCTGTTGGGCAAGTCTCGATAGCTCCTGTAGCACTAAGACATATTAATCTTTGAATTTTACTGAGTTTTGAACGTGTTTTTCACTACTCTGTTTTTGGTCACCATATCAGGGCTGTGTATGTGAGCCTGGGCCTGATAGTACTTTGGTATAGACATAGAGTAACTTGCGAGTTTGCTCGCCACGTGTTACTGAACATGCGTTGGCAAGTGAAGTAAGCTTTGTTAGCTTTGTTGGTGATATATGATATATGGGAGTTCCATGTTAGTTTTTGGTCAAATATTACCCCCAGTTATTTGGCTCAGGCATTATTTGGAGTATTTCGACTTGGAATCTTAGGGCGGGAAGAGTTGTTCTCTTTCTTTTTGTGAAAACGGTGCACACTTTTTTATCTGAATTGACACTTATGTCTACCTCCCGGCACAATTCGTTTACTATTTGGAGAGCTAATTGCATGCGCTCTGTTATCGTGCTTTCGAATTTACCTCGAACTATTAGGACTAGATCATCCGCATAGCCAATATTTTGATCTGCTCTTAAGCCTGTCGAGCAACTGATCCATCACCAGTAGCCACAAGAGTGGTGATAAAACGCCTCCTTGTGGGCAGCCTCTTGTTGCCGCTATTGAGATGGTTTCGTCACCAAATGAGGCCCGAATTTTCCTACCCCTTAGCATGCACATGACCCATACTATGATAGAGGAGTCTATTCTCCTGGTTCTAGCTAGTGTTGTCGAAGGCGCCTTGGATGTCGATGAAGGCGCATAGTAACATCTCTTTGCTTCGGAGTGTGTCTTCGATTTCAGTTGTCAGCTCGTGAAGTGCTGTTTCTGTTGATCTTCCAGTCTGATATGCGTGTTGGCTGGGGTCAAGTGGATATGATTGGAGTATATTAGATCTTATGTAGTGACCTTACATTTTTTCCATGGCTTTGAGAATAAATGATGTAAGGCTGATAGGCCTGTAAGTCATTGTACCCTCGGGGGATTTCTTCCCTACCTTTGGTAAGAAAATCACTCGTACATCTATCCAACACCTTGGTACGTATTCTAGCCTATAGCTGAATTTGTAGAGTCTTACGAGTAGAGATTCTAATAGGGTATATCGGGTATATTCCGTCTTCTCCGGAGATTTGTAAGGCTTAGACGTACTTAAGATTTATTTTCCTGTTGATTTCTTACACGCACAATGTTCTTTGGGAATGCCGCCACCCGCCACATATACTGAATTTTAAAGTTGTTCCATTTATAATGCTTCTTCGAAATCTAAACCGAAAAATTATCGAAGGAATTAATAAGGGGGAAGAAATTTGCATTTCTAGAATTGATTTTGATTTGCAATATATCATATTCCTCACGTTTGTAGCCGGTTACTATTTTTTCGCACGAATGACGTTAATGCCCCCACTGAAACGATAAAAAGGAGAGATGACAGGAGAGATTTTATTCCTTCCCTTTACCTCTTACGCTAGTTTAGAAACTCGTCAGCCTTCTTTTTAAAAAAAAAAGCTGACAGTTTGGCACTATCGTAAGGGGGCGAAAGTGATTTATGGTTTATCATCAAGTCTGCCAGAAGATTCGCCGTATCCATTTTTCACATACGGCATCAATATTTCATGAATATTTGATGGGCACCAAAGTTACGAACCGGCACATCTTAACCCCAAAGGGCTAAAAGAATACGTGGGACGAAAAAAAATTCAATTTTTTTAATTTTTAATTTTTTTTATTATTATTATTAAAAATTGTATATATGGTGGAATGTACCCACATAGAAAATACATTTCATTTGCATTTCAAATTTTAATTTTTGTTTTCTTAAATTACAAATAATAACAGAAAAGCAAAGCTCTCTTTTCACTGTGCCTACTCGGCGGTCTTGATCTGCCAGTGACATTTCGTTGAATTTACGCTGCGCTCTTCCAAACTTACAAAAGAAGGCTCTTTTTCATAACCAGCGCAAAGAGTTTTATTAAGATTCGAGTAAACAACCAAAACTTTATCCCCCAGGGGAACAATTTCCCACTCAGGAATATCTACGGACATAAGTTGTGAACTAGTTTGCCATTTTTGGGTACGCCGGGAAAAATAGGGCTTTAAATAATGGTTTGTTAATCTTTCACATTCAAATAGATATTTTAACCCAATCTGTTTTTTCGCAATCCAAATTTCTCCAACGGAATCATCATCTTTTAAAGCATTGAAACCGTTATGAGGGATATATAATTCCTTTGAGTTCACATTGGAAATGCGCACTCTGTCGCCCGGGGATAAAAATAAACTTATTATCGACGCTGGTAAATGGCGTGTAACAGCCTGGAGCTGCTCTAATGTTGCGTTTTCGGTTTTTATCAACTGTCTCAAGTTATTGGCTATAGATATTGTGGCTGGATCGGTGAGTTGTCCGGTATGTTGCAGTTCATCGGAAATAAATCCCAAAACTTCGACGTACAGTGGCATTCCAAAAATCTTCCCGTTGTACAATGTGTGCATAGCATGAACAATTTCGTCCTTCGATTTGAGACCAAAAAGATCGTACAAAATGCGAATTGATTGCCACACGACCATTTTAAAGATGTTATTGCCTGTATCATGCAGCGCCTTTGTCAGCCTTTGCACATTGGCCATATTATCCTGATTATTCGTAGCGGGCACAGCTGTCAGCATGGTTTCGGCAGCACGCTGTATAACTTCATTCTGTACTTGGGTTTCCATTTCATACTCGTTTGCCAAAGAACGAACCCTACGATAGAGAGATATCAGCTGAAACGCATCCATATGGTCACACGATTTTAGCTGATACCACAATGCAATCAAAACATTATGTCTGATACTATCATTTCGGGATTGTTTAACATATTCGTGCAACACGTTGAAATTTGTATTGTCGCCATTATAGACGTCGTTGACGATCCTTGTGATTTGTGACGGCGACGCACCCATTTGAATGATTTTGCGTTCAGCCTCAAGGAATTTACGTTCCTTGATGTTTTGAGCGACATTGTCTGGCAAACGTTTCTTTTCACTTTCATTCTGCATCGTAGTGATCACCACCTTAAGTTTGCTTACATCTTTGTTTAATGATTCGTACGCCACCGACAAATCCGTTGTTAAATTTCTCCCATCATTTCGACATTGCTCATCAACCCATGTTGTTAAATTAACGTACACATTGTTATTAATTGTCTTTAATCTTTTCTCAAGCTCTGTCAAGTTCTTATTAATTGGCGAGCTGGCTTGATCGATTGCGTTATTTTGATCGAAGTTCTCTTGTCCTTGTCGGGCTTGTGCTTGAAAAATGACAAGCAAAAGAATCAGAAAAAATAGTTGCCGCTTTTCTAGCAACATTTCAAATTCAGCTTAATGTCTTCCGTTGAAATTGCGCAACCAAACTTGTGGCTATGTCTGGAGCGATGTAACTGTGCACTTTTTGTGAACTGACGAGTTTTTATATGCGTATCCATTTCCATTGCAATTAAAATTTTACACGATTCGGACTTACACAATATGTAAATAAAGTGATAATTAAGATTTTTAATTGCCTTGTCATGCACTATTGGCGTGATATACCTTATATTTTTAATTATTTCCCTATAATTTCAATAACACATTAGATTACAGATAAACGCTGCTGAGTAACTTGCTTTTTGTTTTGACGTGACAACGTCTCACTGCAAGTTTTAAGGGGATACGTGTTCAAAAAGTAAAATGTTTAATGTCACTGTTACAGACTCGTTTGCCTGCAAATGTTCTATAAGGATGTTACGTTATTATCAAGCACATAAACTTGATAAAGATTGTTTGTATAACAAACACTTGAACTTGTTACACTCGAAGTGGATAATTCTTAAAATGAAAAGAACTGTCTTCTTCCGTGGTGTAATTAACAATCACAATTTTATTGAATTTGTAGCTTATTATATACAATACAAAAAATACACAACGTAGGCAACTTACGGTAATGAATAATAAACTAAACGTATACAATAATAAAGAATATAATAATAAATATGCTGCGTCGTGAATGCAGTTCGTTGTCCTAAGTAGAAATTAAAATGTGCGAATATGCTGAATCGTTAATACAGTTCGTTACCCCAAACCAACGAACTGATTCCAGGTCAACTGCTAGGACAGCAACAAGTTCGTTGGCTTAAATGATTCGCATGGATATTGGTATGTAGGACTAAATTGCTACTTTAAGACTTGTTCCTATAGAAATTCTGGGTTATGGTCATTAGTATCTGGAATTTTGGAAACTATACCATTTTGTGATTTTGAGATGTCCGTTCGTGTATCCGTTCCACAGACAACTTCTTGTCTTTGTTTATTTACTTCCATCCCGTATCCATTTTTCACATACGGCATCAATAATTCGCATAAAGATTTCATGAATATTTGATGGGCACCAAAGTTACGAACCGGCACTTCTTAACCCCAAAAGACTTAAAGAATGCTTGGGATGTCCGTTCGTGTATCCGTTCCACAGACAACTTCTTGTCTTTGCTTATTTCCTTCCATCCCGGGCAGATGTTGTCCAGGCTACCCTGCTCTTTTTATAATTCGCTCACACTTAAAGGGGTTGGCACTATTATAATGCTCGGCTATATGCTTGGCACAGCGTGTGCGTTAAGAAAAAGGAGGAAAAAAGAGGAGATGTCTATGAGCTTGTGTTTTGAATGACTGTGGATTATAGTGATGTGAGAAGACTGAGCTTGGCAGAGCATTTCACATACGTGCTGTACGGCTGAAGAACGAATCCCTGAACTTAACTATACGTCCGAACATATGCTTGAGTGTAAACTGATGAGCATTTATGGCGCCACGAGTATTACGGTTGAATTTAAGGAGAGGTGGCATACAGCTGGCTATTTTTCTTAAGAACCGCTGGTGGAAGAAAAGATAAAACAGATAAACAAGCTGGAAACGTTCCTGCGGTGTTCAAGCATTTTGCTATACTTGCGTCACCGATAAGTTTAATCGCGCGGTTTTGTATTCTGTCAAGCTGATACAAAGTAACAGACCAGATGTGGCTATTGAACTCAAGTTTATGGCGAATAAAAGCCTTGTATATAGTAGCCTGATCAGAGGGAGGGAAATATTTCTTGCACCGAGCTAAAAAACCTAAACATTTCGCAGCATTTTTGGCGACCGTAAATATGTGGTCATTCCAACGAAGCTTGTCGTTAACGCACATACTTAGAATGTCAGCCTTATATTTAGACAGGGTATCGGCCAGCTGGTGTGCAGCTCGAGCTCTATACAGTGAGCGTACGTTCGATGAGAAAATCGTTTAGCCTGTTCGTTGCCGTGGTCGTCGTCGTTCATCAGTTTATCCGAGGCTGAATTGGGGTTCCGTAATAAGGTTTTTAACGGGCGAGGTTATTGGCCTCGCTCCAACCCTACTATGAAGGGACTAGCCCGATCATTTCGCTTTTCCTGAATTGGAGGAAAATTCAACCAGAGGCCACCACGTGGAGCTTTGATCGCACTTCCACCAGTCGGAGATAGTTACGGCCATATGCATTTTTGAAGCATTCTGTGCTATTTGCCCTACTCTGCTGATGGCTGACCGCCCCATTTATCATGCTTCTTCGAAATCTAAACCCAAAAAAGGGTTTTTTGAATGGAACTCCAATTAATAGTCAGGAGACTTCATCGAAGCTGTATAAAAGCAGAAATTATCGCAGGAAGTAATAAGGGGGAAGAAATTTGCTTTTCTAGAATTGATTTGGGGTCAAGTGAAACTTCTTTACCATTCAGCATGAAGCCTCGCCAGTTTCCATTGATCTTGGCTTTTGCACGTAAAATGAAATGCTCTTCGTTGGTAACCGCATCACTTGAGAACGGCCGTACCGATTTGGATCATTTTTATTTTATATTGTTCGTCATAGTCCGAGCAAGGTTTAAGCGGAAAAAGAAAAGTTGGTCAGAAAATTGAAAAATTCGAAAAAAAAACGAAAGTAATGTTTTCCATAGGATTTTTGTATTAACTCCCGACCATAACTCTGGATTCGAACGATGGATTTGCGTGATTTTTTTTTTTTGTTCATTGTGGTCCTGGAAAACAAAGACAATTACAAGTAAAGTCGAAAAAATCAGACAAACATCAAAAATCATAATTTTTTATGCACTCTCGATCATAACTGACGATAGGAACGAAATATTTGGTTGATTTTTTGATTTTTTATTGTTTTGTTCGTTATGCGGTTCGGAGACATTTTTCGAAGACATTTTTAGCAAAATAAGATTTCGGATAATTTGGAAAACGATAAATTGGATATTTTTCGAGGAAATAACTCAAATGAATGTTTTCGGAGAAATGAAAACTCTGAAACAAAACGCATTCGCGATCTGTCCAACAAAAGGCGTTATTTCAAAGATTCCATTAGTCGCTTGCAGTTTCGGTTGCGGTTTGCATTCGCAATTACAATAAACAAATCAGTTCTTGCGGCATTAACCATTAAAATCCATGCTTCCATGGTCAATTGTATGTCGCGTATTCCTGTGTCGGAAAACCATCAGCGTTGTTTGCTTACGCGCCAGACAACAAAACAAATAAAAAAAAACAATGCGTGTAACTTTTATGCGCAATTGAAGTGAAACTTCTTTGATGTTGTGGACAAAAAGATCTCCAAAAGAAACCAAAAGACCATTAAAAGACCCCCAAAAGAATCATAAAAAGACCTCCGAAAGTCCCTCAAAAGAATCATAAAAAGACCTCCGAAAGATCCTCAAAAGATCCTCAAAATAACCCCAAAAGTGCCCAAAAGACCCCCCAAAAGTCCCCCAAAAGACCCTCAAAATATTCCCCAAAATACCCCCAAAAGACCGTCGAACGGCCCCAAAATATCCCAAAAAAAAACCCAGAAGACCCTCAAAAGACTCACCAAAATACCCCAAAAGAGCCCCAAAAGATCCTTAAAAGACAAAAGAATCACAAAAAGACCTCCAAAAGTCCCTCAAAAGAATCATAAAAGACCCACCTCCAAAATCATTAAAGACCCCTAAAATACCGCCAGAATACTCCCCAAAAGACCATCAAAAGACTCCTCAAAAGACCCTCAAAAGACCCTAAAAAACCCCCAAAAAGACCACCCAGAGGACCTCAAAAGATCATACCGAATTTCATACAAATCGGTTGAGAAATGAGTTTCCAAAATTTAAAAATGTAACACAATAATGTGACCAATACTGTGACTCAAAATCGCAAAACAAAATTATTTTTGATACCGTACTCATCCTCACCGCCGATAGTAGTAGTTTCACTTACAAAAATGTCGTATATCATAAAGCATTGCAATGAACGAAATAGTGATGTTCAAGTAAAACAATCGAAACAAACAAATGCATTTTTTTGGTGCGTCAACCCTTCTTTTAACTAACCAAAGCACACCAATTCTCCCAAATCTAGGCCCAAATTCTTCAAAAATTCATAAAGAACTTGACCCCAATAAAGCTGGTCTGGTCCCGACGGTATTCCGCTATTAGTATTGAAAAGATGTCATCTTACTCTAGCGAAACCGCTTAGCAAATTGTTTCATCTCTCAATGAAGACTGGTGTTTTCCCGTCAATTTGGAAAATAGCTAATATTCAACTCGTTCCGAAAAAAGGTGATAAATCTACACCATCAACTAACTACCGCTCTATTGCTTTGTTGTAGATTTTATCGAAGGTAATGGAATCTATCATTAATTTCAAACTAATGAGCTATCTGGATATGAATGCCCTTGTATTCGATATGCAGTATGGATTTCGCAAAAGTCGCTCTTTAGGTGAACTCATGATGCACGTCATTCATTATTGGGAGCGAAGCATTGAAAATCTAGGTGAACCAAGCGTTGTTTCCTTGGATATTTCAAAGGCTTTTGATATATATATCTGTGGCAACAAGGAATAACAGCATAAGTCACTTTTTAACATTTTTCAGGAGAGCCGTTTAAACGTTTAATTGTAGCTGTGAAAAAAACTATTGAACATTTTGGAAAGATGAGTTTACAAAAAAAAAACTATAATTTAAAACAAATTGTTATAAATTAAAAAAAATCAACTTTTAAAGATATTTGTAGCTTATTTAGGAAGATAACTGATGAGTGTTGTTTTTCCTTTTTTAAATTTTCGAATATTCCCAAACTAAGTCGACTTATGTTTTTTTTCCTTATTGGCTGGCATAAATTTTTCACAACTAAGTAAACTTATGTTGTTTTTCCGAAAGAAATTTTATGTCGACTTATAAGTTAACTTATAATTCAAAAAGCTAAGTCTTCCAAAATAAAAATAACTAAAATATCTTTTCATGTAATTAGATATTATTATTGACAGGAAAAGAAAGTTTGCACATATTTGTATAAAAATTGAGAAAAAAAGAACCTGGACTAAATGATAGATCTAGTCATCTGTGTTTTCTTCATCGCTCTCTGAAATATCTGGATGACCTTCGCAATCAGATATTGTTCCTACGAGCAAACTTTTATAAAAGCCATGAAATTCTGGTTCAATGAAGTCCAGTAGGTAGAGAAGGTCTTGTGCTTTTTCTCTAGAAATTGGGGGGACAGTTTGAATTACCTTTACGTCATTCCTTTTCATACAATTGAAACCACGTTTTTTTAAATTCACTAACTTAAATGGCTCATCCTCGTCCAGACTATTTTTATAGAACAAAGTGCCAAAATGATCCTTTTTGTAGCGAAGCCATCGAAAATCCCGCCAGGAGTACTTTTCCCCATCGGTATTGACTTTTCGCTACGTAAATTTTTCTTTGGAAGCTGTGGCAAAATTGAAAAAACTCGACTTATTCATATCCACAACTTTAAATGGATTTTTGTCTCTTATGGAAGCTATTAAATTTTGCCGATCTCTAGGATGGTGTATTTTTGCTAACGTTTTTTTCTTTTTCCTTTCAATGACAGAATGATCAACATCACATTCCATATGAGTGTGGCCTGGCTCAAGGAATTTATGGTCTATTACTTGGAGGTGTTCACTGTTATCAAGAGCTGTAATAAACATACAACTCACGTGTGTATTTTTGTTTTGGCCAGGACAAGAATCACTATAAAAAATTAAACTTTCTTTGCTATTCGCTATTTGTTTTTCAATATGTTTAAAAACACAGCTTGCTATTTCATTTCCGCCCCTTTTCGCCATTCCTTCATGCCACATGTAGCAAAATGGTTGATTTGTAGCTAAATCATGCACAGTGAGATTATAAGTCCATAACTGGCGTTTATAAAAAGAAATATTTGATTTTAGAAGTGGGGTAGGCAAGCATTGTTGAAGATCGAAAGCATATACTGCTACATTTGAGCTTGCTTTAGCTGACTCTTTGTCCTTTTTTTTTGCACGAGTAAGCTAAATCCGCTTTTTAAATTCTCTATATTAACTTCACTTGCCCGTGGGTCGTCGGTCGTCGGTCGTCGGTCGGTCGTCGGTCGGTCGTCGGTCGGTCGTCGGTCGGTCGTCTGTCGTGGATTCTTGCGATCAATTTTTATCCCACTTCCCATGGCCCGATTTTATTGAAATTTTGCACACTTGCGTATTTCCGGAGACAACACTTTCTATTAAATTTTGAGGCCCCTCGGGCTGCGGGGTCGGGGGGCTCCCAAACAAAAATTTTAAAAAATTTACCCGATTTTCTTCAAATTTTACACACATGTGTATACCCAATAAACAATACTTTTTCGAAAATTTGGTAGTGATCGGGTCCCGGGTTCGGCCGCAAGGCCCTTATACATTTTTTAAATATCTGTACTGGCATCAGATATTCGTCGCCCTTTATGAACTGTCTGCGGTGTGTGCTGCGCAGTCGGCTGCGCTGCATGGTTTTGGTGGTGGTGGAGAGAGAGAGAGAGAAATCTTAGCGCACGCACAAATGAACCCAGCAAATGAAACGAGACATACATGTTTTATGCTTACTTCAACTTACATTTTTATTATATACTGAATTGTATTTTTATTGATGTCGTTTTTTTTGTTGTCGATATCAACTTACAGATAGAACAACAAGTTTTCACAATATTCTGTCATTTGGCGTTTTCATAAATTAGTTCAGAGCAGTCAAAGAGTTCTCAAGATAAATGTTCGTGTTTCTTATTTGCTCAGAGTATGAGCGTGCTCTAAGTGCTCAGAATAAAATGATCTGAGCTTTTTCAATTTTAACATCTGATGTCAAATGTTTGTTTCGATGATTTTCTTCTACAATAAAAAAAAATGGCCCAGGATCGAGGGGCTCCCATATCAATTTCTGCGATTAGAGAATTTAGATGAAAAATTTTAATTTTTATGGGTTGTTTTTTTCTTGATGAATTCTTAGTTCGTCAAGTAACCTTAAATTCTCATCTGGTGTTTCAGTAGCTGTTATTTTATGATTAAGTTTATCGCAAGTTCCGCACGTATCTAGATGTGGAGATTTGATTTTCAGATTTAGATCGTGAAATACTTGAGAATATCTCGTCAAGCTAACCGGTTCTAAAATTTCCAAACAATATAATTCATACATTTTTGCTATTGTTAAGCCAGGTTGCAAATATTTTTTTGATGTATCTCGCCTAGAATAATGGCTTTCGTAAGCTGGAAATTTGTTGATTTGAGTTTTTATTTCTTCAAGCTTTGATGTCGTAAGTGCATTTGGAGGCTTGGAACATCCCCTTCTATCAACTAAAGTTATGTATGGTGAATTTAATTTCTTATTAATTACACTTCTTATGAAACTATTCGTTTCATTAAAACAAGCCATGAAGCAGGTTTTGCATACGAGGATCTGTACGCCCGATAACTCAATGTAGTAATTAAATGTCAGCTGCCGATTTTTCGATTTAACGCCTTCCTTTTTGATTTTAGACATAGTCTTGTCTTTTACAAAAATCATAGAGCTGATATAAAGTACCTTTGCATTATAGCTTCGTAAAGCCCAGTAACGACTAAATAAAAGTTGTTGACTTACAAGTGATATCTTGTTACAGCACTCATTTCGACAAACTGGTAATGGTTTTGGCTCTCTTGCTGAAATGCTCTTTCCTTTTTTTGTGGTATATGGTAAACCCTTATTTCTTTTTTCCTGGCGATATTTTTTAACCCCTTTTGCTTTACTACTATTTGAAGGGCCAGGTTCAGCTTCATTTTCTTGATAACCTTCAAAATAGGACACATTTTTTTCAGCAACGAGAAACATCACATAATGAACTTACAAGGATCTTACCCCAACGTTCTACATGTTCGTCGCTACTTAAAGCTAGATAATCGGGATCTTTAATTGAGTCGTCAGAGTCTTCCCAACTTGGTCGTTCTTGATTAAAAAGAGAATGTGAAATAAACTGGCCCAATGCAATTACTACTTAAAAATTTAAAAACTTACCTTCAACAATTTCATAATTCATCATATTTATTTAAATAATATAATATTTTTCTTTAAATATTTAATATTTATCAAACACACACACTATATTTGCAAACCATGAACACTCAATGTTCACTCACCGACTAATACAGCATAAGTAACACACGTAATATAATTTTGTTCTGAGAATAACGGCACAAGTATAGTTATTTAAACTAAAGAGAGTAACGGCTTTTGGAATAACAGAACAAGTATACTTGACAAAATCATTCCATTAGAAACCGTTTTGGACAAACGACATATGTTTGATTATTTCGTTGCAAGTTAATATTTCGTTTCGGAAAAACGACACAAGTACATTTATGTTTCAAAAATAAAAACGATATCATTTTGGAAAAAAGGCATAGGTTTAGTTATGTTTTTGTTAGTTTGATTAGCCAGTGTAGCATAATAGCATATGTAAAAAAAGTTATTGGAAATTTTTACATATGCTGTTTTTCCATGTGCATATTTGTACACAAATCACTTATGCTATTATTTCCTGGTCTATTACTAAGCAACCATAACAAGATAATAAAGTGAAAAAATTATGATATATTGTTCAAAGTATGGCGCATCCGATTGCACCGTTATCTCAATTCTGAAATAAATCGACTTATGCTGTTTTTCCTTTTTGCCACAGATATATATGTATATGCTCTTGATAAAATATGCCACCAAACCATTTACCTTAAACTTAAAGCCCTCAGATTTCCACCCTTTTTCATTTCGTGGCTGAAATCGTACCTTGAGAAGCGCCAGTACAGGGTTCTCTTCAGATTCTCAATCTCAGACCCCATTAACGCCACTTCGGGTGTCCCACAAGGCAGTCATCTCGGTCCATTGATCTTTGTCCTAACAATAAACGATGTTGGTCACATCATTAAAGACCCAGATCTGTCCATTTATGCGGATGATATGAAAATAATCAAGGTAATATCTACCCCCAACGATTCTCTATAACTTCAAAACGACCTTAACTCATTCTACACCTGGTGCGACAAAAACTTCTTAGAACTTAATGTTGTTAAATGTCAATCCATTACGTTCTCCCGCAAACGACTTCCCCCACCCCTCAGAACCTATTACTTTCGGAACAATCCAGTTCCTTCAGTCTCTTCTATATGCGATCTGGGTATAATCTTCCCATATCGATCATATTATACAAAAGGCAGATTCTTCTCTCGGTTTCATAAAACGATGGTCCAAAGAATTTTCTAACCCTTACAACCCTTACGTTACTAAATCCCTTTACACTACCTTTGTCAGACCACAGCTTGAATACGCCAGCCAAGTCTGGTCTCCATTTCATGACACCCACTCCCTTAGAATTGAGGCTGTTCAGCGCAGGTTTATCCGTTTTGCGTTACGCGGTCTCCCATGGGCCGACAACTATATCCTACCCCCCTACGAAAATAGGCTAAAATTGATCAACTTGCAAACCCTTGTAAAACGTCGCGAAGTTGCTGGCATACATACACCAACTATTATCTGGAACAAACGATTCTCCTGCACTATTAGAAATGATCTCCCTTCACACTAACCCACGTAGCCTTAGATCTGTTCCGCTCTTTTGTCTCCCTTACCACCGCACCAACTACGGCTATTTTGAACCAATGTCCAGAATGCTGCGAATGGCTAACAAGGCACAGAACCCTTTGATTTCCACTCAAGTATATCCTCCCTTCGAAATTCCCTTTATTCCTCCCCTTTAAGTTAAGTATTATTCTTAAGTAGTTTTAAAGAAAGAAAATATAAAAGTCCAGTGGGCCCTCGGGCCCGCCCGTTGGAAAAAAAAAGTGGTAGGTTAAGTTAAGTTAAGCTTGTATTAAGAAAATAACTAAAATAAATATATGATTAATAAGATTCGTGCGCTCAACTTACACTGCCCTCTCATTGCATGGATTGTAGATTATTTATAGAACCGTAAAATAAAAGTTGTATTGAAAGGTACAGCTTTCAGCTTAACATGGTATCAATGCCGGCGTGCCACAAGGGTCATCCTTGTCGCCTACGCTCTTCTTGATATACATATATCAATTACCTGTTGTCTTCTACAACCTGTGATATCCATTCCATCCATTGAGTTTGTTAGTCAAAAAGATTGCAATTCTCGCTTGATGTATTCGCGTGAAGTATTGAACACGACAATTCTGTCTAACATTCAAGTCATTCTTGAATGGGGCAGTTCTAATTGGCTTGCCAGGCTTGTCTTTTTTCTCAGAAGACAGTTTAACAATACATGCCACCAGTAATTAATTGTGCCACTATTGCGAGATAAGACTCACTTAAAATGTTATGTTTGAAAGTTTCAAGTGAACTTTCCTGGAAGGAGCATATTTTTGGAATTTCAAAAAGAGCGAGCCAATCTTTGGGTTTCATAAGATGTTGTAACTTCTACTTCACCCCCTCTGAAGTATTAACATTATATAAGACTTATGTTAGACCAATTTTAGTGGGGTGGGGCTCTAAGAACGCATTTTCCATTATCTTGATGGAATTCATAATAGAGCTGTACGTTTGTTAAACGATGTAACCATTACTTTATCTCTTCATTCTTTGGAGCATAGACGAAATGTAGGAGCTTTAACTGTAAAATTTAAAACGGTAGATGTTCTTCAGGAACCCGTTCTCTAGTTTCAGGTCTAATCAACATAGATTTGCGTTAAAACCTTTTGCATGTAGAACCTAACACTTTCAATCCTCCTTTTATCCGAGATTGACTTCGATGTGGAATCAATTGTTCGACTCCGTGTTTCCCTTCCTTCCTTTAATCTACAGGCCTTCAAAAAACGGCATCAACACTTTCCTGAAGGACGACCGTGCTTTTTAGGTCATTAAGGGAGTTCTCCCTTGGCAATGAGGGTATAGGAAAATGTCATTGTTTAACGTGAACACCGCCAACTGAGGGCTTAATCTCACGGTCCTCTTCGGACGTGGTTTAGTTATACGACAATCAACGTCCATCATAGACTGATGTGCCAGTATTAACTCAATGGTTAGAGCAGGATCTATCTTACATCCTTGCCGATCTTTGGTTTTTCGACAACCGGTTGATCTATGCAACTCCACAGAGAACGCATCATCGCACCGGTAACATCAGGAAGGATACTGATGAACCAAAGATTTTTAGTAACATCAGTTTGGGGGCTGATATTATGCTAGGATCTACCCGCATTTGGGTAGTAAACCACCAGCCACTACGTAGGCCAAAGCCAGAATAAACTGGACCTCAACCAAAGGTTGGCCCAGACTCAGTTAAACCTCCAAGGAGATTAAACGTTATCTGTGGGCAGCCAACCCCCGTAGTACCAACGCGACCTTGGTGAGATCTGCCATCAAGGGACTCAGCTCTTTCAGAATGAGTGCCTGGGTGATTGCAAAAGCAGACCCTGGCAGCACGTTCGTCCGGAACCTCGTATCCTATCATTTGACACTAGGATATCAGCTCTAATATCCTAGGCCGCCCGGGATAGAAACTATCCCAGGCACAACGCAACGCTATTGTATGGTAGGAGCGCTTAAAAACAGCACCCATTCTGACATTTTTTAAAGAAGTCCCCTGCCACTATAATCTACCGAGTAAGACCAAGTATCAGAATTATAATAACCAGGCAGTTAAGTAAGATACAGCGGCACCCTCGGGGGGGGGGGGGGGGGCAATGAGGGTATGTATACAAAAAACATACATACAAGGGAAATAAGAAATACGAAAATGAGCGTAAAATGCTTTAGAGTTTCTCCTTTCTCCTTTTGTCGCCATACAACAGACTCGAGAGGATATAAGAAAATTACAAAGAATATCACAAAATTGCCTCACAGTCACCCGTAGACCAATGTGCCGTAGCCTGTACTGCTAAATTATATCCTGCGACTTTTCCTGGACAGATCATTAATTTACGACTAGGTGTGTGCTGAAGTGGATGCGCTGGTTCGCCAAGTTTCTAGCCGCTCAGTAAGTTCGGCTTTTTCTCCGCAACTACTTGACATGGCATAGATGTCGTGGGTGGACGGGAGTTTTTGTTTTTTTTTTTTTTTTGTCGCAGGCAACGGTTTCAGTCTGATGGATATACTTTGGCTCGGATGGACGCCAACGATACAAAGTGACCTTTAGCTTAACTTTTAGCACACCAGGTAATTAATCTTGTTTAAGATAATCGCATGGTCGACAACACTATGCTGGAGATATTTGTGAGACAGCAGGACACCGACGAATCCGGTTGAGTTGATGGGCCAGATAACACACGCACACATACACATAGTTTTGGCTAAGAAATTAAAGTTTAAATGATTACAAATAAATCGTCGGCCACCTATCAAGTTATTGCTACCGTTAATTACCGTTGTTGTGTTAAGACATTTCATCTTTAAGAGTTAAAAGTCAAACAAAAAATGGGTTCATTCATTGCGGGAACAGATTGGTTTTTTGATTTGCCTACAAAAGCCAATCTGTGGAACCCAATATTCAAACGGCGATTGCCTCTCGCTGGGTGTCTCGGTTATGCGTGAAGTTTAGCTACGGTTTTTTGGACGTCTCAACTCTACCGTACTTTATTTAACCGTTGAGAATTACACGCTTCAGCAACGGGTGCACTTCTACCTGAGCGAGTTGTAGGGGCTAAGTAAGGACAAGGATTCTTGAGAGTTTTCTATAGATGAGTCCCGAAACCAAAGGTCGCTCATCACCTTCTCTCCCCCCTCCTCTCATTCTACATTTCCCTAACCCCATCCTCATCCACTGGGCTGGATTAAGGTTTTATACGTTCCGTGCCGAGAACCAGCCTGGCAGGTGGCCCAGTTTAATAATAGCCCCAGTCGTTCACGGAGTATCTGGATACCTGGCGCCCTCCAGATTCTAACCCTCTAGCCTTATCTGCATACTGCGGATCTCTGTGCAGTTGGACCACCCATTTTCCGCCACTCGTGGGAATCCAAATGCCAGACAGAAACAATTTTTCTATTTTCCGTTACTTCTTCTTTATAGGACGTTAGTACGGTGCCATTGCTGTCTACCGGTAATGCTTCTGCAACAGTGGATAGTTGTTTGACTACTGCCGACAAACGCAGGTTGGTCTTGACAGTTGCGGCCTTCTACTAGCAGCGGTAGGATTGTGGCACCTTATGATCTTCCGCTGCATTCTGGTGGATGTTCGCGAAAACGCGCTCCATCTAGATCGTGTACCGGTAATGCTCCTGCAACGGTGGGTAGTGGTTTAACTATTGCCGACAGGCAAAGGTCGGCTTTGATAGGTAGGCCTTCTACTGGCAGCGGTAGGATTGTGGCACCTAATGGCCCTACCGCTGCCAATAAGCTTGTAGGCGCATCTGATGGATGATCCCGACAACGCACTTCATCTAGATCATCGTACAAAGAATGGCTTAGTGCAGTACGGATACCGAAGGCCCTCGGAGCAATTCCAGAGGCCAACAAAACACCAAGCCCTTATTGACAAGCACGAACAACGGACCAGAGATGACTCTAAGCCATAAGCGACAGAGATCGGCAGAGGAAATCGATTCGATTTCAAAAAGACTTAAAGTGCACAACATCAGCGGACTTAGTCTCTCCATCGTTCCATATTAGAGGTCCTTCAGTGATGTTCTTAAGGACAAAATCGTAGTCGCAGTGATAGATCGCATCGACACTGATCGAACTATCTCTCCAGAACGGTGGCAATTAGTCAAGATAAAGCTTTCTGGTAGCTTCTTGACTTTTATGAAGAAGCATCCAGGACTACCTCCTATCATTCGCGTTGGCGGTTGGCTTCAATTCCGTATTAAGCTAATCGCGTGTGATGACTTGAGATCTCGTGATCTCTATAAACAGACCATTAGCAGTCTACAAGAGATTTGGACGGGCGCTAAGCTCGAGGTCGTTGCGAGGGAGGATATCCCAAGCCGACTGAGAGCTCGCACCTGGATCCCAACTAAACCCTCCTCTCCGGATGAAATACTCCAGGTCCTTTAAATTTGCAACGCCTCACTTCCGACCCATGACTGTAAAGTCGCCAAGTTGGAGGAGCAAAGAGGTTCCTACAGATCTGTGACTGTTGTGAACAATCAGGAAACCCTTGCTGCTCTGGCTGAGACCAAATGCGTGGTAAGATTTGGATGGGATCACAACACCCTTCGAGTCTACAAAAAGGATGAGCTGGAGGCAGGTAAACTGGCACCCCATCCCTCAGACTCGGAGCTACTAATTCCCGACCCTAGAGCATCTGTCACGATTTCCCTGATGGAAGACACTCCAAAAACTTCGGTCACCTTGTCACAGTCGTCTATCTCCCTGAACGATCCTCTATCGGATATGGAGACGGAGGACTCACCCTTCGGAGAATTCCTCAACGAGGACGTACTTATCAGTTCGTCTTTAGAAATGGAAGATATGGAGAACTCCGTGGTGGAGGTTTCTCTCCCTGATTGCAACAAAAATGCTGCAGTTAGTTCAGATTAACCTCCAACAATCTAAAAAGTCTTCGGCCTCCCTTTTACTCCGTCTGCTTTAAGGCGGAGAGGACATCGTTATCTAATGCAAGATCCATGGATTGTTACCAACCTGGTTTGCGGACTCAAGACTCCTGGTTATTTCTCGCTATATGTAGCAGATAAAGGTAAACCTAGATCCTGCATATTAGTAAAACGTAATCTAAATGTATTTTTATTCCCTAACTTCAACGATCGAGATCTCACTGCCACACAATTGGAGACTCACCAGGGAACCTATTGGCTGGCATCGGCTTATCTCGCCTACGATCACGTGGAATCCCAACATGTTGATAACCTGATTGAGAGATTCATCGCAGAGGCGAGAAGACGTAACACCAGTCTAATTGTCGGCTGTGATGCAAATGCCCATCACTCAGTATGGGGCAGCTTCGGCATCAACGACAGGGGTGAGTTACTTTTCGATTATATTTTATGTACTAACCTAACTGTAGTCAATACTGGTAATGAACCAACCTTCGTAACCAGGAGTCGACAAGAAGTGTTAGATATTACTCTTGTCGCCGACTCCCTCCACGAAATAATTCTAGACTGGAAGGTATCAGCTGAAAATTCTTTCTCCGATCACCGGTACATACAATTCAGTTTAGATGACAAACCCACTCGCTAATCACCTTACAGAAATTTTGGGAAGACTGACAGGCTTAAATACCGAAATATTAACACGCACACTCTGATCTTACAATTCTCCCCCTGTTAGCACTAATGAACTTGACCACAAGGTCAATTTACCCACCTGTGCTTTTAATAGAGCGCTTTCTGCCTCCTGACCTCTCATTTCTCCAAGTAGCAGGAAGAGACTACATTGGTGGACTTCGGATTTAGGGCATTTCAGGAGCGCAGCAGAAAGCTATTCAACCTAGCAAAGGCTACTATTATGCTGCATGATGATGCAGAGGAATGGTTGTCTGCGTTCGACTCCTTTGCTGTATTTGCATTGATGTTTCCAAATCTGATTACGATTCTTCCTTCATGGTACGCTAAGCAACATCATCAAAAATGAGCACCGAAAAACAAACGACCAACAAAGAAAGGGTGTTTTGGCAACCGGTGCCGGATACCGCCACCGACTGTTAGGAAGACGCAACTACAGTTCACATCATCGGTCGTTCATCCAATCGAATGGACCGAAAGTGATTGACTGACAGCCGTGCCATAGAGTTTTCAAAACTCTGCCACTTTACTTGGAATTTCAATATCCTATGCAAAATAAAGGATAAACAACAAGGGGACACATTCACAAATCCATCCACCCTCACGCACACATACACAAAGCCATTTTACAAAACACAATAGCCAGCCAAATAAACTACAAAATCGTCTGAAACGGTATCCGGTATTGCGGCCAGACGCAAGAAACTTTCGCGACAAATCCAAAATGATAATCACAAAATGCTGATAAGATACCGTCACTGTTACTTCGTCGTCGCTGTAGAAAGGAAGGAACAACAACGACAACAATGAAAACAACTTTATTCAATTATCTAGGTATCTTCGGGAGTAGTTGAATCAACTTTTTGGATATTCCTTAAGAGTAGTGGGCTCGCTAGGACTTCATTTGCGCACAGAAGACACCGCAATGCTATGGTCTACCACTTAGCTGCTCGGTGAAACGGGAATCTTCTTAAATTCGAGTATGCAAAATAATTCTTTGGCTGGTCGCATACTAAGTAGGTAACTGATCAGATTGAAGAGAGAAAGATATTTTTGGATTGCCAGTGATTCCATTCCTATTCCTGCTTGACATTTAGTGGCATCGGGGAGAGCAGCAATGCATACAATTCCATAATCCATTCAACAGAAGTAAAGGTTTGTTTTTGTTCTTTTTTGATAGAATTTGTCGACTGATCGAATCGCTTAAGCCTGATTTCTGAGAGAAGTTATGTGTTTTTAAGAAACTTTTTATTCAATTTATTTTTTCGAAGAAAAGTTTAAGACTGTCCACAGAGAGGAAACAGAGAAAGAGGAATAGAAACGGTATACTGACTCTATAAGTCTGGTGTGTCATATCGAGCAGCCAGGTTGCAAACCATAGCATTGCAATGTCTTTTGTGAGTAAACGGATTGTAGATGGATTCTTGTGCAGGTATGTGGGGTCTTTTCCCAAAGATCATTGGTGAAATGTGTGTCTGGTAATTCTGAGGTCATCTGAAGTCTCTGGCTTATCGATATAGAAGACCGTAGACTTGGCATATGACTAAAAAAATCTCAAGTGCGTACAATTACACTGGTACGAAATTAGAGCTTTCTAGAGTTTGTAATGGATTTGCAAATAATAAGACAACACAAGTTCGTTTATTTACAAATTAAATCTATGGTCAGCAATCAGCAGAGTAGACCGAATAACACAGAGTGCTTCACGTGGTGGCAGCTGGTTATTTTCCTCCAGTACAGGAAAAGCGAAATGATCGGCTAGTCCCTTCAAAGTAAGGTTAGTGCGAGGCGAATATCGTCGTCCGTAAAAAAACATATTACGGAACCCCAACCCCTCTGACCACGGCAACGAAAACGGCTTAACGATTTAAGAATTTTCTCATGGAACGTACCCTCACAGTGTAGAGCTCGAGCTGCACAGCAGCTGGCCGATACCCTGCCTAAATACAAGGTTGACATAACAGCAATTCAGGAGATGCGATGGAATATGACATCATCATCATGTGTTCGGGGTGGGGTTTCTAGTCAGCAAAAGAATGAAACCCACCGTTATCGGCTTTAAAGCAATAAATGAACGGCTATGCACCTTTCGCGTGCGGGGCAAATTTAAAAAGCCTCATAAACATTCACGCACCTACAGAGGATCTCCCAGATGATGAAAAAGAAGAATTCTTTGCATCAGTCGAACGGGAACTCCATGCCTGTCCTCAGTATGACGTAAAAATCATTCTGGGGAATATGAATGCCAAAATAGGTAGGGAGCCAGTATTCAGGCGGTACATTGGCACCTATAGCTTACACGAGAACACTAATGACAATGGACAACGAGTCATAGAGATGGCAGCAAGCAATAATTTGGTCGTTGCGAGTACAAGGTATGCGCGTAAAAATATCCACAAACCCACCTGTGTAACTCCTGATGAAGCCACTCACAACCAGATAGACCACGTGTTGATAGACCACCGCCACAACCCGAACCTTATGATGGTACGAACGCATCCGCGAATCAGATTCGAGTCAACACGGCTGCCCTTCGAAACGAAGAAACCAGAAACAACAACGGTCAAGCGATAGGACTCGACCTAAATGCAGGTTAACGCACTAAAGCACAACAAGTCGGTTGGACTAGTAGTAGTAGGACTAGCCAAAGTAGTACTTGAGCGAATTAAGGAACATCCTTAAGATGTCGATCGATGCTGAACAAGCAGGTTTCCGCACTGGATCCTCCTGTGTAGACCACATAAACACCCTGCGGATCATTATTGAACAGTGCGTTGAATTCCGGTCACACTGCACCTGCTGTTCATCGATTTTGAGAAGGCGTTTGACAGTGTCAACAGACAGTTTATCTGGCTCGCCTTGCGCAGGAGAGGTATACCCGATAAACTAATAGCTATTATTAAAGCAACCTATGACGGTTCTAAATGTCATGTGCTGCAGAGGGTAAAGCTGTCAGAGTAATTCGAGATCCTAAGTGGGGTACGACAAGGTTGCATTCTATCGCCGATAGTTTTTTTGTTGGTGATTAGCGATGTACTTCGCGCAGCTTTATCTACTGGAAACGGAGGAATTCGTTGGACTCTTACATCTCAACTCAAACATCTGGATTACGCTGACGACGTTTGTTATCTCTCAGACAGAATTATGGAGCTGCACCAAAAGACAACAAATGTGGAGAGGAAGGCAAATGTTGCAGGTTTGAAGATTAACACTGCCAAAACCGAAATCATCAACCTCGGCACTAACTCAGTAACTCAAGTTAACATTGCTGGAGGCCCTAGGACCCACGAGGGGATATGGGACATAAGTAAGTAAGTAATTGCAGGGAGAGTAAGTCCTGGGGCTGAGATGCCGGACGTAGAAGAGAAATGGAAACGCCTTAAGAACTCCATCTTAGGGAGTTGTCGTATAGATTGGAAAGACTAGTTCGATGACGAATGTAAGCTAGCGACTGAACGTAAGAATGTTGCGTGACGAGCGATGCAACAATCTCATAGAACGGGGGCACCCGAAGATGAATAAAAAGAGCTCAGAAGATATGTTATGTTATTGTTGGTGGGTTGTGGTTATAACGGGCTCCGACAAGAGGATGGACTGGCCTGCATCCTCTTCAACATGGCGTTGGAGAAAGTGATCTGGGACTCTGATGTAACGGCGAGTGGAACAATTCTCTATAAGTCCATTCAGATACTGGCTTACGCAGACGATATTGACATCGTTGGTAGAAACCGAAGAGCTGTACAGGAAGCTTTCATCCAGGCGGCACGAAATCTGGGGCTGCACATATATGGCAGCAAAACAAAGTACATGGTGGCCACGTCTGCCAGTAGAAGATCCAACATTGGTCCCTCAATTCAAATAGTGGAGCGCGAAATTGAAGTGTTGCAATCCTTTAACTATCTCGGGTCAACTGTAGCAGCCGATAACAGCATGGAACCAGAAATACGCGCACGTTTGCTTAAAGCCAACAAAGCCTACTATAGTATGTCAAGACTCTTCAAATCCAGGAACTTAACCATCCAAGGTGCTGATATATAAGACAATGGTCATACTAGTACTTACATATGGATCCGAGACTTGGGTGCTTAGCAAAAAGCATTCTGGCCTCGTAGCCGTGTTCGAGAGAAAAGTCTTATGGAGAATTGTTAGCCCCGTATGTGAGGAAGGATGATTCCGGAGACTCTATAATGATGAGATCTACGAGCGTTACCGCGATGTCGACATTGTGAAGAAAATTAAGCTCGGTAGGCTCCGGTGGGCAGGACATCTAGCTCGCATTAGCGAAGAGGATCCTGCTCGGAAAGTCCTTTGCGGTAGAATTTATGGAATACGACAGCGAGGCCGGCCAAGCCTACGCTGAAAGGATTGCGTAGACCAGGACGTCCAGAGTTTAGGGATGCCAAACTGGATGACATCGGTTCGAAATCGGGACCGGTGGAGAGACTTTTTGCGGGAGGTCAAGACCGGACCCCGGTTGTAGAGCCAAATATGATGATGATGATGATTCAATAGATGTTTTAGGTCGCAGTGTCTGTCATATGGACTAAGGGTATTCTATATAAAAAAGACACCTAATATAATATTTTCATAGCGACAAGGAAAACCTTTGAACAAAGGTAAGCTGGTAAAGCCCCAAGAGAATAGACAGAAACGTTTGTTTGTGGCCAAATTTTGTGAACAATGATCATCAGCAAAAAAAAACTCGTAACTTCTAATCAACAATTTATTTTTCAATTTAAAATTTTACATTTGCACAATGTAACAGATTCATTTTAATGGGTTTTTTAGTAAATTCTATTTCTCCATGGTTTGGGTCTCACTTCTAAACAATTTGAATTGTAATTTAATTGTAAAACAGTGCAAAACACCGATCTACGCCGGAAAAGCCAACAAGAGTGTTCCTCGGTACGTCGTTTAGGCATCCTCGATCATCCAGCGGCATTGACTCGGACTTATTTCGCGCGCTTCCAAACTCGTATGAGCAATTACCTCATATTCATCCAAGCGGCATGAGTAGCCGAAACACTTTCTATAGTAAGCGCATAAAGTTCTATTGTAATAAAAATTAACAATGGACACCTCATCCCCATGCGGAACAAATTGCCACTCAGATTGGTTAAATTCATCGCTGGTAAAGAGCTTAGCAATGTGGCAAGTTTGGAAAGGAGGTCGTATACCTGACTTATACTTATATATTATATACTCGTTCCTAAATGTTATAAACCGTACTATAGAGCGATATCAGCTGGAATGTATCCATATGCTTGTTCGACTGTAGCTGATACCACAATGCAGTCAAAATATTATGCCTGATCCTAGCATCTTGAGACTGTTTAAGATAATTAAGCAAAACGTCGAAATTTTTATTGTCCCCATCGTAAACTTCACGGACGATCCTTGTGATTTTCGACGGCGACGCATCTATTTCAATGATTTTGCGTTCGGCCTCAAGGAATTTTCGTTCCTTAATGATTTGAGCGACATTGTCTGGCAAACGTTTCTTTTCACTTTCACTTTTCATCGTAGTGACCACTACCTTAAGCTGGCTAATATCTTTGTTTAACGATTCGTATGCCGTTGTTGTTTCCGTTGTGAAATTTATCCCATCAGTTTGGTATTGAATGAGCTGCTCAACAGCCAATATTGATAGATTTTTGTGCAAATTGCCTTCGATTGTCTCGAATCGTTCCATAAATTCTGTCAAGTTCGCATTAACTTCTGAGGTAACTTGATCACTTGCGTTATTTTGAGCTACAATCTGAATTCCTGGCCAGGCTTGTGCTTGCAAAAGGACGAGCAAAAGGCTCGCAAAAAATAGTTGCCGACTTTCTAGCAACATTTCAAATTTCAACCGAACTTGTGGCCCTGAGACTGGATGGATACTAAAACTATTGACTCTGTTTTGTTACCGGGCGAGGTTTATTGTTCTGTGTTCGCAATTTTAATTAAAAATATAATATGATCCAAATAATATAATTGATAACAAGATTTTTAACTCAATCCCATAAATATTGCTCTGCATGCATGATGTTTGCTTTGCTACAAATAAATAAAAATTGTTAATCCCTTAGAAGATAGTAGTAGAATAACTATTCAAATGAAGATAAACACAGAAAAGTTCCACATGAAAATAAAACAACCCATAAAAATTAAAAAATTCCATGATAATTCTCTAATAGGAGATACATATTATGTGTTTAAAATTTGAAAAAAAAATCTGTGAGTTTTTTTCGTTACTTTAACACAATCGCAGAGGAGGTAAACGATAACTTGGTCCACATTGGATAAGCAACGCAACAAATAAAAGCGGAGAAAACCAGGATTAATTTTTTAAAAATTTATATGGGCACCCCTCGGGTTTTTAAAAAAAAAATGTATGGGGCCCACGGCCTGGGGACTTCAAAATTTTAACAAAAAGTGTTGTCCATCGGAGATATAAACATGTGTAGAAATGTTGAAGAAAATCGGGTTATTTTTTTAAAAAACGACCTCGACGCCCGAGGTCTCCAAAATTTTTACAAAAGGTGTTGTAGATCGGAGATACACATATGTAGAAAATTTAAAGAAAATCCGCTAAAGTCTTTATAAAATTTGTATAGGGCCCCACGACCACGGGGCCCGACCACTCAAAATTTCTACAAAACATGGACCCCGAGGGACGAGGTCTTCAAAATGTCTACAAAAAGTGTTGTCCATCGGAGATACACATGTGTATAAAATTTAAAGATAATCGGATTAATTTTTAAAAAGTTTATATGGGACCCAAATTTTAGTAGAAAGTGTTGTCACCAGAAATACACATGTGTGCAAAGTTTCAATAAAATCGGGCTTTGGGAAGTGGGCTCAAAATTGATCGCAAGATTCCACGACACACAAACAGACTGACAGACAAAAACACGGGCACGCGAAGAAATCTACATTTTGAAAAAAAAAAATTACATATCTTAGATTAGGTTGGGAACATTTTTTTTCTTATTTGAAGCGCCCACTAGCTCTACTAAGAGATGTTCCAGGCTTATCCATTCTTTCTGGGATTTGGGTTAAGTTCTGTTGAAATAAAGAAAAAAACTCATAAACCGAAATCAACTTTTCTTCAATTTGTAACACTCCGCAAAACGAACCCTGAGTGACGAACGAGCGTCACCCGAGCAAACACGTTACAGTATGTACATACATATTCCTGTAAATACTATACTACTCAACAGACTCGCTGAAAATCTTCTGGCTGGGTTTTTTAGTTTTACTATTGTTATAGGTACCTACTCGCATACAAATAAATATACGACATATGTAGGTTTTTTAAAAAACCAACTTTATGTAAATACTCTTATGACCAAAATATGAGCCTAAAAGTATACTAAATTCCACTATGAAAACACATGCGAAGCACTGCATGCTTTTGTGGTTGAAAGTAATCTCATTACTTTGTGATAACAACATTAATAAATTTCTGAGCTCGTTAATCACTACTAATAATGACATTATTAATGATCGTTCATTGTGCCCTAATCCATGACAGAGTTGTAGTAGAGTTGAGTAGATAATTTAATAACAACCACCAAATCGTATCGGGGAAAGCAGCGCCATACTATAATGACAGGCACACAGTCATTATATAATGGCGTGATCTGATGCCGCTTTTTGGCATGATTGTTAAAAATTTTGTATGGGAGCCCCCCCGATCACTACAAAGTTTTAATAGAAAGTGAAATACACATGTGTGCAAAGTTTCAATAAAATCGGGCTTTGGGAAGAGGGTTAAAAGTTTATCGTAAGATTCCACCACCGAACGAAATAACGAGAACTAACTGATCCCGGGCGTTTCGCTACCCGCACACATGAACCCTTGTACTGTAGTCTATAAACTCCCCACGCCGGCCAATAATATACATACATTGAAAATTTCACATTTGGTAAATGTGACTGATTTTAACATTTCCCATTTTACATCCTAAAGGCGGGCAGGGGGTGTGCTAAAGCCTACAACCTTCCTCCACTTGCCATAAGTAAAGATGAAAATTTGATAAGAAACCGGTGACTGATAAACGCATTTCAAATTTCCCAAAGGGAGGTGTACTACAGCGTATAACCTTCCTCCAGCTACCAATAGTATACATTGAAAATTTCATAAAAATCGGATGATGGTAATGTGAGTCTCATTTTTATTTATATAGAATTAAAAAATACTAACTGGGCATTAATAATAATAATAATAATATTCGGCGCGACAGACCATTGCGGTCCAAGGCCTAGCATCTTGCGACCATTTGTGTTGTGCATTTATATTTTTGGACACAAATGGAAGGGACCTACAATTTAAGGCCGGGTCCGAACGGCGAATTGAGAAGCTTTCCGTGACAAGTTTTTACTCTCGGAACGTTTGTCACCCATTCGCGAGAGGTGGGACACTGTGAAAAATACTTTTGGTGTTGCTGCGATTCGAACCTGAACCTCCTGCGCAGCAGCCATGTGCATTTCCACTAAGCCATGGCGCCCACATAACTGGGCATTTACGAAACTTTAAAAGCAAGAGGCTTGTAGTCTTGCATACATAGTCTTGGTCTTGTACATTCAGTATTGATTTTGGTCTTGCAACTGAATTATGGGTCTTGGCAGTAAATGCAAGATTAAGACCAATTTCGTTCACCACTAAGCAGGGCCATATAAATTTTATTTTTTTTTCAAAAAATAACCCGATTTCTTTACTCCGAAGATACATATGACAACACATTTTGTAAAAATTTGGTAGCGATCGGGCCCCAGAGCCGTCGGGCTCAGTATATAATTTTTAAAACCTTCAAATAGCACTTTTTATATTCCGCGTGAGACGCGTGTCCCGTGTCGCGTTTGGCATGAGTTGACATTTTCGTTTTTTCGACTTCTTTGAGGTAATTTTGAACCACCTTCCACACGACCTAGAGAACTCAACTTTTATGAGTATCTAAGTCCAAAATAGCAATTTTTGTATTTTGAGGTGGTTTTTAACCACCTTCCACACGATTTACAAGCTTAAATTTCGTGAATATCTAAGTCGTAAATAGCATTTTGTATATTCCACGCGAGACGCGTGACGTGTTTGGCACATATGATTTGTTGAATTTTTTTCGACTTCTTTGAGGTAATTTTGAACCACCTTCCACACGACCTAGAGAACTCAACTTTTATGAGTATCTAAGTCCAAAATAGCAATTTTTGTATTTTGAGGTGGTTTTTAACCACCTTCCACACGATTTACAAGCTTAAATTTCGTGAATATCTAAGTCGTAAATAGCATTTTATATATTCCACGCGAGACGCGTGACGTGTTTGGCACATATGATTTGTTGAATTTTTTTCGACTTCTTTGAGGTCATTTTTAACCACCTTCCACACGACCTAGAGAACTGAAATTTTGTGAGTATCTAAGTCTAAAACAGCATTTTTTGTATTCCGCGTGAGACACGTGTCGCGCGTGTGATGAGTTGAAATTTCGTTTTTTCGACTTCTTTGAGGTGGTTTTTAACCACCTTCCACACGATTTACAAGCTTAAATTTCGTGAATATCTAAGTCGTAAATAGCATTTTGTATATTCCACGCGAGACGCGTGACGTGTTTGGCACATATGATTTGTTGAATTTTTTTCGACTTCTTTGAGGTAATTTTGAACCACCTTCCACACGACCTAGAGAACTCAACTTTTATGAGTATCTAAGTCCAAAATAGCAATTTTTGTATTTTGAGGTGGTTTTTAACCACCTTCCACACGATTTACAAGCTTAAATTTCGTGAATATCTAAGTCGTAAATAGCATTTTGTATATTCCACGCGAGACGCGTGACGTGTTTGGCACATATGATTTGTTGAATTTTTTTCGACTTCTTTGAGGTCATTTTTAACCACCTTCCACACGACCTAGAGAACTCAACTTTTATGAGTATCTAAGTCCAAAATAGCAATTTTTGTATTTTGAGGTGGTTTTTAACCACCTTCCACACGATTTACAAGCTTAAATTTCGTGAATATCTAAGTCGTAAATAGCATTTTATATATTCCACGCGAGACGCGTGACGTGTTTGGCACATATGATTTGTTGAATTTTTTTCGACTTCTTTGAGGTCATTTTTAACCACCTTCCACACGACCTAGAGAACTGAAATTTTGTGAGTATCTAAGTCTAAAACAGCATTTTTTGTATTCCGCGTGAGACACGTGTCGCGCGTGTGATGAGTTGAAATTTCGTTTTTTCGACTTCTTTGAGGTGGTTTTTAACCACCTTCCACACGATTTACAAGCTTAAATTTCGTGAATATCTAAGTCGTAAATAGCATTTTGTATATTCCACGCGAGACGCGTGACGTGTTTGGCACATATGATTTGTTGAATTTTTTTCGACTTCTTTGAGGTAATTTTGAACCACCTTCCACACGACCTAGAGAACTCAACTTTTATGAGTATCTAAGTCCAAAATAGCAATTTTTGTATTTTGAGGTGGTTTTTAACCACCTTCCACACGATTTACAAGCTTAAATTTCGTGAATATCTAAGTCGTAAATAGCATTTTGTATATTCCACGCGAGACGCGTGACGTGTTTGGCACATATGATTTGTTGAATTTTTTTCGACTTCTTTGAGGTAATTTTGAACCACCTTCCACACGACCTAGAGAACTCAACTTTTATGAGTATCTAAGTCCAAAATAGCAATTTTTGTATTTTGAGGTGGTTTTTAACCACCTTCCACACGATTTACAAGCTTAAATTTCGTGAATATCTAAGTCGTAAATAGCATTTTGTATATTCCACGCGAGACGCGTGACGTGTTTGGCACATATGATTTGTTGAATTTTTTTCGACTTCTTTGAGGTAATTTTGAACCACCTTCCACACGACCTAGAGAACTCAACTTTTATGAGTATCTAAGTCCAAAATAGCAATTTTTGTATTTTGAGGTGGTTTTTAACCACCTTCCACACGATTTACAAGCTTAAATTTCGTGAATATCTAAGTCGTAAATAGCATTTTATATATTCCACGCGAGACGCGTGACGTGTTTGGCACATATGATTTGTTGAATTTTTTTCGACTTCTTTGAGGTCATTTTTAACCACCTTCCACACGACCTAGAGAACTGAAATTTTGTGAGTATCTAAGTCTAAAACAGCATTTTTTGTATTCCGCGTGAGACACGTGTCGCGCGTGTGATGAGTTGAAATTTCGTTTTTTCGACTTCTTTGAGGTGGTTTTTAACCACCTTCCACACGATTTACAAGCTTAAATTTCGTGAATATCTAAGTCGTAAATAGCATTTTGTATATTCCACGCGAGACGCGTGACGTGTTTGGCACATATGATTTGTTGAATTTTTTTCGACTTCTTTGAGGTAATTTTGAACCACCTTCCACACGACCTAGAGAACTCAACTTTTATGAGTATCTAAGTCCAAAATAGCAATTTTTGTATTTTGAGGTGGTTTTTAACCACCTTCCACACGATTTACAAGCTTAAATTTCGTGAATATCTAAGTCGTAAATAGCATTTTGTATATTCCACGCGAGACGCGTGACGTGTTTGGCACATATGATTTGTTGAATTTTTTTCGACTTCTTTGAGGTAATTTTGAACCACCTTCCACACGACCTAGAGAACTCAACTTTTATGAGTATCTAAGTCCAAAATAGCAATTTTTGTATTTTGAGGTGGTTTTTAACCACCTTCCACACGATTTACAAGCTTAAATTTCGTGAATATCTAAGTCGTAAATAGCATTTTATATATTCCACGCGAGACGCGTGACGTGTTTGGCACATATGATTTGTTGAATTTTTTTCGACTTCTTTGAGGTCATTTTTAACCACCTTCCACACGACCTAGAGAACTGAAATTTTGTGAGTATCTAAGTCTAAAACAGCATTTTTTGTATTCCGCGTGAGACACGTGTCGCGCGTGTGATGAGTTGAAATTTCGTTTTTTCGACTTCTTTGAGGTGGTTTTTAACCACCTTCCACACGATTTACAAGCTTAAATTTCGTGAATATCTAAGTCGTAAATAGCATTTTATATATTCCACGCGAGACGCGTGACGTGTTTGGCACATATGATTTGTTGAATTTTTTTCGACTTCTTTGAGGTAATTTTGAACCACCTTCCACACGACCTAGAGAACTCAACTTTTATGAGTATCTAAGTCCAAAATAGCAATTTTTGTATTTTGAGGTGGTTTTTAACCACCTTCCACACGATTTACAAGCTTAAATTTCGTGAATATCTAAGTCGTAAATAGCATTTTGTATATTCCACGCGAGACGCGTGACGTGTTTGGCACATATGATTTGTTGAATTTTTTTTCGACTTCTTTGAGGTAATTTTGAACCACCTTCCACACGACCTAGAGAACTCAACTTTTATGAGTATCTAAGTCCAAAATAGCAATTTTTGTATTTTGAGGTGGTTTTTAACCACCTTCCACACGATTTACAAGCTTAAATTTCGTGAATATCTAAGTCGTAAATAGCATTTTGTATATTCCACGCGAGACGCGTGACGTGTTTGGCACATATGATTTGTTGAATTTTTTTCGACTTCTTTGAGGTAATTTTGAACCACCTTCCACACGACCTAGAGAACTCAACTTTTATGAGTATCTAAGTCCAAAATAGCAATTTTTGTATTTTGAGGTGGTTTTTAACCACCTTCCACACGATTTACAAGCTTAAATTTCGTGAATATCTAAGTCGTAAATAGCATTTTGTATATTCCACGCGAGACGCGTGACGTGTTTGGCACATATGATTTGTTGAATTTTTTTCGACTTCTTTGAGGTAATTTTGAACCACCTTCCACACGACCTAGAGAACTCAACTTTTATGAGTATCTAAGTCCAAAATAGCAATTTTTGTATTTTGAGGTGGTTTTTAACCACCTTCCACACGATTTACAAGCTTAAATTTCGTGAATATCTAAGTCGTAAATAGCATTTTGTATATTCCACGCGAGACGCGTGACGTGTTTGGCACATATGATTTGTTGAATTTTTTTCGACTTCTTTGAGGTAATTTTGAACCACCTTCCACACGACCTAGAGAACTCAACTTTTATGAGTATCTAAGTCCAAAATAGCAATTTTTGTATTTTGAGGTGGTTTTTAACCACCTTCCACACGATTTACAAGCTTAAATTTCGTGAATATCTAAGTCGTAAATAGCATTTTGTATATTCCACGCGAGACGCGTGACGTGTTTGGCACATATGATTTGTTGAATTTTTTTCGACTTCTTTGAGGTAATTTTGAACCACCTTCCACACGACCTAGAGAACTCAACTTTTATGAGTATCTAAGTCCAAAATAGCAATTTTTGTATTTTGAGGTGGTTTTTAACCACCTTCCACACGATTTACAAGCTTAAATTTCGTGAATATCTAAGTCGTAAATAGCATTTTGTATATTCCACGCGAGACGCGTGACGTGTTTGGCACATATGATTTGTTGAATTTTTTTCGACTTCTTTGAGGTAATTTTGAACCACCTTCCACACGACCTAGAGAACTCAACTTTTATGAGTATCTAAGTCCAAAATAGCAATTTTTGTATTTTGAGGTGGTTTTTAACCACCTTCCACACGATTTACAAGCTTAAATTTCGTGAATATCTAAGTCGTAAATAGCATTTTGTATATTCCACGCGAGACGCGTGACGTGTTTGGCACATATGATTTGTTGAATTTTTTTCGACTTCTTTGAGGTAATTTTGAACCACCTTCCACACGACCTAGAGAACTCAACTTTTATGAGTATCTAAGTCCAAAATAGCAATTTTTGTATTTTGAGGTGGTTTTTAACCACCTTCCACACGATTTACAAGCTTAAATTTCGTGAATATCTAAGTCGTAAATAGCATTTTGTATATTCCACGCGAGACGCGTGACGTGTTTGGCACATATGATTTGTTGAATTTTTTTCGACTTCTTTGAGGTAATTTTGAACCACCTTCCACACGACCTAGAGAACTCAACTTTTATGAGTATCTAAGTCCAAAATAGCAATTTTTGTATTTTGAGGTGGTTTTTAACCACCTTCCACACGATTTACAAGCTTAAATTTCGTGAATATCTAAGTCGTAAATAGCATTTTATATATTCCACGCGAGACGCGTGACGTGTTTGGCACATATGATTTGTTGAATTTTTTTCGACTTCTTTGAGGTCATTTTTAACCACCTTCCACACGACCTAGAGAACTGAAATTTTGTGAGTATCTAAGTCTAAAACAGCATTTTTTGTATTCCGCGTGAGACACGTGTCGCGCGTGTGATGAGTTGAAATTTCGTTTTTTCGACTTCTTTGAGGTGGTTTTTAACCACCTTCCACACGATTTACAAGCTTAAATTTCGTGAATATCTAAGTCGTAAATAGCATTTTATATATTCCACGCGAGACGCGTGACGTGTTTGGCACATATGATTTGTTGAATTTTTTTCGACTTCTTTGAGGTAATTTTGAACCACCTTCCACACGACCTAGAGAACTCAACTTTTATGAGTATCTAAGTCCAAAATAGCAATTTTTGTATTTTGAGGTGGTTTTTAACCACCTTCCACACGATTTACAAGCTTAAATTTCGTGAATATCTAAGTCGTAAATAGCATTTTGTATATTCCACGCGAGACGCGTGACGTGTTTGGCACATATGATTTGTTGAATTTTTTTCGACTTCTTTGAGGTAATTTTGAACCACCTTCCACACGACCTAGAGAACTCAACTTTTATGAGTATCTAAGTCCAAAATAGCAATTTTTGTATTTTGAGGTGGTTTTTAACCACCTTCCACACGATTTACAAGCTTAAATTTCGTGAATATCTAAGTCGTAAATAGCATTTTGTATATTCCACGCGAGACGCGTGACGTGTTTGGCACATATGATTTGTTGAATTTTTTTCGACTTCTTTGAGGTAATTTTGAACCACCTTCCACACGACCTAGAGAACTCAACTTTTATGAGTATCTAAGTCCAAAATAGCAATTTTTGTATTTTGAGGTGGTTTTTAACCACCTTCCACACGATTTACAAGCTTAAATTTCGTGAATATCTAAGTCGTAAATAGCATTTTGTATATTCCACGCGAGACGCGTGACGTGTTTGGCACATATGATTTGTTGAATTTTTTTCGACTTCTTTGAGGTAATTTTGAACCACCTTCCACACGACCTAGAGAACTCAACTTTTATGAGTATCTAAGTCCAAAATAGCAATTTTTGTATTTTGAGGTGGTTTTTAACCACCTTCCACACGATTTACAAGCTTAAATTTCGTGAATATCTAAGTCGTAAATAGCATTTTGTATATTCCACGCGAGACGCGTGACGTGTTTGGCACATATGATTTGTTGAATTTTTTTCGACTTCTTTGAGGTAATTTTGAACCACCTTCCACACGACCTAGAGAACTCAACTTTTATGAGTATCTAAGTCCAAAATAGCAATTTTTGTATTTTGAGGTGGTTTTTAACCACCTTCCACACGATTTACAAGCTTAAATTTCGTGAATATCTAAGTCGTAAATAGCATTTTATATATTCCACGCGAGACGCGTGACGTGTTTGGCACATATGATTTGTTGAATTTTTTTCGACTTCTTTGAGGTCATTTTTAACCACCTTCCACACGACCTAGAGAACTGAAATTTTGTGAGTATCTAAGTCTAAAACAGCATTTTTTGTATTCCGCGTGAGACACGTGTCGCGCGTGTGATGAGTTGAAATTTCGTTTTTTCGACTTCTTTGAGGTGGTTTTTAACCACCTTCCACACGATTTACAAGCTTAAATTTCGTGAATATCTAAGTCGTAAATAGCATTTTATATATTCCACGCGAGACGCGTGACGTGTTTGGCACATATGATTTGTTGAATTTTTTTCGACTTCTTTGAGGTAATTTTGAACCACCTTCCACACGACCTAGAGAACTCAACTTTTATGAGTATCTAAGTCCAAAATAGCAATTTTTGTATTTTGAGGTGGTTTTTAACCACCTTCCACACGATTTACAAGCTTAAATTTCGTGAATATCTAAGTCGTAAATAGCATTTTGTATATTCCACGCGAGACGCGTGACGTGTTTGGCACATATGATTTGTTGAATTTTTTTCGACTTCTTTGAGGTAATTTTGAACCACCTTCCACACGACCTAGAGAACTCAACTTTTATGAGTATCTAAGTCCAAAATAGCAATTTTTGTATTTTGAGGTGGTTTTTAACCACCTTCCACACGATTTACAAGCTTAAATTTCGTGAATATCTAAGTCGTAAATAGCATTTTGTATATTCCACGCGAGACGCGTGACGTGTTTGGCACATATGATTTGTTGAATTTTTTTCGACTTCTTTGAGGTAATTTTGAACCACCTTCCACACGACCTAGAGAACTCAACTTTTATGAGTATCTAAGTCCAAAATAGCAATTTTTGTATTTTGAGGTGGTTTTTAACCACCTTCCACACGATTTACAAGCTTAAATTTCGTGAATATCTAAGTCGTAAATAGCATTTTGTATATTCCACGCGAGACGCGTGACGTGTTTGGCACATATGATTTGTTGAATTTTTTTCGACTTCTTTGAGGTAATTTTGAACCACCTTCCACACGACCTAGAGAACTCAACTTTTATGAGTATCTAAGTCCAAAATAGCAATTTTTGTATTTTGAGGTGGTTTTTAACCACCTTCCACACGATTTACAAGCTTAAATTTCGTGAATATCTAAGTCGTAAATAGCATTTTGTATATTCCACGCGAGACGCGTGACGTGTTTGGCACATATGATTTGTTGAATTTTTTTCGACTTCTTTGAGGTAATTTTGAACCACCTTCCACACGACCTAGAGAACTCAACTTTTATGAGTATCTAAGTCCAAAATAGCAATTTTTGTATTTTGAGGTGGTTTTTAACCACCTTCCACACGATTTACAAGCTTAAATTTCGTGAATATCTAAGTCGTAAATAGCATTTTGTATATTCCACGCGAGACGCGTGACGTGTTTGGCACATATGATTTGTTGAATTTTTTTCGACTTCTTTGAGGTAATTTTGAACCACCTTCCACACGACCTAGAGAACTCAACTTTTATGAGTATCTAAGTCCAAAATAGCAATTTTTGTATTTTGAGGTGGTTTTTAACCACCTTCCACACGATTTACAAGCTTAAATTTCGTGAATATCTAAGTCGTAAATAGCATTTTGTATATTCCACGCGAGACGCGTGACGTGTTTGGCACATATGATTTGTTGAATTTTTTTCGACTTCTTTGAGGTCATTTTTAACCACCTTCCACACGACCTAGAGAACTGAAATTTTGTGAGTATCTAAGTCTAAAACAGCATTTTTTGTATTCCGCGTGAGACACGTGTCGCGCGTGTGATGAGTTGAAATTTCGTTTTTTCGACTTCTTTGAGGTCATTTTTAACCACCTTCCACACGACCTAGAGAACTGAAATTTTGTGAGTATCTAAGTCTAAAACAGCATTTTTTGTATTCCGCGTGAGACACGTGTCGCGCGTGTGATGAGTTGAAATTTCGTTTTTTCGACTTCTTTGAGGTGGTTTTTAACCACCTTCCACACGATTTACAAGCTTAAATTTCGTGAATATCTAAGTCGTAAATAGCATTTTATATATTCCACGCGAGACGCGTGACGTGTTTGGCACATATGATTTGTTGAATTTTTTTCGACTTCTTTGAGGTCATTTTTAACCACCTTCCACACGACCTAGAGAACTGAAATTTTGTGAGTATCTAAGTCTAAAACAGCATTTTTTGTATTCCGCGTGAGACACGTGTCGCGCGTGTGATGAGTTGAAATTTCGTTTTTTCGACTTCTTTGAGGTGGTTTTTAACCACCTTCCACACGATTTACAAGCTTAAATTTCGTGAGTATCTAAGTCGTAAATAGCATTTTGCATGTTCCGCGTGAGAAGCGTGTCGCGTTTGGCACGTGTGATAGGTTGAATTTTTTTCGAGATCTTTGAGGTAATTTTTAATTACCTTCCGAACTGAAATTTTGTGAGTATCTAAGTCCAAAATAGCATTTTTTATATTCTGAGTATGACGTGTATCGCATTTCGCGTGTGGCGCGTTTTATGGGTTGAAATCGCGTCATTTTCTAGTTTTTTTAAGGTCGTTTTTAACCACCTTTCGCATGACCTAGAGGGCTGAAATTTTTGATAACCCCCGTTTTATGAGTGGTGCGAGTCGTGTGTGATGCGTGTGATGCGTTGAAAAAAGAAAATACTTTGAAAAAATATATATTCGATGTATTCATAAAAGTTTGTACCCGAAAAACGAAGTTTTCTTATATTTACTTGTTTTAAACACCCGATTTTATTACTTTGCACACATCTGTATCGCCGATTAGAGAATTCAGATGAAAAATTAAAATTTTATTTTTAATCTCCATTTTTAATCTCACACAATCCAACATCCAGACAGAGACCCATAAATATTTCATTTCTTAATAAAGTGTACACTTTTAGAAAAACTTGTTGTCGTTATCTGGTGAGACGTGTACCTTTGTTATTTGCGAGCTCTTATTATCTAATGTCTAAATCTAAACAGACAGACCTGTCACTCAAATTTTGATATGCATAATCATAGCTTGACATTACTTTAGATGAACACAAACAATTTCAGTGCAATGGAGATTACATTTTGGCATATGTGTACTATCAAAACTACTTTGATAAGGGACAAGCAAATGTTCGCTGTGTTGTTACATAAAAACACTTATTTCAACAATCAGATACGCAATCATATTTGTACAAAGATATGGTCTCAGTTAAAATAAATGAAACTGACTTAAATTTAACAAACGTGACAACATCGGCTGAAAGTTGGGACCGATGTAGACATCCACATTCAATTCGTGTCCACGTGTGTTTGTTTGTTTGTGATCCAATTTTAGCCCACTCTCAAAGCCCGATTTTATTGAAATTTTGCACACATGTACATTTCCGGTGACAATACTCTCTATTAAAATTTGGGGCCCCTCTGACCACGGGGTCGGGGGGCTCCCATACAAATATTTTACAAAATTTACCCTATTTTCTTAAAATTGTATACAAATGTATATCTCCGATGGACAAAACTTTTTGAACTTTTGGTCCGGTGAGAATAGTTTTTGAAAAATTTTTGAAGTGAACGGGACTGTAATATTAATTTTTTCCAAAATAACCCGGTTCATACTTTGCACACATTTCTATTCCCTGTTAGAGAATTTACATGAACAATTTTATGGGTTGTTTTTTTACCTTTAACTTTAACTTTGAAAAAATATATTCCACAAATTGTTACGCAAATGCAGATGCGACTGATAATTTTTTTGCCTTTGTGACAGTTGCAATAAACCGTTACAACTCACAAACTACCTATGCTACGAGTACCTAGTAGCTCGGTTCGGGTGCGAACCCATTCGCGCATTATTATATGAATGTGCTAACTGCATGTGCGATAGTAAATCCATCTGAGCGGCATATAAATAATGTAAGAACATGCATATCCTTAGCGAGCCGCCCGCCCGTCTAACTGCAGCCAGCCACTTGCAGTATTTCTTTCTCCGTATATTTTTTTTTTTTGGTTATTGCTCCCTTAACAATCACACGTACACGACAGACAGCGGCAGCAGCGGCGAAAACCTTCCACATTACTCATTTAGCAAAAATAACAGCAGGAATAAAGGAGAACTGTACGAGTGTGATGTGGAAAATAATTCCCAAGTGCCACAAAAACAAGTTAAGTTGGCGCCATCGTCGGGCAATGCGCTACCAATGCGAACCAACCGAAGTGCTTCCCTATACCATCCATCCCCAACCCACAAACGCGCATCACCAACAAAATCTTCCGCGTCTTGGTCTTTGCCGTGGCACATATGCGACATTTGTAAATTTATAACCGTTAAAAGTTAACCGGAGTGAAAGTTTCACTGACATGGAAAAGTACGAGCACCAAGAACTCAGACCTTATGTATGTCTTCTCCAGTTTCCTCCAGGAGACAGTTTTTCCCCGGTTTTTTTTCGACTGTGTTCTGGTGCTGCACCATCGTCATCCCTCCCAAGTTTTGCATATCAGATGACGTGCAAGAGCGCTTCCGTAGCGGACGAATTTAATGTCTGTTAACGGTGAGATATCTAAGGACGAGCTGCGGTGGCAATAACTACGACCAACTTTTGGTGGTGGGACTTGGTGGCGTCGTAATGCAACGCCTGCAAAGTGGTTGTGCCGAAAAAGGATTAAATTTTATTTTTCCCACCGGAGCAAACGTTCTGACACAATGCGACCGTCTTGTTTTGTTTGGATTCGATGCAATGGAATGGATGTATGGAGCACCTTGAGTCTACCATTGATGGAGAGAAAAACGGTTCTCACAACAGTAACTGTCGTAGAGACGACGCATTTGCATTCATTTTTCTTAGCTGTGAAAAGTTCACCACCCAAAAGAAACTTTCTGCAGCTTATAGCTTATAGCGATGTCGGTGGATTCTCGTTTTCTTCTGTTTCGCTCGCCGCATTTGGCTGACAGACGAAACAATTGACTCACTCCTGAGTGCCGAATATCTGTGAAGCGTTGCAGAAATGCTGCAGGCTTCTTATGGCGGCAGATGCGAATTTGTGTAATTTTCTCAACATCAGTGGAGACTTCTTTATCTCATTATAGTCGTGTTGGATGGTAAAGGCGCTGGGAAATTATCAGATATAATTTGATTGCATAAACGCTTCCGGCGCTGTAATCTAATATGGTTCTGAAATGTGAAAGACTTGGATTCTTATGCTGATAGTCAAAACAATCGACTTTCAAGCCAAGGCCGAATTTCTGAAAAGGCTGCAGCCAGAACAATAAATTGGATTGCGGTTTCATTTTTCTCTATTTTAGCACAATTCCAATGTATATTTTAATAATCAGTGAAGGAATTTGGAATATTTCAATTTACAAGCGATTAAATAAGCTATCCTAAACGAAAAAAGTCTAGCCTAGTGAAGACAGAAGCAGATGCAAGTGACCTCAGCGTCAGCATACACAATTCGGATGGACCAAATGGTATTCCCTCATTACTTCTGACGAAGTGTTCTTCATCGCTGGAATAACCATTGCGTAAGCTTTTCTATTTATCCTTCTTCTCCTGGACTCTTTCCGAGTAGTTGGAAAACAGGATTTGTCCAGCCTATACCAAGAAATAAACGAACCGTCATGTCTCTCTTCGTACCGACCAATAGCACTAACATCCCTTCTTTCTAATGTCATGAAAACGCTGATTAACCGTCAGCTTATGAAGGCAAATATGCACTTTAAGGTATTTTGACCTTTTAACCACCCAAGTAATAAAAATAACTCTCAGATTACAAAAAAATTGGGTTCAATCCAACCCCCGTCGACAGAGTAAGATCCAAAAAATTACTTTCTTATAAAAGTTCAGCAGGGGGCGTGTTTAAAAGCGGGCGGGCCAAAATATTGGTGTCAAATGAAAGGTACACAGCCGTGCTTTTTTATGAGGGTGGGCCAGCTTTTATTTGATACCAATATTTTGGCGCGTTGATAACGGTCTTCCTATGCCTGCCCTTTCCGGTAGCAGTTGGAGTTTTGTGCTATTTCTGGGTAATTCGTCCGCTTTGCAATTCCCAACGATATCAGAGTGACCGGGAACCCATACTAAGCATATGTTAAAAAACTCACTCATCTCCTTGAGAGATGTGCGTGGCAGCTTATCGCAACCCCCGATGTCATCAAGACCGATTCTAGCGATTTGATTGCCGGCTGATTGTCTACGTAAATTATAATATCGGTTACCGATATTATGTTATGTTTCAGCCATGTCACTGCTTCCTCAATCGCTGTTACCTCAGCCTGATACACGCTGCAATGGTCCGGGAGTCGAACGTAAATGCTTACGCATCACGCTAGGTTTGTCACAGTAGACTCCGCAGGCACCGACCCTACCGTCAAGTTTGGAGCCGTCCGTGAAGAATTTCATAGCAGCAGTTTCTTGTGGCAACCCTTCCTAAAGCATAACACTGGTTGTGTGTAATCTAAGTTCGACAGTTCAACCTTTAGCGAGTTGTTTATCGTCGAGTGTCCCGTTTGAATAGGTTTCCACTGACGTGTTGCTGACAGTCGCGCGGCCGTAAAGGCTGCTCTCTGCCTGCCGTATATATCTAAAGGAGTCAGGTGCAACATTAATTCTAGGGCGCGTGTAGGTGTTGTTTTCTATACTCCACTAATGTGAATACAGGCTGCCCTTTGCATCTTCTCCAAAAATTTTACATAGGTGGATTTTCCAAGAGCCGGCCACCAAACACTTACACCGTACATGAGTATTGGTCTTACTACTGCAGTGTATAGCCAGTGTACCAGCTCTGGCTTTAATCCCCAGCTTTTACCGATGGTGCTTCTACACGCATATAGAGCTTTAGTAGCTTTGTTAACTCTCTCTAAAATGTTTGGTTTCCAGCTTAGCTTATTATCCAGGATTGTACCCAGAAATTTCGCCCTATTGGTAAAAACTAGGCTGGTCCCGTTTAGAGTTGGTGGAGTGACTATTGGCACTTTATATCTAATTGTAAAGAGGACCTTGGACGGGATTACTCCTAGTCCGCAGCCTTTGGCCCATTTTGTGACTATGGAGAGGGCATTTTGCATAACCTCTGTGGTGGTTACTAGAAACCTTCTTGTGATAGCTATGGCTACATCATCAGCATAGGCAACTTCGCTCATGCCCTCTCTTTCCAGCTCCTTTAGTAATCCATCGAGTACTATGTTCCAGAGCAAAGGGGATAGAACGCCTCAAGATTTTTATAAGATGAAAGGTATTTTTTAAGCTTTTATATGATACCAATTAACCCCCTAACATCCATTAAACGACTTAGAAAATTCATTTGTCAAAAAAAAAAAAAACTCAAAATTTCGGAAGCCCCGAAGCATTTCCCCAAAACAAGATTTTGGTTTTCGAGGTCTACTCAATGAGGGCTTTAAGAAGAGGGGTGTCCGAAAGCCCTAACCCCCAATACCTTATAACCTTAGCCATTTTTTTTTAAGTTTGAAGAAAATTGAATTAATTTTTAAAAAATTAAATGGGTGCCCCTTGGGCCTTGGCGCCCGATCACTTCCAAATTTTTATAAAAAAAAAAATGCCCACGCAATATACACTTCACACGCGACTCGCGACACGTGTCACATGCGGGATCTCAGAAATGGCACATGACACTTAGCTATTCACAAAATCTCAGCTATCTACGCCGCATAAAAGGTGGTTAACAAGGACCTCAAAGAAGTCGAAAAAAGACAAAGTCAAGTTAAATACAAGTTTTCCAAAAAGAATTGGTGTTGGCTGGCTACTCTCTTCATTTTATCTGAAAACAATATTTCCAAAAACACAGACGAATACTGAAAACCAAATCACTAAAATAAAAGTTTTGTCAAAGACGTGCAAGTTGGGGATGTAGCTCAGTGGTAGAGCGTTCGCTTTGCATGTGAAAGGCCCCGGGTTCGATCCCCGGCATCTCCAAACATTTTTTTTTGTTGACTTTAATGCAAAAATTTATATTCTCATAATATTTTTGAATGGAAAAAGGAAAATCCAATTTATGAATGTTTGACATCGCGCGGTGACAAACTTTTCCAACCAGGGATGGAATCGGCTATCGCAGTTGATTGTTGATCATCAAAATAAAAGCTTTTGCTTCACTTCACGTAAGGTGATTATCGAATTGACTATCACTTTTTTGCTGTGGTTTGTGGGTGACACCTATTTAGGTGTCACTTTCATACATTTTTGTCTAATTTTTTGCGACACATAAATTATATATTTTCGATTAAGCAAAGAAACGTTTATGCATGTTTTGTGGTTGCTCGATTTACCACCACAAAGAATTAGATCAACACATATTCCAGCTATCCGTCAACTGGCTGCAACTTTAAATGCTCTTGGAAGTGGTGCTTACCAACGACAAGTTGGACTGATTGGACTGCACCGATGGGCCTAAGTACTGGAGCTGAAATAAGCGCTGCAGTTATTAAGAGAATGTAGTCAGTTCTATGCCCACTTTCAATTAAATTTTTAGCCATCACTTTACGTAGAACAAAGAAAAGTAGATAATTAAAAGTGACAGTCAACTATCGCCTTAGCCGATTCCACCCCATTTATGACAAAAAAAACAACAATTTTTCATCTAAATTCTCTAATTCGCAGAAATTCATATGGAAATTCATATGGGAGCCCCTCGATCCTGGGTCATTTTTTTTTTATTGTAGGAGAAAATCATCGAAAGAGACATTTGACATCAGATGTTAAAATTCAAAAAGCTCAGATCATTTTATTCTGAGCACTGCACGCTCATACTCTGAGCAAATAAGAAACACGAGCATTTATCTTGAGAACCTTTTGACTGCCCTGAACTAATTTATGAAAACGTCAAATGACAGAATATTGTGAAAACTTGTTGTTCTGTCTGTAAGTTGATATCGACAACAACAAAAAACGACATCAATAAAAATACAATTCAGTAAATAAGTAAGTTGAATTAAGCATAAAACATGTATGTCTCGTTTTATTTGCTGGATTCATTTGTGCGTGAGCTAAGATTTCTCTCTCTCTCTCTCTCTTTCTCCACCACCAAAACCATGCCGACTGCGCAACACACACCGCACACAGTCATTAAAGAACGACGGTATCTGATGCCACTATAAGAAATTTAAAAAATGTATAAGGGCCTTGCGGCCGAACCCGGGGCCCGATCACTACCAAATTTTAGAAAAAGTATTGTTTATTGGGTATACACATATGTGTGTAAAATTTGAAAAAAATCGGGTAATTTTTATTTTAAATTTGTATGGGAGCCCCACGAACACGGGGCCCGATCACTTCTTAATTTTAAAAGAAAGTATTGTCACTGGAAACACATGTGTACAAAATTTCAGGAAAATCGGGTTTTAGGAAGTGCGTTAAAAATTGATAATTAAAAAAAAAATTTGTATGGAAGTTTTTGTCCATCGGAGATACACTTGCGTATAAAATTTGAAGAAAATCGGGAACTTTTTTCATAAAATTTGTATGGGTGCCCCCCGACCCGGAGGTCCGAGGGGCCTTAAATAGAAAGTATTGTCACCGGAAATATACATGTGTGCAAAATTTCAATAAAATCGGGTTATGGGAAGTGGGTTAAAAATTGATCATAATATCTGACCAGCCACCCAGCCAGCAACGTGCACGCGAAGTTAATATAGAGAATTTAAAAAAGACAAAAAACCTATGGCACAACCATCTTAATGAACAAACTTTTAACACCGCAGGAATGATACTAACTGTGAAGACCAAAATTACCACAATTGTAAGATTTCTCAAAAAATTGATCTCGAAATTGCACCTCGGTTTTTGTTCATTCCTCCACACCATCAACAAACTTACAATCGCGTTAATAATTCACAAAGGTGACAAAAACCCACAAGAACTTGGATGGAACGGATGCGAATTTTTAATTTACTTTTTCACGGCAGCGATAATCCAATGGGAATTTTTATTCGATAGTGATCGACCATCCATGATTCACGGCGACGACTCCGTCTGTATAGTTAAATTAATTCCAGAATGCAAATGCAAAGCTGTCAGAACATTACTGCACCATTTTGGCGCGTTTGGTACAGGGTGAAATTGAAAGCCTTACAAAAGTGCGACATGATAATTTAATTTTTCCACTGTCCGCTACGCAGTGCTGATCAACCCAATATCCAGTACAGGGACCACTAAACGCTTTTTGTAAGTGAAACTAATTTAACGGCGATGATGAGAAAATTTAACACGGTATCAAAAATAATTTTGTGTTGCGATTTTGTGTTACATTTTTGAATTCATGTAACTACGAGTAAGTCAATTCTCAAGCGATTTCTATGAAACTCGGTATGTAGGACTAAGATGCGACTATAATCCTTGCTCCTATGGAAATTCTGGGATCTGGCCAATGGGGTCTGGAATTTTGTGGACCAAGCAATTGCTCAAGCGATTTCTTTGAAATTTGGTATGTAGGACTAAAGTGCGACTATAAGACTTGTTTCCACGTCACACGCTACTCACAATACGCGTCAAACGCGGGATATCAAAATTGACCCCTGACATTGAGCCGCTCACAAAAATTTCAGCCCTCTGGGTCATGTGGAAGATGGTTAAAAATAACCCCAAAGAAAGCAGTGGATTGGTCATACACTCCAAAAAGACGACAGTTCCATAGCAAACTACGCAATGCAATGGAACCCGTTACTCAGGATGGTAGAAGAACGGATCGTCCGAGAAATACATGGCGCAGAACAGTTGAGGAGGAGTCACGGCAATTGGGGAAGAGTTGGAGAGAGCTGAAGCTCATTGCCAGGAACCGCAAGCGATGGCGCGTAGGCGTAGTAGAGGACCCACAAGGGGATATAGGACATAAGAAAAAGAAGAAACTTTCCATTGGCTTGGTACATATCTTAGTCGAAAACTCTGAAGAAGAAATAAACAAAACTTTGCTATCATGCCTACTGATAGCATATACAAATCATGTGTATCATTAAAGTATAAAAATGTTCGTGCCTAGGCACGATGGGCATTAAACTAGTATCGATATCTATATATATAAAAGTGAAACTTTGTATGTATGTATGTATGATGTATGTATGTATGTATGTATGTATGTATGTATGTCCGGTATGGACTGCCAAACCCTTCAACCGATCGCGTTTTAACTTTGCATATGGGTTTTCTACCATAATGAACACATAATAGGCATATTTTGAAAGTGGTCAACCTCCTTGGTCAAGGGGTCACCATTCGAATTTTTTTTATTGTTTTTACAAATTGCATGTTTTTATGAACCAATCGCGTTCAAACTTATTCTATAGTTTTCTGGGCTGGTGAGGTGGTCAGTTGGTGGGTTGGTCAGTTGGAGCGAGTTCAGTTGGTAGGGGTGGTCTGTGAGTGGGTGGTCAGAGGGGTCAGTTGGCGGGAGGTTAGTGTGTGTAGTGTCAGTGGGCGGGTGTTAACCTGGTGGGGTCAGTGGGATGTGGCAGCCGGGAAACGCCGGGTATTTCCGCTAGTATATATATAAAGTAATATAGTTTCCCTTTTTTTAAGATAAAGAAACAAAATTTTATTTACCCGGGCAACGTCGGGTGTTCTAGAAAATTAAATAATTTTATGGAAAACAATTATTTTGCTGAACGTGAGACTTCCACTTTAATGAGCAACTGAAAACTAAAGCTAATAACTAATTATGACAAAATGTCGGTAAATTCGGGTTCATCAAATGCGTATACGATTCCGAAAGTAGAATACATAACGCGGTACTAAATTTTTGAATCCGAATGAAATGTCAATACAATCGGATTACGCGGTAGCCCTCCTGATGAACATTTAGAGCGCCACGAGTATTGCAATTGAATGAAAGGAGAGGTGGCATGCAGATGCCTATTTGACTTGAGCACCGCTGGTAGAAGAAAAGACAAAACATAAAAGATACGTTTTATCGCACGGTTTTGTATTCTATCTAGCTGATGAAAGGTAGTTTTAGGCACACCAGACCAGATATGACAATTGTACTCAAGTTAAGGGCGAATAAAAGTCTTGTAGATAGTAGCCAGAACAGAGGGAGAGAATTATTTCTTGCACCAGGCTAGAAAACCTAAACATTTCTGGCGACGGTAAATAAGTGGACATTTCAACGAAGCTTGTCGTTAACGCACATACCGAGAATTGCGCGATTTTCCAACCCTTATGTTGTTCCGTAGGCACCTATTAACGAACGTTTGTAATCTATTTGTGATAGTAGCGGTCACCTTCCAAGTGCTGCACCCATACAACAGCACAGATTCAACATTTGAACGGAACAGTCGCAGCATGGTGTTTAACCTGATCGCATTGTTTCGCCATATCATGGACATCACTCCAAACACTGATTTGGCTTTGCTGATTCGGTTGACAATGTCCTGTTCAGTTCCAGCTTCAGTCGATACAATACTCCCAAGATATTGGAAACTCTCTACTCTCTCTTTACCGGATATCCAGCAATGTTAACTTGAGTTACTGAGTTAGTGCCGAAGTTGATGATTTCGGTTTTGGCAGTATTAATCTTCAAAAGCGCAACATTTGCCTCCTATTCCACATTTGTTGTCATTTGGTGCAGCTCCACAATCCTGTGTGAGAGTAAACATACGTCGTCAGCGTAGTCCAGATGTTTGAATTGAAATGTAAGAGTCCAACGAATTCCTCCGTTTCCAGTAGATAAAGCTGCGCGAAACACATCGCTAATCACCAACAAAAAAAGGATCGGCGATAGAATGCAACCTTGTCGTACCCCACTTAGGATCTCGAATTCCTCTGACAGCTTTCCTCTATGCAGCACATGACATTTAGAGCCATCATAGGTTGCTTTAACAAAGCTATTAGTTTATCGGGTATACCTCTCCTGCGCAAGGTGAGCCAGATAAACTGTTTGTTGACACTGTCAAACGCCTTCTCAAAATCGATGAACAGCAGGTGCAGTGGTGACCGGAATTCAACGCACTGTTCAATAATGACTCGCAGGGTGGTAGCCTACACAGGAGGATCCAGTGCGGAAACCTGCTGGTTCGGCATCGAGTGTATCTTCCAGATGTTCCTTAATTCGCTCAAGTAATACTTTGGCTATTACCTTTGCAACTGCAGGAAGAGCTCAAATACCTCTCCAGTTTTCGCACTTTATAAGACTACCTTTTTTAGGGAGCTTGACAATCATTCCCTTCTTCCACTCGTCGGGGAAACTTTCTGCCTCCCAAGTTCTCTCTACAAGAGGATATAAAAGCTCTGCTGATGTTGTTGGAGCGGCACGCAGAAGCTTTGCGGGTATACCATCTAGTCCTACCGACTTGTTGTTCTTTAGTGCAGCAGCTCCGTTTGATTTGGGTGCATATCGTTGGCGAATACACGGGTAAGGACCATAGAAAAATTCTCCTTCCATCGCTTGAGCTGATCCTCATCTGAAACGAGTATGGCACCTAGGCCTTTCCCCGGATGCTGGCTAGAGCGGTGACCACCTGTGAGCTCTTTGGTGATTCTGTAAACGGTTCTGCTATCGCACCTGCTCGCTGCTTACTCTGCTTCGGAGGCGATATTGTTAATATAATTACGTTTGTCACGTCTCATTTTTGATCCTTGATCCTCGATGCTGCTGGGGTATCTACAATACGATCCGCCTCCAGGTATCCTCGCCTGGCTTTCAACCAACAATACTTTTGCGCTCCAGATGTGAAAACATTTTTCATGTTCTTGGATGGTTGGCAGTGAGCTGCAGATTGCTTCCACTCCTTGCCATAAATGATCCCTTAATTGTTGGCGTACTGAGGGGATTTTCTTGATCAAGGTTTTTTGTACTTTTCCCTCATCCATGATTCATTGATAAAAGCATTTTGACCAGCCTCGTTTTAGTTTCGTGTAAAAATAAAAAATAGTGACACCAAGCTGTACCCAGGCAGATTTAATTCCGGGGTATCGGAATTATCAAATACCGGAGTTTCACTCAGCGCCAGAGTTCTGATCTATGGACATGTACATAAATAAACACAGCGAAAAAGCTCGTTCTCAGCCCACGTATGTTGCTGAGATCCATTCTGAAATCACACATAACTACAAAAAACAAACACACATGGCGTATGGCACTACTCGTATTATATTAAAATGCGAATCTTATCAGGCATTACTGGTAAATATTTATTTTTTTTTTAAAGTTTATATAGAAATTTTTTTACATTTACTTGTTTGAGTTTACATGAGAAATTATGGAAAATATTCGCTCTAACGCATAGTTAGAGTGAGGCAGACATAAACAATACTTTGCCAATTCAGTTAAATTTGGAAAACGATCAGACCCACAATTTTGTTCTGATTAAATAAGTTCTTCATTTTCCGTTTTTAAAATTAAAATCTTCAATATTTCCACCTAATGGGGAATAAAATCCACGACTTGAACACTGAACACTGACAGTTCAAAAAAAAAACTCTGGTGTTGAGATTTCTAACTAAAAGCACACACAATGGAATTATTTCATTCCTACAAAAAGCTGGAATAAAATTATTCCGAGTGCATGGCATTGATGTTGTATAATTATTCTAATTCTTATTCCGATACTAATAGAATGCAGCGATAGAGAATTTAAAAATTGTCAAAAATAAATAAATGGATGTAAAAGCAGATTGAAGAGAGTACTTTAAAAAAAAAAATTACACGCGCCGCACGCGCCACACTTTCTCACGCGACATGCGCCACACGCGTCACGATTGTCTTAAAACTAGTTCCATTAAATTCTAAATGGTAAAAGCCGAGTTCCTACCAAAATAATAGTTATAAGTTATAAGTTTAGTTTTAAGTCAAAATTGTATATTACTTAAATGTTTAATAAAATATCTAAATATAATCCCGTGTATGTATATTTTGTTGTAATTCAGTCTAAAGACTAATTTATCATAGAAGCCTTATAGTATGCAACGTTAAATGTAGGTCTTTCATTCAAAAGCGAAAGGTCGTAAGCAATTTCTGAAATAGACTGAAAAAACCACATTTTACTTTGCAAACATTTATGTTTAAAAAAAAACGATACCGATGCGTAGATTGAGTATGTATTTGTTTTCAGTTTTCTCAGGTCTAGTAACCCCTATGAATGAAAAAATTACGCCATCGCAAGCCGATCGCTAACTAATTGTTTTAAAACAAGCCCCATCAAAGTATGGCTGGTAGAACCCGAGATATACGACACGACAAACAAACGTACACGTTCGCTGAAAAAAAAATTTCATGTCCTCTGAATATAAGCTTCGCCCTTCGGGCTCGCAATTATTCTCTTTTTTATTTTAAGGTGATTGATTTAAACATTTTGCACTGTTCCTGTTTTCGGTTCTCGTTTGAATCCTCATATGAAAACATTTAATAAGAAATATAGAAAACTTCGAGTAAAAATAGCAAAAATTGTGGAAATTCAACAACACTCCGTTTGGTATTTTAAAAGTACACTCCAGATTTTAATATAAGATACATTTGTATCGAGCATAACATCCTCGATAGTATAGTGGTCAGTATCCCCGCCTGTCACGCGGGAGACCGGGGTTCAATTCCCCGTCGGGGAGAGTGCTTCGCTTTTTTTTTAATTTTAGTAAATATATTAAGAAATGGGTAACCTTTTCCTAGAAAAACAGAAAATCTGAAGCTGTCTAGCAAATTTTTAGATTGGTTTTGTATGGTTCAAGAGTTTACCATTTTTTTCACATAACTAGAAAATTACACATTACGCGGTTACCCTACAACAATACCTCACGACTCAAAGTGAATTGCGATTTTCTAAAGGAAGCCATAGAAATACAGAAGAGGCAGAATAAAGACGCGTGGCGCGTGTGATGGGTTGAATTTTTTTTTCGACTTCATTTTAACCAACTTCCACACGACCTAGAGAGCTGCAGTTTGCGAGTGTCTAAGTCCAAAATAGCATTTTTTATATTCCGAGTATGACGCGTGTCGCGTGTGAAACGTGTGATGGTTTGAAATTGCACCATTTTCTCGTTTTTTGAGGTCTTTTTTAACCACCTTTCGCACGACCCAGAGGGATGCCAAGGGCCCATTTTAATATTTCGATTTTGGCACGTGGCGTGTGTGAAGCTTGTAAAAAAGAAAATTCTTTGAAATAGCCTCGACCTCAAAAACAGATATTTTGGCGATTATTACCAAATAATAATAGACTGTATGGCGTGTTTCGATGAACATATATCGGGTGTTTCAACAGGTGCGCTTCAACTTTTCTCCGATAAGGACGGCGAACGACGCCATATTTTTTATTGTTCTTTTGTCATTTGGAAACTTCATTAGTATGCATTTCATCATGGAACGCTCCACATGTGAACAGCGATTGCAAATCGTGCAAATTTTTTATCAAAATAATCGTTCTGTTGCCGCTACTTTAAGAGCAGATTTTCACCGAAAAATCATCTTCAGCGATGAGGCGCACTTTTGGCTAGAAGGATTTGTCAACAAGCAAAATATGCGTTACTGGGCAGAAAGCAACCCACACATGATTCATGAGGCACCGTTGCATCCCGAAAAAGTCACTGTTTGGTGCGGATTACATGCCGGCGGCGTCATTGGGCCATATTTTTTCATCGACTATAACGATCGCCACGTTACTGTTAATGGAAATAGGTACCGCGATATGATAAACGATTTTTTTTTGCCGCAATTGAATGGAATGGACTTGGACGACATGTGGTTTCAGCAGGACGGGGCCACATGCCACACAGCACACGATACAATCGCGTTATTGAAGACTAAGTTCGATGAGCGTGTTATTTCGCGAAATGGGCCCGTCCAGTGGCCGCCGCGCTCGTGTGATTTGACACCTCTAGATTATTTTCTTTGGGGTTATGTGAAGTCATTGGTCTATGCCAATAAGCCGGCGACGTTGCAAGAGCTCAGAGCCAATATTGAACGTGAAATTGCTGGAATTTCGGCCGATTTATGCGAAAGAGTGGTCGAAAATTGGGTTCAAAGATTGGACTTCGTAAAACGTGTACGCGGTGGTCATGCAAAAGAAATCGAGTTTCATACTTAAATGTATCATATGTATATGTTCAAATTCGTTAATAAAAAAAAAGTTAGTTCAAAAGTCGAACAGTTTGTGTTTTATTCAAAAAAAAGTTGAAGTGCTCTTATTGAAAAACCCTGTATATAAAATTTTGTACCCGAAAAACGAAGTTTTGTCTGGCGCGTGTGTTGGGTTAATTTTTTGGACTTCTTTGAGGTCCTTTTTAACCTACCTTCTCACGACCTAGAGAGCTGAAATTTTGTAAATGTCTAAGTCCAAAATATCATTTTTTTTATTCCGAGTATGACGCGTGTCGCGTGTGGCGGCGCGTGTGATGGGTTGAAATTTTGAGTTTTTCAAAAATTCAAAAACAGATATTTTGCCGATTATTACCAAATAATAAACGACTGTGTTGCGTGTTTCGATGTATATATAAAAACTTGGACCCGAAAAACCAAGTTTTTTACATTTACTTGTTTTTCTCGAAGATGAAAATGCGAACAGAACACGGTCATCGGAGAACGATGCAGAGGCATGATAACCCATATCAACTTGATAACCTAGATTGGACTTCTGTGGCGACGTTAAATATCGATCTGACTATTCATTGATCAACATTGATCAAGCTATTCCTTAAATAAGGCAAGAAACCATCGAAAATGTGCTCCAAAATTGGGTTTCATAGGACGCCCTACTGTAAAGTCAACCAAAGTAGCCATTTGAATGAAATTATTGAGGAGAGTAAACCTTCCGATAACTAATCGGAGGGTACTGTGATTGCTTTATAGCAAATTTAAAAATAAACCAACCGTTGTTACCGTCAAAGGAGTAACTAAATACCGTACTGTACTTCCCAACCAAATCACACACAATCACACGTTAATAGCACCAAATCATGACTGATAAACACCTCGAGTGTAACAAGCGGCTTACTTGCGCCGACGATACCTCACATAACATTAAGAATATTCGAAAATCGTGCATTCAGGTGCAAATCCTGATAAAAATGACGTCCCATGCGACACGACATACCTGGACCAGGACTTTGCAGAATAATCCATTTCCATTGTCAGAATTAAATTGTCTTTTATCCTGATTGTTGTTTAGTCCAGGACGATTCAGTTAAAATGGTGCAATGATAACTTGGAGTTGGTTTATAGTCGCTTGTCGCTTATTTTCGAATACATCCATCTGTGTCTGTGTGTTTATAGTAGAATTTTAATTAAAAATGTTGTCAAAAAGCCGGATATTCATGTGATGTGGCTATAACAATGACGTTTGTTTTCAGCTAGTGTCCATCAGGTGACTGATATAAAGGATTAGTAATAAAGAACGACCGACAGACTGACTGAAAGCGTTCCATCATCTGTGACAAGATTGATTAAGCAATTATTAATAAAATGTCCCAGCATTTATGGCCAACAAATGTTCCCAACTTCTACTGACCAGCTTTTGTCTGATGGATCTTCTTTCTTAGTCTTTTTTTCATTCATTATTGTGGAGAAACCTTAAAACAAATTTAAAAACTTAAACTCTCACTGTCTGAGCATCTCCTCTTTTCTTTGGACTTCAATCAACTTCAGACGAAGCGCTTCAGCCGGTATTTAATCCGGTCCTGGTGCTTTTCTGTTTTTCAGCGACCTTTTGCAGCCTCGTTTAGCTGCACTTTAAAGAACGACACAGCCAAGGTTAATGTTTGTTCTCATCACCATCATATTTGGCTCTACAGCTGGAGACTGGTATACCGCAAAATATATTTTAAGAGGTTCATATTTCGAGCCGATCAATATCAATCAGTTTGTTAAAGAACAAAGTTTGTCAAAGAATTGTCCGACCACTATCTTAATTAAAACACCATGGATCTTCTGCGGACTTGGCCTAAATGTACAAATCCGCTTGCTCGATCTGAATGAAAGCTTCTTGTACAGAGCTCTTGAGTATCTACTTGTCAAAATCGTCTGCGTAAGCCCTTACATTAGAGTCTCGGATCAACCAACGCAAAGTTGAAGAGAACGCTGGCCAGTCCAAAGCTCGTGTGACAATGATCCGGGTATCTTTACTTGGCTCATAACATTGGTTATAGTCAACCTACATAGTCGTTAATTTGGGATGCCCAAATATCTCAAGGTTTATAAAGTTCTACTATAAGCGGCTTTAACGGCTATAAACAGATGATATCATCATCATATTTGGCTCTACAACCGGGGTCCGGTCCTGTCCTCCTGAAAAGTTCTCTCCACCGGTCCCGATTTCGAGCCGATGTCATCCAGCATCCAGCATGGCATCCCTAAACTCTGGGCGTCCATCCTTCCAGCGTAGGCTTTGCCGGCCTCGCTGTCATGTTCCGCAAAAGACTTTCCGAGCAGAAAGCTCTTTGTTCATGCAAGGTAAGTGTCCTGCCCACCGGAGCCTACAGAGCTTAATTATCTTCAAGATGTCGACATCGCGGTAGCGTTCGTAGATCTCATCATTAAAGAGTCTCCGGAAACGTACTTCCTCACATACTGGGCCATCAATTCTCCGTAAGAGTTTTCTCTCGAACGCGGTTAAGAGATCAGAATGCTTTTTTCTATGCACCCAAGTCTCGGATCCATTTGTAAGTACTGGTATGACCAATGTTTTATATATCAGCAGCTTGCTATGGTTAAGGTTAAGTTCCTGCATTTGAAGAGTCCTGGCAGACTATAGTACGCTTTGTTAGCTTTAAACAACCGTGCGCTTTTTTTTTTGTTCCATGCTGTTATCGGCTGCTACAGTTGACCAGAGATAGTTAAAGGATTGCATTACTTCAAATTCGCGCTCCACACTTTTAATTGCGGGATCAATGTTGAATCTTCTAGTCACAGATGTGGCCACCAGTACTTTATTTTGCTCTCATTTATGTGTAGCCCCAGATTTCGTGGTGCATGCTCGATATGGATGAAAGCTTCCTGTACAGCACTTGGGTTTCTACCAACGATGTCAATATCGTCTCCGTAAGCCAGTATCTAAATGGACTTATAGAGGATGGTTCGTCTCGCCGCTACGTCAGAGTTTCGGATCACTTTCTCCAACGCCAAGTTGAAGAGGAAGCAGCAGATATTGAATGGGCTTGATAGTGATCCGGATATTTGTACTTACTTACTTACTACATAGTCGTGTCAGTTTATTTGGGATGCCGAATTCTATCATGGCTTTATAAAGTTCTACTCTAGCTATGCTATCATAGGCGGCTTTAAAGTCTATAAAAAGATGGTGTAGTGATTTTTGAAACTCTAGACATTTGTTCATCACCTGTCTAATGGTGTAAATCTGATCAGTTGTTGATTTGGCTGGTATGGACCAAGGATGACTTTAGCGTATGGGGCTATCCTGGAAGTCTGGAAGGATAGAGGAGAAAATCTTATACGCGGTACTCAAAAACGTTATACCACGATAATTGCTGCTGCATTTTGTGATATCTCCTTCTTATGTATGGAGCACAGGATGACTCTTCGCCAGTCTTCTGGCATCGCCTCTTCCTCACATACTTGCACTATTATTTCATAAATTGCTTGGTGTAATGTGAGGCCTCCTATTTTTATTAATTCCTCTGGTATCCCACCTGATCAATGGGACTTATTATTTTTGAGCCTTGGTGGCGGCAGTATATTATAGCCCGTTCAAGAAGTATTGAGGTTTTCTTGCGGTGGTCTCAATGGCGGTTTGAGAAAGTCTTTACGAAGGTTTTGCCGGAGTCTTAAGGGAATTATGGGATTTATGAAGGTTTGAGAGGGTCTTGAGACTTAAGAGGGTTTTGTGGGGGTCTTAAGAGAATTAAGGTGTCGTGTTGTGATCTTGAGGGAGTCCTCAGGGAGTCTTAAGGGTGGTCCTCAGGTAGGATGGTTTGAGGGGAGTCCTTGAGATGGTCTTTAGTGGGGTGTTTAGGCGGTCCTGAGGAGGGCTTAAAGGGGTTCCGAGAGGGTCGTGAGTGGAGTCTTGAGGGAGTCTTTAAGTAGTCTTAAAGGAGTCTTTAGGTGGTCTTGAGGGGATTTTTAGAGTGTCTTGAGTAGAGTCTTAAGAGGGTTTTGTAGGGGTCTTAAGGGGGTTTAAAAGGGAACTTGAGCAGTTTTGAGAGGTGTCTTAGGAGGGTTTTTAGGGGTTTTTAAGGGAATTTTGAGCAGGGTGTTGAGGGGTTTTGAGGTGGTCTTGAGCAGGTTCTTAAGAGGGTCTTAGAGGAATCTTAATCTGAGAACCGTGCTAAGCATTTGAGGTTGTCATAAGCCTCAAATGCTTAGCACGATTCTATTAAATTATCTGGTTTTTTAAGCCACTAATATTCCAGATTTCCATTAAAACCATTCCAGCAATTTTCATTTATTTTATAGCAGTTCTAGTGGCTCCAGATCTACCATCTATTTTATTTTTTTACCTTTTAGGGGGCTAGCTATGCTTCAATAAAAGCCATTTTTTAGAAAAAAAAAAAAAGTTGTTTTTTATATAATTTTATTTTATACCCTTTAGCCAACATCAGTTTCCTGGTCGCATGTACAAAACCCGTTAAAAGAGATTCCCTTTTTTACATTTCTCTAGATTTTAATTTGGAAGATTAAACTGTCGCCCCGTTTTACTTACGATTGCGATTTACCTCTTAACCAGCCATTAACACCCCGCCAGAACCAGTTCTTACCGTCTGTATATGTGACCTGAGACTATATGGAAATGATTTAAAAAAAATATATATATAGAAAGTAGGAACATCTTTATCCATCGCCTCCTGCACTATTAATTGCATTCAAAATGGATAAATAATTTATTTAAAGTCGCAAGGATAACGTGCAACAGAGTTAGATTGCTACTTAATTCAAATGAGATACGAGTATAGACGACAACCAACGGACCATCGTCGCGACGATGCTGCTCCTTTGTAGTAGCATAGAGGTCATTATTATTATCCAGATGGGTCGAGAGTTTTATAAGAAAATTACGTGGCGGGGAGGAAATAATGGGATATGGTAATACAGTTTCATTTCGTCTTTTAGTTGGTGTCGCCCGCCGCCGTTTTAGCCTCCCGGTGCCTAGGAGAATGGTCATGCTCGCGTCGTTCCCGTTTCCATCCTCATCTCATATCGTTATCTCGAGCGCACTATTTCGCACAACAACGATTATGTCTTCGTCCACCGTTGACTGCACATAAATACAGAGAGGCATAGCCAGTCCAAGCAGCCAGGCAGTTTTTGGCATCGCCATTTTTGTCGTCTTCGCCATTTTGGCCAGGTGTTGAAGACAAATAATTAACAGATTAAAGTTTTCGCCAAAAGTGCTCCTTTGCCTTCTTCATTCGATCATTTGTCTGGCTTGGTCTGGGTCTGTCGCCATGCGTCTTACTTGGCGCGCAGTTTATTGCAAATTCGTTTACTTTCATTGCAGTGCAGTGGATGCAGTGCGAGGAGGAGGTCTGTGCACATCCTTTTCCATGGGAATTCGGCATACCGGTATCATAAGGTAGAAGAAGCGCGCTCTGGAAGATATATTGCACGTTCGTTAAAATAAAATTAAGATTTCTTTCTGAGGACGATGTCAGCACATTGCTTCGCGGCAATATGTTCCGCTGTAAGACGCGCTTTATTAGTGGAACGTGACCACCCCATCCACCCACTATTCAGCACAGAAATTATAGAAGGATTTTTCTTTCTTTCTTATTTCTTTCATCGTGTCTGTGCAATAAATTTTGAAATCCATCCATTTTATTTGAGAACAAATTGGAAATTATTTAATGCAGCTTTTTCTGGGAAGGAGTACCTACTCTCCTTGCAGGTTGTTAGCTCACAAGGATTAAGTGCTGTGTTCTCAATTAAAAGTAGCAATTAACAAATTGCACGGGACATACTCGTACGGAATATCCATGATGTTACCTCTTTATGTCTTTGTTGGTATATTACTTTAAGTGGTGACTGGTATTAGTAAGCATATGGTGTATTTAGCGAATAGCTGATCAGCGTGGAAAGTTCACTTTTCTAATTCAAAATCTTATGGAAAACTTTTTCCACTGAACTGTTATGAAAGACAACGACGAAAGGGATATATAGGAGCGCTGGCGCTGAACAGTCATTGGCGAAAATATTCGTGGGTCAAAATAAAAGCAGGAGAATAACCTTTGCTGAAAAAATGGCGTAAACCACGAATTTGTGGCTCGAAATCAGAATCGTTGATAGATTATTAAGTCACTCATGCTAGCATATGGCCTCATCACTCTTATCTGCAAACTTATTTATTGTAGAGTGATATATAAGGGGTGGGCCAAATAAATTTTTTTTTTTAAAATGCAATAACACAAAAAGGTCTCAATAATTTTTCAAATTTATTTTTTCATTGTAAAGAACAATCCTTCCGATTAATTATGGAATACTATATTATTCATATGACTGCCTCGGCTGGCCTTGACGTACCCCATACGTTCGGTCCAATTTTTGAGCACATTTTCGATGGTATGCGGCATTATATCGTCAATGGCAATGCGAATATTGTTCTTGAGAGCGTCAATCGTTGCTGGTTTATCGGCGTAACACTTATCTTCGACGGCACCCCAAAGATTATACTCCAACGGCGTCAAATCACAGCTCCGAGGCGGCCAAATCATATCAGCATTTCGGCTGATAATTCGATCTTCGAAGACAGTGCGCAAAAGATCAAATGAAACGTGTGCTGTGTGGCACGGAGCGCCGTCTTGTTGAAACCAAATGTTGCCTATGTCCTCCTTTTAAAGTGCCGGGAACAAGAAATTGTTTATCATGGCGCGGTAGCGCTCACCATTGACAGTATCGGCGGTTCCTTGCTCATTTTCAAAGAAAAGAGGACCAAAACCCGCACCAAACAGTCACTCGTTGAGGATGCATCGGCTTCTCTACGATCACGTGCGGGTTCTCCGTGCCCCAAATGTGACAATTCTGCTTGTTTACATAGCCGCCAAGATGGAAATGCGCCTCATCCGAAAAGATGATTTTTTGGCCAAAATCGGCATCTTCTTCAAGTCGATCGCAAACCCACTCAGCGAACCGAAAACGCAATGGGTGGTCTATTTGCTTCAATTCCTGAACCAATTGAACTTTATACGGTGTCATACCAAGGTCTTTATGCAGAATTCGTCGCAATGTTGTGCGTGAAATGTTCAATTCTTGAGCACGATGACGAGTTGACGTTCCCGGCGACTCACGCACATTCTCGGCTACAGCATCAACATTTTCGGGTGTACGCTACTTGGTTCGTGTTGGTTTATTAATTAGCAAGCCTGTTTCTTTGTTGTATGGGTGCAGTACCAATACCAAGCGCAAGCTACAATCTTTCGTAAACAAATGCCTACGTATCATCTTGAGGATCTTCTGGCCCAATCGTATATCCAACGACGAACTTCTTCGGAGAACGGGCCAAGAACCTATAGACGTTATTGTGCCAAGGAGAAAATGGTAGTGGATTAGACACACACTACGGCGCGATGACTTATGCGAAATATGCCATGCAGTGGAATCCGCTCACCCAGGTAGGTAGAACAGCGGGACGCCCTAGGAGAACATGGCGTAGGACATATACGCGAATGACATGAAAATAATCAAATTTATATCTTCCCAAACCGACTTCAAAACGACCTAAATTCATTCTACACCTGGTGCGATAAAAACTTTTTAGAACTTAATGTCAATTCATTACCTTCTCCCGCAAACGACTTCCATCTCCCCTAGAACCTATTATTTTCGAAACGAACCAGTGACTGAGTGACTCTTCTATTCGCGATCTGGGTATGATCTGTGACAGGGGTTTAGCTCCGTTCCCACATTGATCAACATATACATAAGGCAAATTCTTCTCTCGGTTTTATAAAACAATGGTCCAAAAAATGTTCGAGCCCTTAAGTTACAAAATCCCTTTACATTATCTTTGTCAGACCCCAGCTTGAATATGTCAGCCAAGTCTGGTCACCATTTCACGACTCCCACTCCCTTAGAATTAAAGGTGAGCAGCGCAGGTTTATCCGTTTTGCCTTCCTCTAAAGCTACGAAAATTGGCCAAAATTAATTAAAAATTGTTATTAAAAAGGAACGATTTTATGAAAAGAGGTAAAGGCAGAAGTTTTAAGTGAAGAAGGGTTCTCAAATCGTCAAATACGAAAAAAAAAAAAAAAAAAAAAACAAAAAACAGAAAAGGAAGTATTGCAGAGGCTTCTACATAAAGCAAATAATAAAAACAGAAACCAACGAATTGCAGAGGCTTCTACATGGAGCAATTAAAATACATATTCAGCCTCTGGGAACTCCGAAACTCCGACGGAAAAAAATTCCCCCCTGAACAATTTAATTCCCGGGAATAAAATTCTCCTATCGCGAATTTCCATCGGAATCGCTTTCCCCTGGAATCAGTTGAACCAACACAAAAGTGAGAAAAACCTCATTCGAAATTTATTTTCGAATGTGTTGACAGAACTAATATTCAACAAACGGAGAAAACTAATTATTCGCATTTTTATTGAAATTTAAAAAAAAAACCTGAAAATGCAAAGAATAGCATATGTATTACTTGCCGAAGAGCAACAACAAATGGAGAGGAATCAATTAAGGTCAATCAGACGAAATTTGAGGGATAAATCTAATCCCTTAGAGTTACCAGAAGCGTCGTAAGTAGAAACTAAATGATTTTATGAACTGTTTATTCCACTCAAGTTGGTTTTTTTTTTCAGATTTCATCATTACTACAGAGTAACTAAGCCCATGTTCTTTACTTTACTTTCTTCCATTCAAATATTGACTTCACAGGCGGTCCAATACTGTTCAGCTCCTTTTCTATAATTTTCCAGAACTTCTTTGTCTTCTTTTCCGCATTGAGTGCTAAATCCATTTGCGATGTCCCGATTTCTTTCCATTATATTAATCAGCACCTGCAGTTGTCTTGGATTTGTTTTTAAAATATTTTGTTAACAATTTTTAATAATTTCATTAAAATTTCCATTACATTGCTGTTTTCGCCTTGAAGTTCCCTATCAAAATAACGGAGGAATAATAACGGTGGAAATTGTATTAAATTTCCCTGGAAATTGTATTCACGATAGATATATTTTTCGAGGAAATTTTTCCCCCATTTTCGAAATTTATTCACGATAACCCCGATTGAGTGCTACGAGTAACATATAATGACATTATTGTTATATTACGATTTTACCAAACGACAATCAAGCGGTTCCATAGTGTAGCGGTTATCACGTCTGCTTTACACGCAGAAGGTCTCCAGTTCGATCCTGGATGGAACCAAGTGCTTTTTTTTTAAGCGTGTGCTTGAACTAACTGACATTTTCAAGAAAAAAATCGATTCGACCCTTGTATTTATGTAGTTCGTTCTTAGGAATTCAGTCAAAATCTTCGATAATTAGGTTTATTACCAACTGCATGGTGAAGCCCATGTTCGAATGTAAGTTCGGCACTATGGTTATAAACTTGCCCCTATAAGGCTATCTGGGATGGCATTAACTGATCGATACTGTTCCGTGATAACGAAGTAGATGACTTCCCAGGTACGATCGCAAGCATAATTTGGTATGAGTGACTTTGTCTCTTACAGAGCTAAGTTTGTCAAACCCACAACAGATGGATGGTATGATTTGAGCTGCAAAGAGGCTCGAAAGGTTTGGAGAGGTATTGTTTTGATTTTATAAAGCAAAGAAAAGCGTACCAAATCCAGACGAGCCAGATATAATTGTAATGCGAATCAAATTCGCATTTTCCTAGAAATTGAGGCAAGAATATGGGTGCTAAGCAAAAAGCATTCTGACCTCTAAGCCGCGTTCGAGAGAGAATTGTTGGCCCCGTATGTGAGGAAGGGGTGACAAACACGGAAAAGGACACATTTTGGAACTTGGAACATTCGCAAGCTCGTCAACACAATAACGCTTGCACAACTGACAAAAGAATTTCGTAATTACCATCTAGGGATTCTTGGTCTTAGTGAGGTGAGATGTCCTGGAGTAGGGGAAAAAACGAACATCTACCGGCGAGTTTCTAATTTTTTCGGTTAAGCCTGCAGGAGAACACCATGCGAATGCAGTGGAATTTGTAATCTCTAAAGCCGCGAGAAGATCGTTACAAAACTGGCAAGCAATATCCGATGGAATTATTATTGCAAGATATAAATCTGCTTTTCGACAGGTCGTGTTTGTTCAACTTTACGCACCAACGGAACAAGCCACCTCTGAAGAAAAATACACCTTTTACTTGCGTCTAAATAATTCATTAGATCAACTACGGAAGAGTGAGATCGTTATTTTGATGGGTGGGTGACCCTAACGCAAAAGTAGGCATCGAGAACAGTGATTAGGAACATGTCATGGGAAAGCATGGCCTTGGTTCTATGAATGACAAAGGAGAGGTTTGCTGATCTATGTTCTGATCGCGTCCTAATCACTGGAGACACAATTTTACCCCACAAAAACATCCACAAAGCCACCTGGACCTCTCATGATCACATGTACAACAATCAGATTGATCACATCGCTGTAAGGCGCAAGTGGCGAGCATCGTTGTTGGACGTTAGAACCCCGAAGAGCAGCCGACGTCTACAGCGACCACCACCTTGTGGTTGGCAGTGTGCGATTGAAGCTCGCGGTCCGCTCAACCACTAGAAGTCAAACAGCAAGAAAGCCAGCTGTAGCAGCACTGAAAGAACCAGATGTGAAACTGCAATATGTATCCCGCATACAACAGTCACGCTCTGAGATACAGCCCCAAACCCTAGAGTCTAAATGGGAGAAAACAGTAAATTGCGTATACGTAAGCAGCCTCAATCATTTCAGGTTATACCGACAAAACTAGAAAAGAATGGATATCAGATAGCACATGGAACACCATTCGTGAACGCAAATCCATCAAAGCAGAGTTAAACGCGGCCTCGGCGGAAGTATAGCGATCTGGACAGACAAGTTGGCCGTTCAGCTAAATACGACAAACGAGCATGGCTAAGCGACATCGTAATACAAGCACAGCAAGCCGCTGATAGGAGACAATACAGCACAGTCTACCAACTCGCTCGTAAGCTCGCCAACAAGGTAACAAGGTGGGGACTACTTAATAGAGTTGAATTTAACGCTTCTAAAACCCAATGCTGTCTTCTGTCGTCTAAGCGTAATTTAAACCCCCAACCTTTATCCATGAAGAGATCTTGAATCAAAGAAACTGAAAAACTCTCAATCCTCGGTATGTGCGTCAACAAGAAGCTTCGTTGGAATGACCACATATATGCCATCGCCAAACATGCTGCGAGATGCACTCCTAAAACGGTGCAAGATATTTCCAAGGCGTATATTCGCCTTAAACTTGAATATAACCGTATTGTCTGGGCAGGTGGTGCCCCCAAGACCACATTGCATCTACTAGACAGATTTCAGAACAGCGCGTTAAAACTTATTGGTGAAGTACATATCGCGAAAACAATCGAATCGCTTGAACATCGGTAGGAATGTTTCATGCCTGTCGCTGTTTTGTCGCTTTTTCAACAAGCGGTGTTCAAAAGAATTATCCAGATGCATCTCGCCCATTCTCCAACCCATCCGTAATACCCGTGCCTCGAACTCACGGGTCCACCATTAAGCCTATTTTCGGACGTACTAACCAATTCAGAGATTCCTTCTTTAGCCGCACGATAGTTATGTGGAATGAATTGCCTGATTCTGTGTTTCCGATTTTGTATAATCTGCTGTCGTTTACGAAACGCGTGCATAGACATCTCATCCTTTCTTCCCCCTAATTTCCTAACGCCCACGCTGTGCTAAGCAATATAAGGGTGCAAACCCCTTTAGCGTGTGTACATTATAAAAAAAATAGGTACCGGTGGAGGAATTTTTTTTACAGAATGCCAGGATCAGACCAACACAAAACCCTCTTTTCAATTTCTCCTCTGGCTGCTATCATAGTCTCTTTAAAGAGATGGTGTCATGGCGTTGCGTATGTTCACAAAAATGCTTTCACTTCTATTTTGTTTGAAATTTGGTTTTATTTTTTATTTTTTTTTTAAATTTTCTTTTAATGTTTTTATCTTGCTTTTGTTTCTTGTCTGTTGCTGCTGTTGTTGATGTTGCCTGTGTGAGTAAGTAAGAGTGTAAGTGTAGGTGTTACGAATTTTAGCATTACTTGTTAATTATTTAAAGAGTTAATTACTTAATTAGTTACATAACTTTAAATTGTATGTAAGTGTGTGTGTATGTATTTTTTGTAGTTGCCGCATCGCAAAGGTATTAATTAGGCATTTATATCTAAATATGAGGGGGAAATCATATTAATATTAAAAAACATAATCAAAGAGAAACAAATTGTTTTTGCTGTTTATTACATTGTGTGTGTGTGTTTGTGTTTGTGTGGAGGTGTGTGTGGGTAATATTAATATAAGTATATTCACATGTATGTATACTTATGTAAGATTGTTATTTATATATTTATATGTGTGTGTATATCTATATAATTCTATAATTTTCTGTTTCATCAATTATTAATAATTAATAATAATAATAATAAATTTAGAAGATTTTAAAACTAATTGTAGTGTCGTGTTGTTTTTTTTTTTTGTCTTCTGTTTGATGTATTTTGTGTTCTCATCGGGTTCTTAGGGGAACCACAACACAATACACAAAATACATCCTTTTTCGAATGGATTTTAATTTTTAAAATAAAACTTTCTACTGTTATATGATCCTTTTTTTGGGGGGGTAGGAGTAATGACTATGGTTACAAGGTAACAACAATTTATTGCCCATTTAACCATAGAAAAAAATATGTGTGGATCTTAAAGAAAAAAAAAAACAAATCAAAGCCCAAAGATAAGCTAATCCTGGACTCTACCTCTGCAGGTTGGTCAACGCCGAGGCGATGATTAAAATTTCGTTAATATATTGATATAATATTGGCTCGAGTATCGAATATGGCTGCAGAATCTTGAATTCGCGCAGACAATAGATGAGCTGACGAATCTGCAGGCGGCACACCGACTCACGTACACGCACCGTCGGAATACTAAAATCTTTTACTTTTCGCGACGTCAGTTCACTGTTGACCACATTGAGGGTGTGATGTGATGAGAGTTCCTCGGCCGCACGAGCAGCCGCATATTTGCTAAATGATTTACCCTCGCTGGTCTCCTCTTCCTCGTCGCTTTCGTCAGCCGAATCTGTGGTGCTGTCCGTTTCGGCGCGGCTCTGTAGCGCGCCTACTGCCAGGGGGCCAGCTGTTGACGATGTGGAGCCGACGCCACCACCATCTGCAGACGATGTCTTCCTAACCGCCGCCGGTTTTCGTTTTCTTCGTATCGCTTTGCCCGGATCCGCCACCAGTGACAAATATTTAGGTATGACATTTTGAAAATCGCACGCATTGAATATCGCCAGGTCGTCATTGTAGCCGACATACGCATCGGACACGTACGAGATGACACCAGTCGGCGTTATTGTCAAAATGAATTTGTAATTTGTACAGTCCATTTGTTCAATGCCGCTCTGGTACATTGGACGTTGGATGTCCGTCTCGACGCATTCGATCAGTGACTGCACATACGACAGCTTTGAGCGGAAGGCAATTGGCAGATTTTTATGCCGATCGTAGTATTTTTTCGACTCAGGCCATCTAATAAGGAATTTCATATATTTCGCCAGCTTGACAACGGTCCGTGTGAAGATCTTTTGTGCTTCAGTTTCGCTAAACTCAAAATATTCGGCTAGCAGGGTGAAATCCTCGTTCTGACGGATTTTCTTCAGCGTCAAGTACAAATGGATGACTGGCACATTGGCTGTCGTGCAGATAATTTGCTTTAGCAGACCCAGACGATCCGATGTCACACCCAAATGTATGTATGGATTCTTTTCGATTAGTTCGATTGTCACCGAACGGATCGTTTTTGTGGACACCTCACGTTTTATATAGATCGTAGGACGACGCAACTGCAAGGCGGTAGTATTACCAAGACCACCGCCACCACCAGTACCAGCCCCAGCGGTGGATTGAATTGTTGTACCATTCGACTGTATGAACGGCAAAGCGAATTTCTTACCGGCCGCATTGGAGGGGGTAAATTTAATGGGTGTACCGCTACCGCCAACAGTTGTTGCATTGCCGATAATTGTGTTTGCCGTTGTGCCAATAGTTCCACCATCATTGGCTACCGCCCGTATTATATGCTTTTTGTTATTTATTGGCGATGCAGTTGCTGTAATTGCCGTTGCTCCACCACCTCCAGAATTCTGTTGAATGCTGTACAATTTGCCATCGAATGTTGTTAGTGGAGTACCGGCACTGGTTATCGTCTGCAACGAGTATTGTTTGTTGTTGTTGCTGAGTTTTGCGGCTTTAAAAGCAGGTTCATCTGTTAGGAGTAGGGGGAAATGTGACAACAAAGTACATTTGAAATTTGCAATTTGGGAAAAAGGCTGTTTTTGCACGCCATCTTACTGATAGTTGCGTTAGTCCTCTTCATTGCTTTCGGTGGTCCAGTTTGAATTTTATTTATAACAATTCCGCCACCACTGTCTACTTTTATGATGGGCTTCTGAAAGAAAGAAATATGAAAAATACAGAATTAGTCTTTGTCTTTGTCAAGGAAAGTGTCGTTCGATTATCAACGAAGAATAAACAACGATAAGTTTAGCTAGCGGTCCTCAAGACATTTGTGTCTTCGTCCCAGGATTGACCCAGGATTCTCCTGGCCAAAAAATGTCAACAATCAACTTCAATTCGTAGACTCCAAACAATTTTTCCATAGTGGAGCAAATTACGCCGGCATCCTTGCTCCACATACTACTCCTACCTAGGATCTGGGCATGCTACGTATGCAACATAAGGATCAAATAATACTGACAGCCCCACAATCTCACACTCCGTCCACAGCCTCTCCCACAACCAGTCATAATCCGATAGACAATGTCAACTTGCTCACCAACATTAATGGACTCACCCCCACCAGCAAACTATCAACAAACCAGACATAATGAACACCACACACCGTTCGCTTTGATGCATCTGAACTGCAACCGCCTACGAGCGAAAGTAATAGAAATCACCAACTATATGGAGCATCGTGGGATCCTAATTGCCGCCATATAAGACACAAAGCTCACCCGCTCCTGCTTGCTTGCTGGCACTCTAATCTAGAGAACGATCGTCGCGGCACGCATATTGCTGAGCAAATTGACGAGTCACACTTTGGCATCCACCAGGATCTGTGCCACTTGCTGCAGCTCCCCAGACATCAGCATAGTGAGTGGCTCCCTATTAAAATTGCTTGAATTGCCTGATTCTGTGTTTTCGCATTTATATGATCTGCAGTCGTTTAAGACACGCGTGCATAGACATCTCATCCTTTCCTCTCCCTAATTTCCTAACGCCCACGCTATAAAGCATCAACGTGCATAAAGCCGATGACTTCGTGTCCGCGGATAAACACACATTTGTCAATTACGCCAAGGCTGACTGGCCTAGTTTCACCAGGTTTGTCGACAGACAATTGGGACACGAAATGTCTTGTTAGCCGAACACCAACTCGGCTTCCGCAAGTAGCGCAGAACAACCACAGCCCTTTCGGAGATCTCAACACTTATCTCGCAAGGCCTTAAACAACAGCGTCCCTGTGACCGCACTGTCCTTGTTGCACTGGACCTATCTAAGGCATTCGACGCCGTTGACCTATGCATCTTACTACAAGACATCCCAGATTCACAGCTCTCCAACACCACGAAACGATGCCTTGCCAACTATCTTAACGGCAGTAAATCTTACGTCAAATTCCAGAACTACAAATCGCCATACAGGAAAGTTAAACAAGGTGTACCACCCCAAGGAGGGGTCCTCTCACCGACCCTCTTCAAACACTAAATGGCGAAACTTCCCACACCACCTCCCGAAGTCAAATTGATATCGTACACCGACGACTGCACCTTTCTTGCCTCGGGCAAAGATATCCCTATCATCTGCAGAAGCATCAATGCCTACCTCGATGTACTAGAAGACTTCTTTACCAGCCTGTGTCCAGAAAAATCGTCCGCTACACTTTTCACTACTTGGACTAAAGAAGTCAAGCTACTACAGCTCGACATCTTGATACACGGCAGGACAATCCCTACAATCAAATATCCAAAGAACCTGGGAATCACATTCGACTATCTGTTGACATTTTCGACTCATTACACAAACATCAGTAAACGAGTCATGTCCAGAAAAAACGTCCTAAAAACCTTAGCTGGCAGTACATGGGTAAGAGCAAAAAAACCCTACGTACCATATATCAAGCGATTGGCAGATCGGTCCTTAACTATACGGCACTCATCTGGACCCATCGCCTCTGCCACACACAATGGTAGAAGCTTCAACCCTTTCAGAATCCTGGTCTACACATCATATCCGATCTAATATTCGTATGTTCCGCGAAAAGATAGACCAATTCATCGCACATACACTCCTAGATCCAGAAACTATAAAGACAAGCTTCAGTCAGAACCGCACTAGATGGTCACCAAAATGATATCGTTCTGGGCGGTCGCCCCCCTTCTATACATTCAAAGCGAGGAAAACCTCCCCAGACAAACCAGTTCAACACTGGCACAATTGAGATCAGGATGGAGCACTTATCTGAATAGCTACATACACCGTCTACGTGACAGCATCATCTATCAATGCGCGGACTGTTGTGCGTCACCACATAACACCGCCATCCGACACTTCTTAAACCGGTAATCCCTATGGATACAGCCTGTCGAAGCAGCCGCATTTCTGGGCCTGGACTGTTTCGACAGCTACATGTCCTTAACCTCTAGCATCACAACTCCTATCTTATGCGTCCACGTCGCACTGGAAACTCGGCCAAATCAAGTGAACGATTTCGGTACCCAATCCGATTTGTATTAGCTTGGGTCGGGGCTAAATAAGAAGGAGACATGCCTTGGTCGGCGGCGCTTCATGTCGACCTAGGTTGCGGTTAGCCAATCACCACTCAGCTGAACTAATTGATTCTTGAAACTAATACAAGCATCGGATATATATCGAATTTATCAACAATTACTTTCGGACCACCGAAAAGAACGTTTTGCAACTTGAACATTCGCACGCTCGTCAAGACAAGAACGCTTGCACAATTAACAAAAGAATTTGGTAAATACTATCTAGAGATTCTTTGTTTAAGTGAGGTGAGATGGCCTGGAGTAGGGGAAAAACGAACATCTACCGGCGTGCTTCTAATTTTTCGGGTAAGCCCGCAGGAGAACACCATGCGAATGGAGTGGGATTTCTACTCTCTAAAGCCGCGAGAAGATCGTTACAAGACTGGCAAGTAATATCCAATAGAATTATTATTGCAAGATTTAAATCTGCTGTTAGACAGGTCGTGTTTGTTCAATTTTACGCACCAACGGAACAAGCCACCACTGAAGCAAAAGAAGAAAGATACGTTAAGAGTGGCATCGTTATTTTGATGGGTGACCTTAGCGCATAGGCAGCGATACTGTGAAACTGCAACATGTATCCCGCATACAACAGTCACTCTCTGATATACAGCCCCAAACCCTAGAGTCTAAAGGGAGAAAATAGTAAAGCGTAAACGGAAACAGCCTCAATCATTTTAGGTTATCCCGACAAAACTAGAAAAGAATGGATATCAGATAACATATAGAACACCATTCGTGAACGCCAATCCACCAAAGCAGGGTTAAATGCGGCGTCTGGTGCCGAATGAAGCGCATTAGCGCGGAAGTATAGTGATCTATACCGGAAAATTGGCCGTTCAGCTAGGAACGACAAACGAAACGAGCATGGCTAAGCGACATCGTAACATAAGCACAGCAAGCCGCTGATAGTCAGTCTACCAACTCGCTCGTAAGCAACTACCAATTCATAGATTCCTTCTTTAGCCGCACCATTATTATGTGGAATGAATTGCCCGACTCTGTGTTTCCGCTTTTGCATGATCTGCAGTCATTTATGTATTTAAGACACACGTGCATAGACATCTCATCTTGTCCTATCGCTAATATCCTAACGCCCACGCTGTGCTGAGCATTATAAAGGTGCAAATCCCTATCTCTCGCGCGTGTGTACTTTATAAAAAAAAATAATAATATTCGGCGCGACAGACCGTTGCAGTCCAAGGCCTAGTTTCTCGCGACCACGTCTGGTGTGCGTGTATGTGTTTTGCACACAAATGGAAGGGACCTACAAGGGAAGGACGTATTAAAAAGCTTTCCGTGACAAATTAATACCCTCGAATGTTTGTCAGACGCTTCTGGGATTCGAACTACGATCTACAAACCCCCGCTCAAAAATTTATGCACTAACCACTGAACCACAACGCCCACATACAAAAAATAAACGTCCAAATTGGAGAAATGTAGCACAAGACAGAACAGAATGGAGCCAAGGATGTAACGCCATCAGAAGAAGAAGAATGCCTTACTTAGAATTACTTAGCAAATGTAATATGTAAATCCTAATCAATCTTGCACACCACTTATAACGAATACAATACAATTAATAAGATTTAAGATATCACAAAAATGCTTCACAAATGGTTTAAATGTATACATATGTGTGTGTACGTATGTATCTAAAAACACGTGTACATAATTTGAATTGTAAATATCGCGTATGTAGTTTGTACATGCATATGCAAGAAGAACAAGAAGTTTTCTTATACATAGTAAAACAAAAACTCACGTTTTGGAAAGTAAAGTATTTTAAGAAAAATAAAACTTAAAATAATAAATTAACTTCTTGGATAATCAGAGAGCACTTTACACTAAAACTTGAATGAAAATGCCAACGACCTTCAGAGTACAGCGGATCCAGAAGGGAACGCCAACTTGTAAACGTATAAGCACAAAATGGAATCGATCGTTTGCTGCCTAGAATTAAGGTTACATTGTTATCAGTACTTTTCTTTTTCATTTCATTCTTATTTTTATAATGTTATACAATAAATTTGACCTAAGGCAGTCGTTTCAAAATTGGATCAAATCAAATCAAATGCGAAAATTCCCGCCAAATTGCTTTCAAACAAAATTCCATGAAACTCTGCATTATTCAGTGTACGTCGCGTAGTTTACTTTAAAAAAAATAGTAAATTATAAAAATGTGGTTTGAACAAATTTTCATTTTCCACCTGAACGAGGGAATAACCACCGCATCCAGGGCGATATGAACGACAGGGAATCGCCAATTATAAATTTGAAAAATGCCACGATATGCGTCTGTAAAACGTACCAAGGCTTTCATTTTTTACCTTTTATTTTTTGTTTTTAACTTTTTAACAAAGGTGTCGTCAAATATTGAAAAAGAATGCTAAGCATTAACATTTTTTTTAACAAAATCTTATCAATGAACTTGAACCAAAAAAAAAACTTAACCAACAAAATGTCTTACACAAAATTTTCGAAAATGTCTGCCCGATATCTGTTGTAAACACCATCAGTAGCAAATATTATTTTACTTGTTCGTATTTATAATCCATAGCGTTGTTATAAGATATTTGTTGCTTCATTCAGAAATTAATATTCGTAAAAAAAAACTCGACGTCGCCGTCAACGTAACATTATTCTTCAATTCTATCTAATCGTGAACCTTGAAGAACAAATGCAACGCGTTGTAGTACATTTTTTTTTCTTATTCGTTCATGCAGCACTACCTGTGATATCCAGTTGTCTCTTTTGCTCACATGAACAAAAGGAAGTGAATGGAATGGCTGTACTACTTTTTTAGTTCACTGCAGGCAATTTAAAATAAAATCCCAATGCAAAGTAAAAATTAACGACAACAATGCAGTGTTAAGGCTATGGTAATTTCATAGTAAGTAAAAGTTATTAGAAAGACCAAAATAACAAAAAAAAATTGTGCGATTGTTTTTTTACATTTCTTCGACTTTGTTATTCTAGAAATTGGTAGACTCTCATAATGGAAAAACTTAATACTTAAGACTTACAATATTGTATGGGTTTTGGGTTATGTTGGAAATTCATACAATCTTGAAAGTCTTAAGTACTAAGTTTTTCCATTTAGAAACTTAACACAAGATACACATACTTGTCAAAAATATTTTTAATGTTTTCATATAAAGTAATGGTGATAAATAAAACTATGGCCTTTTTTTTTTTTTGATTTCGGAGAAATCTAGTTCCGAGATATTCGATAAATCCGATAATTTTTTTTCGATCAGATCTGTCAGATCAAAAAATTATCTGCTGTGTTTTTTAGTATCAGAGAAAAGTTGTATTTTTCACCTAAATACTCTATAGAAGTCGACATGTCCCATGTTTAAAGCAACAAACAACTACATCTGTCAAAAAATGTTCTGTATATTTTTTCAGAGTAAAAAGAGCATATCCGAGAATTACCGGAGCGTAAAAAAACGCATTAGAGAAAAAAGATTCCTCGGAAAAGGAAAAAAAACAATATGAAATCTGACAGTTAAATTATCTCTCCGATTACTTCGACATAAAAAGAATAGCCTATATATCCATTTTGGAAAATATAATATTTTTCGAGCTAAAGCTGGAATTATAATGGACATTCGCATAAGCAAATTTGCGAAAGTGTATTGTGTTTATAATGGAGTTCAGTTCAGATTCGTTAAATATGCGTTCACTTTCAAGCGCATGGACGCGAGCTCTTTACATTTAACATTTGGCTTTTGAATACGAAAAACAGAGAAGAGACAATTACTAATGCATTTTTACTTTTGAATATGAAAAACAGAGAGAAATGCTAATGCATGAAAAATTTCCATATAACCATTTGTTATAATTTGGCAAATATGAGCAAGCATTTTGACATTTGACACGCGAAAGTCCATTACATATAATCGATTCTTTATTTTAAATCGAAATTTTTTCATTTCACATATCAATCGGAGCTGTACGACTCGTAGTGCTTTCAGAAGTTTAAAGGTTTTTAAGCATTATCTATTGATGACATTGCGAACGACTAACGATTTTGCGGTATAAAGTGCTTGCATCAACCAAATAGAAATTTTTTTAAAATGTATAAAATTTCCGTGTTCGTCTTTGTAATTTAACTGGAAAATAAAAATCTGTTAAAGAATCAAACACCGCATGCAGCAAATAATGCTAAAAATGTGTCATCGCTATATTGTCGATTGGAAAAACACAAGTGTTAAACAAAAATGAAAGATTGGCTGACATTTGACAGTTTATACGTTTTATTCTCACGTAAGAACAAAATATTGAATTTTTTTGACATATAAGCGTGATCTTACAATGAAAAAACCAAAGACTTACTAGATTGTACGGATTTTCAGCACAACAAGCAAAAACTTTGTTTGTCAAAACAAAAATCCATACAATCTTGTAAGTCTTATGTGATCGTTTGATGGCACTCCAATCGTTTTGTTCGTTTGATATAAAAAATTGCACAAGTGTAGTACCGGGGTAAAATGTTCTACTCGGTTTTTGGTCGAGCAAACCCCTCTATCTACACACACCAACAAAAAATTGTTATTGTGGTGACATTTTGATATGTAACAGCAACCACAAATACAAAAAGAGTCAGTGCACTTGTTTTGTTCGTTTGACGCCTAAAAACGGATGCACTCCATCAAAAAAGCTTAACGAAAACCACAAAGTTTTAAGTTTTCCATTGTGAGATAAATTGAACACAAATCAACCAACTAAAGGCGCTCTCACAATGGTAAAACTTAATACTCGATGACTAACAAGTTTTTATGGATTCCTAACTTAACGAGCACTATATTTTTACTTTCTTTTACATTGTACCGATCCGATCCGATCCATTACCGATCTCCTAAGTCAGAAAAAGCGAAAATAAAAAATCTCTGTCTGTCTGTCTGTGTCCACTCGGGATGAAAATTCATATTTATGCTTTTTACATAAATTGTGATAGGCCAGATGATTTTAATAGAAATCTGACAAACCGAAAGTGACAGTTTACTTAAGACAGTTTTTCGAGTTTTTGCAAATAACTCAAAAAGTATAGCACTTAGGAGAAATCTGTTAGGTGCAAAAGAAATTTAAACAAAACAAAACTAAAAAATTTTGAAAAAAAAGAAAAGTGAGAAAAAAAGTAAAAGAAAGTCGGGTTGTGCCCACACCTCCATTTTTTTGTCAAAACCGAAATCCATACAATCTTGTAAAAGACTTAAGTTTTTGCATTGTGAGAGCGCCCTAAGTAGTCTTATGTCGGTTTTTTTTCGTAAAACTCTGCGCCAGATTTTTTTTTTGCTGTCAAGTTGTTCGGTTCCCCTTCAAAACGACTCTACCGTAGAGCTTAAACAGATCTGTATATTTTGGGAGATTTACCCCTCATTATACTAGCACAACAACAACACATGCAACAACAAAAATGTAAACAAAATATTTTCGCCTATCGTGTTCGATTTCCCTTTCGAAAAATTCTGCGGTCGAGCGCGCTCTGGGGTAGAGTTTTTATGAAAAAAAATTAACATTATTTATGCAACTGCTTTTAATTTTTTTAATTTAATTTTTAATTAAAAATTTTATCAAAATTAAATTTGGTTGTTGATCCATATTTATATAGTCAAATGAATATAAGTACTTCCGTGTTCAGACTGTCAATTGGAAATTTCACTTTCTAACGCAATTTTTTCCATTATACAGACTAATATTTCAACACACAAATCTTCAATCCTAGGTGTAAACGCCCACGGTATAACTCTTTACACCCCAAACGAAAATTTCCCCGATATGGGCACAAAAAAGGTTGACCTAAAAATTATAAGTTGTACATTTTGTTTGTTCCCTTGTGCTTAGCGTAGATGTTTAGCGTAGTTTATACCAAAATAAATATTCCACAATCTCTCGTTCAAGCCAACAAAAATTACCTTTGCCAGATGCTGCTGCTGAATTTTCTGGCTTTTAACCAACATCCCAGCGCCTCCGCTGACACCATTGATCGTTGCACCATCAGGGCCCTTTCTGTATTTAACTACTGTTAAAGCCATAGTGACCACTTGGCCCTGATAAACTTATGCAGTTTTCCGTCTTCGCAGTAATTGATATATAAATATTGATGTTTGTGTAGCTGTACTTCCTGTTGCAGCCCAAGCACGAAACCAATAATTTTACAAAATGAAGACGAACGCGCCAAAAATACAATATTCCTGTAATGCCATTTGTTTATCGTCTTTTTAACTTGTGCTGTTTGCGTCGGGGTTACATGGAAGGCCGATAACGAACCACAAACTTTTTGTAATAAATTTTATAAGCGCCTCTGAATTCTCTTATATTAGATAATGCAACAAACGATGCAAAAAATGGAGGTGGCGCTGGTGCTGCTTTTAATGGCGTAGCTAAGTCGATTGCCGACGTTCAGTATTACCTGAATTGTAACATGGGAATTTCTTTTTCTACACAACGGTCGTGTAGAATTTAGTCAAAGTGGGACATTTTTGTGGGAAATAAAAGCTGTTCACACATGACAGTACTGGCAAACGTATTGCGACAGTCAGACACAATATTTTTATTTTGCTTCTTAAGGAACAAGTTAACAGCAAATTATAAAGTTATCAACAAATTATTTATTATTTAAAAAAAAAAAAACGACATTAGTTTCAATATCTGATTTTATTATTCCATGTAAACGCATTAAAATACTTCACAAATTACTTAAACAATCGCAACAATCCATTCTTAGATGACATTAGCTCCTTGTCTGCTTTACAAGATGAATATCTCATGTATTTTTCATTACATGCATGTCTGGTGGTAAAAAGGATGATAGACTCTGGATGGTAGCACGGCTAGAGGTACAACTTGACGTTTCATCATTTTTTGCAAAATATTTGACATGTTGATTTGACTGTGGATGACGATGAATAATATTAGGGCGCTGTCAAAATTGAAAACCTAATTTTAAGACCTACAAGATTGTATGGATTTTGGTTATGACAAACAAAAATTTTTGCTCGTTATGTTAAAATTCCTACAATATTGTATGGCTTAGTATTTAGTGTTGCCACTGTGAGAGCACCCTTAAATAAAATCCATGCGTGTCAAAAATCTACAAATTGACAGTGGACGCACAGTAAAATGGCATTATCGACTAAGCTATTTTTTGGATTTAATCGATTTGAACAAAAATATGAGAATTGTGACCTATATAGTCGTATGAATAAAAACTAAAATTTTGTGTCGTTGTTAATCATGTAAACGCACATTTACCAACAGACTTTTATGAAATTGTCAATGTATATCATTGGCAGGTGGAGGTAATAGGATATAGTACACCCACTTTTTCCTCTCTCGGGAGCGGGAAACATAAAATGTAAATATCATCCAAATTTACTAACCAATTTCTATGAATTTTTTAATTTATATTATTGGCTGGTGAATAAAATATATCGTATATATATCGTCATTAGATATATGGATTCCCAACTTAACGAGCAAAACATTTTTTTTTGTCAAAACCGAAATCCATACAATCTTGTAAGTCTAAAGTTTTTCCAGTGATATCGAATGCGCCCTCAATGTCAAGGAATGCACACAGAACCACTTCCTTGGAACGAAAAGTTCCTTCTATCTTTTTCACAGAATAGTGAAAGGCTTCTTCTGTGCTTTTACCTTACCTGTACGCAAACTAACGTCAGTGCAGAGGGATAGACAATTCTAGACAGGCTCTAATATGAACGTCAATGAGTAGTTTTGAGGACAAATGATGTTAGACTTATAGGTCTGTAAGATTTAGGCAGCTCACTAGGACTATTGCCTGGTTTGGGGATGAAGATTACATTTACCTGTCTCCAGGTAGTCGGAATGTACCCCAGTTGTAGCTCTAATTTAGAGAGAACAAGCCCCGATTCAGATTTCAGTCCGTGGACTTTGGATAATATATGGAGGTAGCATGTTTTAGTTTATCAGGAATATCAAATCTGATGAGTTGATGAATCTCTTCTATTGATGCCACTACTTCCCAAGATCTTATGATGCGCATTCGCATCGCAACCTAGGATGTATTGCTGGTTGTTGTTCTGGCAGTGTTGTATAATTTCCTGGACCTCTATTGGCGGAATATTGTCGTCGTCGTCGGGGAAATATGCAGAGGCACTCATGATGTTTTGTGTTCCGCCTCTCGGTTCGATATTCTACCAGTAGGGTATCTTATCATCAGCGACCCTTGCTGAGGGTATTGGACGCGCCCTTAGCGTGATGCAGGTTCGCCTGTAGCACCCTGATGGTGCTCTTTACTCCTTTTTGGGGGATCTGGCTTGCCGGAGTAATTGGGCTTATTAGGGCCCCTTCCCCAACGGAAAGCAGTCGGGTTAGGTCGACCCAGTAGTCTTCCTTAACCAACTCATTCTTCTTCCTATCTGCGTTGCCAGCGGCGTCGCTTGTCTGTTGGGATGAGCCCCCTGGTCTAGCTTTTGCCTGTACAGTTCAGTTGTACAGTTGCCAGAATGCCCAGTGACGCTGGTGTTCGTAGAGGCCGTTCTCACGACCTGTTTAGCGGGGAAAGTTTCGGATCCGGCGGGACTAACATGCCCACTGGCGCTGTTACTCGAACTTCCAACTTCCTCTTTATCAGGGGTACTGTGACCAGACGCTGAAACCTTGTCGGGATCTTAAGGATTAGTTTGACCTGGCCAAAGTGGTAGCTTTATTTACCTTTACAGAAAAAAACACGGTGGCGTCATCTACCGCCAATACGAGGTCGATGAGCGCACCTTACATCTTTCTCTGTACGATTTTCCATAAATTCGCCTACAAATCGGCATTTTCGGCAGAGACTGTGGTACGAATTTTCTCTGAGGAAAGCTTCAGACTATGGAAAGAACCCATGGACGATGTGTGGCTAAGGGAAACATCCCTCTTCCACCAGCGTTACGCTTAGTCCACTCCAAGCTCTGATCCTCTCGTAGTTCGAGCACTTCCAACCAGCAGTAGTACTGTCTCAGCAAATGAACACTAGCGATCCCAATTTATTATGCGAGCCGGAAAAATGCGGCCACATGACGCTGTCGCTCATCTAGATCGAGATGTCTATAACCGCCTTTTGATAAGGGTCAGTTGAAAAGGGTCGACAGGTCAGGTGTTTGATCCTCTAATCCTCTGGAAGTGGCGGCTCTGGCAAAATCGGGAGCGCTCTCTCTACTTTTGTCTATGCGCATATGTAAACCGCCTTTTTTCCTGTGAGTTCAATTTAATGAATTCGCTCCGTTGTTGCTGGATCTGTGGTCCGTCTAGTATCTTTCCAATGAAAGAGCATCCGGATTTATTCGAAATGACGCTACAGGCATTAAAAACTGTTGGTGTGTCAAAATCAGAAATGTCTGATTTCGAAATGACGCTACAGGCATTAAAAACTGTTGGTTTGTCAAAATCAGAAATGTCTGATTTCACGTGTTCAAGGGGGCCCGTATCTTAGCGCCGTCTGAATTCTGGTAGAGTTCAGCTACTCGACAGTAGACCGAGAAGTTGTGGCCAATATTGAGCTGGCCATCGAGAGCTCAACAGTATCTCTGGATAAAACAGGTTGCTCAACAGAAGAATCTGATATTGATGCGATTTGAGAATCATTAGTCTCATTATTTTTATTATTTTTCTCAATTTTTAAGCCCACGAGTCTGGGAAAGGAGGTCACCTGCCATGGGAAGGCTAGTTTGAAACCAAAGGTAACCAGGCATTCGGAGCTTGCATACTAGCGACTAAGCACCCTCTTAGCCATGCATCCATCGGCGTATGCAGCTCCACCTTAGATAAGAGATTTTAGGGATTAAGTGAGGATAGGACAAGTCCGTTGCCTCAAACTCCTACTTTACCTGGGCTTAGGACCGACGTGCTTCTTTTGTAACAAGGCGCTGCTGAGAGTGTGGTAGATAGTGTTCAACTGCTCTACTGAAAACAAGTATGCAGCCTCAAGCAAAAGCCGAATGATAAAATAAAATTTGTATGTTTGGAGTTAAATTTTTTATTATTACTGTATATTTAATTGAATTAGCTAGACAATCTATGCTGTACTGTATTTACACCAGAGTTAGATGTTGATGCTAGCTTTGAGGCCAATTTAAAATCATGTGGTTTTGATGGTTCATTATCATCAATTCTCCCGTTGGAGTATAGAGTATCATAAAGAATCTCCAACTTTTTATATTTTTTGTTGTCCCTTAGAGAACTAAAGTACATTCCAAAATACTCCACATCGTTTAAATTCATATCCTTTTTCACTTGGCTTTTGGTTGACTTTTTTCCCTTCCAGTTCCAGTCTAGTGCATGGTTAATATATTTGACATATGTCATTGGTAGGTTTACGCGTAAGCGAGAAGTTGAAAGTACAAAGCAAGAGCAGAGCAGTGCTATTTTTAATTAGGTCAGCCGGCTAATAATAATATTCGGCGCGACAGACCATTGCGGTCCAAGGCCTAGCTTTTAGCACAAATGGAAGGGATCTACAATTTAAGGCCGGATCCGAACGGCGAATTGCGAGGCTTTCCGTGACAAGTTATTACTCTCAGACGTTTGTCACCCAATCGCAAGAGGTGGGACACCGTGAAAAATAATTTGGTGTTACTGGGATTCGAACCACGAACCTCCTGCTCAGTAGCCGTGCGCATTTCCACTGAGCCACGGCGCCATCTAATGTATCGCCATTATTTACATAATTTCCTAAAGACAAATTTTTCAGATAAGGTCCGAATTTGGTAAAATACTGAAGAACAAAAATGTTTGCTTAGTAGGTGCGAACCTCAGTTTTACTGTTTATTGCCAAATTAATGTATGAGATTGGTTTCCAACCACACTAAAATTGCTGTCCCCTGATTCACGATACACAATAAATAACTATCAACACTCACATTCACGTGCAAAGCAGCCGTATAGTCATTGAGATTAGGATTGGTACCTAGTATATGCCTTTGGCATTACTAGTTTGGTGTTGTTGCATAGCAATGAAATTTGACAAAAGACAAAATGGACAATGGATATATGTATAGCAATCTTGGGTTAACTTAATTTATTGCTGTTCTCTTGGTTAAACAATTTCCAGCTTAATTGACATATTGTCAAGTGAAATCGTATATTGATTTGTGATTGTGGCATTGACGCCGACAAAGTCACTATGCAGTCACTTGTTGGGATACTACATGCAATGTCCTAAACAAGACCGCGGCGTGATACACTTTACAGAACGTATCCGAAGCTCAGCTACTTTTACTTTTCATTAAATTAATTGAATATTGATATTTAATTGATTGGCTTCTAGTTAATATGAATTTTATACCCAAACGCAAAACAGCAAGTAAATGTAAAAAAAAAACTTCGTTTTTCAAGTAGAACTTTTATGTACACATCGACAGACGCCACACAGTCCTTTTATTTCTATATTGTATTATTAGATAATAACCGTCAAATTATATATTTTTAAGGTGGGGCATATTTCACAGTTAATCCACATTTGCACGCTCACACGCGACGTACGCGTGATCTAAGATACGGCCATAAACACTGAGCTGCTCATAAAATGTCAGTTCTCTAGGTCGTGTGAAACATCGACCAGGTCGGACCTATTTCAAAACATCACATCGGTCACATGCGACACTCATCATACGAAGGATTTTAGAAAACTCCCTGAGCACTGAGCTGTTTAGCTCTCTAGGTTGTGTGGAGGGTAGTTAAAAAGGACCACAAAGAAGTCGACGCAGGACGGTGCTATTCCAAAGATTAGCCCATTTTCCACGCAGCGCATGCGCCACCCGCGAATTGAAACACGAGTCATACGCGGGGTATAAGAAACGCGTAATGAGAAGAAGCTACTCACAAAATTTAAACCCTCCAGCACGTGTGGAAGGTAGTTAAAAAACAGATCCAATCTATTCCAAAGATTAAGCCATCTTTCACGCATCACACGCACTAGAAGTAGCCGTGAACACTGAGCTGCTCACAAAATTTCAGCTCTCTAAGTTGTGGGAAAGGTGGTTAAAAAGGACCAAAGATCCAAGGATTAGCCCATTTTCCACGCATTGCACGCGCCACACGCGAATTGTGACACGAGTCATACGCGGGATATTAGAAACGCCCACTGAGGTTAAGCTACTTCAACTCTCTTGCACGTGTGGAAGGTGGTTTAAAAATATGTCGGGCCCATTACAAAGGTTAAGCCTCCGCATTCGCCACTGCTATCAACGCACTGAGGAACAGCAAGGCGGTAGGACTAAATGGTATGTCCGCAAAGCTTATACGAGTCGCTTCAACATCATCATCATATTTGGCTGGTTGTACCAGAGTCCGGTCCTGGCCTACCGCAAAAAGTCACTCCACCTTTCCCGTGTAAGCTATGGGTGCCAATGTACTGCCTGAATATTGGCTCCCTACCTATTTTGGCATTCATATCCCCTAGAATGATTTTTACGCCATACTGAGGACAGGCATGCAGTTCCCGTTCGACTGATTCAAAGAATTCTTCTTTTTCATCATCTGGGGAATCCTCTGTAGGTGCGTGAACGTTTATGAGGCTTATGTTTTTCAATCTGTCCCGCACGCGAAGGGTGCATAGCCGTTCACATTTATTGCTTTAAAGCCGCCGATAACGGTCTGTTTCATTCTTTTGCTGACTAGAAACCCCACCCCGAACACATGATGTCTTGCATGACAGCTGTAATATGTGTCATATTCTGATTTTTCTAAGACACCATTCCCCGTCCATCGCATCTCCTGAATTGCTGTTATGTCAGCATTATATTTAGACAGGGTATCGGCTAGCTGCTGTGCAGCTCGAGCTCTATACAGTGCATTGCTGAAGCATTTTGTGTTATTCGCCCTACTCTGCTGATGGCTGACCGCCGAAAACGTAAACAGGGCCGAGTATTATCCGCTAAAAGTGAAGCAGGACTGCGATGATAATGGTCACATAAAGAAGGGAAGGCTTTACTACTCATTACTCAATAGTCTTCTTATGCCAAAGAAGTAGTGATTAGCAATAAATCGCCTGTTTAACGGTGAAATAATTTATTACGTTCCTCTCAGCCATCTCATGTGCTTAATGCATTTTCCTATCCAAACATATCGCTACTTTGTTTTGTTAAAAATCACACAAAACATTTTGTTTATGGAATTTGTTTAAACCAAAAATTTAGAAAAAAACACGCATAGCAGCACGTATCGATCGAATGATAAAACAATAAAAATTTTCTTAATTCCTCGTTCATCACTTTATTGTTTATACAATGTTGGAACATGAATGCGTCCAAATTGGCATCCAAATAATTGAAAATAAATTTAAATTTTTAACACAATTATCAGCAATGGTTGGATTTTCTTTTTAAATTCTCTATATTAACTTCGTGTGCACGTGGCTGGCTGGCTGGTGGAATTTTGTGATCAATTTTTACACCACTTCCTAAGGCCCGATTTTATTCAAACTTTGCACACATGTGTGTCTCGTATGACAACACTTTCTATTAAAAATTTGGAAGGTATAGCGCCCCAGAGCCGGCGGGCTCCCATATAAATGTTTTAAAACTAACCCGATTTAAATTCAAAGTTTTCATCTCCGATGAAACACTTTTTGTAAAAATTTGGAGTTGATAGGGCCCAAGGGCCGAGGGGCTCCCATTTAGTTTTAAACTAACCCGATTTTTTTAAACTTTGCACACATGTGTATCACCGATTAGATTTTTATGGGTTGTTTTAAATAATTAGTTTTATAATTAGAACTCGAATTTGAGTCAGAACTATAAAACAAATTTTCTAAGACCAAGAGCCTTTTTGTACCACACGCGATTTTTTATATTCCAAAAATAAAGTTAAAGGTTATAAGATATAAAAGAAGGAACAATATCCTTGATTCATTATATTAAATAAATATTCAATAGTCATCAAATGATTATTCTTTAATCCAATTATAATTCTTAATGTACAATTGACCGCTTTTTCTTTAATTGATCCTGTAAACATGCCAGCATCTCGCCTTATAATTCTTAAATGATCTTAAAAAAAACATGTCATAATCATTTCATAATCCATAAATCATTCTTTTAATTCATCCTATAAACATTCAATAACCACCCTATAATCCTTTAATTATAGAAAAATCATTCTTCTTACAAACATTCCATAATCGGCCTATAATAAAATAAATCCTATAAAAATCATACAATCCCGTAACCTTCTTAAACTAATCCTATAGTGAATGTATAATCGTTATTTCATCCTATAAACATGCCATAAATTTCCTATATAAGAATTGCCCAATAAACTTCCATGCAAATAGTAAAATATAAATTCAGTGCTACATTAAAAGCTTTTGTAGACTTGGACGACATTATATGTTCAAGACTTCTTCATTCTTTTTCCTTATGTCCTATATCCCCTTGTGGGTCCTAGGGCCTCTACTACGCCTACGCGCCATCGCGTGCGGTTTCTGGCAACGAGCTTCAGCTCTCTCCACATCTTCCCCAATAACCGTGACTCATCCTCAACTGTTATGCGCCATTTCTTTCTCGGACGACCCGTTCTTCTACCATCCTGAGATAACGGATTCCATTGCATTGCGTAATTTGCTATGGAACTGTCGCCTTTTTGGAGTGTATGACCAATCCACTGCTACTTCCGTCGTTGGCTGGTTGTGCTTGTTGGTTCCGAACTAGTTCTCTGGTAAAGATGTTCGTTATAGAGGCCAGAAAACCCTTAAGATGTTCCGTAGGCACCTATTTACGAATATTTGTTGGGTATTCTCCAAGTGGGCCAGACGAAGTTTACTTTTCCAATTGTTAATCATCGCTGTGATGGTAGCCCAGCTAATACAACACTTTTTTTTTGGTGATAGTAGCGGTCACCTTCCAAGTGCTGCACCACTACAACAGCACAGATTCAACATTTGAACGGAACAGTCGCAGCTTGTTGATTAAGCTGATAGCATTGCTTTGACATATCATGGACATCATTCCAAACACTGATTTGGCTTTGCCGATTCGGTTGGCAATGTCCTGTTCGGTTCCACCTTCGGTCGAGACAGTACTCTCAAGATATTGAAAACTCTCTACTTTTTCTACCAATTGTCCAGCAATGTTAACTTGAGTTACTGAGTTAGCGCCGAGGTTTGATGATTTTGCTTTTGGCAGTATTAATCTTTAAACCCGCAACATTTGCCTCCCTTTCCACATTTGTTGTCATCTGGTGCAATTCCATAGTCCTGTGCAAGAGTAAACAAAAAGCGTAGTGCATATGTTTGAGTTGAGATGTAAGAGTCCAACGAATTCCTCCGATTCCAGTAGATAAAGCTGCGCAAAGCACAGAGCTAATCACCAACAAAAAGAGTATCGGCGATAGAATGCAACCTTGTCGTACCCCATTTAGGATCTAGAATTCCTCTGACAGCTTTCCTCTATGCAGCACATGACATTTAGAGCCATCATAGGTTGCTTTTATAATAGCTATTAGTTTATCGGGCATACCTCTCCTGCGCAAGGCGAGCCAGATAAACTGTCTGTTGACCCTGTCAAACGCCTTCTCAAAATCGATGAACAGAATTATGCGAAAAAGTCATTGAAAGCTGGACCCACCGAGTACGTGTCACCAAATCAACTTTGAGACGTGTTCGTTTGTTCAACGTCCCTGAACACTAAGCTGCTCACAAAATTTCAGCTATCTAAGTTGTGGAAAAGGTGTTTAAAAAAGACCACAACGAAGTCGACTCAGGTAACCTTCCATGGGGATATGCCAATATGACATATATGTACTACTGAACAATTCACAACAAATTCGACAGATGTTGCTTTAAATATATGGGCCGCCATAACCTAAAAAATTTCGAGTGATCCTTTATATGCCAGAAAATATTTTCATACTAAGCTGCGTTGAATGCATGTAAATAAATAGCAGATCTTAGATTAAAGAAACATTTTGTTCTGGCTATATCTCTCCTTTGGCACGCGACCGCTTACAAATATTCAATTTGCGCCAAATATAAAATATAAAAATAAATTTCTCATGTATACAATTTCTTAACTTTACAGTTCTGTATTTAACAGTTAAACTTTAAACGAACAGACTGTCATACACCGCTCTTTATGGAAGCATTATAAAAATGCGGGATCTTAAATTAAAAATTATTATTACCTCTTTAGATTTAATACAATGTTGATTGCTTAGGAAGCCCTGGCCCCAGTGCTCTTTTTATTTTGATTATAGAGATTTTAACCGAGATTCCTGGAGCCTTACAGTGATGGCACGACAATTGTCATTCCCAATCAGCTTGGATATTATGTATGCATTTCTGACTTGAAGAGTCTTTCATCGACTATGATAGAGCATCCATTTGATGGTTTGAAAATGGATTGTCTACAAAACTAATTGTAAAACCAATTTTGGATTTTCTGTTCCCAGGCGAGCCCATTTTGTTTCCTTTGCCTACGAACAGACACACATAACACAACCCAAACAAATGGAAGTAACCTACAATGTAAATTCAAATCCGAAAGGCTAGAAGCCCTCCATGACAGTTTATATTCTCTGACGTTTATGAGACATTCGCGAAAGGCGTGACTGTGTTAAAACTTTTTCATGTTTTCTGGTATTTGAACGAAAACACTTTGCATAGATAATACATAAATTTCTACTGCATTTTATATATCTACTAGCTGTTCTCTGGCGCTTTGCTTTATTTTTTATTTCCCCGCCTTCATCTTACCGCAGACCGGCTGGCTGGCTGGCTCGGTGGCTGACTGGCTGGTCTGATTTTCTGATAAATTTTTAACCAACTTCCCATAGCCCGATTTTATTGAATTGCACACATGTATATTTCCGGTGACAATACTTTCTATTAAAATTTGAGGCCCCTCGGACCTCGGGGTCGGGATATTTTACAAAATTTACCCGATTTTTTTAAAATTGTATACAAATGTGTATCTCCGATGGAAAACACTTTCTGTAAAAATTTCAGAGAGATCGGGCGTCGAATCAAATGCCGAATCAAAGTAAAACATATTTAAGTTTTCGAATTGCATTGGCAGTTTTCGATTTGGCCACCCTTAGCCGCGATTAAGGCCTTCAAACGACCGACAAAGCTATTGCATGCAGCGGGAAAGTGGCTCTGCGGTATTTTGACCCATTCCCGGCGAAGCGCTTGCTTAAGATGATCGACACTTTGGTATTTTTTTGTCCCAACCTTGCTCTTCAAAATACTCCAAACCGAGAAACCTAGCGGACTTGCATCCGGTGAATTTGATGGCCATTTGGCAGTGGAAATGAACCGCGGAACGTTGTTTCTCAGCCAATCTTGATTGACGCACGCTTTATGACTCGGCGCTGTCCTGTTGAAATGTCCAGGCTCGGCGGCCGAAATGTTTTTGTGCCCAACGCTTCAACGCTTCCTCCAACACATGATCCCGATAAATTTGAGCATTTATCTTGACGCCACGGTCCAAAAAAACGAGCAGTGAACGGCTTTCGGTCGTTACGGCGGCCCAAACCATCACCATCGGCGGCGCTTGGTTTCGAGTGGCAATCCGTTGGTCCAAATTTTCAGTAGAACAGCCGGGCAAGTAAATCCGGTCGTTTTGCTTGTTCACGTATTGCTCAATAACGAACGGTGACTCATCGGAGAAAACCAAATTCGGCAAATCGCAAGCGTAACAACTCCTTTGCTCTTTCCACTCTAACTTTTTTTTGAGTATCGGTGAGACCATGCTTTTTTTGGAATTTCAAGGCCTTAAGTCCAAGATGATCTTTCAATGTGTGCTGCATCCTTTCGAGCGAAATGTTCGCTTCACGAGCCATTTTTCTGCCGCTACGTCGCGGATTCCGAGCCAATTTGGCCTTCACCTTCCGAAAGATATCCGGCGATGTTGCAGTGCGTTTCGGTCTACCACCATGGCATTTTGCAATGTTGTCAGTATCGTTATAACGATTTATGGTGCGGCTGTGGTTTTTCAGCCAAATACAGAGCAATCACACTATTACGCTCGAATTCCATTGCGGATAACTTTTTTTCTGAATATTTCCCACTAAAATGCTTTTGTACGCTTGTAAATTGTAATTGTAAAATTAGTGTAAATTTGAGCGCTCTGTCATCATTCGTTTGACAGCAATGACAGTCTGAAGTTGGTAACACTTCGTGTCATTCACCCGGTATAAAAACGAAACGCTGTTCGTTTGGCTCATTTTTATTTTATTTATGTTCGCCATAATCCGAATAAGGTTTATGTTTAGAAAAGTGGCCCGGAAAATAGGAATATTCGGAAAAAACTGAAAGTGCGTCTTTCATAGAATTTTTGTATGAACTCGCGACCGTAACTCTCGATTGGAAAACGATAAATTGGAAATGATGAGGAAGTAACCCAATTGAACTCAATTGAATGTTTAAGGTAAAATTAAAAATCTGGAAAAACGCAGATCGGCTCGAAATCGGGACCGGTGGAGAGATTTCTTGCGAGAGGCCAGGACAGGACACCGGTTGTAGAGCCAAATATGATGATGAATATATAGTCTATGTTCACGCTGTGCATTCTAAATATTGGTGAAAGAATTTTTAAAATCGGCTAAGTAGTTCCGAAGATTACCTCCTACACGCAAACTAACATTACCTCTTTATAAAATTAGTATGGATTTACATTTTCGTAACAATATGAAATGAAAAAAATATAAAAAGAGGTATCAACCTGGCGATCTTCAGCCTGTTGATTGCTGGCCGTCTCATAGAAAGAGACGTCTTGATTATTAAAGATGTCGTCGAATCTAGCATCTGTGAATCCTCTGATTTTTATATAGCGGTGGCTTGGCTCGATTTCCTCGATTCTCAGTCCTTGCATCTCCGGTCTTGGATGTGTTTCCAACCAATCAACGAATTTCTTCGCCATTTGGAACAAGTGGTCGGTTATTGGCAGCAGACCTGCCGTGTCGTAAAGCCTATTACTCGAGACAAATTTGTTACTATTTGGCACCCTCCAGAGTCTTGTACAGATCCTTAGTACCTTCCTTTCAAATAGGGAGGACTTCTTCATCGCTGTTGGTGACACGGTGAGCCATATGGGATAGCCATAGGTTATCACTGGCCTGATGAGCTGCTTGTAGATGAGCAGCCTGGTGTTGTTGTGTTGGACAGTCCGTTTCGTCTTCCTAGAAGCGGGTGCACCAAATGAAGAGCGTAGTTAGCTTTTTTAACCGTTATATCGATGTGCTTGTTGAACTTAAGCCTCTCCGTGAAGTTGATTCCCAGGTACGTTATTTCTGACTTCGTGTTAATAATTGTGTTGTCTGGAAGAGTTATTTTTAAGCCTTTGCACCGGCTTACAACATTTCTTCTTCTTGTTCTCGTCACTGGCAAGGGACTTTTTTTTTTTTTTTTTTTTTTGGTGTCTTTTATACTAAACCCACAAATAAATTTATGTGCGCTTTTCAACCTCTCGGTCCAATTTTTCTATATTTATTTTGCTGCAAGTTATTGCTCAGCAAAAAAATCGAGTAAAAGGTAGCGAAAGTAGCACAAAGTGCACAGATCTACTACAATGTATCAAGTCAATCCGTACAGTGGAGCTATGCGAGAATACGTTTCCTAAATGCTACATTCATTCGTTAGAAAACAAAAACAAAACGTGCTGTTGGTTTTAAATCAACACTCGCTTTGGTTCGTATATTAAAAAACAGCATTAATGTAATTACAATGAAAACAAGAATTTTAGTTTTGCGGTGCATTTTTTAACAGTTTTTTAAAAAAATAAAAAAAAATAACTTTTAAGACGGCAACGCTGTTTACAAGTATCGCGAAACAGTGGGATGGTTGGTAATTAAAAAACGCAGCACTGATCACTGAGTTATCGTTGTACTCGGAAGAAGTGCGGACGCGAAGTACGTAGTGTTTTGCGTCTTTCGGTCGTGTAACGAAAGAATGAAACCGGGAAACGTACTATTGATATTATACATACATATATACCTAATAATTATATTAATATAACATAATTAAAGAAAATTAGAAAGAAGAAGAGAAAACAACAACAATAAGTTGCGTGCGGGCGTCACGCTTTACCAACCTCTTCACATCTAGAGAAAAAAAAACTATTCTTGCTTATCAGCTGTAATGAAGTGGCAATGACGATCGATGATCGCTTCCCAGTGATAAGTGAATTCGCTGCATTTAAAATCGATTAAGTGTGACGATTGTTAAAAAACATTTGTTTAAACAAAAATACGTTACATAACTCCACATGTACTGGAGAGAATTTTAAAATTTGCGATAATTCTGACTGTCAGTGTAAAAATAGCGAAATGAAGCTTTTAACTTAGCAAATGAATTTAAATTCTTATTATAAATTAGTTTAATAATTTGTTCAGCTGTGCTCTTAAGAGATTCATTGGGTGCTGGATACAAATATCCTGCTTTGAATTTACTGCACTCGCTAAGTAAGTGACTGGCTGAAAAATTTCTATTGCAAAATTGGCAATTAGATGCACGGACACTCTTTTCTGTAAATGTTTGTTCGTTTAAGTATTTGGTGAGTCCAGTACGAAGACAGATGAATATCTTGCCCTCTTGGCGTGAGCATGATGAGGGATCCAGCTGGGGCTGTACACCAACGTTGGAAATTTAGCCAGTCGATTTTTTTTATTTGTTCAATGTGTTGCTCTATTAGGCTTGCAATGTCCTTATTTTCGGAGGGATGGAAGGTGAAACTAGGCGATCTGTTCTTTGCTGTTCTGTGGCTCTGACGGCAAGCGGTTTTGCACATTATGCATTAAGCCACATTTATTTGTTCATTAGATTTGTAAGATAATTTGTTTAAAGATGCGGCGGGCAGTTTATAATTACAAAAAAAAAATAAATTCATGAAGGTGGAACTAATCCCATTACTTTTCCCATTTGTGTCAGCAAGTTTTTCTGGTCATAGTATATTTCGTTTCTCTATCTCGCATTTATTTCGGTGTTTCGACAAAGATATTTTCTACTCAAGCTGTCCTATCCTACTGGCTGTGCAGAATGTGTCCGTTTGGTCGATTTTGCCATATATAACAAGATATTTGAAACCTAAAATACGCTTCTGTGCTTGGAGTTGCTTTTGAGTTTAAAGATGAGTTGCGAGTTGTACCTAAAATGCAGGAAAATGTTTTTCTTTTAATTTTGCTGCAGTGGATAATTCTTAATGAATTCATATAACGGGTCATCCATTTTGTACTTTCAAAAGCAAACGAAAATTATAAATAATAATCGGGGCAACAGACAGTTGCAGTCCAAGGCCTGCCTAGCTTCCCGCGACCATTTGTGTTGGGCATGTATATTTTCTTATACAAATGGAAGGGACCTAAAAATTTAATGCCGAATTCGAACGGCGAATTGAGAAGCTTTCCATGACAAGTTGGTACTCTCAGACATTCGCGAGAGGTGGGACACCGTGAAAAATACTTTTGGTGTTACTGGGATCCGAACCAAGAACCTCCTGCTCAGCAGTTAGCCACGGCGCCCACGTCGTAAATAAAAAATAAATAAAGATTTTATGCATTTTTTTGTTTGTTTTAAAGTTTGGACCTTGAGGTTATGTGTGAAACACTATATTATTTAAATGACCGCCTCTAGATCAGTCTGTCGATTCTTTTGAGATAATTTGTGACCCCTTTATACACATTTCGAGTGGTATTTCGGCCATAACGAATGTTGACCTTAAGATCTCTAAAGTTTGAGGTTTATCCACACAAACACGATGTTTCGCAGTGCCGTTCAAAAAAAATTCCAATGGCAGATTTTGGCGGCCAAATCAAGTCGCCGATGCGAGAAATTCGTGTCCTGGAAACGTGTCGCGCATTAAAGCAAAAATCGCTCGGTAATTTAATTTAGTTTAAACCCATATCGCCCAAGTCAAAATCTTCAATCGCACGCCAGAAAAGGTCAGTTATTATACGACAATAGCGCTTCGCATTGATGGACACATTGAAAACAACTCAGAGAAATAAATTTATTCTCGGAGAATAACAAAAAACGCATATCTGAATTTTGACAGGTAAATTTTTTCTCAAATTACTCCGACATAATAAACGCCCAGAGTCTTGGATCATTTCCTCCAACTCAGGCCAATCCAACCCATTGTCCAATCCCATTATGAATGTTGAAGATTGGGTTTGCTAGGGATCCGGATGTCTTAACTTGGGTTATGACATTGGTCCTACCCACATAGTTGTGTCAGTTTATTTGGGATTCTGAATTATCTCATGACTTCCTAACTTTTGACATGACAACGTCTCACTGCAAGGTTTAAGGGGTTCATGTTAAAAAAGTCAAATGTTAATTTTCCACCGTTATGACACACTGTTAATAGTTTTTTCCTCTGTTATGTCACTATTTTAACAGTTGTTTCTTCTGTTATGTCACGATTTTAACAGTTTTTTCCTCTGTTATGTCACTATTTTAACAGTTTTTTCCTCTGTTATGTCACTATTTTAACAGTTCTTTCTTCTGTTATGTCACTATTTTAACAGTTTTTCCCTCAGTTATGTCACTGTTTTAATATCCACTGGGATTTGGTCATTCTCATTAGGAACTAGAATTTTTTAAACTAAGCCATTTGTCAAGCGATTCGTATGAAATTCGGTAGGTAGGACTGAGATGCGTCCAACAGATGGATAGATCTTATATTTTCTGTTTTTTCTGCCCCGCCAGACATTGTCACGCTCAAAACCCGCGGCCGTGTATCCCACACAGCCGACCATTTTTACTCTGGCTACGCTATGATAGGCGGCTTTAAAGTCTATAAACAGATCGTGTAGTGAGTTTGAATCTTTATATATTTGTCGATCTCCAGCCTTAGGGTGGAAGACGAAGATTTAACGTCATTTTATTCCTTACTATTATACAAAGATGAAAGTTTGCACTATGAATTGAATTTCAAACCTAACCTTGGAAACTACTGGACCGATTTTGATTAAGTTTTCACCATTGTACAGGAGGTTATAGGCGTCAGTTTTAGGGTCAGCGGTGATGGTCAGCGTGCGTAGAGTGGTCACTGGATGTGGGGTCAGTCAGGTTACTGCGTTGATGGTCAGTTGAGTGGGGTGGTGGGTGGTCAGTTGATTCGTGTAAAGTGTGGTGGGGGCAGCCGGGCAAGGCCGGGTATCTCAGCTAGTTCCCTATAATTATGCAAGAAGCAACATTCGCAAGAAGCAACATCATCACAGCAATAATAATTTGTTTTTGTTTTTGTTGTATGTGTACTTTGAACATTCCATATACAGATTTAGACAGTTCTGTTTAGTTTAGTTTGTTTCATGTTTGCATTCTGGAAATGTTGATGGAAAAATAAATGCGGCCTCGGCCAAAACCTTCTCTACAGAAAGCCCAACTTTTCCGCTGATACACAGATTCATCTTTAAAAAAAATCCCAAATTTTTATGTATTGGTAATCAACAAAAGGGCAAAATCCATACGCAAATTTTCTGTTTCTCACTACCTCATCTTACGTTTCTCGCTCTATGCAATATCACCAGTTAGCGCGTTTCATAAAATGCGTCTGCTTATTCTTTGTACACTGTATTCACATCCCACAATTACAGACCCGTTTGGGATTGTTTCATTGCATTATTATACGTACAGTTGGGCTTTCTCTAGAGAAGGTTTTGCCTCGGCCTGCATTTGTCGCTGTGTTGTCTTGTCCCTGGTGTGTTGGCCTTAATATTACTTTGGCAGTAGTATGGTATTATCTCCCTAATTTGTGTTCGCCGAAAACTATAAAAACGTGTGACGCTCACACAAATTACGGGTAATCACAATTGCGGCTTAATTATGTTATGACGAATTATTACTTAAACAATTTTTCATATACCCAATAAAGTTTTCTTAAAGATTTCCATTTAAAACTTTCATCGAAACGAATTGCTGACAAAGTGACAAAGTGAACCTACTCATAATTAAACGTGTCACTTGTCACGTAAAGTGTGTGATATCGTGTATATGATGTGTTGAAATATTATTTTATACATTTAATAATAAACAACATTATAACAAATTATTGTTAAATACTCGTTCATTGTTGCTCTACGATATTCGAAACTGGTATTTGGTTTTATTTTCGGTTTGTTGTGTTTTCCATAATGTGTTGCAGCTGTTTCGATTGTGACTAAGAAAGTAACGAAACGAAACCTACAACTGCTGATAAGACGGGGCAAAGAACCCTTTAAGAGCACACACAACAATAAATAGCAGGAAATTGGATTATACTGAGCAAACAATAATTAACATTTTAAGGTGAGTCGATGCATTTCTGGTTGTGTTTCTGTGTATTTCTGTAAATTTGTTTGCCGGTATTTAGCAACGTGTAACGCATTTTAAAATTTTATATGCATTTAAAATTTATCATCGTTTTGTTGTTTAATCAGCTATTTTCTGCATTTTCTAAATATTCTATACATAATGTATTCTTTGGTGTACTTCTTTTAAAATTTCAACTTTGTTGGCTGTATTAAGAGTAAAAATTCGCTTTAACGTCACGCAACGTTATTCTTCACCTGTTTAAGTCGTGTCAACGCGGCGGCAACGTAAAAGCGTCTTTAAGTACGTAATGTTTTATGATACCAGCGTCGGCGCGACGCACGTCGTCTATTGTTCATCTTGCGTACAGTTTGTGCCACAATTTCCTACAGGTACGCAGCATCAACGCGGCTACTGCTTTCTCACAATGGAGAAACGTTTTTGTTTCCTTAACATTTATTTCTTTAGGTATATTATGAACATTTTGATTTATTTGTTTTTTACAATATAAATAAGCGAATATTGCTCACTTAGGAGCATAGGGCAGAAACATAATTCCTTCATCCTCGTCGATCTTGCTCTAGTCGTTTAGTTTCTCGTCACGTTCCAGTAGTCCCCGACTCATTCAACACTGATCTCCCCTTCGTCGTGTTCCTTCTTGTGGATTCCATTCAAACGCCATTTTTGCAATGTCATCATCCGGTTTCCTCAGAGTGTGACCAATCCACCGCCACTTTCTTCGCCGTATCTCAATCGCAACTGTTTGACTAGATGTTTCGATAGTATCTGTGCTTTAAGAAAACAGTTGGGCTTTCTATAGAGAGGGTTTTGCCTCGGGGCCCGATCACTACCAAATTTTAATAGAAACCGGAACACATGTGCCCAAAGTTTCATTAAAATCGGCCTTTGGGAAGTGAGTTAAAAATTTATCGCAAGATTCCACCGCCGACAGAACGAAGGACAGAACCATGCCCGACGCAAAGTTAATATAGAGCATTTAATTAAAACATCAAACCCATAAAAATTAAAAATTTTCATGTAAATTCTCTAATCGGAGATGTGAACAAAGTTTTAAGAAAATCGGGTTAATTTTTAAAATATTTATATGGGCCCCCATCGGCCTGAGGCTCGAGGGGCTGCAAGTTTTCAATAAAATCGGGCTTGAAAGGTGGGTTAAAAAATGATTACACGATTTGGCCAGCCAGCCACAAACACAGGGGCGCGCGAAGTTAATATAGAGAATTTAAAAATAAAAGTCTTAACCAAAAGGTCTTAGCTAAGTCAGTCTTACGTTAGAACTAGCCTCTTAAGTCTTCGTAGACCACATAAAGTATTTGTGCTAAATTTAGTGTCACAAATTTAACTTTTTATGTGGTTTTTGAATCATTTGGTACACAGCTTTGGGCAGGCGATGAGAAAATGTAGACTTACTACACCACCCTTTTAAGCGATAAGGAATTGAATGAAACTGCACACTAATTTCTCGATAATAAACTACATAGCAACGTGGATGACGCCGCTGATGCAATCACAAACATCATTATTATTGTTATGAGAGACTTTACCCCTTCCAGGAATAAGTCTGTTAAACTAAAGGAAGATGGATGGTATGACTCGAGCTGTAAAGAGCCTTCTAGGATGAGAGAGGTATGTTTCGTTTTTACAAACTAACCCTTCTGAGGAGTTATCAAACGAGTCAGAAATGATTGCAATGCTCATCTTCTAGTCAAATTCGCCTACAATCAAAAATTGAGGACAAAAATACTACAATGTCCCGAAGGAAGTAAACATTTTTGGTCATTCGTGAAAAGAATCAAAAATACAGCCTCGTCGTCGATTCCAACGCTCATTTATAGTGAAATTCCAGATTTCAGGATCATATACAAGGCCAATCTGTTTGCTGCGCATTTGGCAGCTAGCTCCACGCTTGCAGACTGTTCTTTGTGCTGCTGCCTGCACCTCAGAGTATTGAACACTCTGTGGGAAAGTTATTCATTCGTACTCGTGCAGTTACTAGACTTTTAAAATATCTCAACACTCACAAATCCGCTGGGCTAGATGGTATTTCGCCATGAGTTCTGAAGAGGTGTTCCTCCAAGATGGCATTACTATTGCGTAAGCTTTTCCATCAATCCCATTCTTCTGGACTCTTTCCGAGAAGGTGGAAAACAGCCTTTACCCAGCCCATAACCAAAAAAGGCGAGCCGTCGTCTCCTTCTTCGTACCGACCCATAGCACTTACATCCATTCTTTTCAAGGTCATGGAAACGCTGATTAATTTTCAGCTCAAGAAATATCTTGAAACTAACGAAATCCTAAGTGACCGGCAGTATGGATTTCGTGGTGGGCAACTTTCTACTGGTAATTTGATGGTATATCTCACCGAACAGTGGAACCGGTCTTTGCATCAATTTGGTGAAAATAAAGCTGTTGCACTCGATATTTCCAAAGCATTTGACAGTGTTTGGCATCAAGCTCTTTTGTTCAAAATGCGTGCTTATAGAGTCGATGAAAAACTGCTTCATTGGATCAGAAGCTATCTTTTGGGCCGCTCAATTCAAGTTGTATTGGACGGTTTCAAGTCTAAAGTTCATTACTTAAATACTGACGTTCCCCAGGGCTCTGTTTTGTCCCCGACTCTCTTACTCATTTTTAAATTCTCTATATTAACTTCGCGTGCCCGTGGCTAGCTGGCTGGTGGGCAGAATCTTGTGATTTTTAACACATTTCCTAAATCCCGATGTTATTGATATTTTGCACACATGTATATTTCCGGTGACAATACTTTCTATTGAGTGTGATCCGGCCGCGGGGTCGGGGTGCTCCCATAAAAAAATTTTTCCCCCGGCATTAGATGATTTCATACTATAATGACTGTGTTCTGTTTGCGTTGTGCGCTGTGTTCTGTTGGCAGCGCTGCTTGCTTTACGATTCATGTTGTTTTGTTGTTGTGTTGCAGTGCTTCGTATGTATTTTTATATTTCAGCATTTATAGTGGAATTCAGTATACTTTTTTACATACAAAATTTGTATGGGTTGTTTTTTTATTAATGATCTTCTTATCTTATCTGTGACTTATTCTAATCCAATTCATTCTTTCGCTGACGACAGTACTCTCAGCTTCTCATATAAGTTTGATGAACGTCCCTCCACTTCTCATGTGGAACTCAAACAACTTCGTATGTTAAATTCTGACCTAGACAGCATAATAATATGGGGAGAAAACCATCGAGTAGAATTTAACGCTTCCAAAACCCAATGCTGTCTCCTGTCGTCTAAGCGAATCCTAAATCCCATTCCATTAACCATGAATGGCACTTGCATCGAGGAAACTGAAAATCTCGCAATTCTCGGTATGTGCGTTAACGACAAGCTTCATTGGAATGACCACATTTTTACCGTCGCCAAAAATGCTCCGAAATGTTTAGGTTGTCTAGCCCGTTGCAAGAAATATTTCACTCCCTCTGATCTGGCTACTATATACAAGGCTTTTATTCGCCCTAAACTTGAGTACAATTGCCAAATATGGTCTGGTGCGCCTAAAACTACTTTACATCAGCTAGGAAGAATACAAAACCGCGCGATAAAACTTATCGGTGACGCAAATATAGCGAAATCAATAGATTCGCTTGAACACCGCAGGAACGTTTCCTGCTTGTCAGTGTTTTATCGCTTCTTCTACCAGCGATGCTCAACAGAACTAGCCAGCTGCATGCCACCTCTCCTTGAAATCAACCGAATCAATTCAGCTCGTGACGCTCTTAATGCTCATCAGTTTACCCTTAAACCCATCTTTTGACGTACAGTTAAGTTCAGGGATTCGTTCTTCAGCTGTATGTATGTGGAATGCTCTGCCAAGCTCTGTCTTCCCACATCACTATTATCCTGAATGTCTGTGGATCACAAGCCAATAGATATATCCTCTTTTCTCTTTCATTTCCTTAACGCCAACTCTGTGCCAGGCATATAGCCGAGCATTATAAGGGTACGAGCCACTTTAAGTGTGCGCGAATTATAAAAAAAACTATGCTGACTTATACGCACATATACGTATATAATGTTATAAGCTAAAGAAACTTTTACTGAAAGCAACAACAAAACAAATCTTAGTTCTTTTTCACGACAATAAAACCATTTGCACATACGATTACTAAAAAATCAAACAAGTAGCCTTAAGTGCAATAAAAATTATTGTCATTTTGTGTTTTGTTAGCTGTTAACCTTTGACAGTGGAAGTCGTGCACTGCCAAGGCAGACAAACCCACACTTTCGGTTTTGAGAGAGTCGAGACTCTAGATTTATATGACACTTGCGGCTATCGCAGATCAAATGAATTGTTACTTATGTGTGGTTCACTTGAGTTTTTACAAATAAAAATTTTCAAATGCCCTCCTACTCAAGCCCGACTATTGACTTACATACTAAATGTAGTGATTGTGGTGGTGGCCGCACGAACAGATGCGGGTGAACAGTGCACAGCGTGTGGGTGCGCATTTTTATACGAGTTCTGGAAGCCGACTTAATTGTGCTGACATAATACGACCTAAAACCACTCGACGGTGTAATTCTTTATCGTTAAAGCACCCACATACTCCGTGTTTATAAATTTTGAACTTCACTCTTTAACATCAAAGCCAGTGCTTGGCGTGTGACCAAAATTACGAGGTCACTTACAGTTAGATGTTTGTTAGCTGTCCTTGAAATGTGCCTATCGAAGTTGACGAAATGTTTATGCGTAGGAAATAAAAGTGCTCCTTAGGACAGTTGTGCAAGTAGTAAATAAGGAAAATCTTGATCACCTGACATAGTTAAATTTTTTTGACGTGTAACGTCTTTATTTGAGGTTGTGGGAGTTGACCAAAAAAAGCAATGGAACTTGCTCAACGATATACTAGGAACAACAATAACAACAATATTAATTGCATTTTTGGAGAGAATAATACTATGCTTACAGATAGCGTTGAGATTGGCAACCAATTTAATCGATACTTCGCGAATATAGGTAGGATTTTGAACACATCAATTAGTTCTAGTAATTGCATAAATTACTTAAATGGTGAACAATATATGATTCAAACTTTTTCCTTTTTCCCTACTGATAATTATGAAATCTGTTCTATTATATCTACACTCAAAAATAAAGTCACATCTGATAGTGATGTCATAAGTTCGCTTGTGATCAAGAAATTTAGTTACATTTTATGTTTTCCATTGGCCCATATCTTTAATAACACTTTTATTCCGGGTCAATTGCCATTAGCTCTTACCAAAGCTATAGTAATCCCATTGTTTAAAGGTGGCGATGCCAATTTGAGTTTTAACTATCGACCTATATCATTGCTATCTGTTTTTTTCGAAAATTCTAGAGAAGTATGTTAAAGCTCGTGTTCTGTCTTATTTAGATAAAATAAATTTTATTTCTAAACATCAGTATGGATTTCGAGAAGGACTGAGTGCCGAAAATGTATTAATGGAATTACTCACTACTATTTTCAATAATTTAAAAGATTTATTAATTAATAAATTGGGTTCAATCGGAATACGGGGAGTAACTAATCACTGGTTTCGATGTTATTTAGAAAACAGTAATTAACACAAATGACAACTTGAATAGCATTGAACACGTTCAATGTGGTGTGCCTCAATGCTCAGTACTACGGCCTCTACCGTTCCTAATTTATAGTAAAAATTTACTTAAACTTAATCTCTATGCTGAGAAAGTATCGTTTGCAGATGACTTGGCACTGATATATAGTGATAGTAGTAGTTTTAGTTTATCTGTAAAACTTACCCATGATTTGAAAGTTTTGTGTGCTTGGTTTGATCACCAATATATGATCGTTAGTGATAAATCTAAGATAATGCTGTTCCAAAATTCAAATAATGTACCTGATAGTAATGCCAATTACATATATTTACATGCAATAACATGTCGAACTAATTCTAACATTAAATACACTGATAATAAGTGCACAAGCTCATGTCTTAAAATGGGTATATGTCGATTCTTTCAAATATTTAGGAATAACGTTAGACAAAAACTTAAATTTTAGAACTTATTGATCAGGAAGAATCATTGGACCATAATTCCATGGCAATAAAAAAGTGGCTTAAAGGTCACTAGCGAACGATACCGTGACATGATTGAAAACTCTTTGATGCCAGAACTGAATACATTGGGCTTGATTAACATGTTGTTCTAACAAAACTGTGACACATCTTATACAGCCAGAATTACAATGGATTTACTGCGAGACCTCTTTCCACAAAAAGCTATCTCAAGAAATGGTGATCTTGATTGGCCTTCAAGCGATTTGACTGCCCTGGACTTTTTTTTTGTGGGGATACCTGAAGATCAAGGTTAATGCAAGCAAACCAGAAACCCCTGAGTAACTCAAACAGAATTTATGAAGTTAATGAATTACCGGGTGAAATGTGTCAAAATGTAATGAAAAATGTGTTAGAGGGTCTGCAATTGTGAGTCTAACAGAGGCGGACATTTATCAGATATTGTATTCTATACGTTATTGCTAACATTAAAAAAAAAAACAATTTATTAACATTAGATCCATTCTCTCTTTCATTCAACCAACATTTACAACCAAACAAAATAAAGGGTGGTCAATTTAGAGGTATCGGATTTTAAATTGAAATAAAACAACAAAAATTCAAATTGATTGGGCAATCTTAAGTATTTTTCTTTAGAACCATTCATGACATATATTTTTTGAAGATAATCCCTTTCAAATGTTGGCCGCAACTGCGCCATAATTCGGCCATCCGTAAACACCAATTTTGAATGACTCGGTCGGTATCTCGCGAATAACTTGAGTAATGTTGGCTTCCAATGCCTTTATCCACAAAACATTTAGACTTTAGATACCCCCACAAAAAAAAGTCCAAAGGTGTGGTGATATCACACGATCTTGGTGGCCAATCCACCGGTCCGAAACGAGAGATCAATTGCTTACATAAACGAGGACGCAGTAAATCCATTGTATCACGGGCTGTATGGGATTCAGCGCCGTCTTGTTGGAACCAAATTCCGTGGAGATCACGGGCTTTAATTTCCGGTATCAAAAAGTCGTTTATCATGGCGCGATAGCGTTCGCCATTCACTGTTACATTGGCGCCAGCCTCGTCTTTGAAGAAATATGGGCCGATGATTTCTCCAGCCCCTTAGGCCGCACCAAACGGTAGTTTTCAATGGATGTAATGGCAGTTCGTGAATGGCTTGGGGTTGCTCTTACGCCCAAATACGGCAAATTTGCCTATTGACGAAGCCATTAAGCCAAAAATGTGCCTCATCGCTGAACAAAATTCGTGTCCCAAAATACGCATCTTCAGCGAGATTTTCAAGAGCCCAACGACTGAAAGTATGAAGCTTTGGAAGTTCGGCCGGCTTCAATTCTTGGACTAGCTGTATTTTATACGCTCTCTAACCAAGATCTCTGCGTAAAATCGCCCAATTAGTGCCATAAGATAGGCTAAGCTGTTGAGAACGGCGCCGAATCGATTCTTCCGGGTTTTCGGCAAAACGCTCAATTACAGCCGCAATATTCTCTTCATTTCGGGCTGTACGTGGTCTAATCGGTCGAGTATCATCCAATAATGTAAAAGTTTGCCGATGGAATGCCGAATAGTGCGTTCTGTAGGACGATTATGTACACCATAAGTTGGCCTGAGAGCGCGATAAACACTTTTCACAGAGCGTCGATTTTCGTAATACAATTGTACGAGATTTATAATCGTTGTTGAGGCGTTGGTCTTTCCATGATGAAATGTCAATGAATACTGAATAAAATTATGTATTTAGTTTGACAGTAGTCAAGCGTGACATGACAAAAGAAGCCTATTGGAAAAAGTACCTCCAATCTGATCCCCCTTTAGTATACCTTCCCGGCGGATAACGTGTATTATTTGCAAAAACAAAATCTAAGATAATTAGCAAAGAAATTCTAAGAATGGCTGTTACTTTTCATGTGTCGCGGAGTGTACTTTTTTGTTTCTCTATTGCTGTCAGGGGTTTCCCATGTTTTTCCTGGTCCCTCGTCTTGCGACCGATTCTCAAATTTTTTCTTCTTCTTCTCTTGGACTATTAAGTCGCTAGATCGCTAACTTCTGCAATTGCAAAAGGGAAGTTACAGTTACCCAATGCATTAACAAAATAAATTTATCAGTAGACTTAAAAAGCGGTTTGGCAAACTTCAATAGTAGTTCTATTTATTGTGTTTCCTTAGTCATCTTAGAAGGGCCTCAGCCTCCGACCGCGCTAATAGTTGTTAATAGTGGCTTGATAGGTGTAGTCTATATTAAATACCTTAATACTTTATACTTTATAGCAACTATCTCTGCTGTAATACTTTGTACAGAAAGTCGACTTTGTCGTGAATGGAAAAATTACCTGGAAAAAGTGGTCCATACATATGTATACTTGAATGGTTTCGATATATGTATATTCATTTTAAATTCTTCTTGGCACTGTCGATCAGAGCAATGAACAATATACCACACTCGTAAATAATGCTAGAAAGCTGATTGAGTAAAAACCGTAAATAATGGGATACGAGTATTTTGCTTAGTACATAATAGAAAAATAGAAAAAAAAAATTCTTATTTATGTTCGCATAGAAATTAATGGGCATTATTTCTGGCTATGACAACTGGACATGCGCAAAACGATAAAAAAAAACCTTCAAATTCCAAAGATATAAAATGTAATTAAGCTGGAACTATAGAACTGCGTATTCATAGTGCGCCTGGAGTCTTAAGTGTGGACTTAAGTTTCTCTGCACGTCCGTAAATGTCCGGTCATGTGTCTTGTCGTCGTCGTCATTTAGCCAGCCAGCCAGCCAGCCGACCACAAATCGTTGTTGGTTACATTTCAGACGTTGCCAATACATACTAAAGTGTTACAATTCAGGACTTGCGGCTGCGCATATCTTGCGTTCATGCGTGCGTGACATCAGAATTGCATTCACTTAAGTGCGACTACTTATACATACTTATACATCATTTGGTCAACGCATTGCATTACACGATACGCATTACACATTGCCATGCTGATACGACGGACGCATAGAGAGTATATTAAGGCGGTCAGTGAGGTGCGAACGACCACAAGTAACCAAATGTTGGTAATTATACATTTATGACCACTCGCATTATAATTTGCAATTTTTTTTGCCTTAAAAATACGATAAGACGATAGCATAAACTCGCTCACGCATGCAATTAGGTCGGCGGTGATAGTTGTTGACTTGATTTTGCGTGAGTAAACTTTTAAGTCCTCAGCACGATTTCTGCAAGATACGTTATCTTCAAGATGCACTGATGGACAAAGTTTCATTATGAATCAAGGTAAAATAATTTCACTAAGTGCTTTGCTTTAATATCATTCCGTTTAGTGTGTATAAAAAAAAAGACGAACCGAAACTGTAATTGAGATTTTGAGATCCGTAATATGCTTGAAGAAAGTAAGATGCGAATAGAAGAAAAGAAATTGAGTGTTTGATTGAATGATTCATTTACAAAATTGATGTATTGATTGATTGATTGATTGACTGATAAGTTGATTGAGTGATATAAAGCCCAACTTTAAGCTGGGACATAGACTATTACGGGAAAGTATACCTCGTTGACTTGCCGTCATTGAAGTTTGCCAAAGTTGGTGAAATAGATAGAGAACGAGAAAGAAAGAGAGACAAATAATTAGCTTTAGAGTTCCTAGCCGATATTTCACATTTTTCTTTGGCGCTATCATTTTTTAAGGTGGGTCAGTTTAATAAAAAAAAAATATGGAAAAAAAAGAAAAGGTACTTTTCTTTCGCTAACCTAACTCTCTTCAATCCCCAAGTTCTTCGAAAGCATTGTTTACGACTCCCTGTATTTTCACTGCAAATCCATCTTTTCCCCACAACAGCACGGTTTCTTAACGGGTAAGTCCACTACGACTAACCTTACCGAATTCGTGTCAAAAACACTACAAGCATTAGAGAACGGTAAGGAAGTGGATGTCATTACCACCGACTACAGGAAGGCTTTTGATAAATTATGTCACCAAATTATTTACCTTAAACTTTAAGCCCTCGGTTTTTTACACTTTTTCATTTCATGGCTAAAATCTTACCATGAGAAGCGCCAGTACAAGGTTCTCTTCAGATTTTCAGTCTCTGAACCCATTAACGCTACTTCACGTGTTCCTTAAGGCAGCTATCTCGGTCCACTGATCTTTTTTTTTAACAATAAACGATGTTGGTCACATTATAAACGACTCAGATCTGTCTATTTACGCGGATGACATGAAAATAATCAAGATTATATCTACCTTCACCGATTCTCTGTTACTTCAAAACGACCCAAATTCATTCTACACCTGGTGCAATAAAAACTTTTTAGAACTTAATGTTGCTAAATGTCAATCCATTACCTTCTCCCGCAAACGACTTCAACCTACCCCCAGAACCTATTATTTTCGGCACGAACCTGTTCACTCAGTCTCTTCTATTTACGATCAGGGAGCTAAACTTCCGTTCCCACATTGATCAAATTATACATAAGGCAAATTCTTCTCTCGGTTTCATAAAACGATGGTCCAAAGCATTTTTGATCCCTTATGTTACAAAATCCCTTTACATTACATTTGTCAGACCCCAGCTTGAATATGCCAGCCAAGTCTGGTCACCATTTCACGACATCCACTTCCTTAGAATTGAAGCTGTGCAGCGCAGGTTTATCCGTTTTGCCTTACGCGATCTCCCATTGGCCGACAACTATATCTTACCGCCCTTCGAAAATCGGATAAAATTAATTTACATGCAAAACCTTAAAAAATATCGCGAAGTCGCTGAGATACTCTTCGTGCGCCAATTATTAACTGGAACGGTCGACTCCCCCACACTATTGGAAATTAATTCCCTTCACACTAACCCCCGTAACTTAGGTCGGTCTGTACCGCTCTTTTGTCTCCCTCACCACCGCACCAACTACGGCCATTTTGAACCAATCTCCAGAATGTTGCGTCTGGCCAACAATGCACAAAATATCCTTGACTTTCATTCCGGTATATCCTCCCTTAAAAGCTCTCTCTATACCTCCTCTTGACCTCTCTCTCTTGTAAGTAGTATTTAAAAAGTAGTTAGTTAATTAAAGAAAACAGTAGGCCCATAGGCCCGGTTACATAAAAAAAAATTAATAAATGTTTTAATTAGGTTAAGTTAAGTTTAATTTTCTACGCTTGTATTAAGCAAATATAATAAATAATAAATATACAAGAGACAAAACACGCTTGAACTCAGAAGCAACTGATCCGATATTCAACCGTAGGCTGGCGATGAAAGAATGTCTTGAGTTTCCAAAACTCATTAGGCCATTTGACTTTAAGGTTGCTCTAAGGATAAGACAGCGGGCGTAGCAGTATGTATTTACTCGTATATACGGTCGTATATACGGTTGTGAGTTTATAGTGCTCAGCATAAAAGTAGCCCGAACTTTTAGCAGCGTTTGAGTGAAAAGCCGTGCGGATATTTTGGCGCCGTTTATAGGAAGGAACGAATTCGGAGACTCTATTAGGCACATTACATGGTCATTTATAATGTCATTACATTGTCATGATGATATTAATAATGATCATATATCGAGCAGGCGGCACGAAATCTGCGGCTGCACATAAATGAGAGCAAAACAAAGTGCATGGTGGCCACGTCTGTGAGCGGAAGATCCAACATTGGTCCCTCAATTCAAATAGTGGAGCGCGAATTTGAAGTAGTGCAATCCTTTAACTATCTCGGGTCAACTATAGCAGCCGATAAGAGCATGGAACCAGAAATACGCGCACGGTTGCTTAAAGCCAACAAAGCCTACTATAGCCTGTTAAAACTCTTCAAATCCAGGAATTTAACCATAACATCCAAGCTGCTAGCGTATAAGACAATTGTCATACTGCAGTACTTACATATGGATCCGAGAGCTGTGTGCTTTCCAAAAAGCATTTTCTGACCTCTTAGCCGCGTTCAAGAGAAAAGTCTTACAGTGTATTGTTCACCTCGTATGTGATGAAGAACAACTCCGGAGACTCTATATTGTTGAGATCCACGAGCGTTATCCTGATGTCGACATCGTGAAGAGAATAAAGCTCGGTAGGCTGCGGTGGGCAGGACACTTTGCTCACATTAGGGAAGATTGGTCTGCTCGAAAAGTCCTTTGCGGTAGGATTTATGGAATACGACAATGAGGCCGACAATGGCGTAGACCAAGACGCCCAGAGTTTAGGGATGCCAAACTGGATGACATCGGCTCGAAACCGGGACCGGTGGAGATATTTTTTGCGGTAGGCCAGTACCGGACCTGGTTTTTAGAGCCAAATATGATGATGATGATGATCCGGTGTTTGTAGGCGTTATAGGTCAGAGTTTAGTGCGTTGAACTACTGAGCAGGAGATTCGAGAATCGATTCCCAGAAAACACCAAAAAGCTTTTTTTAAGTCCCACCTCTTGCTAATATCTGAAAAACTTCCAAGAGAAAAAATTGTAATAAAAAAGCTTTTCAATTCGTCTTTCGGATATGGCCTTAAATTTTAGAATCCTTCCATTTGTGTGCAAAAAACGCACAAAACGAATGGGCGCTAGAAGCAAGCCAATGATCTGTTGCTAAGCAATATAATGCTTCGGTGATTTTTTTTTTCGAATGGCACACCTTTGAATGGCTGCGGATTATATTACTGCGGGAACACAGAACTCGGTATTCATGGAGGGCGGAATGCAAATGGCTATTTCTCTTTAGTTACGTTGATGGAAAAACTGGTAAAACAGTGACAAACCGGATACTCATTCAAGTGAATCAACATTTTAATATTTTTGTTACCTTTAAGCTTTTTCGTACGATACTGTATTCTGTCATGCAGATGTAAAGTGGTCTTAGGTGCACCACTCCTAACTAATGAATGCAGCGAACGCCACCTTTTATACTCATTGAAAAGCTTCCAGAAACGTCCAATCTTATAGACAGAAATATCGAGAAAAGACCAGTATTTGACCAGCGAATTGAGAAGTTTTCCGTGACAAGGTATTGGTATTACTCTCGGAACGTTTGTCACCCATTCGCGAGAGGTGGGACACCATGAAAAATACTTTTGGTTTTGCTGGGATTCGAACCTGAACCTCCTGCGCAGCAGCCATGTGCATTACCACTGAGCCACGGCGCCCACATTAACATTACCCCCACCTTAATTATGTTCGTCCCGAACAGATTCAGCAGTTCCTCTGTTGTTGTACCCTGCCAATTTGTCAATGTGAACAACTTTCATTTTACATCTGTGGTTTGATTGAATCTAATATACTGCGTCGTTGTTCCTCTTGTAGGGATTTCCCCAACTTTTCTGTGGTTTCTGTAATTTCCCTTGTCTTGTCTTGGAATTGTATAGCCATACGAAATCTCCTTTCCGAAATTTTTCATAGGTCGCACGCAGGTGATTCCGTGTTTTCATTCCTTCATTACCATTCACGACGTTGTTCCTTACTGTTTTATGGACATTATGATTTCCGTTGGTCTTCGATCGCAATCCCTTCCATCTTGCCCACCTATTGGCGCTACAACTTTGTATCGAAGCTTTTTCCCTCTAGCTGTTTGTTGCAGTTCTCTTCTTGTAGCATATTTTTGACACGTTCGGCACCAGCTTTCAACCTCTCTGCGGCAATCGACCCAAAAAATGAACTTCTTACTTTATCCAGTGTCCTCTTAATTCCCAAATGTTCGCCCGATGTTTCACTGTTCAGACCCAGTATGCAGTCATCTTCTACACGTGCAACAATAAACCAATGTCGAAACCTTAATCTTCCAAACACGACTACAAGGAAACGTTTACCCTTAACTGCTGCAGCTTTACCTGTAGCTGTCCTCAACTTGTAGTGATGCAGTTTCTTGACTTGCTCTCCAGCCACCATTTCAGGACTCAGGATTGATCTGGAAGATCCTGTATCTAAAAGAAAATCGCAAGCTATTCTCTCCAATACTCCATTAACAACCAGACTGTTGCAATCCATTCCAAGATACTCATATGCATCTTCAAAAAATAAACTACATGTACAATCATGTTCCTACACACAAACCGGACAAACAGCACAAACCGGTTTGACTACATTTTTGACCAGTACATAACGGTTTAAACTTACAGTCGGCTACATTTAGAATAATCTTATTAATTTTACAGCCTATAAGTATACTTTTGTAAGTGCCTATTTTTGTACGAGTATGTACATTGCGATTTATATTGGGATGCAAAATCCATTATCTGCGCTACCAACTACTTTTCAAATTAGATGCTACCTAAATTTTATGGTGTACCGCAGTTAAAATATAGGCATTTTGACAGCAACACTTCTTTCTGGTACATCAAGACCTGCCTCTGTCAAAGGGATTTTAAGGATTTGCTTATTCTGATGCACTCTCCTGAAGAAAAACCAATTAAGTCCAAGTTTCGAAAGTATGTCAGATATCATCTATAGTCATAAGCAAGTCTCTCTCCTTCAAATTTATAGACAAAAATTTGTTAGATGAGACCAAAAAATAAATTTTTGCATAACGGCAAAACAACAGCGCAGCAATAAGCCAACTTGTTTAAGCCGCTAATTGAGTTGTTCGCAGCGTTGCGTTGGAAAATCCTTATGCGCAAGCATAGAATACAAATTCTTTCTGCTTATCGGGGTAATGTATCCAAATGAAGCATCCAAATTGGTAAAGTTTGTGGCGAAAAAAAAATAAATTACTTACAAAAACACAACTTAAAGCAACTAATCATTGGATAAAACAACTGATGCATGCCTTTGATTGGTAATTTGAATTGGCTGGCTGGCAACAGGTTGTTCAAGCACAGCACACGAATCACAACCAGCAGAGAGGCCTCTAAGTTGGGTTTAACATTAAAAAGCAAAAAAGCCACAACCAAACACACACACACACACAGAAACCGCAACTTAACACCTTTTTCAGTGCAAGTGAAATCGCTTGCAGTTGTTGCAGAACGCATGCAGCATGCAACAAATCGCAAATTGCAATCATTTCGGTTCATCAGGTGCAAATTTATTTATGTGATGCCAATTTCTGTTGAATCAGCTAATTTGTATGCGACACGGTAACGTCGATGTGTATGCGAAATACTTGATAACTTTCGATTGGTAGTGACGCTCACTTGGCCTATGGAATGCCTTTTAATTAGTTGGCTTAAAAGTTTTCTAAATACACAACAAGAGCATAAGGTTAACCAAAAAAAAAAAAAAAAATTAAGTCAAGTATATTTGAAAGAGTAACTTTATTTTATTGCTTCACTGATGTCGATAATGCAACCCTAATAGGTCTTTTGTTAAATAAATATTATAATTACGTGCATACTGCATACATGATGGTGAATTAAAATTATTTCTTGAAAATCAGCAAAAGACATAATGTTTTTAATAATTCGCGCACGCGTAAAGGGGTTCGCACCCTTATAATGCACGACTATATGCGTGGCACAGCGTGGGCGTTAAGGAAAAGGAGAAGAAAAGAAGAGATGTCTATGAGCTTGTGCTTTGAATGCCTGTGGATCATAGAGATGTAGAAAGACAGAGTTTGGCAGAGCATTCCACATATGTGTTGTACAGCTGAAGAACGAATCTCTGAACTAAACTGTACGTCCGAAGATCGGCTTAAGGGTAAACTGATGAGCATTTAAAGCGGCACGAGTATTGCTGTTGAATTCAAGTAGAAGTGGCATGCAATTGGCTTATTCCCTTGAGCATCGCTGGTGAAAGAAACGATAAAACAGTGACAAGCCGGAAACGTTCCTGCGGTGTTCAAGCGAATCGCTATATTTTCGTCACCGATAAGTTTTATCGCACGGTTTGGTATTCTATCTAGCTGATGCAAGGTAGTTTTAGGCGCACCAGACCATTAATGACAATATTATTGCGAGCCCGAAAGGCGAAGCTTATATTCAGAGGACATGAACAATTTTCAACGAACGTGTGTACGTTTGTAACGTTTGTACGTTTGACTTGTTTTAAAACAAATACTCGGCTTGCGATGGCGTAATTTTTTTATTCATAGGGGTTACTACCTCTGAGAAAACAGAAAAAAAAATACTCAATCTAGGCATCGCTATCGATTTTTTTAAGCCTGAATCTATTTTAGAAGACGCTTATTTCTGAATGACCTATCGTTTATGAATGAAAGACCTACATTAAACGTTCCATACTATTAGGCTTCTAAGACAAATTTCGTTCAGCGATGAACATGAGCAGGACAGTGCGTCACTGGCAATGTCATCGGTACAGAGCAATGATTAACGAGGTTTTGGTGCCAAAACTTGACATTGATGCAGCTAACTTTTGGCTTTAAACGGATGGATGGCACGTGCCATACCTCGAACGCAACAATTCGCCCTCAACATCGTGTAATTTGACCCCACCTGCCAAATCTGGTATTCATGATGTCATTGGTCTTTGTCGATAAACCAACAACAGTTGTCGCTTTTTGAAGCCAACATTCAGCCGGTGATTCGTGAAATACGGCCCCAAATATTCGAAAGATTAGTCGAAAATTGTCCCTCCAAGATTGGCGATCGTGAGTGCTATGTTTTATCATATACACCAACCGGATACAAAACATGGTGAGTGAATTTATTTTTCTATGACGGCTAACTTCAACCGCTACATTCGTTATTGCCGTCACACTGACGTCACCAATGCATTCAGTTACCTTTTAGTTGCGCCTAAAGAAGCTTCACTTCAAAAACCTGTCGAAACACTTTTCTCTGCTCACTCTGCTCGATACTCATTATGTGTTCAAAGCAAATCTGTACCAAGGATTGAGCTAAGTAACTTCAAGTGAACCTCTGGATATTCTGATTTGTAGTTTAATTCAGCTGCATATCCATAGAACAGATAAAACACATAAGGGCTGACCTAACACCTAGTGATTATTACCTGTTCCCAAATTTAAAAAAAATATTAACGTGGAAAGCATTGAGAACTTAGAATTTAATGTTAGGAAACAAACACTTAGAAGGTAAACGGGGAAACTGCTTTTTATGTTCTCTATCTTAACTTCACGTGCACATGGCTGGCTGGCTGGCGGGCAGAATCTTGTGATCAATTTTTAACACACTTCCTAGAGTCCGATTTTAATCAAATTTGGCACCCAGGTGTCTTTGCCATGACAATACTTTCTATTAAAATTTTGGGCACGTCGGGCCCCGGGGTCGGGGGGCATCCATACAAGTTCTTTACAAAATTAACCCAATTTTCTTCAAACTTTATATTCATGTGTATCTCCGATGGACAACACTTTTTGTAAAAATTTGGAAGTGAAATGGCCCCGGGGTTGGTGGGCTCACTAACAAAAAATTTAAAAAATTTACCCGATTTTATTCAAACTGCACATTGTGTATTCCCGATTAGAGAATTTACACGAAAAATTTTAATTTTTATGGGTTGTTTTTTTTTTAGTTTTGTAATAGTGGGCCGCAGTGCAAGTGCAGATGCAGAATTTATTAACTTTTCGATACTATTGTCTATTGACACGTTTTCGGAAAATTCTACAGTGGGCACTTTCAGACGAGAGATGAGAGTTCCAGTTTTTTGTTGCAAACCCTTCTCTGATAAGAAAATCCTACTGATTGTATCTCTGGTTCGGGCATTTACTTATAAGGTGGCCGACACCGATAACTGTGTTGTTTCAGCAAGTAAACATTTTCTCAGCAAATTAGATTTTTCTACGACAATAATGCCAAAACTCTTCTCTCCGAATGTTCCCATCGATTTAATTTTCGTCTTTGAGAAACTAAACAAACTGCTCAGTAGCGCTAGTTTCGGCTTTATCAGTATACTAATTATCACTGTCACTTACTCGCTCATACACATCATTCTGATATCAAATGTTGAAATTCTCAAAACTTGAAAAATTATCAGAAAACTAATTGAATGATAGTGGTTCTCAAACATTAGACTCTAAAACTTTTAACAGAGACATAAACTACAATGGCAGCAACTCCATTAATTTCGTTATATTTGTATATCGGAGTGCTTTTACACACGTCTTTGATAATTCTCAAGCTTCTATTGTCATGTTGTTCTTTTCCAAAATCTTCAAACAATCGTTCCCACTTGTACCTCAAAGAACCCTTTTATCATTTCCGTCGGTGGCGTCCTTCTCTGACGCCACCTACGATGATCATTCGATTCATAATTCATAGTGATCGGCTTCATGTGAAAAATTATTTTTTTTACCTTAATTTAGTCTTACGAGTCACTACACATTAAGTTGTGTGTTAGGTAACTAACTCACTGCACCAAGCGCTGTGCTATGTGCGCTTAACGTTCTGGATGCACAATCCCAGCACGTAGTTCTTTGGGAAACGTGTTATGACTACTAATATATCGATCACTGGGAGCACCAATTAAAGATATCTTGCTGTGTGGCAGTGCTTCTAAGCAGTTCTCCTTTGATTCTACATACTGTGCAGTGCAGCCCAGGGCGACATACAAGGAAACCTCACGCAGCTCAGGGAATATCATTAAAAATGTCCGCAAAAGTGAATAATCTACTACTTGGCGACATCAACTGCCGAGAGTCGATTTTTCAATCAGATCAATTGCTCTCCTAAGGGAATACATGTTCGTTCGTTTGCCGGGATGTGGTTGTCATGTGAAAATGTGAATGACAGACGGACAGAGTCAGCAGCATCGGCATATCAGCAAGAAAGACAAACAGACATTACAGTTCGGCGCGCTCAAATAAAGCCGACTTTTTAATAAGCAAAGAAGAAGTTGAAGCTGCTGGTATCATAGCTACACGAGTACGTAGTACGAGCGCAATTCGGAATTATGTATTCCATTTGCTCTGCCTTGAGTTGATTTTGTGAAATGGCTGTTTTTTCCCCAACTTATTACCAACATTAGAAATCCATTAGCACATTGAGCACGGTTGTAACGACTCGGCTATTTATTATAATGTTAACGCCAAAACTCCATTAAAATAATATATGTTATACATTGTTTTTCTCTATGCAATAAACAATAAAAAAAAAGTTAAGTCGACGGACCCATTACAAGTTTTATAAAAAAAATACCCGATTTTCTCCAAATGGCACCCATACAAATGTTATAAAAAATTACTCGATTTTCTTCAAATTTTATACGCATGTGTATCTCTGATGGACAACACTTTTTATAAAAATTTGGAAGTGGCCCCAGGTTCTCATATAATTTTTTAAAAATTGACCCGATTTTCTTCAAATTTTATACACATGTGTATTTGCGATGGACAAAACTTTTTGTACAATTTTTTGAGTACCCGGGCCCCGGGTTCAGGGGAGAAACAATCCTCTATAATTAATCATAACATCCAAGCTGCTCGTATATAAGACAATGGTCATACCAGTACTTGAAGAGAATTAAGCTTTGTAGGCTCCGGTGGGCAGGACACCTGGCTCGTATGAGCGAAGAGGATCTTGCTCGGAAATAAAGTCCTTTGCGATAGGATTTATGGAACACGACAGCAAGGCCGGCCAAGCATACGCTGGAAGGATGGCGTAGACCAGGACCCCCAGACTTTAGGCATGCCAAACTGGACTCGATGCCGAACAAACTGGTTTCCGCACTGGATCCTCCTGTGTAGACCACATAAACACCCTGCGGATCATTATTGAACAGTGTGTGGAATACCGGTCACCACTGCACCTGCTGTTCATCGATTTTGAGAAGGCGTTTGACAGTTTCAACAGACAGTTTATCTGGCTCGCCTTGCGCAGGATAGCTATACCCAATAAACTAATAGCTATTATAAAAGCAACCTATGATGGCTATAAATGTCATGTGCTGCATAGAGGAAAGCTGTCAGAGGAATTATAGATCCTAACTGGGGTACGGCAAGGTTGCAATCTATCGCCTATACTCTTTTTGTTGGTGATTAGCTCTGTGCTTCGCGCAGCTTTATCTACTGGAATCGGAGGAATTCGTTGGACTCTTACATCTCAACTCAAACATCTGCACTACGCTTTTTGTTTACTCTTACACAGGACTATGGAATTGCACCAGATGACAACAAATGTGGAAAGGGAGGCAAATGTTGCGGGTTTAAAGATTAATACTGCCAAAAGCAAAATCATCAAACCTTGGCGCTAACTCAGTAACTCAAGTTAACATTGCTGGACAATCGGTAGAAAAAGTAGAGAGTTTTCAATATCTTGAGAGTACTGTCTCGACCGAAGGTGGAACCGAACAGGACATTGCCAACCGAATCGGCAAAGCCAAATCAGTGTTTGGAATGATGTCCATGATATGGCAAAGCAATGCTATCAGCTTAATCAACAAGCTGCGACTGTTCCGTTCAAATGTTGAATCTGTGCTGTTGTATGGGATGTTGAATGTATGTTACGGAACATCTTAAGGGTTTTCTGGCCTAACCGTATCTCTAACGAACATCTTTACCAGAGAACGGGTCAGGAACCAATAGGCACAACCATCCAACGACAGTGGCAGTTGATTGGTCATACGCTCCGGAAAGGCGACAGTTCCATAGCAAACTACGCAATGCAATGGAATCCGTTATCTCAGGATGGTAGAAGAACGGGTCGTCCGAGAAATACATGGCGCAGAACAGTCGAGGAGGAGTCACGGCAATTGGGGAAAAGTTGAAGAGAGCTGAAGCTCATTGCCAGGAACCGCACGCGATGGGGCGTAGTGTGTACTAGAGGCCCTAGGACCCACAAGGGGATATAGGACATAAGTAAACTGGATGACATCGGCTCGAAATCGGGACCGGTAGAGAGACCTAAAGCTCTACTTTAATATCTTTATAAAAATAAATAAATACAATTTATAATTACTGATGGACATATAAAAAAAGTAAAATATAATGAGAACAAACTAGATAATTTATACATCACACACACACACACACACACACACACACACACACACATGTAAATATTGGGTGACTGACACGAAGTGTTACCAAAACAAAACGCCACAGAATTTTTATTTTTTGACGAATTGTTGTAAATCAAAGTAAAAAATGTTCACAAGTATTTTCGAATTGCATCAGCAGTTTTCGATTGGGCCACCATTAGCCGCGATTATGGCCTTCAAACGGCCGACAAAGCTATTGCAAATCGCCACTTTCGTGCAAGCGTAACAACTCCTTTGCTCTTTTCACACTTACTTTTTTTGAGCATCGGTGAGACCATGCATTTTTTTGGGATTTCAAGGCCTTTAGTCCAAGATGATCTATCAATGTGTGCTGCATTTGTTCGAGCGAAATGTTCGCCGCACGAGCCATTTTTCTGCCGCTACGGCGGGGATTCCGAGCGAATTTGGCCTTCACCTTCCGAATGATATCCGGCGATGTTGCAGTGCGTTTCGTTCCACCACCACCATTTGCAATGCTGTCAGTATCGTTATAACGATTTATGGTTCGATACACAAACATTTTATTCACATGTAGATGTTTTAACTGGTTAACAATATGCGGCTGTGGTTTTCCAGCCAAAAATAGAGCAATCACACTATTACGCTTGAATTCAATTGCGGAAAAAATCTTTTTTGAATATTTCCCACTTTCCATTTTTGTACGCTTGTAAACAATGGAATGAACTGTCATTAGTGTAAATTTGATCACTGGTTTGACAGCAATGACAGTCTGAAGTTGGTAACACTTCGTGTCAGTAACCCGGTATATAGCTCGTAAGTTTCTTTACTTTTTTACTAACCATAATATTAAATTGTTTAATTTGAATTACATAAATGAATAATAAAAAACAAAATAGCAAAATGTTAAAACAACACTTTTCGATAAAGTAGAGTTAATAAGTCTACTTCTACTTCTCATATAAATAATTAATAGAAACTGCATTTTTCTGTGTTTTTCAACAACTAGTAATTTTTTGAATTGTAATTCATACTTCTCATGAATTTCTCTAAACAATTCTTGGTAACATGGAACACGGGTCAACATGTGATTAGAAAACGTTTGTAATTAATTGTTATATTGGGGATTCGCAATTAGTCAAAAGCTTGTTCGAGTTATAGAAAATAAATAAATAGCTAATCGCGAAATTTTTTGTAAGTAATTTATTAAATAATGAACTCGAACACTGAACACTGTTTGCACGAAACGATTGTTGCAATGCATTAATGGCTTTTAATGTGACACCAGCAAAAAACAAAAAAACTTACAGCAAAGTCGAAGAGAACGTGCCGCTGAATGTATGTCGTAAGTAACGCGATATTGATATCATGCACAGCCCCATAACGCACGAATAAGTCGAGTTTCAAGCGACTTACTGGCTTGTATTGGAAAATATGTGGCATACCTACCGAATATCTCTCCTGCTCTATGATATTATGAATTACTCGACTTCTCGACTTCAAAACGAACCTGACAACGAATCGCAGTCACTTCATACATCATTCATTCATTCATTTATTTATCATTTATCCATTCATCAATTTATTCGCTCATTGATTCCGAATGCACTAATTCCACAGCAAGTCAGTCCCATATCAAATCCGATCACATCACACATTTGCACATTATTCCATTTTAACGACATTACAAAATTATCACATCGTTCAAATCAGTTGAGACAAGCGTTGTCTATGTTTTAATGATAATTATTATTACTCGTATAGCCAGCAGCTGGCGAAGGCGATGCGATGGCTGGCCAATAAGAGTCGTAATAATAGGTCGATCAGTGTAGATGAGCATTGAGCGGTGAGATTTGTGGCCGCACAACTCCAAAGGAGTTATTTCAAACCAGTGCACCAGTCGGACGACGCACGCACGGTGTAGCATCTATCTTGTTGGCTAAAACATCCATTATACATGAAGCGAGCATTTAAGCCAGGCAGTCAGCCATTCAGTCAGTCATTTGCTTGAATGGAGGAGGTGCAAAATGTATACTCCGTAATGTGGGATTGATGAGATTTTCTCATGAACAGCTAATAAAAAAAAGCTTCAACTGCAATTAGCTGCTTTTTTATGGATAATGAGGGTTTTTGTGTGAAAATATTGGACGAGGAATGCTGTTCGTTATTGTACGCTGTTGTGCACAATTAAATGTTGGGAAGAGTTATTTTTAGAGGCTCTATTAACTTTAAAAGTGTTTTTGTTTGTTTAGACAACTGGTAGATTTAACACAAAATGTCTGTTATTATTCAACGTAAACCCCCAAACTAAGTAAACATTTCTAGTCGTTGTTACTTGTTCTCTGTATAGAGGGTCGTTTGTGTGAGCGAACACCTGAGTCAATCATTCATTAAAACAATTCTTTATATATATAATGATCATCTATTTTTAAATTCTCTATATTAACTTCGCGTGCCCGTGGCTGGGTGGCTGGCTGGCGGACTGGTACACCAAATCTTGTGATCAATTTTTAATCCACTTCCTAAAGCCCGATTTTATTGAAACATTGCACACATGTGTATCTCCCATGACAACACTTTCTATTAAAAAGGACTGTAATTATTATACTGGGTTTTCTTAGTGATCCGACAGAGGGCTTTAATACTCCATTGCCATCTTAGCCCAAAGAATAAGCGCTTGTCAAAGCTAATTCTTCGTTTGATTCCTGTAGGTAGGTAAGTATGTACAGTGGCGGTGTCCGCACTACTTGCGAGAGCCTCAGTTAGCGCTTGATGCTCCATTTTGATATCACAATTCTCGTGAGACCTATAAAGTTTTATTTTAATGGTTATCAAATCAAACCTGTAGTATTTAAGTCGAATATCAGCACCATAATCCTATAAACAAAAGCTCTTTCAGTGCGGCAAAGAATGGTTTGCTCAAAATTCAGAGTCTTGACCTGATATTACCGGACATCTGCAAAGATACTGCATAAGAGTTTGTTTCTCATTTAACCCATTTGCCGCTCCAGCAGAAGGTGTTATGTGGAGTATTCAGTTTAGCAGCATTGATAGACGCTGTTCAGTGTACAATACTTGCAGCCACAATTCGGGCAATATCCTTCCGAGATATTGCGTGGATTAGTTGGTCAGACTAATCCACCTTAGTTGTGACCTTGTAGTAAGGAAAGAGAGTATTAGTTCCTTGACTGAGCTCATTGCTGACTCTTTCCACATAGCCAGTGTTCATAGTGACGTCGTTCTTTGCTATTTCGTCCGTCTTCTCGTTACCCTATATGTTATACTGTGCTCTGGTACCCATACTATTGTTATAAATCCCGTGGTGGAGTAATAATTGAATGTTATAGCGGAGCCTAGGTAGATCAAATTCTAACTACATTAAAGCGATAGCTGTCAATCGAGACGACCAACCAATACGTCCCTGTTGATTTTTCTTTCTTGTTGACAGCAAAGGCGAGTCACCCTCGTCAACTGCCAATCCATTTTTTGGTCGCATCTTTGTCAGTATTTACAAATTCACCACTCGCTGAGTTCTGACAAATGTCATCAGCGTATGCCAGAACTTGAGCTGACTTGAAATTATGCCTCTGTCGTGTATGTGAGAGTTTCGCACAATTCTCTTCAATGTTATGTTAAAGAAACAACATAACAGCGTATCACCTCCGCAAATCCTTTCTTGATATCAAACTCTCATCCCGATTCTGAAGAACCAGCAGACTCCTGCACAGTCGAAAGAGTTAATTCCAAAACCAGACATTGCGGCTTTGAAATCAATAAAAAGGTGGTCAGTATTGATGTGCGCTTTTTGAATCTTCTTCAGAATAGGCAGCAGTGTGAATATTTGACTTTCCTGTCCTAAAAGCCGCCAATCAGATATTTGATGAGTGGGTTAAGGCGTTCACATAGTAAGGAAACAGAACCTTATGGGCAAATTTAGGAAGACTAATTCCTCCATTGCTTGTGCATTTTGGTGAATCAAACATTACTAAGAGTCCATTCATCAGGCATACATACATTCATAACCTGGTATATGTACTCTACCAAGTCATATCCTGCAGTTTTAAAGGGCTCAGTTTTTATTCAAGAACCAATCGTCGGTATAAAATGCTGAGTTCATTAAGCTTTAAGATGCAGCTGCTGTTCTAAAGACGCTTACAATCGAGCTAGCGTCATGGGATGCACATGAGAGCAAAACAAATGCGAGGCAGCCGCGTTTACAAACAGAAGTTGCAAGATGCGACGTAAGCCCTACATTAAATATAGTGAGCGTTATTTAAACCCCCAACCTTTATCCATGAATGGATCTTGCATCGAAGAACCTGAACAACTTCCCATTCTCGGTATGTACGTCAACATAGACATCTCATCCTTACCGCTCCCTAATTTCCTAACGCCCACGCTGTGCTAAGCATCAGATCTGGCTACTATTTACAAGGCGTATATTCGCCTTAAACTTGAATACAACCGTATTGTGTGGGCAGGTGCCCCACAGACCACATTGCAGCTACTAGATAGAATTTAGAACCGCGCGTTAAAACTTATTGGTGACGTAAATATCGCGAAAACAATCGAATCGCTTAAACATCGTAGAAATGTTTCCGGCCTGTCACTGTTTTATCGCTTTTTCCACAAGCGGCGTTCAAAAGTAATATCCAGATACATCCCACCCATTTTCGAGCCCATCCGTTATACCCGTGCCTCAACCACGTGCCCACCAGTCCATCATTCAGGAATGAATGGCCTGATTCTGTGTTCCCGCATTTGTATGATCTGCTGTCATTTAAGACTTACGTACATATCATCTGTTCCTCTCAACAATTTCCTAACGCCCACGCTGTGCTAAGCATTATAAGGTTGCAAATCCCTTTAGCGTGTGTACATTATATAAAAAAAAAAAGTGAAGTGGAGCTCTTAGCCTTTATTTCGGGGACTTATGTGGCAAGACAGCGCGTAAGACACAATCACCTCTGTAAGAGCACGGTTGGTTCAGGACGTCCAAAATATCGATTTGTTGATTCGATATCACGACCAGTGGAGAGATTTTGTGCTAAAGTCCAGGATCGGATTCCAGTTGTACAGCCAAAGAAGAAGCAAAACGACTCATTGACTTAATAAATGACACTCTATGCACATTTCAATTAAAAACTTATATATTGTTAACTAAAAAATAAGTCATTTAATTTAAGTAAGGTTTCCAGTAAAAAAAATATTCTCACAATATTTAAATAATAATTTATTAAAAATAAAGATTCCCACACAAGCTAAGATTACAGACGAACAATTATAATGCTGGGTGCTTTCACTTCAGTTTTAGTATTGCCACTTTCGAACCTTGAAAAAAACAATCGCCCCCAGTGCACAAAGTAGGGCAACAAAAGCCAAGACACCGCCAATAACCACTGAGCCATGATGACTCATTTTTGATAAATTTTCGCTATTCTGAAACATTTCATTTTTCTGCTCAACTTTGATATCGGACGGCTTTTTAACACGAAAAGCGATACTGGAAATTTCTGAGTATTCTGTGGAATTACCACCAGGAAGTCCAATATTTCGTCTCCGTCTATTTGAGTTTGCAGTAGCGCTACAATCCTGAGTGTTAATGTGACAGTCATGTTGTTCCAAGCAACCGGTTATACGCATACTCATCACAAGTGTGTCACCGCTCTTCATTCCTTCGAACATGACTGCCCTAAAGGTTAGTCTGTGACCGAGTGGCGGATCAAAGGATGGTGGCCGTGAGCAAACACTACGCATCGATGGATTTACACAACCTTGCGAGGTAATCAGATTCGCTGAGTTTAGCAGCTCACCTGCAGGCGATATCCGCTGGAGATTGATATCGGTCAGTTTGGTATAATTCCATCCTGTTTGGTGTGAATGGTAGAAAAAACGTAAACGTAAACGCAAATAAAAATGTCAACCCTCGCTTGCTTACCATCACCGTCGATGACGTGCGCTCTTAACATAAGATCCTCGCCCAGCTGAACCACACTATTTGAATCCACATGTCGTGTAAAACCAGTCGTTGACTTGCGAAGCAATTCGATGTGCGTCCTAAATTGGTTCTGACTTCCACCGTGAGCATATGTTCCAAGGCTTCTAGCTTGACTGGAAAATAAAGCACTGAAATGTTATTAGTCCTCCTCGACAAACTTTAGCGGCTTACGCTTCATTGGCGACTCCCATTTTAATAGCGTGCGTCTTTACGGCGATCTTTTCTTGTGTTTTGCAATGTAACGTAAGAATAGCATCTGATCCAGTTCGTATTCCGCGAATCGATGGAAATCTCAGACGAAGACACAAATCCTTTTCGCACTGGCGTACGCCACATTTGTGAAAGTCCTCCTCAGCTATGGTGACGAGAACATAGCTGCGAGAAAGATTTAACTGACAGCGCTTATCGGCGGAGTCATTTTCCACAATTGGAACTGCTCCCAGGAAGCTATCAACTTTTAAGATGGACTTGAAGAAACCTCCTCCGCCGTTCTGAAGGCATCGCATCTCATTGACTTGTAAGCGAATCTGCTGCCCGTTGACTGCTTCTGTGTTTGTTGATTCTGCTCGAAGAAATCCTGATCCGGAGTTTGCTGGCAGATAGATTGGAGCTGGAGTTGATGGTGTTAGTGCTGGTGCATTATAGTCGTATCCACTACCATTAGGTAGCTCTACAGATGGTAATGGTCGATTCGGTGGCAACGGTGCTGGCTGATCAAGCACTACAATAGGTCTCGATGGCCTCTGTGTTGTAGTAGACATCGTCGCCGGTGGTGGGGATGGCGAGGTAACTGGCGTTGGAACTTGGTATTGATATCCTGCATTATTCGAAAAGGTGTCTCGAAATCCAAAAAATTGCAAATCTGTGGAATCTCCATGCGTAGAGAGATATGGCAGAATCGATGGCTTTGGACTCTCGTAGTTTGGGCGATCCACCAAAGACGGTGGCAGATAGTGATTTAGCGGTATAAAATTACCATGCTCCTTTGCCTGACGATTATCGATGACTTCTGGCAGAAAGAATTCAGTTGTGGTTGAATGTACAGGCGCCACGGGCGATTGTTGCGCTGGAGGAAGTTGTGACTGCGGTGGCACCGCGTACAAAGACGATGGTTGATGCGGCGTTTGGAAAAATCCAAAATCGGGTGAGAACAAATGCGCAATGTCTCCAGAGACACCCAGGATGGGGACAATATTTGTGACGCGAATCAGCAATACTATAGCCAAGAGAATACTTTCCATTTTGACAGTCAACTAAAAACTGAGTTACTTTGAGTAGAGCGTTTGGGTTTTTTAAATGAAATTATCTGGAAGATCGTGACATTGGCATATCGCGGTGTCGTCGATGGATTCTTTGCGTCAATTATTACTGGTGGCAGCTGCTACCTGATTAGTTGGGTCAGTGGATTAGTGTCGCATCGATCGCACGCTTTTCGTGTGTTTTCTTCTTCGTCTTGATTTTACTTTTTTTCAAAAAAAAAAAACAACTCGCGGCCATCAACTTGACAAACTTTCCTAGAGCACGATTTTTCATCATCGCAGTTTTGGGTGAATTTCTTGATTAGGTGGTGGTGAGAGTGAACGTAGCTGATGCAGTGACATTTTGGTTGCTTTTTTTTTATTTTCTTTTTTCTTTTTGGCTATGCAATGTCTTGCTGCGGTGCTTATTTTGCTTTAGAAATTAAAAAAAAATTAACTTGGATTCGAAATTATTGAAACTATAGCCCTCTTTGGGGATTCTACATATCGGCAGTTCACGTTGGTTTAGCACTTAACAAAAACAACATAAACTGAGGACAAAAGATAGTAAGTTACTGCCGAAAGTACTGGGTATAGCTGTCGATGTCGAAGATGGCAATGCGTTAGCTATGTGGATTTGAAATTTTTGGCTAACAAAGCACGTTATAAAACATGTTCAATGATTGGCGTCCCTGTAGAGCTGATCAAATCTGGATGGCCCGCACTTCACAAAGCAATTCATGAAGTAATAGTGGAAGTGTGGGAGAAAGAAACAATGCCAGAAGACTGTAAAGGAGGCATCATGTACGCCATACATAGGAATGGAAATGCCACACAATTATCGTGGTATAACATTGTTGAGTACTGTGCATAAGATTTTCTTCTCTTTCCTGCAAGACAGGATAGCTCTATAGGCTAAAGTTGGCATTGGCCCATACTAGATGGGTTGACTTCATTGCAGCGAATCAGCAACGGATCAATAGGCAGTTGATGGAAAAATGTTTAGAGTTCCAAAAGTCTCTCAATTATCCGCTAATGAAATATCTTGAAACTAACGAAATCCTTAGTGACCGACAGTGCGGGTTTCATGGGCAATGTTCTAGTGGTAATTTGATGTTTTTTTTTCTCAATAACCCCAGCCCAATTGGCTTATACTGCGACCTAAAAAGATCTATTGTATCGTAGGGTGTAACTAGTCTAAGAGACTAACTACCCTCCTAATGAAGTATAGTATGTAGTAGTAGTATGAACTTAATGCCTTGTGGAAAATATGTCTCCTTAACTAGATCAAACCTGGACAGTCACAGAGAATGTGCCCGCCGGATGTTTCGTCCGCCTCCAAGCAAAATCTACATTCCGTGTTTGAGCCAAGATTAATTTTGTTAAGGTGATAACGCAAGCCACAGTGACCTGTGAGAAAACTAACTAGCTTTCTGATGCTATCCTTGTTAAGATCAAGGATTTCCTTATAGGAAAAGGGCCTGATTAACCGTTTGGACTGTCTTAGCCTTGGGATATTATCCTAGTGGGCCAGACGAAGTTTTCTTTCCCATTTATTAATCATCGCCGTGGTGGTAGCCAAGCTAATACCAAAGTAGGGTTCCGGTCCTAAGAACGCAGATTCTGAACCCACGCAAGCTAGTTCATTTGCATGTTCGTTGCCTGCAACACCCTGGTGACCAGTGACCCAACCGAGTTTTACCCTGTTGAGCTCTGCCAGAGATTGCAGTCCATCGTAGCAGCATTTAATTGATTAAGAGCCTATTATGCTGGACGATAGCGCTTTCAGTGCTGTCTGACTATCTAAAAAGATATAAATCGTAGTGGGCCTCTTAGTACTCTTACCCATTGGTATTGAGACTTTGCTGTTGGGTCCGAATATACCAGCGCCAACTCCAAAATCCATCTTCGATCCGTCTGTGTACCAGACCAGACCTTAATTGTGAGGAGGACAAGTTCTGTTTGGTGGGGGTTTACTCGCAGACCAGAACGATCTGCCCATTTAGTCAGCTTGTTAAGAGCATTATCTAAGAGTTCCTTTAGGGTATTGAGGTGTGGTGTCGAAAACTTGGCAGTAAAATTAGACTCGAAATTGTTTGAAAGTAGAGAGTAATTTAGACGGGCTACGATGGTGTGGGTGCTTCCATTTAATTGTAATCCTACGCGTATTTCCCGCCCTAATGCGGTGCCTATCCAAATGACCAAAGAATGCAATTCTCTGGTCATTAATTAATTATTATTTTGATCTGGTTTCTTGAACTCAAAATAGCTTACTATTATCCTACCTGTTCTAAATGTCCTCTTTGTAATAATGTCAATACCTTGCATACTTCATCGAATACGCGGACTGGATTTCTTAGCGCTGACTTTTTTTCTTACCTCTGCTGTTGCAGCTTTGCAAGACAGACTAGCTTGTTGCTGTTAACAAGCTTTTTAATTAACTGCCAGTGTAACTGCATTGCTGTTGTCAGCCAAGAATTCGTATTCGGTATTCGGTTGACAGAAAATACCATCGCTTCAGCTACAGCTTGTTAAAACTAATTCAGCAGAAACGATTTCCATAAAACCACAACAACTGCAGCATTCCACGGTGCGAATATTCTTATTTATGGTCACTCATCATCAGCTGCGCGTCATTATCGAAATTGGCATGACGAACAGACTAGATAGACGGATAGACTAACAGTTTAGACTATAAATCGCATTCCTGCACCTGCCATCATCATCAGGCAAAGGCTGCCTCCTTACTTATATGGCAAGAAGTGTCCATGTGAAGATGCAATAAAATGATGCATTACACGAGCATTCGTATGTTATTCTGATGCCAAAGCTGGCAACGCTCATTTCTGTGTATCTTATAGGTGCAATTATGTAATAAAACGGATAAAAATATCTTAACAGCACTCAAAAATCAATTGCGGTTCTGCTAAACGCTTATTGAGTTCCAATAATGAAGCGTATAAAAGTTGGCTTTGCTGCAAAATGCTGCGTATGGACGAGGGAATACACGAAACGTTTAATGTTAAAGGTTCCACAAATATTCCACACACTGACAGTAGAGCTGTAATTACGAGTATAAGAAGGCGTTCTGCTTGGACATGCATTTTTCTGTTACTGTCCAAGAGTAGACTTGATGCAGCAACACAACACACTCGTAAATCGGACATAAATCATTTTAATGGAAGTTTCTAATTTCAAATTCAATTTGAAGTGGAAGGCACAGCACGTCTCAAGCGGTCGCATAATATACAGTTTCCCAGCAAAATGGCAAATGCAGAAAAATATGATTTATGATGACAAAAAGCGAATTCATCAATAATTAGTAATAGGAGTCCACTTAGACCTAGGTTAGTGCTTATAGTACCTAGTGACAGAAAAATATGGAATGACTTGTTGCAAGCACACGTCTCTTAATGCTCTTCACTCGTTGAAAAGAGCGTGTCTTGCAGTCAGGCAATTGTTGTTTAGTACGATATTTGATTTTCTTGATGTGTCAAAAGTGGTCCTTTATGAGACGCGTGTCGCGTGTTACGTGTGGCGCGTGTGATTAGTTGAAATTTAGGTTTTTTCGACTCTTTTGAGGTCCTTTTTAACCACCTTCCACACGACCTAGAGAGCTAAAATTTTATGAATATCTAGGTCCGTAGCAATTTTTATATTCCGCGTGAGATGCGTGTCGCGTGTGGTGCGTGTGATGAGTTGAAGTTTTTGTTTTTTCGACTTTTTTGAGGTAGCACACGACCTATGTAGCTGAAATTTTGTGAGTGTCTAAGTCCAAAATAGCATTTTTATATTCCGCGTGAAACGCGTGTCGTGTGTGGCACGTGTGATGGGTTGAAATTTTTGTTTTTTGTCGACATCTCGGTAACGCTCGAAGATCTAATCATTAAAGAGTCTCCGGAATCGTCCTTCCTCTCATTCGAGACCAACAACTTTCCATAAGACTTTGCCCTCGAACGCGACTAAGAGGTCAGAATGCTTTTTGCTAATCACCCAAGTCTCGGATCCATATGTAAGTACTGGGATGAACATTGTCTTATAGATCAGCAGCTTGGATATTATGGTTAAATTCGTGGATTTAAAGAGTCTTGGCAGACTAAAGTAGGATTTGTTGGCTTTTAGCAACCGTGTGCGTATTACTGGTTCCATGCTGTTATCGGCTGCTACAGTTTAGCCCGTTATAAAGGTTGAACGGGCTTGATAGTAATCCGGATATTTTTACTTTGCTTATAACATTGGTAATGGTCAACGTACATAAACGTGACAGTTTATTTGGGATGCCGAATTCTCCTATGGCTTTATAACATGATGACTTTAGCGTATGGGGCTATCCTGTCTTGAAGGATAGACGAGAAAACCATATACGCGGTACTCAAAAATGTTATACTACGATTTTGTGATATCTCCCTTCTTATGTATGGGGCACAGGATGCCTCTTCGCCAGTCTTATGGCATCGCTTCTTCCTCCCATACTTGCACTATCAGTTCATGAATTGCTTGGTGTATTGCGGGACCTCCTGTTTTAATTAGCTCCGCTGGGATACCATCCGATCCTAGGGCCTTATTATTTTTGAGACGATTTGTCGCGCTCTGCTAACTTTATCTATGCTTGGTGGCGGCAGCATAGTGTGGTCTTCGGACATTGGTGGAGCCTTCAATTCCTCAGCTAGCTGGCCATTTTGCAACTCATGAAAGTGCTCTTCCCATCGCTCTAAGATGGCTTTGAGATTAGCGTTCAAATTACCCTTTTTGTCTTTGTAGTATGGCCAACGCGGTGTGTATATTGCGTCTTACCGCGGACTCTTTGGTGGAACTTTCGCGCATGGTGCGGTCCTCGCTTTCTGTACTGTTCTCGTTCACGGACGAGATTCTTCTCCCAGACTGCTTTCTTTCGCCTGTGAACTGTTTATTCTTATATACGAGTATGTACAGTGCGATAAATAATTTCTATTTATATTACGGTATTGCTATTACGTTTTGTCAGGTTTCTATCGTCAACTGAGGAAGTTTATAAAAGCATTAGAAACTGTTATCAGGACGTAATCTATACTAATATTATAAAGAGGTAATGTTAGTTTGTGTGTAGGAAGTAATGTTTGGAACTACTAGACCGATTACAAAAATTCTTTCACCAATATTTAGAGTCAACATAGGCTATATATAATCCGGTTGTTATAAAATGGCATTTCGTGGCAACTAATTTTGTAACTAAACAACTAAAGTCGACTGTGTGCTGTATGCTGTGCTGCTTTCTGCGTTATTTTTTGTACGACCTGAATGTCTGTCTGTTGGTTTGTAATACCACACTAAAACTTAAAAACTAGACAGCCGATTGAGCGGAAACTTTCACAGAATATGCGTCTTAACAAAATCTCGGTAAACCCCATAGTGCGAATACGATCGATGTGGCGCTTTGATTAGGTTTAGGCAGTAGTAGTACACCCCTCCCGTGGTAGTGATGGCAAGGCAAGGTGATGGCCGGGGAAAAGCTAGTAATAAATAAATACAGCATCCATTGAAAATTGCCAACTATTCTTGCTCTTCAATTTCCATAGATCTATCAAATACGTCCACATAATTACATCTCATATTACCTAAGCAGACAGTTTTAAAGGCTACAAATGCGTTAATACGCAACGTGGAGTTTTCTTTAAAAATATAGCATGTACTTTATTTTTAATTGTACGATTGACCGCAACTAGTTTTATAGTCGATACCATCGAAAGATTTCAATCTACCTATTACCAACCAAAATGGCCGACTATTAATTGCTCCTAAACACGGCTATTAAAATGTTTCAGAACATCAAATTTGAAAGACCATCATTGATTATTTGATTTTGCTTTATGGTTTATGGTAAAAATAATACTGTTGAGTCATTTTATCCTAATTTACAAATTAAAAATTATCTTATCTCTTACTATAATTTGCAAACTTTTTTCTCCTTAGAATGCCAGGCTCAGCATTTCCCAATAACAACGACAACTTCAATGGAGGTTTTCCACCACAAAGTGATAGCAAACAACTGCTACAACAACAGAATCGACGAAAATTTAGTTTTCCAGCGACGCTGCACTCCACATCGCTGTTGGAAGTTAATCCCGTATCGACTAGAAGACGGTTGAGCAACGTCAGTGATGTTGTGACACGGAAGCTCTCTTACACAATTGGATGGAAGGCTGCACAAATTCCAGCACAAGATATAATCACGCAGGTACGTATTTAAAAGCTAGTCTTTTCTTGGAAATATGGTAAATAACTGTGCAGTATTGATAGAACTTACTTTTCCATTAAATAGTATATTACATAACGAGCGACGAAAGTGAAGTTGGAAGCTTGAAGCACGAGGTGGCAATCTAACGAGCACGATGAGCATTTTTCTGCGAGTACTGTACGCTATTTTTCTCACGACCAAAACCGGTGTTTCTGCTAAACCGGTTATGCGCAATAAAAAATTACTTTTCACACGCCCATAGACGAAAGTGACTGTTTCATACACTATAACCTAGCTTCGAAAGTAGCCGTTATACACACTAGTGAGTTAACATATAAAATACTTTAGTTATTTACTGCAGTCACAGCGAACAAACATTCCCAGAGTAATTTTGCATTGCACATAACCGGTTTAGCAGAAAAAACGGTTTCGGTCGTGTGAAAAATAGCGTACATTACTCGCAGAAAAGTGCTCATCTCCACTTTCCTCGCTCGTTATGTAATATAGTGTTGTGAATGTGTAAGTAATGCAGTAAATAACAAGAGTATTGTATATGTTAACTCACTAGTGTGTATAACGGCTACTTGCGAGGCTAGGTTATAGTGTACTTTAGTCTATGGACGTGTGACAAAGTAGTAACGTTGTTTTCCAGCTGAGGTAGCGCTCAGCGGCTTCCCGAGTTCGATATCACAAGTCTTCTTACAAATTGTTTTTTTTAATTGTCGTATTTTTCTCTTGTTTTGGTTTTGTCTCTTAAACTTAAATAATAGCCTAATAATATAATTACCGTTGTCTGTTTGTCTGTATTGATATAAGACATTTATGTCGCCTCATCTTGCCTAAACCACTGGTTTTATGGAAGCCATATTCACACCATATGTTCGTTTGGTGCTCCCATAAGTTTCGGTTTTTTTCTTTGATCCGTAAGGTGGCGCTGGAGTCGAGATATTTACGAAAATTTATTTTTTTAAGATTGATTTTCCTGTTGAATTTTTACACCCACAATGTCCCTCGGGGATGCCGCCACATTTACTGAAATTGAAAGTTGGTGCATATATCATGCTCGATAGTCTTAATTGAAAGATATTTGCCTTTAGAGGCAAGCGAAAGTACTTTGCCATTCAAAGAATGAAGCGTCGCCAATTTCCATTGATATTGGTTTTGGTTTTTGCAATGACCATCAACAAGAATCAAGGCCAGTTTTTGCTCATGGACAGTTATATTTTGCTTTAACATGAGGAAGATATCATAAAAATTTGAGTCTTAATTAAAAATAAAAATAAATACTGATGGCCTAATGGTCAAAACAAAGACAGTGAGGAGGGATGCTTGCGGCCTATGGTCAAGACACAACAGTGAGGGGGGATGCTGACAGCCTATGACAAGACACGACAGGGATAGGAATATTGACGACCTATGGTCAAAACACGACACATGTTAGGGGTACGGACGATTTGCGGCCAAGGCCAAGACACGATAGAGAGGGGGGAGAGGGGGTGGGAGTGACGCAGTTTAAAGGCGGTTGTCCGGTCTTGAAAATATATACAGCTTGTGTTCAAATAAAGCACACTATAGACGGTCACGGTCTGGAAAATATCGTTGTGTTCGGTGGAACACGGCGTTTGTAACTATGGGAACGATTGGCGAAATTGGCAACTGAAGTAAGTGAAGAGGTGTTCTGCTTGTGTAGTTACTTCAGATGAGTAACACTAACTTTTATCTGAAGTGAAGAATACCAATCGAACAGTCTCTTCACTACAAAAGCTCAATTTAAGTGCAGAGTCACTCAAAACACTGAAGGGGCTAGATGTTTCCTCCATAGAACATTCATTGGTTTGGATCTCCGCAACTCTTAACCATGTACAAAAATCGATATGTTCTAACACTTGCTGTATTCCATTAAGCCAACCCAAGTACTAAAAAGTAGTTGTGGTTTGATGATTGAGGTGCGTGTGTCGTGTGAAGATGTATACAAAAAACTTTGTACACCAAAAAAAGGCATTTTTTTTAAATTTACTTGTTTCTTGCGGTGTTTTTAATTTTTTTTTTTAATTTATTTCTAATTAGGTATATCTTGTTAACATTATTTTTGTAAACTTCACAGGGAAAATGTCTTTGTGGCCAATATATTAAACGAAGACTGCGTCGCTCAGGATTGTTTAATAAAAAACTTGGTCTACAACGAATACGAAGTATTTTAGGCAATTCATCAGTGGGAGTAGTCCGTGAAGTATTCCCTGCGTTAATGTGTGTAAGTTTAAGCAAAACCCCGGATGCTTTAAAGTTAAAGTTTTTAACATTTTCCAATAGCTAGGCGAAGAACTTGAACGAATGCACCCCCGAGTTTACAATGGTGTTGCTCGACAAATATGTCGAACGCCCGGTGGTGAATTTCAATCATCCGAAACTGTTACGATACTTCTAGGTGCCGTTGCTCGCGATCTCTTTCGGTCGGAAATCACTTGGGGAAAAGTTATATCGCTTTTTGCCGTCGCCGGAGGACTATCAGTGGATTGTGTGCGACAAGGACATCCGGATTATTTGCCGCAATTAATGCAAGCTGTGTCGGATGTCATTGAAGATGAACTAGTGCCATGGATTAATGAAAACGGTGGTTGGGTAAGTTTGGCAAATTAACAGTCGTCTCAAGCACATCTCTTTATATAATAATCATAATTGGTATTTGTATTTTTAATTTATACAGATTGGTCTCAACACCCACGTACATCCTGCCTCAGATCAGTTGAATCCGCTCGAATGGACCACTCTAATAATCGGTTGTGCTTTTGCGTTATTCATAACAACAATTCTTTTACGATTTATTGGTAACTGTGTTGTGCCACTGTTTTACATTCGATTTCCGTCATAGCATAGTAGCATACACATTCTTTATACCAATCTGTAATGGTATAAATATGCGTAAAAAGTGTTAAGAGTAGACCAAACAACAAAGCAAGACAAGAGACAAAACAATTTTATTTTCTATTGTGCACATTTACCTCGTCTGGAGGCCAATTCCCAATTTCTTAAATGTAAATAAAGCTGTATTTTATTTACGGATGAATAAGAATTACAACCACAATTGCACTATCTTATTCTTTCTTTGGAATAAGCGAAAACCAGCTGTCTTCTTTTTACTTACTGATTTGACCGCTGGGCGCGCTACACCTCGATTTTTTAGTTCTAAACGTCATCATCAGTTCTTTTTGATAATTGATGCGTAACTAATTTATAACTGTAATTCAAATATGTCCTTGATAAGGATTTTTTTTATTTGTTTTCTTCTATCAAGACACAAATATCCAACGCACTTTCTTCCATTAACAAGACATAAATATCAAAATGTACTCGCCAAAAATATCCTATGCACCATGTCAAATGTCAAGAATAGTCCTACCAACCGTTTAAATTCAATACCGGTCGAGGAATAGTCATTTTAGGCGTATTTTATTTGCCGAGTAATAAGGAATTAAAATTTAAAAACCAACAAAACAGCAGGTTTTCTTATTTTAAAGAAGGAATAAGATAGTGCAATTGTTGATGTAATTCCTTATTCCTCGGCAAATACTCGTAACATACAGCTTTTATTTGATTTCCAATTCTAAGGCTATTTTCGAAACGAAGACTTATTTGTGGAACCTGACTTATTCAAATAAGTCCCTCGCGAGGTGACTAATTTTTATCTCTGTCTTGCACGAAAATCTAAATCAAATCATTTTTTTTCGCTTTTTATAAACGCAAGACAAATTTGTAGTTTAAATACAGCTGTAAAAATAAATTAGTGATACGTTTCGAAAGATTTTACTGACTTATTGAAGATGGCGGCAAATAAGTCAATAAGTCAATAAGTCTCGGTTTCGAAAACGGCCTTATTCCATATTCCTACAGCTTAAATTTTCATCGTTCCACAAAAATTTCCCTAAAACTAAATAGTCGTATTTTTAAAAAACAATACGTGGCTCTCTTTTCTATCATTTGACAGCGGTTGCTTTAAAGCAAACCATCAGGTTTTCTCACTTTACCTAAGGAAATCTTCTATAGCACATTCAACAGTTGCTCTGTTGCTCTCTAGATCATACTGCCACTGAACCACTGTTATTGTTTTTCTGTTTGCTCCAGTTTGCTGATCATTGATCTGTCGCTTTACGCACATCGCACAATAATTTTTTTTGTTATACGCTATTGGAGTTTTTTTGTGTTTTACTGGAAAAAAAAATTAAATTAATTGTTTCCATCGCCTTGGAGTGGTACAATTCAATGTCCCAAGTGCATCAAATTTGTGCAATTCAAAGCAGACGTTAAAAAAAGACGGAGAAAACGATTCCAACAAAATAAACGCACAAAGCTAGAGCAAGAAATATCTTAGTAGAAAAAAAAAGAATTTTGTTCGAATGCCGATGCCCCAGCCGTCGCTGGACCAACAAGTAATTATTTTAGAAAAACAGAAAAAATTAGAATGGAAGTGGAAACCGGAGAAGCAAACGAAGACGACGACAGCTACTGGAACAGCAGCAGCAGCATCGGGGACTGTGACGACCTCTTTGACAAATTTCCAACAATTCAAAATTGATTTAATTAATCAGGTAAGGTGAGCAAGCATATAACACACATAAATAATATCGATATTTTTATGAAAGTTAATTTTAAAGAATTATTCATCAATCCCTATCCCTGTTTTTTTAATCGTGTAAATTATGTGCTAAAGCTCACACCATACAGCCTAATCATATTGTACATTTGAGATCAGCTGGTCAATAGAATATATACACTGCGGTTCACTAAATTAGTAGCAGGTAGTTTTGAAAAGTAAAATTGATCTTTCTTCCGTTATGTGGCAGTGATAGAATAGTGAAAAAAAAGTGGTTCATGTTGAATGCAACGGTGAATTCTAAAATTTTAAGATAATGAGCTAACGGTAGTTTTATGAAACTATAATGTTTATTTTTTTCCCTAAAAACTGCGTCAGAGCGCGCTCAAGCGCGGATTTTTTCAAAAGGGAAATCGAACACGAAAGGCGAAAATCTTTTGTTTACATTTTTTGTTGCATGTGTTGTTGTTGTGTTAGTATAAAGAGGGACAAATCTCCCAAAATATACAGATCTGTTTTCGCTCTACGGTATAGTCGTTTTGACGGGAAAACGAACCACTTGACAGCCAAAAAAAAGCTCTGATGCAGAGTTTTACGAAATAACAAACGACATAACTGAATAAGTCAGAATGGCATACATTTAAATTGCTTCATAAGATTAGGAACAGACATACGTCAAAACACAATGGTTATATTTTAAAGTGGTTCATTTTTTTGTATTTTTGATCAATCGGATGATCATGCTGATGGCAATTATTTAAAGGATCCGAAAATGTACGGGTAAAATTACATACGAATTGTTTCCACCGCCCTTACAGCAACGGAAAAATGAAAAATTGTCTAGACTAACCTCAGCTATTTCGACAGCTAAAATCAGAGAGGCAGCTGGTCTTACTAGTCTTGGATGGCTATAACTTTTACTTCCACGATTTAAGAAAAGAGGAGCTTTTTTATAGCAGAGAAGGAGGCGTAATGATTTGGTCTGCAATATATTATTATGGCACCATCGACTTATTGGTACAAAGCTTAAAAATTACAGGAAATAGCTTTAAAGCCAAATGGCAAAAATAAATGTTTGCCATTCGGAAGGCTTGTCTAAGCGTGCCAGCGCTTGCTAGATCAATCGTATGATCATGATGATGGCAATTATTTAAAGGATCCAAAAATGTACGGGTAAAATTACAAAGGAAATGTTTCAACTGCCCTTACAGCAACGGAAAAATAAAAAATTGACAGACTAGCCTCAGCTATTTCGACAGCTAAAATCAGAGATGCAGCTGGTCTTACTAGTCTTTTCTACCGAAAAGAAGTTAAATTAAGATGGACCGGATGGCTATAACTTTTACTTCCACGATATAAGAATGAATGAGCTCCTTTTTATAGTAGAGAAGGAGGCGGTATGATTTGAGCTGCAATATCTTATTATTGCACCATCGACTTATTGGTACAAAGCTTAAAAATTACAGGAAAAAGCTTCAAAGCGGTGTTGGAATCAGCTTTTCCGAAAATTCCCGATCTCTTTGTACCACTGTTATGGATATTTCAACACGACAACGCTCCTATACCCACCGCTCGCACTGTTTAATCGTTTGTTGCCAGTGAAAATGTTGAACTTTAACTATGACCACCATATTCGCTAGATTTTAACATTAAAGAAAATGGCTCAGACGAAAAGTGTACGAAGGTGAAAAACAATATAATAAAAAGGAAAGGTGATCGATGCCGTTAAACTTGCCTGGAATGAGATTTCATTCCAGCGCCACCTGTTGATCCAATCGCTACTAAACCTTCACAGGATTACCCGCTGAGCTAATCTGTAGAATGCCTAAATTTCATCAAAATCGGTTCAGCCGTTTTGGAGTCGATATGGAACATACATACATACACACATCGGGTTTTATATATTAGACAAACTGACCCGACAGACGTTGCCCTGTCCCACTTTCAATAAATTTGTTTGTGATCGTTTTGTGAACTTGCTTGTGAAAAGCTATATATATCTAAATGTCTATGGCGAATTTATAAAATAAAAGTGAGCCAATTTTATTATTTTTTCAATTTTTTTAATTTAAAAAATAATAAAAAATTAATATACATTTACTGAAGATTTCGGCCCCGTCCGTAAAAGAAAGTCGTGTTTTGCCCACACCTCCATTTTTTCTATACTGACATAACTGAAGAAATATTAATTTTCCACAATGTTAATCAAGTGAACCGCAGTGTTAATTGTGGCAATTGCTTTTGAAACATTCCCAATTAAATATGAAAGCCATACTTTTACAGGTCATCTCACTTTTAATTAATAATTAATATTTCAATAATAACATTAAAAAAAATTTATTTAATTCAAATTGTTGAGCACTTTTCCAAGTAAGTTACTACCTACAACTGCTGATAATGTTGATGCTGCTGAATGCTAAAAGCTGATATCTGACTTCTGATACTTTATGCTTTTCGTTATGGTTGGTGGCCTTATTGGATAGAAAACTGGGCTCAAGGTCAATTTTATTATTGTTGGCGATAAGTGGTAATTTGTTTATTAGCCTCTCGCTCACTCAATTGCTTTTTCTATTTGACAAACAATCTAAAGGTTGTTCGTTAATCCAAGCAATGGAAAGAAAGACTTATAAGGCTTATTTGTAAATTATGATTTGTTAGCGAGATTAATATTTAAATTTTTAGACTGAAAAGATTTTTGGAGAAAAGCTATGTTATAGAGCTAACGAATTAGCGATGTATGCGTGTTAATCCTCCTACACTGCGGTTCACTAGATTAGAAGCACATCATTTTGGGAGATAAAATTGATATTTCCCCACTTATATGTCGAGAAAGAAAAAACAAATGATGGTAGAAGTTAAAGTAGCTTGTGGGTAGTAGAAAATCAAGTTTTAAAAAATATTCAAAACAAGATAACGGTGCGTTAATGACCTTTTTGTCAAATGAGTCAGAATGGCATGCATTTAAATCGGTTCATAAGATTAGAAACACCTTACAAATGAATGAAAAAAATTAGATTTTTTTTTCTGTTGTTCGATGGTGGATTATTGCGATCAATTTTTAACCCACTTCCCAAAGACCGATTTTATTGAAACATGTGCACACATGTGTATTTCCGGTGACACCTTCTATAAAAATTTGGTAGTGGTCGGGCACCGGGGTCGAGGAGCTCCTATTCAAAATCATGCCATATAACGTCATCAGATCACGTCATGCTTTTTTTTATAATTCGCGCACGCTTAAAGGTGTTTGCACCCTTTAATGCTCGGCTATATGGTTGGCACAGCGTGGTCGTTAAGGAAAAGGAGGAGAAAAAAGGAGATGTCTATGAGCTAGTGTTTTGAATACCTGTGGATCATAGTGATGTGGGAAGAGGGTAAACTGATGAGCATTTAGAGCCCAAAGAGCATTGCGGTTTAATTCAAGGAAAGGTAGTATGCAGCTGGCTATTTCTCTTGAGCACCGCTGGTAGAAGAAGCTATAAAACAGTGACAAGCAGGAAACGTTCCTTCTGTGTTCAAGCGAATCTATTGATTTCGCTATATTTGCGTCACCGATAATTTTTATCGCGCGGTTTTGTATTCTATCTAGCTGATGCAATGTAGTTTTAGGCGCAACAGACCAGATATGGCAATTGTACTCAAGTTTAGGGCGAATAAAAGCCTTGTGTATAGTAGCCAAATCAGAGGGAATGAAATATTTCTTGAACCGGGCTAGAAAACTTAAACATTTAGCAATCATTCCAACCAAGTCGTTAACGCACTACCGAGAATTGCGAGATTTTCAGTTTCCTCGATGCAAGTGCCATTCATGAATAATGGCATGGGATTTAATATTCGCTTACACGACAGGAGACAGCATGGGGTTTTGGAAGCGTTAAATTCTACTCGATTCATTTCTCCCCATTTTATTATGCTGTATGGGTCAGAATTTAACGTGCTTAACATACGTAGTTGTTTGAGTTCCACATGAGAAGTGGAGAGACGTTCCTCAAACTTTTATGCGAAGCTGAGAGGGCTGTCGTCAGCGAAAGAGTGAATTGGATTAGAAGTCACAGATAAGAAATCATTAAGAAAAATGAGGAAGAGTGTCGGGGACAAAACAGAGCCCTGTGGAACGCTAGCATTTATTTGATGTATTTTTGCCTTGAATCCGTCCAAAACAACTTGAATAGAGCGGTCCAAAAGATAGCTTCTAATCCAGTAAATCTGTTTATCATCGACTCCATAAGCACGTATTTTGGACAAAAGAGCTTGATGCCAAAGTCTGTCAAATGCCAAAGTTTCAATACAATCGGGCTTAAGGAAGTGGGTTAAAAATTGATCACAAGATTTGGTGCGCCCGCCAGCAACGCCAGCCACGGACACGCAAAGTTAATATAGAGAATTTAAAAACCACTTTTTGGTGGGCTTAAATTGGTCTGTTAGGTGGGGTCAGTTGGATGGGGCAGCCGGAAAACGCTGGCTATTTTGGCTAGTTAGGTATAAGCCGGAAAAATTATCATCCCTGTGCTGCCATAAATGATCTTCCTTAACACCAACCCACGTAATCTAAGGGCTGTTCCCATCTTTTGCCTTGATTTTCATCTGACTAAGAACGGCTATAATACCCCTCTCTGTCGGAATGCTACTCAGTGAAAACAGCATGCCCTTAATGACGCTTTAAGTAATCAGACGACTTGAGCGTGTGTAAAACTTCTTCTCTTCAATTCCCAGCCATAGATTAAATCGTAATCTTACATGCTGCACTTACATGTACAGATACTTCCAGTGACATATATGGACACACATTATGTATATTTATCATTTCTACTTTGCTCATAGGGAAAATGCCTTTGCGGACAATACATTCGTGCAAGACTACGACGCGCTGGAGTCCTCAATAGAAAAGCTACACAAAGATTACGATCCATTTTGGAGCCATCGTCTGACATAGTGTATGAAGTATTTCCAGCTTTGAATAGTGTAAGTTGCCCTAATCCAATCACATGATGATAATTTTACATTAATCCAATTTCCAATCCAATCGTATTTTCAGATGGGCGAGGAACTCGAACGCATGCATCCGCGAATCTATACAAATGTTTCAAGACAACTATCAAGAGCGCCATTTGGCGAACTCGAAGACAGCGACGCAGCACCAATGCTGCTGAATTTGGTTGCCAAAGATCTATTTCGTACCAACATCACATGGGGCAAGATAATTTCGATATTTGCTGTTTGTGGTGGCTTTGCCATCGATTGTGTCCGTCAGGGCCATTATGATTATTTACAGTTCCTTATTGATGGCATGTCGGAAATAATCGAAGATGACCTTGCCCATTGGCTGGCGGACAATGGCGGTTGGCCTGGCTTGCAGCAACACATTCGACCCGAAGTTGGGCAGTTCTCGTTTCTCGGTTGGCTGACATTGTTCGTAGCCATCTCATCAGGAATATACATAATCACAAATATATTTAAAAATATTGGTTGCCATTTGTATTCATTGTTGTCCTGATGAAAAACGACGACGACGGCAGCGGCGATCGGTTATTCTTTTATTCCTTTCATATTATTTATCCTATATTTGATGTTTTGTTGTACTTGTACTGCTTCCTTTTTATAAATAATACTAATCTAAGCCTAGTGATAACTAATTATAAAAGCAGATCCACACTATTTCTATTAACAATGTAGACTTAATTTGTTATTAATTTTATTTGATTATTGTTATAAGAGCCGTGTCTCTAGTGGTTAGTGCGTTGAACTTCTGAACATGAGGTTTTTGGGATCGAATCCCAGAAAACACCAAAAGTATTTTTCACAGCCCCACTTCTCGCGAATGCCTGACAAACGTCCGAGGGTAACAACAAACTTGTCACAGAAAGCTTCTCAACACGCATTTCGGATACGGCATTAAACTGTAGATCCCTTCCATTTGTTAGCAAAAATATAACCGCACAACACAAAAATGGTCGCGAGAAGCTAGGCCTTGGACCGCAACGGTCTGTGCGCCAAATAATATTGTTATTGTTATTATATTATTATACACTATATTAACATTTCAATTATTATTTTAATTGGTTAAAATTTAAGTTTTACAAAAAAGAATAAATATTTGTTTTGAATCAATAAATTGAATTTATAGTAAAAGTTAAGTAATACTCAAGTCATTACTGGGAAAAGGAAGTCTTATTTTCTGTAGGCAATGAATACAAGACGGTAATAAAGCCAGATGTGGACTGTGTAAAAGTGAGCTATTCTATAAAGGGGCAGCCATTACAAACTTAAAAAGACACCTCACCAGGAGGCATCCTACGGTTAAGGCGGCATTATCCAGCGCTTTCAAAAGCCGGCAAGTAGAAGCATAGTAGCATAGTAACAAGACGAGTCCAGCAAAGAACAGCAACCGTAACCCATCCGATTTCGTCAATAAATTTTTTGAATGCAAATGCTCCATCATCTTCTAGGCTCCAGCAACGAACTGAGGAAAATCCGGGTCCTTTATTAAGAAAATGTAATGCAAATCACATTAGGTCCACAAGCACTCAAGCAAAGGCTAGACCAAACAACCTTAACTAGTTTTATTTTAAAACCAGCATCTGTTTCTTAACAGTTATATTGCAACAGTTTTTCGTCGTTCGTTATTTTTGTGTAATATCTCTTGTGCCTTGTTCTTCGATTTTTCAGCAAAATCTAAAATAAACTTGTCTACTCATGACACATTCTCAGTTTCTAAAAAACTAAATGACAGTCAAACTGGTTAATAACCTGGTTAATCTGAAGAGAAAAAAACCAATTCGATCTTGGTTAGCAAATTAACCAATTTCGCCCATCACTAGTGTCTAATCAAATGAACCGAAAAAATGTGGTTGGTTTGAGGTGATTTACAAAAAAAGAGCAAAAAAGTTCCTCTCTCCAAGCATGCATTTATGTGTGTTTTATTACGTATTGATTACTCTCTCTACTTTATGCTATTTTTTTCCTGTGATGAAAATTAAAAAAAAGAGATATTTACAGAAAACATTTAGGTGGGTCTAATTTAGTGGACTGGACTGTATAATTCCTCTTTGGTTATCCAGCAACGTCAACTCGAAAATTTGCGACGATGATCAACTTCTGCACTAGTAAATGTCAGAGTCGAGTTTTTAATTATTCGAAATGGCAAAAAGTGAATACGTTTATTCTTAAACGAGATATTCTTCCCATTTAAGCTAAAGGAGTCTCGGTTATATTTAATAAACGGAGGAAGACACCTTGGCAGAAGCGTAATGCCCCTTTCGTCAGCCAAAGCAGCAACTGTGATTACATAAAATGTAAAACGTCTTTAAAATTGGGCCATAACTTAAAAAATATTAATTCGAACAACTAGGCCTACGTCAAAGCCTGGATCCTTGGTATCGTAACAGTTTGTTTCCAAAATAAAAGAAAAACACATCGTTTAGTCTGTGTCAGAAGTGGTTAGATAGAACCTTTGGCTCACACGCGAAGGACACTGGGTTCGATTCCCAGTGCGTCGAAAAAAACAAGAATTTTTTTTCTTATCGCTCACTGCTAATATAAAAAAAACTTCCTTTTTTGTGTTTGTTTGTCTTGTTATTAGTTCTAAGCTACACTTTACACGCCTTACAGGCGATAGAAAATGGAAAAGTATAGGGAATATGTATAATATATTTTGATGAAAACATTACCACGATAAACACTTTAAATTAAAAAAAATTAACAACCTTAGAAATATGCTGCAGAAGCGATGTGTTGCACAAAAATGTCTCACAAGTTCCACCATCGCTTTTATTTCTTCCAAATGCTTCAGCGTCCAAATATTTCTTGTACTGATCGTCCATGGTATTGAGTGAGGTTGATGGGCTGCAAATATTGTTAAGCTGAAGAAATATATTTTGTTACACAATAAAAAACCAACTACATTACGTTAAAAAGGTTTCCACCAGTTCAGAAAGAATGTTGTAATGTGCATCAAAGGCAAACTGCTGCCACTCACAAATTGTACGCAGCAGGCACCCTTCTCCATTGTATCCGTTTCTGCAATTTTACAAATTGAATTTCTGTCAGCTCGGCTGCTCTACAAACCTTTCAAGTATTTCCTCCACAGCTGAATAGATGTTCCAACGGCTTTCGATTGCTCTCAAATTCAATTTACGTCGTTCAATATTATGGATTTCGTACTCGGGAAGAAGAGGATTTCGACGAAATGTTGTCTCATTATATGGCAAGAAAAATTGAGCCTTAAAGACGTACCCAACTGTAAGGGATTCATAATTAAGATCGGCTGGAATACCAATGCCTGCAATGAACTGTAAATTTTCAGCGATGTGATAAAAGTTTTTCAAGTGCACTTGCTCTTCTTGACTCACCTGATGCCTCGTTGGTGCTGATTGGGGGAATATTAGGAAGCGCTTGTTAATACCGTGACCGTTCGACCATGGAATCAATGTACCACCTAAAGTACAAATTAACAGAATTTCCAAGAAACACATTGCAATCGCTGATTGCAGTAAAGAACGATCTTTTTGAATGATTTACCGACGACTTTTTGCAGATAACTAAGAACTGAGCCAACTTTGTGGCGTACAAAATACTTGGAATGGTATGGCCAATGTCGGTCATAGTCGAGTGTGAATTACGGTTACGATAACATCGTGATGGCAAAAAGGCTAAGCTAAAAATTAGCACACCTGTTTCCATTAACACAGAACAACATTATTTTAAATCAGCGTCGCTAATCAACCAAACAACAAAACAACACAGCACATCTGTCTCATTGTTCTTACTTCATGCAACGATATCACAAAAAAAAAACGGCGGCCGGGAATTGTCTGTGCCTTCCCGACCATTTATGTGTTCCATCCTTGTCAAGGGGAGTGCTAACTTGCTCTCCTTTCAAACTACACAGCTGTGGTGTGTAATTCATTCTACTTTACATGAAAATAGCCGAAAAAAAATATGTGAATTATAAACCGCAAGTAAAAATATAAAATATGATAACACAACACAAAATGCTGCCAACTCTTTCTTTATTTATTTGTACATTAAAAACCTTTTATTCTTTCATATGTTTGTTTCATTATGTCATTTAATACTTTTTTAAAACAAGAATACAGCCATTTTAATTTCGTGAAGAATTTAATTAATAAGAATACAAATACATGCGTTTAACATTTGAGTTTGTAAGCTATCAGCTTTATGTTCAATTTGTTCCACAAAAGAGTATTGAAACTATTAAAAATAAATAAACAGATTTCATTATCATAAAGAGCAGAAATTAAAAAGATTAAAATATGAATCCTTAAGTTTGCACTAAATAAATGATTTTTCTCATCATAATGATGATGAGAAATGATATCTAGGCTTCTTACAATGTATGCAATAGTATGTTTTGGTTTTGTTTCAGCTATAATCTTATCATAATGTACAACTAGAAACTACAGTGAAAATTCTCTAAGCCGGAAATTTATAGCATTGTACTTAGCCTTTCAGGATTTCTTCACCTTTTTTTAAATTTAACACTTTATTCGTCGCACTCAAAGTCGAAGGACACCAACAAAATTAACTTATAATTAATTAGTCAATATTAGAATCACCGGGCAAAGTCGGTCACTCAACTAACAAAAAATTAAAAACCTTCTTGAAAATCATGAGCGTAATAACAAAACAATCTCAATGATCTTCACAGGTGGAAACTGCCATTTTGGAAGATTGGTGTGTCTCGATTTTCGAAAACATAATGTATTCCAAGTGGTTTAAGAAAGTTAGAAAGATAAATTTTTGACACTTAATTCACCAAAAATGTTCTATCTGCTCTACGATCAGTTAAATTTCCAATTCATAGTTTTTATATGCCATGTTTTTCCTTTTAGAAATCTGCGCTCGAGCTCAGATTTCCGCCCCGCTATCGAACACAAAACGGCTACACAGGCCTGGGAATGGAAGTCATTCCAATGAACGTTGTGGCTACACAAAACGAGGCATTTGTGTGTTTGTTCGTCAATTTTCGTTCGTAAAGAACGTTCATGCTTGCGTCGAAAGTCATTTTTTGTAGTTGCCTTTCGGTGGATTCTCGGTGTAATCAAGCTTTCTCTTTCCAACTCACTAAAAAACTACCTGTTTCGCTGGACATGACTTTCATTCCCATGATCTTGTAGCCACGCTCTAAAGAAAAGAAACATGACTTTAATTTGTAAAATGCGATCACATTGGAATATGAAACAAAGAAAAACGAACGATTGTTAAAAGAAGCTTGCCATATTCGGACGTTAAAGAATCCTCTTAGTTATAATGTAGATAGTAACAGATTACATTTTAATAACGCCAATTTAATAGAAATTAATTTGATTTTGCGCTCTTACTATGTTTCACCAAAGCTGACCTAAGTTGTGTAACATTTGTATACTTATTAATTTTAATTATTTCTCTGCGTATTGCGTTACTCTTTGTGATTTCATCTTACTTGTTTCACCCACTTAACAGGAGCAACAATTCTTACAAAATATTTTATAACTTAAGTCCATATCTCTGATCTTCTGGTATTATACCCTTTAATTTTGTGTATTAGTTTTCAGTTTTAATTCATTTTCATTTTTTATATTTGACATAGCTGTAGTTGAAGTTGTAAATTTACAATTTTTCCACCCCACCCAAGCATATTATTGGGTATATTCTTTTATTCAACCCGAGCGAGCAGTGTACGTGAAAAATTTACACTGTGTTTTTTTATTCACCTGGGGTAACATTACTCTGTACACTGTGTTTTTTATTGTGAACCGAGCACGACACAGTGTATACACAGTTTCCTTTTTTTACTCTGAAGTGAATATCAGTGTAAGGCAGAGTAAGAGCGTGTAAAGTTACCCAGTGTACAAACCGAACATTTTTACGCCGTGCAACACTCGCTCGGTGTACTACGGGTAACTTTACTCGCTCGGGTTTAATAAAAGAATAGACCAATGTAATTGAAAGTGGAACCAGTGGGTTTGAAAATTCCTATCTCGTATATCGTATTTGGCTTGCCTATGCTTATGTGTCAATGGTTATGTCAATATTACGTTAAAGTTCACGTCTGTTCACCTATCCAGTCTACCGCAAATTTTTTATTGGGAATCGCAAATTCTTTATTGCATCGTATGTACAAACTACAAATGTACATTGTACATGAGCTAACTCACGTATACAGTATACTTCACTTATCCACCGCATGTTCGTATCACATCACGTTTTTAGTTTTCAATTTATTTTCGAAGCTGTCGCACTTTGTTTTGCAGTAAAATTATAAAAATCTTAAATAATAAAGAAAGAAAAAAAATTGATTGTGAAACGAAAATTTTAAATGAACTTATTATGGCTTTTTATTGATGTGTGGCTAATTGATATTGAATTGGAAAAAATCATTGTTGTGTAACATTGCGTCAAAGGACAACAAAAAGCTCATATTTCTTTATTCGCGGTTGGCGGCCTATAGAACTTATTTGCGATTAGTTCTTGAGGGCCAGTGCTATTTTTATCAACATTTGCAGTCTTGCAGTTGTTGCTGATGCCTGCTGCGGCTTAAAAGAGGTGTCACAGTTCGTTGCGTGTGCCATTATGAGGTGATAATATCCGAAATCAACTCGAAACGACCTGTGTATCAGAAAAAAGGAAAAAGGTTCTATCTGTATCAGATTCCAATTCGTCGATTGCACTTTCAATCTTGGAGTTTTAAGAAAGCAAATACCCCATTCCAAAATAATGACTGCAAATGCAACACACTATGAATCAAAGATAGTGTTCGACTACAGCTGGAAGGAAGTTGTTCAGGCCTACTGGAATCGATATCCCAATCCGTTAAGGTATGCATGAATGGGAATAATCATTAAATTGAATTAACTTTTACATAATGCATGCAGTTCACACGTCCTCACTGAAGACACAATCTCTCGCGAAGTACGAGATGGCAAATTATATTCCAGACGACTCTTGTCGAAAACAAATCCTGTCCCAAAATGGGGTGAACGTTTCTACAAGAATACACCGGTCAAAATTGTTGAAGATTCCATTCTCGATCCAAAAAAGAGGATACTCATCACATTTACACGGAATATTGGCTTCAAAAAGATAATGGTAAGAAGTTTGCTTTGAATGTAAAATCGATAATTTTTCTTCTCAGCTTTACGAGTTGTATTCACATATTGGGTTAGTGGTTAGTTTTGATATTAAAACGAGGCCAAATTTGTTAAACCCAGCATCAAAAACGATTTCATGGCAAATTGTCATCACTAATATGTTTTATAACACAAAAGTCGCATCAGCGTGAGTCTATTGATTATTAGTTAATAACAAAAGCTCGCTGAAGAAGGCAAATATCAATTAGTCACACCTGTAAAGGTGGCATTCATCCGTGTGACTGTCATTCTTTGTTTTATGATTTTTGTACCTTTTAGGCTCTAATAGTCAAGTAAAAAACAATGCGAAATGCGGTGTTTTTTTTAAATTAAAAAGAAACTGTTTTTCGAAAAAATCCTATGAGTGATTATTTTTCAAAGTATGGTTATAAATAATAATATTCGGCGCGACAGACCATTGCGGTTCAAGGCCTAGCTTCTCGCGACCATTTGTGTTGCGCATTTATATTTTGGACACAAATGGAAGGGACACAAATGAGAAGCTTTTCGTAACAAGTTTTTACTCTCGAAACGTTTATCACCCATTCGCGAGAAGTGGAACACCGTGAAAAATACTTTTTGTGTTACTGGGATTCGAACCACGAACCTCCTGCTCAGTTGCCACGCGCATTTCCACTGAGCCGAAATTACGAAATGTTATATTGAAAATGTACTGAAAGTTTTGATAGTTATAATTAATCAACGGGCAAAAAAAATAGAAAACATAAAAAAACCGTACAGAAATATGAAAATATCACAGGTGTAGTCTTCTTTTCTCTTTCCTTTAATCCGCGTAGGAGCATAGTGCTTCTACAAACGCCCGCCAACGAACTCGATTTATCGCCTGAGGTTTCAAGAAACGCCACTCAGTACACTGGGATCTTGCTTCCTCTTCTATTGTCCTTTTCCATGTCTTGCTAGGACGGCCAACTCGGCGGCTTCTTGTGGATTCCAATCGAGCGCCAGCTTCATAATATCGTCCGCTGGCTTTCTGATCGCGATTGCTTCCTGCTGCGCTACTCTCCATAAGTCTTGATTGGTGATAATGTCTGGCCATCTTATTCTCAGTATCCGCCTTAAGCACTTGTTGACGAAGACTTTGAGGAGCGTCGCAATTGAGTGTGTGACTTTCCACGTTTCGCAGCAATATGATATGAAGATAGTTAGCTTCAGATTCCGGAAGATTTGCGAAGAGTTCCAGATATTATTTATCATACTATAGGAGTGTCGCGTCTTGTTTACACGAGAGCACACATCCGAGTCAGCACCAACAATTTTTGACATCCAGCTTCCCAAGTAACAAAACTTATAGACTTCCTCTATATGGTGTCCATCAATCGACATCAATCACATGTTCCACTAGCGTTAACGCGAAGTAGTAGTACATTGTTAGCGTGGAATTCTAGTGAGTTTAATGTTCGCTCCATGTCACCTAGCGATTGTGATAGGAGACAGATGTCATCGGCATAGTCCAGGTCTTCTAGGCTGTGAAACGTTCCATGGCAAACCCATCACCCAGTCGATGAAAATTGTGAAAAGCAATGGTGAGAGGGTGCAACCTTGCTTGACTCCCGAGTAGATTTAAAAGGTGAGCCAAGATAACCGTTATGAATGACCCGGCATGTTGAGACGAGGTACAGCTCCTTGATGATTTTTTCCTGAACACCATAGCTAGACAAAAGCTGCCACATCATTTTTCGAGCCACGCACGTTTAAAATCTACAAAAACCATATACAGAGGAGAGTGATACTCAACTGACTGTTCAATGATTATACGTAGGGGGTTAATCTGATCAGTGAAAGAACGGTTTGGGTGAAATCCTGCAAGTTTCGGACGTCTAAAAGACAGTTCCAAAAACGTCTCATCGCCACATGGTCGATTTGGTTGGATGATGACTGCCTGTCAGTTGACACCCAGCTGACTTTGTGGTAGGTCTTATGCTCAAACATGGTGCCTCCTATGACAAGGTGGTTGGTTGTGTTGCAGAAATCAACAAACCTTTCACCATTGTCATTTCGTTCTCCGAGGCCGTGCTTCCCAATCACATGTCTGAGTCCTTCATTGCCTTTACCTACCTTGGCATTCAAGTCCCCCATCACGATGACGATATCTCCGTTCGGCGTTGCGTTAGATACAGCGCTTAGCTGATTGTAGAAGTTGTCCTTTTCATCCTCAGTCGAAGGATTCGTTGGGGAGTAAGACTGTATGTTCGTGACACGCCGTACTCTAGTCCGAAATCTGGCCGATAGGTGCTAGTGTGCTAGGAAATTAGGTCTCTGCGTGTTGTTGGCGTTAGCAGCAGACCCACTCCAAATTCACGAGGACTGCCGGAGGGTGTTGCCGGAGTAGAGTAGCACATTGTTACACGGTGGGGATTGGTACTCTCCCGCGTCGAACCATCTTACTTCACTCACTCCCAGTATGTCCAAATTATATCGAAGGAACTCACGTCCCAATTAAATTGATTTGCCTGATTCTGTGTTTCCTCTCCTCTCCCTAATTTTCTAACGCCCACGCTGTGCTTAGCATTATAAGGGTGCAAACCCCTTTAGCGTGTGTAAAAAAAAAAAAATCTGGCATTTTGAGGTCCTTCACTCCATAAGTCAAGGAGCGTCCTCACATTCCAGAAACCAATCTTAGTCCGGGTATAATAGCCAAAAGTCGTCATTATTCGAGCATTACTTATCCGAGGCGTTGTGTCGGTTTCAGTAGCGGGCATTTTTCAGTACCGCTGGGTGAAAACCCAGCTCTCTTCCTCTTTAATTTTCCAATACCCACGATAGGCTTAACAAAATAGAGATGCAAATCCCAAGGATGTGTACTTTATAAAAAATTATGAATCCACCCTTAATTTCTCTAAATCTGATTATTGTTGTTTTTTTTTCTTCCCGTAGAAAGTTGACGAAATCGTTGAATACAGCGAACAGAGAGATGGCAAGACGCTGGCCGTTCGCACAGCCTACATCAGTTCACAAGTCTATGGCTTTTCAAGAGCTATTCGTGCTTTTGGTGTTGAACGTTTCAAGTCAAACTGCAATAAGGCGACGACGGGATTTAATTATGTTCTCAAAAATATGTTTCCACATCAATTAGCAACGGAAGCACATGCATTACACTTACAAAAGACATCCGCCCCAATAGCTGATCATTCTGGTGCCATTATCCATCAGCAGCAGCAACAAAGCACAGGCAAAATGGAAGCAATCAAAAAAGCCGGAAGATCCAGTTATGAATATCTCAAGAATCAGGCCAGCAAGGCGGCCCAAATGTTTTCTATGAAAAACTGAAACACAACAAAAAAATGAACACATAAACTGGGGTTATGTGTTTATCAAAAAAAATCAATGGATAACAGTAGAACTGGAATGAATGTAGCATCTAATTGTGATAACAAGATTATTCAGGATTTGCATTAATTGTTGCACTGCAATAGGCTGGCCTAGTTGAAGTGAACGTTATGAATCAGTTTGCTATAAGGCTAGGTTCGTTCCGTATTTTAATGGTTTTTCACAAAAGATGATCACGGAAATATACATAGATGGAATGGTTGATTTAGAATGTTACGTCCAGATAGTTTAGTCTGTGTACTGATACATAGTACTCTTTACGTACGAGTATTAAAGCCCTTACGAACTTCTTATATTTAAATTTCCTGTAATAATCGCTTTAGACGATGTGTATGCCTTTCTGATTAAATACACTCTTTTCCATGTACTACTCATTCCAGAATACGGTGACTTCAAATGCCGGGTGCAGTTTAAATTTTATTGTTTGTAAAATTGGAATGCTCTTCAATCAGAGTGAAATAACACCCCCACCATATGTTCATTCATTCATTTAAAATTTGACAATTCCTGTAATTATCTCTTTTAAGTGCAAGTTCTTGTTTATTGGCCTTAAATTCAAAATTGTAAATTAGTTTGTTAGATAGTCAAGGAGAACGATGATGTTCGTCAACTAAATATTATTTCATCTGTAATGAAAAATAAAAAAGATATTAAGATAAAAATAAAAACAAAAATATGTGCATGTATGTAAATAGGTAATATTATTATTAATTTTTATCAATTTTGTAATCGATTATTGAATAACTCTTGAGTTGAGTGTACGTAACTTGTCTCAATCGTGCGTTGTCGACTGCCGTCTAATTCGATTCACCGTGGAGCATCCTTTAGTGACTTGCTGAAGGAAGAACTTAAGCCCAAGGTTACACAGACGACAGTCATCGTGGCAAGTGGGAGGTTTGAGAAATTGTTTTGTGACATAATCCAAAGTAAATTAACCGCCATGAACAGATGATGCCAAGATGTGCGGTGGCAAGAGGGAGTTTCGAGAAATTGTTTTGTGACATAATCCAAAGTGGACTAACCGCCACGAGCAGATGATGCCAAGATGTGCGGTGGGAAGAGGGAGGTTCAAGAAATTGTTTTGTGACATAATCCAAAGTAAATTAACCGCCATGAACAGATGATGCCAAGATGTGCGGTGGCAAGAGGGAGTTTCGAGAAATTGTTTTGTGACATAATCCAAAGTGGACTAACCGCCACGAGCAGATGGTGCCATGATGTGCGACTCAAGGTAAACCCGAACAAGATCCCTTACTAATAGAAGAGATTGCTGTCAGCAAAGAGGTCAAATACCTTGAACAGATATTTGAGGGTCGACTTCTATAGACCTGTTTCGTTGCTTTTTCCTATTTCCAAAATTTTGGAAACCCTCCTCCTTCTCAAGCTCCATCAACACTTCAACATTGCCACCTTTAGGAACATCGCATCACTAAATCTGACTTAAATGCTTCTTCTTTAAAGTCCTATATAGAAACGTTGCAAAGGGTATTTCAGCCTTTACGATAAGGCCAGCATTTACAAGAAGTTTTTTTGTCGCAACCTTGAATATCAAACTTACAGGTGACCAAAATTAAGAAAATCCAATTGATTCGCTAAAGTATCACAGGAATATTTCCAACTTGTCCCTGTTTTACCGCTACTTCCACCAGCGATTATAAAGTAAAATAACTGGCCCTATCTTATCCAACTAACCACCGATTCAATTGCGATAATCGGGCCACTCATCAGCTTAGCTGCAATCCACTCTTTTTATTCTTTCTCTCAAGATCAGAGATTCCTTCTTAACCCGCGAACACGAATGTGGAATGCTTTCGCGAACGCTTATTTTTTATATCACTGAAATACGCAAGCAAAAGCATTAGTTTAATTATAGATAGAGACATCCTCAGTTCCTCAACTTCCATTTAACGTCTTGAAATTTGGGTAAAATATTATTTGAGGCTATGTTTGGTCCTTTTCTTAATTCGTTTTTTATATAATTTGCGCGCGACTAAAAGGGGTGCGTGCACCTTTATAAAGCCCGGCTTAATGCCTGGCACAGCGTGGGCGTTAAAGAAAATGAGCTGAAAAGAGGAGATGTTGTGTTTTTGTGGATCATAGTGATGCAGAAACAGAGCTTGACAGAGCGTTCCACATATGTATTGTATGGCTAAAGAACGAATCTCAGAACTTAACGGTACGCCCAAAGATGGGTAAACTGGTGAGCATTTAGAGCGTCACCGATTGCGGTTGAATTAAAGGAGAGGTGGCATGTATCTGGCAATTTTCTTGAGCACAGCTGGTGGTAGAAGCGATGAAACAATGACAACCAGGAAACGTTTCTGTTGTGTTCAAGCGAATCTACTGACTTCGCAATGTTTTCATCACCGATAAGCTTTAACGCTCGCCTTTGTATTCTATCAGATGCCATGTGGCCTTACGGCTTAGCTATAATGTACTTGAGTGGGATTCACGTACTGCAAGGAGGCTACTAGGAACCGGGAAGTATGCTTTCGGTTATTTAAAGAAAACCCCACTGTGGAAATCCAAACCAAATTTAGACGAGTCAGAAATGATTGCAATGCCTACCTTAGACGAGCGAAATTAGACTAACCAGAAACCGAGACAAAAAATACTTCAATATCCCAAAGGAAGTAAACATTTTTGGTCATTCGTGAAACGAATTAAAAATATACTGCCTCGTCTTCAATTCCAACGCTCATTCACAATGACATTCCAACTGTCAGCTTTATTGACAAGGCCAATCTGCTTGCTTCACATTTCGCAGCTAGCTCCACGCTACCAGATAGCGCGTTGTCACGTCTGGGACAGATTTACTTTCGTACTCGTCAAGTGGCTAGAGTATTAAATGATCTCAACATTCATAAATCTGCTGGGTCTGATGGTATTCCCGCTATAGTTTTGAAGAGGTGTTCTTCAACGTTGGCATTGCCACTGCACAGGCTTTTCTATTTCTCTTATTCTTCTGGAGTCGTCCCAATGAATTGGAAAACAACCTTTATCCAGCCTGTTCCTAAAAATGGCTAACCGTCATCTCTTTTCTCGTACTAACCAATTGCGCTAACATCCATACTTTGTAAGGTCATGGAAAAGCTGATCAACCGTAAGCTTATGCAATACCTTCAATCACACGATATCCTTAGCGACCAGCAGTACGGTTTTCGTAGGCAACGTTTTACAGGCTGATGGCTTATCTCACTGAAAAGTGAACCAGTCTAATCACAAATTTGGTGAAAGTTGTTGCACTCGATATTTCCAAGGCATTTGACAGAGTCTGGCATCAAGATCTTTTGTCGAAAATGAATGTCTATGGAATTGATAAGGCTTGCTTGATTGGACTAGTAACTACCTTTCTGGCCATTCAATCCAGGTCGTATTGGACGGTTTCAAATCCAATATTCACCGCATAAACGCAGGTGCTCCCCAAGGCTCTGTTTTGTCACTGACACTCTTTCTCATTTTCATTAACGATCTCCTTTTCGCTACTTCTAATCCAATCCATTCTTTCGCTGACGACAGCACTCAGCTTATCATATCATTTCACGCTTTCTGCACGCTCCTCTACATCGCATGTGGAACTTGAAAAACAGCGTATGTTCAGCACGTTAAATTCTGACCTTGACAGCATAACAAGGTGGGGACTATATAATAGAGTAGAGTTGAAATTAACGCTTCTAAGACCCAGTGCTGTATTCTATCGTACAAGCGTAATTTAAACGCCCAACCACTAAGGATTTCGTCAGTTTCAAGATATTTCATAAAATGAAAATTGATAACCGTTTCCATGACCTTAGAAATAATGGATGTAAGTGCTATGGGTCGGTACGAAGGAGACGACGGCTCGCCTTTTTTGGGTATGGGCTGGACAAAGGCTGTTTTCCAACTTCCCAGTTTGAAAGAACACTTCTTCAGAACTTATGGGGAAATACCATATTGCAGAGCGGACTTGCGAGTGTTGAGATCGTTTAAAACGCTAACAACTACACGAGTACCATAGAGTTTTCAATGCTCGGAGGTGCAGACGGCACCAATGCACAATATGTAAGCGTGGAGCCAGCTGCAAAATGCGCGGCCAACAGATTCACCTTCAAGCCCACGCTAAGCCTAGCAAATTCCTTGAGCGTATGTACATTTCTTTCTCTTTTAATTTTAAACGCACCGTTTCACTTTAAAATAACTAAGATGAAATCTTGTTGGAAATTAGCATTTGCGCTTTTTCATTAGAATTTCACCCTTTCGAAATGACCTTTTGTTTGTTAAATCTTTCGTAAATAACCAAACAATGGGAAATATATGAAAAGAAAGACTTGGTTTTCTAAACTGCATAATTCTGCTGGTAGGTTTGGGTTCGTGGGCCATCTAGCTTGCCAGTTTGTCTGCACTCGTCAGTGTGAGTAACACACAAAGCTCAAAATGCTTCTCGGAATCATTGAGATAATTTCACTTTTATTCTTGCTAAGTGTAACCTTTGTGTATTTTTGGTTAAAACATCATTATGCCTTTTGGAAACGTCTTGGAATTCCTGAAATTAAACCGCACCTCATTTTTGGAAACCTTCGAGAAATGCTGTTGATGCAGAAGAGCCCACCAAATCATTTCAAAGATCTATACAACCATCCAGATGCTGTAAATCATCCTGTTGTAGGAATACACGTATTCCACAAAGCTGCGCTTTTTATTCGTGAACCTGAACTGATAAAACGTATTTTGGTGAAGGATTTCTCAAAGTTTTCCAATAGGTAAAGTTATGTAGGTTTTTTATTGTGTACACTCCTAAATGAATATATGTACCTGATATTTTTTTTTCTTGACATCGAGATATGCTACATCCGATCAGTATGGAGACTCACTGGGGTCCAAAAATATATTCTTTATTAAGAATCCTGCTTGGAAGGAGATTCGTTCAAAGTTGTCACCGTTTTTCACAAGCGGCAAAATAAGGCAAATGTTTCCATTGATAGAGGAGGTATGTATATATTTTGTCAACGAATAAACAGACTCTTTGGATGAAATAGTACCATTTTCCTAAATGCAGGTTGGCCGCCAGCTGGATGCTCATCTATGCTCCTTGGAACTCAATTTTGGGGCACAATCACTATGTCTTGAACTAAAAGAACTATGCGCTCTCTACACAACAGATGTAATCGCCACGGTAGCCTATGGTGTCAAGGCGAATAGTTTACGTAATCCCAACAGCGACTTTCGCCGTAATGGACGTGAAGTATTCAAATTCACCACAAAGAGAGCGATAGAATTTATCACAATATTTTTCCTACCTCGATGGGTCTCGTTTTTCGGGTTCAAGGTAATGGTAAAATACATATCTTCTTTTTTCTTTCTTTCCTTTACTCCGCGGGGAGCATAGGGCTTTTACAAACGCCCACCAACGAACTCGATTTAACGCCTGAGGTTTCAAGAGACGCCATTCGGTCCCCTGGGATCTTGATTCCTCTTCTATTGTCCTTTTAAATGTCTTGCTAGGACGGCCAACTCGGCGGCTTCCTTGTGGATTCCAGTCGAGCGCTAGTTTCGTAATGTCGTCCGCTGGCTTTCTCAAAGTGTGGCCAATCCAGCTCCATTTTCGTCATCTGATCGCGATTGCTTCCTGCTGTGTTACTCTGTTACTTGTTGACGAAAACTTGGAGGGGCGTCGCAATTGACTGTGACTTTCCACGTTTCGCAGCCATACAAGAGTACTGAGAGAACGTTAGATCTGAAGATCATTAGCTTTAGATTCCGGGAGATTTGCGTGGAGTTCCAGATATTATTTAGCATACTATAGGAGTGTCGCGTTGTTTACACGAGAGCACACATCCGAGTCAGCACCACCATTTTTACATATACTGAGGGCAAATTATTTTTGCTATTTTCCAATAGGTCCTTCCTTCGGAACCAACTCACTTTTTGCGAACTACCATTAACTATGTAATGCAGGAACGTAAACTAACGGGAAGAACACGAAACGATTTAATTGACATTCTCATCGAGTACGAAAAGTCAGCCAATTCGAATCGGCAATCTAATCAAATCGCTTTGGATAATGATGTGCTGGTGGCGCAGGCGGCACTCTTCTTTACAGCTGGCTTTGAAACATCTTCGGCCACAATGTCTTTCAGCTTGTACGAGTTGGCTAAGCGACAAGATTTGCAAATACGCGTCCGGGAGGAAATTCGACAGGCACTTGAGGAATCCGGCGGACATGTTACCCATAAAATGATCAATTCAATGGAGTATATGCATATGGTAATACAGGAGGTGTTGCGACTCTATCCACCACTCCCGTTTTTGGATCGAGAAAACACATTGGATGAGGGCGAAATGTATTCGTTGGAACCGTTCAGTCACTTTAAAATGACTCGTGGAATGCCGGTTTATATTCCAGTTTTTGGAATACATCGTGATCCAAAGGTGAGTGAGTTTATTTAATTCTTCTATGCGCTGTTCAACAAAATTTTAGTACTTTCCTGACCCGAATTCTTTCGATCCCGAACGATTTTCACCGGACAACAAGAAAAAAATCATTCCCTTTACGTATATGCCATTTGGAATCGGACCACATAGTTGCATTGGCGAACGCCTAGGGCTGATGCAGACCAAAATCGGACTAGTTAACATTTTGCGCAACCATTACGTGACCACATGTGCAAAATCACATCCGACGATGAAATTGAATCCGAAAGCGCTCATCATCCAGTCAGAAGGCGGAGTCTACTGTAATTTGGTTAGAGATCCACTGAAATGAATTTATATACATTATCATGAGTATATCTATAAAAAAACTTACTAAAATACATACACAGTGTGTGCTAAACTTAAAAACATAATTTATTGCTTTTTATTGCCTAAGGGAAACAATACAGAAATGTCGCGGTGATATTACTGGATCAAACATAGGAATTAGAAAACTTTTCTCAAATGACTTTTCCTTCAGATAGAGAAGCCGATCAAGGAGTATAAGACTTTCAAGAACAGGAGAAAAAGTCATTCGCAGCAGATAGAAAATATCCAAGAGTTTCGCTTGGCCGGCATACTTTGCTTCGATGTTAGAAATTTCTTTTTCATTAAAAAACTCTAATTCAGCTTTTTTGCAGCACAAGTCCACATACTCTTTGAAAGTTTGGAAATTTCGAATTTTACCAACTTGAATTGTATTCTTTAGTAGTGGATCTCTACCTACTATTAAGACTTCCAGCAATGCACGGTAGAAAAGTGACAAATTTGGCCGCTCTTTGGCATGGATTGTCCGATCAATTGACTGTGCAGCAAGCATTCTGGCATTACGTCCTAGTTTTACGCGTGAATCGCGTAAAAAATAACTCATTGGGAATCCAGCTTCTGTTTGCATATCCATGATTTCTTTATTGCCAAAAAACTCCTGTCCAGAGAATTCCTCTTTAAGCAGATGATAGCAGCAACCAATGTTACAAAGAATTTCAAAATCCGATTGTGTTGTAAAGACCTTCAAGCAAGTGGAAGCCAAGTTGCCACAGGTGTGAAGGCCCGTCAAACAGAGTGCAGGATGTAGATCCGATGGAAATGAGAAAAATTCTCGTAAAATTTGCACAAAATTCAATTCCGTTGTTATGAATCTACTTGTTGTTTTATAATTATTCGATTGACTATTTGATTCAGAAGTTCTAACTTCTGAATTGTTCGGTTTTTTCCTCCCACGACGAGGAGGTGTTAAACCATTACATTGTAGTTCCGCACGTTCTGTAAGGCCTTTCCAAGCGCGCTGATAATGAATTCTATTTAAAGAAAAGTGGCCGAATCCTAAAAATATTTAAAACCAACCTGGAGCTTTTGATTTCTCTGCATTGCATTCACGCTGTTAGTCTCATTAAAATCGATACCAAGAACTTTGTGTTCATATTGCAAGGCGAGCCGTGAAGAGAGATAGCCTTTTCCATCACCAGCGTCAATGACAAAGAAATCCTTTTCGGGTTTCAGATAACTTTGATGTAATATCAGTTTATCTATAAGCTCCGCTGTGATTTCAACCTGTAAAAATACTTTTTTAGTATTAATAATTTTCGTGAACCATCTCAACAGCCGTCTTACCTCGTGACGCTTCTTTTCACTCATAAATTCTTTAATTGAAAGGACGGAATCTTCGGTACCAGCTTTGCCAAGGATGCCACGAAGATCATTTATGGACGTTAGTATTTCTGGGAAATTATCAAGACAATGATGCTTCGATTCTTCTAAAAAATTGGAAACGGCAGAATATTTAGTGAAATCAACATCCGCGCCTGTCCAAAAGACTTCCTCGATCCACTCATCGACCAATGGTACAGCATTAGAAAAATGCTCGCGAACATTCTTTGGAATGAAATGATCCCAGTGGTTATCTGTCAAATAGTTTACCATGTGGCAATTAACGAAATCCCAAAATGGATTCATATATGCGAGAATAGTCTCTAAGCGATGTCGGATCTGAATTACACTCATGATTATGATTTACAAATTACAATACGTTAAAACGAAAAATCTTTCACGGATGCAGAGGCTTTACTTTCATCAGGCGTCACGTTAGAGAGTTTCAGCATAGCCTTAACCTTTTTAAACTGTGTACGAATGCTTTGAATTTCAGCAATGATGTCCGCTTCTGGGTCGTTTGTTTGTGGAAAGCGATCAATTGTCTCCCTAAGATGTTCAAGTGTCTTATGCACTTTTTCTGAATGTGATAATTGCAAGTGGCCAACTATTGTTCCGTATATGGTACCGAGCTCTCCACCTAAATCAACTCCTTGGGTATAACCCAATTTGTATCCTTCCAAATAACCCTCAGTCTGTCCCTCGGCGAAACCTTCGTTGTAGCTTTGCTTAGATAGGTTTTCTTCAATTAGGACGATGTCGTTAAACAAATCGTTGATATCACGTTCTTCTGCGGTCATTGCATTGCATCAAAATCAAAATAACTTATATTTTCTTATATTGTATCGTCACCTCGGAGTTTTATTAAGATGATAATGTTATGCGTAGCTCACAACTCACAAGTAAACTGCAAATGAAAATTGAAATTTTTACGCTAAAGTTTTAAAATTTGATGTGAATGTGATGGTTGATAGGGATGCTATTGTTTTTCGGGTTAATAGTTTTTTTTTTGACGTTTAACTTTTTTAAGTTTGTCAAAAGTCAGAGTGACATATTAGGTCTGTTCCCGTACTTTTTTTAGAACAAATCTGCTAAGAGAAAAAAAACATAAATTAATTCATAGAGATCAAGCACAAAAAAAATTACGGGAACGCATAAGACCACAAAATTGTTGGCTTGGTAGAAACTGTCAAAATCCATTGCGCCAAAATTCAAATTCAAAACAAGTAAGTTGCTTTCTTTTGATAGAAAAAGTGCAAAAATACTGAACTAAATTTCTCCAAAGTGCACTCGAATTGTTTGCTTATGTTACAAATTCAAAATAAAAACATTTATCATTCTTATTTTATTGTGCGACTATTTCGACGCAAATTCACAAACACTACATGCGAGTGCATATTGTTTTTTCGCTTAGAGCCAAAAATTACTGCACTTGGTTAAGAAAGTGTAGGAAAAACGAACGCCACATTAGTTCGTTGTTAATTAATTCCTTTTTGTAGAATGTTCGCATCTTACACACAGACATTTTTTTAGTAATTGTAGTCGGTTACAAACCATTGCAAATAAAATACAAAATCAAACATTACCCTGAGTACTGTTTGCAAATAAGACTACAAACCAAAAAACCAAATCTGCAAATCAAAAGACCTATAGGAGATGATGACATTATTATACAACTTCATGTTCGTTTTATTACCTTTTTTAATAACTGAAAACCACACATATTTCCCACAAGATCCATCTGGTTTTTTACTTTTTAAAAACCTTTTGTGGAACCTGACTTATTATTCCCCTCACGAGGTGGCTTACTTTCTATCTCTGTCCTGCACGAAAATTTAAATGACATAATTTTTTCCACTTTTAAACGCAAGTCAAATTTTTGTTGTTTTAAAGCAGCTGTCAAAATAAGTCAGTGATATCAGCTGCATTTAATTGCCGAGCGAGTTCGGAATTCGAATGTCAAAACCAGCCAAACAGCCGGTTTTCACAGTTCCAAAGAAGGAATTCGACAGTGCAATTGTTGTTGTTCCTCGGCAATTAAGTACGGCTATCGTTTCGAACGATTTTACTGATGGCGGAAAATAAGTCAATAAGTCTTAAATAAGTCTCGGTTTCGAAAACGGCCTTAGTCCAAAATAGCACTTTTTATGTTCCGCGTATGACGCGTATCCCGCGTGATGTGGTCTTTTGGAACAACCTTCCACACGACCTAGAGATCTGAAATTTTGCGAGTGTCCAAGTCCAAAATAGCATTTTTCTTTTCTAAGTATGACGCGTTTTGCGTGTGATGGGTCCTTTTGAAGAATCTTCCACACAACCTAGGGAGCTGCGTATGACGCGTGTCTTGTGTGATGGGTTGAAATTTTTTTTTGTTTCTTTAAGGTCCTTTTCAGCTACCTTACACACGAGAGCTGAAATTTTGCGAGTGTCGTAAGTTCAAAACAGCATTTTTTTAATCCGCGTATGACGCGTGTGGTGCGTGTGATGGGTTAAAATCGCGCCATTTTCTCGTTTTTTTAGATCTTTTTTAACCACCTCTCGCACGACCTACATGACTGAAAGTTTGTGAACGGCTCATGCCAGGGGACTATATCCCGCATTTGAAGCGTATGAAGCGTGGAAAAAAGAACGTACTTTTAAAAAGCCCCGACGTCAAAAACCGCTATTTTGGCGATTATTACCAAAAAATAAAGGAATGTGGGGCGTTTCGATGTATACATAAAAGTTTGCACCAGAAAAACACATTTTTTTTACATTTACTTGTTTCAACGTTATGAAAAATTAAAGAAGCTGGAGTATATCAGGTTCTCCAGAAGTATTTGTTTGAAAGAAATTAAACAAAGATTCATTTCCGTTCATTAAGTACAACTTTCCAGCGTCCTTGTATGTATTACCTTCTTTTGTCTTTCCCTTGTTTGTTTTTAAACTTGTTATTTATGAGAAGTAAAACATTATTTTCAAAAAAAGGCCAATATTTTAAAATATTCACTTCTGCCTTCTCTTTAAAGAATAAAATCTCTTTATGACAACGCGTAAATGATTTAATGAGTTTTAGTTTTTTATTCAACACTGAGCGGTTTGAATTCTCCTTCTTTAACCCAAGACAAGCCTGATGAAGCGGGGGGTGTTCCATTTAAATCTTTATTTAATTTTATACGTTCTAGAGTTGGTCCATGAATTTCTTTATCAAACTTTTCAAAAACTATGTAGTGCGGGTCTTCTGTTGGTGGCTCGTCATAAATTCGCTCCTTGCTTTGAGCCGTACATTCCTTAACACGTGCAATAAATTCTGCACGATTCTGTGCAAGCAAATCGGCCGCATCCTGATTGGAGCACTTTATGGCACCATTTGTTTTAAGACAATCCCACGGATCAAGAAAAATACTTTGAATATACTTTAGCACTTGCCATATATGATCTTCACCTTCTTTCCATAGTGGAAAAGCATTTGATATATCCACTGTTCCGGTGAAGGGACAAATTAGTGGGTGAAAAATTTCGTTTTGAAAAATAATTGTCTGAAATTAAATAACTTCAGTCAGTTTCTTTAAAACAGTTTTCTCTTTTCATACCGGTAAGTTTTTATCTTCTGGAAATTTTTCTGGCAACAAAATCGTAAAACGAAATACTGATCCAGCATAGAATCCTTGACGGACAAATATTACACCATACCATACTGTAATTTTTGAGTATAATATAGTAAGATTACCACATTTTTACAGAACTTACGAAATGAGTTATCATACGAAGGAATAACGTAGACTCCACCAATTTTTTCCGATTCTATCATTTTGCTATAAAAAGTGGGCAAAATCAAATTATAAACAAATAGAAAAAATCGTTTCATATTATATTGCTTACTACTCCGCCAGTATTTTGTATTCCTGTTGAATTGTTGATAACAGTTTCTCGTCTGTTTTCCTCGTGTCTAAGGTCATTTTGATTGTTTCTTCAAGATATTACAATTTATGTTCATTAAATAAAACTTAAAAAACCAATTAATTACATTCTAATTGTACGCAGCTAGGTTAAACATATGTTGAAAGAAATCATATCATATGTCAGTGACATAATGACGTGCATGAACAAATTATTCACAATAATATTTACTATTTTATTCACAATAACATATAATGTAACCAATTATTCCCTGTGGGAATTGTTCATATAAGCTGTTTTTTATTTGTCGAGGAATAAGGAATTACAACAACAATTGCACTATCTTGTTCCTTCTTTGAAATTAGAAAACCTGCAAAAAACACGACATTAGATAACGAGCGAGGAAAGTGGTGGTTATTGTGCGAGGTGAAAGATTGAAGCACGAGACGGTAGCCGAGTGTTGCAATCTTACGAGCTATACCGGCTATGCGCAATTAAACTCTGTGAATGTGTGTTCGCTATGACTACAGTAAATAACAAAATAACTCACTAATGTGTATAATGGCTACTTTCGAAGCTAGGTTATAGTGTATGAAACAGTCACTTTCGTATATGGGCGTGTGAAAAATAAATATTTCTCTACTTCCCCTTTAAAATAAAAAAAAAATTGTTTACATACATACTTCTTCTTGAAAGTCAAGCTTAAGTCGACAATTATTGCCCCAAATAATCGGAAAGTATTAAGTGGATTTTTCTTTATCACAATTATCCTGGTATTAAAGCGTAAAAAACTGTTAGAAAAAAATCATTCTAAGACGGAAAAAAATAACTTAATAATCTAGAAAAAGCAATTCGAAATTTTAATTTTTGCAATCCGTTTAAAAGCAAATAGAAAGAAGAAAACAATCAGGCTGGTAGAACAAGAACTTTATAAATAATAAATGACACCGAAGCAACGCATTAATATATTTCGTTTCAAAGCGAAGTTGGGCGCAGAAAGAAAGAGAGGAAGTACATTTGGAAACGTTTTCCCGTTCTAGAATAGAAAAAGTGGACTACCTGTCTGAACAGTTGCAGTGTTTTCTTTTATTCATTCTAGAGAAAAAATAAAAGGAATTAAATAATGATTTTTTTTATAATGTACACACGCTAAAGGGGTTTGCACCCTTATAATGCTTAGCACAGCGTGGGCGTTAGAAAATTAGGGAGAGGAAAAGATGAGGTGTCTATGCACGCGTGTCTTAAACGACTCCAGATCATACAAATGCGGAAACACAGAAACAGGCAATTCATTCCACATAACTATCGTGCGGCTAAAGAATCAATCTCTGAATTAGTTAGTACATCCGAAGATAGGCTTAATGGTGGACCGTGAGCTCGAGTTGAGGCACGGGTATTTCGGATGGGTTGGAGAATGGGCGGGAGGCATCTGGATATTTCTTTTGAACACCGCTTGTGGAAAAAGCTATAAAACAGTGACAGGCAGGAAACATTCCTACGATGTTCAAGCGATTCGATCGTTTTCGCGATATGTACGTCACCAATAAGTTTTAACGCGCGGTTCTGAACTCTGTCTAGTAGATGCAATGTGGTCTTGGGGCCACCACCTGCCCAGACAATACAGTTGTATTCAAGTATAGGGCGAATATACGCCTTGTAAATAGTAGCCAGATCTGAAGGAGTGAAGTACATCTTGCACCGTTTTAGGAAACCTAAGCATCTCACAGCTTTTTTGGTGATGGCAAATTACGTGAAAACAAAATATTCCAAACGAAATGAAATAAAAGAACAACATGGTATGGAAGGAATGGACCACAACATCAACAACACTAGTGGTAATGCGGAAAAGGACTTAATGGACGAAACTGACAAAAAATTTGGCGTATATTGATTTTTTAGATGTCAAGTTGTTCGATTTCCCTAAAAAAAACACGTAACACGCATAACTTTGGCATAAACATTCTTTTCATTCTACTTTTCATGTAGTACAAAAAAAACCGTCCGGAATGTTTAGAATTAAAGAAAATAAAAAAGAGGTAGAAGGAATAGAATAAATAAAAATAAGATGTATGTAATTTTTGGAAAGTCTGGAATATTCGAAAAAAATAAAAGATAAAACTATTGGTATAGAATTAATGCAAAATTCCAAAATTCTGCAATGATTCTGCTGAATATTGTGCAAATTACAGTTATGCCGTTTGACAGTTCAATTCACAAAGTTGTCCATGTCCTTTTTTATTCCACATCAGTAGGTAGAATGTAAAGAATAGTACCAGTTCCAGGGTAGTAAAACGAGTAAGAGAAAAGAACGTACCAGAAAATAAAGGAACGCTTTTCGTCATTCTAGAATATTCTGGATACTGGATTTCTAAAGCGTATTTTCACTCCGACTCTGTCCAATCAACCACGATACAAATATTGAAATGATAATTAATTGGTTAATTTTTGCTACACATGACTCTTGATAAAAGAGAATTAATATATGTGTTAAAAGCTATAATTTCTTTACTGTGTTCAGTAATCAGAAGTCTCAAAAAAGCTCTTTCATGGTTAAGAGAAAGTTTAATTCTGTTATGATTTACAGCAAGCAGCAACACACCGACTGCTAGACTGTGAGACTGCGACAGTACAGAAGCACAGTCTTGTCCTCTTCGTCTTCGGGTTTAAGCGCGATAAAAAGTACGATTTCAAGTGTTGCGAATTGTGATAAATCCAAACGTTTTGAATAAATTAAATGAAACCGCGGTTCCTGAAGCAGTTTACATTTTGAATTTCTTGCGAACCGTTGTACGCGATTGGTTATTTTCTAAAGAACTTGTTTGCCAGCCACAAGTGTTTCATGTCACACTTGCAACATTTTTGAAAGCAATCAATTATATTATTAATAATATATGCATAAATCGAAAAGTGATTGATTGATTTACATCTACTTAATGAAATATTACACAGTAAAATGAAAATTTAATAACAAACGATTTATACGAAGACAACAAAAACAAAATTAATTTAATTCAGAAAAACAAGAGAAGAGAGAAACCGCTCCAAAAATTGGTTAATTATGGCTTTCGACAGGTAAACTACTCTCAACCCCAACGTCTCAACTCTGTTTGTCCGATTGTATGCGTCAATTATTAGCCGGTTTTCTTAAGTAAATTTTTAATGACTTTGAATTTGAACGACATGAAATAATTTTATACATATTTAAAATTTGATTTAATTTTTGTGAAAAGTCGTGAAAGAAAAGTTTAAAAAAGTAAACTTGTTATGATTTTGATTGATTAGTTACGATATCTGAATTGGAAGTATTGTCAAAGTTGGCTAATTTAAGTCGAATATTAAAAAACTACTTGATTTACAAGCGCTTTTTCAGTTATGAGTAAATGTGTGGTGTTATTCAATACCCTTGGGTTCCTGGAATAAAACTCATTTGGATTTGTAATATATAATCGCTTAAGATTAAAAGCCTAGCAGATTACCGTGTAATTATTTTGTTATAGTTGTTGGTATAAAATGCAGAGGAAATGCAATGAATTAAGCATTTTTTGTCTCCTTTTTTATTAACATTTATTTAACGGTTATGTTGGTGTTTAATGCCCCTTTCGATTAGGTCAAACCATACCCGAAACCTTATCCATGGGTAAGCGGTCAAACTGACAAGGTTTTCGTGGTTATCGTGGTGAATGATTTGCAAATTTCACGCCAAACCGAAACCAAATTTGCCAAGAACAACAAACTGAGAAATTAGTCTGCTTGCTCTCTCTTCGCACTCTTCCTGAGTAAAAGAAACCTTACCCGTCGATACAAAACTTTGCAAATAAAACGCAAAATCAAACCGTACCCCGGGTACAGTTAGCAAATAGAACGTCAATCCAAAACCACGAGAAAGAAATCTTAACTATAGCCTGCAAATCGAAAGAGCTATAAATTAGTGCTACGTCCTCTGACAAGATCAGCTTTAGTGTGTATCATGTAATGCAATTTAACGAGGAATTAGGATCCCTCATTAGTCAGATGATAAGAACCACACCAAGGCGGCCGTCGACGATTTTGAGCTTCGATTTACGCTGGGAAAAAAATCCTGTAGGCACAATACACTGTCATTAATAATGTCTTTATTAGAAATGATTAACGAAATTAGTATGAATTTTGATTTTGACAAATAAAAAACATTTTTGCTCGTTATTTTGGAAATCAATACAATCCTTTAAGTCTTAAGAAATTACATTAATAACCACCGGAATGCTGGAAATCCTTAATCTAAACTAGGAAAGCATCAGAAAGCTGGTAAGCTCACAGGTCATTGTGGCTTGCGATATCACCTTACCAACATTGTTGGCTCAAACACGGAATGTAGTTTCTGCTCGGAAGATGATGAAACAAATGCTCTCCCAAGCTCTGTCTTCCCACCTCACTATGATCCACAGGCATTCAAAACACAAGCGCATAGACATCTCCTCTTTTCTCCTCCTCTTCCTTAACGCCCACGCTGTGCCAAGCATATAGCCGAGCATTATAAGGATGCGAACCCCTTGAAGCTTGCGCGAATTATATAAAAAAAAACATCCGGGCACATTATCTGTGATTGTCCAGCATTGATCTGGTTAAGGAGACGTATTTTCAGCAAGGCAATATGTTAGTCGGCAGATCTGCGAAACTCTGCCACTAAGGACATACTCTCCTTCATTAGGGAGATAGTAAGTCTCTTGGGTTAGTTACACCCTACGATACAGTAGATCTTTTTTGGTCGCAGTTTCAGCTAATTGGGCTAGGGTTTTGTTTTAAATAAAAAATATCACAAAACTTCCTACAACATATAATAATATTTTGGCGCGACAGACCGTTTTGGAACAGGGTCTGGCTTCTCGCGACTATTCGTGTTGTGCGGGTTATATTTTTGCACATAAATGGAAAGGAGATTCAATTAATAACGTATCGGAAAGGCGAATTGAGATGCTTTCCGTGAAAATTATTACTCCCCGACATTTGTCAAATGTCGTGGTTTTGTGTTTCTGGTATTCGAACCTCAACCTCCCGCTCAGAAGTCCAACGCACTAACCACTTGAGCCTAGGGTGCCCACACAACCTATAAGACCGGTGAAAAATACATTCCTTTTATTCCTGTATGGCCCGGAACCCATATAAGAGTGACGGAATTTCATCTTCCATAGTTTAGTATTCTCTTACATTCCATAACAATCTTCGAGTTCACAAAAAGTGATTGTTTATGACAACTAAATCGTCAGCTAAAATCATGGTTACTGCGTCTAAAATGTAGAAACAGAAGATCTGCGATAGTAGAGGACGAAGTAGTACAGTCCATTAACTAATTCGAGTTAATTGTAGCAGGTGGATCTAGAAATACGTGCACGCCGGTTGCTACTAACGTCGTCGCAACTAGCAAACGAGTCCAAGACGTCGACACAAAATTAAACTTAATTAAATATTTAAAGTTAACATGATCGTTGTCTTACATAGGAGTATTTAAAGAGAAATTCTTGGAAACTCCTATATGTGGGTCAACGTTCGTTTTCAACAATTGAATGCCAATTTTGTGTATTTATCATAATACAATAATTTATATTTATAGTGGCTTGATGAATATATGCTTATGTACTTGTATATAACGGGAAGGGAATAAAGAAACAACAATAGTGATTGCCAAAGAAATACGACTGGCGAAAATTAGTATACATATGTAGTTACTAGGCAAGAGCGAACAAATATTAAATTAACACATTGTATAGGTCGATACGATTCTGATTCTGTTAACTCAAGATAACTTCAAATCTTTGATTTGAAAATCTAATCCGCAAATTAATGCAAATTTAGATTAAGTTTATTTACCTAAGGTATTTCTTGATTATTGTATTGATTTATTTATTTTTTATTACTCTTTCTTATTCTTTGTTTCCGTGATGATTTATTGACTTTTGTTTCAGTTTTACCATCCGGTGCTTTGCTCTTATTCAAGGATTTTTTTTTTGTATTATCGTTGGAAAAATCACCCACATTTTCAATCCTTATCTCCTATCTGAGTTATATGTGTGTACTTAAAACTTTAATAAAATTTAATTAATTTTGCCTAATTCAGCCTACCATTTCTGTCAGAGTCCGTGGGCTAGTAGGAAAGCTCTTTGAGGTATTTACAGTTGTTAATTCCAACCCCATCTACATCTAGTTTTTTGCTTATTACTACAGAAAAAGTTATTCAGGCCTCAGTCTGTGTGTTGACTGATAATTCTTGGTTTTGGTTTTAGAAATCCGATTGCAGCCTTGAACGTAAGCTTGATATTAGCGTCTAAAAGGACACGGACATATTTTACTCATTGATCCTAACCAGGCTTTATTAAAAGCATTAGCATTCGACTGTCGTCGCAAAGGCACCGACTTATAATTTTTGGGTTTGGGTTTTTCTGACCGAAATTTTTTGGTTTTGGGTCTCGGGTTAGTTTTATTTTTGGTTTTAGAAATTTTTGCAAACATAGTTTTTGCTTTGTGTGCTAACCGATCATTTTTGGTTTTTGTTTTGGTTTTAAAAATCAAACTTGCAGCCTTGATCATAAGCATGATATTAGCGTCTAAAAGGACACGGACATATTTAACTTATTAATCCTCGCCAGGCGTTATAAGAAGCATTAGCATTCGACTTTCGTCGGGTTTGGGTTTGGGTTTTGGTTTTTCTGACCGATAATTTTTGGTTTTGGGTCTCGGGTTAGTTTAATTTTTGGTTTTATAAATTATTGCAAACATAGTTTTGACTTTAAAAAGGTTGCAAACATAGTTCTCAAAGCTTGACGTAATTAAAGTTCGGGCATATGGTTATTGTAAGTTTGGAAAAATCATCTGATATTTACGGATAAACTGTTTTTAGGTTTTTTCCCTAAAGGTTACTCCAGAACTTTTAGTATAAAAGAAAGCTTTGTTTGTTTTTTTAATTTTTTTAAAATTTGGAAAAATAAAAAGAAAGCTTTTATTTACCCAAAAATTCAATAGATAGTAAGTAATTAGTAAGCATGAATATATTTTGGTTTATTAACAAATCCATAGCATAACAATTTTACCTGCTATTTAAATAATAATTATTATTATCATATTCGTCCAATTAATATACAAAACGAAAACACAAAAATAACTTTTCATTTTATTAATCTTTAGTTTATTATACGAGAATGAGTAATTCTTAAATCATTTTTAGTATTAGTTCGCAGAGGTTAAACACAAACACACGAGCCGCGTATACCTACGTTATGTTATCAGATCACTTTAAGTATCTGTATGTCTTATAAAATAGTTGTAACCTTTCATCCAAGGAACCAAATATGACAGATAACACTTAAGTTGAAGTGTTTGAAGGCCCAACCGTAAAATATTGAACTTGGAGCTTATCAAGTTGGCAGCGCTCGAATATATCAGCCATCAGCAAGCTAGTTGGCTATCAACGACGTCATTTGTATGCTTTTCTTATTGTAAAATACTTAAGTCAATTCATTTTAAAAATAAACAGAGGTTAACTTTCGATTTTTTAACAAACCATTTGATGTTAAGTTATTTACAAAAAATAAATGACAATTTTCTAATTTTTCGATTTTAGTCATAGTTAGTAGTCATAGGAGTAATACATTTATGTATGTACAGTAAAAATCCCAATTACGGACAGTCCCAATAGCCGGACAGCTTCCACAGCTGGATAAATTTTCTTTATTTTTTCCATACTCCAATAACTGAACGCGGACACTATATTTCCGAACATTTATATCAAAATATCTCTCATATACGGACAGAATTAATAAAAATCACAAGCAAGAATTGTATAAAATTTGTAGTTCCCCTTTTTATTATCATTTATTAAAACGCCTTATGTTGATGACAATGAAATTGGTGATTCCCCTCTTAACAAGAATGCGCACATTAATGCCTTCTCTGTTAACATGCCTGGAGAGAAAGAGTGGCTAAAGAAGCCCGCCCTCGAGCATTTAAACATCTACCAAAGATTGGAAATCTTTCAAACAAGCATAGACGACTCAAGAAATCATGACTGAATGGCTGCAGCTGTTGAACAGGATAATGAGAATGAGAAGCTTAACAAATTTAAACATTGTTTTTTGCCTCCATATTCAAGTGTAGTTTGCAAACCCCTTGATCAAGGCATAATGCATAATTTTAAAGTTCATTATAGAGGCTCAACATTTAAACACTTACTACTTGAAGGCGACACAGCGGGCTCAGCATCATCATCATATTTGGCTCTACAACCGGTGTCCGTTCCTGGCCTCCCTGAGAAAATCTCTCCAACGGTCCCGATTTAGAGCCGATGTCATCCAGTTTAACATCCCTAAACTCTGGGTGTCCTAGTCTACGCAATCCTTCCAGCGTAGGCTTGGCCGGCCTCGCTCTCGTCTTCCATAAATCCTACCGCAAAAGACTTTCCCCGAGCAGGATCCTCTTCGCTCATGCGAGCTAGGTGTTCTACCCACCGGAGCCTACCGAGCTTAATTCTCTTCACAATGTTGCCATCGCGGTAACGCTCGTAGATCTCATCATTATAGAGTCTCCGGAATTGTCCTTCCTCATATACGGGGCCAACAATTCACCGTAAGACTTTTCTCTCAAACGCGGCTGGTGGTGAGAATATGCCTTTTGCTAAGCACCCAAGTCTCATATCCATATGTAAGTACTGGTATGACGATTGTCTTATACACCAGCAGCTTGGATGTTATGGCTAAGTTCCTGAACTTGAAGAGTCTTGACAGACTATAGTACGCTTTGTTGGCTTTAAGCAACCGTGCGCGTATTTCTGGTTCCATGCTGTTATCGGCCGCTACAGTAGACCCGAGATAGTTTAAGGATTGCACTACTTCGAATTTGCGCTATACTATTTTAATTGAGGGACCAATGTTGGATCTTCTATTCGCAGACGTGGCCACCATGTACTTTGTTTTGCTCTCATTTATGTTAAGCCCCAGATTTCGTGCCGCCTACTCGATTTGGATAAAAGCTTCCTGTACAGCTCTTGGGTTTCTACCAACAATAACGATGTCGCCTGCGTAAGCCAGTTTCTGAATGGACTTATAGAAGATTGTTCATCTAGCCGTTACTTCAGAGTCTCTGATCACTTTCTCCAACGCCAGGTTGAAGAGGACGCAGGCTAGTCCATCCCCTTGTCGGAGCCCGTTATAGATGTTGAATGGGCTTCGTAGGTGTCCGGATATTTTTAATTGGCTTATAACATTGGTCATGTTCAACCTACATAGTCGTGTCAATTTATTTGGGATGCCGAATTCTCTCATGGCTTCATAAAATTCTACTCTGGCTATGCTATCATAGGCGGCTTTAAAGTCTATAAAAAGATGTTGTACTGAGTTTTGAAACTCTAGACATTTTTCCACCACCTACCTGTCTAAGGGTATAAATCTGATCAGTTGTTGATCTGCCTGGGAAGAAGCCACACTGGTATGGACCAATGATGACTTTAGCGTATGGGGCTATCCTGTCTTGAAGGATAGAGGAGAAAATCTTATACGCGGTACTCAACAACGTTATACCACGATAATTGCTGCAGGTTGTAATATCTCCTTCTTATGTATGGGTATTTTCCCGGATATTTTTCGGGAAATATAAAAATTCCCTCATAATAATAATCGGTAATGTGATATGATAATAATATCGAACACAGAATAAAATATATGTATAGGAACTCACATTTCACGTTTCACATTTCAACTGACTTTTGCGACCAAAATCGGCCTACAGACCTCAGGTTGTACGAAAGATGGGATCTTATTCGCAATGTTAAGGAGATTCATTCCTCTTGAGTTGGCGCAGTTTAGTGGGTCTCCTTTCTTTCAAAGATTCTATTCATTAATCAATCTTTCATATGACCAAATTCAAGAGATTATCTGGTGTACCAAGTCATCCCTTGAAGTTCTTAAAGGATCAGTTAGCAGGCCGTCAGGGCCAGCACCTGAATACCACAAATGATGGTACAAAGTGCCTTATATTCGATTACGATTTCAAATCATAGTATTCTATTATTGAAGTACAGTAATCAACTTTGTGTGATGCCCAATTTGTGCTTCTAAATTTATAGGCGGCAGATTGCAAAGTTTAATACATTGTGCCAAAAAAATGCAATCGTTTTGCCCGCTCGCTTTGTTACCCCTGAAGGCATCCTGCATAAGTGTGTGAGTCAGCGTGTAGTCTGATACCGGCTTTTTACGATTTCTTATCAATTATCAGGTAATTTGTTGTTCTTAATGGCGTTTATAGTAAACGTGCATTTCTTAAAGTAAATTTTGTATTTTGTCAAAAATGCTTGCATATAAAGGTAAACGTATATATTATACAGACTTACCAAATAAACTCATAAATCAGTGTTTTATGATTATAACTCGTACTTACCAAAGAAATAGCTGATGCAATTATTATAATTGTGTCGGCTGTTATAAAAGGGTTGACATTACGACTTAATTTGAAAAAAAAGTAATCAACAGATAACATTAAAGGGTTCTTTTTTGTTGTCTCTGAGTCGGCAAAGTAGGCTTTAAGTAGGCTTTAACAAACATGTGCATACTTTTGTTTCTATTTTGATATCGGTTTTTGAAGGGGTTGTTCCTCGTAATGTAAGACCAGAGTCTCAGATCACTTTCTCTAACACCAGATCGAAGATGAGACAGACCAGTCCATCTCCTAAGCTTTTCTAAAAGTTGATTATACTTAAAAAAGCTTCAAAAAGCTATACTTAACTCATCACACTTGTTGTATGCCGAATGGATATAAAAAGAGAAAGTCTAACAATACAATTCATAACAATTAAACTTTTAATTTTATTCCTATACTACGGCTCAGATCGGCTACTATAGCCGTATTTTATTTGCCAAGGAATAAGGAATTACAACAACAATTGCACTGTCGAATTCCTTCTTTGAAATTTGATAACCTGCTGTTTGGCTGGTTTTGACATTCAAATTCCTTATTCGGATTCCAAATAAAATACGCCTTATATGACGACTGACTTCTGCCGACATCACCATGTCAAAATTTACAAAAGTTTCACAGTAGTGTCTACAACAAAAAGGTCGCCAGAACCAACATTATTGGAACATGGTAAACCGACAACTTACAAAACCAACAATAGATTGCATTCTGTATTATATTCATGCCTTTTGATATTCTTTTTATAAACTAAAGATGTTCCTATGTATGATTTACCTTGAATTTTTTTCTGGTGATAGCTAATGAGACGCTTCTTCGTTGTTTCTTATATTACTCCTGATATACAAAACAGTTGGGTTGTTTTCTCTTTTCTGAGGCTAAAAAAGTAAGACTCTGTAATATGGATGTAAGACCATATAAAGGGTTTTATAATTGAAACGTCCGAAAGGGTTTCTTGGCTATATGTGAAGTAAGCTGGGGTTTGTTTGTCGTGCGGTAACTCCATTTTTCGGTTATGACGAACAATTCAACAATTGGTGGAAAGATTTTAGTCAAAATATGGACTTCACCCGTGCAACAAGACAAAAAAACGAAACAAGTGCCGAAATTTTTGCGGTGACCATGTTATCCCCAAAAATGGATATGTGTGTGATTTAACGCCTCTGAATTTTTTCCTTTGGGGCTATGTCAAGTCATAGTTTAGACTCTATACTAATAATCCAGAGACTTAAGACGCCCTTATGATCGAACGAACGATTTATGGAAACATTTTGTGAAAAATTGGGTTCAGCGCTCAGGGCTACTCGTGTAGGCGTTTCCGTGGAAGAAAATGGAATAAAGTTTTATTTCAGAATTAATGGTATCCTTCTTTAGCCACAAAAAAAAATTGTTTTGATCCCATTTGAAACCCATTACAAGTATCTTGCAATTAATCTTATATGGTCTGCCTGTTATGTTGGCCTTAATAGACCTTATCGTAAACAAGTGTTACCATACATTTATCATAAGGCACAATATATAAAATTAAATCTTCAAATAATAAGAAGCTATATTGGAAAATATATTTATAATGTAAATTTACAAAAATTTTGATTTTTCTACTTCCGCACAGAAACGATGAATACTCGAAATTCGTTCCGACTAAAACACACTATCAGGTTGTTCCAGCATCCGGAAAGGAAGTGTTTCAGCAGAAGTTGTCGTCACTTTCACCGATTCCTAAGCCACAGTCGTCGCGAAAAGGAGTCTTCCATCAGGTAAGCGAAGCAAAAAGAAATTAATAGAATGGCACAGTTCTTTCAGCTGACCACAAGTGTTCGTCTAAAATGTAGCCAAGTCAGTTACTAAATAAAAACCGCACATAATAAGCTGCATACGCTGCAAACAAATCTATCCACCAGTTTAGATTTAAAGCCTTAACTCTGGGCAGACCGTATAGGTTTTTAAAAGTCGTAGAGTCCGGAAATTTCTTAATTGTTTATCTTGATTCATAATCATATGTGATGGCGTTACAAACGGTCCTGGAGTTCAAAACAATTCAAACCACTTCGAACTCCATACGCCTTCCCTTCAGCGTAAGCTTGAACTGCCACGCTGTAGTTTCTAATCATTTCTTTCTTAGCTCGTGCGTGGTATGTGTCTAGCTCACCTAAACCTACCGAGCTTTTTTTCACGATGTCAACGTCGAGGTAGATCTTGTCAGGTAAAGGACCAATTATTCTCCCTAATACTTTTTTTAACTTTCTTACGAAACAGAGTGCTTTTGCTAAGCTAACTTAAGATCCATATATAAGTATTGGTATGAACATTGTCTCACATACCAACAGCGTGTCTGGATTAAGAGCCATGACAGACTAAAGTAGTCCTTGCTAGCTTTAATTAACCGTGCACGCATTTTTGGTTACATTCTGTTATCGGCTACTACAGTTGATTCGAAATAGGTAAAGGATTGCACTCCTTTCGAATTCGCGTTTCACGATCTTTACTGATCTAGAAGAGCAGAAGATCCAACCTGCTTGGAGACGTAGCCATTATATACGAGTACTTTGTGTTGCTCTCACTTATGTTGCGCCGCCTGCTCCATATGGATGAAAGCTTTTTGTACAGCTCTTTGGTTTCTTCCAATGATGTCAATAACGTCTTCTGCTTATGTTGGTATTTGAGGGGGACTTGATAGGATTGTTCCTCTCGCCGTTACATCAGCGTCTCGAATAACTTTCGTCAACGCAGGCCAGTTCATTCCCTTATCGGACCCCTTCATAGATGTTGGATGAACTTGATAGTGATATTAAGTCATATAACATTGATCATGGTCAACCTTCATATTCTAATTATGTCAGTTTATTTGGGATCGGATCTTTTTTTTTTGCGACAGACCAAGAATGGATCACAGTTGTAGATTCAATAATGATGATATTGCAGTGATCTCCGAATCTGCCCGGAAGTTTGATAGTTCAATATGACGTTTGGCTAAAATACCTTCATTATTTGTCTCAAGCACTTGTTGACCTTTACTAGGTTAAGGTGGCTGTCAGTGAAACCAACACACTTAGACCAGTACTGGTCCATTGTGATTGACCTTTACTAAGTTTGTGTAATATTTGCCACGTCACTATCCAAGTTTTGCAGCCCATAAAGAAAGACAGACTTTACCTAAGATGTATAGTTTATGGTGTTAAGATATCTAAGATGATCTCCAGCCTTTTCGAATAGAGTCGTGCTTTGTCTATAAGTCTCCGTATCCATACAGAATCATATAGAATTCATCTAAGTCGTTAATCAACACGCTTTGGTGATAAAGTTTGCCCTATTGCACTGTGATACGACATATTACGATAGCTCGTTGAGGATCATCGTGCATCCGGCCGCCTCGTAAACTTCAGAAAATTTCTGCCGAAAAAGAACTACCAAGGGACCTGATAAATACATTTTTTGTATTTTTTAATCTACATAAAACCAAATACGATGCATAAACATTTTATTAATTATCAGAAACATTTATTTTGCAGATTATTTCAACGTGTGCCGTTCTATTGCTCTCTGCCGCTTGTGGCATGCCCATTGGTTATTCAGCGGTACTACTACCTCAGCTGGCCAATGCAAATGCCACTACTGAGATAGCCATTGATATTGAAATGGGATCATGGATTGGTAAGTTGTGCTGAACTTTTGACTAATTCACTTGATCAATTGTGATTTATCCGTCCGTCCGTCCGTACTCAACAAATTGAAAAAAATTATAAAACAGTTTTTCTCTATGTAACAAAAAATGGTAGTTTTCCATCAAACTTTCGTTAATTCCAATTCTTCTTTATCAGACATGGTGTCAGAGTTCTTATAGTACATATATTACATAACGAGCGAGGAAAGTGGACTGTATCGTGCGAATTAGAAGCTTGAAACACGAGGCGGTAGCCCAGTGTAGCAATCTAACGAGCACGATGAGCACTTTTCTGTGAATAATGTACGCTGTTTCACGCTGTGACTGCAGTAAATAAAAAAAGTATTTTATATGTTAACACACTAGTGTGTATAAGGGCTGCTTTCGAAGCTAGCTTATAGTGTATGAAACAGTCACTTTCGTCTATGGGCGTGTGAAAATATTCTAACATCTTCTTTCCTTTCCTCCATTCAGCCAGTGTACACAGTTTGGCAACACCAATCGGTTCGATACTATCAGGTCCGATGGCCGATCAATTTGGCCGTCGAACAGCTCTACTAATTTCTGCCATACCAATATTTATCGGTTGGAGTATGTTGGCGACATCAGCATCATATACAATGCTGATAGCCGGACGTTTGGTGACTGGATTTGCCGTTGGAATTCTTGGTGGCCCCGCGCAGGTATGTTCATACTCGCAATATTTTATTTATTTTATCCCATCCCTACTCATCCGGAATAGTCTGTGTTTGATTACTTACGGTAATGACCGCACTTACGAGTATGTATTTTTATATTACATTCGTATTCTTTCTTAAGGTAACAAATCCTCTGATCAAGCAAAATCATATCATATCGACCAATCAGTCTAACTTCTTTCCAATTAAAAACAATGGAAAAACTGATAGATCACTAACTAACAATGGGGCCACTAAGAAGTGTACCATTACATGAACTGAAATTTGCATATCAAAAAGAGAAATCCACCATAACCACCACTACATAAAGTGACAAACGAAATAGAAAAAGCATTAGAATCCGAAGAGATAGCCCTATGTGCCTTCGGGGCTTTCGATAATGCAGGTTATAACTCAATGAGGAGTACTCTCTCCCGTACTGTGGCTTATAATAGTCTTAGAATTGCTGGTGAAACTGAACAACAGAGGACTAAAAGCAATAGATTACGCCGACGACATCAAAGTAATCATTAAAGGGAAGTATGAAAAACCCATCGGGGAAATGATTCAAAATGCCCCAAAAACAACATGGCTATGGTGCGAAAAAGAGGGGTTGTACATCAACCCTAACAAGACCACAATAATACCTTACACCAAAAGGAGGAAAAAAATATTCCAAATCTAAAAATTATAGAAGCAGAAATGAATCTCAAAGAGGAAACAAAATTCCTAGATAAAAAACTCACATGAGAAAAACATCATACAAATGGTGACCATAAAAGCTACAAAAGCATTATGGATCACATATTCAAATCACCCATACACATCACTAATTCGCATAAAAACAGAAATATAATAATCCGTTTTCACTCTGTTCCCTTATGTTAATTTTCTTTTCCTAAAAACTCTTCCTCAGAGCGCGCTCGAGTGCAGATTTTTTCAAAAGGGAAATCGAACAAGAAAGGCGAAAATCGTTTGCTTACATTTTTTTGTTGCATGTGTTGTTGTTGGGTTAGTATGGAGCAGTTGCATGGGCGAACAGAACCAAGCTAAGCTCCACGAAAAGGGAGTTGGAAAAAGTACAGAGACAGCGACAGAGACCATGAGAAACTGCCCAACAGCGGGCATGGAGGCAATCCTTGGGCTTCTCCCACTACACTTACACTTACACTTACTCCAATTACACAAGTTACGTTTGAGCAAGGCAGGCTGCTTCAACGAACAGCAGGGCAAGAGGGATATTAGAACCACTTACCAAGCTGATTCCTCTAGCGAGCATGCCGTGCGATAACATGGTGCGGAAGCTTGAGTTCAAAAAGAAATTTGAAATCAAAATGAGCACCAAGAAGGAATTCAGGTCAGAAACTGAAACAGATACATCCGGGTGCCATAAAGTGGTATACGAATGGCTCAAAGAAGGCAGAAGGCACGGGTGCTGGAGTATATGGGCCACAAACCAAACACTTCATATCGATGGGGATGTACCCGAGTATATTCCAGGCAGAATTACATGCCATTGAAAGATGTGCTCACTTTAATCTGGAAAGGAACTACATGAGGCAGGAAATAGCCATCATGACAGACAGCCAAGCTGCTTTAAAAGCTCTAGACACATTCCACGTCACATCAAAACTGGTGGAGGAATGCAAGGCGAAGCTTAACAGGCTTGGTGAAGTATGTTTATACTGTTTAGAGAAGGCAACGAAGCTGCGGATAGTCTCGCGAATAAAGGACGAGAAACTCCGCTTGTAGGGGCAGAACCCTTCTGTGGCATAGGGTACCGCATAATGCGGGAAAAGGTACGCAGTATGGGTAAGGCAGCCGCTTCCGAAAGATGGGAGAATCTCCCAGGCCTACGGCAAGCAAAGGAAATGTTGGGGAACTATAACCCAAAGAGGTCCTAATATTGGGACTAAGTAGAAGTAATGTAAGAATCATTCCGGTTTTCCCAACAGGATATTGCAAACTGAAGGGGCAGCTAAAGAAGTTAAAATAGAAGAGGATGGAAGCTGCAGACTCTGTGGGGAGCGGAGGAGACCCCACGGCATCTACCCAACGAGTGTGGAGCAACGCTCCGTCAAAGCATAGACCACTTGGGAACCCACGCAATCTCGGAGTCTGTGCGACATTCACTGAACCCGCTCCATATTATTGGATTCTTAAGCCAATGGACGGGGTGCTATAGGTACGGGCATGCACTGGCTCTATAGCACTAGTCAAGGGGGAACGCAACAGATCCATATGGGTCGCAGTGCTACAACACCCCATTTATCATCATCATCATCATCATGTTGGGTTAATATAAAGAGGGGTAAATCTTCCAAAATATACAGATCTGTTTTCGCTCTTCGGTAGAGTTGTTTTAAAGGGGAAACGAACAACTTGACAGCCAGAAAACAACTCTGGGGCAGAGATTTACGAAAAAACGACATAAATTGATGAAAACCGGCAACATTGCATCAGCTTATGCATAATACACACTCATGAACATTCTTGGATTCTCGCAAATGCAAATTACTTTAGTTTTGATCACGGTCAATGCCGAAACAGTCCCGACGCACGCGACAGACAGACGATAAGATAATTTGTTTTCGCTCAGCTATCATTTTGACCAAGAAAGTGATTACCGTTTGTTTATTTTGGTTTGGAATACCGGCTGCGCGTCTGATGCAATAATGATGTTGAATGAGCACATGACACTCTGTCTGTGAACATCTGTTAGTAAGTGGACAACAATGCAAATCATAGGAACTGGTCCAAAGAAACGGTACAAAGATGCTTCCGCTGTGTATCATCATGCTGCAATAAAGCGCATTCATTTTGGGCGCGGTCAATTAAATTATTTATAAATGAATTTAAATCAGGCTAAGCTACTTTTAAATATATCCGTACAGGCAAGCAACTTATACATAATTTGGTTGTGATAATAGATTGAAACGTCTATACAGGGTGTATCGTGGCAAATACTTAAAGAGGTGATTCCTTGGGTAATTTCATGAAAAAAATCGTGGGGGTCTATTTTAACGACCTGCGGTGTACCTAACGTTTTAATGCGAAGAGACCTACATTTGACCTTACATCATTTAACACTCGAACGCTTTTATCTATAAGGTTACTGTTGGTATTTTTTGAAAGAAAATTTAATTTTTAAGGTCAAACAATGTAAATTTTTTTTTAAATTCTTAAAACCATTACCGATTCATGTCAAAGTCAAAAAAAAAATGTTTTTTAAATGTTATTTTCAAATGCGGTTATTTCAAAAATTGCTCTCGGATAATTTTTTTTGACAAATGCAGTATTAAAGCCCATTAAATTTTCTACAAATCCACCTCATACTATTTATGCATTCGGTTAACAGGAGCAGGGTTAAAATTGAAAGTTTATAAAACGAACGAAAACGGACATTTGATCTTACATGAATTCACACCCTATAGCTCTTGAACACTTCCAGCTACAAGGTTACTGTTGGTCTTTTTTTAAAAAAGAAAATTAAATTTTTAAGACCAAACAATGTACATTTTTTTAAATTATTTAAGCCACACCGATATGAAGGTCGTCAAATTCAAAATTTCCTTTTTTTAAATTGTATTTACAAACACGATTATTTTGAGAAATCCTCTCGGATAAATTTTTTTTGACAAATATAATATTAAAGTTCATTCAATTTCCTACAAACCCATGGCATAATATTTGTGCAGTCGGTTAACAAGAGCGAGATAGTGAGGATTGTGTTACTAATACTACGTATAAGAAGAGTTGTATACCTGACATACAAGAAAGAGTTCGTAAAGCCACAGTGGCACTCTTCTCATGCAAAAAAGCAGATGGGGTCTTTCATCCCATATACAGCGGTAGTAAGACCTGCTCTTCTATACGGTGTGACTGTATGGTGGACTGCCTTAAATAAGAAAGTAAACCTTGACAAATTAAACAAAGTCCAAAGATCAGCTAGTCTATGTATGAGCGGACCACCTCCGCCGCATTGGACATTCTGTTCGACCTTACACCACTCGACATTTACAGCAGGCAAGTAGCTGCTAGTTCGGCTATTCGCCTTAATGCTATACCCCAGTGGACTAGAAATGAAATCGATCACTCCTCTATCCTGAATTTAGTCAGGATCCCAGACAACATAGACTACACCATTCCGCAACTCCATTTCAACAAAAACTACCAGGTCACCTTCCCCTCCAGATCATTCTGGGACGAAGACACTTACCTGGAAGATGAACACATTCATTTTTACACAGACGGGTCAAAGACTGATGGCGGAGTCGACGGAAGTGTTTTCTCAAAAAAGCTAAATCTTTGCCTCTCTTTTTCCGTCTTCCAAATACCTGTAGTGTTTTCCAGGCTGAAATTATGGCGATCAGTGAAGCCTTTTCTTGGCTGAAGAGAAACGTCATACCCGCTAAGGATATCCGTATATTTTCGGATAGCCAAGCTGCACTGAAATCCCTGGAATCAGTCCCCACCAATTCAATTCTACCCCTTAACTGCCGATCATCTCTCGTGGAGATGGCGGAGCAGTTTAATATCCACCTGTGTTGGGTGCCGGGGTACAGAGACATTTCGGGTAACTGTATGGCTGACGAACTCGCAAAGCAAGGAACTACACTACCTTTCTTACCTGAATATGGTTGCATAGGCATACTAATCGCAACATGTAAATTCCTGTTAAAGCGGGTTGCTAGTGTAAAAACTAACTGTAGATGGTCAAACGGTACAACTTGCATGGTGACAAAGCAGATCTGGCCCAAGCTGGATCCGAAACGCTGCAAGTGTTTGATCTCTCAAAAAAGATAGCACATCGGTGCTATTGTAGGTGTTATCACTGGACACTGTCTTATAGGCAGGCATACAGCAAGTCTTGGTGTCTTTTCGAATGACTTCTGCAGAAGCTGCATGGATGAGGAGGATGAGGAGGAGACCATCGTCCATCTTCTCTGGACTTGTCCAGCCCTCCCCCAAAAGCGTAAACTCCCTATGGGAGCTTTCTTCTACAAAGACACTAATGATCTCATCAACTTTGACATTGGCAGTCTCCTACGCTTCATACGAAGCTCTAATTGGTTCATCGAGTAGGTGGAAACAATTTTTTCCCTGGACCATTACTAGTCTAAGTGTATCCGTTTCACTGACAGCCACCTTAACCTAACCTTACCTGCATGATAGGTTGTTTAGCTCTAGTTTTTGAATCTGAACAATAAAAAATTGTTCGATCATACCCCTGCCATCATAAGAACGTCAGTGCAAAGCACACTTTTCCAAAAAGCCGCTGTTTTGTTAATATGCTCCTTAGCAAATTGTAGCCGAAGCCGCTTATTTTTTTTCTGTTATAAGGGCCTTGTTTTGTTTACACAGGCTCGAATTTTTTTTACAATTTTTTCATCTTAGCAACCCCGAAAACTCTGGATTCGACCCCAATATTGCCGTTCAAGGTTATTTTTACATGCCATTCTCCACCACGATAGATGATTGGAGTGGTGACCCTCGCCGCCCTAGCGAGGTCCTCAAATAGCGTTTGAATGCGCTCTTTTGCAACCACAGTCCTCGGGAGGAGTGATAGGTAATTAGGTTAATTATATCCAACCTGTAGTATTGAAGTACGAGATCAGATTGGTGATGCTGTACTCCGAAAGCTTCTTCAGGTCGGCAATGAAGTGTTTGCTCAATTTGTCGGAAAGTCGGAAGTTCGCCAGGGGTGGGTATATGCAGAGATAGTAAATGAGAGTTTCTTTCTCATCGACATCAATGCAACTCCTGCAAAAGGCATTGTAGGGGATTCCCTGTTTGGCTGCCCACTGGCCTGCGATTATGGCAACGATTCTGTGATCTGGATATCACATCGGTCGATTTGTTTTTATTATAGGAAGGCCACATGGCTCGCGATGTGGTACATTTGGTCACGTCATTTCACCTTAGCTGTGCTTTGGTGGTAATGAAGGTGAGAACACGTTCCCTGACGGAGCTCAAAGGACAGCAGACTCTGTCAGTGTGTCCAATAAGACGTCCTTTCTCTTATGTATATAGAAGATGGATATATTACAAGCGTATCAAATCTAAACACGATTAAGGCCTGATCGATGTTTCAACTTTATATCAATCAATCAATCTGCTGCCAACCCAATTATTGATTAAGCCAAAACACTTAATTGCATAGATACATAAAAACCAGCTTCTAATAGGATACGAGACACTTTTTCAAAAACAAATTCCAACTTTCCAGGGAAACATTCATTTAAAACACGTGTTCATCATGAATATATCATAGCAGATAGACATTCGGTTACAATATTTAACGCGAAAAGCATAAATTCAATTTAATTAACGCATAATTTGTTCAAACTTGACACCATTTCAATAGCAGTGTGTATGTTGTTCTTGTTTTAATTTTCTTTTATTGAAATTAATTTCAAGGCATTAAGAATTATTGTGTTCCTTGCATTTGAATTACAAAAAAAAAACAGTAATCAACAGATGCGGAAGATGTGAGTCAATAACCGACCGTCAAGTTTCGAAAACCCGGACAAAAATCCATCAAAACAAATGAAATTGAAATGATTAGCTGCGCGTGTCAAATTTCTAAAAGCAAAGTGTAATTGGACCCCAACGTAGAGATATCGTTAAGCCGAACACTCCCAACAGAACGCTTCACCCCGGCTCCAGTTGATTCTTATTATACGAGACGCCATTGAGCGAGTGTAAGCGTCCGACTATAAAAGTCTTTCCGTGATGCATGCCACCGCTACAACAAATTTGTAAAAAAGTGTGTCAGGGTCAAATTGGTCATGAATTACCTTCCGGCAAAATTTATTTGCGCGCCAAATCAGAAACTATCTCTCTGGCCGGCATTTTGTTGCATATCATCTTAACTTTGTTCACGTTGTCAGGAATTCAACGAACAATCAAAAATAAGACGCCATCCAATTTCGTATACTGGCTGCTGTTCTCTGTGTTGTGCACTTTGAGATCTATCAGCAGATCAGCAGAGAAACAAAAAATAATCTCCATTCAAACAGATGAGGTTGTCACGTCATCATTTTGCTTGATGACCACACGCGCTCTCGCTTAGATAAAGTTCATAAAGCTTTGGGCAAGGTCAAGAATAGAATGGTCACATTCAAGGGAGAACGCAAACTTGATGATGAGGAAAGCCTTATTCAAAGTCAGAATGTCATGAATAGAACGCGCAAAATGTTTGGGAATCAAATATGTAGATACAATTGATATGCATTATGCATTGAAATAAGTCACATAGTGTGAGAGTACCTGCAAGTATATGTTACGATGCTTAAATCGTAAGCTATCCGTCTAGCCAGATGGATGGTAGTCATTCGCCACAACCATAAGTAGTTACCCGAGCAGTTGAGATACAATATTGTGACACTAGGACAGAGGTTATGAACTTTAATGCAGTTCAAGGGAATCGCTGATTTTGACAAATTTGTTCAGTGCGCCCACTGTCAGTAATTACAATTACCTAGATTTAGAGATGTACGAGATGTGAGATGGAGAAAGATAATCCATTTTTGTGCTTGTTAACAAAATAAAAACAACGAAGGCAAGAAATACCTATGATAACGCGACAGAACTTGCCCTAAATGAAGTGAAAGTATAGCGACTTAAGTGGGATTTACTTAGCTTACTAACCCTTATGATGCTAGGCACAGCGTAAGCACTAAGGTATTAAGGAATGCTAGAGGAGATGTCGATATGCATGCATTTTGAATGCCTGTGGATCATATTGATGCGGGAACACAGAGCTTGGTAAAGCATTCCACATTTGTGTTGTACGACTGAAGAAAGAGTCTTTAAACTGAACAGTACGTCCGATATGGCCTTAAGGGTAAACTGAGGAGCATTTAGAGCGCCACGAGTATTGCGGTTGAATTCAAGAAGAATTCAAGGCTGTTCTGGCTTTTTCTCTTGAGCACCCCGCTGGTGCGCTTCTTCCACTGATAGGAAGAAAACGTTCCTGCGGTGTTCGAGCGAATCTATTGATATCGCTATGTTTGCGTCACCGATAAGTTTTATTGCACGGTTCAGTATTCTGTCAAGTAGATGCAAGGTGGTTATAGGTGCACCTGACCAGACATGACAGTTATACAAGTTTGGGGCGAATAAATGCCTTGTAGATAGTAGCCAGATCAGTGGGAGTGAAATATTTCTTGCACCGTTTTAGAAAGTCAGCAGTCTTTTTTGCGACGTTGAAATTGTGGTTGAAAGCTTTTTGTTGACGCACATACCAAGTTTCAGTTTCCTCGATGCAAGTGCCATTCATGGGTAAGGGCTAAAGTTTACTATTTCGCTTCAACGACAGATGACAGCATTGGGTTTTGGATGCGTTTAATTTGACTCTATTGTGTTCTCCCTACTTTGCAATGTTGTCCAGGTCAGAATTTAAAGAGTTTAACATACGCTGTTGTTCGAGTTCAACATACGAATTGAGAAGCTTTCCGTGACAAATTATTACTCGGATGTTTGTCAGACATCGTGAAAAATACTTTTGGTGTTGCTGGGATTAGCACCACGAACCTCCTGCTCAGAAGACATGCTCTTATCCACTGAGCCACAAGAGAACCTAAAGACTCCTTTAAATCCCCATTAAAATCCTCTTAAGTCCCTCATTATAATCCCTAAAAAAACTTCTTAAGACCTCTTCAAGACCCCTTCAAGATCCCCTCAGTATCCCACTAAGGACCCTCTGAAAACCTCCTCAAGACCCTCTTAAAACCCCCTCAAAACCCGCTTAAGACCCTCCCAGAGTGAACTCAAAATCCCTCAACACCTCCTAGAGACCCATAAGAACCCTCTTAAGACCCCCTCAAGACCCACTAAAGACCACACTCAGACCCTCTCAAAACCGTATCAAAACTCCTCAAGACCACATAAATACCCTCTTAAGACTCCCTCAAGACCACCAAAGCACACCCAAAATACCTCCCTTAAAACCTTCACAAAGCCCTCTTAAGGCTCTCTAAAAACCCCACTTACGACACTCTTAAAACAACCTCAAAACCCCCTCAAGGCTTCCTCAAGACCAACCCAAAACCCGCTCAAGACTCGCCTAAAAAACTCCTTAAAACTTCCTCGATACCCAACTAAAGACCCTATAAAAACTTAATCAAGACGCACGCAAACCCGCCCCCCCCCCTTAAGACACTCTTAAAAACCCTTCAAGACCCCGCTTAATAACCCACTTAATATCCCTCTCAAGACATCTCAAGACGCCCCCAAGACCGCCTTAAATCACACTCCTCCCACGTGTAGCGTGTAGTGTGATGTGTTGAAATTTTTTTTCGAGCTGAAATTTTGTCAGTGTCTAAGTCCAAATTAACATTTTTTATATTCCGAGTAAAGACCACCCTTTAAACCTCCTCAAAGTCCTCTCAAAACCCCACTCACGAGCCGTTTAAGACTCGCCTGAAAACCTCCTCGACCACCCAACTAAAGAACCTTACGTAATATTCCCCTCAAGACGGTCTTAAATCCCCCCAAGATCCCACTTAAGACCCTATTAAAACGACCACAAGATCCCCTCAAGACCACTTCAACACCCCCCTTAGGTCACATTAAGAACACTCCTCAAGACCCACCCAAGTAAAGTCTTTCACAAAAATGCGTACGAGACTTTCAACGCACAACATTGAATGCAGAAAACCTGACAGAATGACATATAAACCGACAGACAGACACAAGCAACTTAATATAAAAGCATTTAAAAAGAAAGGGGTCCATACCTCTTTTTAAAAACTTTTATTTAACTTGACTTGGCCCATTTTTGTCTGTATTTTCGACCACTTTGAGGTCCTTTTTAACCAACTTCCACACGACCTAGAGTTGTATGTATGTATGTTCTATGTATCTTAGCCCAAAATAGCATTATTTATATTTTACGTATGACGCGTGTCACGGTTCGCGTGTGCCACGTGTAATGGTTTGAAATCGTGCCATTTTCTCATTTTATGAGGTCTTTTTTAAGCACGTTTCGCACGGCCTAGAGGGCTAAAATTTTGTGAGCGGCTCAATGTCAGGGGCCCATTTTGATATTCCGTTTTTGACGCATGTAACGAGTGGCGTGTGGGGCGCGTGTGAAGCATGTTAAAAAAGGAAATTCTTTGTAATAGCTCCGACCTCAAAAACAGATATTTTGGCGATTATTACCAAATAATAAACGACTGTTGTTCTTTTTGCAAAAGATAAACTTCGAGGATTGAGTTTTCTGGTTTGGACAATCTTTTTACGTAACGAAGTAGAGCAGCTAACGTAACATAAGCAACGTAAAACACAAAGCATGCAATTACGTTATGGAACGACAAAAAAGATAAGTTCGAGTTATGTCACTTCAATCTATGACTTCATGGGGCTATCTAAACAGGTTCTTTATTAAGTAATCAAAACAGTAAAAGTTAAATTAATCGAAATGTTTTATTTTCAAATACAATTGAGATGTATATAATTAACTGGTTCATTAATTTCTCGTTTAATCGCCTTGTTGTTCTCTGTTTTTGTTTTTATTTTCAGGTTTATATCGCCGAAACAGCTGAGCCGAACATCCGTAGTCTTCTCATTGGTGCACCGTTCTTTTCCTACTCCGTTGGAATTCTCATTGTGTATGCCTTGGGATCGTATTTCCATTGGAGAACTGTGGCATGGTGTGGTAACATTCTTCCACTGCTGGCCGCTATAGCACTTTTGCTCATTCCTGAGAGTCCAGCTTGGCTGCTGCGTAACAACAAACTGGAGCGCGCCGAGAAAGCGTTGAAATTTTTGCGCGGCAACGAAATCGCCGCACGCAAAGAGATGAACGCTCTGATTGAACGTCTCGATCAGGAAAAGGCAACAACCAAGACAAATGAGAATATCTTTAAGCTATGCTGCCAACGTGTAGCCATCAAGCCGCTCTTCATTGTGATCATGTTCTCGGTGTTGCAAATGCTTTCGGGAACATTTCTTGTCGTTTTCTATGCCATTGACATAATCGCTGAATTCGGAGCCGATTTCGACACAAGGAAGGCGGCTGTATGGACAGCAATTGTACGAACGCTTTGCACATTGCTCTTCTGTGTGATTTTGCTCTTTATACGTAGGCGGCGTATTTTGCTTATTTCCGGCATTGGTTCCGGCTTAAGTTGCCTTGTACTCAGTGTCTTTATGTATGTCCGCTTGGGTGAACCAAAGACGGAATTGGATATCACGGTTGCCGGATCGTGCCTCTTCTCGTACATTGCATTCAATACGCCACTGATGGTGATGCCAGGCATTATGGTTGGCGAACTGTTTCCAGCGAAAATTCGCGGCAGAACAGCCGGCGCGATCTTTGCCTCATGTAACGTCGCCTTATTCTGTCTGACAAAAGCGTTCCCCATATTTCAAGCCGCACTGAAAATGCGAGGCGTTTTCATGATATTTGCCATTGCAAGCTTCATGGCGTCCATCTTTATGTTCTTTTTGCAACCGGAAACCAAAGGACGCACATTGGAACAAATCGAGGATTACTTCAATCAAAGCAATTGGTTCTGGTTCGCTCGGGATAAAAGCTACAAGAAAACCAAAGAGGACATTAAGGCGTAGGTTGAATTTGATTATTTCATATATCGATAAACAATAAAGCAGAAGTGATACATATATATTGACACCAGTAAAGAACCTTTGTAAATTTTAATAAAAAAGTTCTCCTTTCTTATTCCTATTCTTTAAGCTGAAGCAGATATTTTTATGTAATAATAAAAATGTAAACTGGAAAGTATTTGTAAATTGTAATGTTTATATTGTAAACAAATCAGATTACTATTGTTAATTAGTTTTAAGTATATAGAAATTGTGTACAAATATTTAAGGTTGATATTTTGTAATAAATTAAAAACAATTTTATTTTTCGAGGTTTTCTTTTCGCTTAAACGATTTTATGATAATTTTTTGGAGATATAAAAAATTTATTGGTCCTTATAAAGGCGACAGAGGATTCCCCAGATGATGAAAAATAAGAATTCTTTGAATCAGTCGAACGGGAACTTATTGGCACCCATATCTTACACGAGAACACTAATGACAATGGACAACGAGTCATAGAGATGGCAGCAAGTAATAATTTGGTCGTTGCGAGTACAAGGCTTGCGCGTAAAAATATCCACAAAACCACCTGGGTACCTCCTGATGGAGCCACTCGCAACCAGATAGACCAAGTGTTGATAGATCGCCGTCACAACTAGAACCTGATGACGGTACGAACGTACCAAGGTGCCAACGTCGACTCGGATCACTATCTTGTTGGTGTGGTGCTCCGAGCGCGGACTGCATCCGCGAATCAGAATCGAGTCAACACGACTGCCCTTCGCATCGAAGAGACCAGGAACAACTACGGTCAAGCGATAGGACTCGCCCTAAACGCAGGGAGAGTAAGTCCTGGGGCTGAGATGTCGGGCGTAGAAGAGAAAAGAACACGCCTTAAGAATACTGTCTTAGTACTGCTGACTCCATCTTAGGCAGTAGTAGTAGAGATCGGAACGACTGGTTCGATCAGGAATGTAAGCTAGCGACTGAACGTAAGAATGTTGCGTACCGAGTAATGCAACATTCTCATAGAACTTGCTTAATTGTTGGCGTACTATAGTCTGTCAAGACTCTTCAAATCCAGAAACTTAACCATAACATCCAAGCTGCTGGTATATAAGATAATGGTCATACCAGTACTTACATATGGATCCGAGACTTGGGTGCTTAACAAAAAGCATTCTGACCTCTTAGCTGCGTTCGAAAGAAAAGTCTTACGGATAATTTTTGGCCCCGTATGTGAGGAAGGACGATTCCGGACACTCTACAATGATGAGATCGACTAGCGTTACCGCGATGTCGACATCGTGCAGAGAATTAAGCTCGGTAGGCTCCGGTGGGCAGGACACCTAGCTCACATGAGCGAAGACGATCCTGCTCGAAAGTCCTTTGCGGTAGGATTTATGGAACACGGCAGCGAGGCCGGCCAAGCCTACCAGGACTCTCAGAGTTTATGGGTGCAAAACTGGATGGCATCGGCTCAAAATCGCAATTTGCTTTGTACTCATGTAAGAACGCAATCGGTAAAAAATGGCGTTTGAAACCAGGGCTGGTACACTGGCTTAACACTGCTGTAGTGAGACCAACACTACTGTACGGAGTAAGCGTATGGTGGCTCTAACACCTCTGAAAAAGTTACATATAAAAAGATAATGGAGAAGGTACAAAGAGCGGCCTGTATGCTTATAATAGGGGTGCTGAGATCAACAACAAAGCGCGCCATACAGGTTATGCTCCACCCCATTCCAATAGATATGTTTGGCAAACAGAAAGCGGCAAATATGGCTACGCGACTGTTAGCTGGTAATCAGCGGAATAGTCTCCAAAAGGGACACTATACTATAGTTAAATGGTTAAAGCAAGAACTGACGAATCTCGACTACATGACACCGGTACCCAGACACTTACTCGAAAAACATTTGCTCGAAAAACATTTGCTAGAAAAACATTTTCTCGAAAACTAAATAGTCTATGTTTTCATCCTTCTAAAAACTATCGCGAGTAATTTTTGTTCGCGAAACGTGAGTTTTTTTTAAAATTTTTCGGTTATTTATTTTACCAAAAAATTACGTTCGAGCAAATGTTTTTCGAGAAAATGTTTTCGAGCAAATGTTTTTCTAGAAAATGTCATGGAATCCATGACACCAGTGTTATGCTTCGATAAAGATTTTCGGACAACAATACCCTCCAGAGAGGACTGGAAGAGTGAATCCAAAACTGATAAACAGCACCGTTATTCACAGATGGCACTAAGCTAGACAGCAGGAGCAGGAGTCTTATGTAACAGGTAATAATCTCCGTCCGACTCCCTGATCACTGCAGCGTATACTTTTTTTTATAAAAATTGGTATGGGTGCCCCCAGATCCCGGGGCCCGATCACTTTTACAAAAAGTGTGGTCCATCGGAGATCGGAGTTTAAAATTTAAAGAAAATCGGTTTAATTTTGTAAATATATGATCCCGAGGTTTTACCCGTCAGCCAGCCAGAGAGTCACGGGCACGCGAAGTTCACCCATTAACGGCTGACCCTCGATTTCGTAAAGCGATTTTGATGAAACTTCATTCAGACGCAGCCGCTACTAATGGTCCAATTAGAGGCTAGATTTTTTTACCTGTCATATTACCTGAGATACGGTATGGGTATTTTTATACCCATCCAGCGTATTGAATACAATAATAACATGTTTTCGCAGTATGACTAGATGCATGTTTTGTGACGATTGCGTTGTATGTATTTCAATATATCAAGCAAAACATACACGTTTGCGATAATTTGATCCTCAACAAAGATGACAAATTCGCAAAGGTTACTCCATTGAATGATGCCTTGAAGAAAAGATTTATGCAATTTGGTGTCTTTGTTCATAACCTCTATTTTGATGAGCAAATGATTGCATACTATGGTCGACATAGTTTGAAAATGTTCATCAGAGGCAAGCCAATCAGATTTGGATACAAATATTGGGGCATAGCTTCAGCTGGTGGATACTGCTTTTCTTTTATACCGTATGCTAGTGCCTCGGCCAACAATGATCCTCATTGGAGAGAAAGTAGTTCTGCGGTTTTTGGGGGTAATAGCAGATCCAAAAGTTGTGTACAGTGTACATTGACTGAGAAGGAATATTTTGCTACTGGTACTGGTCGCGACAATCGCACAAATCATGCACCTCTGGTGGATGTGAAATCTATGAAAAAAAAGCTCGAGGATCCTTAGACTTTCGTGACCATGATGTAAAATTTCTTGAGCATTGAGCCAATGTGTCGAGCACAACGATTTGATCGCAAACATCGTAAGATGGCATTGATTGACCAATCACACCTCATTCAACAATACAATCAGCGCATGGGTGGCGTGGATTTATTTGATAATGCGATGGATAATTATCGTATTCGAGTCCGTGGCAAAAAATGATATTGGCCGCTACTTACAAATGCCTTAGACGCTGCTATGGTAAACGCGTGGGAGCTACATTGTATATGTCGGAAAACTGCTGGCGAACCAACAATGGGCTAATTTGACTTCCGTGTCAGCGTTGTTGAATCTTTGGTCACAGTTTCGGAAAATCGTTGGCTTTCGGGTAGAGGTAAATCCGTTGCCAACGCTCAACAGATGGCAAAGCGAATGGATCGAATGGATCATTTGGTCGAAAAAATCGAGAGACGAACCCGATTTGCTCAATGTGGCGTTAAAACTGAGTACGAATGCGTCAAATGTGATATACCCTTGACCCAAAAAGATGCTTTGTTGTTAGCACCCCAAAAGACGTGACTAAAGTCAAAAAAGCTCAATAAAATATGATATTGGATACTATTTTTCATAATGTTGGTTAAATAAACCCTTTTTCTTTCATTTTTGATATTAAAACTGGGGTTTTTTTTATTGAAAAAAAAATCCCAAAATCATGTATTTCTAGAATCAATGCGCGGAATGGGTAGAAAAATACCCAAGCGGTAAGATCACACCTGCGCGCCAGGTGAGTTATCTAACCCGGACCTTTATATATTTATTAGATAGAGGACCTATCAGGCTAATAGGTTTGAAGGTTTTCCTGATTTTTCAATTCCCCAATTTTCCAGGGGCTCTCAAAAGTCAATTTTCTGGTTTTGAAATTTTACCCCCCACCCCCCTATAGCTTAAAGATACACCTCCACACCACTCCCAATTTTTTCTAATGTAGCCTCATCCTTCCTCTATTTAATACACTAAAACAATTGGCTCTACCTATTACCTGGTAGAATTTTTTGAAAAGTACTCTATCTTTAAATATAATTATATCCAACCGCGGTTAATGGTTTAATATAGAGAATTACAAAAGTTTAAAATAAAATTTATTTTCGCACCATCTCGAGACGTCTTTCTATCAACAAAAGACTCCATTTTATAGATTTATACCAACGGCGCGTCATTTTTGTGCAGATATGATGTTTATAATGATCACGTACTCGAAAACTACTTAAACAGTTTGTTAAATTAAATAGAAAATAAATCATTTTTTGTTTAAAATAAAATTATTTCAACAAATTGGAAAAGTTTTTTTGAATCGTTGTCACTTTAAAGCAAATTGCCCAGTTTACCGGTACGTTACCAAAATTGCTATTCTTTTGCCGTCCAGGAAACGCTTGAAATGTCAAATTTCGGTAAAAATTACAAAAGTGCAAAAAACGATGAAAATCTTATCGGAAATTTCATGAAACAAAATGATTGGCCCAGTTGGTTTCGTGGCCTGTCGTATTTTCAATTGGAAGCAGCTAATTCGTTACTTAATAATATTCGTGATGACACTGAACAGGGCACCACACACAGAGTACGTTCATGTCTTATGGTTATGGGACTGGAACCGCTGGTCAACAATAAGACGCTTAATCTAGCCATGCGTATGAGCGGTGGCAATGATTTGGCTTTTCTCTGGTTTCTAATGGAACTCAACTATCGAGACACGTGCTCAGAATGTACACATTTACTTTATGTATATAACGTTAATGAACAATTGATTCTATCGACAATTGCTCATCTTGACATGATTCCTACGCTAAGGGAATTGGATCGCATACTTCCACCAGCTGGGCAAAAGTCACCAAAGCAGAGTTGTCTCTCATTGAAAGGAAAATGTCGAAAATCATACTCATCCGCATATAAGCCTCGTTATGTTTTGCCTTATTTTGAAAAATTGCGTGCACCTGTTTTACATCAAAATATTATTAAGGTTCCACCAATCGATTATTCCCGAAGATTAGCCCATTACGCAAAGTATTTGGATCGAAATTATGTTGTACCCAATGAATGCAACCGATGGTATGAGTTCTACAATCTAAACATGGGCCAAAGGATCGCCAAACATATAACCGAGGAAATACTGGAAAAATTATTCGGTGATTATTATCCCTTAACAGATCGGATAGATGCCGCACTTTGTGAACATCACCAAGTCACTGAAGCAAGAAAACAGACAATTGAGCGACGCTTGAAAGTGGCTGCACGCGACGCTTGTTTACAAAAATTCGATGTGTTGGGAAAACGCAAGAGAGTAAGTTTTGCAATATAGCATAGCTGGTTTAGTGGAGCAAATATTGGAAAGTTTGCTTTAAATCTTCCTGATTATTATTTCTGCCTCTAGAGCTGGAGCCCGGTATTGAACTTTTGAAAAAAAATCTCACCGCTCTTGATTTCAAGAACTTGGGTCGAATTACCACATACTTGACTTAATAATACGTGACTGAATAAGGTTGATTTGGCATGATCGCTTACGTAAACGAATGGCGAGAAGTGATCATCCCAATGTAAATACTCGATCACTCGTTAACGTATGGATTTCTTTGGTAAATTAACAATCTCACCATCCTTCCAATCAGTGGGATAGGTTTCATTCTCCCAAAATATATGAAACTGCTTCAAGATCTGCTTTCAAGAATTCTGCAGGTATACCGTCAAGTCCAGCTGCTTTGTTTGCCTTTAGAAGAAGGATCACGGTTTTTTTTTCTGAGCTTGTTGGGTGCTGGAAGATCTGCGTGCCTTTGTAATTAGAGGATTCAGGATTTAGAGCATCCTGGTTGGTATTGCTACGCTTTCCGACAATGTCTTTGATGACATCGCTTTCCGCATTAATTCTAGTTCTTTATCTCTAGTTCTTGTCTGTCTAGGTACTGTTTCGGATCCGGTTGCGGTTCCTCCATCTCTGCTGTATGATAAAGTGGTCGATTTGATTTTTGTTTTGCCCATCAGGAGATTCCCAGATAATTTTGTGACATGTCTTGTGTTGAAAATAAAGATCATCCAATCGTATGTTGACGAGCGTTACAGAAGTCGACAACATAACAAAATGTTCGTCGTGTTGATCTAAGGCGTGTTTGCCCATTACGTGTTCAAGACCCAAGTTGTCAGATCCCACTTTGACATTGAGATCTCCCATGATGATCATTGGACATCCAACAATGTTGTACACCGAATTCAAATGAGTATAGGAAGAAGTCTTCTCATATACAGCTGCTTCTTACGTTAAGGGGCGTAGCATTGAATAATGGTCACTTTGCGAATTTTAGAGTTAAACCTCCACTGTTGGGTCCACTGGTTTGCCATGATTGGTAACACCATGGACACGTCTGATGTTACAAATACTGTGCTCCACCCGCATATGTATAGTAAACCACAGCCCACACGTTACATCCCCAGAACAAACTGGGTCCGCATCCATAGTTGTTCACAGACCCGGTCAACCTTACGGTCAAAACGGCCCGTTGGGCAAGACAACATATCACTTACTACTAGGACTCTAAGGCAAGCACCACCAATCAGTCATAGGCCGCCTAGAATATAACTATTCCAGGCACTCCAACGGTCAAACAGTTTTGGAACGAGCCACTAAAAACGAAGAGCACACCCATAAAAATTGAACTCTAAGTACTAGTAGCCCATTCTGGGTCGCTAAAGTACAAAGACATTGCCCAATCATGAGCATACTCTAAGTTCCCGCGGCCCTTTTATTTTCTTCCGTGGTAAAGACCCGCACCCTAACCATATATAGAGTTAGGATGCAGCTGGACCCCACCGCGGTGTCGTAACCCTGACTGGGGTCCCATCATGGCGTGTATATCATCCGGGACAGATGACCTATGGTTGATTAACGAGGTTCTGCTCCTTTACTCCTCCTTTCTCAACACGTGACCGGCTATTGTGGAGTTAGTTTGGACAGGCTGCAGGCTGCATTATTATATGTAAACAATGTCGATAAAAGGGGTTATTGTACAATTTTAAGTCGTCCATGCTATTCAAGTCAGCCATTGAAACACTAGCAATTGAAATACTATTTTTAACAAGTTCCCCAGTACCAACAGCTAAGAATTTTTTAAAACATTTAATATATAAACTTGGCACAATACACAGAGATTGATTACTTTACAATAACGATACTTTATTGATGTTTACACCAGTTACTGGGCAATAAAGTTAAAAAATAATTACAAACTACATATTACATACGGTCTCATTATAGGAGTCCTATAGGCGCATAATAGATGATCTAAAAAATGATATCGGAGCATACCGTAATCAATATAAAGCACTCAGTGATAAGGGAGACAAGAGTTCAATGCTAAATATGCCAACAAAATCGCAAACATATAAAAATTCCCCACCAGCCATTAATAGGAAAACGACATCTTCAGAAAATGTTAATCAAGATGGAGAAAATGCACCGAAAAATTCACAAAACAATGAAACTTCCACCCCAGGCATTGACACAGACTTAAACAAAAAGCCAGCTTCAAGCAAAACCCCAACTGATAATTGCGATTCCTTTGGCGACCGGTATTTTAAGAATTACGACTACGGACATATAGATAATAATTATCTGAAAGCATCGGAACGAGTTTTTGAAGCACCTGAGCAAAATAAACCGTACAAATTTCAGTACGCAAAAATATTTAATTTACAAAAAGAACATAATCCTGTTCAAACGGCTTTGGCTGATGCGCTAGAAAGTGGTGACCCTGGTTCACTGGAAACTACAAAAAGTCCAACGAACATAGACGTATCTGTTCGCAAGTGTTGCACTAAAGTATGGCGCCATCAAGTACATAAGCGTAACATCGCTGAAAAAGAAGCTATGCGACATAAATTGAAGGAGTTGCAAAATAAACCCAAATCACCGCTGAATTATTCCCAACATAGCTATGATCCGCATGACGAACGTCTTATGGATTCAATGCTATACGATGCCATTCAATATATGCGTAAAAATCCGAAATTCGTCCTGGCCTCCCTACCCGACGCACATAAAATTCCAATATTTCGCGAATGGATTCGAGTGCGTTATGGAATGAAATATTTGCAGCTTGACAAACGCAAGTCGGTTGAATTTTCCCGAAAGATCTTTCACACACTTAAAAAGCATGTCATGAATGTGCAAAGTCCTAACCTAGACGAGCTGGGAACAAACAGGTTCATTAGTTATCGGTGTCGCAATTATGCTTTCAAAAAGGTAAGCACAAAAGTTAAACCAATTTGGTTAATGACAGTATTAAAAATAAGGCCATAATTTTAGGGAACTTACATTCGAGAAAAATATTATCACACGTTCAAAATGACCTTTCTGGATGAAGTCCGTGTACTTTGGGCGGCCATGGCACCTTACCGAAGTTTGGCTGGACCACCGAAGAAAACATTTTTTGCATATCTTCCATCAAATGCTGATGACATTTACTTATTTAGGCCATGGAAAAAATGGGAGTTTATGGATGCCAAATTACAATGGGACCGACGACAAAGGGTGGTTACCAAAACTGACTAGAACTTTCGTAATAATTGGAATTTTTTGTATATGTTTCTTAATCTTAGTTTAGTCTAAACAAAATTGCAAATTATAGTTTTGTACAACATTATAGTTGAGAAAAAATCTTCCAAACTTTTTATTTTACAATTTTTTATTACTGCAATGTGTGGAAGCTAGCTAGCCAGAAACTTTGCTGATATACTTGAACCTCTAACACACAATCTTAACCTTAACGCAACTTCAATCTTTTAACCAATGTGTTGTTTAACCACACCAATGTGGCGTGTGGCGGGTGGCGCGTGTAAAAACATTTAAAAGAAAAAAAGTTTTTTTTTTAATTTTGTGAGCAGCTATATCTCACACAGCATTTTTGATATTCCGCGTGTGACGCGTGTCACGCGCGTGCTTGGCATGTGTAATGGATGGAACAGTGGATTTGGTATATATCGGCTTCAACTAGTCAAAATCTGATGGGGATTGTTTTAAAACAATTGGTTAGCGCTCAGCTTGCGATGGCGTGATTTGTGACGCGTGTGGCATGTGTGTATGAAAATCGATTCTTGAGGAGTAAACTCCAGTTGCGCTTCGGAGCCGACACGCACCTTCTTTTTGGTAACTAACATGTGGCATGTGTGTATGAAAATCGATTCTTGAGGAGTAAACTCCAGTTGCGCTTCGGAGCCGACACGCACCTTCTTTTTGATAACTAACACCTCCTTTAGTTTATCTAATTAGTATTAGAACTTTTATTTTCTATCCGCTTTGCTTGAAATTAGCCTTTAGTTAATTTAAGTACTCAGCGAAATTGAATGGGTTTATTTGTACAGTGAATGAGATATAATATTTGGAGGGTTTCCTCTTGGTCTCGTTTCAGGCCTGGCGTTGCTACAACAACAACAAATATAAAAACGAGCCAGTGCACTTGTTTTGTTCGTTTGACGGTTAAAAACGAGTGCACTCGGTCAAAAAGGGGGAAACATCAAAGGAAAGCCACATTAAGCTTTTTGTTAGCTAGAGACTGTCATACTATTGTCTTTGACTTCTCAAAATACGGTATAATAATAATAATATTCGGCGCGACAGACCATTGCGGTCCAAGGCCTAGCTTCTCGCGACTATTTGTGTTGCGCATTTATATTTTTGGACACAAATGGAAGGGACCTACAATTTAAGGCCGGCTCCGAACAAGTTATTACTCTCGGAACGTTTGTCACCCATTCGCGAGAGGTGGAACACCGTGAAAAATAATTTTGGTGTTACTGGGACTCGAAACACGAACCTCCTGCTCATTAGTCACGCGCATTTCCACTAAGCCACAGCGCCCACTTAATACGGTATAGTGTCAACATATTTAAATTTAGGACCCTGTACGCTTTATTTTCTTGCTCCTTGTAATTTTTTAAAAGTTTTAAACAAATTTTTAATTTGTTGCCCCAAACGTTCGAACATATATGTATTTAATTATTTATTTTGAAACTTACATTCAATTTTAATAATAGAGAAAATATATATAAGTCTCGCATAACCATAATTTTGACAGTTATTTAAAAACTAAAAAAAAACAAATTTTCTATGAAATTACACTCGTTCGTTCGTTAATAGATGGGTAACTTTGATGTTCGAAAATGTCGCCGAAGTTACTCTATTTACGAATGTGCATAAAAAGTCAGTTATGATTCATACGTAAAAATATGTTAACTGTGACCTTGTGCAATAACCTTAAACTTCTATAAGTCAACAACCTAATTGACAATTGTGGCTGTCAACTGTCAGTCGAATGAAAACCTAAAACAATTGTAAAGCAGCATATTTCAACATTTTGCAACCTTCAAACATTTTTAAAATTGTTATACAAACACCAAAAAAAGAGCAGTTAAAATGGATACTGTAAGTATTTGACGAGATTAAGTTTTATTTTATAAATTTATGTTTTTATATACACAGGATATGCGTGGAAAAGTAGATGCATGCTGTCGCACAGCTGAGGATTTTACAAAACTATACTATCAGAGTTTCGACAAGCGGCGGCATGTAAGAATGGTCTTTTTCTTCTAGTGTAGTTTTTAATTTTGTATTTTAATAGCAAATGAACCGCCTTTATCTGGACAATGGGCTATTTGTATGGAACGGCAATGGTGCCACTGGAAAGGACAACATTCAAAAATACTTCATTGAATTACCATCCTCAGAACACAATATCTCGACACTTGATGCTCAGCCTATTGTCGACGATGCTGTCGCTGGGCAGCTCACATACTTGATTCAAGCTGGAGGTACTGTAAAATATACCGATCATCCAATGAAGCCTTTTCAGCAGACATTTATTATAACCGCTCAAGAAGATAAATGGAAGATCGCTAGCGACTGTTACCGCCTACAGGATGCTTTAGCGACGTCGGAGAAGTGAATAAAATTTAGATACAGTAGAAATCTTTTGATAAAAATCCCAATTTTATTGCAACTTAAATATTTAAACAATATATACGTAAAACAATTAGGAAATTTCTGAGTAAAATTATTCCGTCTTGGGCTTTTTGGCTTCAGTTTCACCTTCGCTAAATATTGCCTTGGGTTGTGTTTTGTTGTAGGCAGGAGCAATCCAGTAGGGATTCTCGGCGGCATCCTTGGCATATTTGAGAATGGCTTCACGGGGATCCTGATCGTCGTCAACGCGTTTGCTGAGTCCGAGATTACGAATAACATACGAGCTAAGTGTTCCGCCTGAAGAAGCAACACGTCCACCCTGTCCGCTGGTGATTGGCAAATCAGGGCGTTTCGATTTAACTGGATCCATACGATCCTTTTCGAGTTTTTTGCGCGAAGACTTTGATTTCTCCTGACGAAACATGGGAAGAGCATGTGGAGTGATAATTTGAGTAACACCAATCATCTCTGTATGTTTTTTCTTGCGATAGGTCTTTACTGCACACAGTTTTGCTCCACGAGAGCTACGTAACTCATCGTAATAGCATTTAACCACCCCATTTCCGCAACCCAAAAAAATCTGATTAAGTTTAGGATGCCATAGGGTTTTAATAATGTGCGAGCTTGTAACAGGAATACGTTTCACTTCTTCAAATGTGCTCACGTCGAAGAAATGCAAATTGGCTTCCTGATTTTCTTTATTTATGGATTCGCCAGTAACCAGCATTCGATCATCAGGACTAAAACAACAATCCGTAGTGTCATAACGACACAAAAGATTATCCCATACATGCATTGGCTGTTTAAACGCACGCAAATCCCAGAGCTTCATTGTCTCATCGCTAGAGCGGGTTGCAATTTGCGTTCCTGTCGACAGAAATAGAATTAATTTCTTTTTGTAATTGTTTTTGTAATTATCTCACCTAAATAAGAGAAAACCACCGAAGATATATCTGAACCCTTCTGATGTGCCCCACGCAAGCAGTGTGTTGTGTTTACAAACATTTTTCGTGTATCCCATGTCTGAATTGAGCCATCCTGACATCCAGCTGCGATAAGGGTGGCATCACGATTATAGATGCATGATGTGGCTATAGTCTTAAGACCTCCCTGAGCTCGTGTTTTAATAACAATCTTCTGTTCCTTACGCTTGAAATTATTCCAAATACGAACAGTGGAGTCCATGGAGCTTGTAAGAAATTCCTCTCGTGTAAATGGATGCCAACATCCGGCCGTCAGCTGGGCAGTGTGGCCCTTTGTCTTTGCCATATCAGTAATGTATTGATCGCCTTTAACGCACTCCATTTTTTCGAATCCATCACGATCTAGAATTTTTGCTTGTGCATTTCCCGAAACAACTAAAATCATATCACCAGTCACAGAATAATGTAGTGCCCGAATGGGATAATTCTCGCACGGCTGAATTGTACGAAAACTACGCATTGAAGAGTCCATTCCAGCGAAATCCCAGAAACACATATCATAGTCAATAGACCCGGAAACAATTCGACCACCTGATGGATCACCAGCAAGCGCCAAAATAGGTCGAGTACCGTGCTGCATTTGCACCTCGTGTGAATCTGGGATTTTTTCTTCTAGAGACTCATCATCTGGATCATCGTCATCATCGGCCGAGTCGCCATCTGAGTCTTTTCCGGTAGACATTTCTTTTGTAGCGAATGGGGCATCTGAGATTTGAGGACCTATAGGAATTTCATCGTCGTCGTCGGCGTCAGCTTTTTCTCTACCTTCAATATCTAGTTGCTTCAACTTTGGAGGAGCATTTCCACGAGCTTTCGCAATTTGTTCCTAAAAAAATTTCTATTAGTACGGACACTTCTTTACCCATCCCTGCTTCATCTAACATTGATATCGAATATTTTTGCAGTCTTTCGGCCGAAACACGAGATGCCCATAATTTCCTTAAGATGTTGACTCTCGAGATCTTCGGCGACATCCTCAATTTGTTTGATCATCTGATTTTTATCAATTTTTTTAAACCCTGAAAATAAGAAAATTATTGGGTTTATGAAATTTATTTCCCGAAACCCGGTACCTTCCGTTTTGCTCGCCAAACCATCGGCATCTTTTACACTGTCTTTCGCCGATGTCCCATTCAAATTTAAATTTATTTTGCCAAATGTAATTTTTGAACGATTCATTTTCTTCTATTTCCCTAAGTTGGGAACATTACTCTAAAATCTTCTAGTGGTTATGAATTTTGATTTTTGGTTAAAACTCTTTGATATAAACAAGTTTGTTCGATGAGAAATTAGGTAAAATAAATTTTTTTTCGAATGTTCCAAGAACTTTTACATTCCACATATATATACATACAAATTAAAGCTCGTTACATACCGGCCGGGTTGGCTTTGCCTTGCCACGAAAATTTATGTTCTACAAATATGATGCCTGAAACACAAACACGCTTCAGCTTTTGCTTCGCTTGACGTTTACGAGATCAGCCATACGATTTCAATGCTTCCTATCACAATGTCGCTTCAGCTTCAACGTTTCGTTTGGCAATCGTAAAGAAAAACGTAATGCTACGTAACGAAGCTACAAACGGAAGCTCTAGTTCAAAAGTGCTGAACATTTGCTTTGCCTGACAGTTCAAGGCAGAGAACTGTGGCAGAACTCTCATTTGAGAAATGCCATATAGAGAAAAGTCATTCAAAGCAAATGTAAAGCGGCTGCACCGTAACGAAGCGAAGACGAAGCTGAAGCGTGTTTGTGTTTCAGGCATGAAGCTTTGATACGTACACACCGCAAGTGTTATACCTGAAATACAAACACGCTTCAGCTTCGGCTTCGTTGCGCTACGAGCAACCGCTTTGAATTTGCTTTGTCGTTTTTCACAGCTGTTGAGCTGTCAGGCAAAGCAAATGTTCAGCACTTTGAACTAGAGCTTCCGTTTGTAGCTTCGTTACGTAGCATTACGATTTTCTTTACGATTGTTAAACGAAACGTTCATGCTGAAGCTACATTGTCATAGGAAGCATTAAAATCGTAAGACTGAACTCGTAAACGTCAGGCGAAGCATTACTTTTTTGTTGCTTGATGTTTAGTTTTCAAAAATTGTCAAGTATTGTCAATTAGTTTCTGCTTGAAGTTAGCTTTAGATTGTCGCAGTCGAGTGTGGAACGCGTTGCGTGCGCTTTGGGGCCAACTTCATTGCAGTATATTCTTATTTTTAGGTAATTATCACTTAGGTATTATCACGTAAAAGTCTTAAGTTTAATAACTATTTTAATTTATTTCTATAAAACTTTTTTTTATTAATTAAATTACACCAATTCATATAGCTAAAAAATTAAAAAACGGATTTTTATTTTTGAAGCGGAAAGCCAACGCGCACGGTATGTAAAGCGTTTAAAGGAAGTAATGAACGTATCCAGTACGTTGAATTATTCAGAGTTAAAAGTCATATCCGAAAATTATCGGAGCGGAGAACAAATCCAATGACAGTTTTTTGATAACAATGCTGCGTTGCTTTGGCAAAGCCGGCTTGGCTTTACAAAGCAAAAGCTTTTGGCTTTACCGCCTTACGGTGAGCACCAGTACTATAAAATGGCTTTAGTTTCCTTAAACCTGAACATTTTTTGCTACGTTGCTTTGGCTAATCCAGCTTGGCTTACAACAACAATCGCATAAGCATAAAGCCGAAAATAAATCCAAAAAATTGTAAAGCTAAGCCGGCTTTGCCAAAGCACCGCAACATTTATTTACTTCGGCTTCATGTCGCTTTATCACCGCCTTACGGTGAGCGCTATATATGTGCAGTAGTAGTTATTGTCACTGTTGGTTCTCTACTCTTCTCGCTTAAACCTTTCTTTAATAATTTCTACATTGCTAAATGTCAATAGTTTAACAATCTAGTTACGTAGCATAAATTAACCAAACAACATCATGATGTATGTTTGCTTCTTGAATAATTGAATTGAATTAAAAGATTTGAACTCTGAAATTATTTTATAATAACTTAAATAGTAGATTAAAATCAATCTCTAGAGAACTTCAATAAAAAAATAAAAAAAAACAGACGACAGTAAATATTTGTAAACGTTGTCACGCTCAAATCCCTCGCGGCCGTCTAGACGACACATCCTACCATTTTTTTATACAGAATTCCGCAATAACAAATACGAATTTTTGAGTGTGGCCAAACGTTAGGTTCTGATAAAAATGACAACCATTGTCTACCGCGCCAAAACAATAAGCGGCTTTCAAATTCATTCAGTAGCTTAGTCATTCAGTAGCTAAGCTTTACACTTCAACTTTCAAGTTCTGAGCAAATGTGCAAAAAGCAAAGGTGCAAGGAGAGTCTTAATTAACAAATATTAATTGTATAATTTCCGTTTAAATAGTAAATACTTTTACTTGTGCTTTTGTCGACTTGAAGTGAATTAGATATTACAAAAATGGATTCTTTGGAATATAGCGACATTGTTGCTGAAGTCCGTGGGGTTATGGTGAGTAGCCATCAACGTCGTTGTTAGTTATATCGTACTTACAAAGATATAATGTTTAACAGACACCGGGACGCCTGAAATTGACTGACCAACAAATTGTCTTTAAGAATAATAAGACAGGAAAAGTCGAGCAAATCTCTGCGAACGACATTGAATTTGTGAATTCGCAGAAATTTCTCGGCTCATGGGGCATTCGCGTTTTTACAAAAAACGGAACACTTCATCGCTTCTGCGGTTTTAAGGACAGCGAAAACGAAAAACTTGCGAAATTCTTCAAGAAGCAATACGCAAAGGATATGCTGGAAAAGGAGTTGTGCGTTAAAGGCTGGAATTGGGGAACAGCAAAGTTCAATGGATCTGTTCTCAGTTTCGACATGGACACGAAAACCACATTTGAAATTCCATTACATCATGTTTCGCAGTGCAATACTGGGAAAAATGAAGTTACTCTAGAGTTTCATCAAAATGATGATGCACCAGTTGGCCTAATGGAAATGCGCTTTCACATTCCGACGAGCGATATCGCAGGTGAAAATGATCCCGTTGAAAATTTCCACAATAATGTAATGAACAAGGCTTCGGTCATCTCTGTGTCTGGTGATGCTATTGCGATTTTTCGCGAAATTCATTGTCTTACACCTCGCGGTCGTTACGATATCAAAATCTTCTCAACATTTTTCCAATTGCATGGAAAAACATTCGACTACAAAATTCCCATGTCGACGGTTTTGCGTCTTTTCTTATTGCCACACAAAGATAATCGGCAAATGTTCTTTGTTTTATCGTTGGATCCTCCAATAAAGCAAGGTCAAACGCGATATCATTTCTTGGTGCTACTCTTTGGTCCAGAGGAGGACATAAGCATTGAGCTACCATTCAGTCCAGAGGAACTTAAAGAAAAATATGATGATAAAATACCAAAAGAATTGAATGGACCTGTGTACGAAGTAATGGGAAAGATTATGAAAGTGTTGATCAACAGAAAGATTACTGGGCCTGGTAATTTTATCGGGTAAGTGCAGCGATCTTGAAAACTATACATTGCATGACAATATTTATAACAACATTTTGTATTATCTTTCAGCCATTCGGGAACACCAGCGGTGGGTTGTTCCTTCAAAGCGGCTGCCGGTTATTTGTACCCGCTTGAACGTGGATTTATTTACATACACAAACCTCCAATGCACATTCGTTTTGAAGAAATTACTTCCGTGAATTTCGCTCGAAGCGGTGGCTCAACACGTAGTTTCGATTTTGAAATTACCCTTAAATCAGGAACAATACACATCTTCAGCTCTATTGAGAAAGAAGAGTATTCTAAACTCTTCGATTTCATTCAGCAAAAAAAACTGCATGTAAACAACATGGGTAAGAATGACAAGGGAGGCTATAAAGATGTTGACTTTGGCGATTCCGATAACGAAAATGAGCCAGATGCCTATTTGGCACGTGTTAAGGCGGAAGCTCGTGAAAAGGACTCTGATATTGATGATGATGAAGGCTCTGAAGAGGAGTCCACCGATGAAGACTTTAAACCAAACGAAAATGAATCTGACGTCGCCGAGGAGTATGACAGCAATGTTCAAAGTGAATCATCTGATGATTCGAATGCCGATGGCGATGGTGATGGGCCCGATGGTGAGAAAACGAAAAAACCTAAAAAGGACAAAAAGGAAAAACGCGAACCCAAGGAAAAGAAGGAACGTTCTGTAAGTAGTTAATTGAAGTAAGATATTTATTTTTACAATATTAATATTAAATAATTAAAATAATGCAGAAGAAAGTATCAAAGAAAAAGGACAAAGATTCCAACAAACCAAAGCGTGCCACCACGGCGTTTATGTTGTGGCTAAATGACACGCGTGAACAAATCAAAAAAGATAACCCAGGCATCAAAATGACCGAAATTGCCAAGAAAGCTGGTGAATTATGGAAAGATCTAAAAGACAAGTCAAAATGGGATGAAAAAGCTGCCAAGGATAAGCAACGTTATGCGGAAGAAATGAAGGAATACAATGCATCTGGGGGAGCGGCCGCACAGGGTGGCGATAAAAGCGATGATGAAGAGGGCGGTAAAAAGTCGTCGAGCGGAAAAGCACCACAGAAGCGTAAGAAGGAGTCACCCACGAAAAAATCCGCAAACACCTCCGGATCATTTAAGAGCAAAGAGTACATTTCCGAAGATGATTCGATGTCGGGCGATTCAACAGCAGAAAAAAAGGCGAAGAAGGTAAAAACTCTTGGTAAAATGTTACTACTAATCCCGTCAATGTATGAAATTCTCCATTCTTTAATAGGATGATAAAGAAGATGCCGATTCTGCACCTGATTCCGAAGCCGAGGTTAAAGAAAAGAAACCAGCGGTAAGTTGAAGTTAGCACTATTAATGCCAGTTAAGTCATACAACATGCCTTCCTTTTTTTTTAGTCCAAAAAGAGTACTGCCGAAAAGCCTAAGCCTGCTTCAAAAAAGAAAACACAGCAGTCAGAAAGTGAGAATGAAGAAGATTCCGGGGATGACGAAGAGGTTGTTGAAATTTTACTACTAATTCCGTCAATGTATGCAATTCTCCATTCTTTAATAGGATGATAAAGAAGATGCCGATTCTGCACCTGATTCCGAAGCCGAGGTCAAAGAAAATATTTCAGCGGTAGGTTGAAGTTAGCACTGTTAGTTCCAGTTAAGTCATACAACTTGCCCCTTCCTTTGTTTTAGTCCAAAAAGAGTACTGCCGAAAAGCCTAAGCCAGCTTCAAAAAAGAAAGCACAGCCAGAAAGTGAGAATGAAGAAGATTCCGGGGACGAAGAAGATGCAAGTGAAGTTGAAAGCGATTGAAGTGGTCCTCTTTATTTTATGTTGCTGTAAAGATTCTGCAAGCGTCTCTCTTTTTTCTAATTTAATTGAAGACATTTATTTTTTACATGTCACTCACCCCACGTAAAAACCCCAAGAATATGTAATAAAATTTTTATGTACTATATAGTTGTTTTGTTTTTTAAATAGCACGCCTGGTTTTAATTTATTTATGGTTAACAATTACCGGAACGTACACCTTTATAATTTATGCCAACTTTTGCCTTGTTATTCGGGTGGCATCTTTGATTTTTATATTTTCATTAAATTTAAAAAAAAAATTAAAGCTAGGTTATAGTGTATGAATTTTACAGCTGTCCTGTCCATTTTTTCTCGCACGCCAAAAAAGTAAATCAAGCGTAATTAGCGCATTACCGCGAAAATATAGGGATCTGAACCGGCAATATAGCACAGTCTACCAACTCGCTCGTAAGCTTGCCAACAAGAAACAACACATCAACTACCCTATAAAGGCAATAGACGGCTCTTTGATCCCTATGAAGGAACAACAATTAACCCGCAGGATAGAACATTTTAAGAATGTTTTGAATTTTACTTCGCCAGGCACGTCCATCAACCCACATATGCACCCTAATATGCTACTTAACATCACCGCGCATAACCAAAGTGATCTGCTCTATAATAGCTAGGCGCCTACGGAATGCGTTAGAGCCAATTTTGAGAAATGAACAAGCAGGATATCGCCCAAACCGTTCTTGTACGGTTCAATTTAACACCCTTCGTATAATCATTAAATAGTCAGTTGAATATCGCTCTCCTCTTATATGGTTTTTGTAGATTTTAAACGCGCTTTTGATAGCGTAGTCCGAAACATGATGTAGATTTTGGCTAGCTATGGTGTTCCGGAAGAACTCATTAACATTAACGCTGTTACTCGACTCAATATGCCGCGTCATCTTGGCTTCCCTTTCAACATCTACTCGGGAGTCAAGCATGGTTGCACCCTCTCACCATTGCTTTTCTTAATTGTTATCGACTGGGTGATGAAAATAGTAACCCGTACCCCATCGGGTGTGCCATGAAATGTTTTTTACCGCCTAGGAGACCTGGACTATGCCGATGATATCTGTATCTTATCATAATCGCTAGGTGACATGAAGCGAAAATTAAACTCAATAGAACTCCACGCTAACAAATTAACGTCTCAAAAACAAAACTACTTCGCGTTATCGCTAGTGGAACATGTGATCTCTCGATTGACGGACACCAGATAGAGGAAGTCGATAAGTTTTGTTATTTGGGCAGCTGGATGTCAAAAAATGGTGGTGCTGACTCGGATGTGTGCTCTCGTGTAAACAAGACGCTCCTATAGTATGCTAAATAATATCTGGAACTCCTCGCAAATCTCCCGGAATCTGAAGCTAACGATCTTCACATCTAACGTTCTTTCATTATTCTTGTGTGGCTGCGAAACATGGAAAGTCACAGAGTCAATTGCGACGCTCCTCCAAGTCTTCGTCAACAAGTGCTTAATGAGGATACTGAGAATAAGATGGCCGGACATTATCACCAATCAAGACTTGCGGATAGTAACGCAGCAGGAAGCAATCGCGATCACCATCAGACGTCGAAAATGGAGCTGGATTGGCCGCACTTTGAGAAAGCCAGCGGACGATATTACGAAATTAGCGCTCAACTGGAATCCTCAAGGAAACCGTCGAGTTGGCCGTCCTAGCAAGACATGGAAAAGGACAATAGAAAAGTAAGCAATATCCCATGGGACCGAGTGGCGTCTCTTGAAACCTCAGGCGTTAAATCGAGTTCGTTGGCGGGCGTTTGTAAAAGCCCTATGCTCCCCCGCGGAGTTAAGGAAAGAAAGAATGATGCATTGATTAAAGCATTGGACTCGCATCATTTTTGGTTTCGTGATCTTTTTCCGTTTTGCTTGTTCAATGAATCAGAGAGAATTTTAAGAAAATAAATTGGAACCGGCTACAAACGAGAGGAATGTGATAAATTGTAAATCACATTCCTTCGATTTTTTAATTTTAATAAAGGGCATAGCCCACCATTTTGCCGTGATGTAAAGGTCCTAGCCCATAGAGTCCGTTGCGTCAGTTGCGTCGACGTATTCGTTGACGTTGCCGTATGTGACGCAAAATGGTGACCCAATGAACACGTTGTCGTCGTACAGGCAAACAACAACAAATGCCAAAATAAACTTCAAACTGGTATGCGAGAGAACTGTCAAAGCACTTGCCGGAGAGAAATGTTGAAAGTTGGTCAACTTTTTGCTTTGTTTCCGTCACATGCCTTGCCTATGGGATACTTCCCATAAGAACGTGTGTATTTTATCGATCTGTCAGTTGCTTACTACGCCACAACGGACGCAACGGATTCTATGGAATACGCCACAACGGATTCTGTGGGATGGGCCCTTAAGTCATTCAGGGAGTTCTCCCTTGGCTATAAGTTATCATAAAATAAAAAAAGCAGCCGTCCTGCTCATTTTTTCTCGCAGGGCTCAAGTAACGTTATAAAACATGGTTTACGAACATTGATTTGGAAAAATCAGTGAAATCATAACTAAAATGTTATGTTGGAAATTCACACAATCTTGTAGGGCTTAAGTATTATGTTTTTCCATGGTGAGAGCACCCTCATTAAAATATTCATACATTTCTTCAAATCTAACGACAAATAATAAATTTCTTTATGATTTTGTTTATTAGCTCATACAAGAGGTTAATGCACCGTGTGTAAAGGCTGGAATCAAACAGCTGTTTACTGGTGACAGTAGAGATAAACGAACTTTTTCTAGTCACGACTTCAATCAAAACAAAATTTGATTTCTGACAGGAGCACGGTGCTAGCGTTCTCTTTGGTTTCTTCTGCTTAAACGTAAACTAGTTAGCTAGCATGTTGAACATGCTAGCAAAATCAAAACAATTTCATGGTTTCTCATCGAAATGTTTAATACCATTCTACCGATATATTAGCTATGTCCAAGGACAAGAACCAGAACCAAAAATTCGGGAATATTTTTATTATATCGATCATGAGGGAATGGTAAGCAATACTGACAACCAGAATATGTTAATTAAACGGTGAAACACTTAATACCTTATGCAGCTCTTTCTCGACGACTCTAAAATTAAAAATTTCACTTCATGCTTCAAAGAGAAGAAATTTTTAAAGTTTTTCTTCAGTAGGATAAAATGCAACGAAACTTCGAGATATCAAAATGATTTCCCATTTATATCACTCTGTGGTCGAGAGAGAAACTTTATTCGCTGTGACGATCTTCCAATAGTCTATACACACATTCTCACAGACGATCAAGGTTGGTGCACCGTCGGTTCTTTATATGTTAAAATATAATGTATAAACCCAATATAATACATAAAAATGGTTATCAAAATTCTAGGAAAGGACAAGATTTCTTACGGCCATGCAGGTAATGAACTCTTGTTCGACTTTCAACCTAAAAAGATCTACATGAATCCTCAAACGGGTCGGGTCTATCATCCAGCTTGGGAGAATGTTGGAAATATTGGACTTATTCGCTCGAAATTGTCAATTGAATTGAGTCGTAATTTTGAATTCTTTAATGGTGAACAGAATCCACCAACACATTTTCTATGGAACGGAGAGCGTATAGCCTTAGACAATGAATGGGTTAAATATACGATTAAGAAACAATTGTAATCTAAAATCTTACAATATACTTTTTTGTCGTCACTGTTTAAATCAACTTATCTAGTATGTACTTGAGTAAAAAGAAAATTATTACATTTGAAAATATTTTTACTAAAACAAAAAAAAAAAAGTTTTTTATTTTGATTACTGCTTTCCCTTTTTCTTCTTGCCATTACTTGTACCGCCTCCCGTCTTTTGCGTTCGGTTTATCTGCATGTCTTTAAGCTTTGTCTGCAATTTTGTCTTAGCTTGCGCTAGCTCTTGTTCTTTGCGTATCGTTTTCATTGGCTTAGGATGGAGAAATTTCTTGCGCTCATCTTTTTTAACCGCTTCGCCACAGCCATGTACTTCAGGAAGTCCATGCTTGAAGCAAAATTTTTTTCGACAGAGATCACAATTCTGTCCCATTAGGCTAGTTTTTGTTTTGCATCTCTGGAAGTCGCACAAATTATCGACATCTTTCACAGCAGTTAGCACATCGTCAAGTCGCATCTCAACAATTCGGTTCGGTATTTTATCCAATAATTCTAGTGTGTCGTTTGTGCCATAATCAGGTTTTCGACCAGCTTCACAAGGGAAAAGTTCTTCAATCGATTTTTCAGCTGATTGCAGAGATTCATCCTGTGCCTTTGGGTTTTCAGTGGAAAAATCGGCTTCCACTTTCTTATTTCGTTTATCTAAAAAGTTCTCTTCCTTGTTATTATATACGTACAAAAACCTGATTACTTTTACCTGCCATTTATTTAATTTTAATTTTGAAATTTCTTTGTTTATACAAATGGAGAATTTGGTTTGTTAAATGTCAAATAACAAAAATAAACAGAATTGCTGTCAAAAGTCTTCAACACTTTTATGCCGTTTTTTTTTTAATCTGGCGCAGATTGATTTTTTGGCTGTCAAGTTGTTTGTTTTTCCGAAAAACGGATTTCCCTTCTAACAGATATTGATAATTTGGGAGATTGACCCCTCTTTTCATAAACTGCAAAAACAAACCATGCAGCAAAACATTGTAAACAAAAGATTATCGGCTTTCATGTTCGTTTTTTCGATTCGATTCTGTCATTAAAGTTACAAAGAAAGAAAACACATCACACAACACTAAATTTGTATGCTATACACCTCGTACGTATACGAACTCAATTGTCACTTTTCACTTTCCGACTCGCTTTTTGCGACCAAAATCGGCCTTCTGGTATATCTGTGTTGATTTACGTGATAACCAGCAAAGTTCACTACTTATCGGCTTATTACTCAAATCTCTGTGATGACTTACGGGATTTGAAGTAATTTACCGACACTGTTACGACTGAGTTACGGGGTGTTTTGCTAAACTGTCACGAGCGGCTACTGTTCTTTACAAACAAATTCCACTCGCTTGGTACTTTTAGTCACAAGGTACCTCTGTGATTGCTATTTCGATGCTATATTACACTATGTGAAAGCAATATAGCAAGTAGTGTAGTGTGGCTTTCGTTTGATGTTTCCCCTTTTTTAGCGAGTGCAGTTCTTTTTGGACGTCAAACGAACAAAACAAGTGCACTGGCTCTATTTGTGTTTGTGGTTGCTGTCACAAATATAAAGTCAAAATGGCAGCACAATGACAATGTTTTGTTGGTGTGTATAGATATGCTCGGCCAAAAAACTTCGAGTAGAAAATTTTACCTCAGAACTACACTCAGTGAAATTTTTTAAATCTAAAGAACAACAAGATGACAATTTTTTGACATTCATTTCAATATTTCTCACTCGGTGTAATTTTTTCCATTAAACGAACGCATAGGTGAACACAGTCCTGATAATATAACTTTTATAACAGCGAGTACGATTTTAGTCTGTCAATGTTAAAAGTCAAATTACGTATTGGAAAGTGCTTTTTTGTAGCTTGGAAATTCCTTTCTGCAAAGACAACAACTATATACATATTAATTTATTATTACTTCTTATTTTTGCGGCGTCGCCGGCTTTGAACAATTTACAAAAATTTCGTAAAGTTCAATCAGGCAAGAAGGCTGGTAGGCTGGTCTCTGTAAAATTGGGCTTTTCTTTTGTAGTAGAGTGTCGCAGAAGCTGGCAGAAGCACGAGCACGACTACTCCACAGTCACACTCAACAGTCAACAGTCTTCATTGCTACTGATAACACATTAACACGATCAATGTTCGGTCTGTTCGGATGATGCGGTATTTTTAATGGTATTGCAAATTCTAATTATTGAATTCTCTAACCATGATTCCTCGTCTCACAAAGTCTCAATGGATTATTTTTGCAATTGCCTCTCTTTAGTTATTAGGAATTTAGGATTCTGCTTGCGAATGTCAAATTGCCGTTGTTGATTCCATTCAAAGAATACAAAGACAAATGCTGGTTCTGATGATCTGAATAGTATGTACAATGTATTGACACAAAAGAGTCGCTTGGTAGCAACCCGAACGTTAAAAACTTTCGGCTAAAGTTTATACATATTTTAATTTCAGTTCAGTGGTTCAGTCTGACGTGATACTTGGTGCGAGTGGGTCGTTTGTTGTAATAACTTGGAAGCAGTGAAGAAAAGTGAAGAAACGCACGTAAAAAATAAATATATTTTTATTAATTTCGTTGCAAAAAATAATAATATAAAATATCAGGTGTAAGTTTTATAATTGGAATTACAAGTGCCTACATAATATTAAAAGCTACATTTGAGACTTTTAGTCTGAACCTCAACTCTGAACAAGGACTGCAACTAAAATATTTGTCAACTGCTGATGTACGTACAAAAATGTATTTATGTATTTTTATATAGGCTGCATGAAGAGTATTTATACCAAATGTTTAAAAAGCAAAAAAATTTCTTTTAAAATTAAACTATTGCGACTTGTTTAACTAAATGAACGAACGTATAGAAAGCAATGCAAGTTAACAGTTTTGTTAACACGATAACAAAAATGTGCATTACAAGTATATTACAAGTACAAGGAGCAAATCGTTATCATTATAATGTGAACAAACAAGCTGTCATACACTAGTGGTATTTTAAACATATTGTTGCTAGTAGGAAAATGTTAAATAACATATGTTGAACTACGTCGATTGCATAATTTTGGCTAACCGACTGTGCTTTTTCTTCGGGATTTATTTTTATATATTTGCACATGCCGTATTTCATTTAATTTCCACGATTTTATATATATAGTAAGTGTGTGTGTCCATCCCCAGTTATAATTATATTGACAAGTGCTCCTTTCTCCTGTGTCAGTTTACCTTTTAATCGAAAATAACAAGTATGAAAAGCCGATAAGAACAATGTATTAACTGCCAAAAAACAGCAGGGTGTTACATCAAAAGACTAACAGAGCTCTCACGATAAAGAACTTAAGACTCACAAGATTGTATCGATTTTGGTTTTGAGAAAAGTAATAGTTTTGCTCGTTATGTTGATAAAAAAATACAGAATGAAGTTAGCAACATATTAGAAGAAACTTACTTTGTCACCTTGAATGAAGATTTTCCCACCAGAAATTACACCAGTTGCCTTATCCACTGAACGCTATATCTGGTGAGGAGGCTTCCGTGACATTGTGGTTAGTGCCCTCCGGCTTGCCGAGCGTTGCGATAACCGGAGATCCTAGTGGCTGAGTCATCTTGAGAACTGCACGCTGGATCCAAAAGCTCAGGTCAACGGTCAAAGGTCTTTCTGGGAAATCCCAATCTCAAGTCCTAACGTCTATCTCATTTAATGACCACCAATGCGACAACAGTAAAAAATGCGCATCACATTTTGCACGACAATTCGTCGAACACCCGTCAGCTCACGAGAAAAGCATTCGTCCAGTTTTACGCGCAAACTAAAAGCGTTAAAATGCGACGCAAACCACCCTACCTTCACCGCCCTTGAGGTGCAAGATGCCATTAGGAAGCCTAAACCTTTCAAGGTACTTGGACCGGACGGTATTTCGATTTTGGTGTTGAAGAAGCTACATAACTCCAGCCTGGGTTATCTAGCAAAAATCTTGAACCTAACCAATGAAAACCTCACCATACCAAACGCCATTGCCAGGATAGTTCCAGTTTTAAAGCCTGGCAAACCCGCCCACGAAAGATCGTCTTATAGACCGATTTCGCTGCTCTTTCCTATAGCCAAAACTTTAGGTACACTCCTCCTCTCCAGTCTTCATAAACACTAGAAACTCGCCTCCCACCAACATTGCTTTAGGAAACATCGCGGCACTACTTTTTTTTTTTATAATGACACACGGTAAAGGGGTTTGCACCCTTATAATGCTTAGCACAACGTGGGCGTTAGGAAATTAGGGAGAGGAAAAAATGAGATGTCTATGCACGCGTGTCTTAAACGACTGCAGATCTACTACCGCCTTAAAGGAGCTGACGACACACATTGCGGACGGTCTTTACCACCGAAGCCCGCACTGGCGCACTGCTTTCGTGGCACTCGATTTGTCCAAGGCTTTCGACAGGGTTGACTACTCTACTCTCCTACAGGAGTCAGCTTACATTAATGGCAGGAGCGCATATGTGGAATTCAGAAATTCCTGCTCAAAGCATCGGAAACTTAAGATGGGAGTCCCAAAAGGAGGGTTCCTCTCCCCCATCTTATTTAATCTGTCTCGTTGCTTCCTACTTCCCCTACTGGCGTTTAACTGACCACTTACGTTGATTATTGCTCTGTTGGTGCCGATCTAAACGAGGTCACACATAGGATAAACTCCTACCTGACAGAGCTATCTAAATTGTTCAAGAACAGGAAACTTCACCTACACTACCCCTGTTGTTGTTGCGTTTAATATGCGGCTAGCCTTAGACTCGTATGTGTGATTAGTACAACCGTAGCTTCAGCTTGAAAATGATATGATAGATAGGATTGGAATGAAATATCGACTGATTTAGTACTGTAATGATCCAAAATACTTAATGCGTTTTTTAACAAACCCAATAATAACAATAAATAGGTATACTGTTGTCTTCGCACTAGCTATATCCACCACTATCCTCTTACCACCTTTCCCCTCCCCACACTCATCACCAGCTTTAATAAGATATGTACATATATTGAAAATTTAATAAAAATATTTTTATAAATGTGGCTGATTGCTGATATAAAGATTTTAGATTTCCCATCTTCTAGAGTGCATTTTCACAGAATATTTACTTGTGACCTTTTCTTTGTATTTACAAGAACACGAAATAGATCATCGACAGCAACAAAAACTTGCACGTTCATTCAATTGAAACGTGGAAACTTGGGCTTCAAAGTGTGTTGACTGTCGTAGCGTAATAGCATTGCGTCATTGTATTAGCAGCAACAGCCGACTGTATTGTTAGGATTATTATCGCATCACAACACGAGACAGCGATCATGAAGGCAAAAATAATTGGTCTTTGCAGTCTTCTGAAATCGAAATCGAGCATGGAATTCGGTTTAGAAAACAACCCCTTGTGTGGCTATGTCACGCCACTCTGTCTTTCCATCGTACCTAAGTACAGGCGCCGCCGTCTGAAGTGTTATTTAATCAAAAGTCTAATTTCGTCATTTATGAATATGTATTTTTCTTTACAATTTTTAGAAAATGTTTAAAACATTTCAATTTTTTTGAAAAAAATGTTACTTCTCGATATAGCCACCTTTGGCGCGGATCTTAGCTGTCGAGTCTCTTACCGAAGGCATTGCATTTTGCACGAACGTGATCTTTTGGTATTTTGGTCCATTCTCTGCGAAGAGCTGATTTCCAACGTTTATTTTGTAATGACATTCTAGTCAGCTCTTGGGAAATGGCCAGTCTGTTTTCTACGCATTTTGCAGCAAGCTCCAAGCTTCCAGATTGTGCATTGCTTCCGCCTGTACTTCTGAGTATTGAACAGATTTACATGCGTACTCTTGCAGTTGCGAGAATTATAAACGACTCACAAATCTACTCGGCTGAGACTCGACTGAGATTTTACTCTCGCCCACAAAAAATTCACAATCTTTCTTTAAGAACTCCATTCAAAGTGGAAACAGATTTCCACATGCGCATGTGCTAGGATTAGAACATACCAAGTTGTCTATCTTAAAACCATGTAGGTAAATGTCGCTTAGTACAGTCATTGGCAAAATTATTTATACATTGCAATGCTCGCACTCTATCAAACCAATAAAGCTGTTGAACATCATCATTGGTCCATACCAGTGTGACTTCATCCCAGGCAAATCAACAACTGATCAGATTTACATCCTTAGGCAGGTGATGGAAAAGTGTCTAGAGTTTCAAAACTCACTACACCATTTAATGATAGACTTAAAAGCCACCTATGATAGCAAAGCCAGAGTAGAACTTTATAAAGCCATGAGAGAATTCGGCATCCCAAAACAAACTGACACGACTATTTAGATTGACCATGACCAATGTTAAAAGCCAAGTAAAGGCCTGCGTCCTTTTCAACCTGGCGTTGGAGAAAGTGATCCGAGACTCTGACGTAACGGCGAGAGGAAAAATCCCCTAAAAGTCAATACTGGCTTACGCAGACGATATTGTCATCGTTGGTAGAAACCCTAGAGCCGTACAGAAAGCTTTCATCCAGATCGAGCAGGCGGCACGAAATCGGGGGCTGCACATAAATGAGAGCAGAACAACCACGTCTGCGACTAGAATATCCAACAAGATGCTTAATGCCAACAAAGCCTACTTAAAATCCAGGAACTTTACCATAACATCCATATAAGGTATATAGGACAATGGTCATACCAGTACTAAAATATGGATTTGAGACTTGGGTGCATAGCAAGAAGCATTCTGACCTCTTAGCCGCGTTCGAGAGAAAAGTATTACGGAGAATTGTTGGCCCCGTATGTGAGGAAGAACGATTCCGGAGACTCTATAATGATGAGATCTACGTGCGTTACCGCAATGTCGACATCATGAAGAGAATAAAGCTCGGTAGGCTCCGGTTGGCAGGACACCTAGCTCGCATGAGCAAAGAGGATCCTGCTCGGAAAGTCCTTTGCGGTAGGATATAAAGAAAACGAAAGCGAGGCCAGCCAAGCCTATGCTGGAAGGATGGCGTAGACCAGCCCGCCCAGAGTTTAGGGATGCCAAACTGGATGACATCGGCTCGAAATCGAGACCGGTGGAAAAAAAAATTGAGAAATGTGATATATTGTAAATTACATTCCTTGGATTTTTGATTTTTAATAAAGGGCTTAGCCCAGCTTATTGCCGTGGCGCAAGTCATTCAGGGAGTTCTCCCTTGGCAATAAGTTTATCATAAAAAAAAAGTGTTGTTTCCTCCTTTTGCTGCAATAAGTTCTGCATTGCGTCTGGGCATAGAGTCTATTGAGTCCTGCACTTGTTCTACTGGATCGCTACTCCAAGCTGTTATGAATTACTTCCAAGTTTGATCTGCAGTTCAGCCAATGTTTTCGGGAATTTTCGATGTCTCAATGTGCTAAGGATTTTCAATAACGTTAAGATCGGGACTTTGCGGGTGCCATTTTAAAAACATGTTCATCCACTTCTGCCAAATACCTTTTGATGCTCCGGGATGTATGTATCGGTGCATTGTCTTGCTGTGGGATAAACTTACTCCCGATAAATCTTGAAAATATTTAAATAATGTGACTGTTTCCTATTATCGGAGTACCTTACAAGTGGTTCCACACCACTACTTGATATGCAACCCTATATCATGATCTTGCCTCCTTTGGAATGCCTTGCGGATTGCGTGACCATGCTAAGCGTTTGTTTTAGCAACGGAGTAATAACATTTTCTTTCATAGGTACCATCCAAAGAGCAAGCTGTTTCATGATAGAGAGTGAAAGTTGTAGATCCTACGGCACTATCGTAAAATGTTGGAGATTTTAATAAATCGTCGAATTCCTGATGAAATACAGCCAGGCTTAGGTAATTCTGGGTTCTTGCTAGCTCAATGCTTGCTATGGCACTGACATTAGTCGGATGTGAAGTTCTTGCAGATGCTTTTCGATGGATGTAATTTTGCTTGTTTCATACAAATCTGTATTTGACTAGAAGTAGCCATTGTGGAGCTTCCTATGGAGGCCAGTACATGCTTAATGTATGTTGGAGATATCGTGTAGCAAGTGATGAACCCATAGCATATTACCGGACGGATAATCTGCTTGTATATTAGTAGCTTTGGTTTTTGTTTTGGCTGAGTCCTTGGCTTCGTCTCATTAGAGAATGTGACAATCTGAAAGCATAATTTGCTCTCTGTATGGTCCTCGATGCATGTACGTTAAAGTTAAACAGCTCGCTGAAATTAATTCCGAGGTATCGAACTGTCCGTGATGAGTTGATGACCGTGCTGTTATCCAGCCTAAGGTTCAAGCTCCTTCCAATATTGGCTAGAGCTTTTCTGCTGCGGCCTACTTCGACTTCTTCCTACACAGCAGCTTCTTTTATACCCAAACTTCTGGGCTTAAACAAATTCAAATTGTGCTGATTGACCAATCGGATCGATTTATTATCTATCGACCAATTGTATCGATCTGATATAGATTCAATTTCGGGTCCGCCCTCAAATTCATTTCATCCTCATACGCCACATCAGTCCATGTGCATAAGTACAATGATTTGCACTAATGTACATAGTGTTGTGCCTTCGTAAAGTCAATACGACAGGCGACAGATCATAATTTATTGATACACTGTCGATCGGTCGTTTGGTTAAATTTATGAGGGTTTTCGTATATCACGTTTTCGTTAACCCAGAAATATCGGTTAGGTTTTAATGGTTTATATAAAGAGTACACACTGTACAGCTTAAGGCTAAAAATGCCCTGTAAGTGATTTTGGTTCCCACACAACAATACCAATGCCGTTTTTTAAGTGCTCGTGCATTATGAGAGCATGCAAGCGAGTAATAAAGATAACAATGCTAGCTTGTATCCTTAAGATTGAGTTATTTATGGATTTTGACTTGCATTATTGGAATGTCAAATCCACATCCATAGTGGAGCGAAAGATGATAAGGCGTTGTGTTGATCACAACAATTTGAAAGAACAAACAATTCTAACGTCTTCTCTGTTCGATGGATGTCACCCTTTTTCTGCCTCTCCCGGTTTCACTTTTTACACTTACACACTCTCTAAACTTTGTAATTTGATTATAAACAGTTTTCCGACTGCAACCGTATTTTTTAACAAGCTCCACTGGTGAAACACCCCTCTGGAAATTCACAACAAAAGTTGCGTTTTCTTATACTTAGTAAAAAGAAGTATAGTAATCATGAAAATTTTCGAACTTGGTATTTTTGCAGATTCACCCATTACCGTATCTCCTGAGTCAGAAAAAGCGAAAATAAAAATAAAATATCTGTCTGTCTGTATGTATGTCTGTCCATTCTACAGCCCAGGCGGCTGAACTTATCGGCATGAAAATTCATATTTAAGCTTTTTACATAAATTGTGAGGGGCCAGATGATTTTGACGGAAATCTGACAGCCGGAAGTGACAGTTTACTTAGACAGATTTTCGAGTTTTTGCAAATAACTCAAAAAATGTTTAAACAAATTTAATATACACTTACTAAAGATTCCGGTCCCGTCCGTAAAAGAAAGTCGTGTTGTCCCAAACACCTCAATTTTTGGTCAAGGGATTGTGAGTGACCTGATGATTTTGACGGAAATCTGACAGCCGGAAGTGACAGTTTACTTAGACAATTTTTCGAGTTTTTGCAAATAACTCAAAAAGTATTGAACTTAGAAGAAATCTGTTAAGAGCAAAAGAAATTTGAACAAAAAGCAAAAAAAAAAAACAAAAAAATTAAAAAAAAAACAATTGAAAACAAATTTAATATACATTTACTAAAGATTCCGGTCCCGTCCGTAAAAGAAAGTCGTGTTGTCCCCACACCTTCAATTTTTGTCAAGGGATTGTGAGTGACCAGATGATTTTGACGGAAATCTGACAGCCGGAAGTGACAGTTTACTTAGACAGTTTTTCGAGTTTTTGCAAATAACTCAAAAAGTATTGTACTTAGAAGAAATCTGTTAAGAGCAAAAGCAATTTAAACAAAAAGCAAAAAAAAAATTTAAAAAAACAATAAAAAAAAAATTTAAAACAAAATTAATATACATCTACTAAAGATTCCGGTCCCGACCGTAAAACAAAGTCGTGTTTTCCCCACAACTCCATTTTTTGTCATGGGAAAGCTCAATCGTTTTAGTCACTTTTCATAAGTTACAAAGCCAAACTGATCGCAGTAGTTGGCTGCATCGCCCAGTGCCATTTAATCAAAGAAATGTAGAACCGTTACCTCCTCAGGGCAGTTATTTGTACTTGTGTAATAGTATATTACAGAACGAGCAAGGAAAGTGGAGCACTTTTCTGCGAGTCGTGTACGCTATTTTTCACGCGTCCAAACCGTTTTTTTTTTTTGCTAAATCGAGAGAGAAGCAGAAATGTGAGAATGTGTGTTCGCTGTGACTGCAGTAAATAACAAAGAAATGAATTTTTCACGCTTCCAAACCGGTTTTTCTGCTAAATCGAGAGAGAAGCAGAAATCACAACCGACAAACAAAAGAGAATTTTTGCTCATGCGCAATGTGTTCGCTGAGATTGTAGTAAATAACAAAATACGTTTATATCATAACATAACTAGTGTTGTTATGGGCTACTTTCGAGGCTAGTTTATAGCGTACGAAACAGTCACTTTCGTCTATGGGCGTGTGAAAATAATTTTGTCAGTGGTAAATGGTGTGTAAATAATTGTGCCACTATTTTTGTATTACTTTTTCACTTACCTGTTAAAATTTTAAAAGTTTTTGTTTTATTTACTGGTTTAATAAATTACTAAAACTAAAAAATATGAGAGATCTTCATTGATTTGTTGTCATTTCAAAAGTTCTGCAGCTTTATTGGCTGGTAAGAGTGGGAGCACATTGATATGTGTAAATAATTTTGCCAGTGACTGTCTAAGAACACTTTAAAAACTCTCATGTCACATCTCACAAAAATGCAACACCAACAACAACCTGTGGCTAATTGCCTTGGCGATATCGGCGGGGCTGCCAGCTGGTAATCTGGTGAGGGTGAGCTAACTTTACCGTGTTTGTCCGTTGTTATTTTATAACAGAAACTTCAAAATTTGTTCATTCATTTAAAAATAAATTTACATATTCGTTTTTTTTTCGCCTTTTTACGAGTATCGTTGTTCATTAGCAGCCGGACAAGGCCGGTACTTTTAATGCATTTTGTTACTTTTTTTTATTTATAACAAAACTGCTCAAATCGTTAGTGGTGGCAATAACCTGTACTTACCAAATCAATTACATATTTTAAATTTATTTGTTTATTTTTAGTGAATGTAGTTACAGGTTTCAGCGTATTGTGGTATTCATACAGATGTACATGGGTATGCATGTGTGTTCGTACACACTTTTATCGTTTTCAGTTTTACAATTCACAATAAGTACATTCGAATTAAAATGATCATCATTACAAAATAATTTATAGGAATTTGATTTTTGTTTCTCTATATGGGGAATATCATTAAATTATGATATATTATTCGTTATTCGTTGGCCTGCCCTCGTCCCCGCTTAAATTAGTAAAGTCCGACCACTTCTTTTATTTTGCTTTGTGCCCCAACCAAAGATAATTTCCAAACAACAACTACAGTCATCGGTACAAGTAATATAAGATAGGCTAGATATTTGTATTCTTTCTTCTAACGACATCTGTTGACAAGAAAATGAAATAGAGAATTTATTTGGACCCGATAGGTGGCGCTGGGGAGGAAATGTAGGTTTCGTCTTATTTTTCTTCGTTTGGGTTTTTGTGCCTAACTAAATCTGGAACTCTCCCTTATAACTTACAGCTGGTAGCAGGTTTTTTGGCTGGGTGAGGCGTAGCAGCCGATATAAGTGTCCGGACCCATAGTTATCGTTATCGCCGTGATGAATAGTGCTGGATAGAATGGTGCTGAAGGATCGGGTGTTGGTGAGTAGTGAGGCATTCTGATAGCCAGGGTAGCTGAGAGGTAAAGGTCCTGGGTCACCTCTATAAGGTGGTGGGGGGGTGGACGGCCGATATTGGTGTTGATTCTATTGTTTTCAGGTAATAGTACGACAGCTCTAGGAGGATGGGGTCGATAGCTGATTAGTGAGGGGTGACCGATATTAGTATCGATTCTATAGTTTTCGAGGTCGCTGCGGTTAATAGTGATGGTAAGACAGCTCTAGGGGGATTGAGTCGAGGTGGTTGATTTTGATTTATGTCCTATATCTCCTTGTGGGTCCTAGGACCTCTACTACGCCTACGCGCCATCGCTTGCGGTTCCTGGCAATGAGCTTCAGCTCTCTCCAACTCTTCCCCAATTGCCGTGACTCCTCCTTAACTGTTCTGCCCCGTGTATTTCTCGGAGGACACGTTCTTTTAACATCCTGAGATATGGGATTCCATTGTATTGCGTAGTTTGCTATGGAACTGTCGCCTTTTCGGAGTGTATGACCAATCCACTGCCACTTCCGTCGTTGGATGGTTGTGCCTATTGGTTCCTGACCCGTTCTCTGGTAAAGATATTCGTTAGAGATACGGTTAGGCCAGAAAACCACCGTTAAGATGTTCTGTAGGCACCTATTTACGAACGTTTGTAATCTTTTTGTAATAGTAGCGGTCACCTTCCAAGTGCTGCACCCATACAACATCACAGATCCAACATTTGAATGGAACAGTCGCAGCTTGGTGTTGTTTAAGATGATCGCATTGCTTCGCGCCATATTATGGACATCATTCCAAACACTGATTTTGCTTTGGCGATTCGTTTGACAATGTCCTGTTCGGTTCCACCTTCGGTCGAGACATTTGCGCGCAAACACAGAGAACCACGAAAGTCCTGTAACTTTGATAGCCTTTTTGGGTATAGGGGTTCTGAGTAATCAAGTGGAAGTAAAAGAGTTCGTTGACATTAACGATCAAAGCGCAAGATATATTCGAAGGATTTGATCGAAATTCGGTGCCAAAATCCAGATTATTGAGAGCTCGGTGAACTTTTTTCCCACCAAATAGAAAATAAATATAATATTTTTTATATAAAAATATATATATTTGTATGGGTGCCCCCTGACCCGATCCGCCCGATCACTTCCAAATTTGTACAAAAAGTATTGTCAATCAGAGATACAGGGGGTTAAGGCGGTTAAAAATTGATCACCAGCCACGGGCACGTGAAGTTAATAAAGATTATTTAAAAATATGACAAAATGCTAACATCTTGGGCTACAGAATATTTCAGAATAATATTTTACCTTTTATCTCTTCCATAGCTTTAATCAACTGCACACCCTGTAACCCATCATGATTCTTCTGCGTTATCAATATTTTAATACGCAAATTTTGTAAGGTTTTCGCGCAAAACAAAAAAAAAACACCTAGACGATGAATTTTTTTATTTAAATTCAAAGTCCAGAGTCAAGCGACCATGTTAATGCAATAAATTTCTAATTTATTCATAAAATCCACAATTCGTTAAGTTTGACAAAAAAAATATCAGTCAAACATTTCAATTTAAATTCTGTTATCGTCGACGCTACTCAGTTAGGGTTGTCTGTTAGTTGCTGTTTTATACTCGTACATACACTTTTTACACTAGTGCACTTTTCAGTGTAACAACAACTTTTCTAGTAAGCGATTAATTATTCCGATTCGACCTTCAGACAGTCAGTAATTTAGTTTAGATTTTTGTTTACTTTTTTGAACAAGTCAGTATAGGTGTATGTATTATGGAATACGAGTGAATTCTTAAAGCAGCTAAGTACAAGTAGTGTAAGGTGGTTGAAAACACCATTAAAGTGAAGTGTACGCTAGGAATAGATCCAATAGATGCAGACGTTTTTAAAAAATAATTTTCTTTAATGTCAGTTAGTGGGGTATAAAAATGGTAGCAACAACTTAAGCAAAAAAGTTGCGTATGAATATGTTAAGCAGAAAACATGGTGCGCACCAGTCTTGCGGATACACTAGTGACTGCTCCGTAGGCAAAGAAGGACGATGACTTCACAACATCTAGTTGTGATAGCATTAAAGGAGATTGTGAGATTCAAAAACCGAATTCCAAACAATCAACATCTTCGGTTCACTCCAAAATAATAAACGACACCAAAGTAGAATTCGATTAGGGAACCAGCAGAAACCCACCGCTTAACGAAGGGGAGGGACACATTTATTCGGGTAACGAAACGTGATTACGTGTGCAGTGTACGTCAAGCGGCCTAAAGAGCGGCTGTTATTATTTCTTTCGAGGTTTGGCACAAATAAATTACTGTTTTGTGTAGACTTCAGTATTTCGAACGATAAGCAGCACTTACATTTTGTGGTTTGTGTGCGAGACCCAGCAGTGTAAAAGCTGGAGTACTCCAATAAACACAGACGGTTAACCTGGAGGAGATTATCGTAGACTCCTTAGAGTTGGACAAAATATGCGCGATACATGCGTTCATACTACGTTGTATTGTTGGGAGGAAGCGGATACACACTTCAAATTCAAGACATTTGTTTCGATTGAGTTTGCTTACAAGTCCAATGTACGAAATGGTTCCAGTCTGGCTTGTAGAAGATATGGGCAAAAGTTTCTATATTGTGTACCTAAATAAATGTTAGCCTAAAAATAATATTTTAGGTTTCCTTGGCATAAGAAAGAAGTTTTCACAAAAACCTAACGTTAGTAGCTCCGACTACTACCTACCCGCTTTTTAGGCTCAGACAGAGATCACCTTCGGAGCCAGTATTGATCCCGTTCAGAGCTACTTATTATATTACAGTTTATGAAATAAAAAAAAAAACATTTTCTATAAATTCTCTAATAACCAAATTAATGCTAATGAAAAATAAAAACTCAACCACAAAACAACCCCTTCGCAAAGCAGCGCTGAACACAGCGCACCAGCGGTCACAGAACACAGTCATTATAGTATGGCGTGATTTGATGCCTCTATATGGTGTGATCAGGCTTTAGGAATTGGGTTAAAAATCGATAAATTGATTGAAAAGTGGGTTGGGATTTATAAAAATTGAAATTCCACGAGATAATACTGAAATTTGCATAAGAAACAAGTAAATGTAAAAAAAAAATTCGTTTTTCGGGTACAAAGTTTTATGTATACATCGAAACACGCCCCACAGTCGTTTATTATTTGGTAATAATCGCCAAAATATCTGTTTTTGAGGTCGGGGCTATTTCAAAGAATTTTCTTTTTTCCACGATTCACACGCGCCACACGCGACACGCGTCTTATCAAAATGGGACCCTAACATTGAGCCCTCTAGGTCGTGCGAAAGGTGGTTAACGAGAAAATGGCGCGATTTCAAACCATCACATGTGCCACACGCGCTCCTAGGAAGATGATTAAAAAGGACCTCAAAGAAGTCCAAACAAAAATTCAACCCATCACAAATGACATGCGTCATACTGGAAATATAAAAAATGCTATTTTAGACTTAGACACACTAAATTTGAGCTCTCTAGGTTGTGTGGAAGGTGGTCGAAAATACAGACAAAAAGGGGTTAAGTCATGTTAAATAAAAGTTTTTTTAAAAAAAGATCCGCTAGAATTTAAAGCCGTATCCAAACGCCGAATTGAGAAGCTTTCCATGATACTTATTACTATCGAACGATTGTTAGTCAGTTTTACGATTATGGGACTCGATCTTCAAACATCCTGCTCAGAAGTCCAACGCACTGACCACTAGAGCTATGGTGCCCACTTCTATAGTGTGTCTTTCTTCTTTATCTGCTATAATATTGCACTTCTCTGTTGCTCATCTAAGCGTCATCATGATCTGACATTTCGGCTTTCAGCTTTCCCCATACTGAACAGATAGGATTAAAATATCCTGTTAGGTAGTACGTAGTAGCGGCCTTACCCGTATCCGAGGTCGAACGCTAATTACTGATTCAAGTTTCTAAATAATTTGGCTGTTCACCTCGCTCTGGTTTCTCTGTTACACTGTTACAGCGCTCCTACCAGTAGCAGTTGTTTACTTTCTGATTGTACTGCTTCTTCTTTTCTTGGTTCTCTATATATTAACTTCGCTTCGACATGGTCTTGTCGATCGTTCGTTTGTTTGGTGGTGGTGGAATCTTGCGATAAATTTTTAACCCACTTCTCAAAACTAGATTTTATTTAAATTTGGTATTGATTGGGGTCGGGGGGCTCCAATACAAAACTTTTAAGAATCATGGGATATAGCGGCATCAGATCACGCTAGACTGTGTGGCTATGTGCAGCGCTGCTTTGCGATTTGAACCACAAAAGCACGCATAGCTTCGCATGCATTCTTCAGCATTTATAGTGGATACTTTTAGGCGAAAATTTTGGTTATTAGAAAATTTTCATAAAATTATTTGAATTTTTATGGGGTTTTGTTTTTCAGAGTTTTGTTTTATTAATGAAATTGTCTATCTTTTCACAAACATCAAACAATCAAAAATTAGATTGCATGTGAATTCTATTAAAATTGCAAACAATCCTTTTTTGATTTTATAACTACCATATATAACTTAATATGAGGCCTGATCACTTCACATTTTTACAGAGAGTTTTGTTTGTGTATAAAATTTAAAGAATTTTTTTAAAAAAAATTGTATGGAGCCCGATCACTACAAAAATTGTCACAAAAAGTGTTGTCCATCGGAGATACATCATCATATTTGGCTCTACAACCGAGGTCCGGTTCTGGCCTCCCGCAAAAAGTCTCTCTACCGGTCCCGATTTCGAGCCGATGTCATCCAGTTTGGTATCCCTAAACTCTGGGCGTCCTGGTCTACACCATCCTTCCAGCGTAGGCTTGGCCGGCTTCGCTGTCGTGTTCAATAAATCCTACCGCAAAGGACTTTCCGAGCAGGATCCTCTTCGCTTATGCGAGCTAGGTGTCCATCGGAGATACACATGTGTATAAAATTTGAAGAAAATTGGGTAAATTTTTTATAAAATGTGTATGGGACCTTCGTCCCTGGCGCCCGATCACTCAAAAAGTTTTACAAAAAGTGTTTTCCATCCGATATACGCATGTGTATAAAAATTTGTATGGGCACCAAAATTTAAATAGAAAGTGTTGTCACCGGAAATACACATGTGTGCAAAGTTTCAATGAAATCGGGTTATGGTAAGTGGGTTAAAAATGGTACTGTTCATGCCGATCTCTAGTGCCACGGAGTCTCATTCGCTTCTCCACAAATCCTGCAGCTGCCCTCACATGCACCGCGTGCCACAGTGGACGCAGTTGATAAAACAATCGAGTTATTGAAGTCGAAGTTCGGTGATCGTGTTATTTCTCGAAATGGTCCGCCTCGTTCGTATGATTTGAAACCTGTGGACATATTTCTTTTGTCAACACGTCAAGTTCACGATCTATGCCAATAAGTCAGAAACTTAAGACGACCTCAGGACCAATATCGATAATGCGTTACATAATTAATGACATCGATGGGTACTTTAACCCGAAATTAATGTTGGTTGTTGATATCGCAACCAAGAGCTGGTTTATCTAAAATCAAAAACAAAATTGGACGCGCTTAATGGAAAACCCTTTTAATCTAATGGCGACAACTTTAGGACATGGCCGTAACTCTGTACCACTGCTTTTGACCTTAAATATTAAAGTGTCATTTTGAAAGTTAAATGAATGACTCATTCGTCCCACAGTTGGAATCTCTTACACTGTGAATTGTGGTTGCATTTTCTTGGCTTTTTGAAAGATCGTCTATGCAAATGTATGCCTTATTTTTCGTTAAATTACAATTAACAACTACATTACTACAACTCTCGATTTCAACAAGAACCTACTAGTGATTTAGACGCAACAATAATGTACACAAACACTGATATCGAAACGATGAATCTTTAACGATCAATTAAATTTAATTAAAATGTGTTGCAAGTCTTGTGCGTGTACTTTGACCATACAAATATTTCTGACGTGTTTTCGAAACAATAACAACAGACGGTCTTCTATTTTTTTGTATTTGTTAAAGGTTTTTCCCCTCAGCGTGGTTTATTAATTTCGATACATAATACATAGATACATCTTTGCATATTTTTAATTCCAACATGTAGCATTCAAGTACGAGATCAGTTCGATGATACTGTACTGCGAAAGCTCTTTCAGGTCAACAAAGAATGGGTTCTTATACGGCCGGACACTTGAAAAGATACCTCATTGCTAAAGTGGAAATTGTCGAATAGCCAGATTAGCTGCTTGGCTGCCCACTGACCAATAACCAGCACTTATTGCCACAACTATGGCAATATCTTTCGAGGTCTGGCGACCAACTTGGTGGTTTTAATTTTATTGCAGGAAGGCCATAAGGCTCAGTTGGTGAAATTGTCACACCTTAGTATAGTAATAATATTCGGCGCGACAGACCCGCGGTCCAAGGCCTAGCTTCTCGCGACCGTTTGTGCTGTGCATGTATATTTTTTGGACACAAATGGAAGGGACCTACAATTTAAGGCCAGATCCGAACGGCGAATTGTGAGAAGCTTTCCGTGACAAGTTATTGCTCTCGGAACGTGTGTCACCCATTCGCGAGAGGTGGGACACCGTGAAAAATACTTTTGGTGTTACTGCGATTCGAACCACTAAACTCCTGCTCAGTAGCCATGCGATTTTCCACTGAGAATAAGTTCATTGACTGAGCTTATTGGACAGTGCTGACTCTTTCAATAGAGCAGATCTCCAGAGTGATATCCTTCCTCGGTAATTCGTCCGCTTTCTCATCACACAGTATGTTACGGTGCCTTAGCACCCATACGATGGTTATATCCAGGAATTGGCTTATCGAGGACAGTTCTTCTTGGTACTAGTTCGCATAAATTGCTTTGGTTGCGGATTGGCTGTCTACACATATGCCAATCCTTCCAATTTAAACGGTACTTTGTCTTAAGGCCCTACAATCATCCCTTATCGCTAAAGTTCCTGCCTGAAAGATGCTAGTCGATCCTCATTTAGCTGGCTATCAAGCAACTCATAAAAGTTCTCTTCCCATCGCTCTAAGATGCCTTCGAGATCGGCGATTAGATTACCCTCTTTGTCTTTGCAGTAGGTGCAAAGCAGTGTATATTGCTATGGGTGCCAATGTACTGCCTGAATACTGGCTCCCTACCTTTTTTTTTGCATTCATATCCCACAGAATGATTTTTACATCATACTGAGGGCAGGCATGGAGTTTCCGTTCGACTGAATCAAAGAATTCTACTTTTTCATCATCGAGGGAATCTTCTCTAAGTGCGTTAATGTTTATGAGGCTTATGTTTTTAAATCTGCCCCGTACGCGAAGAGTGCATAGCCGTTAATTTACTAATTTAAAGCCGATAGCGGTGGGTTTCATTCTGTGGCTGACTAGAAGCCCCACCCCGAGCACATGATGTCTTGCATGACAGCTGTAATATTTGTCATACTCTGATTTTTGTAAGACACCATTCCATGTCCACCGCATCTGCTGGATTGCTGTTATGTCAGCATTATATTTGGACAGGGTATCGGCTCGAACTATATCCAGTGAACGTACGTTCCATGAGAAAATTCTTAAATTCGATCACTTGTTACACTTTTGTATAGCAAATACAGACAGAAACTTAATTGCCGACTGCAGCGTGGTATAGGAAATTGTAGGAAGTAGAATCATGGACATTTGGCAGACATCATTAAATTTCTAACTTTTTTATGTTTCTGGTTTTCAGGGAGACTAATGAGTTCAATATACATTTAAAATATATTTTTATTATTTTTTTGCACAACCCATTAAAAAAGACTTGAAAACTTCAAAACAACATCTCCACTGAGGTTATTTTTTCTCAGAAAACAAACAAATTAGTGAACAGATAGATTAAGAAGCGAAACAACGCACATTAGTAGCGGTCGTTAATCTGAGGTAAATAAACTTTAATTTATTCCGAGTATTTTCCACTGACAACAGTGAATTTCAAAACAAGTTTTAAGATATTTAATCGCTGCATCCTGATTCAGATACATATTTAAGATGCATTTTTGTATTTGAATCTTTTATGCCGACAAAGCATCAAGATCATCATTAAGTTCGTATGCATCTCGAACTTTAGCAGCATTCCAAAGAATGATGCGATCTGGATTTAACATGAACGTGGGAAAGAAGCCAAACTTTTTATCGACTTATTGTATAGTATTATATAATATTTAAGTCGATAACCTTTTTTCTGCAAAAGACCACGTGGTGTGGTCTTGCCATTTCAATAAATTATTGAAAATAATTACATTACGAAAAACACAAAATATTTAGGTTATTATATTATTATACATACATACATACATATGTGTGCAAAGTTTGAACCGGGTTAATTTGGAAAAAATTAATATTAAAGCCCCCTTTACTTCAAAATGTTTTCAAAAACTGTTCTCAACGAAGATAAACATGTGTAAAAAAATTCAAATAAAAAACTCATAAAAATTTTACAAAAAGTTCGGTCTATCGGAGATACACATATGTTTAAAATTTAAACAATAATAACAATAATAACAATATTAACAATAATAACAATAATAACAATAATAACAATATTAACAATAATAACAATAATAACAATAATAACAATAATAACAATAATAACAACAATAACAATAATAACAATAATAACAATAATAACAATAATAACAATAATAACAATAATAACAATAATAACAATAATAACAATAATAACAATAATAACAATAATAACAATAATAACAACAATAACAATAATAACAATAATAACAATAATAACAATAATAACAATAATAACAATAATAACAATAATAACAATAATAACAATAATAACAATAATAACAATAATAACAATAATAACAATAATAACATACGGGGACCACTCGGGCCTCAGGGCTCAAAATATTTCCAAAAACTTTTGTCCATCGGAGATACACATGTGTATACAATTTTACCAAAATCGGGTTAATTTTTATTTTAAATTTGTATGAGGCCCCACGACCCCAGGGACTGGCGTCTGTAAAATTTTTACAATAAGTGTTGTCCGTCGGAGGAACACCTGTGTATAAAATTTGAAGAAAGTCGGGCTCATTTTTTTTAAAAATGTGTATGGTGCCATACGACACCGGGGCCCGGGGTCTCCAAAATTTTTAGAAAAAGTGTTTTCCATCGGAGATACACATTTGTATAAAATTTAAAGAAAACCGGGGACATTTTGTAAAAAATTTGTCTGGGAGCCCCCGACCCCGAGGTGCCCCAAGCTTTAATAGAAAGTATTGTCACTGGAAATATAAATGTGTGCAAAATTTCAATAAAATCGGGCTTTTGGAAGTAGGTTAAAAATTGATCAGAAAATCTGAACAGCCAGCCAGCCAGCCACGGGCACGTGAAGTAAATATATAGAGAGTTTAATAAACAAACCGACCTAACTTACAGATGCGAAAACAACTACACTCAATGTTCTGTGAATCGCAGAGGCAAAGTTTTCCTCTGCTTCGCTGTGCTGGGTTGTGCAGTGCTCAATATGCGACTGTCCTTATCGTCGATTAGATTGTTGATTTAACGAATGTAGTTCAATGTAGGTAGGTAACAGCCAAATCACCTGCTTACCTTGACCAAGTCTGATTGACGAATTGAAATCAATTTTACAACGCTACTTGTTCTTGATTTTGGTTAAGAACTATTTATTCCATCGTGCGTTATAGATGTAGTTTTGTGCTTCGCGAAGCATAGAATTGGAATTATAAAATCATGGCATGTTTCCTTTTCTAGATAGGTACTATGTGTATGTATCAGATTAGTAAGAGAAGTTATACGTATCGCCCCAACATTTCAGTTACTGTTAAAATATAAATAAATATTGCACAAGGTAATAAAACTGATAAACAACCGATTAGTGATGAACAAGTGTGCAATTAAAAAGGCGCAATTAAAAAAATAAAAACGCTCATTTCTCTCATCTGGCGAAGGGAAAGTCGGCAGATAAATGCGATTCAAACTTTCGCTCAGACAGAAGAATAAGAATATTTTACAGTCCGGTTCACTTAAATAGACGCACCTAAATGTATTCTTTAAATCTCTGTCTTTTTTTAAATGCTTCTATATTAACTTGCCTGTGTGTTCGTCTTTCTATCTAAGGGAGTATTGATGGGGGTAGTAACGTGGTCTTAACGGGGTATTGAGGTGATTTTGAGGGAGTCTTGAAGGGGGTCCCGAGGGGGTTATGATGGTTTTGAGGGTTTCTTAATTGAATCTTCAGCAGGGTCTTAAAGGGGGATTTGAGGGGTTCTTAGGTGGTCTTGAGGAGGGCTTGAGGGGGCTCTGAAGTGAGTGGAGTCTTAAGGGGGTCTCGAGGTAGTTCTGTGAGGATATTTAGTGGGTTCTTGAGGGAGTCCTTAGGTGGTTTTGAGGGGATTTTGGGAGTGTCATGAGTGGAGTCTTGAGGGGATATGAAGAAGCTTTTGAGGGGGTCTCTAGGTGATCTTGAGAGGATTTTAAGAGGGTCTTGAGTGGAACCTTAAGGGGGTTTTTAAGTGGTCTTGAGACTGTTTTGAAGGGGTCTTAAGGGTATTTTTAAGGGGTTTGAGGGGGTCTTGATGGAGTATTGATGGAGGTCTTAACGGGGCATTGATTGAGGTAATATTGAGGGAGTCTTTAGGTAGTCTTGGAGGGAGTTTTGTGAGGATCTTTAGTGGGGTCTTGAGGGGGTCTTTAGCTGGTTTTAAGGGGATTTTGGGATCTTGAGTAGACCTCAAGAAGGCTTAGTGGCGGTTTAAAAGGGGTCTTAAGGGAATTTTGAGAGGGGTCGAGTATAGTTTTGAGAGGGGGTTTAGAGGGGGTATTGAGAGTGTTTTGAGGGGGTCTTAAGGGAATCTTAAGGAGGGTTGGAGGTGGTCTTGAGGGAATATTAATGGGGATAGCAACGTGGTCTTGAGGTGATATTGAGAGTCTTTAGGTAGTTTTCAGGGTGGTCCCAAGAGGGTTTTGTGAGGATCTTTTGTGGGGTCTTGAGGAGGTCCTTTGGTGTTCTTGATGGGATCTGGGGGGGGGGGGGTTTGAGAGGGTCGTGAGTGGAGTCTTGAGGGAGTCTTAAGAAGTTTTTTAGGACTGTTATAACATAAATGAAAATTGCTGGAATGTTGTGTTGTTTACATAAAGTGTTGTCCGTCGGAGATACACTCGCGCATAACATTTTAAGACAATCGGCTACTTTTTTAAAAAAATTGTATGGGTGGGGGCCCCGGGCCCAACCACTTCCACATTTTTACAAAAATATGTTGTCCATCGGAGATACACATTTGTATAAAATTTGATGAAAATCTGGTACTTTTTTATATAAAATTTGTATGCCACCCGAACCCGGTGCCTGATCACTTAAAATTTTTACAACAAGTGTTGTCCATCGGATATGCACACGCGAAAAAAATTTGAAGAAAATCGGATACTTTTTTTTTACTTAATCTGTATAGGTGCCTCGGAACCCAGGGAAAATTTGTACAAAAAGTGTTGTCCATCGGACATACAAATGCGTATAAAATTTGAAGAAAATCGGGTACTTTTTTTATAAAATTTGTATGGGTGCCCCGCTTGACTCCGGGGCCCGATCACTTGAAGAAAATCGTGAACATTTTGTAAAATATTTGTATGGGAGCCGTCCGACCAAGAGGCCCGAGGGAACCCAAATTTTAATAGAAAGTGTTGTCATGGCAGATACACATGTGTGCATAGTTTCGATAAAATCGGTCATTAGGAAGTGCGTTAGAAATTGATCACAAGATTTGGTTTGCCAGTCCACCAGCCAGCCACGTGCACGCGAAGTTAATATAGAGAATTTAAAGAGAAAACGTTTTGACTGCTCCGGTGTGTTTTCAGCCTAACACGTGTAAGAGTATTATTTTATTAATATGGTATACATACACAATAGTATTTATAATCATAACTTCAAAATTGGACTATCACTATATTGTAAATTATGTGTGAATAATTTCTGTTAACGTCGTTACTGCTTAGCGTAATAATTGTATAACATACATTCTTAGGTTTAGTGAGGTTATCACTTTTTTAAACTCAAAAGGAAGCTTCGTACTACGAAAATTCTAAAACAGCAATCAAACTAGTATTGATTAGTACTTTGAGTTTCTGAATTTCAAATTTGAACTGATTGCAGTGCATTGTTGTGAATTCATTGTTGAAAAGATATTAAACTAGCTCTCTCCCCTGCGCTCGTAACTATTATGATATCATCATCATCAAACCGATGTCTGGTCCTGATTTCAAGCCGATATCATTTCTAAGCTCTGGGTGTCCTGGTCTACACGCAATCCTTATCCTGCCCACTGTAGCCTACCAGGCTTGATTCTCATTAGAATGTTAACATAACGGTAAAGCTCGGAGATCTCGCCATTTTAGAGTCTCCGAAATCGTCCCTTCTCACATAATGTGCGGACACTTTCCTTTCGAACGCCACTAAAAGCTCAGAACCTTTTTGCTAAGCACCCAAGTCAATAATCCATATGAAAGTACTGGTATGACAACCGTCACGTACACTAGCAGCGTACTGGTTAAATTTCTGAATTTAGAGTCTTGGCAGACTAAAGTCGACTTTGTTAATCGACCGTGCGTGCATCTCTAGTTCTATTCTGTTATCGGCTGCAACAATTGATCCGAGATAGTTAAAAGATTGCACTCCTTTCGAATTGGCGCTTCTCAATCTTAACGGAGGGGCCGATATTGAATTTTCAACTCGGTTACGTGGACTTTGTTATGCTCTTAGTTAGGTAAAGCCCTAAGATATCGCGCCGCCTGATCGATATGGATGAAAGCTTTTTGTACAGTTCTTTGGCGGTTTTTATCAATGGGTTAAAGTCTATAAACAGATGGATTTGTCAATTTTAGATCTATAGAAATTTTTTCATTGTCTGCCATCTGATCAGTTTACCTGTGATGGGCTAATAATGACTTTGGCGTATGGGGCTATCCAGTCTTGAGGAATTGAGAATAAAATTTTATACGATGTACTGTACAACATTATGTGTTCGACAATAATTACTGCACGTTGTGATATGTCCTTTCGTAGCACAGGATACATCTTCTCCACTCTTCTGGCATAGTTTCTCCCTCCCATTATTGCACTATTAGTTCAATTATTTTTTTATTATTTCTAATGCGGGTATTACTCTGCTCAGCTTACTATACGCTCCAATTTATGAGCTAGATAGCCATAAAACAACTCCTCATGAAGGTGCTCTTCCCATCACTTCAAGATGCATTTGAGATCGGCGATTAGATTAACCTCTTTGTCTTTGAAGTACATAATATGTACATTCGGTTTTTCATTTTTTGGGAGAAAATTACTGGCTGCCACCACGTGGAAGTTCCACCTGTCAGAAAAGATACAGTACGTGTACGCATGCATACATGTCATTCGCCATATTATACTGATCACTGACCGCCAACTACTATTGTATCAATCATATAATTAAACCATAAGCGAATTCAAGTTAATGGGGTCATTCTTAACATAATAAAAAAAGCCATCAAATATAAACAAAAATATTCAATGATATAACAAGAAATCTTGAATCAAACTCGTCTTGTTCCTTTCTAAAAATGATTCTATTTATAACGACTCTGTGTGTCGGCAATTTAGATGCAAAAAAGAAAGTTTTTATTACCTGCAAATTAAATAACTAATTATAGTATGGCCGGTATGGCATTGTGCCAGAGTATATAGGCAATCGTTTGTATTCGATTATCAATATTGTAATTAATAAAAAACGAGAAATCTAACGCATGCTGTTAAGTTTGTGTGCTGTTCATAGGATGTTCATTGAAAATTCAACCGTGGACCACAACTCTTTGAAACAACTACCTTCCATTGCTTATCATAGAAAAACCGACTGTAATATGTACATTTAGAGACATCTTGGACTTGGACTGAAGACACCCTATGACTTAGAATCAGCAATTTCCCACTTTAATGACGCAATTATAGATCAACAACTATTATAAACCCAAAAGCATACCGGGCTATGTCATGGCTCATGGGTGACCTTCTTTCCCGGATATTCATGGGTTATTATTGATTCAAGTTAAGTTATAATAATTACGAGATCAATGCATCTCAAAGAGTGCCAACCTCGGATTCTGCTGTTTAGCAACCCGCTGTGTCTGGAGAAGCTGTTGAGCTCTCGATGGCCTACCCCATGTTGGCCTCAACTGCTCGGTCTGCTGTTGAGCAGCCGAACCCTACCCAGAGTTCAGACGGCGTAGCCATGTAACTCGCGTGTGCGTCAGTACTGTGGACGTGGAACCAGCCATTTCTGATTCTGACGCATTCACAAACTTTGATGCATGTAGCGTCATCTCGGAGAAATCCGGATACTCTTCTATCGATAAGGCATTAGATGGGCAACAGCATTCAGCAACATCAAGGTGGATTAATTTAATTGAACTCGCTAGAGAGAAGGCGACTTAAACATGCTTTACGCATGGGCAAGGATAGATAGAGTGCTCTTGTTTCTGCCAAAGCCGCTCCTTCGACTTTAGCATCCAAAGAGGACTAATGACCTCCATCAGGGTGTTACAGGCGAACCTGCATCACGCAAAGAGCGCGTCCGCTACCCTCAGCAAGCGCTTCGCCCTTGAGACCCTTGGTCTCATCCAATAGTCTATAGGGTTATTAGCGGACAGATAAAAGGGGTTCCGTAGTAAGTGGAGCTGTAAATTCGGGGAGCCAGTGCCAAGGGCGGCATGCTTGATCGGCACGGATATCAACTTTTTCCCGATTCCAGAAATCATAACGAAAGATCTGGTGGCCCTGCTTATTGAAGTTCCGATTGAGAGGTGAACAGAACATCGTTTGCGCTTAGCATATTTTCCGGTGACGACGACAACATTCCGCCATTAGAGGTCCGCGAACTAATAGAGCACTGCCGGAAGGTAGCTCAGTACCTCATAGGATGCGATGCCAATGGACATCATGAGTCCTGGAGCAGCAGCGACTTCAATAAAAGGGGTGAATGTCTTTTAGAATATCTTATTAGTAGTCATGTCGATAGACTAAAAAAGGATCCAAACCAACCTTCATAAATGCGATCGCCAAGAGGTATTTGACCTCACTCTTGCCAGTCCATTTATCTCCAACTTTGTTTAAAACAGGCAGGTCAACACATCAGGTTTGACTTTCCCGGCAAACTGACACACGCTTCTTCTAGATATGATTCAAAAGGGCGATGGCATCTAAACGTCGGACCGTGCGGATACAATCAGAATCATACTCCAGGTTCATTTCGCAGGTTCGTTCACTCGTGCACCATACAGGTACCCGAACGCATCTACCAAAGGGTAAATAGGTTATCCGGTAAAATCTTCAGTCTGGGTAAATTTTATTTGGACAGTAGGCCCCCGGCGGTGATGGGATCCTTCCAGCGCTTCTACAGAAGGCAGTCGATGTCATCCTACCGGGCATGATTGCTTTATTTAGTGCCAGCTACAACTGGGGGTACATTCCTAAGATCGGGAGAAAACCATTAAATCTCAGTTGATGACAAACTATTCTACAAAATTCAAGACCATAATGATCAGACCTATTTTTTATTAAATTCTCTATATTAACTTCGCGTGCCCGTGGCTGGCGGACTGGCTGGCTGGTCAGATCTATTGATAAATTTTTAACCCGGTTCCCAAAGTCCGATTTTATTGAAATTTTGCACAAATGTGTATTTCCGCAGAAAACACTTTCTATTAAAATTTGGGGACCCTCTGGCCTTAGGCCCGAGTGGTGCCCTTATAAAAATTTGAAAAATTAAACAGATTTACTTTAAATTGTATACACATGTGTATCTCCGATGGACAACACTTTTTGTAAAAGTTGCTCCAAGGTCATGGGGCCCAATACATTTTTTAAAAAAATTAACACGATTTTTTTTTTTAAATTTTATATACGTGTTTATCTCCGATAAACAACACTTTGTAAAAATTGTTCAAAAAAGTAAACCAGATTTTCTTCAAATTGTATACACCCGCCCATCATGAAATCTTGAATCAACAGCTAGTGGGCTATATGGAGCAGTTAGACTATGTATATGTCCGATGGACAAAATTTTTTGTAAAGTTTTTGGAGTGAACAGGCCCTGAAGTCCGATGTGTGCCCATATAAATTTGTTAAAAATCAGCCCGATTTTTTTCAAATTTTAAAAACATGTGTATCGGTATGGACAACATTTTTTCTATATTTTTTGGAGTTATCGGGCCCGAGGAAATTTTTTAAAAATTAGCTCGATTTTCTTCAATTTTTAAACACATATGTATCCATTAGAGAATTTACATGAAAATTTTTAATTTGGGTTGTTTTTATTTTAACTTAATTTTATCCAAAAAAAAAAAAAGTAAAGTGTACTTTAAATTTTTTAGAGCAGTAATTACAGGGTTTTTCAATAAGAGCACTTCAACTTTTTTTTTTGAATAAAACACAAACTGTTCGACTTTTGAACTAACTTTTTTTTTTATTAACGAATTTGAACATATACATATGATACATTTAAGTATGAAACTCGATTTCTTTTGCATGACCACCGCGTGCACGTTTTACGAAGTCCAATCTTTGAACCCAATTTTCGACCACTCTTTCGCATAAATCGGCCGAAATTCCAGCAATTTCACGTTCAATATTGGCTCTGAGCTCTTGCAACGTCGGCGTCTTATTGGCATAGACCAATGACTTCACATAACCCCAAAGAAAATAATCTAGAGGTGTCAAAGCACACGAGCGCGGCGGCCACTGGACGGGCCCATTTCGCGAAATAACACGCTCATCGAACTTAGTCTTCAATAACGCGATTGTATCGTGTGCTGTGTGGCATGTGGCCCCGTCCTGCTGAAACCACATGTCGTCCAAGTCCATTCCATTCAATTGCGGGCAAAAAAAATCGTTTATCATATCGCGGTACCGATTTCCATTAACAGTAACGTGGCGATCGTTATCGTCGATGAAAAAATATGGCCCAATGACGCCGCCAGCATGTAATCCGCACCAAACAGTGACTTTTTCGGGATGCAACGGTGCCTCATGAATCACGTGTGGGTTGCTTTCTGCCCAGTAACGCATATTTTGCTTGTTGACAAATCCTTCTAGCCAAAAGTAAGCCTCATCGCTGAAGATGATTTTTCGGTGAACGATTGATTTAAACTAGCGGCAACAGAACGATTATTTTGATACAAAAATTTGCACGATTTGCAATCGCTGTTCACATGTGTAGCGTTCCATGATGAAATGTATACTAATGAAGTTTCCAAATGACAAAAGAACAATAAAAAATATGGCGTCGTTCGCCGTGTCTATCGGAGAAAAGTTGAAGCGCACCTGTTGAAACACCCGATATATATTGGGAGACTCAAGTGAAAAAATGTTAATTGCGTCATTTTTGACCGGTACTCACTAGTTATCATCATATTTGGCACTGCGACCAGGTCCAGGCCTCATGCATAAAATCATAATCACCTGTCCCGATTTCATCCAGTTTCGCATTTAAATATACCAATCAAGAAGTGCTTTAAAAACTGGGTAATGGGTAACTCTTTTTACCGCTTTATTTAAGTATTTAAGCAGCTTTTATAAATGTGAGACAGAAACAAATTGACCGAATAATTGCTTCATTGAAGTAAGTTTGCAAACGGAATTTTCTTTTACAAAATCATTGTGCGGTGCAATGATATGTGTCATTAATTAACCCCATAGAAAGCTGGGCACAACATTTGTATATAAGTCTCGCATTCAAACGAACGCATGACAGTGTACTTTGTACTTGGACTTGACATTGTCGTACGCTATGTATGATTGAAATTGAATACCTTCTCCGAGTTGAATGTGCACTCACTCGCTTATTGCATCAGTAATCCTATTATGAACTTGCTGTCTGTTTTATGAAACTATTTACACCCACTCTCGAGACGAGTGATGTCTAATGATGCGAAGTTGCTTAACTGAGTACACTTTTGTTCTGAGTGGGGTCAAGCGCACATTGGTCACGAGTACTAACTCATGCTGCAACTGTTGAGCTTGCCTCTCTCTCGCGGAATACACATTTGTGTCGATTATACAACTCACCGGATTTTCAGCGTCGGGAGTACAAAAGAAATCCGATCCGCGTTCGATTTGGATTTAAAATTATTTGCATAAGAGAATCCATTGTAGATCCGCAACTGCATATTACCTGCTTTCGATGAGAAATATACCCTGCTGTTTCAATTTTGTGTACATAGATTAGTACTTATTGGCACGCATTGACACGCATGTACTCTCAAATTTCTGCCGGTGAATGCTTTCTCAATCGCCGCCTGTAGTAAACTAATGAAACCCGGTGCTTCCCGTAGCCCCGTCACCCCCCTCTTCTAGTAACCCATCATCGCTCACTACCCAGCCCCCCTCCCACTCTTCATCTATCCTAATAAACGGTCTTCTAGTTATTCGCGAACAAACATATAGTTTCTAGTTTTTATATACAAAGATTTTTATGTATATACTTATATATATATATTTTTTGGCATTTAACATTTAAACACAATTTCTGGCATATGGCTACCACGACTATTTTTCACAAATGTCATTTTTTTTTTTTTTTTTCATAATGATTTGCCAAACAATACTGAGTAGAAATGCCACTTTGAGCTGTCAAAACAACTGTCATAAAATAAAACGACATCTATCGGAAAAACAAACCTCCCAAAAAAACACCCTTTATATATTTAAAACAAAGTCGGGTTAGTTACACCATTTATAATTCGAGAACGACTGGACCGATTTTTATGATTTTTGTTTTGTTGGATCTCCGCCAGGAATAGCATAATAACTATTAAAACACCCGCTAGATGGCGCTGGTATCGTTTTTTTTTCTGAAAATTCTTATTTATGGAACGATTTAACTCAAATTCACGTCGATTCTATATTTTTCTGGGTTGGTAAGTTGGTAAGTTATTGGGGTGTAAGTGGGCGGGGGTCAGTGGGATGGGGCAGCCGGGAAACGTGGGTGTAAGTGGGCGTGGCGTCAGTGGGTGTGAGGTCAGTGGGTGTGAGTTCAGTGGCTGGTGGGTCAGTGTCTATGAGGTCAATGGGTGGGTGGTCAGTGGGCGGGGGTCTGCGGGATGGGGCAGCCGGAAAACGCGGGTTTAAGTGGGCGTGGCGTCAGTGGGTGTGAGGTCAGTGGGTGTGAGTTCAGTGGCTGGTGGGTCAGTGTGTATGAGCTCAATGGGTGGGAGGTCAGTGGGCGGGAGGTCAGTGGGTGTGAGGTCAGTGGGTGTGAGTTCAGTGTTGTGTTAAAAAATGTAACACAATGATGTGACTAATACTGTGACGCGATATCGCAAAGCAAATAACTTTTCATAAGTTCACAAAACGATCACAAACAAATTTATTGAAAGTGGGACATGACAAGGTCTGTCGGGTCAGCTAGTATATATATATATATTCGCATTCAAAACAAAAAAATCCCACAACCCATAAAATTTTTCATGTAAATTCTCCAATAACCAATTCCACCATAAATGCTGAAAAAACAACAAAACAACCCCAATCTTAAAGCAAAGCAGCGCTGCTCACAGCGCACCAGCGCACACACGACACAGTCATTATAGTATGACATGATCTGATGCCGCTATATGGAAAAAAAATGTAATTGTGTGGGAACCACGCAGCTCGATCACTCTCAAAGTTTAATAGAAAGTGTTGTCATGGGAAATACAGAAGTGTGCAAAATTTGAATAAAATCGGTCTTTAGGAAGTGGGTTAAAAATTTATCACAAGATCTGACCAGCCAGCCACGGGCATGCGAAGTTAATATAGAGAATTTAAAAAATCGTAACATTTTTAAAAACTTATATTCAACTGTCTGTCTTTTTTGGTCTTGTTTTTGTTGCTGTTTTTGAGCTTCTTTTAAACAACCTTTCATAACCGACCTAGAGAACTGAATGTGCCAGCTTAGTGCCATGGGCTATTTCTGAGATCCCGCGTGTGACAAGTGTCGCGCGTCGCGTGTGGAGTGTGTGAGGCGTGTTGGATAGTTGGTTGGTCCGTTATATTTTTAAACAAACTTCTCTTTAACCACTTAGCCCCACTTTATTTTAACCACCTTCCACACGTCCTAGAAAGTTTAAATTCTGTTAGTAGCTTAGTTTCGTATGGTGTTTCTGAGATACCGCGTGTGACTGTGTCGTTAGTCGTAAGTCGCGTGTGGTGCTTGTGATGCGTGGAAAATGGGTTAGTCTTTGAAAGAGGCATCCATTGCGTCGACCTCTTTGAGGTCTTTTTTAACCAAATTTCACATGTCCTATAGATCTGAAATGTTGTGCGCGTGTGACTTTTCCGACGCATGTGGAGTTTGTCGATGTGTATATAAAATTATGTACCCGAAAAACGAAGTTTTTTTACATTTCATCATTATCATCATATTTCGCTCTACAACCGTGGTCCGGTCCTGGCCTCCCGCAAAATGTCTCTACCGGTCCCGATTTCGAGCCGATGTCATCCAGTTTGACATCCATAACTCTGGGCGTCCTGGTCTACGCCATCCTTCCAGCGTAGGCTTGGCCGGTCTCGCTGTCGTATTCCATAAATCCTACCGCAAAGGACTTTCCGAACAAGATCCTCTTCGCTCATGCGAGCTAGGTGTCCTGCCCACCGGAGCCTACCGAGCTTAATTTTCTTCACGATGTCGACATCGCTGTAACGCTCGCAGATCTCATCATTATAGAGTCTCCGGAATCGTCCTTCCTCACATACGGGGCCAACAATTCTCCGTAAGACTTTTCTCTCGAACGCGACTAAGAGGTCAGAATACTTTTTGCTAAGCACCCAAGTCTCGGATCCATATGTAATTACTGGTATGACAATTATCTTATACATCAGCAGCTTGGATGTTATGGTTAAGTTCCTGTATTTGATGAGTCTTGACAGACTATAGTAGGCTTTGTTGGCTTTAAGCAACCGTGCGCGTATTCCTGGTTCCATTCTGTTATCGGCTGCTACAGTTGACCCGAGATAGTTGAAGGATTGCACTTCTTCAAATTCGCGCTCCACTATTTGAATTGAGGGACAAATGTTGGAGCTTCTACTCTATTTCTACTTCTTACATTTACTTGTTTATAATTTTGTAAGCCATTAACTTAAAAATCGAAAAATTTAAATCGATTTCCCCCTCACTATGAAATTGACACTAATACGCTTTACAATGATTCTAAGTTCACTGTCTTCCCCCAAGAGTCTCTGTTATTACCGGCACTTTTTCTTATTGCTAATATTTTTGTTAAGGTTTTTTTTGTATTGTCCGATACGTCTAATCCGTTGAATGGATCTAGTTAATTTGCGATGTCGAATTCTTTATAAAGTTCTTCTTCGGCTATGCTATCATAGACGGCTTTAAAGTCGGTAAAAATATGGTTCAAGTGAGTTTTGAAATTGTAGACATTTTTCCAATACCTGCCTTAGGATGAAAATCTGATCAGTTACTAATTTGCCTGTGATTAAGCTGCACTGGTATGGACCAATGATAACTGTAGCGTATGGGGTTATCCTGTTTTGAAGGAGAGAGGAGAAAATCTCATACTACGTTGTACCACGATAATTGCTGCACGTTGTGATATCTCCCTTCTTATGTATAGGGCACAGCATGACTCTTCGCCAGTCGTCTGGCATCGCTTCTTTCTCCCATTCTTGGACTATTAGTTCATGAATTGCTTGGTGTAGTGCGAGACCATCTGACCTTATGAGCTCTGCTGTTTTCGAGGCCTTATTCTTAACGACATTTGAAATTGTTCCGATGTGATCCGCGCCGAACTGTTTGAGAGCTTTCTGAATGGCATCAATTTGAAAATTCTTAAATGGAACTTCAACTTCAAGGAAAGTGACTAACGTAGTATCAGTATTGATCAAATGATCAAAAATCCGAACGATCACTTTCTCAAAAATCTCCAATCGATCGCCATGCATGTTAATGATATTGAATATCTTACTTATTGGTCATTTTAAGTCTTAAGCTGATCAGTTTACTTGGAATGTAGAACTCTCCTATGGCATAACAAAGTTCCACTCTGGTTATAAATAATAAATAAATTTTGATATTTAGGTGTTTTTCTTTTCAAACTTCAAAACTTGTCTAAATCATTTACAGATAGTAGCTTATAACAGTTTTTTCTTAATTTTATATTACAGAAAAGTAACGACCACTCTACTTGTTGATCGCACTTGCACCGCGTGGTAAATGTAAATACATACAAAGAAATATAAAACTAAATTTAAATTAATATTAACCCTGTTTTCGTTCCTTTTTTAGATATCCACTCGAAAATGTTTATTCCAGTGGCACACGCTGCCTTTAAATCTCTCAGGAAAAATCCCCGCGTTCGCGTTTGGTTAATCAATAAAAATGCCTACTCAAGCCAGGTAATTCTGATGATAATTGTGCTTTTGGAAACCCCAAACCAACAAAATGTAAACAACATGCACTCCCCGCTTACTCATTTTCATTTTTGAAAACAGGTTGAGTACAAACCCATTCGATCGGTTCTGGTTGCCAATCGTGGTGAGATTGCCATTCGTGTCTTTCGAGCATGCACAGAATTGGGCATCAAATCGATTGCCATCTATTCCGAACAGGACAGAATGCATATGCACCGGCAAAAGGCCGATGAATCGTATATGGTGGGCAAGGGTTTGCCGCCGGTCGAAGCTTATTTGAACATTCCAGAAATTATTCGTGTCTGCAAGGAGAACGATGTGGATGCTGTACATCCGGGTTACGGTTTCCTTTCCGAACGTAGTGACTTTGCTCAAGCTGTTATCGATGCTGGTCTTCGATTTATTGGACCATCACCGAAGGTTGTTCAGCAGATGGGCGATAAAGTTGCTGCCCGTGTTGCGGCCATTGAAGCTGGTGTTCCTATTGTACCCGGCACAGATGGACCGGTCACAACTAAAGAGGAAGCTGCCAAATTCTGTAAGCAACATGGACTGCCGGTGATTTTCAAAGCAGCCTACGGTGGCGGTGGACGTGGCATGAGAGTTGTCCGTAAAATGGACGAAGTCGAAGAGTTGTTCGAACGTGCCAGTTCAGAAGCGAAAGCCGCCTTTGGCAATGGTGCTATGTTCATTGAGAAATTCATCGAGCGGCCACGTCACATTGAGGTTCAATTGCTCGGCGATAAAGCTGGCAATGTTGTGCATTTATACGAGCGTGACTGCTCGGTACAGAGACGTCATCAGAAGGTTGTCGAAATTGCACCTGCACCTCGTCTGCCGAAGGAAGTTCGTGACAGAATGACCGAAGCAGCAGTAAGACTTGCCCGTCATGTGGGCTACCAGAATGCCGGAACTGTTGAATTTCTTTGCGATGAATCGGGCAATTTCTATTTTATTGAAGTTAATGCCAGGTAAGTAGTGCCGGTTAACTGCCGGACACGTGAAAGTATGAATTATAAAAATAACTAAACAATTCCCAGTGCATGAATTATAAAAGAAACTTCTTTGGCGGCCTTAATGTTTCTCAATTTATAACAAATGGTATCTAATGTTTTGGAATATTGGTGACACATAGAGAGAGAAGAGACATTATATTGATTTCCACAGTATTAAAAAATTAATACATACGTATTATAAAAATAAGAAGACCTCTAACCCTATACTAAAGCAATGCCAGAATTATTTTAGAATCATCATCAATATCATCATATTTGACTCTACAACCCGGGTCCGATCCTGGCCTACCGCAAAAAATCTCTCCACCGGTCCAGATTTCTTCGAGCCAATGTGATCCAGTTCGGTCTACGCCATCCTTCCAGCGTAGGCTTGGCCGGCCTGGCTGTCGTGTTCCATAAATCCTACCGCAAAGGACTTTCCGAGCTGGATCATCTTCGCTCTTCGCGAGCTAGGTGTCCTGCCCACCGGAGCCTACCGAGCTTAATTCCACAATGTCGACATCGCGGTTACGCTTTATAAAAAGAGCAAATAGTAATGGTTCTAAGATAAATCCATGAGGAACCCCTCTGGTTATACGAAAAAAGTCGGGCAGAACCTTATTAATTTCAACTGCCTGTTATCTGCCTGTCAGGTATGATAAAATCAAATTCACAGCGCTAGGTTCAAAGTTATAAAGTCGATTTAGCTTGTAGCATTAAATTGGATGGTCGACCGTGTTAAACGCTTAAGAAAAGTCCAGTAGAACTAAGAACATCGCTTCTTCCTCCCATACTTGCACTTTGCTTGGTATATTGCGGGGCCACCTGTTTTAATCAGCTTCGCTTGGATACCATCTGATCCTGGGGCCTTATTATTTTTGAGCCGATTTATCGCTCTGCTAATTTCGTCTATTCTTAGTGACGGAAGCATAATCATAGTTATAGTTCGGTCATTGGTGGAGCCTCCCATTTCTCAGTTAGCTGGCCATTAAGCAACTCATGAAAGTGCTCTTCCCATCGCTCTAAGCTTTGAGATCGGCGATCAAATTACCCTCTTTGTCTTTGCAGTATGTGCAACGCGGTGTATATTGCGTCATACCTCGGACTCTTTGGTAGAACTTCCGCTGTTCTAGTTCACGGACGAGATTCTTCTCCCAGGCTGCTTTCTTTCGCTGGTGAACTGTTTTATCATATCTTCTGAGCTCTTTATATTCATCTTCGCGTGCCCGCGTTCTATGAGTTTGTTGCATTGCTCGGTACGCAACGTTCTTACGTTCAGTCGATAGCTTACATTCGTCATCGAACCAGTCGTTCCGATCTTTACGATTACTGCCTAAGATGAGTCAGCAGTACTAATGACAGTATTCTTAAGGCGTAAGTAAGCCCCAGGACTTACTCCTTGCACTTAGGGCAAGTCCCATCGCTTGACCGTAGTTGTTTCTGAACTCTTCGTTGCGAAGGGCAGCCGTGTTGACTCGAATCTGATTTGCGGATGCTGTGTTTTTTTTTGATGATGCAATCCGCGCTCGGATCACCACACCAACAAGATAGTTGAAGGGGTTAGTGTTACTAGTTTGCCTAATATCAGGGATAGAAGGTTCCAAAGTTGAGAGGAATAAACGAAGAACTGATGAGAGGTAGCCAGATATTTATGTCTCGGTGTTATTAAATGCTGCGTTCTCTGTTAATTTTAATGTTAATCTAAAGTTAATTTTTTCAAATAGATATGCAGGACCGAGCATAGTGATTGCAGTGCAGAAGCATTTAACTGATTTTGAGACCATTTTGTTGGACGATAACGCTTTCAGTGCTGCCTGAATATTTGAAAAGATATAAATCGTAGCGCCGATAATACCCTTACTAGGGTTAATCCTTGCGCAGACCTTAATGGCATGGAGTTCCGCCTGAAAAACCGTGGGACTCATACCCATTGGTTTTGAGACTTTGGTGTTGGATCCAAAAAAACACCAGATCCGACTCCAGATTCCATCTTCGATCCGTCTGTGTACGAGACCAGACCTTTAGCATCCAGTGCTGGAACACCATTAGACCAGATTGTACGTTCCAATATTGTTTCTGTCAATAACCTGGCCACCAAACGATGGCGGCGTACGTGATAATAGGTTTCACCATCATAGTATACATCCAATGTATCATTTTCGGATTTAGACACCAAGTTCTACAACAGAGGAGTCTACTGGCCCACAAGGCCCTAGTGACAAATTCGATGGCGGACTTGATATGAGAATTCCTGTTTAGTCGTTTATCAAGGATGACGCTGAGATATTTAACCTCACTGGAATAATCTAAAGTGGTGCCTTTGATGATGATAGATCCCATATCGGACAGTCTTCTTTTCGCGACAGGCACTAGAACGGTTTTGCAAGGATTTATGGAAAGCCATTCTCTGTTGCACGATTCTAAGACGTGAAGTAATGTACCTTGCATGACCAAGTCACCCCCTGTGGAGGAAGTTATAACTCGACTTTTAAGCATGGCCCTTATCCATTGGTTGCTCGAGTCCGCGTTACCTCTGCTACTGATTGCTCTTGGTATTGAGTCGTAGCCAGTCTTATCGAAAGCACCCTCAATGTTCGATACCTCTGCTACTGATTCAATAGAGTTGTAGCCAGTGGTGTTATCGAAAGCGCTCTCAATGTCGAGGAATGCACATAGAGCTATTTCTTTGGAACGAAAAGTTCCTTCTATATTCTTTACTAGATAGTGAAGGGCACTCTCTGTGCTTTATCTTTTCTGTTTGCAAACTTACTTGAGTGTAGAGGGAAGGACTAATCTTGTCAATCTCTGATATGAACATCAATAAGTCTCTTCATAATTTTGAGAACAAATGATGTTAGACTTAGGTCTGTATGATACTAGACCTGTTGCCTGGTTTAGGGATAAATATTACGTTAACCTTTCTCCAGGTATACGGAATGTAACCCCAGTTGTAACTGGCTCTAAATAAAGCAATCAAACCCGGCAGGATGAGCTTAATCGCCCTCTCTAAGAGCGCTGGATAAATGCCATTTCCATCCGGTGCTTTGAATGGTTTGAAGGAGCCTACGACCCATTTAAACTTATCTGGATTAAATATTTACCCGATAAACTATTTACGCTGCTGTCAATGCGTGCCCTATGATTAGGAGCATTAGGGTATCCATGTGAAACATAAGTAGGCGAACCGGGGAAATGAACTTGAAGTAGCGTTCTAGTTGTGTCCTCTCGGTTTGACGTGAAGTTACCATATGTCTCCTTCAGTTTCAGCTTACACAATTTGTCTGATCCTTGACGAGTGCCTTGTTGATTCGTATATCAGCATATCAGCAATTTTCTCCCTGTGGCTCGTTTGGATCGTCTCAATTCAGACTTATACTCCGTAAGCGTGAACCTATATTCGTCCAAGCTCTTCATGCGTTTTGCAGTATTGAAAAACTTTCTTACTTTCTTCCTTAGTTTGGCCAGCCGATCACCTTACGTTTATTCAGACTGGTTTTAGGAACACAGCTGCAGTAGTAGGAGGTAAGCAAGACATCATTTAACTGATATGCCCCTATGGACTTTATAGGAGTTGGTAGTATATCTATCTTGGTGAGGACAAGTCCCCGATAAAAATTCCATTCCGTAGACTTAGGATCGTATCTGCATGTGTCAATCTGCCTGGAAGGTCAAACCTGATGTGTTGATGGTCAGACAGAGAGGCTTCATCGGACACATGCCAATTTGAAATACCACTTAGTGTGTGTATATTTCAAAAAGATTTTATATTCATTCCATAAATATCGCATAATAATACTACCATAATAATTCAATAAATAGCCTATAATTCTAAAATCATCCTTTGCTCTTTTCAAGAATCCAATAATTATTCTGTCATATCTTTTAATCATCCTATATCATCCTACAAATCATATTTTAATCATTTAACCATAAAAATTATCTTATCTCATGATTCTGCCATAATTCTATAATCAAAAATGTTGACGAAAGGCAAGTGATAGTTCACAACGTGACGATCCAAAAGTGGATTCCAACTGAAGATTCAAAACGCGATGCGACATTAAAAGTTTACTCTTAACGGCCTTAGGAAGTTTCTGTTTAAAAGTAAAATTACAATTACATTAACTACTTGTTCTTGCCCCACAGTGTCCGTGTTGTTATTATGATTTTTCATTTTTTTCCCTAGATTACAAGTCGAGCACACAGTGACTGAAGAAATCACCGGAATCGATTTGGTACAATCGCAAATTCGTGTTGCTGAGGGCATGACCCTACCCGAACTTGGCTACACACAAGAGAACATTAAGCCGCGTGGTTATGCTATTCAATGTCGTGTCACCACCGAGGATCCAGCAAATGATTTCCAACCGAGCACTGGTCGCTTGGAAGTCTTCCGTTCTGGTGAGGGTATGGGCATTCGTTTGGACAGTGCCTCTACCTTCGCTGGTGCCATTATCTCGCCCTACTATGACTCACTTCTAGTCAAGGTGATCTCACATGCCTCCGATTTACAAAGTTCCGCCTCGAAAATGAATCGCGCCCTTCGTGAGTTCCGCATACGCGGGGTTAAGACAAATATTCCTTTCCTCTTGAACGTATTGGAAAATCAGAAATTTCTCCACGGTGTCCTCGATACATATTTCATCGATGAACATCCACAGCTCTTTAAATTCCGTATATCACAGAATCGTGCCCAAAAGCTACTTAACTATATTGGGGAAGTTCTTGTGAATGGCCCACAGACACCATTGGCGACAAAGTTGAAGCCTGCAATTGTGTCACCGCATGTGCCTGAAATACCCTTGGGTGAGTATGATGTTTCGACATCATTTCAACATCATCGCTACATAAGGCTAGCCGCAGTTGTATGTAACTAAATTACATTTTATTAATACATACACACTCGTAATAATTTATTTTGCTAATACACAATAATGTACTTTAATAAAAAATTGCTTTGGTGTTACTAGTGCTTAATATGGCTTTACTTATGCTACACTGCGGTATGCTATTGTTCATGTAGTGCTCTTCATAGAAGTACCAATTGCACAAAGCCCACAATGCAGACCTAATTTTTCGTTTTTTATACAAAAAAAAAAATTCTTTTGTCCATTCTCTATGACAATGCACTTTTAATTGCCAAAGCAATGCATGAAATGGGGTTTTTGTTTTTGATGAAATCATCATTTCCTTTTGTTGTTGGTTTTTCTTTTTAACTTTACGTTAATTTTATTGTTTCTTCGATGTTATTGATATAAAAAAAAAATCACAACCATTAAAAAAATTGTGCTCAATTCACAATCACGAATGCAGATTTATCGCCCGAAGCGATCGAAAGAGAGGAACGCGGTGAAGCTAAAGGTACGTTTGTTGTTTATGTTTTCTTATTTATTTTTTATGTTTTGTTATGTTTTTTTAAATAATAAGCTATGACTAATTACCATTTACTTAGACATTATTTCATTTGTTACCATTTAAGAGCACAAATATGTTTATGTTTTAGATTAATTTGTCATTTTCATTTTTGACTAATGGCGCATTTACACGAATGTCATATTTTCCATTCATTCTGTCATGAACTGTCAGCATAATGGCAAAAAAAAAACAATTAAAGTTAAAAAATCTTCGTTTTTCGGGTACAAACTTTTATGTAGACATTGACACAATCCACACGTGTCGCACGCGTCACAGGCGAAAAAGATCTCCAGCTTTCTGATGCTATCCTTGTCTATATCACTGATTTCCTTATAGGAAAGGGGCCTGAATTATCGTTTGCATTGTCTAAGCCCTGGAATATTATACCAATGGGCCAGACGGAGTTTATTTTCCCACTTAATCATTGCTGTGGTGGCAGCCTAGTTGACACCACAGTAAGGTTCTGTTCTTAAGAACGCAGATTCCGATCCAGCACTTGCTAGTTCATCTGTATATTCGTTGCCTGCAATTCCTTGGTGACATGCATATGCATCGTCACATGCCACACGCATCACACAGGCGCACGTCCGGAAGATTTTTTTTTATAATTTGCGCACGCGTGAAGGGGATTGCATTCTTACTCAAGGCACGCACTGAAAGGGTGAGCGAGTAGCGTGGTAACCAAGTGGCAGATGGAATCCCTGAAGCATATGTAAACAAATGGATCCGCGCGCATCAAGAAGTGGAGTAGCGGCGACGTGTTATTTTGCATGTCATGCCACTTATCTCGAACATGTTTAATTTTCATGTGGCAGTGGCAAGCGGTTGGTGGCGACATAGAATTTGCATTGCAACTAGGTATTTTGTTTACCCAGAAACTAAAAACATGCGAGACGACCAAGAAATCAAAATTAAAATTTGTAATCCTAGTAGGCATCCATGTTTGTAGGACAATACTGAATTTTTGTTTACCCAGAATTTAAAAAAATACGAGACGACCAAGAGTTTAATATTAAATTTGTAATCCTAGGGGCATATCCATGTTTGTATGATAATATGCGGTAGGATTACCATGTAAGCCATGTGCAAGAGCGGCCCTGGGCAAAAATTGCGAAACACATTGGAAATTTTTAGGATTTAGGTTAGCAAGTTAAACAAATAAAAGAGCATCTTCTTCCTCTGACGACGACATTTTAAGAACTAATGTACATACTTTGCCGTTTGCCACTGCAGTGCGCTTTAAATCACTTTCATACCACGTCGTCGCTACTACATCGCCGCGCCATTCGTTCACTACTCCTATGCCACGCACCATTCCAATACCACTTCACTACCACACTTCTTCAGTGCGTGCCTTGCCTTATAATGCTCGGATATATGCTTGGGACAGCGTTGGCGTTAAGGAAAAGGAGGAGATGTCTATGAGTTTGTACTTTAAATGCCTGTGGAATGCCATCACTATATGGAAAGACAGAGCTTGGCACAGCATTCCACATACGTGTCGTACAGCTGAAGAACGAATTCCTGAACTTAACTGTACGTCTGAAGATGCGCTTGAAGGTAAACTGATGAGCATTTAGAGCGCCACGAGTATTGCGGTTGAATTCAAAGAGAGGTGGCATGCAGCTGGCTATATCTCTTGAGCACCACTGGTAGAAGAAGCGATAAAATAGTGACAAGCAGGAAACGTTCCTGTGGTGTTCAAGCGAATCTATTGATTTCGCTATATTTTCGTCACCGATAAGTTTTATCGCGCGGTTTTGTATTCTATCTAGCTGATGCAAGGTAGTTTTAGGCGCACCAGACCAGATATGGCAATTGTACTCAAGTTTAGGGCGAATAAAAGCCTTGTAGATAGTAGCCAGATCAGTGGGAGTGAAATATTTCTTGCACCGGGTTAGAAAACCTAAACATTTCGCAGCATTTTTGGCGACGATGAATATGTGGTCGTTCCAACGAAGCTTGTCGTTAACGCATATACCGAGAATTGTGAGTTTTACAGTTTCCTTGATGCAAGTGTCATTCATGGATAATGGCATTGGATTAAGGATTTGCTTAGACGACAGGAGACATCATTGGGTTTTGGAAGCGTTAAATTCTACTCGATTGTTTTCTTCCCATTTTACTATGCTTTCCAGGTCAGAATTTAACGTGCTTAACAACATTGTTTAAGTTCCACATTAGAAGTGAAGGGACGTTCCTCATACTTATATGAGCAGCTGAGAGTGCTGTTGTCAGCGAAAGAGTGAGTTGAGTTAGAAGTAATGGACAAGAGATCATTAATAACAATGAGGAAGAGTGTCGGGGACAAAACAGAACCCTGTGGAACGCCAACATTCATGTGATGTACTTTAGACTGAAACAGTCCAATGCTACTTGAAATGAGCGGTCCAAAAGAAAGCTTCTAATCCAATGAACCGGTTTTTCATCGACTCCATGGGTATGGGCCGGACAAAGGCTGTTTTCCAACTTATCGGGAAGACTCCAGAGGAATAGGATAGATAGAAAAGCTTGCACAATGGTAATGCCAGCTTGGAAGAACACCTCTTCAGAACTAATGTGGAAATACCATCTGGCCCAGCGGCCCCCAGATTTGTGGGATTTTGAACTAAGTACATCTTGATTCAGACAGGTTTTATTCCAAAGAGGATATTTAAAACGAAGAATTTCTCAGAAAGAGTCAAATTCCACTACGACGATGTTAGACTCACGCCATTTTGCAGACTGGGCAAAAAATTTTGAGGATACATCAGATGGCTCTGCTGTATCCATGATATTCGCCTTTGTTATTGATATCTGATTACCACCTATTCCATGAATACTGCAGTTTTTTCACTTCCACAACGCTATCAACTCTTGGAAAATGCTAATTCATTCGCGGAACGTATGTAGAACAATAAAAGAATCAATCAAAGCCAATGAATGAGCGTTGAAGGTTTCTTAACCACTGAAAGTAAAAGTTTAAAACTTTTTCACAGCTTATTCCTTTGCTGATCATATAGTCTTAACTTTATTTTTATACGGCAACATGCTTAGTCGCTTAAAAACAAAAACTTGCACAAATATTCACCTTCTCTTAACCATTCTTTCTAATCTCATACATACATGTATTCCAAAACAGTTACTGAACCACCACAGGGACTACGACATATTCTTAAAACGCAGGGACCTGAAGCGTTCGCCAAAACTGTGCGATCGCGTAAAAATCTAATGCTCATGGACACAACATTCAGGGATGCCCATCAATCGTTGCTGGCTACTCGTGTTCGATCGTATGATCTGTTGAAGATTTCGCCATATGTTGCACACAAGTTCAACAATTTGTATGCATTGGAAAATTGGGGCGGTGCAACCTTCGATGTTGCTCTGCGATTCTTGCACGAGTGCCCGTGGGAGCGTTTAGAGGAAATGCGCAAGCAAATACCAAACATTCCCTTCCAAATGCTGTTGCGTGGTGCTAACGCTGTCGGCTATACCAGCTATCCGGACAATGTTGTCTATAAGTTTTGCGATTTAGCGGTAAGAGAACCCTTTTTTTAAATTCTCTAAATTAACTTTGTGTTCGGATGTGTTTGTATGTTTGTTTGTTTGTTTGTTTGTTTGTTTGTCGCCAAATCTCGTGATCAGCTTTTAATCCACTTCCTAAAACACGATTTTATTCAATAACTAGCTGAAATACCCAGCGTTGCCTGGCTGCCCCCACCACACTGTCTCCACCACCAAGTCGCAGTCGTTTAAGACACACGTGCATATACATCTCATCTTTTCCTCTTCCTTAATTCCTAACGCCCACGCTGTGCTGAGCATTGTAAGGGTGCAAACCCCTTTAGCGTGTGTACATCATATAAAAAAAAACTCAAAGACCCTCCAAGACCCACCTCACATACACATATATCACCATATATCACCTATAGCTATTAAATGCTCGGTCTTTGACTCAATCTCCTACAAACAACACCTATCCACCTACCACTTAACCCCCTCAAGACCTAAAACATCCACCCCAACTGTACCCACCACATCCTAAAGTTTCAGCTATATCGGATGAACGGTCTTCGAGTTAATCGCGAACAGACATGCAGACAAACAGACAAAGTTTGGGTTTTCTCTTTTTAAATTACAGTTAACCTAACTGTTTTAATTGTATTTATCACTTTCAGGTTCAAACTGGCATGGATATCTTTAGAGTCTTTGATTCGTTGAATTATTTGCCAAACTTAATTTTGGGCATGGAAGCAGCCGGCAAAGCTGGAGGTGTTGTTGAGGCTGCAATTTCGTACACCGGTGACGTTAGCGATCCCACTAGGACGAAATACGATCTTAAATATTACACCAATTTGGCCGATGAATTGGTGAAGGCTGGAACTCATGTGCTTTGTATTAAGGATATGGCTGGTCTGCTGAAACCAGCGGCAGCAAAGTATGGAACAAATAGCGAATTATACTTTCGGTTGAATAATCGTTTGTCGTCTTAACTTGCAGATTGCTTATCTCGGCGATTCGCGATAAACATCCTGATATTCCAATTCATATCCATACACATGATACCTCAGGAGCTGGCGTCGCCTCGATGTTGGCATGCGCTGAAGCCGGTGCTGATGTTGTTGATGTAGCCGTCGACTCAATGTCCGGTATGACTTCTCAGCCTAGCATGGGTGCAATTGTTGCCTCATTGCAGGGTACTGCAATCGATACTGGTCTTGATCTCAGGGATGTCTCCGAGTATTCTGCATACTGGGAGCAAACACGAACTCTCTATGCACCCTTCGAATGTACAACCACAATGAAGTCTGGAAATGCTGACGTCTATCTGAATGAAATTCCTGGCGGACAATATACAAATTTGCAATTCCAGGCATACTCGTTGGGTCTGGGTGACTTTTTCGAGGATGTTAAGAAGGCTTATCGGGAAGCTAACATCTTGCTGGGAGATCTCATTAAGGTTACCCCTTCATCGAAGGTGGTCGGTGATTTGGCCCAATTTATGGTGCAAAACAAATTGAATGCCGATCAAGTGCTCGAAAAGGCTGAAGAATTATCATTCCCCAAGTCGGTTGTGGAATTCCTTCAAGGCGCTATTGGTACACCGTATGGTGGATTTCCAGAACCGTTCAGATCACGTGTACTCAAGGATATGCCACGCATTGAGGGAAGACCTGGAGCACATTTGGAATCACTAGACTTTGATAAGCTCAAAAAAGACCTCAAAGAATCGCATCCTCATATTTCCGATCGTGATGTGATGTCGTCAGCACTTTACCCACAAGTAACAAATGATTATCTGCTTTTCCGCGAAGACTTTGGACCGGTGGACAAACTTGACACTCGGGTCTTTCTCACTGGACCTAAAGTTGGTGAAGAAATCGAGGTTAACCTTGAGAAGGGTAAGACACTAAGTGTGAAGACACTGGCAATGTCTGAAGATTTAACACCGAACGGGGAGCGCGAGGTGTTTTTCGAGATGAACGGTCAACTGCGATCGGTTCTCATCCGTGATAAAACAGCAATCAAGGTGGGTTTGTGTGTAATTTCTTATCTATGTATATTATCTTATCAAATCTAATAGCGATTAAAATGAGAACTATATCCTGGTTAGAATTAGAAACATGAATAGCTACAGGAGTCAAAATTATAAACAGTATGATATTATATGGAACAAGGATAAGAATAAAAAAAAACAGCTAGCCGTGAGACATATCGCAAGCGAAAGCAATTTTCCCGAAAATAATAATAAAACAAAACGCAAGTTTTCTAATTTTTATTAATTTTCACTATTATTGTTGTTATTGTTGTAGCAACTGGATCACTTGGATCCATTCTCAAACCTGTCGTTGTGTCGACGATCTTTGGCCCAATGTCTTGATAGGTATTGGGGGTCCTTTCGGTCCGTAGAACCAATCGTCGTGGAAAGGCACTATTATTGTAGTTTTAGGAGCTGAATTTTGGTAAGCCAATCGGCTCGGTTGTTGTGCGTGCCTTTTCTGTTTGTTAGACCTAGTTCTACAAGCGAATCTGTTACGTTTCACTGTTGAGTTGTCGGTTTGTAAAAAAAAATTTTCAGCTTTTTTTTATGTTTTAGTTATGTAATCCAATTTTACGTATATTCTCACCATCTTGCCGGATTTGGTATTCTTACTTTGTGAAATGAATTCTCATTTTGAATTTCAAAGGCAATTTTAACTCAATCGTCTCTCATCTTGACGCGAATAAATCTGCCGTTCTAAATTTAGGTGAAACTCAAGTTTCCTATATGGATACCCCAAATGATTTTCAATGTACGGGGTATTCCCGTGTCGACTTTTTTCTTGCACATCGATGGGTTATTCTCTTCGTTCGGGATGATATCTGTTTTCATCATCATTAGCATATTTGGCTCTACAACCGGGGTCCGGTCCTGGCCTTCCGCAAAAAGTCTCTCCACCGGTCCCGATTTTGAGCCGATATCATCCAGTTTGGCATACCTATACTCTGGGTCCTGGTCTACGCCATCCGTCCAGCATAGGCTTGACCGGCATCACTGTCGTGTTCCATAAATTCTACCACAAAAGGACTTTCCGGGCAGGATCCTCTTCGCTGCTTCGAGCTAGGTGTCATGCCCACCGGAGCCTACCGAGCTTAATTCTCTTCACGATGTCGACATCGCTGTAACGCTCGTAAATCTCATTATTATAGACTCTCCGGAATCGTCCTTCCTCACATACGGGGCCAACAATTCTCCGTAAGACTTTTCTCAGGTCAGAATACTTTTTGCTAAGAACCCAAGTCTCGAATCCATATGTAATTACTAGTATGACCGTTGTCTTATATACCAGCAGTTTGGATGTTATGGTTAAGTTCCTGGATTAGAAGAGTCTTGACTTTGTTGGCTTAAAGCAACCGTACGCGTATTTCTGGTTTTCATGCTGTTATCGGTTTGAAAAGTTGACCCGATTTAGTTAAAGGATTGCATTACTTCAATTTCTTGGGTTTCTAGCCACGATGTCAATACTAATAGATATTATTAAAACAACCAATGACGGCACTAAATGTCATGTGCTGCATAGAGGAAAGCTGTCAGAGGAATTCGAGATCCTAAGTTGGTGAATAGCGATGTGCTTCGCGAAGCTTTATCTACTGGAAACGGAGGAATTCGTTGGACTCTTACATCTCAACTGAAACATCTGGACTATGCTGACGACGTTTGTTTACTCTCACACAGGATTATGGAGCTTCACCAAATGACAACAAATTGCACAGTCCGGGCATTGATCGATGATGCTGTCACGTAAACGGTGTATGTAGCTCCATCCTGATCTCAGTTGTGTTAAAGTTGATCTGGTTCGTTTGGGGAGGTTTTCCTCGCTTTGATGTATAGAAGGAGGGCGACCACCCAGAACGATAATTTTTTGTCGACAATCTAGTGCTTTAGTTTAGGACCGCTTTATAGTCTGCTGGGTTAAGAGGTGTATGTGCAATAAACTTGCTTCCCTCTTCGCGGAACATTTGTATATCAGATCGGATTTGCCTGGGTCAACACACCGTTGAGGGCGAGCAGGTCTCGGCTTGGGTGATCGGAACGGTGGCATGCCAGTAGCAATTGTTTGGCGAGAAGCTCATTGTGTTCTTTCACTTTTAGCATTAGGATTTCTTAGTGGAGATGGTCATCATGTGACATGCGAAGACAACCAGGGATTCTGCGTAGACCAGCATTCTGACAGGTTTTTAGTTTCAGCGATTGTGTGTGGCAAAGACGATGAATCCAGATGGGTGGCACATAGTAAAGGACCGATCTGCCAATCGCTTGATATTTGGAACGAAGAGTTTTTTTTGTTTGTTTTGTCAATGTGTTCCCAAGTGAAGGAGAGCTCTCTGCTCCTCGATCTTTGTGAACCTCCCGTTCTGATCCTTCAGTGATATCTTGATACTCTTAGCATCTTATGTCATTTCTTAATAAAATCTACGTTGTAGTATTAGTTTCTTCCACGCAGAAGTTACGGAAGTTGCATCTTAAATTGGTTTTGAAAATTGTAGCTGTGTTTTTGTGGTTTATATATTCATTAATGAAGGTGTCCCTATTTTAACAATAGTGGGCGCCGTGGCTCAGTGGATAAGAGCAGGGACTTCTGAGCAGGGGGTTCGTGGTTCGAATCCCAGTAACACCATGTATTTTTCACGGTTTCCCACCTCTCGCGAGCAAACGTTCCGAGAGTAATAACTTGTCACGGAATGCTTCTCAATTCGCCGTTCGGATCCGGCATTTAATTGTAGGTCCTCTACATTTGTGTCCAAAATTATTCATGCTCAACATAAATGGTTGCGAGAAGCAAGGCCTTGGAGCGCAATGGTCTGTCGCGACGAATATTATTATTATTATTTTAACAATAGTCTGTAATTATCATTTTAACTCTGAGTACAACTGAAATAATAAAAAAGTTACATTTTAATAACATTGCGACTAGGGTTAAGTCTAAAATGTAGAAATTATAAATGTTGTGCAAAGCACAAAGTATGAGCCAAATTTAATTCTGATTTTTCTCTCCCGTCCAATACCATTAGGAACTTCATATCCACCCTAAGGCAGTGAAAGGAAACAAAAGCGAAGTCGGCGCACCAATGCCCGGTACCGTCATTGATATTCGCGTTAAGGAAGGTGATCGTGTGGAAAAAGGACAACCGTTGATTGTTCTGTCTGCCATGAAAATGGAAATGGTCGTTCAGTCACCAAGGGCAGGTGTCATCAAAAAGATCGAAATCACAAATGGCATGAAAATCGAGGGCGAGGACCTCCTTATAACAATGGAATGAGACAAATGCTACGTTTGAGAATGTGTGGAATGTGTTAAACGAGAATACAAATTATAAATCCTGTATGTAGTACTGGTAGTAGTAGTAATGATCGCTGTAAAATAATATTTTTAGAAGAAAAGAAAATTTAATTTTGTATTCTAAGGTGTTGCGTCCTAATAGTTGTCGTGTTCTAATTTACATATAAAGTCGGTTATTATTTTTTTTTTTTGCAACAACTAAGTCAAAACAGATTGTTATTTAAGTATAGTTGTTTAGAAAATATTTTCTGTGTAATTTTTTAAAGAATACAATTTACAAAATTTACGATATCCAGTCCAGCCAAATGAAACATTTAGGTACTAAACATGGTATTTTATATAAAAACAAAACTAAAATAAATCACAAAAAAAAAATAAAGGAAAAAGAACCGGTCGAATAGTACTAGAAACGCACACAATGGTCCTGTTTGAAAAAAAACAAATAACATTTAACATTTAACGATAATTAGTTAAACTGTTATTAATTTTGGATTTTTAATTTAAAATTTCCTTTTAAGTTTGTTAATGTTCACTTCATTGTTGTTAATAAAAATTATATTTTCAAAAGATTATAATCTACACTGTTTAAGTTGGAAGAAACCTTTTGGTTGCCTGTACTAAATGTTGCATTTGAAAATAAAAATGAATAAGAAATTGATTAAAGTCGGAATTAGTGCATTCTCTAAGACCTTGAATACCTTAAAAACACTTAAATTATATGATTATAAAGGTTTGGTCTGTCCTCTGTATTGCACCATAAACCCAAGAGCAAAGTACTTTCACTGGAGTACCTAGTGAAGAAGTCTTTTCATCTACTCCATAAGCAAGCACGCATGTTGCTTGTTGCAAAAACTCTGTGAAATGCCTTGAAAATGTCGAAAGCAACATCTTTGCCTTTAACGTAAGCGCTATGGATCAGTACAAAGAAGAAGCATTTTTTAGTTACATGCGCTCACTTTCCAGGCTCGACCGACTCGAGGAATGAGTTAGAACTCAATACTCAACAAGGAACTCATACGATTTGCATAGATAACAACATTAGCATTAAGCAAATTAAGTGGGCAATTAGCGGCTTCAAGTCTTATTAGGCAGCTGGACCAGACCAAATCCTACCAGCGGAATTAAAGAATAACTCAGGGATTATCCTTCCATTTTAGAGGTGATTCTCAAAGGATGTCTAATATTAATACATATTCCTATGAAATGAACGGAACTCAAAGTAGTATTCATTCCAAAAGCAGGAAAATGCTCACATGGTTATCCAAAGGACCTAAGACCAATAACCCTTTTTTGTTATAATGTACACACGCTCAAGGAGCTTGCACCCTTATAATGCTTAGCACAGCTTGGGCGCTCGGAATAATAAGGAGAAATAGTGAGATGTCTTCCTTTCCTTTGGAAATGTCTCTTCTAGGAGTAAAGTAAGCTAATCAATCAGATGCTCTGAAGCATGGTTGTTAATACTGAGCTGGGTGGTTCCCCCATGAGAAGACATGCAAGTAGAGGAACGCCGCAGATGTTATGCAAATGTCTGATCACACAATTTCGTCCTTAAAAAATTAAGAGAAAAAGGCGTTGTTAAACAGCTCTCTTCTGGACGACAAACAAAAAATATGAATATGAATTGAGGTCCAAAATGCACATAACTATACTATAAGAAGGGAATGATTGTCAAGCTCCCTAAAAAAGGTAGTCTTATGGAGTGCGAAAACTGGAGAGGCATTTGTGTTCTTCCTGCAGTTGCAATGGTAATAGCCAAGTAGTACTTGATCGAATTAAGGAGGTTTCCGCACTGGATCCTCCTGTGTCGACCACACAACACAACACACCCTGCGGATCATTATTGAACAGTGCGTTAAATTCCGGTCACCTGCTGTTCATCGATTTTGAGAAGGCGGTGTCAACAGACATTTTATCTAGCTCGCCTTGCGCAAGAGAGGTATACCCGAACCGTATCTCTAACGGCCATCTTTACCAGAGTCAGGTCAGGAACCAATAGGTATAACCATCCACAACCGTCCTGCCCACCGGAGCCTACCAAGCTTAATTTTCTTCACGATATCGACATCGCGGTAACGCTCGTAGATCTCATCATTATAGAGTCTCCGGAATCGTCCTTCCTCACATACGGCGCCAACAATTCTCCGTAAGACTTGCTTTTTGTTAAGCACCCAAGTCTACTATTGCTTACTGCTTACTTATCTCTATGACTCGTTGTCCATTGTTATTAGTATTCTCGTGTAATCTATGGGTGCCAATGTACTGCCTGAATACTGGCTCCCTACCTATTTTAGCATTCATATCCCCCAGAATGATTTTTACATCATACTGAGGGCAGCCATGGAGTTCCCGTTCGACTGATTCAAAGAATTCTACTTTTACATCATCTGGGGAATCCTCTGAACGTGCGTGAACGTTTATGAGGCTTATGTTTTTAAATTTGCCCCGCACGCGAAGGGTGCATAGCCGTTCATTTACTGCATTAAAGCCGATAACGGTGGGTTTCATTATTTTGCTTACTATAAACCCCACCCCGAGCACATGAAGTCTTGCATGACAGCTGTAATATATGTCATATTCTGATTTTTGTAAGACACCATTCCCTGTCCACCGCATCTCCTGAAATGCTTTTATGTCGGCATTGTATTTGGACAGGGTATCGGCTAGCTGCTGTGCAGCTCGAGTTCTATACAGTGAGCGTACGTTCCATGAGAAAATTCTTAAATCGTTTAGCCGATTTCGTTGCCGTGGTCGTCGTCGTTCATCCGAGGCTGATTTGAGGTTCCGTAATATGGTTTTTTACTGGCGAGGTTATTAGCCTAGCGCCAACCTTTTTTTTTAAGGGACTAGCCTGATCATTTCGCTTTTCTTGTACTGGAGGAAAATTACCAGCGGCCACCACGTAGAGGTTTGAGCGCACTTCCACCAGTCAGAGATAGTTGCGGCCACTTGCAATTGTGATGCATTTTGTGTTATTCCTCCTATTCTGCTGATGGCTGACCGTCAATATAAACCTATACATGTAAGTTTTAAGTAAGATAAAGAACATTATTTATAATCTTTTCTTTAATTATGAGTTCAAAAAGTTCCTATATGTGTGCTGAATCAATCTGTAACCTTCCGTTTTCAATTGTGGCTGTAATATGCATCAATATTGATAGCTACAATTGCAAATCTTGCAACCAACCACTATCCATTTTCATACAAACTTCGCTTAGTCTTTGAGTAATACGAGTAAAGACAAATAACAAACATAGGTAATTAAAATTTACAAATATGTACTTAGCATCCGTGCAAGTCAAAGTATAAATATTAAAGTGATAATGTTATCTCCAGAATGAAAGATCGTATATTAGCATGTTTTGTTATGAATATCAAAATGCACATATGTTGTACACAATTCGTTTCTATCTTGGAATGAAAATAACAGTTTCAAATACATCTTCAATTAGTGATGAGTTATCGCAGTTTTTAACTTTCCATCTAGAATGTCCTTCGTTTGTGTAGCAGATTTTGAGGAAAAGGCTCACAAGGTGATAGCTAAAAATGCTCTTGATTATTATCGAAGCGGTGCAGGCGATGAGTTTTCCTTAAAGTTAAATAGAGAAGCTTTCAAAAGGTGAGTAAGCTTAAAATATGGTGCGAAATTCTTGTATTCTTACCTTTCGTGCGCCCAGATTACGTATACGACCACGATTCCTTTGCGATGTCTCAGAATTGGACACAACCTGCAGTATTTTAGGGACAAATGTGAAATGGCCGCTTGGCATTGCTCCAACTGCTATGCAAAAGATGGCACATCCGGATGGTGAAATCGGAAGTGCCAGAGCTGCAGGCACAATGGGGTCAATTTTCATTTTGAGTACTCTGTCGACAACATCTATTGAGGAAATTGCTCTCTGTGCGCCGAATACAAGCAAATGGTTTCAACTTTACGTCTACAAAGACAGGTAGGTAGTAAACTGATAAATTCATTTTTACTTCCTTTTTTATTATTTTTATGCATTTCACAGATCATTAACGGAGAAGTTAATCCGGCGCGCAGAGAGAGCAAACTTCAAAGCAATTGTCCTGACAATTGACGCACCAATATTCGGTCAGCGCCGCTCAGATGTTCGCAATAATTTCAGTTTACCACCGAATTTGAGGTTTATTCGAGTGATTCAATTACAATAAAAATTAAAATCATTTTGGTTCTAGATTGGCAAACTTTGACGGTATCCAGTCGGATGGTGTCAACAGTCCAGCAGGAACTTCCGGTATCAATGAGTATGTTTCTAGTCAGTTTGATGCTACACTGACGTGGAAGGATGTCAAATGGCTGGTAGAAAGTACCCATTTGCCAGTCATTGTGAAGGGTGTTCTAACGCGAGAGGATGCCCTTTTAGCGAGAGAATGTTGCTGCAAGGGGGTCATAGTGTCGAATCATGGAGCACGACAATTGGATTGTGTTCCAGCATCCATTGAAGCATTGCCGGAAATTGCAAACGCCGTTGGAAATGATTTGCTTGTTATGATGGACGGTGGTGTCATGCAGGGCAATGATATCCTGAAAGCTCTAGCGCTTGGAGCTAAAATGGTCTTTATTGGACGACCTGCGATTTGGGGATTGGCATGCGATGGTCAGAATGGTGTTGAGAATATGCTGAAAGTTCTGAAAAAAGATTTCGAAATAACTCTAGCGCTATCAGGTTGTAAAAAATTATCGGACATAAGTTCGGAAATGGTCGTACATGAGACGTACTATGCAAGGTTGTAGTTTTTCAACAGACTGTATTTTAAAACGTTTTTATTAGCTCCATATGTTGTATTTGATTTGTTGATTTTAAACTAACTTCCCGGTTAGCTAGAGGTTTGAAACTTTTATTATAGCTCAGAATCGGATGAACATTGACACTGCAAAAAAAAATTACCCACGCAAGACTAAAAAAAGAAAGTAATTCAAAATAATTTTAATAAAAATAAAGTATATAATAATTTATCCTGCCTAATCCTAATTTAGCCCCATACAAATTCCTAACCCATTACAGATAGTACTGAGGTCCGATTGCATCATCAGTGATAGAATGGCCGCGTTCGAGATGCGAGGGCTCCGTATCCTCTGTATTCTCAGTGATAGTTAGTGAGAATTTCTCTGAAGTGAACAATACCAATCGAACGAGTCTCTTCATATCAGTAGCTCAATTTAAGTGAAGAGACGCTCAATTAACTGAAATGAAGAGTTGTGCAACATAAAATTTAAATTCCTTTTCTTAAATCACAAGCATTTAAGCATAATTGTGAATAATAGAAATTCGCAAAAACGTCGGTAATGACGTTCAATAAATTTGGGTAAGTCAAAATTATTGTGAATTGATCACTTGGTTCTGCAAGCTGCAGCAGCTGTTCTGAATTCTACATCACATTGACATTTCTACTGCTTGAGAGCTTGCAATCACTATCTCTATCACTTTAGACTTTACACTTTGGCTAAACTAAACAGCAAATTAGCAATTTGAAACGCATACTAGTAATGTTACTAATAAAACGATTAACCCGCAGTTATAGTAACTATAATCGAATAAGCTTTATTGAAAATAAAAAACCGGGTGACACCTTAAGCGTGCAGGTTTGCAGCAAGTTGTGTCCATTTTCTTTGCAAACTATATATTGGAATTCTTTTCTCCATAAATTCCAGGGATGGATTCAAAATATTCGTCGTCTAAAGAACAACATATTTCTCGATATAAGTGACGGTTCCAGCAGCAAGAAGTTTCAAGTTGTTGTCCCTAAAAATGATCGAAATAAAAACCTCCAGCCTGGCAGTAGCATTCGCACAACTGGAATCATTCAAGTTGCGCCCAATGGTAACTTCGAGCTCCATTCCGAAGATATTGCTGTTATAGGTGTAAATAGACAAAATAATATTTATTTTTCCATATAGCATTACTAACATTGAACGTTGTTATAGGTGAAGGCGCCTTAAGTGATGGTTATCCATTTACACCAAAGCAAACACACCCTCCAGAATACGTAAGAGAACATCTGCATTTACGTTCCCGTGTCGATTATATTGCCTCGCAATTCCGTATCAGACACAAAGTTGTTAAGGCTATTCACGATTTCATGGATGCAAATGATTTTGTGAATATTCAGACACCAATTTTAACGACAAATGATTGTGAAGGAGCAGGCGAGGTGAGTTCCATATTGTTGAGTTGTTAATAGTACGTGAATTTTTCACTGATGTTGCAGGTATTTAGTGTAAAACCGAATAACGAAACGCTTTTAAAGGAAATGTCCCGTGCCAAAGTACCTCTGGAGCAAAGCTACTTTGATGAGAAAGTCTATTTAAGTGTTTCAGGACAACTACACCTTGAAGCGATGACATATGGACTAGGAAATACTTACACATTTTCTCCAGCCTTTCGTGCTGAAAATTCCAAATCGCCACTTCATTTATCTGAATTTTATATGTTCGAAGCTGAATTAGCGTTTATTGATGAAATGAAATATCTAACAGCATTTATAGAAAGAATGTTAAAATCAGTTACCAAAGAGGTGCTCAGCAAATGCAAAGATGAAAAACTGGTTTTAAAGATGCCTTCTCCTGAAAGTAAAGCTCCCTGCAGTTTCGAATGGTTAGAAAAGCCATGGACGACAATTACATACGACGAAGCTCTACAAAAAGTTTTAGCTAACAAAGGCAATTTCAAAACAGAAGTAAAGCCTAATGAAGGTTTCTCTAAGGAGCAAGAACTCTTTCTAGTCAGTGACTGTCAGGGGCCTGTGTTTATTGTAGAATGGCCCAAGGAACAAAAACCATTCTACATGAAAATATCACGCAAAAATGCGTCAAATGTGGAAGCTCTTGATCTTCTGATGCCTGGTGTGGGAGAATTATGTGGGGGTAGCCTGAGGGAAAGTGATTATGCACGACTGCGGGACAACAAAAAGTTGCCCGACAACATGGAGTGGTATTTGGATCTACGCAAATTTGGAGGTTTTCCTACCGGAGGTTTCGGCTTGGGATTCGAAAGATATCTGCAGCTTATCACTGGAGTTAAGAACATTCGCGATGTTATACCATTTCCTAGGTATCCGCACAGTTGCCGAATGTAAAAGTAAAAATAAAAAAATTGCCTTTGCAAAAAAACATTTGGAAATATAATAATAATATGTACATATATTTTTAATTTTTAACAATTGGCTTACAAGCAATCATATATACAGGATAAAGGCCTTTAGGAAAATTTTGTTGCCTTGCAGTCTTTACAATACGATAGCCTGCCTGCCGCAGGATCGTCTCATACGTCTTAAGTGGTCGCGTCATTGATGAGTCTGTTTCATCGAGTTCAACATGTTTTGAGGAAGTCACGTTTTCTTTCATCACAAAGTATCCACCGTCCGCTAGACCAGCTTTTATGCGTATGTAGAAGTCCAAGAGATCTTCATCTGTTAAATGTCCCAGTACCCACTGGCTCCATATAAGATCGTACTTCCTCGGTACGGGACAAAACTTTTGCAATCCCAAGTTGTAAATTTCACCTAGACATTCATGTCTATTCATAGACGAAGTAACTTCGCCATCACCAGACGATTTTGTGCAATAATCCCGTGCTGCTGTTGCAAAACTTTCATCTTGTTCGACCATGTCGACTTTGTCGAAACGTGGCATTAAAAGGTTTTTCGACACGCGACCAATGCCTGCACCACAATCTAAAGCGCTGTTGCTTTTCAAATTTTTTAAATCCCGAAGAAAATTAGCAGAACCTTTAATATCAATTTCACTGATGTATCCCAATCCACCGAGCATTCCATTTACAGTCGCTGGTATTTCGGACCAGTATTTCTGTGCTTTTCCATAAAATTCTGGATTTTTATCTGAATCTCGTTCACCTTCCCTTAGAGCATCTTTATTAGGAAGATCAACTCTTTCGATGCCGTGTGACAATTTCTCTTGCATTGATGAGACTGTGGACATTTTTGTTATATGATTTGCGACTTTGCGTCAGACAACTAAACCGAACGAAAATTTGTGCGAATTTATGGCTATTAATTACTATATTAATAGTAAATACAGCAAGTCACTCAATTTAATTTATTTCGACTTCGCCAATTTAAATTTTTGTATACATTTTGTATCTCGTATCACGTTCACGCTATAATAGCAAATGTCATCTGTACAGTACGACTTTGTGTTAGACAGTGAGCCTAGGCATTTAGGCAATGATTGCCACTTCGGTTATGAACATAACTGCTTGAACACAATGGAGATCCACCAATTTGAAAAGTTGGCCGATTATGTATCTGTCGTATTTCGAGTAACGACTAGACGAAATCCTCAAAGTCGTAATTTCGAAATATCGCAATTATGTAAGCATGTACGACAAAAAAGTTTTGAACTAAAACTATTAACTGATAGCGCCATTTCGAATGTATGTTTTGTTCTTGTTTTGTTCTTTTTGGTTTTTTTTATATTCAAAAATATTTATATTTTTTTATATATATAACTAATATTTTATTTAATTAAATTTAATATTCTATGTTTAGCAATGAAATTTGTATCGACAAAATTACAAATACGTAATTACTAAAAAAACGCCAAAAGGTAGGCGCTGCTTTCGTCATTTAAATGAATGTAGCAGCATAATATATTAAAAAAATTTAATATTTTTTTTTTTAACTTAGTGATAATTTTATAAATAACATTAAAAAAATTAAAAATTATTACTTAAAAGTTATTTACGCGGTTAATTTCATACAGAAATAATCATTTTAATTACATTTGTTTCCCAATCGAAATTCAAACAGGTGTCTTTTTTCTCTGAGGCGTTTTTTTACGCTCCGATAATTCTCGGATATGATTTTTTTACCCTGAAAAAATATACAGAAATTTTTTGGACAGCTTTAGTTGTTCGCTTCTTTAAACATGGGACCTGTCGACTAATATGCAACATTTAGGTGAAAAACATAACTTTTTTCTGATACTATAAAACAAGTAAATGTAGAAAAAAGGTTCGTTTTTCATCGAAAAAGGCTTTATGGTAATAATCGCCAAAATATCTTGTTCAAAGAATTTTCTTTTTTCCACGTTTCACACTCGCCACAAGCGACTCACGACACGCGTCAAAAGCGGGATATCAAAATGGGCCCCTGACATTGAACGAGCTCTCTAGTTCGTGCGAAAGGTGGTTAAAAAAGACCTCAAAAAACGAGAAAATGGCACGATTTCAAACCATTACACGTGAAACGCGTCATACGTGGAATATAAAAAATTCTATTTTTGACTTAGATATTCACAAAATTTCAACTCCCTAGGTCGTGTGGAAGGTGGTTAAAATGGACCTCAAAGAAGTGGATAAAAATGCCAACCCATCACACGCGGCATGGAGCACGCGTTATACTCGAAATATAAAAAATGCTATTTTGGACTTAGACACTCAAAAAATTTCAGCTCTCTAGGTCGTATGGAAGTTGGGTAAAAAGGACCTCAAAGAAGTTTAAAAAAATTTCAGCCCAATACACCAATAAAAAATGCTATTTAGGACTTGCCACTCATAAAATTGCAGCTTTCTAGGTCATGTGTAAGTTGGATAAAAATGACCTCAAAATGTCAACTTATCACACGCGACACGCGTCATTTTTTCTCAATATAAAAAATGCTATTTTGAACTTAGGCACTCACAATTTCAGGTCTCTAGGTCGTGGTTAAAAAGGACCTCAAAGTGGTCGGAAAAACAGACAAAAAGTGATCAAGTCGAGTTAAACAAAAGTCTTTAAAAACACAGCAGATAATTTTTTTTATCTGACAGATCAGATCACGGAAATCGGATTTATTAGAATTATCTGATTTTTCCACATAGAAAAAAACAAGGCCACTACCTACAACAGTTTTGTAGCCATTAGTCAAACGTCACAATCAGTTCATTGAATAACAAGAACAGTCTATTCTTCCATTTGTATTCCGACGGGTGTTGCGGTGCTCTTTTCTTTTGCATTCGATTGTCAAAAATATTTTTATTTATCGCTATTGCTTCTCGGGTTGTATATTATTGTAAATAAAAATTTATTATTTACTCTACAATTCGATTACATTTTATACCGTGCTCCACTTACTTTCTCGGAGTGCTTTCAATAAACGTGAATACGGTTACCGTCGTCTGAACCAAGTGCCAAGTGGTAATACACTACGCAGAAAACATAAACACAAAAGCAAAAACATTACTATCGTGCTTCGTGCCTATTGCCATCAATTGGTTTAGTGATTATTTTTGGAAATTTGCATTTACTTTTAAAATCTATCAGTATTTGCGATCGTAATGCGTCGCAACATTACTATTTTCATCATGTTAATTTAGCTAATAACGATTGACGATACTAACAATTTATTGTTATATTCTCTGACAATAATTATATTGATAGAATTGTATGAGGGCGATGACACACACGCACTATCCATCTTAAACTTTAAAGGTTTTCCACGAATTTTTTGTTAGTCAGATTAGATTATCACATGACCGCAGACTTTAGGTAAATTAGGGATTTCTTATGGAATAGGTACCACCTCATAAAAACAAAATGTTTACATATTTGCTATAAGCTGGCTTTGCTAAAAGCTTGGCATTACTTTAATTCTCAAAGCAACAGCTTTTGGTTTTACCGCCATACGGTGAGTACCATAACTATAAAATGGCTTTAGTTTCTTAATCCTAAAATTTTTTTGGATTTACTTTCGGCTTTATGCTTATGCAATTGTTGTTGTAAGCCAAGCTGGCTTTGCCAAAGCAATATAGCTTTTGTGTTAATGGTTATGGTTAATCTGTGGAATAAGATTTTCATTGTGTTCCCGAATGACAAATGATAAAATTTTACTTTACCAGACGAATATTAAACTTGCATTTATTTACGGCTAAAATACAGTATAGCCAAGAAAGGGTTAGGGGTTCCCTAAAAACGATCATTGAACAGAAAAACCGACATCTTGTTTGGAGTGACACCTCCTTTCTGTGGAAAGGGGCATCTAAAGTGTGCATTTTTCTTAATAGTTTGAAGGAGGTTTGATACTAAATGAAAGGTAATAAAAATCCCTTTAAATAAAAAAAGGGGCCAATCTTACCACCCTCGACAGTGGAAGAGTCAAAAATAGGACTTTTCCATAAAAGTAAAAAAGGGCGTGTCTAAAAATGGTTGGGCCTAAATATTGGTATAATATGAAAGGTGATTATTTTCTAAATACAGCCATATTGATTTTATAGGCGTGGCTTAATTTGAACAAAAGGTGGGTTGGTGGTTCCAGACACCGGTCCGTTGAAAGCCCTCATTGAGCGTTGAAACGTTTGGCCACCACTATGAAAATGGTATGGATGCGAGCAACAAATTTTCACCTTTCATATTTTACACGCGAAGATGAATATAAAGAGCTCAAAAGATATGAAAAAACAGTTCACTGGCGAAAGAAAGCAGACTGGGAGAAGAATCTCGTCCGTGAAATAGAACATTACAGAGAGTGAGAACCGTACCAGGCGTTGTACCAAAGAGTCCGCAGTACACTGTGTTGGACATACTGCAAAGAAAAAGAGGGTAATGGTATAAGATTTTCTCTTCTATCCTTTAAGACAGGGTAGCCCCATACGCTAAAGTAATCATTGGTCCATATTAGTGTGGCTTCATCCCAGTCAAATCAACAACTGATCAGATTTACACACTTAGACAGGTAATGGAAAAATGTCTAGAGTTTCAAAACTCACTACACCATCTTTTTACAGACTTTAAAGCCGCCTAAGATAGCATAGCCAGAGTAGAACTTAATAAAGTCATTAAAGAATTCGGCATCCCAAATAAACTGACTAGACTATGTAGGTTGGCCATGACCAATGCTATAAGCCAAGTAAAAATATCGGGATTACTATCAAGCCCATCCAACATCTATAAGGGGCTCCGACAAGGGGATGGACTGGCCTGCGTCCTCTTCAACCTTGCGTTGGAGAAAGTGATCCGAGACTCTGGCGTAACGGCGAGAGGAACAATCCTCTATAAGTCCATTCAGATACTGGCTTACGCAGACGACATCGTTGATAGAAACCAAAGAGCTGTACAGAAAGCTTTCATCCAGATCATAAGTGAGAGCAAAACAAAGTACATGGTGACCACGTCTGCGACTAGCAGATCCAACATTGGTCCCTCAATTAAAATAGTTGAGCGCGAATTTAAAGTAGTGCAACAGCATGAAGCCGGAAATATGCACACGGTTGCTCAAAGCCTATTTTAGTCTGTGAAGACTTCAAATCTAGGAACTTAACCATAACATCCAAGCTGCTGGTGTATAAGACAATGGTCATACCTGTACTTACATATGGATCCGAGACTTGGGTGCTTAACAAAAAGCATTCAGACCTCTAAGCCGCGTTCGCGAGAACAGTCTTACGGAGAATTGTTGGCCCCGTATCTGAGGAAGGACGATTCCGGAGAGTCTATAATTATGAGATCTACGAGCGTTACAGCGATGTCGACATCGTGAAGAGAATTAAGATCGGTTGGCAAGACACCTAGCCAACCAGTTAAAGTTTCATAAAATTTCTCTTAAAGTTTTGGAATTCACCATTGCATTTACCATGAACCACAATATCTGTCACCATCGTTTTTTTACTGTCATATAACGGGAGGAAGATAATTTTACTTCTAAAAATTGCCTGCTTCTAATGTAGTGAACCACAGTGTAACACCTGATGTTAAGCGATATCTGTATGTTTTTAAAAACTTTTATTTAGCTTGACTTGACCCCTTTTTGTCTGATTTTGAGGTACTTTTTAACCACCTTCCACACGACCTAGAGAGCTGAAATTTTGTAAGATTCCAAGTCCAAAATAGCATTTTTTATATTCAGAGTATGACTCGTGTGATGGGTTGAAATTTTTGTTTTTTCGACTTCTTTGAGGTCCTTTTTAACTATATTCCACATGACCTAGAGAACTGAAATTTTGTGTCTAAATAGCATTGTCCAAAATAGCATTTTTTATATTCCGAGTATGACGCGTGTGGCGTGTGTAATAGGTTGAAATTTTTTTTCGACATTTTTGGAGTCCTTTTTAAACACCTTACACACGACCTAGGGAGTTGAAATTTTGTAAGTCTCTAACTCCAAAATAGCGTTTTTCGTATTTCACGTATGACGCGCGTGCCTCGTTTCGCGTGTGGCACGTGCGATGGTTTGAAATCGCGTCATTCAATTGTTTTTTGAGGTCTTTTTTAACCATCTTTCGCACGACCTAGAGGGCTGAAATTTAGTGTAGTGAGCGTCTCAATCCTGCTTTTGACGCGAGTCGCGTGTGAAGCGTGGAAGAAAGAAAATTCTTTGAAATGCGAGTAGCTCCGACCGCAGAAACATATATTTTGGCGAATATTACCAAATAATAAACGACTGCGTGGCGTGTTTCCATATAACGGGTGTTTTTTTGGGAGGTTTGTTTTTCCGATAGATGTCGTTTTATTTTATGACAGTTGTTTTGACAGCTCAAAGTGGCATTTCTACTCAGTATTGTTTGGCAAATAATTATGAAAAAAAAAAAAAAAAAAAAAAAAAAAAAAAAATAATGACATTTGTGAAAAATAGTCGTGGTAGCCATATGCCAGAAATTGTGTTTAAATGTTAAATGCCAAAAAATTATCTACCAAATAAAAAAAAATTTTGGTCATTTCATAATTTTATATGTGTTTTATTCAAAAAAAAAATCGGCAACCTCTTAAAAAAACACCCGTTAGATATATAAAAGTTTTTAGCCGAAAAACGAAGTTTTTTTTTACATTTCCTTGTTTTATTGAATGTGCAGAGAAATAGGAAACATCAAGTTTATATTAGTTTTTCAAGATCGAGTCTTCCAGATGAAGATGGTGTTACAACGTTTACTCTTGCCATTGTGAGAAATTTAATTATCCTCGCACGCAGTCTAATATTTTTAACACATGACATGAGTAACAATTTGAGTCATTGCCCGCGAAATTAGTAAGAAATTTTAAGCTAATTACGTCTCAAGATGATTCATTAGCTTTGATTTTTTATTAGGTGTCCATTTTTTTGGTCATTCATACTCTTAAATTCTACAATACACAGAATTGTTCATCATTAATTCGAAAATGACGAAGCTCCCAAAATTCCTACTAACTACCAAAGCCAAAAATGCTAATGCCTTTGGAAAAATTTATATCTACGATGATTTTTAATGAAAATAGCAATGTTGTTCAGGCAAATGTGACAAAAATTTCCAAAACCATATTTTAATAAAGTGCAATTATATGTGAAGTATTTTTTTTTATACGAAAATAAATCTTTTGTGCCCCTAGTAAAAATCTGATTAAGAAATCGTCAACTTGTGAAGTGTTAAGTGTTGTCGTCTAAAATGCCATCCCCTAATAATTATTTCCCGAAAAACTATCATGCCAGCGGTATTGGCCTCGTAAATTTAGCCGCATTCGGCTATTCGGATGGAGAACGCAACCAAAAAAAGCCATCAGCTCTATACCCAGCTTTACCATATCCAGCTCTACCATCAGCAGCAAATCTATCGTACACACCAAGTGCACCGCCAGCAGCATCTCTATATCCAACTGCGTCAGCATATTCAACTGGAGCAACATCATCACCATATCCATCAGCAATGCCTTATCCATCATCATCAATATCTTCGGTCCCATATCCCACAGGGATGCCGCAACCATCGGTGCCTTATCCTATGGCACCGTACCCTGGCGCTGGTGCACCACCAGCATTACCATATCCTTCGGGCATGTTTCCGAGCATGCCAATGCCATACGATAATGTGTCGCAAAATTCTGCTTCTTCTGGTTATTCCAGTTCCTCATATCCCTCTATGCCATCTATGCCTTCTTTGCCAGGTATAAACTGAAAAAAAAAGCTCTCTCCACTGTACGCCTACGCCTCACTCTGCCTAGGCGTACGTTGAGCTGTTTATCATTTAGGTATTCTTACTTTCAGATGGTGTGCAGTCTACGTTTGGGGGTTTTGGTAAACCAGTCCCCAATATGTATCCTAATCTTCCGGATACAGATGAATCAAATATTAGTGTTCCAAGTGCAGCTGAGGAACCATCTGTGGGAATTCCCGAGATTCCTTTTTCCACAGTTCAAGTGCCTGTAAATGAAAATATGTTTTGGGTAAGTAATCGTATTTAGTATTTTCAATCTTCTATATGCTCTGAAATTGATCAATTTATTATTTTGCTCGGTTGTCGCTATGGAGTGGCCTTGTCTTTGGCGTGGGGGCTTAAGTTGCAAAGATTCATCCTGTAATCTTGACCATTCCTTGCGAACAGGGTTGATGAGTAACGAACTAAGAACTACCTAACCCTTATCCAGGTGTTGATAGCGTACACTTCAGACGATCCTGGTTACTGAACACACTAAGAACTACCTACCACCCTAATCCAGTGTTGATGGCATACACTTCAGACGATCCTGGTTACTGATCACACGCCTTATCATTAAGCTCATAAGAGCCATTGGTATAGGGACGGGCATAGACTGTCTCCATAGCACTAGTCAGGGGGAAGCGCAATAGATCCGTATGGGTCGCAGTGCTATTTGAATACACCCCATTTTACACCATCCGTTGGCGCCGTTGGCAATTTATCCATCAATCGTTCATTCATCTTTCCACAGAGAACATGTCATTATGTTGGTGTTGTTGTTTTAAAGCAATCATAAAAACAAATATCATGTTCATGTCATTGTTCTGAGCAATGCGTGTTGCTTCCCACGTTCGAGTGAATTTTAATTTCTACCAAAATGCTCTTCACAAAGAAAAGAAGCAGAAAATTATGAGAAAATTAAAGTGCTGAACATCAGTGACTAATAATAAGATCTGCGACGTATGGAAGAAAAAAACCTCCTGGTCACAATATTCAACTTTAGGCTATCGAACGGAAATTGTACATTTTTGGTTTCATTTAAGTTCCTAAAAACCTAAATAAAATCTGTGGTACAAATCTGCTCGAATGATTGCTTCAATTCTATATTAAAATCAACTTGGTCAAAACTTTTTGAACCGAATTCATCCAATACTTTAATGTGCTAATAAAATCGATGTACTGTTCCTTGTGTTCGAAACTGTGCGTGTTGGCGCTATTTATGGATATAAATAAACACAACCGATTGCGCACATCATCATCGCACTGTTGCCCTCAAAACAAACAGATAAGTATATGTATTATTGACTTCGCAATGGTGGCCAGGAATACTAGCATCTCAAACGCCATTCTCTTTTGGATTGCTTCATTGGCTCCAAAATTCTAAACTACACAATAAAATTCTAAAATAAACTTCAAGTATACTCGGTTCAGATGAAATCAACCTTCGGTACTAGCAGGAATTCGTTTTTAGTTTTTGGAACTTCCTGTGTTCACAATATATTATATATGGTAATAAATTTCTTGCAGATGCCTTTTCACTCCATATACAGGGGTCAGCGATCGAAGTGTTAAATCAAAAGGCTGCAATTTCGTCATTTATGAATATTTTTATAAAAATTACTAGCTGACCCGACAGACGTCCTGTCCTGTCCCACATTCAATAAATATGTTTGTGATTGTTTTGTGGACTTGTGAAAAGCGAAATATTAAATAAAAGTAAAAATGAGAAAAAACGTCAACCAAATGATTTCTTATCTTTTATTAAATTTGAAATTACAATGAATCTCATGAAAGCATTTGTTTATTTTGATTATTCGCTTGAACATCACTATTTCGTTTGTGTTGCGATTTTGAGTCACATTATTGTGTTACATTTTTAAATTTTCTCAACCGATTTGTATGAAATTCGGTATAGTCTTTTGATGGTTCTCTGGGGGGTCATTTGGTGATCTTTTGAAGGTGTTTTGAGGGTCTTTTTGCGGTCTTTTGGGGCTTTTGATGGGTTTTTGGGGGTTATTTTAAGCGTTTTGATGGTCTTTTGGGGCCCTTTTTGAGGGTCTTTTGGGGGCCTCTTGAGGGTCTTTTGAGGATCTTTTGGGGGTATTTTGAGAGTCTTTTGGGGGTTCTTTGAGGGGTTTTTGTTGCTTTTTAGTGTCTTAAGGGGGTCTTTTGGTTTTTTTTTTACTATTTTTAAACCTCCTTTGGGAGTCTTTTGGGGGTCTTTTTGTGGTCCTTTGAGAGTCTTTTGGATATCTTTAAATGGTCTCTTGGGGCTTTTGAGGGTCTTTTGGGGGGTATTTTGGTGTCTCTTGAGAAGTCTTTTAGGGGTTTGTCAAACCGATGAATGATGGATGGTATAATTTTATCTGCAAAGAGGCTTCCAGGAACAAGGAGGACCACCTTTCGATTGTATAAAGCAAACCCCACAGAGGAAAACCGACAAAAATACAAGCGTGCCAGAAATGATTGCAACAATTTAAAAATGCGGCGAGCCAAATTTGCCTATGATCAAAGATTGAGGCGAAACATACTACAATGTCCCAACAGTAGTAAAAATTTTTGGTCATTCGTGAAAAAAATCAAAAATACTGTCTCGTCGTCAATTCCAACTATCATTCACAATAACATTCCAGCTGTCAGCTCTAAGGACAAGTCCAATCTACATGCTGCACATTTTGCAGCTAACTCCACTCTTTCAGCCTGTGCTTTGCTTCCACTTGTACTTTCGAGTGGCGAACACTTTATGGGACAGATTTACATTCGTATTCGTGAAGTAGCTAGAGTTCTAAGTGACCTTAGCATACACAAATCCGCTGAACGAGATGGTATTCCCCCATAACTTCTGCAGAGGCGTTCTTCATTCCGGTTCTGGAATTTGCCGGAGAGAAATGTTGAAAGTACGTCACTTTCGTCATATGCTCTACCTATGGGACACTTCCCATAAGTACGCATGTATTTATTCGATCTGTCAGTTGCAGATATCGCTCCAACGGACGGACGCGTAAAACTCTGTCCAGAGTTTTTTTTTGCTGTCAAGTTGTTCGTTTCCCCTTCAAAACGACTCTACCGTAGAGCGAAAACAGATCTGTATATTTTGGGATACTAACACAACAACAACCCATGCAACAAAAAAATGTAAACAAAAGATTTTCGTCTTTCGTGTTCGATTTTTCTTTTGAAAAAATTTGCGCTCAAGCACGTTCTGGGGCAGAGTTTTTAGGGAAAAAAATAATAATAATAAATAAAACATAAGATAGTAAAGCGAGCTTCTCAGCTCGCCATATGGATAGTTGTAGTTTTTTTTTAAAAAAAAATTTTAATTTAAAAAAAAAAAAAAAAATTTTACACGCGTCACGCGCTTGGCTATAGTTTGATGGATAATTTAGACTATAAGCGGGCCGACTATAGTTAAATTGAAGTTGTTGTTAACCAGAAGAGATTGACACTTCGCGAATTTTATAGTCATTTTATAGAAACAGGGGAATTGTTATCTATAGCATTATGGTAACATTGAAAAATATACTACTTCTCTCGTCTGGCTAACTACAATTTTAATTTAACAGCTGTCCTGCTCATTTTTTCTCGCACGCCACAAATGTAAATCAAGCGTAAATCCACTTTAAACAGCAGTTAAACACGTAACCGTTTTTTACGCAGCTGGAGAGAGTTATTTTTATCATGTTTCTTTAAAAAAATAAGAAACAATCAACATTGGTTGGTTAATTTTTTAATTTTTCAACATCACAGTTTTCAAGGTACTGGAAATACTTTTGACATTTATTTTGATTGCCTGGCTGCAAATAAACTATGTGAAAGTTGTCTGCATGACGTCTGTCAGTCGCAGTTCATTTATCTGCGGTTTGGCATTGGCACTTCTCTCTCGTACACAATTTTCAATTTGCAGCATTAGTTGTGTGGAATTTGTTTTGACGTTCGTTTGTATTCTTGCGTTGTCAGTAATTTTGTTTAAATATTTTCTTTTTTGGTGCAAAGGTGAATAGTTTCATTTTATTTTCACTAAATTAAGACACACAATAGTAGTCCCATTTGTTGTAGTTGACAGCAAATTCGTTGGTGTGTAAAATTTCAATTTTTAACTCCCTGAAAAAAAAGGAATACCCATTTTGTTCTCTCCGGTGTGCAAATAATTTTTATATTTAAAGAAATGAAAAAATGATTGCTGAGTCATGAATGAATGTTTCATTAATAATTACTATAACTTCTATATTTTACGCAGCATTGAATATATTTTTGTTAAACAATGTGATACTTTATATGCGATTCCAATGGGAAGGCAATTAAAACAACAACAAGTGGAATAGTTTCGTGATAAATTATTTCGTATTCGTAAAATTAGTAGGACGAACCGGGGTTATCATTTCCTCGATCTAAAAAAGAAACGCAAAAGTTTGATTTATATTTTGTTATGCACGCGAAGTAGTAATTCAAAGTATCAATTACAATACAATTTCTATTGTACAATTCGCAATTTCAGTACGTTTCCCAAATAATGGTCGTTATTTGGGCTCTGACTTCTCCTAATTTTAAATCTTGGCAAATTCTTTCCTCCGACTCCGTGGAGCTACCGATAGCTACCAATGTTTGTTGTTACAATCAACTGGATATCGATAATAAATTGCTTGCCATTTACTGTCATTATTTTATGTACTGACGTCATCAGTCGATTTAATTATTTGATTACAGACTGTGGCTTTTTCTGTTGTGTTCGAATGAATAGAATAGATAGAAAAACGCGACAGAATGACACATAAACCGACATAGGCAAGTTGATATAAAAGCAGCCGGCGTCAACAAAGCAAACTAGCCGCCTGTATATATAACCGGAATTCACTGCAATTAGCAAGTCTGCTTGAATTGGTGACAACTTTCGCGTGCAACTTTTGTTAAAAAACACCATGAATTTGATCTTCCATATACATATGGAAAAAATATAAATTGTTGGCTGCTTATTTGACATTGCAGCATCTATTTTATTTGTGTACTTCATTTGCTAAAGCTCTAAATTCAAAGTATTTTAATTCCATTAGTTATGCATACCACATAATTTTGGATATCAGCCAAAAAGGAAAATGTAAATATGGCAACATTTTCATAGCATAGTTATGTACCACTATAACAACCCATTGAGAACACCATCTTTCTTGGCACATGATTCAAATTTTCCCTTCGTTCTTCGGTCTGGAGTCATGTAATCCAAACTATGTACATACTTTGTTTCTTGATTCCAAGTAATAAGATTCGATATGGTGACGACTGACTGCCTGAGCAAAAGTGATTCATTGATATGTATCGGTAAAGCGTAAACCGAAGTAAATCATAGTTATTCTCTTAATTAATTATATATAACCTGAAATTGTATGAACAGAAATCACAAACATCAATAATAAAATGAATTAAGATTAAGTGCATTTTATTATATATTTAGTCAGATAATGATAAATACATTTAATGAATTCAATATGTTAACAGTTGATGCAATTGCCGAGTTATATTTTGTTATCGAAGTATGTAATTGATCAAGAAGCTGCTCTGATGTCGGCAAAGTTATTTTCTAAGCAGCATTCCATCAAGATTGCAATTCTGAGATAAAAACCATACCCGAGCTACCAAAATAACAGGATTTTCGTGGTAAATGCTTTGCAAATAGAACGCCAAACCGAAACCAAATTTGACAAAAACAACAAAGTGAGAAATTAGTCTGCTTGCTCTCTCTTCGACATATTGCTGAGTAAACGAAAGTTATAGTTTCTGTTACAAAACCTTGCAAATAAAACACAAAATCAAATTGTACCCCGGGTACAGTTTGCAATTAGAACGCAAAACCAAAACCACGAGTGAGAAATTTTAACTCTACCCTGCAAATCGAAAGAGCTATTAGAATCTTAATATGTATATTATATATGTATATTGTAAATTTAGGCTTTCTTGACTTTATGCCTCTTTCGAATCGCTCAAACTATACCCGAAACCATACCCCAGGGTAAGCTGCCAAAGTGACAGGGTTTTAGTGATTTTCATGGTGAATGCTTTGCAAATAGAACGCCACACTTAAGCCAAATTTGACAAGAACAACAAAAACAAGGTTGCAAATAGAACGTTAAACCAAAACCACGAGAGAGAAATCTTAGATCTACCCTGCAAATCGAAAGAGCTCTATTAATTAACAAATATCACACGTTCACAAATTTACACTGGTGTCTACTTATTATTCACATAGGCGGTAGCTTTATCGACTTTTCAAGTAGTCTGGCTCACTTTCAAATATATATTAACTAACTAACTGCGAAAAAGTATATATACGTATATATATATATATATATATATATATATATATATATTTATATATATATATATATATATATTTATATATATATATATATATATATATATATATTTATATATATATATATAGATATATATAGATAGATATTCATACTTTTGAGAATGTTCTACTTTTTAAATTCTCTATATTAACTTCACTTGCCCGTGGGTCGTCGGTCGGTCGGTCGTCGGTCGGTCGTCGGTCGGTCGTCGGTCGGTCGTCTGTCGTGGATTCTTGCGATCAATTTTTAACCCACTTCCCATGGCCCGATTTTATTGAAATTTTGCACACATGCGTATTTCCGGAGACAACACTTTCTATTAAATTTTGAGGCCCCTTGGGCTGCGGGGTCGGGGGGCTCCCAAACAAAAATTTTAAAAAATTTACCCGATTTTCTTCAAATTTTACACACATGTGTATACCCAATAAACAATACTTTTTCGAAAATTTGGTAGTGATCGGGTCCCGGGTTCGGCCGCAAGGCCCTTATACATTTTTTAAATATCTGTACTGGCATCAGATATTCGTCGCCCTTTATGGACTTTGTGCGGTGTGTGCTGCGCAGTCGGCTGCGCTGCATGGTTTTGTTGGTGGTGGAGAGAGAGAGAGAAATCTTAGCGCACGCACAAATGAACCCAGCAAATGAAACGAGACATAAATGTTTTATGCTTACTTCAACTTACATTTTTATTATATACTGAATTGTATTTTTATTGATGTCGTTTTTTTTGTTGTCGATATCAACTTACAGATAGAACAACAAGTTTTCACAATATTCTGTCATTTGGCGTTTTCATAAATTAGTTCAGAGCAGTCAAAGAGTTCTCAAGATAAATGTTCGTGTTTCTTATTTGCTCAGAGTATGAGCGTGCTCTAAGTGCTCAGAATAAAATGATCTGAGCTTTTTCAATTTTAACATCTGATGTCAAATGTTTGTTTCGATGATTTTCTTCTACAATAAAAAAAAATGGCCCAGGATCGAGGGGCTCCCATATCAATTTCTGCGATTAGAGAATTTAGATGAAAAATTTTAATTTTTATGGGTTGTTTTTTTTCTATTCTGTTCCATTTGAACCATCTAGCAGATATCAGAACATACTGGTAAATCATCTATCTTCGATATTCGGAAAGAAAAATTGGATTGAAATTGTCAGTGTGCGGGAGGCCAGTGTGTGTGTGGTCCGTTGGGTGGGGTTCAGTGGGATAGGGCAACCGGGCAACGCCGGGTATTTCCGCTAGTTCTTATATAAAACTCACTATACAGTGTGTTTCGTCACCAAGCCGGACAGTCCGGTATATTTATTTTAAATTATCGTAAAAAATCCTTTAAAGTGTGGGTCTAAGTCTAATACTTTGCAAGTTATACGTTTTTGATTTTTACTTTCTTTTACATAGTAAAGTGAAGTATAGTAATCATGAACATTCTCGAAATCGGGATTTTTGCAGATGTACACATTTCCGTATCTCCCGAGTCAAAAAAAGCCAAAACAAGTAAATGTGTAAAAAAAAAGACCTCAAAAAAAGAGAAAATGGCGCGATTTCGACCCATCACACGCGCCACTCGCAACACGCGGTATATAATTAATGCTATTTTGGACTTAGACACTCGAAAATTTCAGTTCTCTAGGTCGTGTGGTCGTGAAAGTATTCAAAAATACTGACAAAAAGGAGTCAAGTCAAGTTGTATAAAAGTTTTTTTAAAAAAATATTTCTGTCTCTATGCCTGTCTGTTCCCACTCTACAGCCCAGAAGGCTGAATTGATGCGGACGAAAATTCATATTTTAGCTTTTTACATAAATTGGGAGGGGCCAGTTGATTTTGGCGGAAATCGGCCAACCGGAAGTGGCAGCTTACTTGTACAGTTTTTCGAGTTTGTTCAAATACCTCAAAAAGTATTATAGCACTTATCAAAAATCTGTTGAGTGCAAAAGAAATTAAAAAATAAAAAAAATATAGATTACAAAAATATATATATAATATACATTTACTGAAGGTTTCGGCACCGTCCGCAAAAGAAAGTCGTGTTGTGGCCACACCTCCATTTTTGAGTACTGTTGGTGAGCCCTTTTCACATTTTTTATCTCCCAAGTTATGGGCTCGATTTTAATTCTTTTTGTGGTTTTTAAAAATTTATGAGTCACTTTATTGGTTAATTTGCTCACTTAGCCAGGTTTTTTTTAAAAGCTTAAAAGGATTTTTATATTTTTTTATTTTAATTTTTAGTTTATTTTATTTTTTTTCTTCCGAGTGCTAACCAATTGTTTTAAAACAAGTCCCATCAAATTCTGACTGATATAGGTCGAGATATACGAGTGGACAAACGTACAAACTGACGCACGCACGCTGAATATATACAATATATATGCATTGGCGTTTGGTAATTTCTTAATTCTAATACAATTCAATACAATGTTTGCTCTTATAAAACTGCGTATATAGATGGCGCTGTAAAATGAACTAAATCTGTATTCGAAACAATATAAAATGTAGTATTTATGTGTTTGTATGTATGTTTTTATGGACTTTAAGGATGCCAAAGTAGATGACATCGGCTCGAGTTCGTGACCGGTGAAGAGATTTTTTGCGAAAGGCCAGTGCAAGACCCAGCTTATAGAGTCAAATGGTGTGGAAGTGCGATATTAGTGGTCGATTCCATAGCATTCGTAGTCGCTGCGATTAATGTTAGTCGAATGGGTAGAGGGTGTTGGTTGGTCAAATTTTACAACCTTGGAATGCCGGGCACTCATCTAGAATAAAATAATAATACCAAACACAAACGTTATACTAGTATCCTTTGTATTGATTGAACTTTACTTACTTACTTCTGTCCTATATCCCCGTGTGGGTTCTAGGGCCTCTACTACGCCTACACGCCATCGCGTGCGGTTCCTGGCAATGAGCTTCAGCTCTCTCCAACTAATCCCCAGTTGCCGTGACTCCTCCTTAACTGTTCTGCCCCGTGTATTTCTCGGGGGACACGTTTTTCTACCATCCTGAGATATGGGATTCCATTGCATTGTGTAGTTTTCTATGGAACTGTCGCCTTTTTGGAGTGTATGACCAATCCACTGCCACTTCCGTCGTTGGATGGCTGTGCCTATTGGTTCCTGACCCGTTCTCTGGTAAAGATGTTCGTTAGAGATACGGTTAGGCCAGAAAACCCTAAGATATTCCGTAGGCACCTATTTATGAATGTTTGTAATCTTTTTGTGATAGCAGTGGTCACCTTCCAAGTGCTGCACCCATACAACAGCACAGATTCAACATTTGAACGGAACAATCGCAGCTTGGTGTTTAAGCTGATCGCATTGCTTCGCTTCCATGATATGGACATCATTCCAAACACTTTGGAAGCCTCACTAAAAACAAGTAGATGAAAAATATAATTGGGCTCATTCGTGTAGATGTTTTACGTTCGAGACTTTGCCAACCCCTTGACAGTTACTAGTATTTTCTGTAGAAAAAAGAATTTTCGACAACAGCAAGAGCTCTATTGCAAGAGCTTCGAAAACAGGGCAAATTTTCGTAAATAGCTTTACAGAATAGAATAGCTCTCTGCCGACACCAAATAGACCTATTTATGTTAGCGCTTTCCCTAAATCGCTGGCTATTAATCTTGATAATCCATACACTTCATTGTGCAAACTTACGAGTAAATTGGGTGTAATTGGTTATTTTCTCCATAGTAATTTAATAGATGCCTCCTTTATGTTCAATGGATAATCAACTAAATGTTCTTTCTTGTATTTTTGCGAATATGAGTCCATATAATTATCTAACTCAATAGGGTGCTTCAAACTTAAATGCAAAAAGCACAGACACATATACGCAGACAGCCAAACAATACTCGTAAGAATATACCGACGTGCGAATCATTCCAATTGACAAACTTTTTGTCCAAAAATCAAAACTTGCTCCGCCAAAAAGCGACAACCTTTCTTTTATGTACGGCATATATATATATATAATTGATTCATGCATATGTACATATATAGCAAAAATGTGGCACAAACGCTTTTGACAGACTTGTTTCTTTTGGATATTTTATCACTCGTGCATAAAAGTGGCCTGCCAAAAAACATAAATTATTTACCATATACAAGGGTGGTTTGAAAAGTCGGTGACTTTTTGAATAATCGATTTTTTTTCGGCAAAAAATCGTTTTATTTTTCAATAAAGTCTCTTTTAAGCTCGATACATTTAGTCTAGCGTTTTTCCAATTTTTTTTGTTCCTTCCAAATAATAGGTTTTCTCAAAGCCCTCAAAATAGGTGTTTGTTTCAGTGATGACTTCCTCATTTGACGCAAATCTCTTATTACCGAGCCATTTGTTCAGGTTTTGAAACAGAAAATAGTGGCAGGGGACTGAATCTGGAGAATATGCTGGATGGGGTAGCAGTTCGTAGCCCAATTTATGGATTTTTGCCATGGGGACTTCACACGTGTGCACTGTGTTGATGGATCAGCACTTTTTCTTCGCTTTCTTCTTGCTTCATATTAATATCGAATCTGTCCAAAAGCTCTGAATAATATTCGACGGTGATCGTTTTACCCTTTTCAAGGTAATCGATGTGAATGATACCGCGTTCATTCCAAAAAATTGTGGCTATGTCCTTGTTGGAACCACCTTGGACTTCTTTGGTGCACGTCTTGTTTATTTCTTGGTATCTGGTGTTTTGTGATGGACCCATATTTAGTCCACGTTTACGAAACGGCGCAAAAATTCGTTCGGATTGCGGCTGAACATCGCCAAACACTCGTTTTGAATTCAGCACACGAAATTTACTTTTTTCCTTTTTCGGTAAAATTCTGTCAAACGCAAACTAAATAACGCAGCTTGCTCAAAATTTTATAGTACATAGTCTTTAAATAGAGGGCAGTTGACGGAAGCAGTGTTGCATTTAAACTTAATGCGCGGAAAATTCAAAAAATCACTGACTTATCAAACTGCCCTCGTATTACGGGATTTATAATACGGAAACGAAAAAATACGATGGTAGGGGTATGTATCAGTATAAACTTGCCATTCCGGTACTCACTATAGAAGTAGTAGTGCTTGATCTTGAGTGTTGGTACCTAGCTAGGAACACAAAATATGTGTCCACGTACGAATATTCTGATACCTAGCTTCCTACAATACAGTTGACTTTCATGTTGTTTTTGGTCTTCCAACACGCCTGGCACACCGATGATCACATTCCAAATGATGTTATTGTCTGGTTTCCTTAATGTGTGGCCAATCCGAGGCCATTTTCGTTGCATGATGTCTGCATCCACTTTTTTCTGACCGGTCCTATTCCATAACTCGACGTTTTATATGATTTGTGGCCAACACATTTACAGAATGAACCGCAGACACCGATTAACGAAAGATGTTGGCAGAGCACTTCCATAGTTCACAGGCACGGACTTGACGTTGGATTCGAAGAGTCTCAACTTGGTGCATAATGATATTTTACTGGAACTACATACAGTTGAGAGTTTGGATACCACGCCTCTCGTTTGATCCCACCGTTGCAGTCACCACATCATCAATTGCCATAGTAAAAACAGGATAGGTGACAGAACATCCCCTGTCTCTCACCTTGACGTACCTCGAAAAAATCCGAAAGCCGTCCACTGTGCAAAACGAAGCACCTTGCGTTATTGTATGACTTATTAATGACGTTAGCTATCTTCGTAGGGATATCTACCCCTCGCAATAAGCGAGTTCCAGAAGCTATCCCGATTAACACGGTCGAATGCCTTTTCATCCTTCAATCGCAAGTTGACGTAACAGAAGTCGACAAGCATATCACCATTTTCTTTGCATTGACCTAAACCGTGTTTACCCATAACACGTTCAAGACACATGTTGTCAGAGCCAATTTTGGCATTGAGGTCTCCCATGATGACTATGATATCACCCTTTGGAACATTGTTGTACAACGATTAGAAATGAGTATAGAAATAGGTCTTCTCATCTACTGCTGCTTCATTCGTTGGGGCATAGCATTGAATAATGGTCACCTTGCAAATTTTGGAGCTAAACCTCGCCGTCATAAGCCTTGATGAATATAAGATTTTTGTTTGCTTCCTTAGTCAGCATGATACCCATTCTGTCTTGGACCTCTGTCTGTCTCCTCTTCATCAGAATACAACATTCTCGTCAGTCCCGATACTGCGATATATTCAGCCTTTCCTCTCCATTTGGTTTCACTCAATTCCATAGTTGTAATGTTAAGTCGAAGCATTTCACGTTCTACTTGTTAATACCTTCCAGGTACGTAAGGGAACTAATCGGGTTTAATAGCCAAAGTACCTTTAGTCGAATCTGAAGGATTTCTTGATCTTGTTACTGATTCATTATTATTTAGGACGTTTCGATTTCTTTTGTTACACGAAATTTTGTCGCACCCCCGAATCGGATGTGTGATTTACTACGGCCGATAAAATCATTCACCATATTGCCATATTATGGCAACCTCTTGGGGGCTCAATACCATTTGTTGTCATTTCCCATGTAAAATATTTCTCGTTTTCAAGGATGTGATTAATAACTCCACAAGCCTCAGTTCGATAGGCACACCAGTCTTTTGAATGAACATACCACTTTTGTAGCCGCCCAATATGGAACGGACGCTACATGCTGCTGCCGTTGGTCTTTTATATAAGCTCGTCAGCCACCAGACTTCCATGCCGTTGACCGCCACTTGCAGTTCATCCGCCTTTAGGGAGATTTTCCCCTGCCCAAGGAGAAGTTATTGCCCTGATCAGCAACGCTGGCTTGTTTACTTATTTCGGCATTCGGCCATTCGGTCCCCTTGCACGTTTGCGTTACCCAATCTTTACCACGAGGAGGTGTACCATAGGGAGTTTCCTTTCACTGAGCATAGGACCACCGAAGTGGCGTCGTAGGACTCTACAGTACTACATAGTACATTGATAATAGTAATTGTAATTCAAAGCATTGCATAATTTGCATAATTGTCATAATTTATGCTTATATTTTTTATTGATTCTTTCCGCAATTATGTTTTCGGACTGCCGTCCTTGTTTTTTTAATATCTCCCTTTGAGGACACCAGCGTATTGAAGCATATTAAATTCTAGCCTCATAAATATTTGTGGCGCTTGGAATGCTCATCAGTTAACCAGATGGACGTTCGTTCAGACATTTCTTCTTATGCCCTATGAATTTGGAATGCTTTGCCAAACTCTGAATTCCCACACCACTGTATACATTTAAGATTAAGATACGGAAATAAATATTCTCACATCTTATTGTTGATAGGGTAGGGATGAAACTACTTTTTTATTTTGGAATTTTCTCTTTGATCGTTTCGGTCTGAAACATACGAGTATATTTTCCTGCTATGCTTTTAAGTACTTTGTATATTGGCTCACCATCTGTGTTGTCATTCTTGGAATTTCAACAGAATTCGAATATATCTTTCAAGGGGACTAGCATCAACTGATGAAATTTTATCTTAGAATGTTGTTTGTTTATGTTTGCCCTAGATTATTGGATTTTTATTTTTACACAAGCATATGTAGCTCAGAAGAATTGGAAATAGCTTTTCTAATAAATTGAAGCGAAGCACTTGCGTGTGCTCAGCTCAATCTTTCTAAATCTTAATATGAATATAAAAACACATTTGTGTCTCCATAACTCTGGAACGCCTATGGAAATCTGACAATTGCCATGTGGCATGACCAATATTAGTTTCGAAATCATAGTTTTCGAGGTCGCTGGAATAGTGACGTAAGACACTTTTTGCATCTAGGGAAGGGGGTGACATAAAAAAATCGATATAAGTGTCGAATCTATAGTTTTCGGGTTCGATGAGATAAAGAGTGACCGATAAGACACACCTATTATCTCTAGCGTTTGGGGTGCGAAGAATACAAAGACATGCAAAAATAATCTAAAACGACCGATATTAGTGTAGTGCAGCGAGGAGAAATAAGGTAGAGTCTATGCGAGTGAAGATTAGAGAAGTGAAACTTGATAAGCGTAACTACATCAACACATTGGCTACCAAAGCAGAAGAGGCCGCAAATGGACCGTCAGAAGCGTCCACAGATCCACCAATGAGTTGACAGGTGATTACAGCTCCAAGCCAGTGAAAGATGCTGAAGAATCACTGTTGATTTCGGATGATGAAAGAACACTTTGTTACGGTTTTAACCCGTGTTTTTATCAGTGAAGTGCACCCAACGCCCAATGACTCGCCTGAGTAAACAAATGCCCGAATCCGCACCGCACCTCTCAGTAGAGAAAAAATTATTATCTCGATTAAACAACTGAAGGCCAACAACTTGACGCAGAGCTCTTACAGGCAGCACCAATAACATCAAGTGAGCTACTGCATCCACTCGTGGAGAGAGCCTGTGAATCCGAAAGCTTCCCTGGAAAAAGGCATCATTGTCAAGCTCCCAAAGAGTGCAGTCCAAAAACTGGAGAAGGATTTTTTGCAGTCTGCTTTTGCCAAGGTAAAAGCAAAAATCATCCTCGATCGAATCAAAGACCACCTCGTTGACACACTCGATGCCGCCAAATAGGCCGGATATCACTCTGCTGTTAACCGATTTTGAAAAGTCATTCGATAGCGTTTATATCGAATTTATTTGGCTTCCTTTGCGCAGTGGAGGCAGAAGAGGCATCCCAGATAAATTGACTGCTATTATCAAGGCAACACACGATGAGTCAAAATGTCATATCGTACCCAGAGGTAAGCTGTCAGAGGAGATTGAAATACAAAGTGGTGTTAGACAGGGCTGCATACTGTCACCAATCCTTTTTTTTTATTGGTTATGAGTTATATACTGCGCGCAGCTTTATTGAGCGAAAATGGAGGAATTATATGGTATTTACCCCACCTTAAACACCTGGATAACGCGGACGACGTATGCTTACTATCTCACAAGATCATTGATCTCCATCTAATGACAACAAGGTGGGCAAAGAACATGAAATCGTGGGGCTGAAGATTAATTCGGGAAAAACAAAGAGGATCAGCCTCTGCTGAACTTCCTCATCAATCCAAATGAAAATTTCTGGAAAACGGGTAGAAAAACTAGAAAATTTCCAATATTTTGGAAGTATTGTCTCTAATCAGGGTGGAATGGAAATAGACATCAGTATTAGAATCGGAAAACCAAAGGCTTAAAGGATCAGTTTAGACACCAAGCTACGACTGTTCCGCTGTAAATGTTGAAACCGTACTGCTGTAGGTGTGCAGCACATGGAAGGTCATATCTGAATGTCATAAGGAACCTGAAAACGTTCCACAATAGATGACTGCGAAACATCTTGCTGATTTTTTCATCTCCAATGATTAACTGTCCACCAAAACAGGCCAGGAATCCGTTGACACTATTATGTATTAGGTTAGTGCAAAGATGACGAGAGATCATTGTTGTCATCATCATGTCACCACCTTGATTTATTTCATCCTAATGAATTCACTTACCGATCCGAATGAACATAGTTACAGTCCCCATATTTTTTTAAGATCGAAATATGTGCATAACCTTTCTAAGCTTGATGTGTTCTTTTAAATCATTTTGTTACTCCATTGAAAACTTTCCTAAAAGCCTCTGTAGTGGAAAGGTTTACTCCAACTTTCGCAACCCACCCGCAATGAATTTTGTTTGTCAGTTGTTGTTTTTTTTTCTTATTTTCTTTAAATTGGAATTGAGCTAAACATTAGTTGCCTGGTGAGAGTCACAAAAATGGAATGCATTGTCTTAATTGATACCCAAGGTGAATAGGTGCGGGCACTATCATCTATCATAAAGTGATCCAAAGCGTTGTGTCATAAACTGCTGTAGAAAAGGTGTATTATCTTAATACGAATTATGATTCAGAATTCTAACAAACATAGTTATTAATGGCAATTAATTGAGCTTACGATACGAGTACTAACGTCGGCGTCGCAATCACTAACTACAAGTACAATTGTTGCTCAGCGCGCGGTAAGTTACACATTCAAGACGTGATCATTGTAGTTTATATTTTTATAAGAGCGCGCGCACATCGGAGAGAAACAAAGATTAATCAACAATTACTTGCAAAATTTATTTAAAAAAAATTAATTTATCAGAAGCGGGCGGTAATCAACAGGCGCCAAAATGGATGAACTTAAAGGCTTTTTCAAGCAGGCCGGCAAGGAATTCCTCAATGCTGCCGGCGAAGCTGTTGCTGGAGCGGCCAAGGAAGTAGTTGGCAGTGTAATAAATGAAATTTTCATTAAAAAGGAAGTTGAGACTCCGCGTATACTGCCAAGCATTAAGAATATGCGTGTTGTAAGTACATAATAAATGCTGTTCTTGGGGGAACATTGTTTCCCCCTTTTTAGGTTTTAAGTGAAAGAATAAAATTCTTTGTTAGAAAAATTATGAAAAGAATTTTAAAAAACAAATTCAATAGGGTCAGCACAACAAACACCCTTTTGTACGATATCGTTTTCTTAATAAAAAGATAACTAAAAATTCATAATCTATATTTAGAACAAGTTTATTTTTTAAAGCCTGTTACTCAAAACATTTTTTTTACTTGCATTATATATTGTAAACAAGAAAATGTATAAAAACTTTTTTTTTCGGGTACAAACTTTTATATATATATATATATATATATCGAAACACGCCATGGTAATAATCGCCAAAATATCTGTTTTTGAAGTCGGGGATATTTCAAAAAAATTTTCGTTTTTCCACGCTTCACACGCGCCACACGCGACTCGAGATACGCGTCAAGAGCGGGATATATAAATGGGCCCCTGACATTGAGCCACTCACAAAATTTCTAGGTCATGCGAAAATGGGTTAAAAAGCGCTATTTCAAACCATCACACGTTTCACACGCGTCATACATGGAATATAAAAAATGCTATTTTGGACTTAGATACTCACAAAATTTCAACTGGCTAGGTCGTGTGGAATGTGGTTAAAAAGGACCTCAAAAAATTCGAAACAAAATTTCAACACATCACACGCACCACACGCGACACGCTTAATACTCGGAATATAAAAAATTGGTATTTTGACCTTAGACACTTAAAAAATTTCAGCCCTCTAGGTTCGTGCGAAAGGTGGTTAAAAAAGACCTAAAAAAACGTGAAAATGGCTCGATTTCAAACTATAACACGTTTCACACGCGAAACGTGACACGCGTCATACGTGGAATATTAAAAATGCTTTGTTGTGTCATACGTGGAATATAAAAAATGCTATTTTGGACTCAGACACTCACAAAATTTTAGCTCTCTAGGTCGTGTGGAAGATGGTTAAAAAGGACCTCAAAGTGGTCGAAAATGCAGACAAAAAGGGGTCAAGTCAAATTCCTATACTAATTAGATGAACTAAAGGTGGTGCATAGTCATCGAGTTATGTTGGCAGGCCAAGAAAAGAGACCGTGCCAACAGGGTTGGACCACAGATCTGCAACGTCCAAATCCGTTGGGTGAAGGCGGCAGAGGAATAGGTGGTTTATAGTATGGGTGCCTTGGTTACAGTTGGGGCAGAGATTAGTGGTGCCAGGGATAATGCGAGCCTTATAGCTCTGAAGTATGTGGCACCAACCCGACCGAAGTTGTGCCAGGGTTGTCCCGGTTTCCCTGGTCAGCTACTTTTCGCTCTTATTTATGGGGGGGGGGGATGTGTACCAGGGACCCTTAGTCTTAGGGAGGCTGCTGCATCATAGTGTATACTATTAGAGCCTGAACGGACAGTGGCGGGATTCCAGGTGTGCGGTATGACTGGGTTTATGCAGTCTCTTTACGTCCTGATGTCTTGACATAAGCAGCGTGGAGGCATCTCACTGACAGTAATGTCGTGAACTGGGTGTGTGGAATTGTGGCAGGCTAAGAAGAACTGATTTGACAACAGTTCATTGTGTTGCTTGACGGGAAGTTTCGTCATGAAGATGATCGTGGTTATTTATGGAGTGGCACCCAGTTGCGATGCGAAGGGCTGTATTTTGTCTGGACTGGATGTTGTTCCATTGAATATGACGTCCAGATGGGGGCGGCCAATAGCTTTATACGTCGCCACAAGGATTTTTTTGTCCTTATCCCATGCGGTTCCGGCTAGGGCTCTTAGAACCCTATTACGACTGCGCACTTTACTGCAAATATTTTTTGCGTGCCTACAGAAGGCAAGGCCTCTCTAATTGCTAGAATCTCTCCTGAAAGATGCTAGCTAAATCGGGTAACTTGTATGACCTTGACAGATTTAGATCATCCGAGAAGATACCTGTACACTCCATCCTTCATCTTGGATCCGTTAGTGAATATAGTTGCGTCAAATTGTCTCGTTACTGCCCCATCCTACCAGTTTCCCCTCGTAGGAAACTCGACGCTGAACGATGAGTTGAATCTAAATTTAGGGAGTTGCAGTAGTCAGTAGATGATGGTATCATGCCTTTAGGTAAAATACCCTCAAGACCCTCTCTTGATATCTCCTCAAGTATCATGACCATCTCAAAATCCCCTCAAAAACCCCTCAATATCACCTAAAGACTCACTCAACACCCCCTTCAAGACTACCTAAAGACTCCCTCAAGATCACCTCAACACCCCGTTAAGACCACGTTACCACGCCCATCAACACTCCCTTAAAACCACCTCAAACCCCTTATATGTTCCATTAAGACCCCCTCAAAACAGTCTCAAGACCACCTAAAAAAACCCCCCCCCACTCACGACCCTCTTAAGACCTTCTCAATAACTCCCTTATACTCCTTTAATACCCTTTGAAGATCCACTCAGAACTCCCTCCAGACCCCTCTCAAAACTCCCTCAAGACTACGTTACGACCCCGTTCAAGACCCAACTCAAGGCTCTCTCAAACTCTCCTCAAACCCCCACAAAACCCCCTAAAGACTCCCTCAAACAGCCCTCAAGCTCTCAATACCGCCCTCAAGGCCTCAATACCACCCTCAAGACCCTTCAAGAACCCCCTTAAGACTCCAACAAGTCCACCCTCAAGATCGCCTCAAGTAACCCTCTTAATACTCCCTTAACATCATCTCAAGACGCCCTCAAAACTACCCCAAAAGCCAATCAACATCCCACTCAAAACCCTCTTTAAACCCCCTCAAGACCCCCTCTAGAGCCCCCTGAAGGCCGCATAACGACTAACCTCAAAACCCACCTCAAGACCCACCTGAAGACCCCCAGAAAAGTACTAACTCAAAATGACCCATAGGCCCGAGGTGCCCCAAATTTTAATAGAAAGTATTGTCATGGGAAATACACATGTGTGCAAAGTTTGAATAAAATCGGACTTAGGAAGTGTGTTAAAAATTGATCACAATATTCTGCCCACCAACCAGCCAGCCACGGGCACGCGAAGTTAATATAGAGAATTTAAAAAGCGTGACAGAATGACATATAAACCGACAGAAAGACAGACACAGGCAAGTTAATATAAAAGGATGATTATGGAAAGCACACCATAATCATTCATCATGATGAATACAGGATATTAATAGAATTATTATTAAGTTTTTATTTAAAGTTTTTTCTTAATGTTAATACTTTAATTTCTATCACCTACACTATAATGCACGAGCATTTGAGTCTTTTATTTAAATAATTTTCTTATCAGTCGAACACAGACTACACTTTTTTAAGGCACATTAACTGAGGCGAACATTGTTACGGTTTGACGAACAATTTCTAACTAACTAAACTATAGTAAGTAAATAGATTACATTACTCTGGTAAATTAAAAACAATAAAATGTTTACCTTCCTGCAGCAGTATTGCTCATTATTTTGCAATCGTAAAAGCTTAATAAATCTCGCATGTCCTTTTATCATGATGGCAACGATACTAATGCCAGCTCGACATGATGATTTTATATAACTACTCTCTCTCTCTCTCCAATGAAAGTGGTAAATCTTTTAATGTTAAATACTCAATGTTTCCTTGTCCATTACTGTGTACTTGAGCAAAAAAAGTTAAGTAATTAAGTTCTGTAAAGGACAAATGAATATGAAAATCTCCCCATGAATCCTGCCCATCGTACTATGTCACCTTTAAGAACACACATATACCAAAATATGACAATCAAAGAGGGTGTGTTTACATGGCGCTAAAAGCACAGCACGCATGGAAATTGATGACCAACTCAGATCTAACCCCAGGAATTATAAATTTACTTTAAGAATTTGACGCTATGGCGCCACACTGGCGTATTCCCGTCTGGTATTTGTGGCCGCCACTCCCGGAAGGAAGCCTTTCCCCATTTACATTCACTTTCATTGTCTAGTCAAATACATACGAGCGAGCCATTGAGTTAAGTCCCTGATGCTCGTGCCAGTTTAGTTCATTTTGAATAATCGTTGATATGGCATCGTCATCATTGTGCTCGGAATCACAGTCTCAAAAAGAAACTAACAAAATTTGCAGAATAATTGAACGATAAGAATAATTTTAAGTTTTAATAATTGTCAACCACAAAGTCGCAAAGTGTACATACACCACATAACATGGTTCTTTGTATCGCTCGAGTTGTGCATTTTAGAAGGTTTCCAACCACGGTTAACGATCCTCAGTAATAAATTCGCCGTCGCGCATATCATACATCACTAGATTCCCAAAATGCCACATATAACTGCAACTGAAGTGCCTTTCTTGAAAACTGTCTATCGAAAGGATGAAAGTTTTACACTTAAGATTTTCCCGAAGGAAAATTTGAAACCTGTTGTGAAATGTAATCTCGATTTTGACAAGCTGGACGCGAGTGATCTATGCGATAATGAAATACCGTGCAGCAAAGTTGACATTCAAAAAGCCGAGAATGTCTTTCAATTGCTGAAGACGCCATTTTTCAGTTCGACACTTAGTCTTGCAGATCAATTTGACAATTTACCATTAATCGACAGTGACAGAGAACAAGACGACGATTTGTCCGATCAAAATCAAAGTAAAAATAATAGCAAAAATCGGCCAATAGAGCAGCAACTGGAAAAGCCTAAACTCCGGGCAAAGACGTACGACGGTCAACCGATTTATAAAGTATGATATTAAAGTTAATTTTTTAAATCATTTTTTTTTGTTTGATACTGTACCCATACCCATACAAATTTAAAAAAAAAAAGTACCCGATTTTATTCAACCTCCACCCCATCTCTTGGCCTTGATAGGGCAGACACTCGTTCAACTATCTCCAACGATCTGATAAATACAAATCTGCAGTACCTGATGGCATAATTCCAGCCGAGCTGCAAAGGGGTTCGGATATTATCCTTCCTTTGCTGGAAACTAAAGGGTTGTCTATGGAACTTAGCGGTTAATGAACTGTTGGTATACCTAAGAGTTGAGGGCTGCAGAGTAATCGCTTATGCGGATGATGTTGCTATTGCCGCCTCTGGAAGATACCCGAATACCTTAAAGGAACTCCTCCAAAATGCTCTCAACAAGCTAGCTTGCTGGGCACATCGCTGTGGTTTAGGGGTAAATCCTCAAAAAACTGAGCTTGTCCTATTAACCAGAAAATATAAAGTTCCACTTATTATTAACCCTCCTTCTCTAAAAGGTATAAGCTTAACATTCTCTGTTAGAGCCAAGTATTTGGGTCTTATTTTGGACAGAAGGCTGAGTTGGAAATCTAACATACAAGAAAGAATTTGTAAAACCACAGTGGGACGCTTCTCATGCAAAAAGCAATTGTTAGCAGATGAGGTCTTTAACCCCATATTACCCATTGACTATACAGCGGAAGTAAGACCTACTCTTCTAAACTGACTGCCTTAAATAGGAAAGTAAACCTTGACAACTTAAGCAAAGTCCAAAGATCAGCTAGTATATGTATTAGTGGCGCACTTCGTACAACCCAATCTTTTCTAGTTTTGTCGGGATAACCTAAAATGGTTGAGGCTGCTTCCGTATACGCATTTACTGTTTTCTCCCATTTAGACTCTAGGGTTTGGGGCTGTATCTCAGAGAGAGAGAGAGAGAGAGAGACTGTTGTATGCGGGATACATAATGCTGGCTTTCTCGTTGTTTGACGTGTGGTTGAGTGGACAGCGAGCTTCAATCGCACACTGCCAACCACAAGGTGGTTGTCGCTGTTAGACGTCGGCTGCTCTTCGGGTTCTAATGTCCAGCAACGACGATCGCCACTTGTTATACCTCGTAATAGTAACAATGAATTACATATTTCATTCAGTTTTGTTGCATTTGTCTGACAAGCAAGCAATTTTGGAGCGTTCATTTACACTCAACCAACAACTAGTTTTGTTTTTCTCTTTAATTTAATGTTCTTTTGTCTTTGTAGCTTGGCGAAAAGGCTAGCGGCTTGCGTGGTCATGGTGATGTTCAAGATTTCGAGTCACTACGTAATCAGTGCCTTTCAACCGGATCACTCTTTGATGACGATCAGTTTCCGGCTAGCAATGAATCGCTTATGTTTTCACGCCGTCCAGATCGCCATATTGAATGGCTGAGACCTCATGTAAGTGGACAATGGGAGGCTGGAGATCATCACAATCGTAAACATTGACATTGATGTCCACACTCATGTATTTACAGGAGATCGCCGACGATCCGCAATTCTTTGTGGAGGGCTATTCCCGATTCGATGTCCAACAGGGTGAATTAGGTGATTGTTGGTTACTAGCAGCAGCTGCCAACTTGACACAAGATGCCAATTTATTCTTCCGAGTTGTGCCGCCAGATCAGAGTTTCGATGAGAGCTACGCTGGTATTTTTCACTTTTGCTTCTGGCAATATGGCAAATGGATTGACGTGGTTATTGATGATCGTTTGCCAACGTATCGCGGTGAATTGCTATACATGCATTCGACGGAAAAGAATGAGTTCTGGAGTGCGTTGCTCGAGAAGGCATACGCCAAGTTAGATATACATTTCCATTTGTTGTTCCGGATTTACTGATTGTAAACTTCTTGTTGTAGATTGCATGGCTCCTATGAGGCTCTCAAGGGCGGTACTACATGCGAAGCTATGGAAGATTTCACCGGTGGCGTAACTGAATGGTACGACTTGAAGGAAGCTCCACCAAATCTATTCAATATTTTGGGTAAAGCTGTTGAACGCAACTCGATGATGGGTTGTTCATTGGAACCAGATCCAAATGTACTTGAGGCCGAGACGCCAGAGGGTTTAATTCGTGGTCATGCATATTCCATAACGCGAGTATCACTTATCGATATTGTGACACCGAATCGTCAGGGTAAAATACCAATGATACGCATGCGTAATCCATGGGGCAACGAAGCCGAATGGAATGGACCCTGGAGTGATAGTTCCGCCGAATGGCGTTACATTCCGGAAGATCAGAAAATCGAAATTGGGTTAACATTCGATCGTGATGGTGAATTCTGGATGTCATTTCAGGATTTCCTCAATCACTTTGATCGTGTAGAGATTTGCAATCTGTCGCCAGATTCATTGACCGAGGAGCAACAGCACAGTGGCAAACGTAAATGGGAAATGTCAATGTTCGAAGGTGAATGGACACCGGGCGTTACAGCTGGAGGTTGTCGTAATTTCCTCGAGACATTCTGGCATAATCCACAGTATGTGATTAGTTTGGTCGATCCCGATGATGAGGATGATGACGGCAAGTGTACCGTGATTGTAGCTCTGATGCAGAAAAATCGTCGGTCCAAACGCAACATGGGCATGGAATGTCTAACAATCGGTTTTGCCATTTACCACTTGACCGATCGTGATCTAGAGAACAGGCCACAACCCATGAGCTTCTTTAAGTATCGTGCATCAGTTGCGCGCTCTCCACATTTCATCAACACTCGTGAGGTAAGTAGGAAGACAATTGTGGGAGGCGATGCTCGAAACTGACAATTGTTGTTGTTTCTTCAACTGCGATTAGGTTTGTGCTCGCTTTAAGTTGCCACCCGGACAATATTTGATCGTTCCATCAACATTCGATCCGAATGAAGAGGGTGAATTCATTATTCGGGTCTTCTCGGAGACCAAAAATCATATGGAGTGGGTATAAATAAGTTTTCCAGAGGGGCGCGCGCGCGCGTTGCGTTTCCTCTTTTGTTTATTTTTTATTCTTCTTTTCCTTGACCCCCATTTATTGTTATTCTTCCCTTCCTTGCGTAACGACCCAATTGAAAGTACTGGCGATATTAATGTCAAATTTTGTTTTCTTTCTTTTGGTCCTTTAATGTTTACTAATTTTCTAGAGAGAACGACGACCATGTTGGATATGGAGATGTGGATGATAGGGTGAGTGATAAATTTGTTTTATTATTTCAAATAAATTGACATAATACTTAAGTAAATAGTAGTTTGTTGTTGTGTGTAAGCATTAGTCTAGCCATATATCTTATAGCAATAATTATAATTAGTTGGCTGGTTGGTTTCATCGCGTATTACCACTCGTATTTGTTAATTGAATTATGGTTGTTTCAATAGTCAATATTTGTCTGCTTATAACAATTAAATAAAAAATGTAATTTCTAGCAAAATGTAAATTTATTTTCGTTGCTAGTTGCCACACTCTGCCTACACATGTCACAAAGTCGAAAGTGCGTACATCAGGTGGGTAAGATGAAAGCGACTACCAGGCCAGCACTGTGCTGTCTGTCTGCATACACTTACTAAGATCAGTGAACTCGACTGTTGTTGTTGTTTGCTGTTTCTTTCTATACTGAAGAACCACAGTAAAGAAAGAAATTAGTGGACAGCAGATGGATTGATTTAGTTAGCCTAATCACGCGACATCACGCCACATTTTCGTGCAACCCATTGTATTATTCGGTGTACTTTTTGGAAGAACATTTAAATTTTTTTTTGCAAATTTTTAATTAAATAAAGTAATTATGTCACGGTTCTCATTCTTATTTATTTAATTGGGTTAATTACGAGGACCATGGCAACGAAAACGGCTAAACGATTTAAGAATTTTCTCATGGAACGTACGCTCACTGTATAGAGCTCGAGCTGCACAGCAGCTGGCCCATGCCCTGTCTTAATATAAGGCTGATATAACAGTAATCCAGGAGCTGCGGTGGACGGACAAAAATCAAAGTACGACATATATTACAGCTGTCATGCAAGACATCATGTGCTCGGGGTGGGGTTTATAGTCAGCAAAAGAATGTAACCCATCGGCTTTAAAGCAATAAATGAACGGCAGATTTAAAAACATAATCCTCATAAACGTTCACGCACCTACAGAGGATTCCCCTGATGACGAAAAAGAAGAATTCTTTGAATCACTCAATCGGTAACTCCATGCCTGCCCTCAGTATGATGTAAAAATCATTCTGGGGGATATGAATACTAAAATAGGTAGGGAGCCAGTATTCAGGCAGTACATTTGCACCCATATCTTACACGAGAACACTAATGACAATGGACAACGAGTCATTGAGATGGCAGCAAGCAATAATTTGGTCGTTGCGAGTACAAGGTTTACGCGTAAAAATATCCACAAAGGGTATCTCCTGATGGAGCCACTCGCAATCAGATAGACCGCCGCCACAACCCGAACCTGATGGCGGTACGAACGTACCGAGGTGCCAACGTCTACTCGGACCACTATCTTGTTGGTGTAGTGCTCCTAACGCGGATTGCATCATCACGAAAGACTGCATCCGCGAATCGGATTCGAGTCAACACGGCTGCCCTTCGCAACGAAGAGACCAGAAACAACTACGGTCAAGCGATAGGACTCGCCCTAAATGCAGGAAGAGCAAGGACGTCACCAGGCGCGGAATGTTATACCAAAGAGTCTGCGGTATGATGCAATATACGCCGCGTTGCACATACTGGAAAGACAAAGAGGGTAATCTGATCGCCGATCTTAAAGGCATCTTAGAGCGATGGGAAGAGCACTTTCATGAGTTGCAAAACGGCCAACTAACTGAGGAATTGGAGGCTCCACCAATGACCGAAGACCATACTGTTCTGCCGCCACTAAGCATAGACGAAGATAGCAGAACGATAAATCGGCTCAAAAATAATAAGGCCCCAGGATCAGATGGGATCCCAGCGGAACTGATTATAGGAGGCCCCATATTACACCAAGCAATTCATGAAGTAATAGTGCAAGTATGGGAGGAAGAAGCTATGCCCGAAGACTGGCGAAGAGGCATCCTGTGCCCCATACATAAAAAGGGAGATATCACAAAATGCAGCAATTATCGTGGTATAACGTTATTGAGTACCGCGTATAAGATATGCTCCTTTATTCTTCAAGACAGAATACCCCCATACGCCAAAGTCATAATTGGTCCGTACCAGTGTGGCTTCATCCCAGGCAAATCAATAACTGATCAGATTTACACCCTTAGGCAGGTGATGGAAAAATGTCTAAGAGTTTCAAAACTAACTACACCATCTTTTTGTAGACTTTAAAGCCGCCTAAGATAGCAGAACCTTATAAAGCCATGAGAGAATTCGGGATCCCAAATAAACTGACACGACTATGTAGGTTGACCGTGACCAATGTTATAAGCCAAGTAAAAATATTCGGATCACTATCAAGCCCATTCAACATCTATAACGGGCTCCGACAAGGGGATGGACAAGCTTGCGTCCTTTTCAACCTGGCGTTCGAGAAAGTGATCCGAGACTCTGACGTAACGGTGACAGAAACAATCTTCTATAAGTCCATTCAGATACTGGCTTACGCAGACGATATTGACATCGTTGGTAGAAACCGAAGAGCTGTACAGAAGGTTTCATCCAGATCGAGCAGGCGGCACGAAATCTGGGGCTGCACATAAATGAGAGCAAAACAAAGTACATGATTGCTACGCCACGTCTGCGACTAGAAGACCCAACATTGGTCCCGCAATTATATAGTGGAGCGCGAATTTGAAGTAGTCATTTATCTATCTACGCGCTTAAAGCCAACAAAGCCTACTCCATAACATCCAAAATGCTGGTATGGTCATACCAGTACTTACATATGGATACGAGACTAGGGTGCTTAGTGAAAAGCATTCTGACCTCTTAGACGCGGTTGAGAGAAAAGTCTTACGGAGAATTGTTGGCCCTGTATGTGATTAAGGACGATTCCGGAGACTCTATAATGATGAGATCTACGAGCATTACCGCGGTGTCGACATGGTGAAGAGAATTAAGCTCGGTAGGCTCCTGTGGGCAGGACACCTAGCTCGCTTGAGCGAAGAGTCGGGTAAATTATTTTTCAAATTTTGTATGTATTGTATGACAAAAGTCAATATCTTAGATTTGGTGGTAAAGAGTACCATTTCAGTTTACTCTGAGTTGACTCCTAGGCCACAGCTTGTTGCCCAGTCAGGCCCCTTTACATGACTTCGATGATAGCGGACAGGCGCTGTCGTGATAAAAGAATAACCTATTCATCTGCACATGCGACTACTTTCCTCCTTTCTCGCCGAGGATCTTGTTTATTACCTTTAGTCACACTATGGGCGAAATAACACCTCGTTGGGGTGTGCCTCTGTCAAGTTATTAGTAATATTACATCTGACTAGATTTACATGAATTTCTCTGGAGATAATCTATGGAGAAATACGAAATCCGTAAGGTTCTTGTACATATAAGTTTTTTTTATATAAAAGTGTATTGTGGACCAACCAGCATTAGGTAACATTTAAAAATAAGAACGTAAATATTAAGTTTGTGTTAATATAATTTAAATATAAATATTGGAAAAATACTTAATCCAAGCAAGCAAAAACATATATATGTATGTACTCTAAAAAACCCGGTGGACATAGACCAGCTACTATATGGCTTTAACTATATTAGCTTTATAATTTATGTCTACTTATATTTTTAACATTATCACAAAACTGTTTAATACGCATGCAAATTTTTTATTACTAAAATGATAACAATGGTAATACGTGAGGTATTCGCAGAGCGCTTAGGGCGGTTTTCACCATTTCCAGTTGGTTGTAATTTGCGTTTCAGCTGTCAAAAAGCTGACAGAATTCGAATTAGAAGTCGAATAATTTGGTGAAAGCAACGTTGTTGCACTCGGTAGTTCCAAGGCATTTGACAAAGTCTGCCATTAAGCTCTGGTGTTCAAAATGAATGCCTACAAATTCGTAGCCTGCAATTCCTTGATGACCAGGGACCCATCGTAGCAGTATTTAACGGGTATAGAGTCCATTGAGTTGGACGACAGATCTTTAAGTGCTGCCTGGCTATCTGAAAAGATATATGTATATCCTAGCGCCCTTAATACCTTAACTAAGGTTTAACCTAGCACAGATCTCAATGGGAATGAGCTCAGCCTGTGATACGGATTTTTATTGTATTTTGAATTTAATAAAGGGCTTAGCCCAACTTATTGCCGTGACGCAAGTCATTCAGGGAGTCCTCCCTTGGCAATAAGTCTCTATATAAAAAAAAAAAAAATACCGTGGGACTCATTTTCATAGGTATCGAGTATCTGGTGTTTGTTCCAAAGACTCCAGCTCTAACTCCAGATTGCATTTTCGATTCATCTGTGAACCAGAACAGACCTCCAGCGTCCAGTGCCGGAACACCATTAGACCAGTTTGCACGTTCCAATATTTCTACCTCAAATAACCTACCGAAACAGTACTCTCTGACCAGGATGTCGGGGATAGTGGAAAACATGTCCCTATCGTAAATTGAGTCAAGAAGTTGCAGGTGACCCACATGGTCAGCTGGCTTATACTTGTATTCTAGCTACAGATTAATAAGGCATCTAGCGGCCATCTTCCTAATGAAGATTTGTAGGGGAGAAAAGCCAATGGCGCACCTTCTAATGTTGCCGTAGGGCAGGTATGCATGGCACCCGTGGTACCGAGACGGGCAATTCTCTGGAGCTTCTGAAGCTTCTGAATGGACTTATAGAGGATTGTTCCTTCGTCCAGGTCGGAGAGGACGCAGGCCAGTCCAACCCTTAACGGAGCCCGTTATAGATGTTGAATGGGCTTGATAGTGATCCGGATATTTTTACTTAGCTTATAACATTGGTCATGGTCAACCTACACAGTCGTGTCAGTTTATTTGGAATGCCAAATTCTCTCCTGGCTTAATAAAGTTCTACTCTGGCTATGCTATCATAGGCGGCTTTAAAGTCTATAAAAAGATGGTGTAGTCAGTTTTGAAACTCAAGACATTTGTCCATGACCTGCCTAAGGGGTTAAATCTGATCAGTTGTTGATTTGCCTGGGATGAAGCCACACTTGTATGGACCAATGATGACTTTAGCGTATGGGGCTATCCTGTCTTGAAGGATAGAGGAGAAAATCTTATACGCGGCACTCAACAACGTTATGCCACGATAATTGCTGCAGATTGTGATATCTCCTTTCTTAAGTTAAGTATGGGGCACAGGATGCCTCTTCGCCAGTCTTCTGGCATAGCTTCTTCCTCCCAAACTTGCACTGTAAGTTCATGAATTTCTTGGTGTATTGTATTTACTGTCTTTCTTGATGATGCAACCCGCGCTCGGAGCACTACACCAACAAGATAGTGGTCCAAGCCGATGTTGGCACCTCGGTAAGTTCGTACCGTCATCAGGTTCGGGTTGTGGCGGCGGTCTATCTGGTTGACCGCACTTCCACCAGTGCTGTGCTTACTTCTAATAAAAATCGCCAAGTCATCCGCATAACCATTGGCGATGTAGCCGGATATTTGTATATCAACTAGAACATTGTAGATGACTTGTGAAAGGACTCCTCCTTGGACACAATCCTTAATTGTCAAGTTTTAACGAAATTCTGAACCTAACTGAAAATGTTGAAAACGGCTTTTAAGACTTTGCTTAACTTTAACTCGTAAATTCTTTTTGTTTATCACAATTTTAACTAAAACATAGCCATAGCCGCTTCCCAGCAGCTTTATAATGCACCTTAGCTACTACTGGTTTAATTATTTGCTTATAGGCAAACGAAATTGCAGAAAATGGTGACGGAGATTTCAGTGTAAGTTTTCATAGAGGACTTTCTTTCTTTTCTTTTTATCTAACTCTCTTTATCTCTTGTATAACTATACTCAATACAAATACAATTATAATTTCAATGAATATAAATGATTTTTATACAATATTATGTTACAATATAATATTACATCCAAAGGCTTCTTTGGTTGCTACTTCTTCTTTTTCATTTATATTCATTTCTTTGAGAAAAAGTTAAAACTATCTAGATTTTAATTATTTTTATCACAATGGACTATCTATTGGTCACTGTGGGTCGGCTTCCTGCCGACAGCCACCGCAACCTAATCTAATTATTTTAATATTGGTTTATAAAATCTGAATGCATTGAGTGTTTAACGCTCATATGAATATCTGTTTATTATTAAATAAATTACACAAATTCACAGACTGTATGCATTATTCAAAATAAACACATTTACAAAATTAATTAATTAAGTACTTTATCGTTTTTTATCTGCTTCAGTCTTTTACATTAAATACATATCTGCAAAATAAAAACAAATGTAACTACGTACGTTTGCATGTCATACTAATGGGTGATCAATTTAGAGGTATCGGATTTTAAATTGAAATAAAACAACAAAAATTCAAATTGATTGGGCAATCTTTATTATTTTTGTTTAGAACCATTCATGACATTTATTTTTTGAAGATAATCCCTTTCAAATGTTGACCGCAACTGCGCCGTAATTCGACCATCCGTAAACACCAATTTTGAATGACTCGCTCGATTACTTTGGTCGGTATCTCGCGAATAACTGGAGTAATGTTGGCTTTCAATCCCTCAATCGTAACTAGTTTATCCAAAAAACATTTAGACTTACCCCCACAAAAAAAAGTCCAAAGGTGTGATATCACACGATCTTGGTGACCAATCCACCGGTCCGAAACGAGAGATCAATTGCTCACCGAAACGAGGACGCCGTAAATCCATTGTCACGGGCTGTATGGGAGATCACGGGCTTCAAGTTCCGGCATCAAAAAGTCATTTATCATGGCGCGATAGCGTTCGCCATTCACTGTTACATTGGCGCCAGCCTCGTCTTTGAAGAAATATGGGCCGATGATTCCTCCAGCCCATAGCCGCACCGAACGGTAGTTTTCAATGGATGTAATGGCAGTTCGTGAATGGCTTCGGGTTGCTCTTCAGCCCAAATATGGCAATTTTGCTTATTGACGAAGCCATTAAGCCAAAAATAGGCCTCATCGCTGAACAAAGTTCGGGTCCAAAAATACGGATCTTCGGCGAGTTTTTCAAGAGCCCAACGAATGAAAGTATGACGCTTTGGAAGGTCGGCCAGCTTCAATTCTTGGACTAGCTGTATTTTATATGCTCTCCAACCAAGATCTCTGCATAAAATCGCCCAAGTAGTGTCATAAGATAGGCCAAGTTGTTGAGAACGGCGCCGAATCGATTCTTCCGGGTTTTCGGCTAAACTCTCACTTGCAGCCGCAATATTGGGCGATTCGTGGTCTAATCGGTCGAGTATCATATCCAATAATGTAAAATTATTCCCAAGTTTGTCGATGGTATGCCGAATAGTGCGTTCGGTAGGACGATTATATGTACACCATAAGTTGGCCTGAGCGCGCGATGAACAATTTTCACAGCGCGTCGATTTTCGTAATATGTACAATTGTACGATTTGTAGACGTTGTTGAGGCGTTAGTCTTTCCAATATTAAAATGTCAATGAATACTGAATAAAATTATGTATTTAGTTTGACAATAGTCACGCGTGACATGTCAAAAAATTCCTATTGAAAAAAGTACCTCCAATATGATCACCCTTTACTTGTAACTAATTAATGCTCCACCTTACATCATTTGTCATTATAATGAAATTTGAATTTTTTATCACATTATTTCTCATCATAAGTGCAGATGCAGTCGCAAACGCTTTGCTTTAATTATATTTCGTGTTATTTATTAACAAAAATAAAAAGAAAAAGTTAATTAAATTTAAAGAGTATGCATTATATTAGAAGCAAACAAAAGTTCGTGCACTTTATATTAATTTGGCATTAATTTATGGATCTTTCCATTTGCACATTTCAAACCTGAAATAAAAACAACAGTTAAGCTGTCGAGGTGGTTCCAGAAACCAGAAATTTAATTTTTTTGTGTTCGTCATGTTTATTTTTCAGTGTTGCCAGATTTTTTTTTTGCGAAATCATGAAATCATGATGGTAATATCATGAGAAACAAACAAACTGGCACATCGGAAACATTTAAAAACGTGCTAGACTCTCAATGGAATAAGGTATCTTGGCGCAGGCATATAAAGTACATAAACTAACGGAGTGGCAAACACATTTAAATACAAATAGATTAGTGCAATCTGCTTTAAGGAACTTTGCAACATACTGATGCTGTTCCATGATTACGTTCGGACCGTCAGCGGCAAAACCAATACATTTTTTTATACTCAATCTTTGATAGTAAAGCGAGCTTCTCAGTTCACCAACTGGGTAGTTGTAATTCTGTCTAAACACTTAATTATCTTGAAAGCCTAATATTAACCATTTAATTCACAAAATTCGTAACAATTTTTATTTCTTAAAAAAACTGTCTTTTCTTAAAAAAAAAAAACTTTTTCGTTTGGACGTTTATTTTCGCGATTTTCGGTGAAGATGAAGTCGAAATGTTAAATGTGAAAAATCCAGCAAAGTGGCACAAATCATGGAGTCATGAGATCGTTTAAAAATCTTGGAATTTCTTGACAAATTATGGAATCTGTCTGCACTGGCAGTCTGTTTTGCATCACGCGTCTCTCTTATTGCTCAGTGAGAGCACTAAAAGAAAAAGATAAGATGATGGGTAGTAAAATATGCCATGCGCCATGCTCTGCCATAAAATTCGATAAGGTAATAGTGGACTTTGTTGGATTTGAGTCTCATCAAACGATCCACCTATATTTTTCTCTCTTTCTCTCTCTAATTCTCTTTTTCTCTCATTCCTCCCTATTTCCCTCTTGTACTCTCTCATCCCCTCAATCTATTGCTCTCACTTTCTCTTTGTTTCTCTCTTTCTCTATCTTTTTTTTCTGTTTATCTCTCTGTTGCTCTCTCTTTTTCTCTATCTTTTGCTTTCTATGTCCCTGTAACTCTTGCGCGCTCTCTCTCTATTTCTCTCTTATTTTCTTTCTCTCTCTCTTTCTCTCTTATTATTTTTCCATTATTTATCTTTCTTTTTCTTGTCTCTCTCTTTCTCTTGTCACTCTCTCTCTTGCCTCTCTCTCTCTCTTTCTCTTGTCTTTCTCTCTTTCTGTTGTATCTCTCTCTTTCTCTTGTTTCGCTATATTTTTCTTGTTTCTCTTTCTCTCTTTTCTAGTGCCACTGCTAGATACTTAAAGAGTTTCTGTAGATGCTTCTTTAATTTCCAGTATTCTTCTTTTTTCCTGTCAAGTCATATGATCCACCCCTGCCTCTACCAAAGTTACATGAGACTTTAGTTCCCAGTCCTATTTCCAGATACTTCACTTCCCTCCTGTTACTTAACTACTGGGACCCCACTCGTACATCTTCAACGATTGTAATCAGCCTCTAGGCCTATCACATCACTTATATCTATTTTCATGTGCACAAACCGTACCCGAAACCATACCCACCGGTAAGCTGTCAAAGTGACGGAGTTTACGAGGTTTTCGTGGTAAACGTTGTCCAAATGGAACGTCAAACTAGTTATCAGATTGACAGTAAAATAAACAAAGAGTGCTGCCAACTCATACGAAACCATAAAGTGCACGAACTTTTTAAAAAGTATATAAAAAACATATCCTCTCGAATTAGCTTTAACTTATTGGTAGCGTGGTTACATAAACACATTTCATATGCTTTGGGGAAATTTAATGTACATTATGTATTTTGAAAATTAAAGAATTCTGTTTTTTTTTTGTGTATTTGTCATAAAAAGTTTTCAAACTCTGCGAAGGTTTTTTAATGTAAAGTAAAGACGAACAGAATTCTTTGAATTCGAAATCATTACCTTTTGAATGGATTTTCTAAAGCACGTTTTTTAATCTTTGCCCATTTAGGTAACACCAAGTATTCCGCCACCAAAAGCTGTCGATCCACAGCGAGAAAGCCTTCGGCGTTTGTTTCAAAGTATTGCTGGTTCTGACATGGAAGTTGATTGGATGGAGTTGAAACGGATTCTGGATCATTCAATGCGAGATGGTGAGTTATTTGCTAGTGGGTGGAACCATACTGTGTGTACGTCTGTTGTTTTTGTTAATAACCGAACACACATAAACACAGTAGTAAAAATACAAGAATAGTTTAGTTTTTGGTTTCTTTTCCATAAAAACAACTTTTCCTTTGTTTATTAGAGACAATGGAAAATCGAACAAACTATGCGAATAGCTATTAAGGGTTAAATAATTTTTAGATAGTCCCAGAGGTAAGAGGTTCTGTTTTTATTAAGATTTTCCAATTTTGCTTACCCTTAGACCCTTAGAACCTTAGATTCCCAGAGGTTATACACCAGTAAATCCCAAAGTTGATAATTTTATATTTGCTTCTTGCCGTCATTGCAATCGAATTTATTTCCTTTGCCTTGCTAACTAGTCGCTAGTTAAAAGGTTTTCATTTAATTAATGAATTTTGATTAAGTTTCCAAAGAAAAACTCAGAATAATCACATCGCTTCTGACCTTCTCGTAACTATTAAAAAAAAGGCAGTTTACAGCCACTGCTTTCAAGGAGTGAATGTCCTTAATATCCGTCTTGTGACATCTCATTAACCGTAATCTAATGTCTCTTTGCAAATGCTGGGTATAGTTAATATTCTCTCTCGTAAATTCCGTTTAACGTTCCATTTTCAAACTGTGCCCGGGGTACGATTTGATTTCGTGTTTCAAATGCAAAGTTTTGCAACCGACACTGTAACTTTGCTTCCCGTCGGCAATCGTTTGTCGAGTCTTTAAAATATCTGGGAGTTATTATTGGCTTTAACTTGAACTGGAAAGCTCACATACAATCAGGTAAGGTTTAGTTTACTCAGTAAGATGACAAAGAGAGAGCAAGCAAACTAAATTCTCAGGAAGTTTTCTGTAAACTACAAATGTCAAATTTGGTTTCGGTTTGGCATTCCATTTGTACACCGTTCACCACGAAAACCATGAAAAACTTGTGATATTGACAGCTTATGGTTTCGGGAACGGTTTGTGCAATTGGAAAGAGGCATAAAAAAATATTTCAGTGTCACTGTGTACAGTTGAACCCAGTCAATCCGTTAGAACCGTTGTGCTAACTGTACGAACATTAAAGAAAAACAAACCCACCCATTTTGTTGTTTAAAATGACATTTCCTAGAAATACTTCCTTATTTGACATTTGTATGACGTTTCTATTTTCCATCGCATTCTCTTCGGGGTGTAGATAGGTTTTTCGAGATGATTGATCCAACGTAGCAGAATGAGTCGGTATCACAGTGTTGTTAACAATTAGCTTGTTATTGTTGTTTGTGTTAACTCTCATCAACTTGGGCTTGATAAGAATGATTTTAAGACCAGCTTGAAGGTCCTTTTGTAGTAGGTTTTGCCTTGGTGTGTTCTAATTTATGAGCATTTAGCACAACATGTCGTGGACATAGTTGCGGTTGTTTAATTTTTTAATAGGTGTCCATTGTATCCAAGTTCCAAGGTCAAGTTTGTTGTCGCCATAACCGCATCTATCACAGCAGAGCCTCTTACTGTGGTAAGGCAGTTTGAAGCCGGCGGTTACCAGGTATCCGGAGCTCCGTGCTAGTGACCAAAATCCTCATTGCCATCTCACCTTGGATTGAGGATTTTTTCTATCGAGGTTCTCCCCTCAAGATGCGTTGACTTATGGTGGACAGGGTCACCACGTGTCGGCTGGGCATGTAGCCAAATAACGGTCTTGCAGCGAAAGAGGCTATATATTGCGCTTTGTCGTTGCCAATTACTAACTTAAGTGCTTCTGGGAAAACTCCTTTCTCTATGAAGGGTTTTTCAATAAAGACAGGTGCAGTACGCATGTTAACTTTAAGTATGGAATTCGATCTCGTTCATACGACCATCGCGAGCAGGTTTGCAGCGATCGATTCTTTGGAGCCAATTTTGCACAACTTTTTCACACATATCGAACGGAAAGTTGGCAATTTCGCGCTCGATATTGTTCCTGAGTGGCGCCGTGGCTCAGTGGAAATGCGCTTGGGTACTGAGCAGGAGGTTCGTGGTTCGAATCCCAGTAACACCAAAAGTATTTTTCACGGTGTCCCACCACTCGCCGTGTCGAGAAGCTATGCCCTGGACCGCAATGGTCTGTCGCGCCGATTATTATTATTATTATATATTGTTCCTGAGCTCCTTTAACGTCGTTGTTGGCTTGCTATTAATAGGAGTGTGGCCGCAACAAACTCTTATTAATAATATTTGGTGCAACTGACCGTCTAGGGTCTCGCGACCATTCCTGTTGTATGAATTATATTTTTGTATTATTTAATGCCAATTATCTTACAACGAAAATGTTATTTAAAATTTTAAGAATCATTGAAAGTTTTGCTCCCAATATGGTTTTTGTCTCTACTAAAAAATTGAATCTGTAAGTCACAGGACAATTAGTATATATGCCGATGGGGGAATAATGTTCCAGGAAGAATTTTGAAAATAATAGTCAGTTTTATGGCATTTTGACTAATTTGGGTGAAAAAAGCTACCCTCACTGTCTCACTTAATTAGGTTATTCCTAATTACCCAAAGTTAGGTTGACAGTTTATTAGAAAAACTGAAGCGTAGAGTATTTAGAATTTCTGTTGTGTGTTTATTACGAAAACTGCTTTTCATTTGTACTGTACTGTTTTAGTATTTTATTGATTTACTCTATTCTTAGATTATTTACTTACATATTTCCGTTATATGCTAGAAGTAGTACCTATTGGTTGCAGTTTATCATTATTATCATTAGAATCATTGTAATTCGATTAAATTTATAATGCTTTCGGTTTTCCGGCCGTTCATCTGTTCTTCTTCTTGTTTCTTATCATGACAAATCTACAACAACAATTAACGCACGCAAACAACGAAACTCTCATTGTTCTATGGTGGATGTGTATGTACCGCCCGTTCGATTGTTTGAACATTTTATTATTGCTGCTTGCATCATCATTACATCTGCGATAACATCGACATCATAAACTGATCAACAACATCAAAAACAACCAAAAACAAACAAAAATAAAAACAAAAACACAACAACAACCATTACAACAGATTTACCAAAAGTACCGTCCAATGGATACACTCAAGCACCACACCCAAATGTTACCAATGGTGGAGCCGGTGGTAATATGGATGAAGGGGGTGGTGGTGGCGGAAATGGAGGAGGCGGTATGAATCTGTTGGCATTGATTTGTGGTCCCTTCTGTAAGGGAACACCCTTCGAAGATATGCTCCAAACGAATGAACAGGAAAATGCAACAAATATGACCCAGACAAATGCATCTGGTCCACCTGGTGAGAAATTTTGTACATTAAAGGGTTAATTCAGAAGCGTCAAACATTTGCTCAGCGATTTCGGCATTTCTGTTATTTCTGCTACTGCATGCAGAACATTTTTGTAATTATGCTTTTTTTTAAGGACGTTTGCTAATCAGATGCAAAAATGGTACGTTGTGATGCAGAACTAAGACTGCATCACTACTACTTTAAAGCGTTTCTGGATTGACCCAAACTTTGCTTTTGGCTTTCCCCACATATATATCATTTGTATGTATGTTTTAGTTTTTGTTTCGTTTTTGTACATATCACTCCATACATATTTGTGTAATTTATTTATTCTTTCTATAAAAGATACTTTTTTTTTGAATGTTATATGTGATCAATTTAGAGGTATCGGATTTTAAATTGAAATAAAACAACAAAAATTCAAATTGACCATTCATGACATTTATTTCTTGAAGATAATCCCTTTCAAATGTTGGCCGCAACAGCGCCGTAATTCGGCCATCCGTACACACCAATTTTGAATGACTCGCTCGAGGACTGCGGTAGTCGGTATCTCGCGAGTAACTGTAGTAATGTTGGCTTCTAATGCTTCAATCGTAACTAGTTTATCCACAAAACAATCAGACTTTACATACACCCACAATAAAAAAGTCCAACGGTGTGATATCACACGATCTTGGTGGCCAATCCACCGGCCCGAAACGAGAGATCAATTGCTCACCGAAACGAGGACGCCGTAAATCCATTGTCGGGCTCTATGGGATGTAGCGCCGTCTTGTTGGAACCAAATGTCGTGGAGATCACGGGCTTCAATTTCCGGCATCAAAAAGTCGTTTATCATGGCGCGATAGCGTTCGCCATTCACTGTTGCCTCGTCTTTGAAGAAATATGGGCCGATGATTCCTCCAGCCCATAGCCGCACCAAACGGTAGTTTTCAATCGATGTAATGGCTTCGGGTTGCTCTTCAGTCCAAATATGGCAATTTTGCTTATTGACGAAGCCATTAAGCCAAAAATGGGCCTCATCGCTGAACAAAGTTCGGGTCCCAAAATACGGATCTTCGGCGAGTTTTTCAAGAGCCCAACGAATGAAAGTATGACGCTTTGGAAGGTCGGCCAGCTTCAATTCTTGGACTAGCTGTATTTTATACGCTCTCAAGCCAAGGTCTCTGCGTAAAATCGCCCAAGTAGTGCCATATGATAGGCCATGTTGTTGAGAACGGCGCCGAATCGATTCTTTTTTTTTTTTTTTTTTTTATATAGAGACTTATCGCCAAGTGATGACTCCCTGAATGACTTACGTCACGGCAATAAGTTGGGCTAAGCCCTTTATTAAATTCAAAATAATATAAAAATCGAAAGAATGTGATTTACAATATATCACATTCCTCACGTTTGTAGCCGGTTTCAATTTATTTTCTCAGAATTCTCCCTGATTCATTGGAAAAGCAATACGAAAAAACGAACACGAATTTAGAACGACGCGAGTCCAAATACTTTTATCAATGAATCATGGTCAGGGAAAACTACAAAAAACCTTGACCAAGAAAATATTACAAATTATAAAAATAATTTAAAAAATACTGATAAACAATTTTTTTTTTTTTTTTTTTTTTTTATATATATATATATATTAAGAAACAACTTATGAATACTTTAACCATCATCCTTCAAGAAGTTGTTAACGGCTAATTTGAACGCCTGCAGATTATAAGATTCTGGAAACACGTGTTCGACCAATTGATTCCACATCGAAGAGACTCTCGAAAAAAGGAGGATTTAAAGTGTTGGGTATTACATGAAAAAAGTTTTAAGGCAAATCTATGTTGATTGCATCTTAAACGAGTGTTTACGTTACTGAGAAAAGGCCCAGGAACTAGAGAACGGGTTTCTAAAGAACATTTACCGTTGTAAAATTTATAGAAAACAGATAAAACTCCTACATTTCGTCTGTGCTCCAAAGTATCAAGAGACGAAGTAATGGTTACATCGTTTATCAAACGGATAACTCTATTCTGAACACCATCAAGATGAACCAAATGCGATCTTGGAGCACCACCCCACACATATGAATTAAATTCTAAAATTGGTCTAACATAAGATTTATATAATCTTAACACTTCAGAGGGAGTGAAGTAGAAGTTACAACGTCTTATGAAGCCTAAACATTGGCTAGCTCTTTTTGAAATTTCATAAATATGTTCTTTCCAAGAAAGATCACTTGATACTTTTAAACCTCACAACTTAAGTGAATCAGATCTCGCAATAGAGGTACCATTAATAACAGGAGGAACATAATGTTGAGTTGTCTTCTAAGAAAAAAGGCATGACTGGAATTTATTTGGGTTAAATTCTACTCTGTTAGAAATGCCCCAATCAAGAATGATTTGAATATTAGACAGAATAGTCAAATTCATTAATTCCGGGTTTTCGGCAAAACTCTCACTTGCAGCCGCAATATTCTCTTCATTTCGGGCTGTACGTGGTGTAATCGGCTTGAGCGCGCGATGAACACTTTTCACAGCGCGTCGATTTTCGTAATACAATTGTACGATTTGTAGACGTTGTTGAGGCGTTAGTCTTTCCAATATTAAAATGTCAATGAATACTGAATAAAATTATGTATTTAGTTTGACAATAGTCACGCGTGACATGTTAAAAATATCCTATTGGAAAAACCTCCAATCTGATCACCCTTTACATAACGACCTCCTTTATAATGAGATATATTAAAAGACGAGTCACACAAGGATCTCATTTTTAAGGACGTTTTGCACAGCCCGCAAAAATTTTTTCATTTGTAGCCTGAAGCTGATGTAATAAAAGATCACAGACTTATAGACCAAGCGTAATCTACTTGCTCCCGCTTGAGCTAGTGTCAAAATACCTTACCAGTTGTAAACTTTCATATGGAATTTCGGTAAACCACATGTGTGAATACGATCGAGGTGGCACTTTGTTTAGGTTTAGGCAATAGTACAGCCCTCCCGTGGGTGTGAAGGTAAGGGTGGGTAAGGGTGTGTGTGGGTGGCGGAGCGCCCGGGAAAAGCTTGTCTCATATTATGCTCTCCACATGATTTTATGTACAAGCGGATTATCAAAGAGGTCTACCAAGAACTTGAGCAAGCAATAAAATTAACAAAAAATGGTGGTGTGGGCACAACACGACTTTCTTTTACGGACGGGGTTGGAATCTTGAATAAATATACATATATTAATTTTTGTATTATTTTTTTAATTTTCTTTGCACTTAACATATTCCTCCTAAGTGATAAACTTTTTGAGTTATTTGCAAAAACCTAAAAAAACTGTCCAAGTAAACTGTCTGTCACTCCCGGTTGTCAGGTTTCCGTCAAAATCAACTGACACCTCAAAATTTATGTAAAAAGCCTAAATATGAATTTTCATCCCCATAAATTCAGCCGTCAAGCAAGCAATTCATGAGCGAAAATGAGAGCTTACGCAGACGATATTGACATCGTTGGTAGTAACCCAAGAGCTGTACAGGAAGCTTTCGTCCAAATCGAGCAGGCGGCACGAAATCTGGGGCTGCACATAAATGAGAGCAAAACAAAGTTCATGGTGGCCACGCACGTCTCCGACTAGAAGATCCAACATTGGTCCCGCAATTAAAATAGTGGAGCACGAATTTGAAGTAGTGCATAACATCCAAGCTGCTGGTATATAAGTCAATGGTCATACCAGTACTTACATATGGATCCGAGGCTTAGGTGCTTAGCAAAAAGCATTCTGACCTCTTAGCCGCGTTCGATAGAAAAGTCTTACGGAGAATTGTTGGCCCCGTATGTGAGGAATTAAAAATTATGATATCTACGAGCGTTGCCGCGATGTCGACATCGTGAAGAGAATTAATCTCGGTAGACTCCAGTGGGCAGGACACCTAGCTCGCATGAGCGAAGAGTATCCTGCTCGGAAAGTCCCTTATGGAACACGACAGCGAGGCCGGCCAAGACTACGCTGGAAGGATTGCGTAGACCAGGACGCCCAGAGTTTCGGGATGTCAAACTGGATAATATCGTCTCGGAAATCGGGACCGGTGGAGAGATTTTTTCGGGAGGCCAGGGTACCGAACCCCGGTTGTGGAGCCAAATATGATGATGATGAATCAATTCGGTGAAAGAAAACTTGATTTCCAAGGCATTTGACAGAGTTTGGCATCAAATTCTACCCTACACTAATGACGCAAAATCTCTCTGACCCAACCGGATGTTTTTGAGTATAACTAAGAGAGGCGTACGTTATGTAATTGAAGCTTCTCATAACTTCTTATTTCTCGTAGTTTCTGATATTTATTTGTGTCGAAGTTTAAAATTTATCATTTACTAGTTGCCTGGGCTCTCCACCAGTCATCCAGTTTGCCATCCTTAAACTCTAGCCGTCCTGGTTAGCTGGCCATTAAGCAACTCATGAAAGTGCTCTTCCCATCGCTCTAATATGCCTTTTGGTTCGGCGATCAAATTAACCTCTTTGTCTTTGCAGTATGTGCAACGCGGTGTATATTACGTCATGCCGCGTACTCTTTGGTAGAACTTCCGCGCCTGATGCGGTCCTTGCTTTCAGTACTGTTCTTGTTAACGGACGAGGATCTTCTCCCAGGCTGCTTTCTTTTTTGCCGGTGAACTATTTTTTCATATCTTCTGAGCTCCATATATTCATCTTCGCGTGCCCGCTTTCTATGTGATTGTTGCCCCGAGGACATGATGTCTTGCATGACAGCTGTAAGATATGTTATACTCTGATTTTTGTAAGACACCATTCCGCGTCCAGCGCATCTCCTGGATTGCTGTTATGTCAGCCTTATATTTAGACAGTGTATCGGCCAGCTGCTGTGCAGCTCGAGCTCTATACAGTGAGAGTACGTTCCATGAGAAAATTCTTAAATCGTGTAGCCGTCTTTGTTGCCGTGGTCGTCGTCGTTCATCAGTGTATCCGAGGCTGATTTTGGGTCCTGTAATGAGGTTTTTTTACGGGCGGGGCTATTGGCTTCGCGCCAACCTTACTTTGAAGGGACTAGGACTAGAGACTAGACCGATTATTTCCTGTATTGGAGGAAAATTACCAGCGGCCACCTCGTGGAAGCTTGGTCGCACTTTCACCAGTCAGAAATAGTTACGACCACATGCATTTGTAACGAAGCTAGCCATATGCCATACGACATATGACTAGTTTCGCCACATACCATACGTTTAATATATGTACAATAAACGACAACCGTACTGCATACCGCCGAATAGCCCAATCGGTTAAAGCGCCTGCACGGCAATACGATCGGCACCTGCAGTACAGGTTCAAATCCCACTTCCGACTAAGAGGGGGGGAAATTAGAAAATTAATATTTTTTTTTTAAAACATAAATTAGTACTGGCGTATGAACAGCTAGAAAACAAGGCGGAACACCCAATCGGTGGGTGGGTAAACGACTTAACCACAAGCAGCTTTCCAAGTCACTTGCCCTGTAATCATTTATTTTCAAATTGTTCATAATAATATGATTCCCAAATTATTGAAAAAAATAAATTAAGACCTGACGCCAGTAACTAGGCAGAAAGTGTGCTAGTTTTCAGAAAACGCACGATTGGTGCAATGCACCAAAAATCCGCTTTGAGAACAGTCACTCAAGGGGAACTTCGACAAGAGTAAAAATACTCGGAATTGTCGATTTTCGTGGAAATTTATATCAAATTCCCACTTATATTCATTAACCGCGTCTATTCGTATGGAATAGTTCTTTTTATTGTGATCTCCAACTGAGTATGTGCTGGATAACACCATCCTCAGTCGAACATCATTGAAAACACTACTACGGATCCCCTCCGTTTTGTTCGCTTTCTTTCTCAAGTAACGACTGAGTGACGTGCTGGATAACACCGTCATTCATGCGGCATTTGCCAGATCCCTTTCCGAACCCCTCGTCGCTCTATGAGCCCCTCTGCTTTGCGAAGTACCGACTGAGTAGCGTGCGGGATAACACCGTTTCTCATTCGACACTTACCAACTTTTGACGACCAGGGACAAAATACATAGGTTTACGGCATAACCGAGACCCCCCCCTATATGTAGTCCACCTCCTCGTCTATGAGTAGGTAGTTGTATGATTCTCTAAGTATAAGAAAAATCACTGTTTTAAGTATAATAAGTCCATCGTAAAATTGTATACTAGTAAACATTTCAGCAAATAAAAAGATTATATAGAAACATTAAAAACAACAAAACTTTTAATTTGTAACACATTTATTTAACGAACCCTGGGCGTTCCTACGAGCGTAACCCCAGCAAGCAACGTTACAAATTTGGCGCCCGAGCAGTGACGACTTTTCAAGTCGCTTAAACCGACCGAAGGAGGAGAAAATCTTATAATTGATCCCAGTACTACAATCAAATCCCCGCTTGGCAATATTTCTTTGTTTTGCTGCAATTGAAGCACTGATTGTTTCACGCACCAATATGAAACAAACCAAACATACTGTACCGACTATCCGTGATGTCACACCGCATCAGCCGTCCGACGCAGAAGTCATGGACACAGTAAGAAAGTGGAACGTCAAGTACGATGGAAATAAGAACCAGTCACTCGAGTTTTTAGAACGGGTGGAGGAACTAGCTAAATGCTATCAGCTACCCCATGACCGAATCGTTCGGACACTTCCCGAATTATTAACAGCGACTGCATTGGCCTGGTACCGAAACCACAAGAACTCCTTCACTACGTGTGACAAATTCAGCCGAAAACTTTGAGAATTTTTTCTGCTCAGTCGATTCAGCGCTCAGTTGCTTGACCGTATCCGGAATCGAACACAAATGACGAAAAAAAAGGCAAAGAGTATATCACCGCTATACAGAGCATGATGAGGTGGCAAGAGTCATTAAGCACCGAAGAGAAATTAAACCGAATCTATGACAACCTAAAACCCAAATACCGATATTATATAAAACGACTTGTGGCCTACCTGGTCACACCCGCTATGAGTGCCAAGACCGGCGTCTCTTTTGCTCTTATTGCGGTGCAGAGGGCCGACAAAGTCGCCATTGCCATTGTCGTAAACAGAACTCCGAGCCACAGGATAACTCAAACACTCCGCCTGAGCACTCGCTGTACACCATGACACTGAACATGACATGACAAGAGAATCATTCTGCATACCAGTACGCTGGGGAAGATGGACGTACCAGCAAGAATTCCTTTATATTCCAAACTTACACGATCAATGCCTTGTGGGAACAGACTTTCTAGCCAAAAATAAGTTCACCATTAATTATGGAGACACGACTATCGTGGCCAAACCGAAAACCGAAGTACAGCAACTAATAGCCACTACCAGCTAGCCGCCATAAAGCTCTCCGTGCCTTTTTCAATTCAAGATCAATTTACTAGGCCGACACGCAGCGACCAGAAGCACCTTTCCAGCTCTAAGTGGAAAACCTCGCGCCGTGGGTATAGACGAGCGAGGAATCGACTCACTTGCCAACGAGATGTCCGACCGCATGGTGAGATTTACCACCAAGGCTCCCGCACCAATATTTCCAAGGGACCACTCACTGAATGACTTGTACCACGGGAGTAAGGTGGGCTGTCTTCTTTTTCTTTCTTTCCTTTACTCCGCGGAGGAGCATAGGGCTTCTACAAACGCCCGCCAACGAACTCGATTTATCGCCTGAGGTTTCAAGAGACGGCACTCTGTCCCCTGGGATCTTTCTTCCTCTTCTATCGCCCTTTTCCATGTCTTGCAAGGACGGCCAACTCGGCGGTTTCCTTGTGGATACCAGTCGAGCGCTAGTTTCGTAATATCGTCCGCTGGCTTTCTTAACGTGTGGCCAATCCAGCTCCATTTTCGTCGTCTGATGGTGATCGCGATTGCTTCCTGCAGCGTTACTATCCACAAGGGTTGATTGGTGATAATGTCCGGCCATCTTATTCTCAGTATCCTCCTTAAGCACTTGTTGACGAAGACTTGGAGGCGCGTCGCAATTGACTCTGTGACTTTCCATGTTTCGCAGCCATACAAGAGTACTGGGAGAAAGTTAGATCTGAAGATCGTTAGCTTCAGATTCCGGGAGTTTTGCGAGGAGTTCCAGATATTATTTAGCATACTATAGGAGTGTCGCGCCTTGTTTACACGAGAGCACACATCCGAGTCAGCACCACCATTTTGTGAAGTACAATTCAAAACATTCTTAAAATGTTCTGTCCAGCTGGTTAATTGTTGTTCCTCCATAAGGATCAAAGAGACGTCTTTTACCTTTATAGGGTAATTGGTGTGGTGTTTCTTGTTGGCGAGCATATGAGCGAGTTGGTAGACTGTGCTATATTGTCTACTATCAGCGGCTTACTGTGCTTGTGTAGCGATGTCGCTTAGCCATGCTCGTTTGTCGTTCATAGCTGAACGGCCAACTTGCCGGTCCAGATCCCTATACCGCGTTTAACTCTGCTTTGATGGATTGGCGTTCACGAATGGTGTTCCATAAGCTATCTGATATCCATTCTTTTCTAGTTTTGTCGGGATAACCTAAAATGGTTGAGGCTGCTTCCGTATTCCGGTCTTTCAGTGCTGCTACAGCTGGCTTTCTCGTTGTTTGACTTCGTGTGGATGAGTGGACCGCGAGCTTCAATCGCACACTGCCAACCACAAGGTGGTGGTCGCTGTAGACGTCGGCTGCTCTTCGGGTTCTAACGTCCAGCAACGATATTCGCCACTTGCGGCTTATAGCGATGTGATCAATCTGGTTGTTGTACATGTGATCAGGAGAGGTCCAGCTGGTTTTGTGGAAAAAAAATTGTGCCTCCAATGATTAGGTTGCGATCGATCAGAACATAGAAACAAGGCCGTGGTTTCCCATGACATGTTCCCAATCACTGTTGTCGATGCCAGTCCTGCAACGATCGTCTCGCGGCTTTAGAGAGTAAAAATGCATACCACTACGATTGCATGGTGTTCTCCTGCAGGCTTACCCGAAAAAATTAGAAACTCGTCGGTAGATGTTCGTTTTTCCTCAACTCCAGGCAATCTCACCTCACCAAGAATCTCTAGATGGTATTTACGAAATTCTTTTCTTAATTGTGCAAGCGTTGTTGTCTTGACGAGCGTGCGAATGTTCCAAGTTCCAAAACGTGTCCTTTTCCGTGGGCCTAAGGTCATTGTTGATAAATTCCATATGTATCCGAGGCTTGTATTAGTTTCAAGAATCATTTATTTGAGTGGTTATTGGCCAACCGCAACCTAGGTCGACTTGAAGCGCCGCCGACCAAGGCAAGCCCCTTCTTATTTAGCCCCAAACCCAAGCTAATACAAATCGGATTGGGTACCGATATTGTTTACTTGATTTGGCCGAATTTCCAGAGACGCGACGTGGACGCATAAGATAGGAGTTGTGATGCGAGAGGCTTAGGACATGACTGTCTATAATCGCGTCATCATCACCGTTTGTCACCAAGGTGGGCTATACTTTTTATTAAAATTAAAGTAAACATAAAAATAATAACAGTGCTGTTATATGTGATGGTTGGTGGGGGGGGGGGTTTCTCAAGGTTGGTCTTGGTGGTCAGTTGTGTTGAGGGTAGTATGGTAGGGGCAGCCAGGCAACGCTGGATATTTCAGCTAGTATCTTAATCAATAACACAAAAATTTTGGACTTTGAGACTTTCAGCTCTCTAGGTCGGGTGGATGGTGGTCAAAAAGAACCTCAAAGTAGTCAAAAATATAGACAAAAGGAGGGTCAAGTTAAATAAAAGTCTAAATAAAAGGCCTCCTCTTGCCATTTAAACGGGTCTACTTTTTCCTGTCAATCTTAAGCTAAAACTCAAATTTTCAAAATATTCACTAAAATATTTAATCAAACTTTCACCTCTCGTCTTTCATTTCAGTTATGCTCGAGGACAATTCCGGCTTCTCGAAGGACGTCTGCCGCTCAATGGTAGCTATGATGGACATTGATCAATCCGGTAAACTTGGATTCGAGGAATTCGAAACTCTTCTAACCGACATTGCCAAATGGAAGGCGGTCTTTAAATTATACGATCGCGAGCATAGCGGTCGCATTGATGGTTTTCAATTACGCGAAGCCCTCAAATCGGCCGGCTATCATCTCAATAACAGAATCCTCAATGCTCTGGCACATCGTTATGGATCACGTGACGGAAAAATCGCATTTGATGATTTTCTTATGTGTGCCGTAAAAATAAAAACCTACATCGGTAAGGAAGGCATGCATGCAGAGGATGGTATCTTTTTTTAATAAAAAAAAAAACGTTTCTTTGTTTGTGCAGACATCTTCAAGGAAAGGGACAATGAAAAAAGTGGCACCGCAACATTCAGCATGGACGAGTGGATAGAAAGAACAATATATTCTTAATAACATTTCACCTCAACAAATTATTAAAAACACTATACATTTATATAACTAATGCCAAGCACGTTGAAATTTACAAATTTACAAACAAAAACAAAAAACAAACTGCAACCCTTTTGCCAAATCAGTTCAGTGCAAAATTATGAATCTCCTGCAAAGAAAAATATTTTCCAACTTCCTAAACGTTGTAGCTTTTGTATTTGGTGCACAACCAACACAACATGGTACATATTTACAAAATTAAATGTGCTAAAGCAATCATAATTAAGTTTTTATCTGTTTTTTTTTGTTGTAAAGCCATGTAACGCATTTAGTAATGCGATCGGATATTATGCATTTTCGTGTTTTAATTTTAATTCAATTCAAATAATGTTGTGTACAAAAAAGGATCACAATTAATTTATTTCTATTTTTAAATTTATAAACTAATAATTACTAACAAAACAAACAAAGTTTCTATTGTTGGCTTTTTAATATCTCGAACTAAGAGTATTTCAAATATTGAAAAATATTCTATTTCACCTAATTAACTAATAACACTACGTTGTGTAAAAAATAAAGTTATTTTTATGTCTTATTATGATGAATATGAATACTTTATTAAAATGTTTTTTTTTTTAAATTACGGCTCTTACCACCTTTTTATTGCTATTGAATTGTAATGGAGCTAATAAATCGCGCGCGCGAAGTACCACCCTAAATGCGTTTGATTATCAAAAAGTTGAATTGTGCAAGTTGTATTGTGCCAAGTGGAATTGTGCCAAGTGGAATTGTGCCAGTGGAATTGTGTCTAGTGGAATTGGACTAGAATCGAATTCCACTATAAATGGTGAAAAATAACCAAAAACAACCCCAATCGTAAAGCACTGCTGCTCAGGGCTCAACAGCACACACAGAACACAGTTATTATAGTATGACATGATCTGATGTCGCTATATGGAGAAAAAAATTGTATGGGAATCCCTGACCCCGCGGCCCTACTTAGAGTATGCTCGGGATTAGCTATGTCTTCGTACTTTAGCGACCCAGAAAGGGCTACTGGTACTTAGAGAACCAATTTTTTTTGTGGTCTCATTAGTAGCTCATTCGAACACCGTATGAACGGTTGAGTGTCCAGAATAGTTCCTATTCTAGGCGGCCTAGGACTGCTTGGCGGTGCATTCGTTTCGAGGTTCCAAAGGAATGTGTCTGCTTTGCAACCGCCCAGGCACTCATCTCTATAGGAACCAAGATCATTGATACTAGATCTCACCAAGATAACCTTTGGTACCACGGGAGTAGTATGTGCCGAACGGACCAGGTTTGACCGTGAGGTTGACCGAGTCTGAGGACAACTATGGCTGCGGACTCAGTTCGTTCTGAGGATGTAACGTGGGGGCTGTGGTTTACTCTCGAAAGAGGAGAATGCCTGACGGGAATAGTCCTGAGCAGCTTAATGGCGAAAGCTGGGTGTTGAATATCAACAACACCAAGGCGACCACATCATGTGCGCAATCAAGTTCGGCCACAAAATGCAACATCAGCATGTGCATAATCGAGTTCAACGTATCGGCAACAACATGCAACATCAGCGTTTGCACAATCGATCGTCACACCCAACATCCACTGACCCACATCCAGCAATAACTTTAAATTAAGTCAATTTATGGTATAAATAGAGAGCAAATAAACGGTACGTACTAAAAAAAAACTGACAACTATCCCCCCACCATTGGTAAGGAAAGCTGTTCAGTTAAAAAATCCTTAGGGAAAAGGGATTTACACTGGGAAAGCGTGGGTTCGTCCCAATACAATTATGATGATGACCCAGCGGCCCAATTAATAGAAAGTGTTGTCATTCGAAATACACATGTGTGCAAAGTTTGAATAGAATCGGGCTTTAGGCAGTGGGTTACAAATTGATCAAAAGATCTGACGGTGCACGTGAAGTTTATATAGAGAATTTCATAAAAAAAAACAGCTTGTGTTTGAGACATCGGTTTAAAAAGTTTTGTTTGGAACGAATTCGTCAAAACGTGGGAACTCCATTTGAGGACAACAGCAATTGATATAAAATCGGCAAACTCACCACACTCTATAGATACTCCCACTGCGACAAGAAAATAACCAGTCGCAAGTAAAGCTGAGGAAATAGTAGAGCTTCGCGTATTTTCGCAATTTGAGATAGGAGAGAAATTGGACTATACGAGGATCCTTGGTCTGCCTGTTTACCAGCCTTGAGTCGGGGAAAAATTCTACCCACTTTCCAAGGGTCAGGGATGTTCAAAATACGCTGCAAGAACAACGAGTGACAAGCTGTTGACACTGCACACATGAATTGTTATTGTTGTTGTGGCAACTATGTAGATTCGTATTGGTCCAAGCGTTAAGTTTTGTTGTTAAGGTTGCCCAGGCTCAGAAATGCGACTGCTTCGACAGGCTGTATCCATAGGGATAGCGTTGTGAGTGACGTCAGATGGGAGGGGCAGCTGAATAGATGAGTGGTGTTATGTGGTGATGCACCACAGTCCGGGCATTTATAGATGATGCTGTCACATAAGCGGTGTATGTAACTATTCAGAAAGAGGCTCCATCCTGATTTCAGTTGTGATAACTCGTCTGGGGAGGTTTTTCCTCGCTTTGATGTATAGGAGGGGCGCGAACACACAGAACTATATTTTTTTGCGGCAATCTAGTTAATCTAGTGCGGTACTAACTGAAACTTGAATGGAATTGGTGTATGTGCAATAAACTGGTTTACCTTTTCGTGGAACATTCTGATTTTTCTGGGAGGTGTTTTAAGGGTGAGCAGGTCTCGGTTAGGGTGATGTGTGGCAGAGACGAGTTGTCCAGATGGGTGCTGTATTTTTTGCTGTTTCTTAGTCCTTACCCCATGCACTGCCCGCCAAGGATTTCAGGACTTTGTTCTTGGGCATGACTCGTTTATTGAGGTGAACGTCAATGTGATTCGCAAGATCTTTTGGTGTTTGATTGTAGGGATTGTCCTGCCGTGTATCACGCTGTCGAGCTGTAGTTTAACTTCTTTAGTCCAGGTGGTAAAAAGTGTAGCGGACGATTTTTCTGGAGACAGGATTAGATTTCGTCTAATAAGGAAATTTTCTAGCACATCGAGGTAGGCGTTGATATTTCTGCAGATGGTGGGGATATCCTTGTCCGAGATAAGAATGGTGCAGTCGTCGGCGTACGATATCTATTTGAATCCGGGAGGTAGTGCGGGATGTTTCGCCATGTAGTAGTTGAAGATTGTAGGTCAGAGGGGTACACCTTGCTTAACTTTCCTGTATAGCGATTTTTTGTTCCGGAATTCGACCTAGGACTTCCTGCCATTTAAGTAGTTGGCAAGACATCATTTCGTGGTGTTGGAGAGGTGTGATTCTAGGATGTCTTGTAGTAAGATTCCTAGGTGTCTAAGTGTCGAACGCCTTAGATAGGTCCAGTGCAACAAGGACAGTGTGGTAACAGGGACGCTGTTGGGTAAGGCCTTGCGAGATGAGTGTTGTGATCTCCGAGAGGGCTGTAGTTGTGCTGCGCTGCATGCGGAAGCCGTGTTCGGCTAACTGGAGTTTGAAGTGAAGCTGAGGAAGTAGTAGAGCTTCGTATTTTCGCAATTAGAGACAGGAGAGAAATTGGGCGATATGAGGATCATCGGTCTGCCTGTTTACCGGCCTTGAGTAGGGGAATCTGCATTGCAATTGATCGGCAAACTACTGACTGCTAAAAACTTGGTTTGAGCCAGTAGCGCAACAATCAAGTTCATGATGTAGTGCTTACTTTACCTCCTAGTGTTGGTCCCCGGGCAACTATGTGTATAAATCCTTATATATGTAGGCTAAAATTGCGAGGGCGAACGGTCTAGCGTTTCTAGTCTAAGTAACGTTGGTTAGCACCCGGCGGTATCGAAAAATGCCAGCTACTGAAACCGACGCAACGCCTCGGATAAGTAATGATCTAATAATGACGACTTTTGGCTAAAGATTTTAGCTAAGACAGTCTTACGTCAGAATAGACCTGTAATTAACCGGTTGCTTATTTTCTCATTATCTGTAGCTGTCATTTGCAGTCGCTGTAAATTTTTTGGACAGATATCTCACATGACTCCTAGTTTATATGTGATACACGACACAATCATGTGTCCGTTCTAACGCATACATTTTGCATATTCATTAGTTTTAAACCAATATTCTTTTTATTATATAATTATTTTGACATATTTAGGGCCTGATTTTCAGTGCTGAGCTAACTCTGAGTTAAAGCATAGTAAGCTAACCTTGGATTAAAATTAAAATTTTTCAGTGCAGGATTAATTTTAAAAACATCAGTTATCATCTAAGAGGTCACAAAAATGAACAAACCTAGACAAAATTGTAATACGTTAATTTTGCTGTCATTCTGACATTGTAGGCATATTCCGATTCCTGAAAATAAAATAGAACGTGTTTTTCCTGCTTTTAAAAACTTTTATTAAATTCTTTTTCAACGATTGTTTTGAAAATCGCTCTTACTCTGCCTTACACTGATATTCACTTCAGAGTAAAAAATAGGAAACTGTGTATACAGTATACACCGTGTAGTGCTCGGTTCACAATAAAAAACACAGAGTACAGAGTAAAATAACCCCAGGTGAAAAAAAAACACAGTGTAAATTTTTGACGTACACTGCTCGCTCGGGTTGAATAAAAGTATAGACCCAAAGACTGCTGGGCCCATGTCGCTGCTGTCAAGTTGAGGACAGTAGAGGCTGAAATAAGCCGCATAAATTCTCAAAGAGAAGAAAGTCAGCTGCGAAAAGGAAAGCTAAGGTGACCACATGAAATCGAAAGTTTGTTATGACTAAATATTCTTAAAATACTGTTGTATTTTCTGGACAATGTAGACCGGGTGATGAGTTATAAAACTAAAAGTTTTTGTCCTGCACAACGTTTTCGGTTGCATTTATTAAAACAAATGTCTTTGTTTTTTTGTCAGAAGAAGAAAAAAAATTGATTTTTCGGGTACAAACTTTTATATATACATCGAAACACAGCACACAGTCGTTTATTATTATCGCCAAAATATTTGTTTTTGAGGTCGGAGCTATTTCAAATAATTTTCTTTTTTTTACGTCTCACACGCGAATCGGAACATGCGTCAAAAGCGGGATAACAAAATGGGTCCCTGACGTTGAGCCGCTCATAAAATTTCAACCCTCTAGGTCGTGCAAAAAGTGGTTAAAAATTACCTCAAAAAACGAGAAAATGTCGCGATTTCAAACCATCACACGTGGACATAGATACTCACAAAATCTTAACTCTCTAGGTCGTGTGAAAGGTGGTTACAAAGGACCCCAAAGAAGTCGAAAAAAAAATGTCAACCCATTACACGCGACACGCGTCATACTCGGAATATAAGAAATGCTTTTTTGGACACTCACAAAATTTCAGCTCGTTTGGAAAGTGGTTAAAAAAGAACTTCAAAGTGGTCGAAAATACAGACAAAAAAGGGTAAAGTTAAGTTAAATAATAGTTATCAAAAAAATTATATAAAAACATTACTAATGTTGTGTTTTTTTTAATCTGGCATAGATTTATTTTTTGGTTGTCAAGTTGATCGTTCTTTCTAACAAAAAAAAACAACCTACGGTAGATCGGATTTCCTCTCTAACAGATCTTGATATTTTGGGAGATTTACTCCTCTTTTCATTAACACACATGCAAGAAAAAAATTTAAACAAAAGATTCTCGGCTTTCGTTATCGTCTTTTTGAGAAAAAATCTAAGCTCGAGCGCAGATTTCTAAAACAAAACAAAAAACCACATAACTTACTTACACCAAACTTTATTTCTAATAAAAATATGCAGCACTTTTCAAACTGTATGGAATTGTCCCAATACAGAATGAAAATAATTATTATGCTCTCTTTGTCACAAGGTTTTCAAAGGAAAAACTGTCAAAGTTGATACGTATTAAGGCAGCTGTTCGAAGATAACATCCCTGTTCATTGAAAAGAAATGTCCGGTAACGGCTGATAAAGACGAACGCCATTGTGCAGACAGAAAAAATATTGAAAATTTTCTGTGAGAGTGTAAGGAACAAAAGACGAAAACGACTACTTGGACTGTTTGGTTTTTTTTTTTTTTGTTTTTCGTGGCCCGTTGCCGTTGTCCTTGTCATTGTGATTGTAGCATCTCGTATGGTAATAAGACAACTACGGGAATTGAAATTTAGAAAACGATTTTGTTATAAATGAATGAATTGTATAGAAATTTTGAGTGAGATAGCTTGGAAAAATATTCTTAAGAGTACAGTGTATATTAAAAAAATTGGTCTGTTAAAATTCGAATGTCATTAATAAACGATCAAATAGTGCATGAACCAAAAAACAAGTGCCAAACTTAACGAACAGTATACGGCTATACGCATCTTAAACCAATTTGAATCTGCATTTATGACTTTCTGTATTTACCACAGTTTACACAAACAATTTTTTTTGTCGAATGATTACTGTCGCATTAGTACGTCATCATTTTCTTTAACTGCTGAAAATCAAAACCACCATTTTTGTACTGCTTGCACAATGCACACTCAGAAGTCAGAAAATACTCAGTAATCGTGTGGTTGGTAAAAAAGGTTTTGCTGTGGGGCCTTGGCCAACTTGATAGGTTGATATAAAACGAAACGATACCCGTTCGCGAAGTTCTTCGGTTTTTTCGGCTGCTGCAAGGCTGCCGTTGCCCGTTGCATAAAACGGGAAATTCACTTCTTCTTGGCCAAATAAAAATCCCATTGGCTATCTCACTTCAATAAATGTAGTCGTGCTCGATGTACTATCTAGTGTATTGTGGTCGTTCCTGCTTGTGTCGCCTACCTACCTTAGCAGTGCATCTCAATTTAAAGATGGCTGCCGTCGTTCTTTCTGGGTGATATTCGTGTGTGCAAATTTTGGATTTTTCATCAATTTCTACAGTGAAAATTTGTTACAAAATCATTTTCTGCAAATTGTCGTTTGCACAAAATTGAATTAAATGTAAATTAAATTTGAAATAAGTATATTTTTAAGTAAGTGAGTGCCCCATCAGCGGCAGGCGAAAGAAAAGCCAAAACGACTTCGGCAACGACAACGACTCCTACGAAAAAAAGGGAAAACCTTTAAAAACGGATTATTTTCTAACAATTAATGGAACTACTGCAGTTCTTTAGTTCTTTCCAACTGATAATAATTATGAGTGCAATTTTGTTGTTTTAATTAAGTCTTTTCAAAGAAGTGCATGATCGGAAGAGTAATTCAATTTTAAAAACTCTCATTTGCATAACGATTCAATTGTTTTTTGTTTATTAATAAATATACAACAATATAAAATTATTATTTTTCAATTCTCTTTGTATTGAAATTTTGAGTTGCTTTTTATTGGTTTTGATTTTGACTTTGTCGTTCCCCGAACCCCGAAATGAATTATATTTTTTTTGCTGCTCTAAGAGCATATTGTATACAAACACACTCATATTGAAATATACTGTCGACGACTCAGAATAAGTGATTGTGTGCGAAGTGTTTCGCGTGTGTGAATTGTGAATAGCTCTTCACTCAGCGGCCAAATTGATGGTTGGCTTTCAGTGTATGTGTTTGTGTGTTGTGTGTAGTGCAGCGGTGAGCAATGACAATATGAAATATGTTCTTAAATAACAAAAAAGAAAAATCGTAGCTCGAGAAAATCACCAAAATTTTGAATTGTGGTCTAATAACTTAAGCTGTTTAAGAAATGAAATTTTGCTCTAAAAATGGCGAACAAAGTTAATTAGAAATTAGTATGAAATTTTCGGTTTTATTGAGTGGAGTGAATATCAAAATAGAGAAATCGCCCAAATTGGAAGTCTCAAAAATACAAAAACAGGAAGCCCATTAAGGCAAAAGCAGTAAAATGAAAGAAGAGGAACCATAAAGCAGATAAAACAGAAAACGGTAAGAATCAATACGACAACGTTGCATTTGAGGAGTGAATACGCGTGATGCTTTTCGGGATGTTGTGCAGAAGTCAACCTTCGTTTTGATTACCTTTTTAGGTTGTTACACCGTCGAAATGTCCTACTTTGCGAACGGCGTTGATCATAAATTATTTCTAATAACTGCAAATTAATTATTTGAACCTTTTCTTTCTGTCACAAAAATGTAATGATTTGGCAAAAAGTTATGTTGTTTCCAAAGAAATATTCCTAATGGATAACACGGCAGTTAATGTTTTTTTTCAAGTACTAATAATAAAGAAAATATAAATATTTTACTTTTTATGAGGTAGCACCTATATCAAAACAAATCCAAACTGATTGTACTTAATACAAAATACAAAATTACAATGAAGTTTAAATTCACTACTGCTAGTCTCGATGTGACTAATGAGCAGTTTCAGTTTACATAAAAATAAAAGAAATTACAATTAAGTGACACGCTTTGGAGTCACTAGATTTTATGTTGCGCAACTAGATCTTGCGATTTTATGCGGTGGTCTTCTTTCATGCTCATTTTGATTGAGGAGTCTAGTAGGATCGTCCGCAAATGTGGCGATTATGTTGCTTCTTGAAGTAGGAAGATCATTGGTGAATAGTATAACGTTGGACCAAAGATGCTACCCTGAGGAACTCCTGCTTTTATCTCCTTAAGATCAGAATAAGCACCACCTTGCTTAATTCGGAAGAAGCGTTGAGTCAAATAGGATTTAAGTATCTTACAGTATTGAACCTGGAGAGTTGTTTCACGTTTGTACAAAAGTCCTTCATGCCAAACCTTGTAAAAAGCTTGAGCTACATCGAGGAAAATAGCAGAGCAAGCCTTTTTTTTTCTACCTACTTTTCTATTGCCTCAGTGATTCTGTGGACTTGATATATGGTTGAGTGTCTGTGTCTAAAGCCACTTGGCGAAGCGTTAAGGATAAGGAGGAGAAGAGGAGATGCCTATGTGCTTGTGTTTTGAATGCCTGCGGATCATAGTGATGTGGGAAGACAGAGCTTGGCAGATCATTCCATATACGGCTGAAGGACGAATCGCTGAACTTTACTGTACGTCCGATGATAGGCTTGAGGGTAAACTGATGAGCATTTAGAGCGCCACGAGTATTGCGGTTGAATTCCAGGAGAGGTGGCATTCATCTGACTATTTTTCATGAGCACCGCTGGTGGAAGAAACGGTAAAACAGTGACAAGCAGGAAATGTTCCTGCGGTGCAGTGCTGTCATCAAACGAAAGAGTGAATTGGATTAGAAGTCACAGATAAGAGATCATTAATAAAAATGAGAAATAGTGTCGAGGGCAAAACAGAGCCCTGGGGAACTTTAGACTTGAAAATGTCCAATACAACTTTAATTGAGCGGTCCAAAAGATAGCTTCTAATCCAGTGAAGCAGTTTATCATCGACTCCATAAGCACGTATTTTGGACAAAAGAGCTCGATGCCAAACTCTGTCAAATGCCTTAGAAATATAAGAGCAACAGCTTTGATTTCTCCAAATTGATGCAAAGACCGGTTCCACTGTTCGGTGAGATATATTATCATATCACCACTAGAACGTTGCCAATGAAATCCATTCTGCCGGTCACTAATGATTTTGTTGGTTTCAAGATATTTCTTGAGCTGAAAATTGATCAGCGTTTTCATGACGTAATCATAATAGATGTAAGTGCTATGGGTCGTTAATAAGAAGAAGACAACGGCTCTCCTTTTTTGGGTATGGGCTGGACAAAGGCTGTTTTCCAACTTTTCGGAAAGAGTCCGGAAAAATGATGATTGGAGAATGATCTGAACTAAGAAAAAACCCTTCTTCAACGTGAGGGAAATTTTTTGAGATCTTATTGACAACGAAGGAATCAATTAAGTCAGGAATTTTAGCTGGATCCGTTGGCCAGTACGTTGGTTTACCTGTTGATATAAACTAACAGCCGGTTTCCTGATCTTTTATTACATGCATTACATGCAGTTCCCCTGGTGTTTTTGAGTAATCCATTTGTATTCCATAACAAAATTTGCAAGTTTTTAATTTTAAGTTCAAGCCTGTCGAGGCGTTTAACTAATAAACTCCTCTTGTTTTTTAAACCTTGTAAGAATTTTGGATGGAATGTCTTTATCTTGAGTGCTCAACAAAATGTTTAGAGTTCCACTTTAAAAAAACTAACAATCTATTTTCTCTTGCAATAACAAAATCGTAAAGAACATGAAATCTTTACTTGGAGCCAAAAAAAACACCAAGATCACAATTTTGAAAAACTCTTTTCAGATTTACTTTTTCAATGATTTTTTATAATTTCACAAAAAGGGATGCGATTTTCTTGAGAATGAAAGAACACTGCATTTATTGATATTAAAATAGAGCTTGTTAATGTTACACCAACTTGTAATGCTATCAATGTCGTTCTGAAGTAATAAACAATCAGTTTTCCGTTCATTTGAAAAGAACAGCTTAACGCCATCAGGAACCATTTTGCATTTTCAACATAAAGTGGCAAATCATTTATAAACAAAATAAACAGAACTGGTCTCAAATGACAACCTTGCGGAACGCCAGAGGAATTAAATATAAGGTCGGAAGTTACCTAACCTATTTTTTTAAAAATTGGATTTAACTTGACTTGAACCATTTTGTCTGTATTTTCGACCACTTCGAGGTACTTTTTAACCACCTTCCACACGACCTAGAGAGCTGAAATTTTATGAGTGTCTAAGTCCAAAATAGCATTTTTATATTCTACGTATGACGCGTGTCACGTTTCGCGTGTGGCACGTGTGATGGTTTGAAATCACGCTATTTTCTTGTTTTTTGAGGTCTTTTTTAGCCACCTTTCGCACGAACTAGAGGGCTTAAATTGCGAGCTGCTCAATGCCAGGCGACCATTTTGATATCCCGCAACGCGTGTCGCAAGTCGCGTGTGGCGCGTGTGAAGCGTGTGAAGCGTAGAAAAACAAAAAATCAAAACGTTATACTGCACCCGGTGTATAAACCACATCCACTTGACGACCATTCTCTATCTCATTTACACAATAATCTGTGGGAAATTAAAGATTTGTCGCAGTAGAACGGCCAGTTCAAAGCCATGCTTCAATTATGAAATTCTGTTCCTTAAAGTCGACACAATCTTTTTCTTTACAATTGCCTCGAATTTTTTTAGTATTAAAGGTAGCTTAGAAATTGGCCTATAATTTTCGATAAGTAGGCGAGAGATTCAGGCTTATAAATTGGTGACATATATAAGAAAATTTTCATTCTTCCAGAAAGAGATAATTGACCCAAATCTGTCAGTTCACCACCCACATTATTAGCATTATCCACATTCAGAATTTCCCCAGCAAAATTTGATGTAAAATAATTTGCAAACATGTTACAAATGGTCATTAGATCTCTACCCATAATACGAAAGATTGGAGGGTAATCCAAAAGTGCTATTTTTTTATTCAAGGAGTTCCAGAAAACCTTTTGATTACTCTTTAAATCAGACTCAACAGACTAAAGATGTATTTCTTAAGAGCTGTCAGAGCAAACATCGAACGTTAAATTGCTAGATATTAGCTGAATTATGCAAACAAATAATGGAAAATGGGTTCAGCGCATTCACTCGCGCAATTGTTTCCGCGAAGGACATTTAGATGATGTTTTGTTCCACAATTATTAACGGTTTCTATTGTACTTTCATATGAATTAAATATCAGCTCAATATCTTATATAAACGTCTTTTTATTAAAAAGAAAAAATGTGTCGCCCTTAATGAAAAACCTTAATGAAAAACAACTAAAAAAAACGTCGAAGCTCTCTGTCTAGACTAAGCAAACTCCTCTGGTTTGCATGCAGTAATAAAAACAAGAAACTGTGAAGAAAAAGTTTATTCATGGCAAGGGAAAAAGCTTAACAATGAATCACTTCAACAGCAATAGTTGCCACCCAACGAATATCAGATCAGCAGCATAACTTTTATTTGTTACAACCACGGCTGAGTAGACTGTTTTCCTTGGTTTCCATGCCTTCTGCTTTTCATTCTTATTCCATTTTCTCAATTGCATTTCTATCGATTATTTTCTGATGTAAGTCCTTTCATTAAGGTAATTACAAACAGACAGGATATGTATGAGGGCTAAAACAATTGTTTTAATATGTTTAAGAGGCGGATATAATTTCTAGAAGTCCTCATCGCGTAATCATTCTGTGTGTACAGCTTGATAGTAGTATTTCTCAGGAGCATGTGTGTGTACTATGTATTGCAATAATAATACATAAATAATGCAATAACCTTAAAATACAGGGTGTCCAGGTTTGAGATGCTAATCCGTTGAAGGGTTATTCTTTGGCTCATTCTGAGAAAACATCGGGGTTTCAATTTTTGAAATTCTTTGAGATGCAGTAAAAGTAAAATTTAAATTATCTTTTTACTTTATAACTCTTAAACAGATGTAGATGCAAGATAACCACTTAGATCTTAAATTAGCCTAACAATTACCTGTCAAATAAGACTAAGTTGGTTGCTCTCGCATTATTATTGTATGGAAGGTGGGACTGGACCCTACTGTTGCAGTTATGCCATATACTAAGCTTGCTAGGCATTGTATTTATTTAGGAAGTATAGTAATCATGAAAATTTTCGAACTCGGTATTTTTGCAGATTTATCCATTTCTATATCTCCTGAGTAAAAAATGCGAAAAAAAATCTCTGTCTCTCCTTGAGTCTGTCTGTCTGTGTCCACTCAAGATTTTTACATAAATTTGAAGGTCCCAGTTGATTTCGGTGTTAATCAGCCAACAGGAAGTGGCAGTTTACTTCGACAGATTTTCGAGTTTTTGCAAATATGTATCTCAAAAAGTATAGCACGTATGAGAAATCTGCTTGGTGCAAAAGGAATTTAAACAAAAAAAAACAAAATTAAAAAAAAAATTACAAAAATTTTTTGTGAAAAGTAACATAAAAATTTAAAAAAAAAATAAAATTTAAATAAAAAAAATTAAAAAAAAACCTTATAATTAAAATACATTTTCTGAAGATTCCGGCCCCGACTGCAAAAGAAAGTCTTGTTGTGGCCACCTCCATTTTTTTGTGTTAATTGTTGGCCACCAGACCAGCGCTCCATATGTGAGAATAGGGCGCACCACCGGTCACTGAGTCATCCTCGGCTGCAGTCACCATTTCTTACCAATAGTTCTGTTGCTAACATATAGAGCAATAAATTCTTTCTTAGTCTTGGATGCTATATTTGACTTCCAGGTGAGTTTCCTATCCAGGATTACGTCAAGATATTTTGCTATTGAGGTAAACGTGAGTCTCTGACCATTGCAGAACAAAATTCAGCATTGTAAAGTACCATTTCGGGCTTACCAAAGTTAACCCCCAGGCCACAGCCGATCGCCCACTAGCTAACCTTTCTCGAGCCTTTTCCATGACTGCACTATTCACGGAAGGGTACTTTGTCCTGGCACAAGTATCACTTCGTCTTCTGCATACGCGACAGTTTTTGTCTTGTCCAACTCAAGTGTACTAAGGGGACCTTATTTTCACACATAAATAATTAAAATTATTGATAGATTTTAATGTGTAAATCAAAAATAACGGCACTTCACGGCAATTGGGGAAGAGTTGAAGAAAGATAAAGCTCATTGCCAGGAACCGCACGCGATGGCGCGTAAACGTAGTAGAGGCCCTATGACCCACAAGGGGATATAGGACATAAGAAAGAAGGAGAGGACTCCCTTAAGAACTTGTACTGGGGCCACTTTTTTACAATATACAGGGTGTCCCCTAATTCCGAAACGACAATTTGGGAAATAACTCTTGGGTATTGTTCTGAGAAAAAAAAAATCGTTCTACAGTAAGGGTCTATCTCTAAAGTTGACATCATTTATCGGGAATTTAAGAAAAAGCTTACTTTGGTGTGTGGGCGCCGTGGCTCAGTGGAAATGCGCATGGCTACTGAGCAATAGAAAGATGACGTTTGTGGTTCGAATCGCAGTAACACTAAAAGTATTTTTCACGGTGTCCCACCTCTCGCGAATGGTTGATAAACATTCCGAGAGTAATAACTTGTCTCGGAGAGCTTCTCAATTTGCCGTTCGGATCCGACCTTAAATTGTAGGGCCCTTCCATTTGTATCCAAAAAATATACATGCACAACACAAATAGTTGCGAGAAGCTATGCCTTTGGGCCGCAACTGTCTGTCGCGCCGAATATTATTATTACTTTGGTGTACCCTGACCCATGTTTACGGAAATTGCTTTTTAAAGTACACGGTTGACGGTAGAAACTTCGTTTAGGCCTTAAGAAAAATTGCCGCACATGTTGTAGTGAGCCTAATACACAAGAGACTAGAGACTCCATTGCATTCAGAAAAATGCACCGTTTGGTGCGGTTTACACGTTGAATACATCATCGGACCTCATTTATTCAAAATTGAGGCCGGAGTTCGCGTTACACTCAATTTTGGTGCGGCATACACAATGGTCGCATCATCGTACCCATTCTCTTTAAAAATAAGGCCTGCGTTCACATCACACTGAAGGAAGGTCGTTACCGCACCACGATCAATAGTTTTTTGTTTTAAAATATGGATAACCTTGATTCGAACGAGATGTGTTTTCATCAGGATGGTGCTACGTGCCAGTACGGCAACGGCAACCATTGACTTTAAATCAAGATTTGGCGATAAGTGAACCTGTCAATTAGCCTCCGTTGGTGCGATTTGACACCTCTCGATTATTTACTGTGTAGTCACTGGTTTATCTATAAATAAATAGGCAAAGACAAAACAGTTCAGTACCGTTTTCTCCTCTGTTTGTTAACCGATTTTATTTTACATATAAAAGTTTATGGTCTCAGATATACAATGAACGCGAATGTATAAGAGTAGAAATAAAATGTTCGAAATATGCAAATTTATATGTTTTCCACAAATTTTCAATGTTTATGGTCGAATTTTGACCACCGGGCGAACACTTGTACTGATAAATGGCATCAGGATGCCAACATTGTTCGTGTTATTTGTGACATACGTCAGCAGCAGCGGTAGAAAAAATTGTTTGAAATTGGACGTCCAGAATGCGCTTCCTCAAGAAAGACGCGGTCATATGACCAAAATCATTTTTAAATGTTAATGCGATATGTATTGACATTAAGTTGTTTGTGTTATTTTTTATAATTTCAAGTGTTATCGGGCTTAAAACACACCCATTATATTTTGCTATTACTGCACATTTCAAATGGGAGAACACATTTTATGAGACTTACAGTATCATAAAGTTGATTACGTTCAACATATGTTTTTCGGAATTGTTATTTGAAAAAGCTCGTTTTGATGCAAAATGTTTCTGCGATCACGTTTTTTCTAACATTTTGGTTGGTTAGAACAGTCTGTCCGTCATATTGTTGAAGCTTGTTGGTAGGTTAAGTTGAATCATGATAGTGACGCTTAATCTACCTAGTAAGTCGTTTCAGTTTATACAGCATGTCAACTTTATCTGGATAATAATTACTGCAAAGCGCTAGTTTTTTCCGACACTTAAGGAATCGAAAGTGCCGCTTTAACATACATTTTTTGGCTAAAGTGCGTTTTACTGAATGTAAAAATTACGGCTTTCGGACTCCCCCCATCTGAACAGACTTCAAAAACAGTAATCTTTTCTCGCGGAAATTCCCCCTCAAGGAGAGAGGGTTTTAATTTTTTGAGCACTTTTTTGAAAAATGCATTTTTCTAAGTGGTTTGATGGATGTTAGGGGGTTAATTGGTATCATATAAAAGGCAATAAAAATACCTTCCTTCCTATAAATTTGGTCCAATTCAACCCCCCTCGATAGAGTTAGAGCCAAAAAATGACTTTCACATTAAAGTTCATCAGGGGGCGTATTCAAAAGTGGGCGGGCCCAAATATTGGTATCAAATGAAAGGTGATAATTACTTCTACACGGCCGTACTTTTTTTATGGGCGTACGACAGCTGAAACGGAAGTTTGGTCAAGTTCCCTTTAGTTGAGAGGGGTTTCCAAATTTTTGAGTTATTTTAGGAAAAGTGAACTTTTCTAATTGGTTTGATGGATGTTAGGGGGTTAATTATTATGAAATAAAAGGCAATAAAAATACCTGCCGTCATATAGAAAATTGGGTCCAATCCAACCTTACTCGTCAGAGTTAGAGAAAAAAAAATTATTTCACATTAAAGTTCAGCAGGAGGCGTGTGCAAAAGAGGGCGGGCATAAATATTGGTATCAAATGAAAGGTGAAAATTTGTTCTACATAACTGCATTATGGGCGTGACCCAATCTTTATTTAATAAAACTACAACAAGTGATGATATGATTCCCTAGCTTATTTTGTTTATATTCAGATATGAGTTTTTCCTTTTAAAATGCGTTTTTGAACGTTATGGACACACTGTAAGGTAAAGTGTGCTCAATTAATTTATATTTATATAGGAGTTTTACACAGTCATACTATTAGCAAATGGTATGGCTGTGCAGAAGTAATTTTTACCTTTCATTTTCTAACAATATAAAGGCCCACTCACTTTTAAATAAGCCCCCTGCTGAACTTAAATGTGAAAATAATGTTTTGTGATTCAAAATCCCTTAAAATTCGGTAAAACACATATTTGCCCATTTTTTTGTTTACAATAAAGTTATCCGAAGGATTTCGACAGAATCCTTTGCTTTAAAGAATTGAAAGGACCGCTTTAATATGCATTTCCTTCTTTAGATAAATTTATCCGAAGGAGTAAGACGAAATAAAGGTTCCGTACGGTACATACACGTGAACAGCTTGCATGGGTTATTTATTAAAACAAGAACAGCACTCACAACTACATGAAACTCTCAAAGGAGACAAAGCACACTGACTTTTTCGTTTCTATTGCGCACGAGATGCTGCATGAGTGTAATGTCATGCAAGGTCAGGTGAAGAAAGGTACATAACAAACGGCCACAATAACAATTCAGATATTTTTATTTCATTTGAAAAGAAACAACCACCATTGTGGTGTAACCATCTGAAAGTATACTGCAGTTGAGTATTCCACAAGGGATTGATGTGGAAACGCCCATATACGACACACACACCGCATTGTGCCTGACCTGTCATATTGAGTAGGGTTTTCGCATATTTACGCGTACGCATAGAAAAAAATCGTTTACATACAGGGTGCATACTTACATCCCTTTTTATAGCTATCAACCTCTATCTCTTCTTCTAACAATAATCTTTTGCGGCATAGAAATTAAATTTAAATTGAAGTTACCATGCATACAACGAGTTCATTAGATTTCCAGTCCGGATTCTGTGGGTTTGTGGCAATGCATGTTTAATGGGAAACGCATAGCACACCTTATAAATTGCATTTTTGTTAATCATTCATTCTCATCAGCACGAGTTGATTTTACGGATTTTTCTAGAAACTTAAACTTTTTCCAAAATCCTGGTACTTCCGAGTATCGAACACTCTATGGGATAAATTTGGATTCGTACTCATTTAGTTGGCAGACTAATTGACCTCAGCATACACAAATCAACTGGACCAAATGGTACTCCCCCATTAGTTCTTAATCGCTGTCATTACCATTGCGTAGGCTTTTCTAGTTATCCTATTCTTCTGGACTGTTTCCGAGTAGTTGGAAAACAGCATTTATCCAGACTATACTAGGAAAAGGCGAACCTTTATGTCTCTCTTTGTACCGACTCATAGCACAAATGTCCCTTTTTTATAAGGACATGGAGACGCTGATTAACCGTCTGCTTATAAAATATTTTGAATCACGAGAACTACTCAAACCAATGATGGTATATTTGATATTTAAAAGTCATTTGACAGAGTTTGGCACCAAGCTCTTTAAACAACATGTGTGCTAAGGAGTCGATGAAGACCATTGTCTTATATATCAGCAGTTTGGATGTTAAAGAGTCTTGACAGACTTGAAGAGGACGCAGGCCAGTCCATCCCCTTGTCGGAGCCCGTTATAGATGTTGAATGGGCTTGGTAGTGATCCGGATATTTTTACTTGGCTTATAACATTGGTCATGGTCAACCTACATAGTCGTGTCATTTGCGATGCCGAATTCTCTCATGGCTTTATAAAGTTCTACTCTGGCTATGCTATCATAGTCGGCTTTAAAAAGGTGGTGTAGTGAGTTTTGAAACTCTAGACATTTTTCCATCACCTGCCTAAGGGTGTAAATCTGACCAGTTGTTGATTTGGCTGGGATGAAGCCACACTCAACAACGTTATACCACAATAATTGCTGCATTTTGTGATATCTCCCTTCGTATGGGACACAGGATGCCTCTTCGGTAGTTCTCTGGCATCGCTTCTTCCTCCCCATACTTGCACTTGAATTGCTTGGTGTAATGTGGGGCGTCCTATTATTACCAGTTCCGCTGCCTTATTACTTTCCCGCGTTTTATGAGATTGTTGCATGGCTAGATACGCAACATTCTTACGTTCAGTCGCGTATCTCCTATGTACCATTGATTAAATGTTTGTATTACCTTTTGTAACTCTGTATGTTTAGATATCGATTATTATGTGATGATAGATCTAAATTAAAATCGTTAATATTGTTACGACATTCAGGCTTTCGTATTTTATTTTGCAAATAAAACACAACAAAAGTTTATTAATTTACAAATAACAACTTTAATAAACAAACAGTAAAATTAACTAAAATTCTCAATTTATATTGGTAATAACTTTAAATGTAAATAAAAACACTTATTACAACAACACTTGTATTTCACTATAACTCTCTTAGGTGGTAGCATTATTACTTTACAAAGAACTTTTACAAATTGACTGGTTGAATTCTAACCAATGAACTGTAGCAAACGCCTCCTTTTATTCTCATTGAAAAGCTTCCAGAAACTGCCAATCTTATAGACAGAAATATCGAGAAAATACCAGAAAACTGTAGCCCTATTCCCTTTCACGCGTACAGGAAATATACTTTTCCATCCATGTACAAGTACAGCTCGTTCGGTTCGTTTAGTCATTCATTTGGTTGGTTGCTTGGATACTCGTTGGGTAAGCTGAGAATTCGTTCATTTATTGTGCGCGCTACAAATGATGGCAAATTTTGGGCTTATTCCCTTATTTACAACTAACGATACTTATATGTAATAAGTCATCTGTTAGAGTAAAACTCGGTAGTTGAATAAACTAAAGTAAAAAATAAACCGCTAGTTCAAAAACAAACCAAAAGATGACGCACCTTAAATTGCTTTTTTTTAGGTTGGTCAAAAATTGGTACTCCGAGCGAGAAGAAGAAAATACAGCAGTAATTCAAACCCTCAGTTATAAATTGAAGCCATGGTTTGGCGGTGAGTGGGCGTGCATTCTCCCAAAGGAAATACAACTTTCCTCCTCATAATTCGTATACGCAACCGGCGCAAACACCGAGCAATTGTAATCCGAATTAATTGTTTGACCTTTGACAAGGTAATCAACCATGATGACTCCTTTGCATCAAAAAAAAAAGTATGCCATTACCTAATCCGCCTATAGTTTAACCTCTGCGTTGTTCTATGCTGGTGGTCCAGGTGTCCGGTCTCCTTTAATACGAAATGCCCTCGATCTTATCTATCTCTCTCTTCAATCTTCAATTTCCGGTCTCCAATGATTATAACAGAAGATTTTTTTGTAGTTGACGTCGTGGCTCAACGCTCTCTTGTTTTCATGTAATACTTTTTTTTGCCTCAAACAAAAGTCTATTTTGTCTATGGCATGTTAGATGAAATCCCTATTGACTTGTTGGAACACAGTAAAGTCTTCTGCTGAGGGTTTTGACGGCCACGATAATACATCGCTTAAATGATGGCCGCCTTGCTCAGGAAGTCAAAAGTTTAGCGATGACAAAATAAGTTTTTTTTTTCAATTTTTTCAATGGATTCTATTCTGAATTCTATAAATTTTATAGTTGTATATACTTTACCCAAATTACTTGATCACTAAACGCAAATTGCTGTAGTGTATGATTTAAAAAAAAACTTTCGTTTGTTCCAAACAAATTGTTTGTGGTATCTGCGCTCTTAGTTGCCAACAATCCACGTCACGTCATCGCATTACAATAACAACAACAAAACATGAATTGAGAACCTGTTTATGAAAGCCAAAAATATCAATTGAACCTCATGTCAACCATTCGTACTTTATATCTAGATACAACATGTATCTGCCATCGTATGTACGCAGTACATAACCAGAAAAACGGGTAATAAAATGACAGCCAACACACAACAAGACGTCAGCTTGTAATTTCTTTCACATCTACCATCTACCAAAGACCCGCTAAGAGAGTAATTGATTTTCCACACACACAGTATACGTGATGTATTATAATTGGTATTCCTCCGAATTTCATTGCGATACAATAATTTCGAATTTATTGCAGTCCAACATCCGCCTATTAATCGCATATCAACGCTTCTTAGCTACTAATAGTTGGAGAAATTGTCATCGGACAATCTGTATCATAAATCATAAATATCTTGTATCTATGTATAGTCCGTCTCACCTTTCGCCTATTCACTAAGGAAATAAGCAAGCGCCAGTAAATGGGATGAGGAGAACTGTCGAATTCTTTACTGGATGGGGATCAACACGATCATTGACATTGCAAACAGATCATTAGAGAAGATTACAAAAGCTATGATTGAGTAGCCTGTCGATGGTGGAGGAGCAACGACTTTGTCAGCACACTCGGGTTTTTGTTTGATTCTTTGTATTTTCTTTGTTGCGGCGGCGCGCACAAAGTGTAATGCAATATACTTTTTTGCAACCTGTTTTCAGCTGAAATTGCTAACAATATAATAGATAATAATTAATTGCGGAAATAGTATACCAGAGACAATGGCAGATACATTTGTCTTTCCTCCTGCTGCTTAAACCATTGATGTGGTATGACACTTCTAACATATATTTGATGTTGCAAAAAACTTAACAAATACACTGTTACAGTGACGTCCGCTAAAAACTATTCCTTTTCCTACACTATACATATACAGTGCATACTCGATTATCGCAACTAATCGGTGGTAGTTGCAATGAACGAGGTTGTTGCTATAGGTTAGGTTAGGTTGAAGTGGCCGTCAGTCGAAACCGACGTACTTAGACCATGAAGGTCCGTTGTGATACCACAAGGATCTAGAAAATCCCACTCCTTTCATTTGTGACAAAAATTTTTGAAATTTTTTTATTCCTTCTCAAGGCTCTCCAAATAGATGTTTGTTTCAATGATGACCTCTTAGTTAGACCCAAATCTTTGACCACTTTGTTTCGTCCATTTCTTCAGGTTTGGAAACAGGAAATAGTCGCAGGGGTCTAAATCAGGAAAATACGCTGGATGGAATAGCGTTTCGTAGCACAATTTTTGTATTGGATTTTTGCCATGGTGACTACATACATGTGCACCCGTGCATTTTTTTGATGGAACTGCATTTTTTTCATTTTTTCGTTTTTGCTTCAAATCAATATCGAATCTGTCCAAAAGCTCTGAATAATATTCGCTGGTGAAATAAAATAAAACTATAGTAACTAGCGGAAGAAACAAACAATCTGGAAGCGTGGAGCTAGCTGCGTAATGCATAGTAAGCAGATTGGCGTTGTTCTTAGTGCTGGCAGGTGGAATTTCATTATAAATGGTTGTTGGAACTGAGAGGAGGAGGCTGTATTTTGAATTCTTTTCACGAATGTCCAAAAATGTTAACTACCTTTGTGATGCGATACATTGTAGAATTTGTTTGCCTCAATTTTTGGTCGTAGGCGAATCTGACTCGACAAAGATGGGTATTGCAATTACTTCTGGCACGTTCTAAATTTACTCTTCGGTTTTCCTCAGTAGGATTAGCTTTGGAAAAACGAAAGCATGCCTCTCTAATCCTTGACGACTCTTTGCAGCTCATCTTGGCTTGTTTTTGGTTAAAATAAAAGTATAATGTCAATTCTCACTCTCACTCTCACCCAGTACTAGTACTATAACGCAGTTTCCACAACCTTAATGTTTTACTTTCTCTCGTAATTATGTCAATTTGTCGTCCATTGTGTAGGCGGCGGAATACGACCGACACTACAAAACAAATTTATTTGCATTGGTTGTTATGAATCATTCTGACCGCCATGTAAACATACATATATATATGTATCCAGGCTAGGACATTGTTAGAGAAGTCACTATACTTTCCGTACTCGGTACATTTCCCATGACACACTTGCCTCGGTGTTATTGCACAATGGGAATGACGCAATGTATGAAAAATTTAGAACAAAAATATCGAAATATGTATATAATATACATTTTATGTAAAAAAGAAAAGAAATGAAACAAAAAAAAAAGTGCAAAATCTATTTTCCCTCAAGTAACGTGTACATTTTGTATTGTCCCTATTTTACCTGTATCTAAACGAACCAGCACTTCACACACATACGCACATATGCGCCCATTAAAGAGGTTAAACGAAACTGGGTTAAAACTGGACACAAACACAATAGACACGTTATGTGATATGATGTGATGTGATGTGATATGTGGATATGTAATGTGAGGTGATGCGATATTCATGAAGGATAAAGATAAATCCTGTCAGATGGGTTGGATTATCTAAGTAATTTCTACCGAAAGTTACATTTTTTAAGTTATTTAAAGTTTACAGACAAAATGTGCAAGGCTAACTGAGAACCAAACATTGGTCGTAGAACAAAGGAAAGAAAAACACAGTATGAGCAATCTTTTAACTTTTTCTTTACCCAAGGTTTCCAAGAAAACCCACAAAATCATAACTCTTCTGCTTATTAAAAATTAAAATTTTCCGATGGCCTTTTTTTAGTTTCCAAAAATCCATCAAAGTGGAGATATCTCCTTTTTTGCACCAAACTTTCATTTGTGACAAAATTTCCATTCGATAACAAAATTTTCGCTTTTTTACTCCCACTGTCCCACATAAAAAAATACCAAGTACCTACCTGCCTGAAACGGTTTCAGTTCTTGGCAAAAAGACAGAAAGAAACAACACAGATACCTCTGGATACGTATATATAAGCGTATTTCAATTAAAGATAAAGTCGCTCCCCTCTTAGAGTTAGCAATAGTGGATGAGGTGGAAACCAAGAATCGCATAAGTAGGGGAAAAAAGTTCAGTGTAGCATTAGACGTTTTTTTTTTAGTTTAGTTTATTAATCTTCAAGGTATACTTTACAAGAGTAAAGTAGTTTTTTAGTCTTTAACCTCATCGGTGCAGGAGTCCACATTGAATTTTGCTCTTATTTCACCTTTGACTATTTCTTCTCAAGTAACTTCGTTTTACCAAGAGATGGCTTTTCTTTTAAAAATTTTCTCATTGAGTTCTTTTTTTATTTTTATTTTACGGAAAGCTTCTCAATTCGCCGGTCGCCAAAATTGACTGACCAATTTTGGACGGCATAAACTTCGGATGCATGTTTGGTGAAGTTTAAACGTTGTTCTAGACCGATTTTTGCGTTGATTAATGAGTGCGAACAAACCATGGATCCATTCACTACACACCTGAGATGAAGGATCACACGGACAATGGACTTCTCCCAGCAATTTCGAACCGAAAAATGCAAAACTCATTCCATCAGTTTGGAAAAGTTGTATCTAAACTTGAATGCACTCCAAATCCTTTGAACGAAATTATAGAACAATAACTGCCAGCAAGACGAGCGAAGACTATTTCGGCTGCAGACGCAAGGTCCCCAATTTGTCGATCACAGAAACTGGGCATTTCTCTGTGACCAGTTTGTAGCGCAAGAACTTGGTTCTGCATCCCTATAAGATTACTTTTAGCCAAGAACTGCTGCCGAACGAACGAACGAACATTAGCTGTGACGAGACTTCAGTGATTGGGCCCAAAACGTATGAGAAACCCATTTCTAGCTCAACCGCTTCGTCAATATGCAAAATTATCGCATATGAGCCAGTCACCAATCTGAAGCCATTCACGAAATGCCATTTCACCCACAGAATTTGAATTGGTGCGGGTTACATTCTGGCCCATAATACTTCTTCAATGAAGTTGTTATCGCAGTCACAGTCAATAGAGATAACTACCGGACAATGTTAACTGACTATTTTTGGGATAAATTGGAAGAGACTGACTTGCAGTATAAAAGGTTTAACAAGACTCACATGCCACACAGCTGACCAAACACTCGAGCTATTGAAGACAAAGTTCGGTGACCGTGTTGCTTTCAGAAACCAGACCAGTCAATTAGCCGCTTCGTTCGTTGGATTTGACGCATCTTAAGTAATCAATGGTTTGAGTTGGTAGTGGGAAGGGAAAGGCATGGTGGTTCGCATTTCGCGGGAACCGACTGGACAAAGGCTGTTGAACAACTTCTCGAAAGGGTTCAGCATATGTCCCAGAAGATTGGTGAAATTTTTTTTTTATTACAAGAAAATTACACCGAGGTTTTTAAGCGTTATGATGAGGCAGCTTACAAAGGGTATTGCTTTAATTCCTGACCAATTCGTATTTTCTAAGAATTTTTGGCGTGTCACACCGTTGTGGTTCATGGCCAAGTTTCGCACGACCCCGTGCCGGTTATTATGTTTCACACAAATTGAAGGGACCTTCAATTTCCGAAACGCAATCTGAGAAGCTTTTCATGAAATTTTTTACTGTCGGACGTTTGGAAGATATTTCTCATTTTGTGATTTTAACTTTAAACCTCACGCTAAGCAGTAGTCCAAAAGGCACTAATCACTGACAAGAGCCACAACACCCACTCGTATCGAACCAAAGTGAAATATACCCAAAGTAAGATAACAATAACAACAACTGAAACATCATTTACGTTTATTTCGTTCAGTAAAATTAGTACATTAGACATTTCCATGGCAGAAATAACCTCATCCATGCGCTACATTCTTCTACATTACTTAATTTATATTAAGTGATTGGCGGACGGAGTGATAGGAAATGTTGGTGGGAGAAGGAATGAGTTCCTTCTGTTGGCGTGTTGGCACATACATAACCTTGATCGGTTGCCAACCAGAAGGTTATTTATGTCTATCTTTCAGTTATCATCATCGTCATCAGCATTGTGTGGTGTTGGGTCGGTCGGTGTAACTAACCTGGCTTAACCACCATTTCATTGCTTATTTAACACAAAAAAATTCGTAATGGGGTCACACTGAGCTTTTTATTACTGTTTGTTGGTTATAGTTAAAATCACGAAAGGATGATGAAGTCGTCTTCATCCTTCGCGACTTGGCGACGACGGCGACTTGGCCAACAGCAAAACAACACAACACATAACAAACATTCAAGGTTTTGTGGAATTCAAATTGCTTTTAAAAGTATCTACGAGTATCTATCAATCGAGTAAACTCTATACATGGTGAAGAAAGAAGGAAGAGAAGCAGCTATGTTTGTATATCGCTCGAAACACGAATAGATTTTTTTATTTCCTTTCTTTTAAATCATTTTTGCCAACATTTTTTGCGCTTTTATCGTTCATGCTGATCGTTCCCAATTCATTGATAGTTTCTTTTTGTTTGCTTTTCTTTTTGTAAAGAAAGTTCATCGGCTTTATCAATATGTCTGTCATAACATGAATAATTAAACATTTTATTGCGATTAAAATATATGTTAATCTTTCTTACAGACATGTTAAGTATAAAAATATGGAAAAAATAACAAATTGCTACTTCAATGCAATGTAAATTGAACTTTTGAAGACTTTCTAAAGGCAAATGTTCACTTTGTATACAGATATTAAAATATTGCATTTTTTTATTATAATAAACTAATTAATAAATCGATTTATATGTATAATCCATGTCTGTTTTAACTCGCGAGAGGTGATATTTTTCAAAGTTTGAGAATTTCTAACTTTGACAATCACAAATGTGCTTGCTTTACTTGCACGCATGAGTGGGCGAATGACATGGGCCATTATAAGTATTGATACAAAATTTAAGTCTTTCTAGATAGAGTTCGTAATAAATTTTGCAAATAAAAACACATACAAATTACGCCTTGAATTAAAGAAATAGTAACAATTCACAAATTTACACTCGTGATTACCTATTGTTCACTTAAAAGACTAGTTCGTAAAGTATATTTCATAACGCTAAGTGATGAGGGTATCCATATCCAGAAAAACATTTAAGAACGACTGGACCGATTTGGCTAATTTTTATTTAATAATATTCGCCATAGTCCGAATTAGGTTTATGCGAAAAAATAGAAAAATTGACCTGAAAATTGTAAAATTAGGAAAAAACTGAAAGTGCTGTTATCCACATAGGACATTCGTATGAAATCGCGACCATAACTCACGATTCGAACGATGGTTTTTCGTAATTCTTTTTGTCCCTCAAATGACTCCCCAAAATAAACCCAAAAGACCCCTAAAAGATCCCTAAAAGTCCCTCAAAAGTCCCTCAAAAGACCCCCCAAATAAACTCAAAAGTGCCCCACAAGACCCTCAAAGGATCTCCAAAAAATTCTCAAACGACCCTCGAAGGACTTCCAAAAGACACTCAGAAAACTCCCCAAAATACCCCAAAAAGATCGTCAAAAAGACCCCTAAAAATACCCCCAAAAGACTCATAAGACCATACCAAATTTATTGAAAGTGGGACAGGACAACGTTTGTCGAGTCAGCTAGTTCTCTATATTAACTTCGCTTGCCCGTGTGTTTGTTTGTTTGTCGTGGAATCTTGCGATCAATTTGTAATACATTTCCCAAAGTCCGATTTCATTGAAACTTTGCATATATCCATGTCTCCGATGACAACACTTTCTATTAAAATTTGGGACCCCTCGGGCCTCGGGGTCGGGTGGCTCCCATACAAATATTTTACAAAATTTACCCGATTATCTTGAAATTTTATGTACGTGTGTATCTCCGATGGACAACACTTTTTGTAAAAATTTTAGAGACCCCGGGTCCCGGTGTCGCGAGGCCCCATAAAATTAACTCGATTTTCTTCAAATTGTATACACATGTGTTTCTCCGATGGACAACAGTTCTTGTAATAATTTTGGATACATGTGTATCTCCGATGGACAACACTTTTTGTAAAAATTTTGGAGACCCCGGGCCCGGAATTTTTAAAAAAAAATTAACCTTCAAATTTTATATACATTTGTATCTCCGATGGATAACACTTCATGTAAAAATTTTGGATACATGTGTATCTCCGATGGACAACACTTTTTAAAAAAATTTGGAAGCCCCCGGATTCGTGAGGCCCCATACAAATTTTTTAAAAAATTAACCCGATTTTCTTTAGATTTTATACACACGTGTATCTCCGATGGAAAAAACTTTTTGTAAAATTTATGGTGTGAACGGGCCCTGAGGCCCAAGGGGTGCCCATATAAATCTTTTAAAAAGTAGCCTGATTTTCTTAAAATTTTAAGCACATGGGCATCTCCGATGGACAAAACTTTTTGTAAAATTTATGGTGTGAACGGACCCTGTGGCCCAGGGGTTGCCCACATAAATTTTTAAAAAATTAGCCCGATTTCCTTAAAATTTTAAACACATTTGTATCTCCGATGGACAAAAGTTTTTGTAACATTTTTGGAGTGAACCTTAAAAAATATAAATTAGCCCGATTTCTTCCAATTTTAAACACATGTGTACCTCCGATAGACAAAACTGTTGGTAAAATTTTTGGATTGGACGGGCCCTGAGGGCCCATCGCTCCACAACCCCTTGGCAGTCCTAGCTTTCTGTACTGTTCGAGTTCACGGACGAGAATCTCCTGCATACACATTTTTTGTTCCAAAACTCTCCTAAACATATCTATTTTTGCCATCTCTCTTTTTGCCATCTTGTCAATGCTCGAAATTCGCTCACTTACACACCGGAATATTTGGCATTAAATTTGGATCAAAGCACAAACTAACGAAAAATAAAATAAAAATAAAACATTTACATTGCATTTACATCCCTCCTACCTATTTCGGTAGAAATCTGGAAATGTAGGAAAGCTGCTCTTACCCACAATCATGCATTGCCTGTGTTTTTGTCTGTTTGCAGTTGCACTCATAGTCACAACTATTGCTTAGCTCACAAATGGAACAACAATTCAGTGCATGGCGAGAAGGGCACCAACCTAGCAAACAAAACCAGTGAAACTTGATCTCCGCCCTCTGTTGTAGTGGCACATCGATTAATTGACTGACTGACTGACTGTCCACCTTGCCTCTTCTCTATCTGTTGGGTTGTCCAGATTGGAATTACTTTACGTTATGTTGTGCAGAGCGCACTAGTTGGACAACTAGCAATGGCTTCAAATGAAATATTTAGTCTAGTTGCTACTGTCTTTTCTTTATCACCGCACCATATGGCGTTGTGTCAGTGTCATGTCAAAAAGTGGCCAATCATCTTGGAAACCAGTTTACCACGACCACCACCTATTAAAATGGTGGCAATTGCTATGTAGAAATACGAGGGATGTTCAGTAATAAATGATCACGTAATTTATTTCTGACTCATCATTCTCCAAATTACTCCCCACCGGATGGAATGTAGTTATCTCAGTGGGGAATACGTGAATAAAACCGTTGGCAAGAATTTTTTTATGACCAACTATGTATATGGAAAAAGATAAAACGCTTGACGCAGCGTATTTATTAAATAAAACTTTTTCTATCTGGATGAATTGGATGGATGAACGAAATTTGGTGAACGCGTTCAAGACCATTTTACAGAGCATCTCTGCTCACGTAATTGGTTTGGCGTTGGATAAATAGCACATTCATTATCACAGACATCTGATGTGAAATAAAATTTTGAATACGAATTACGCGAACTCGGAGTTACGCTTCTCCGACTTACGCGAACTCAGAGTTACGCAACCCCGAGTTACGCAAATTTGGAGTTACGCGATTTTTTGAATTTTTTCGTGTTTTATTTTTCGGAACTTTTCTTGCACCATTACTATTCTACGATTAAGAAAAGTAAAGATCTTTTTGTTGTTTGACATTTGTGAGGCATAGCTTATTGCTGATCCCGGAGCATCCGATGACTACCGAAGGGTCTAGGTGCTTCAAGATTTTGGATCATATCTAGAAGAAGCATGTGCCAGTTTGCCTAGAAAGTCAAGCCTGATGTGTTAATGATGTGACAGCGAGGCTTCGTCGGACACATGCCAGATGACTTGCAAGAGTAAGGTCAAGTACCTCTTCGCGAATCGCATTTATGAATGAAGGTTTCGGTCCTTTATTTAATATATATACATTAATACTGTGGGCGCCGTGGCTCAGTGGATAAGAGGTTCGTGGTTCGAATACCAGTAGCACCAAAACTGTTTTTCACGGTGTTTTACCCCTCGCGAATGGGTGACAAACGCTTCGAGAGTAATAACTTGTCACGGAAAGCTTCTCAATTCGCCGGTCGGATCCGGCATTAAATTGTAGGTCCCTCCATTTGAGTGCAAAAATATACCTTCTCAACACAAATGGTTGCGAGAAGCTAGGCCATGGAACGCAATGGTCTGTCGCGCCGGATATTATTATTATTATTACTTTAATGCTAATAAGATATTCTGAAAGACACTCACCGCTTCTATTGATGTCGCTGTTGCCCAGACCTCATGATGTGCATTTGCATCGCATCCTATGAGGTCCTGGAGGTTTATTTTATAGCAGTGCGCTATCAGTTCCTAGACCTCTTGGGGCGGAATGTTGTCGTCGTCGCCGGGGAAATATGCTTAAGCACTCACGATGGTCTGTGTTCCCCTCTCGGTCGAAACTTCAATCAGCATGGCCACCACGTCTTTCGTTATGAATTCTGAAAATAGGAAGAAAGTTGATTTTCGTGCCGATCAAGCAGGCCGCCCTTGGCACTGGCTCCCCGCATTTACAGATCAACTTAATTGTCTCGCTCCGTAGACCTTTTATCTGGCCGTTAATAACCCAAGGCTCTTGGATGAGACAAAGGGTTATATTATCCTCGGTGAACCGCTTGCTGAGGGTTGCAAACGCGCCCTTCGAGTGATACAGTTGCGCCTGCAACATCCTGATGGTGCTCATTATAGTCCTCCCTGGATGCTGGAGTGGAAGCGGAGGCTTTGGCAAAAGCTAGAGGACCTTATCTATCCTTACCCATGCGTAAAGCATGTTTAAGCCGCCTTCTCTCTAGAGAGTTGAATTTAATGAATCCACCTCGGTATTGCTGGATCAGGAGCCCATCTAATGCCTTCCCAATAGAAGAGCATCCGGATTTACCTGCATCAACGATTGTGGATGCATCAGAAGCAGAAGTGGCTAATTCCACGTCCTCAGTTCTGGTGACCTCGTGAGTTTCAGATGGGGCTACGCCGTCTGAACTCTGGGTAGGGTTCGGCTGCTCAACAGCAGGCCGAGCAGTTGAGGCAAACAGCTTCCCTAGATACAGTGGGCTGCTCAACAGCAGGATCCGAGGTTGATACGATTTGCAATGCATCGGTCTCATTATTATTATTATTTGAATCTATATTGACCCACGAGTATCCGAGAAAGGAGGTCACCGATGACAGAGCCTGTTATGCAATGGTAAGGCCAAGGAATGATAAGGTACTCAGAGTCGGCGTACTATCGACTAAGCATCCTCTTAGCCATGCATTCATCGGCGAATGCTGTTCCACCTTATATTAGGAATATATTCTACTGAGGATAGTACCTACTAGTCCGTTGCCAAACCCTCCTCCTTTAGCCGGACTTGGGACCGACTACTCTTGTAGCAAGGCCGAGTTCTTTCCAGTACTAATACCACCAATATGTATGATTGAGCAGTTTATATATTATGTTTCCGTTTGAGGCCAATAGTGCGCTTTTGCACTATGCTATGTTTTCCAAATGTCAAACTTTTTTATAATTCTTTTAATATGAGACTTTATTCCTCATCTTGTCCTGTAACCCCGGTTGGGGCATAGGTCGTCAACAAAACGTCTCCATCCTTCACGGTCTGCAGCAAGGTATTTTAGATGTGGCCACGTCCTTCTCTGGGATTCTGCTTCTGAGACTTTATTACCGGAACTCCTTTCGGTACAACCGGTCAAAAAAGGGTTAAGCGCTTAAACGTTGTTCTGAAATGTTTTTTATAATTAAAGTTAATTATTAATAATCGAGTTATATATGAACCTGCCAGCTACAGATGCAATTTATTGCAGTTAGTAGTTGCATTTTTCATTTTGCATTGCACGAGAGCTTCAAAGTATAACAAAGGCATAAAATTACATCGGCAATTTGTTGTTGCACTTCCGTATCTCGGTTTTGCGCGATATTTTTGGTTTCATTTACCTGTTTTTCATGGCTTTGACTTTTTTACCGCCATCAATTTCATAAACATTTAATTAGTGCGCTGATGTAATATTGTGACAGAAAATTTGCTCATTTTTTTCATTGTTCAGCGGGATGGCGCCAGAGCAAAGCCACTAAAAAACAAACCATATTGCATAAATGATAAATAAAACAAAACAACACAAAATAACAATTACTCCCTCATTAACAATATACATATTAATGGTTTTCCAACCAACCAACCATCGTTTCGGCCGGCCAGTGATTAAATTAATGCTGCTGCTTCCAGTGCTGTTGCAACGAATTACCAGTACTCGTACTTCGTACATCGCATATGCGCGGATGACATCAATTGAAGCGAATCCAAATAGGAACAATGACTGGCTTATATAATTACGTTATTATTGCAACCCAATTTAACCCCATAGTGTGATATATGTATGTATGTACATATGCGGTGAGTGCCAAGGTACAAACAGAGAGACAGACAGACATCCATCCATCCATCCATCCAACCGCGAGAGAGTACCACCAATGCAATGCAATGCAATGGTATGGTCGACCGCCGGTCGTCCCTGGCGGTAACGTCAGCAGCGGCATTAACTTCAGTTCAGTTTTCAACCGTTTGTGTGGTAACATCTTCATCATCATTATCATCATCCTCATCATCACCGTAATTATTGCCACTTTATCAGTATTGAACTCAATACGCTGCTTCGTTTCGCTTCTGACAGACTAGAATAATGACAGCTCCTCCTAACTACTCGTAACTATGGTAAGTAAGTAGTACGCGGTATCATCATCCCATAAACGACGTAATCGCTGCCGTCAAACTCAAGCAGATTATACCATTGTCGTGCCGAGTGCCGGTTGTGCTCACTGCTTGCTACTGGAGTATTAATATCACCCCATGAAATAAAAGAGTAAAGCAATATAAAGAGAGAAGAAAAGAAGAAAACAGCACCTACAGACAGGCTACAGTGCTGGCAAAAATATTAGGAAACTTATTTGCTTAAGAAAAAGACAACTCTGCCTATCTATAAAAAAATTATTAAAGCTGGCTTTGTTGGTTAAAAGGAGGTATAGATACCTGCTGTCAATATTTATAAAATTTAGAAATACAAAAAGGATATTATATTACATACAGGCTATTATGTTAATAACACCCTGCTCGATTGGACTTGTAACTACCTTTCTGACCGTTCTATCCAGGTCGTATTGGACGGATTCAAATCCAATGTTCACCGCATAAACGCCGGTTTTCCTTAAGGCTCTGTTTTATCTCCGACACTCTTTCTGATTTTCATTGATGATCTCCTATCCACCACCTCTAATCCAATCCATTCCTTTGCTGACGACAGTACTCTTAGCTTTTCATATGACTTCTCGCTTTCTGCGCGCCTCTCTTCGTCACAAGTGGAACTTGAACAACAACGTATGTTAAGCACGTTAAATTCTGACCTTGACAGCATAACAAGGTGGGGACTACATAATAGAGTTTAATTTAACGCTTCTAAAACCCAATGGTGTCTTCTGTCGTCTAAGCGTAATTTAAACCCCCAACCTTATCCATGAATGGATCTTGCATCAAAGAAACTGAAAAGCTCTAAATTCTCGGTATGTGCGTCAACAACAAGCTTCGTTGGAATGACCACATATTTGCATCGCCAAAAATGCTGCGAGATGCTTAGGTTTCCTAAAACGGTGCAAGATGTACTTCACTCCTTCAGATCTGGCTACTATTTACAAGGCGTATATTCACCCTAAACTTGAATACAACTGTATTGTCTGTGAAGGTTCCCCCAAGACCACATTGCATCTACTAGACAGAGTTCAGAACCGCGCGTTAAAACTTATTAGTGACGTACATATCGTGAAAACAATCGAATCGCTTGAACATCATCGTAGGCATTTTTCCTGCCTGTCACTGTTTTATCGCTTTTTCCACAAGCGGTGTACAAAAGAAATATCCAGATGTATCCCGCCTATTCGCCAACCCATCCGTAATACCCGTGCCTCAACTCGAGCTCACGGGTCCACCATTAAGCCTATCTTCGGACGTACTAACCAATTCAGAGATTCCTTCTTTAGCCGCACGATAGTTATGTGGAATGATTCGTCTGATTCTGTGTTTCCACGCCCACGCTGTGCTCAGCATTATAAGGGTGCAAACCCCTTTAGCGTGTGTACATTATAAAAAAAAAAAAAAAAAAGAATGAATTTCTTAAGAAACACATTTTTTTGCCAAAGAGGGTTTTGGGGGAGCCTTAAGGAGTTATTGAGGAGGTCTTAAGAGGGTCGTGAGTGGATCCTTAAGGGGGTTTTTAGGTGGTCTTGAGACTGTTTTGAGAAGGTCTTAAGGGAACCTTGAAGGGTTTTGAGGTGGTCGTGAGGGAGTACTAATGGGGGTAGTAACGTGGTCTTAACGGGGATATTGAGGTGATCTTGATGGAGTATTTAGGTAGTCTTGAAGGGGGTTCCGAGGTTCCGATAATAATAATAATAAAATATTAAGTGTGGTCTTGAAGGAGTCTTTAGGTGGTCTTGAGGGGTTCTTGCAGGGATTTTAAGAGGGTCGTGAGTTGTGTCTTGAAGAAGTTTTTGAGCAGGTCTTGAGGTGGTTTGGAAGGGATTTTAAGATAGCCGGAGTAGAACCATAAGGGGGTTTTTTGGTGGTGTTGAGACTGTTTTGACAGGGTCTTAATGGAACCTTTTAGGGGTTTAAGGGGCCTTGAAGGAGTATTGATGGGGGTATTAACATGGTCTTAACGGGGTATCTCTGATCTTGAGGGAGTCTTTAGGTAGTCTTGAAGATGGTCCCGAAGGGGTTTTGTGAGGATCTTTAGTGGGGTTTTGGGAGAAGTCTTGAGGGAGTATTAATGGGGCTGGAAACGTGGTCTTAACGTGTCGTGAAGTGATCTTGAGAGAGTCTTTAGGTAGTCTTTAGGAGGGTCGCAAGAGGGTTTTGTGAGGATCTTTAATGGAGTCTTAAGGAGGTGCTTATGTGGTCTTGAGGGAATTTTGAGAGGGTTGTGAGTGGAGTCTTGAGGGGGTCATAAGAAGGGTGTTCTTGAGAGTATCTTAAAGGTATTTTGAGAAGTTCGTAAGTGGAGTCTTGAGGGGGTTTTGGGTGTTCTAAAGTGGGGTCTTGAGAGTGTTTTGAGGGGGCCTTAAGGGAATCTTATGGTGGATTTTATGGGGGACTCAAGACTTGAGGAAATATTGATGGGTCTTGAGTGGTTTTTTAGAGGGTCCATTCGGGTCTTTTGGAAGTATTTTGCGGGTGTTTTGGGGTGGACGTCTCCATATTACCATTTCATCTGAATAATATTGAAATTTTATATACATATTTTATTAAAAACAAAAGTAAAAATGCTTTTATTGAAGAATAACTAGCCCACTAAAAGGTAGAAAATAAAATAGGTGTTAGATCTTGAGCAACTAGCACTGTTATAAAATAAATGATAATTGCAGGAATGTTTTTAATCGAAACCTGAAATATTTGTGCCTTAAAAAAATCACATAATTTAAAAGAACCGTGCGAACAGAATGTTAGGTTTTGTAAAGCGGAACTCTAAAGATTTTGTTAAACCATATATATTAAAGTCATTCATTCATTCATTCTCATGTTTGCTCTGTATTTAATAAATATTGAAATATTGTCTTCATTTAGACATCTGGGAAAATGGAGGTGTGAGCACAACACCAACCACGGCTTTCTTTTACGGACGGGGCCAGAATCTTCCGTTAATGTATAATAAATTTTTTTTTTTTTTTAAATTTCTTTTGCTCTTCGCTCCAGATTTCTCCTAAGTGGTCCAAAACTCGAGAAACTGTTTGTAACTGTCACTTTCGGTTGTTAGATTTCCTTCAAAATCAAGTGGCACCTCACAATTTATATCAAAAGCTTAAATATGAATTTTTATCCCCATAAGTTCAGCAGTCTGCGATGTCTGGACACAGACAGACAGACAGAGATCCCCCTTTTTCGCTTTTGTTCTTTTAGAAACATGGCTTGAGCTCAAATTCTTTCTCGGCAATTCGAACACGATAGGCGAGAATCTTTTGTTTACATTTTTTATTGGATGTGTTGCTGTTGCAGTTAATGAAAAAATTGGTAACCTCTCTGTTTGAGGGGAATTTCGATCTACCGTAGATTGGTTTTTTTTTATAAGAGAAAACGAACAACTTGACAGCCAAAAAATCAATCTGCGTCAGATTAAAAAAAAATGAAATAGATATTTTTTCAATTGCCGACTATTGCCGAAACTGGCGGCTCCATTGCATTAACTATTATGATTTTTAGTGTCCCCTTAACGGCGAAAGCAACATCCGTACTCTGATACTGAATGACGCACAAACAGTGTACAGTCATTTGCTAAAATAACAAACTGACAGCCAGCTGTTGTTCTTGCTAAATTAAAAATTATCCATTCAGAACATTTTGATTACAATCATGTTATTGCGTTGTTGTAATTAAATAGCCTCTAAAGCATTAGTTGTAACCATTTTTTCGCTTCTACCTATGCTTTCGTAATGTAATAATTAACCTCTCTCATTCTTCTCGACAGAGTCTTGCTCTTGACTTGACGACAGACATTCTTATGATGGCAAAAAAATAACCAACAGCTCTCTCTTCAAGTTTAAATGGTTCCGTAGTTCCGTAATGTGTTATTTGTATAGCGGGTGGCGTCAAACCTCAAGCGTCATCATTATCGGCGTCATTGTCGTCATGTATTTGCTGAGAGAGTTTACTGTGCTTAGTTTTTGCATTGGTGGCAACATCGGCGGTGGCGTGGGTGAATAGGTCGTTGTCGTCATGTCGTTGAGAGAGGTGTTATTCTTATTGTGTTATATTTTTTGGTTATTGCTGCCAACGGCAGCGGTGGGGTTGGTGAGTAGATATTGTTTCCTAGGTTGTTGTATAAGCAAAAGAAAAGAAGATCGAATGAAAAATTTGAAAATTGTTTTATTCATCGCATTTTCGTGTGACGATTTTTTTAAATTTTGTTCTACCCCGTTGTTTATTTAATTGTCATCTGTGACACACAAACGCCAATTTTTGACAGTTCGAAGTTACGTTAAATTCGAATTGGGGAACAAAATCCGGCGGGGATTGATTTTTTGGCTGTCAAGTAGTTGTTCGTTTTCCCTAGAAAAGAATCGGCCTTCCTCCCATACGGGCCCAACAATTCTACGTAAGAACGCGGTTAAGAGGTCAGAATGCTTTTTGCTAAGCACTCAAGTCTCGGATCCATATGTAAGTACTGGTATGACTATTGTCTTATATACCAGCAGCTTGGATGTTATGGTTAAGTTCCTGGATTTGAAGAGTCTTGACAGACTACAGTAGGCTTTGTTGGCTTTAAGCAACCGTGCGCGTATTTCAAACAGTTGACCCGAGATAGTTAAAGGATTGCACTACTTCAAGTTAGCGCTCCACTATTTTAATTGAGGGACTAATGTTGTTTCTTCTGCTCGCAGATGTGCATGTACTTTGTTTTGCTCTCATTTATGTGCAGCCCCAGATTTCGTGCCGCCTGCTCGATCTGGATGAATAATATTCCTGTACAGATCTTGGGTTTCTACCAACGATGTCAATATCGTCTGCGTAAGCTAGTATCTGAATGGACTTATAGAGGATTGTTCCTCTCGCCGTTACCTCAGAGTCTCGGATAACTTTCTTCAACGCCAGGATGAAGAGGATGGCCAGTCCACCCCATTGTCGGATGTCGGATTCTTTTCAATTCGCCGTTCGGGCATTAAATTGTAGGTTCCATCCATTTGTGTGCAAAAATATACCTTCTCAACACAAATGGTTGCGAGAAGCAAGGCGTTCCATGAAAAAATTCTTAAATCGTTTAGCCGTTTTCGTTGCCGTTTGTCGTCGTCGTTCATCACTGTATCCGAAGCTGATGTTGGATTCCGTAATATGGTAATACTGTATACATAACGAGCGAGGAAAGTGGACCGTTAGAAGCGAGTTAGAAGCTTGAAAACAACTTTTCTCCTAAACTGCTCATGCGCAATGCAAGTCTACTATGGGAATGTGTGTTCGTTGAGACTGCAATATATAACAATAGTATTTTCTATGTTAACACACTAGTGTAGATAATGCCGACTTTCGAGGGTAGGTTATAGCGTAGGAAACAGTCACTTACGTCTATGGTCGTGTGAAAACGTTTTTTTTTACGGTGGGGGTTATTGGCCTAGCGCCAACCTTACGGAACGGAAATCGTCCTTTTTAACATACAGGGCCAACATGGCTTCCTAAGACTTTTCTCAACACGTCAGAGTACTTTTTGTCAAGTCTCTGCTACATATGTAAGTATGTACTGATACGACCATTGCATTATACACCAACAGCTTGGATATTATGTTTAAATTCCTGGATTAGAAGAGTCTTATAGTATATTACATAAGGAGCGAGGAAAGTGCAGCACGATGAGCACTTTTCTGCGAGTAATGTACGCTATTTTTCACACAAACAAACCCGGTTTTTCTGCTAAACCGGTTATGCGCAATTCGAAATTACTCTGGGAATGTGTGTTCGCTGTGACTGCAGTAAATAACAAAAGTATGTTGTATGTTAAATCACTAGAGTGTGTAAAGCTAGGTTATAGTGTATAGTTTCTTATCTTATGACTTTCGTCTATGGGCGTGTGACAACAGACTTAAGCACGTTTTGTTGGCTTGAAGGAAAATTACTGGCGGCCACCACGTGGTGGTTTGATCGCACTTCCACCAGTCAAAGATAGTTACGGACACCTTTTGTGTCTCCTATTCCCTATTTCCCCCTATTCTGCTGATGGCTGACTGCCACTATATAATTCGTTGAAAATGAACATTACCGAAATATCCGAACAATAAAAATATCTTTTTATATAAAAATCAAGAAATGTGAAGTCTATAATTTAGCCATATAATGAATATAACTATAGTATATATAACGGTTATTTACAAAGGAAAAAACAAAACTAGTTGGCTTACTTAGTTTCCATTTTCTTTAATATTGATCTCTATATTCGCGTGCAAATAATTAATAATCAATTTTCTTCTCTTTCTCGATTTCAGGCATTCGACTCGATGACTAACGACAAACGACCTCTTGCCGCTCTTTGTTTTATGTGGTTGCTCTTCCCATTTATATTTATCCAGAAGCCACAAACCTCATCTTTGTGATGAATGGCCGCGGCCAAGTGAAAATGCAAATTAAAATTCCTATTCGTCGGAGTGCTGCAATTATTGCGTTGATTGAATAAAAGTGAAAACGAAAACACGGAAGAAAGAAAAAATCACACAAACACATCACATGCAACGTTAAAGACGGGCGCGCTTTTCGTTTTTGTAAAATATGTTCTCATTATTAGTTTTGTTTTGTTTTATAATTTAATTGTTTAAGCAATTTGTTATTGCGAACGTGGTGTGGCTGTGTGTGTGTGCGAGTGTGTGAAAAAACGCTAACTGAGTGAATATAATTTAGTGTAGTAGGCCTATTTTTTATTTCTTTTCCATGCATCACTAATATAGAGAAATATGTTTTTTTTTTAATTTTTGTCACACATCAATTAAAGTGTAATTAATGGAATTTACCTTTCGGAGAGGGGAAATAGAAACAACCAAAATCACACACATATGCTTGTGTATTAGCTGGCGAGTGTAGGTGTTTGTGGTGTCGATTTGTTTCTGTTCTGAACTTGGAATTTTGTGTAGTGGTAGTGTAGTGTGTTAGAGAGGGTCAACCGGTTAGAACAGAAGTAGCCACAAAAATAAAACCACACATATTATCAAAAGAGAGAGAGAGACATAAACCTCATTGAAAAGTAGGAGAACAGAAGCAATCATCATCATCGTATTCATCATCAACAAACACAACAACAACAGCCAAAATTTTCAAAACAACTCAGCCAAACTTATTTAGTGCGCGCCTTATGAACAATTATTATGTCTGCCACAATGCGTACAACATTGCAAACAGTTCCAGAATCTCTGCCCGCCGATCATGTTACCAATGGTGCAACAATGTCACCATCGTCGGCATCAGCAGCTGCCGCTGCGGTTGTAGCAGCAGCCGCGGTGCAACAACAGCAGCAGCAGCACCCACATCATCAACATCAGCAACAGCTGCAGCAGCAACAACAACAACTACAACAACACAACGCTCAACATAGCAACAGTAGTTCAGTGCAATCAGTTAAAGATATTCATCATCATCATGACTCAGCGAATGCAAATATCATTGCGCCTCCGCCATTAGCAACAACAATTTCTTCAGCAGCAGCAGCAGCAGCAACAACAGCTACAACAACGCCAACATCGGGTACAATTATTGCTGCAGCAACAATAAACTCAACTTCCGCTGCCGTCGGTAATGTTGCCATCACAAATCAGCAACTCCAGGTACAGCATCAGCCACACCATCAGCAGCTGCAGCAGCAACAGCATCATCATGTCGTCAATAACACATCAATGCATGCCAGTGATCGTATATCTGCGGCAACTGGTGTGGCAGCCGCAATTGGCATTAATAATGTATCAAATGTGACAGGAGGTGGTGGTGCGACGCAATCTTCAGTGGCAGTGGTAACAGGAGCTGCTGGTGCATCACAGGCAGGCGGCGGCACCACCACGACCCCAGGACCAACAAATCACCATCATATAACATCGACGACGGTATCATCAGGTGGTGGAGGCGGTGGCGGTGCTATAAGCATAAATAAATCAATTTTATCACATTCGCATTCGAATTCGTCTGCCATGAAACAGAGATCATCGTCAGCAAAGGTAAGTCAATTAAGGATTTTGTCTCTTCTTTCTTTCTTTTTCTGTTTACATAAAATCATACGAAATGTCACTTTTATTGAGATGAAGTTGGCGTTGGTTAGTGTAGCCGCTGTGTTATATAGATAAATTATTGACAGCGGTTGTTTTTTATGTCGGATTTTCTATGTTAACACACTAGCGTAGGTAATGTCTACTTTCGAGGGTAGGTTATAGCGTAGGAAACAGTCACTTTTGTCTATGGTCGAGTTAAAAACCTATATTCACACCATATGTTCAATTGGTGCTCTTCAAGGTTTATCTTTTTTTTTTTGAGTCTGGTAGGTGGCGCTGGAGTCAAGATATTCAAAAAAATGTCATTTTGCATAGATATATCTAACCTCATCGCGCCTAAGCCACTGGAAGTATCAAATCCATATTTACGCCATAAGATGGTCTATCGCTCCGATAAGTTTAGGTTTGTTGGACTCGGTAGTTGGCGCTGAATCGACATATAAAATACGTCATCACGCCTAAACCCCTGGATGTATCAAAGCCATATTTACACTATATGTTCGCTTGGTACTCCGATAAGTTTATGTTTTTTTTTGACACGGTAGGTAGCGCTGGAATCAACATGTCACCCGGCATAAAATTCATCATCATGCCTAAACAACTGAATGTATCAAAGCCATATCTTCGTTTGGTACTCTGACAAGTTTATGTTTTTTCTTGACCCGGTAGGTGGCGTTGAAGGGGAGATATTGGTGCATATGTATGTAACATCATCATCATACATAAACCATTGGACATATTGGAGCCAAATTGACACCATACGTTCGTATAAAAAAGTTCGTAACAAAGTCATATTTATACCATATCTTCGTTTGGTACTCTGACAAGTTTATGTTTTTTCTTGACCCGGTAGGTGGCGTTGAAGTGGAGATATTGGTGCATATGTATGTAACATCATCATCATACGTAAACCATTGGACATATTGGAGCCAAATTGACACCATACGTTCCGTTGGTGATCCTAAATGTTTATCTCTTTTTTGAGTCCGTTAGGTGGCGCTGAAATCGAGATATTTTTGAAAATGTATATTTCTAATGTATAAAAAAGTTCGTAACAAAGTCATATTTACACCATAACTTCTTTTGGTGCTTCGGTACGTTTATTCTTTATTTGAATCCGGTATATGGCGTTAGAGTCAAGATATTAACAAAAAATGTGTATCTGTGTTTGTTTATCTCTAACGAGTTTAAATCTCGCCATTTGGTAGGGTTTGGTGGTGTTTTTTTTATGAATGGAGCGAAAAACACCGGGGCTATTCCAGCTTTCAGTGGCTGCTTTGGCCCACTAAGAACGCTGATGTTCCTTTGTGATACTACAGGATCTTAATCCTCTCCCCACCTTTAAATGACCCATTTAGATCTTTTTGTGTAACTCGAAACTGTGTCCAGCCACTGGGTTTCACTTAACTTTGAATGTTCAAGACTCTATGAAATTTTCAAAAGATGTAAGAATGAATGTAGTACAATATCGTCAGCATACGCTAGCCTGAGCGATGCGTGTGAGTTTGAACGATGTGCGAGCTTTGAACGAACGTGAGACTGTACGATACATAAGTTTGAACGTTGCGCTAGACTGAACGATATGTGAGCCTGAACGATGCGATCCTTGAACAACCGTTAGACTTAACGATGCGAGCCTTGCACGAACGTTAGCCTGAGCGATGCGTGAGTTTGAACGTAATGCGAGTCTTAACGATGCGAGCCTTGAATGAACGTGAGCCTGAGCGATGCGTGAGTTTGAAAATAACGTGAGCCTGAACGATGCGAGCCTCGAACATACGTTAGCCTGAAAGATGCGAGTGCATTGCACGAGCCTGAACGATGCGCGAAAAGAAAGAGACGTAGGGTGCGGAATGGGCCAAGAGTGTAGGCAGCGCACTACTGCTACGGCAAACGTCGCGGCCTGAGATTCTGCTACAGGTACACGATTTGCAAACTGTGATGAGCGAATCGTCGGCAGCGTAAGGGTCGTGGCCTGAGATTCTGTTGCAGGTACAGAGTTTTACAAACTGTGGTGATCGAGTCGTCGGCAGCGAACGGCTGCTGTGGGTTAACATCCACAGAGAAACTACGGCAGAAAACGTCGACGGAAAAATGTTGGCAGAAAACGTTGGCAGAAAACGTCGGCAGAGAACGAAGGTTATCATTTTCCTTTGATGTATCAACTTACCTACGGCTACACCAAAGAGACTAATAGCGCTTTCGATTTGCTGGGTACAGCGAAGGTTGGTTTGGTCTCCCATTTCTACAGCGTTCTCTGGTTTTCGTCGAGAACGCTTTCAAAACGGGACACCAAACCTTCACTGTACCCAGCAAATCGAAAGCCCTGTATGTAAGAGTGCGACTGGCTTTTATTTCGCCCCAATTTTAGCAATTACTGTGTGCCGAACTTGTACGTAAATCGCCATGTGCTCTGCTGCGATTGGTGACGATGCGGTGACGTGATGTTGTTCTGGCTGTCGTTTGACTTTCGTTTTGCTGCTGTTGTCTGCACTGGATTGGTACAGGGTGCACCCGAATTTAGGAAAAAAGTATGTTGCTTGTGTTGTGTGAAAAAAATTCGGCCACAAGTGTTTTGCACGATGGGACCTGAATACCATTTGCACCGATTATCCGAAGATTCTTCCAGTTGCAGATTTTTCCTCTGTTGTAAAACCATGTTTCGTTTTTTCACTTTCAGCACCGAGCATTCAAAATCGCAGCAGCAATAAAATTTTCTAATAGGATATGTTTTGATATCGATTTAAAAAACGTTGGCTACAGCGTTGGTTTGACTGTCACATAGACGTCAGCAAAAAATGAAATTTGTGAAAATACATTCTTTGGGTGATCGGTTTGCAATTTACTTTGTTACTCACCCCAGTACTTGACACTGTCCGTTTCTCGAACAGCACTGTATTTACGAATATTCCATTGCACGCTCACTCATTCACTCCAACCAACTGAGTCTTTTCTATTTAAAAACTTAACTCAGCATAGCAATGTGATATGTATATGTAAATGTATGTATAACCTTGTGCGCCCGCCCGACTGGTCGCTTGATTAGCTCCTGTGATCAAAAATGAAGAGTAAACAAACAAACTAACAAAACAAACACTAACAGTACGGAAATAAACTTGGCATATAGGAGCAAAGTTTTATTGGCTGCACATGTTATTATAATAAACGTCCGCCCTCGTTGTCCGCCTCAATGTACAGACATACACACATAACTTCAATTTCACTAAAATGTTTACAGTTTGGCTTTGTTGTGAGGGTTTATTGACACAAACTAATTAACTAACAATGGATATCGATTTGCGTTTTAATTGAAAATTGGTTTTAGCTGCGTGCTGGTCACTCAGAGCAAAGTGGAATAAGTGGAACGAAACATCATGCAAATTTGCAGACGGAAAAGGAACGAGTCGGACACAATTATGTACACACAGCTGTACATAGCTACAGAAAAAAAGTACATATTATGTATACTTCTGGGGACAGTTCTGTATTTTAACTGCATGTCCCTGACATTTTATTAACAGCGCTTTTGATTTGCTGGGTACAGTGAATGTTTGGTGTCCCATTTCGACAGCGTTCTCGACGAAAACCAGAGAACCTATAAGCGCTATAAGTGCTATAAATACACGATTAAGAGAACTAAATAAAATGATATTTTTAATTTAGTACAATGAGACTTTGTGTAAGTCAATTCTGACATATTATAATAATCGTAATAGCTGGTGCGCGTCTATATCAGGGTTGCCAACAAACAAATGTTTTGCATTTCATTTCATGTCCAGTGTTCTGTATTTGCATATTAGATTTATTTTTTATTTTTCTTTTATTTTATTAAACTTGCAATTTCATATTTTTCAGAAAGTGCAAACAACCACTAAGCTTTCTAAACCTTAGTGCCCGCTAAACGCAGCTAACTTTAACTAATTACTCACAATTTCCAACAGTCACAAAAAAATCATCATCATCATATTGGGCTCTACAACCGGGGTCCGGTCCTGGCGCCCCGCGAAAAGTCTCTCCACCGGTCCCGATTTTGAGCCGATGTCATCCAGTTTTGCATCCCTAAACTCTGGGCGTCCTGGTCTTACGCCATCCTCGATCTCGCTGTCGTGTTCCATAAATCTTACCGCAAATGACTTTCCAAACAGGATCCTCTTCGCTCATGCGAGCTAGGTGTCCTGCCCATTGGAGCCTACCGAGCTTAATTCTCTTAACGATGTCGACTTCGTGGTAACGCTCGTAGATCTTCTCATTATAGAGTCTCCGAAATCGTCCTTCCTTACATACGGGGCAAACAATTCTATGTACTTCCTGCATACTGGCTTCCTATCTATTTCAGCATTCATATCTCTCAGAATGATTTTTACGTCATACTGAGGACAGGCATGGACTCGCCATTCGACTGATTCATAGAATTCTTATTTTCCATCTCGTAGATCTTCTCATTATAGAGTCTCCGGAATCGTCCTTCCTCACATACAATTCACTCACAATTATATGTACTGCCTAAATACTGGCTCCCTACCTATTTTAGCATTCATATCCCTCAGAATGATTTTTACATCATACTAAGAAGGCAGGCATGGACTCGACATTTGACTGATTCAAAGAATTCTTCTTTTTCATCATCTGGGGAATCCGCTGTATTTGCTTGAACGTCTATGAGGCTTATGTTTTTATGTTTGTCCCGCACGCGAAGTGTGCAGTCGTTCATTTATTGCTTTACAGCCGATTACGGTGGGTTTTATTCTTTTGCTGACTAGAAACCCCACCCCGAGGACATGATGTCTTTCTATATATTACAGCTGTAATATATGCCATATTCTGATTTTTTTAAGACATCATTCTCCGTCCACCGCATCTCCTGAATTGCTGTTATGTCATTATATTTGGACGACATGGTATCGGCTAGCTGCTGTGCAGCTCGAGCTCTATACAGTGTAACGTAATTACATGAGAAAATTCTTAAATTCGTTTAGCCGTTTTCGTTGCCGTGGTCGTCGTTGTTCATCTCACACAAAAATTGCCTGGTTGATGTGCTTTTCATGCTGGAATGGTCATTGGCGCATACTTATTTTTCAATGACGCTAGAACGGCGCAAAGACAGTCTTTCCATTGGAGGCTTCTTTCACAAAATTTGAAATACTTTGAACATTCTCTGAAAAAATTTAAAAATATTCATAAATGACGAAATTACAGTCTTTTGATTTAGAACACTTGTTTACCGGTCACTGTATAAATTCTGAAAATGTAAAGTCGCATTCCTTTTTTGCCATTTCATCTAATTCGATTTCCTAGAGAGAAGTGAATGAAAAAGATGAAATCTCCTGCTTGCTTACCTGAGTCTTGTGTGTCGTCAGCATCCGCACACTACACTCACAATGATTGCAGTCACTTAATCAATTCATTCCACTTAAACTCAAACCAAAACATTGATATGTGTGTGGTTACAATTTATAATCGATGGTGAACACGAGAACGGCAAGTGACAGCTGACAAGTCGTCTTCGTCGTCGTCAACTGGTATTTCCTTGGTGATTGTGAAGCAATAATAATAATTTCGCGACATATACACCGAAACAACCAACAACAACAACAACAATACCAAACCATCATCGAGCATCGACTGTCAGAAGAGGAAAAGCTCTCTCTTGTAATATCGATTTTCCAGTTCCAGTTTACATCATCAAGCTCTTTTAGAGGATGATGTGTGGCGGCGATGGGCGACCAATACCAACTACTGAAATACACTACGGTTCACTAGATTAGAGATACATCATTTTGTGAGATAAAATATATCAGAATAGAAAAAACACATGATGGTGAAAGTTACAGTAGTTTCTGGTTAGTACAAAATGAACTTTTAAAAAATATTCAGAACAAGATAACGGTACAATAGAGACCTTTTTGCCAAATGAGTTAGAATGGCATGCATTTAAATCAGTTCATAAGATTAAAAGCACCTTAGGTTAGGTTGTGGTGGCAGTCGGCACTAAGACCAATAGATGGTTCAATGTGATGTCAATGTGAGGATTTCTCGCCCTACTCGTTGAACCAGTTGAAGCTTTGAATGAAGCGTAGAATGATGTCAGTACTTGAAAAATTGTTAAGGTCATTGAAAAAGAAGGCTCCCAAGCGAACCTTACGCTTTAGGGAAATAGCTGTGCATGTGCAGAGAAGGTGAAGAATGGTCTCTTCCTCTTCCTCGTCCATGCAGCTTCTGCAGACGTCATTGGAAAATACACCAAGTATTGCTGAACGCTTGCCTATAAAACAGTGGCCAGTAATTACACCCACCTATCGTAGCGCTAGCGCTTATGTGCATTCTGTTTAGAGAGATCAAACTTTGGCCAGATCTGTTTTGTCGCTATACAAAATATACTATTAGACCATCTAAGGTTGGTTTTGCCAGTAGTATCCTTCTTTAATATGAGTTTGCATAGAGCAAGCGGTATCGACTAAGGAACCATTTTCAGGTAGAAGGTACGTAGTACCATTTAAAAGCACCTTACAAATGAATGAAAATAATTCTGTATTTTGTTTTTTTATAAATATGGATTTTATTTTATTTTAAATTCATACTTCACACATAATTTTTCTTCAAGATAACCTCAAAAATGCAATCTTTAATGGAGTTGTACAATAAAGCCAAGTAAACGAAAGAAATCTCATTCCAGACAAGTTTAACGGCATCGATCAGCGCTTGCTTGCCATCGTATTGTTTTCCACCTTCCTACATTTTGCGTATGAGCCAGGCCCAGACATTTTCTATAATTTTAAGGTCTGGCGAATATGGCGGCCACAGTAAAAGTTCAACATTTTCACTGTAAACAAATGATTTAACAATGCGAGCGGGCGGAGTGTGTATAGAAGCGTTGTCGTTTCCTGTCATTTTTGAACTTTGTACCACTAAGTCGATTGTGGTATGCTATGATCGCGGTTTAAAAATAGATTCCTTTTAATTAGAGAGTGGAAGTAAATGTTATTGCTATCCATCCATCGATCCATCCATCTAAATTAAACTTTTTTTCGTCATTTACTACTTTTATCCAGTTATTCGAATTTGCTTCTTGTTGCACATCCCAGGTCATGTTGTGTTTCGCGAATTTTAAGCGTTGAATCTTTCGCGAAGCATTAACTAGTGGTTTTCTCTTCAGCTTTGGTCGCTTGAGGTGTCTGGAACTGCGAATCACATGACGAACAGTAGTTTTACTTGCAGTCACACTACCTAGCTGTGTCTCTGGCTGTCGAAACAGCTAAACTGGAGGCTAATCTGACAAGTTTTCGTTTTTCCGTTGCTGTAAGGGACGTTGAAATTACCCATTGTGAGTTTTCCCGTAAATTTTCGGATCCTTTAAAAAATTGCCAAAAGCATGATCACTCCGATTGATCTTGCAAGCGGTTGACAAACCTTCCGAATGGTAAACATCTATTTATGCCTTCTCTGACAATGTAACACAATTTTTTTGCCTATTCTTTTAAAAACCCATACATTTCTTTATGTAAATTCTCTAATCAGATGTGTGCAAAGTTTAAAGAAAATCGGTTTAATTAAAAAATTAAAAATAAATTGGCGCCCCTCTGCCTTGGGCCTCGAGCACTTCCAAAATTTTATAAAAGGTGTTGTTATCGGGGATACACATATGTGCAAAGTTTGAATAAATTAGGGTTTTAGGAAGTGGGTTAAAAATTGATCACAAGTTTGGCCAGCCAACCAGAATTAAATAAAATAAGTTTTTTTTTAAAAGCTTATTACTTTTCAAAATTGCCTGCTTCTAATTTAGTGAGCCGCAGTGTAAATCATTGTTGTATAAATTGTGTAGTAAACCCTCGCATTCGCGTTCGTCCTCAAAGTGAAATTAGGACATAAATCTAATCTGACTCGGACTAACTGCCTGACCACGGCCACGGCTCTATTCTGGAAAACATTCTTTCCATACAGGCGAACACACATGCACATTCACAGAAATGTATATTGCACATTGAGTATTTATTTGCCCAGTGACACCGGTGAAAAGCTTTTTCGCGATATTTCCCCCCTTTTTAAAGCTCACTACATATAGGTATGTGTGCTTTTGGTGGGGATACTTTCATGTTCATGAAGCCATCATGAGTATATTAAATTGAAGATTTATATCTTTGCTTGGGTGGGCATCGTTCCTAATTCGCTTGGTAATTATGAGTTATTTGTACGAATATGATATGAATATGTGGGGCTAGGTGGGAGTATGTGATGTGCTTAGTAGCTCCATTCGTGTACATGATACGAACACTCGCAAGGTCATCGTTTTCACTATGAATGTATAGAAAATAACATGGAATTAATTATTTCCTTAATCTGTAGGATGATGTCAATGCCAGTATGACAGGTGGTGGTCCGCAGTAAAATTTGTGTTACATATATGGAGTAGCAGAATAAGGGCTGTCGGGACTTCTCAAGAACTGTGTACGTCGTGTACTTTCGTTTGACCCGCAAGTATTCCTAAAGAGGTTAAGCGGTGGGTTATATTTGTGGCAATTTCATTACATTTGCTTCGCTGTGGAATTGTTACCTTTTCGAACAATGACCGATCCACTGCCACCTTTGCCCTTGAACGAGTGACTTGGCAGGAATTAAGAGATACCTAGTTCTAACGGAAAGAATAAAGCTTAACATATAGGACCGCCATGATTTATTATTATTTTTTTAGAAAAGTCCCTTTTCCTTATGGAAAATACGTCTCCTTAAGCAGATAATGATTCGTTATCTTCCGAGCAGAAACTACATTCTGTGTCTGAGCCTAGATTCATTTTGTTAAGGTGATAACGCAAGCCACAGTGACCTGTAAGAAAGATCGACATCACCAGCTTTCGAATGCTTTCCTTGTCTATATTAAGGATTTCCATGTAGGAATACGACATTAACCATTTGGATTGTGTCAGCCCTGAGGCATTTTTCCAGTGGACCCAACGAAGTTTGTAGGGCAGCTAGGTAGGTAGGGTTTAGGTCCTATGAGCGCAGATTCTGAGCCAACCCTAGATAGTTCATCGCCAGATTTTTTGCCTGCAATTCCTTGATGACCAGGACTCTATATATACCTCAAATATTCTTCCTGAAACAGTACTCCCTGACCATAAAGTCGGGGATTGTGAGGAACATGTCTAGTTTCGGGAATTGATTCAAGAATTATCAAGTGTCCACTTGATCACCTGGTTTGTACTTGTATTCTAGATTTGAAGGCCTTACGACAGCTTCTAATGCTTTCGTAGACCATCATTGTATACATCCAGTGTATGTATCATTTTTGGATTTAGACCCCAAGTACTGCCGTAAATGCGTATACTGGCCCACATAGCAAATGTGGCGCGTTCGATGGCGGACTTGCTATGAGAATTCCAGGTTAGACGTTTGTCAAGGATGACTCCAACATATTTAAATTTACTGGAATAAAGTAAAGCGGCATCTTTAATGATGACAGTTTCTAAATTCACCAGTCTTCTTTTTGTAAAAGGCACGGTTTTGCAGGGATTGATGGATAGTCCATCTCATGCTGCACTAAAGCGTGTAGGAAAGCATCTTGTATGACACTAGAGATGGTCGTGCTGTGTTTCATCATCATCATCATATTTGGCTTTACAACCGGTGTCCGGTCCTGGCCTCCCCCAAAAAATCTCTCCATCGGTCCCGATTTCGAGCCGATGTCATCCAGTTGTGCATCCCTAAACTCTCGCCATCCTTCCAGCGTAGGATTAGCCGGCCTCGCTGTCGTGTTCCATAGATCCTACCGCAAAGGACTTTCCGAGCAGGAGCAACAATTCTCCGTAAGATTTTTATTTCGAACGCGGCTAAGAGGTTAGAATGTTTTTTGCTAAGCACCCAAGTCTCGCATCCATATGTAAGTACTGGTATGACCATTGTTTTATATATCAGCAGCTTGGATGTTATGGTTAAGTTTCTGGATTAGAATAGTCTTGAAGACTAAACTACGGTTTGTTGACTTTAAGCACTCGGACCAACATTAGACCGAAACTGTGTTTGTGCTTGGTGTTTATAAAAGTGACGACCATTGCTGAATATTATGCCCTTTGCGGTGATAATCTTCATCCAAACGAGGTGAGTATGAAAGCGTGCATCCAATTTCATTTTTCCCAACTGCAAAGCATACCAAAGCTCAATTAAAACTAATATTGGAAAAAGCATGCCTCCTTGCCTGACTCCTTTCTCAATATTTCGCTCTTCTGACAATACGGAGTGTAAGTCACTCAGAACTCACACTCACACTCAGTAAACAAGAGAAGTTGACTTTTGACATTTTCTTGTGGAATTATAAAAATGTTAATTTCCTTTTGTCAGCCGTCGCGAGCAAATTAATTGCATCGATAATTATTAATGCAAATTTTTAATGAAGAACAACATTTTCTGTAACCCAAATTCAAAGAAATTAATAAATTATTCATACAGTTCACTCAAACATGAGTTATTATTAATTTTATTTTTTTTGTATTGTTTGCTTACCATCAGAGCCGAAAACCCCATAAATAAACTATTATTTTTGATTGAGCGTTCATTTGAAAACTGATGGCAACAAGTTCTGATGTCGCGTGGTGTTGTGGTGTGAGTGCATACGCTCAACACACTAACTCATGAAGTCATTGAAGTGAAATCAATTAGAACTATGAATAGTTACCTATCTGCAACAGCAACAGCATCAGCATCTATTTGCATTTGTTGCATCATCATCTGCGCGAACGAAACGAACGACCTTGAGCTTTAAAATCTCTTATCTTGTTTATACCTCGTATATGTATATGAGTATATGTATGAGTACATTGCATTTTTTTAGCGGACATAGTTTCCTTTTTCTTGACATATAGAGGAACATTCATTATCATTAGCGTGTTTCTGTTTCTGTTTACGACTGAGACAATTCTTTGTTTTGCTGCGTGTGTGCTTTTCTCGATAACTTAAAGCCGACCACCCAACAACTGTGCAAAACAAAGAACCACAAAAGTTTACGCTGCAGAAACACTTTGGCAATCAATGGATAGAATCTTCTATCGGCTTCTACTACCCTGCCGACTTTGTAACACTATCGGTTTGTGTCCATGCTGTGATACTGATTTCTTCCATTTTCACAATTTTTCATATCTTCTGTCTACCAGTCATATTTCCTGTCTACCAGTAATAATGGCAACCTACACTCAACTGCACTTGCTCTCGTTTATTTGATGTTACATTTTGAAATCTTTATATTGCGTTTCGTTTATTTTATACAAGGAAGACCTTGTTAAAGAAATACAGCAGTGAAACTTCTTTGGGCGCGTTGGGGTGTACAATTTCAAGTTTGCAACGTTTTATGACGTCATAATGCGAAACGATTTTGAACATGAAGAACGCAAAAAGGTACTTGGCCAGAGAGAGAGAAAAAGAGAGAACTATGCTATATTCGTTGTTGGGCTGACCACAGGCATCGATCAACCGTGCGTTTTTGTGATTTATTGAAGTCTTGTTAACCACCTTCCACACGACCTATAGAGCTGACATTTTTTTAACAGCTCAGTGTTAAGGGCCATTTCTGAGATCTTGCGTATGTCGCGTGTGGCACGTGTGATGCGTATGAAATTGGTTAATCTTTGGAGTAGAACCCACCTCAAAACCAGATAATTTGGCGGCTATTACCAAATTATACAATTTAAAAATAAAAGGACTGTGTGGACTGTGGAGTATGACGTGTGTCGATGTATACATTAAAGTTTGTACCCGAAAAACGAAGTTTTTTTTAAATTCTCTATATCAACTTCGCGTGCCCGTTTGTTTGTTTGTTTGTGGGTTTGTCGTGGAATTTTTAATTTTATTTTTAACCCACTTCCCAAAGTCCTATTTTATTGAAATTTTTGCACACATGCATATCTCCGATGACAACACTACCTATTAAAATTTGGGCCCCTTTGGGCTGGGGGGGGGGCTCCCATACAAATATTTTACAAAATTTTACTCGATTTTCTTCAAATTTTATACACATGTGTATCTCCGATAGACAGCACTTTTTGTAAAAAAAATTGGAGACACTTTTTGCAAAAATTTTGGAAAAAAAATTAACCCGATTTTCCTCAAATTTTATATACATGTGTATCTCCGATGATAGGTGCCCATACAAATTTTTTAAAAATTAGCTCAATTTTCTTCAAATTTTAAACACATATGTATCACATATGGACAAAACTTTTTTTGTTTGTTGGAGTGATCGGGCCCTGAGACCCGTGTGGTGTTCATGTAAATTTTTTAAAAACTAGCCCGGTTTTCTTCAAATTTTAACACATACCCATCTCCTATTAGAGAATTTACATGAAAAATTTTAATTTTTATTGGTAGTTTTTTTTCACTTGTTTTCAAATTGATATTCGTTGTTTCATTGTGCATGAGCTAGAATTCTCTTTTGAACTTCGATAGTTTAGTGGACGCACATTCACATTTGCCAGGAAAATATAAATTTCAACAGCTTCGTTGATATTTGATTTCGATCATAAAGGACGAAAAAAGGTTCTTGGCTAGTGAGAGAAAAAGAGGGTGAACTATGTGTGCTATATTCGTTGTTGGGATCGTGGGGCTCTTCTGGTATATATATTTTTATATATAAAACATTATTATGTTTGTATTCCATCGATCGATGGAACATTATCGCAAGACTCGATATATAACATAGCCGAATGGCTGGGTTCACTGCGCAACAAAATGTCACAACTGCAAAATTCAGAATGCTCTATAATATAAAATATAGAAATATGTATTAGACTTTTTTTTAAATATATAAAAAAGATCCTTAAAACACCTGGCAAAAGACCCCCAAAATACCTCTTAAAAGAACCCCAAAACACTCTGAATAGTCCCCCAAAAGACCCTCTAAAGACCCAAAATACTCTTAAAACCCCCAAATTATCGCAAAAGACCCTTAAAATACTACTAAAACAGAACCACGACACTCGAAAAATACTTCCCAAAACCCCAAAAATACCTTCGAGAACGAACACTCCCAAGATTCCACTAAAAGACCCCTAAATACCAGGAAAAGACCACTATAAAACTTTCAAAACACCCCAGAAGGACCCTCAAAAACGGTCCAAAAGACCCCCAAAATACTACCAAGATATTCTTCAAAAACCCCAAATACTTCCAAAAAGACCCCCAAAATACGACCAACAGACCCCCAAATAACCCAAAAAGACTACTAAAAACTCTTAAAAGACCCCAGAAAGGCCCCCCAAAAAACCTTGCAACAGACCCTCTAAAGACCCCCAAAGTACTACCAAAATATTTTTTTAAAAACCCCCAAATACCACCCAAAAGACACCCATATAACCCAAATAGACTTCTAAAAACTCTTAAAACACTCCAGAGGACCCCAATGTATCCAAAATATCCCTAAGAGACCCCCCAAATTACTACCAAAATAGCCTAAAAATACCCCAAAAATACCTTCCACAGTATAACCAAAAGGCCCTCAAATATCCCAAAAAGACTCTCAAAAGACCCCAAGAGTACAACCAAGATGTTGAAAAGCGTTGATCAGAACTACGTTGCAGACAGTGGAAAAACTAAATCATCATGTCGCACTTTCGTAACGCTCTCAATTTCACCGTCTACTAAACGCGCTAAAAGAAATATAATTTCAACAAAACTATAATATTTTTCTCAATTTAATCCTTAAAACATGTAAATACTTTAAGTATTTTACAATAGTTTTCTCTTTTATCTTTGTCCCTCTCTCTGACAACGTACCTCTTACTATGTACTTACAAATCGTTTACATTTGAAGTTTTAGCAAAGAAGTTTCACTTCTGACACGTGTACTCTGTACACACGCGATTTTTTTTATAGATTTGGTATGTCATCATGATATAACATAAGTGAACGTATTATTAAATTCTGCCAACCAACTCTCTCAATGAAAGTGTTAATTTTTGTAGTATATTACAGATATTTCAGAAAAATTATTAATTTATTATTTATTTATTATAATTAACTGCTATATTGTACTTATCGTACTTACATTTAAGCGCTTATTTCATAACTTTTCTGTACGTCGATTGTGATTGCATTCTCTAGACATCCTACGCACATATTAATAGAGAACTACACATTTATTAATAATCTACACACACATACATATAAAACAAGAAAATTGTATCTTTTTGGGGAAACGGTCGGTGCTGACAACAATATCAGTCGATTTATGTTTTTGTATTGTTCTGTCCCATAAGTATACATATAACGCTTTTATCTCAATATTAATAGGAGGAAATATCTTGTGTGGGATTTATTTTCACTCCCCACGCCCCCTATTAATGTTGGAAATGGTGGTGGTATAATCTCCAAAAGGCATGTGCCGATCTTCTGCATGCAACGAAATTCTGTTTTTTCTATTTACCAGATAGGCATCACTGTGCTCTAGATATATAAAAACTTCAATCATAATATCGTTTATGATGGAGATGATGTAAGATATAAATTTATAGAATCATTTTGTAATATAAATAATATCGCTGCCTTTCAGAAAGATATTGCTAAGTGTATAAAAAATTTGGGGCCAAGCTATAAAGTTGATAGTCAATTTATTTGCAACTCTTTTTTGAAATACTGATGCCAAAATTTAGTTTATGCTCTATTCCAGTGGTACTTAAGTAGGGGTCGCGATCATCAGTCTTGGGAAAATTGCGTTGAGGTTCACAGAGACTGAGCGGCTGCAATAACGGAAAATTTAAATGGACTTCTGTCCAAAACTTAAGATATTAAATTCACACATTGTGTGATTGCGTTACAGCTGTTCGGGTACAGGGGACGTAATAATATATGCCACTCAAACCTGCCAAATCTATATATATATATAAATGAAAAGCTGTTCGTTGGTAACCGTATCACTTGAGACCGGCTGAACTGATTTTTATTTTGTAATGTTCGCCATAGTCCGAATAAAGTTTATGCGTAAATTTTTTTTTTTAGAAAAGTTGCCGGGAAATTTTGAATATTCGGAAAAAACTGAAAGTGCGTCTTTTATAGGATTTTTGTATGAATTCGGGACCATAACTCACGATTCGAATGATGGATTTGCGTAATTATTTTTTTTTTGTTTTGTTTGTTATGGTCCTGGAAAAGAAAGATAATGGAAAAAACAAAGTCAAAAAAATCGGACAAACAGCAAAAATCATAATTTTTTACGCACATAGCTGACAATGGGAACGGCATTTTTGGTGATTTTTTTTTTGTTACGCTACCGGAGATATTTTTCGGAAAAGAAAACTCGGGGGAAAATTACAAAAGAAAGTGGGGAAAATTTGGAAAACGATATATTGGATATTTTTTGAGGAAAAAACAACTCAATTGAATGTTTTCGGTAAAATGAAAAAACCCATTCCAGCCTAATTAAAGTAGAAATAAATTTGTTTTTACTTTTTTATTGATTCTTGATCTGGACAACAATGGGTTTAAGTTGGCACTATGTGTTCAAATGTCATTGGACAGCTGATCCACGGTGCACGGTCTTTTTTTTCCGATCTGTCAACGCATCAAATTGATTTCGACCGACATGGCATTAGACTTTAAACAGTTTCAATTGCGGTTTACATTCGTAATTACAATAAACAAATCACTGAGTGTTTGCGGCATTAACCTTGAAAATCCGTGCTTCTCGCATGGTCAATTGTATGTCGCCTGTTTCAGTGTCGGAAAACCATCAGCATTGTTTGTTTACGCGCCAGACAACAAAGCAAATAACAAGCAGTGCGCGTACCTTTTACGCGCGGTTGAAGTGAAACTTCTTTGATGTTGTGGGCAAAAATGCCCCAAAAAGACCCCAAAACTTCCAAAAGAATCATTAAAAGACTTCCGAAAGACCCTCAAAATACTCACAAAATACCCCCCAAAAGACCCCCCAAAAGACCCCCAGAAGATATCAAAACACACCAAAAAGACTCCAAAAAGACCACCAAAAGACCCCCAAAAGGCCACCAACAAGACAATCAAAAGAATCATAAAAGACCCCCAAAAAAAATAAAAGGCCAGCAAAAGAATCTTAAAAGAATTTTGAAATCTTTACCAGTAGCTCACTTAGGGTCGCAAAGTACGAAGACATTGCCCATAAAGAGTATAGGTACTCTAAGTACCCGCGGCCCTTATTAATATCCCATGGTAAAGCCCAGCACCCCAACCATATATATCTAGGTTAAGATGCAATTGGTACCCCCACGGGGAGGCGTTCATTACTGTGAGATAATAAACAATTTCTTCAGACCTAAAATTACTGAAATGGATCTCAATAGGACGGCACAACCTGCCACACAACGAACGAAACAATGGAATTGTTGAAGACGAAATTTGAAGGGAAAGTTATCTCGCGCAACGGTGAGGTGATCTTGGCCTCATACGATTTGACGCCGTTTTAGATTTCTTTCTTTGGGGTTTTTTTAAAACCAAAGGTGTATGCCAATAACCAAGGAACAATTCCTGAAAAGTATTTTTCACGGTCCCACCTCTCGCGAAACTGACAAACTTATCCGGGAGTAATAACTTTTCACGGAAAGCTTCTCAATTCGCTGTTCGGATACGGCATTAAATAACATTTGCGAGAGGTGTGACTGTGAAAACTACCACCCCGCGGTGGAAAGAGGACGGCAGGGGTGTTGATTTACCAATTCTGCGTATCTCTTCCCTTATTGTACGGTAACTTATACCGCAGCTACATTAGTCCTAATATCGAGCGAGTCCTGTTTGAGTTGTAATTCCCTAACATTTCGAGTGCTTGTCGTAAGTCTGGAAGATTTTCCCATCTTACGGAAGCGGTTGTGGATGTTTGTCAGATATTCGCGAGAGGTGGGACCGTGAAAACTACCACTCGGTGGTGAAAAGAGGTAGGCAAGGATGTTGCCCTACCTATTATGCGTATTTCTTCCTTTATTGTACGGTAACTTATACCGCAGATAATAATAATATTTGGCGCGACATACCATTTCGGTCCAAGGCCTAACTTCTCGCGACCATTTGTGCTGCACATGTTAATTTTTGGACACAAATGGAAGGGACCTACAATTTAAGGCCGGATCCGAACGGCGAATTGAGAAGCTTTCCGTGACAATGTATTAATTACTCTCGGAACGTTTGTCACCCATTCGCGAGAGGTGGGACACCGTGAAAAATACTTTTGGTCTTGCTGGGATTCGACCCTGAACCTCCTGCGCAGCAGCCATGTGCACTACCACTGAGCCACGGCGCCCACCGCAGATACATTAGTCCTAATATCGACTGAGACCTGTTTGAGTTTGCTTGTCGTTTCTTCTTCGTTTGTCAGACATTCGCGAGAGGTGGGACCGTAAAAACTACCACCCCGCGGTGGAAAGAGGTGGGCAGGTGCGTATTTCTTCCTTTATTGTACGGTAACTTATACCGCAGATACATATTTTCACATATTAACGTTCACATATTTACGCTGGTGATAGCTTATTAATTCACATTTAACACTTGTATTCACATATAGCACTGCTCTATCTACTTGTCAAGTAGTCTGGTATAATTCCCAACTAGCTCACTACGAAGAAATATCGGGCTTTTTTTTTTTTTTTTTTTTTACTAAATCAACAATTTCGAAAAGGGTCTATTCTTTAAAAATTACATAAAGAACCATCTAGTAAATACTCTACTGTTCTAACATTCTAACATTGTTCTAACATTCCGGTATAATTTATTAATATTAGATTTATTTATGTAAAAGTATTTTTTTTTCTATCTACATGTCCCAACTAGCTCACTCACTTTACTAAATCAACAGTTTCGAGAAGGTTCTATTCTTTAAAAATTACATAAAGAACCAGCTAGTAAATACTAGAACATTCTGGTATAATTTATTTATATTAGATTTATTTATGTAAAAGTGTTTTTTTTTCCAGATATCGTACATTTTCCAAAAAAAAAAAAAAAAAAAAACTGTCCTTAAATAAGTGGTACGGAGTGTATAATTTTTGTGTCTTCCATCTTTTAAGATAAACAAAATAATCCGATTGCTCAAAGATTTCAATTGGCATAGCGCTCTGCTTTGAGTGCACGAACATTAACTGACATTTACATTTAAATTGTTTATTAATTTGTTGTGTTATTTGTTACTGATTTGTTTAACCTTTACATTTTTTTTAAATTACCGTTTATGCCACTTTAATGTCTCTTTAATTAATGTGACTCTCTGTGTGAGTTGATTTTCAATTGAAGTCGTCTGTCCGATGACAGCGCAAACAAAACGAATTTTTCGATTTCGAATAGAGACAGACTGCTCCTTTGACTAAAACACTAAAGTGCCCAACTATAACGTACTTAGGTGACCTTTAGCTTATGTCAATGCCGAACAAAAAGCTCGGCTTATCTCATTTGTTCTTTAAGTTCCTCATAATAATGCGGTATTTGTAAATCTATCTTCATCTCCTGGCAGTGATAACGTCAAACAATTGTTATCTTTGTTCGTTCATCTTATACATGCAAAGATTAGAAAGAGAGTGAGAAAGAGTGAGAGAGAGAGGGGGTAAAAAATAAACAATTATGTCAGATTATTAATCAAACAAAAAACCCCCTAGCCTGGTGATGTTGCAAGTGCGATCGCAGATGTCTTACAACACGTGTACGACGTACGTAAACCACTGATTGGTGATAAAATCTGACTGACTGTTCTAGCTGGTTATTATAATTATTGTTGTTCTACAACTCGTCTTGTCAGATTAATCTGACACAAGGTCAGCCGGTTATTAGTGGATCTGAGAAATTGTCTCCTTTGTGTAAAAGAAGACTTATATGTTGTACGTGTACCACCTATGAGCTGCGTAAATTGATTAACAAAAGAAAACAAATCTCTAAATTTCATTGCAGTTCAAATCGCAAAGTGGCATCATGTGATGCATGAGATGATAGCAGGCTGCTGCAGCCGCCTCTGTTATCATCTGACAAGCAGCAAATTCCAAATTGGCTTCGAACAAACAAGCAAAACGTCTCTGACTATATCTCACTCTAAACAAACTCTTAACATTATTCCCTTGAGCTATTATTAATTTATCTAATGCTGGAAATTCCCCATCTGCATCTTTGCCATTAATTCTTAGCCTATTGGGTTGCGTGGGTACAATATGGTGGCATCTCAGTTCAAAATTTATTACCATTGTTGATCCTATGACTATTTTCAAGACATAATTTTGCGTTACCCAAATCGGTTGCACAATATTATATCATAAATTAAATTTATTTTTAGAACACGTGAAATAGGCGGAAATTTACTTGGTTTTTAACTCAATATTTGCTTGTAAATGAAGAATAATATTTAGCAACAAACTGAACTGACTTGGGTGTTAATTTGTCAATGGCGTTTCAAAATTTATATATTAACTATTTGCAATAATAATTAATAGTTGACAGTGTTAACACGTACTAATTTTTGTTAGTATTTTTCCAATGTTTTCAAATGATCCATCTATGTAGTAAGTTGTAGTGGATAGTAGGGTTAATTCAATGCAATATCTCAACTGCAGGACCAATTTTAGAACGTCACGCGCTCCGTTTTATGTTCTAATTAATGTGCAGTCGAAGATTTTGTACAGATTTCGATTTAAGTTAAATCGTCTTGTGAAGCCATTGATCATTCTTCTGATCATCGCATGTATAGCCCAGCTTCTGATTGGACTTGTAGTGGATTTTTTTTCTTTAGACATCATATTGAAGTGATAATAATAATAATATTAATAATAATTATAATTATATTCGGCGCGACAGACCATTCCGGTCAAAGGCCTGGCTTCTCGCAACCATTTGTGTTGAGCATGTATATTTTTGCACACAAATGGAGGGACCTACAATTTAATGCCGGATCCGAACGGCGAATTGAGAAGCCTTCCGTGACAAGTTATTACTCTCGGAACGTTTGTCACCCATTCGCGAGAAGTAGGACACCGTGAAAAATACTTTTGGTGTTGGTGGGATTAGAACCACGAGCCCCTTGCTCAGAAGTCCATGCTCTTATCCATTGAGCCACGGCACCCACTATCTAAGGAAATCTTAAATAACTTCAAAAAGTGTTGCTCTGGCATATCTATCGTAGGCGACGATCGCTATGGAAATTATCGCCTGATTACTTATTGTTTTTTTGTTGTAAAAAAGTCATACTGTTGCGGAACAATAAATAAACAGGGCGCAAAACATCGAGTGTAGCTTCGGCTGTGTGGCACGTAGCGCCGTCCTGTTGAAACCAAATGTTGCCAATATCCTCCTCTTTAATTTTTGTGAACAAAAATTCGTTCAACATGGCCCGATAACGATCGCCATTGACTGTAACGGCCACTCCTTGCTCATTTTCGAAGAAAAATGGCCCAATTATGCCTCTGGACCAAAATCCGCACCAAACAGTGACTCGTTTTGGGTGTACCGGCTTTTCATTGTATGCGTGCGGGTTTTCTGTGCCCCAAATGCGACAATTTTGCTTGTTTACATACCCGCCAAGATTAAAATGAGCTTCATCCGAAAAGATGATTTTTTTTGGCAAAATCGGCATCTTCTGTAAGTCGATCGCAGGCCCACTCAGCGAAGCGAAAACGCATTGGATGGTCAGTTGGCTTCAACTCCTGAACCAATTGGACTTTGTATGGCGTCATACCAAGGTCTTTATGCAAAATTCGTCTCAATGATGTCTCCGAAATGTTCAATTGTTGAGAACGACGGTGAATTGATGTTGATGGCGCTTCACGCACACTTTCTGCCACAGCATTAATATTCTCGGGTGTACGCACTGTTTTTGGCTTTTCACGCTTTGGTTTATCGATGAGGATGCCAGTTTCTTTCACTTTTTTCACAAGATAACGAACATACGGAGCTGACGGTGCTTCTCTTCTTCCAAAATCCGTACGCAATTTTCGCACACATTCTGCAACATTACCATGATTTTCAAAGTAATGTCGCAATATTTCCCAGCGTTGTTCAAGCGTATACACAACCATATTCGTTCAGCGGAAGGATACAACTAATTATCTGTCAAATCAGACATGAGCTAAGTGTTACCATTCATTTCGTGAATTTCGCACTAGTTGAAAAAAAACTTTAGATGGCGGACCCTTTATTTTATTAAACCATAGGGTCAAACACACACGCTTTTAATGCTTAGCACAGCGCGGGAGAGGAACTGATGAGATGTATATGTACATGTGTCTTAAATTATTGCAGATCATAAAAATGTGGCAACACAGAGTCGGGCAATTAATTCTACTGAATTATTGTGCGGCAAAAGAAGGAACCACTGAATTGGTTAGTTCGACCGAAAATATGCCTAATGGTAAACCCGTGTGGCACGTGTATTACGGATGGGCTTAAGAATGGGCGGGATGCATCTGGATATTTTATTTGAACAGAGTGACAAGCAGGAAACAGTCCTACGATGTTCAAGCCATTTTATGGTTTTGCGCGTTATTTACGTCACCCACCAATAATGTGGTCTTAGGGGCAACTGCCCGTTGTATTCAAGTTTAGGGCGAAAATATACCTTGAAAATAGTAGGCAGATCTAAGGGAGTGAAGTGCATTTTGCACCGTTTTAGGAAACCTAAACATTTCGCAGCATTCTTAGCGATGGTAAATATGTGGTCATTCCGACGAAGCTTGTTGTTGACGCACATACCGAGCATTGCCAATTTTTCAGTTTCTTTGATGAAAGATCCATTCATGGATAAAGTTTGGGGTTTTTATTTACGCTTAGATCATAATATTTGTGAATAAAACGATAAATCTATCTATTAACTTTCTATAAACATCTAATAAACATCCTTTAATCTAGCTACAAACACCCTATAAACTTCCTATAAACATCCTATAAACTTGCAATAATATATTTTGGCCGTGGCTCAGTGGATAGGAGCATGGACTGCTGAGCAGGGGGTTCATGGTTCGAATCCCAGTAACACCAAAGTATTTTTCACGGTGTCCCACCTCTCGCGAAAGTTTTACAAACGTCCGAGAGTAATAACTTGTCATGGAAAGCTTCTCAATTTGCCGTTCGTATCCGGCATTAAATTGTAGGTCCCTCCATTTGTGTGCAAAAATATGCATGCTCAACACAAATGGTTGCAAGAAGTCAGGCCTTGGACCACATGGTCTGTCGCGCCGATATTATTATAAAATTATAAACATGCTATTATATTCCTATAATCCCAGAAACATCCTATAATATTCCTATAATCCCAGAAACATCCTATAATATTCCTGTAATCCAATAAACAGCCTATATTATATCTATAATCCCATAAACATCCTATAATATTCCTGGAATCCAATAAAATGCCTATAATATTCCTATAATCGCATAAACAGTGCAGTTGCAGTGTGGGCAGAACAAAATAACCACACTATTGCGAGCCCGAAGAGTGAAGCTAATAGAGGACATAAAAAATTTTCAGCGAACGAGTGTACATTTGTACGTTTATTTGTCGTGTCGTATATCTCGGCTTCCACCAGTCAAAATTTGATGGGACTTGTTTTAAAATAATTGGCTAGCGCTTAGGTTGCGATGGGCGATGGCGTAATTTTTTCATTCATAGGGGTAACCACCCCTGAGAAAACTAAAAAAAATTCTCAATCCATGCATCGCTATTGATTTTTTTAAGCCTAAACGTTTGCAAAGTAAAATGTGGTTTTTTCAGACTATTTCAGAAATTGGCTTTAACTGAATGACCTATCGCTTATGATTAAAAGACTTAAATTTAACGTTGTATACTATTAGGCTCCTAATATAAATAAGTCTTTAGAATATTACAACTAAATATACATAGACGGGTGTGTGTAGTCAGTCGCATAGCAAAATACATTAGCTCGTGGTCTAAAGTAGTGGTACGTTTTTGGTAGGAATTTCGGCTTCTACTTGTTAGAATTTAATGGGACTAGTTTTAAAACAATTGTGACGCGTCTGGCGCGTGTAAAAAAATAAAAAAAGTTTTTTTAAAAAAAGTATTTAATTATTTAAAAAATTTTTTTTTTTAAAATTTAAAAAAGTTTTTTGAAGAAATAAAAAATTTTCCAAAAAAATAAGAAAAACATTTTTTTCTCAGAAAAAAAAATCCCCAAAAAAGTTCTTACTAATTCTATGAATTAAATGGTTACTATTGGGCTTTTAAGATAATTCACTGTTTAGACTGAATTACAACTACATATCCATTTGGTGAGCTGGAGGAGGATCGCTTTACTAGCTTAAATTACAGAGTTTATTGCGTAAGCCTTTTGTGTTTTAATTGTCTGCAGGATTTTTGCAACTGGGTCGTGTTTTCAAAAATTGAGTGCGCACTGTATTCTAATTTTACTACTAAAAGTTTTGGTTGCATCCCGTTTTAGTTGAGTTTTAATTATTAAATTATTTAAAATAATTTCTCTAACGATTTTAAAGCATTTTCCTTTCTTATACAAATCAACGTAGTGGTTGTTGTTTTTGTTTAATGTTTGCTTTAATTTGTTTTACTTTACGTAATATGATATCGGGAACTGGAAGAGTTATCTCCCTCTTTCTGGTTACATTCTATTGAACAACGAACTCATATGTACAGAAACATCCCAAGAGATTGTTTAATTTATGACTTGGAATGACGCCTGGGAAATAATTTAAATATTTATCACTAACTAACAAAATTACCACACAGCATACTCTACACTCGGTATTATAGCAATATACTCGTACTCTAAAAAACGCTTATGGACTCAATGGCTATCGTTGTTCGCTGTTGTTTTGTTTTTTGTATTTTCTTTGTCGTGTCCACCTTCTTGTTAGCTACACACATTCACAATTAAATGCAAATAATCAATTTAGCTTGCACCTAATATTTACCACGGCACCACAATGCCGATCTCACATTATCCCACTTGTTGTTTGCTATTGAACGAACCACTCTTAAACTTTTTCTCTCTCTCTTCGAATTGTTTCGTCAAATATGCATTAAACAAAAGACAAGACGACAAGACAGCAACTGAACTTGATGAGAGTTTTAATGAGCTTATGAACGAACTACCACTACACAATACCATCGATGGTCATAAAAGCTTCTATCAAAGCACCACAAAGAAAATTCTCTTGATGTTTTAATTAAATTAAAATTTTCAATGAATTTTATTGTCGGTTTTTCCAATACGAGTACAAATGCCAGTTTTAATGTAGATAGTAACACACTAATCAGTTCATTCAGTTGCTAATAATGCTAATTACTTGAGATTTGATGACATTTTATTCATTCTCTCTTGACTGATATGTTCTGTCTTCCACGACCACCATAAAATTTAATCCAAACATGCAATTTAAATTTAGAAATACATAAACAAAATAAGGTGATGGCAACTGTCGATTATGCGTTATTCGGGTACAATTAAGTTCTTGTTTGCAGAATATAAACGAAACGCTAAGTTAAGATTTTAAAGGAAAATATACTTAAAAATAAATAAGAACAAGTGCACTTAAGAGTAATTTGCAGATTAGTGGGAGCAGCATTTGTTGTTATTGAATCGAATAATATATTCTGGTCAGAAACCGAAAGAGAGAGAGAGAGAGAGAGATAAACGGAGTTACTAAATTTGATTTTGGTACCTTGGTATTTGCCAAAGTTGCATTTTTTCATGTGTGTTTGTGTTCAGTGCTGTCGTTTAAAAAATTTCCAAAGTAGCTTGTTTCAAATTCCAGGGCAGTAAGTAAAGGATGGGCGGCTTGGCTCAGTGGAAAAGTGAATTTTTGACAACTTTTTCGATAATTTCGGCGCCTATCTCGCGAATAACAGTCGCAATGTTATGTTTTAAAGCTGGAATTGTCTCTGGATTATCTGCATAACATCTATCCTTAACGTCACCCCATAGAAAAAAGTCTATCGGCGTCAAATCGTAGCTCCGCTGATCATTCGATTGCCAAATTTGGCGCTTAAGAGATTGATAGTCAGTCAGTTACATAGCCCCCGAGATGGAAATGCACTTCGTCTGTAAAGACCTAATTCGACATCAATATCAAGCTGGGGTCTATCGCACACGTCGAGAACTGATATCGAAGCGAATGGTCATTTGCTTTCAACTCCTGAGCGATCTGGACCTTGTTAGCGAATAATTCGAGGTCTTTGTGCAGTACTCTGCTCAGACTGGTGTGACTAATGACCAGTGCTGCGATTGGCGTCGAGTTGAGGTCGATGGATTCTGTCCCACACTATCGACCACAGCCGCAATATTCTCGGGTGTGCGACCTATACGAGCTTAAGGACCACTTATGTTATCAAATAGCAAGCCTATCTAGCAAACTTTCTTCACCATTTTCACCACAGCGGTTTCGCTTGGCACGCTTTAGTCTACACATTAAAGTTCAGTTACAGTTTCTGTTTATAAGACATAATCAAATATTTATAAAACAATTCTATAACTTTTACTAGAAAGCATAATAAAAATAAATTAACTAATGAATAAAAATGCTGAAGATATCTCAGAGGAGTACAATATGAATTAGCAAGGTCCAGAAGTACAGAATATTCGAAAGTAGTACAATACACCGATCGTTCTTATTTCCTTGTGAAAGATGCGTCTCTTCAACAAAAGTAATGCTGGACATTCACAGAGAATGTACCCGGGTGACTTCATTCTCCGAGCAGAACATACATTCTGTCTATGAGCACATATATGACCTGTTAAAAAGCCCTACAACAGCTTCTAATGCAGTCGTAGGGCAGATTCGCATGACACCCTTCATACCTGCAGAGGAAATTCTCTGTACCTTCAGAAGCTTAATAACCGTTGTACTTTTAAAAACTTTGGGTCACCATATGATGGCCGCGTACGTTATAATTGGTCTCACCATCATGTTATACATCCAATGTATTATTTTAGGATTAAGACCCCAAGTTCTGCCGTAGAGGCGTCTACAGGCCCGGAAGGCCGGGCCCTAGTGGCACATTCGATGGCGGACTTGATATGAGAATTCCAGCTTAGCCGTTTATCAAGGATGACACCGAGATATTTAACCTCACTGGAATAATCTAACGTAGTGCCTTTGATGATGATAAGTCCCAAATCTTTTCGTAAAAGGCACTAGAACGGTTTTGCAAGGGGTAATGGAAAGTCCTTCTCTACTGCACCATTCTAAGACGTGAAGTAACGCACCTTGCATGACATTTGTAATGCTCGTGCTATGCTTACCGCTAATTATGATCGCCAAATCATCAACATAACCAATGGCGATGTAGCCTGATCTTTGTTGATCGGCTAGAAGGTTGTCTATGACGAGTAACCACAGAAGGGGAGAAAGGACACGTCATTGCTGCAGTCACCAAAACAGACACTCCACATGTGGAGGAAGTCATAACTCCATTTTCAAGCATGGCCCTTATCCAATGATTGGTCGAGTCTTCGATACCTCTGCTACTGATTGCTCTTACTATGGAGTTGTAGCCAGTGTTATCGAAAGCACCCTCAATGCCAACTAAAGCATACAGAACTATTTCTTTGGAACGAAAAGTCCCATCTATCTTTTTAACTAGATAGAAGACTTTTACATTTTCTGTTAGCATACTGCCTTGAATGTAGAGGGCTAGACGTATCTAGCCAGGCTCTGATATAAACATCAATAACTCTTTCAATAATTTAGAGAACAAATAATGTTAGACTTATAGGTCTGTATGATTTAGGCAGCTCCCAACAATACTACCGAGTCAAGAAATATGCAACGTTCTACAACCCAACACAGAGCTTATTCAATGAAAGCTTAACTCAGTAACAAACAACAAATTTATATTTCTCTAATTGGAAATACACATGTGTGCAAAGTTTGAATAAAATCGGATTGATTTAAAAAAAGAATGGAGTTGTGGGCGGGCACAACACGCACGGGGCCGGAATCGTCAGTAACTGTATATTGAATAATGTTTTTTTTATTTTTTTTTTTATTTTTTTTTTTTTTTATTTTTTTTTTTATTTTTTTTTTTTTTTATTTTTATTTTTATTAAAATTTCTTTTGCACTTAATAGATTTCCCAAAGTGCTATACTTTTTAAGTTATTTGAAAAAACTCGAAAAACTGTCCATGTAATCTGTGTCATTTCCGGTTGTCAGATTTCCGTCAAAATCAGCTGTCCCCTCGCAATTTACGTAAAAATCTTAAATATCAATTTTCGTCCCAATCACTTCAGCCGTCTAGGCTGTAGAGTGGACACAGACTGACAGACTATGTAAAAGAAAGTAAAAAATGGAGCTGTTGGCACAATGCGAATTTTAAGTAAATGTATATTACATTTTTTATTGTTTTATTTTAATTTTTTTTTTATTTTTAATTTTAATTTTTTTTTTTTTAATTTTTTTTATTTTTAATTTATTTTTTACTTTTTTTGTTTCATTTTTAAATTTCTTTTGCATTTTTTAATTTTTTAAAAATTCTTGTCATCCGATATACACATGTGTACAAAATTTTAAGAAAAATCGGGGTTTAAAAGTGATCACATGATTCCACGACAAACAGACAGATAGACATACAAATTCACGGGGCACGAAAAGTTAAATTTTTTTTATATGTACAGTGTAATAAATAAATTTATGTTTTAGTAACAATATATAAGCTTGAATCAATAGAAAACAAGAGTTCTACTCTAAGCCGGTCACATATGGCTCATAACGACTAAAATATTTCGTAACCTGAATTTTAAACAAAAATTTATATCTCAAAATGTATGAACCCAAATTACTCACCCTACATTTATTCTTAATTTTTTCACCCAAAACTTTATTTGAATATTTGCAAATTGTTCATTCAAAATGAGTCCAAATTTGGAAATTTTCAAATTAACTTTCAAAGTAACTTTTACGTGAGTACACCAAAAAAACCCCTTTTGCAAAAGCTTTTCATTCAAGTCTTAAAAAAGCAACACTGAAGTTCGCCAATCGTTCGCATGAGATAAACAGTCAGTTGTAAGAAAAGTCATTCGTTGCGGCTCATTGAAGTGCGGAACGCGGGCGTCGTAAGGTTGTGGATTTTTCGTTTCGTTTGTTTCGTTGGGTTAAGGTTTGTGTACTATCAGTGGCGGTGGCGATGGCGAACGTTGTCGGCGATTCTTATAATCATACTAGTCCATGAAGTGAAGAACTGGAATGAGGATATTTTTTTAATTAAAAATCAAACGAAAAAGGAATATATCTTCGACACAATAAAAGTATTGCAGCGGGCCAGTCGTCGCGGATTTAAATTTTTTTTTTTGTGATTTATTGAAGAAAAAAAAAATTGGAAAATCTTTGTTATTCACGCTTAACTAAACAAACAAAATCAGCGGTTCTGCGTTCTGACAAAAGCGTGTTTGTTGTTGTGTTGTTTGTGCCTTCAATATTTAAGCGATCGACGGTTACAATACTCGCTCCCCAAAACTTGAATATTTACCTGATTTTCGTCGTCTGCCAACTCGAAATGGAATCATCCAAACTGGTTTCTTGTCTTTGTTTATGTTCTGCTGCTGCTGGGCGATTCTGTGAAATGTTCTCCATCTCCTCCTCAGTATCGAAGAAATTCCAAAATTAATTACAACGAAACATCACGAGTGATATTTGTGATATTAAGAAATATTATAAAAAAATCAAAGTGTTGCCTTATTTAACATATCACAAATACATATATATAAATAATCATTGTGTATAGTATATGATAGAAAATAGTTATAGCTTACAAATTACAAAAAACGAGATCTTATCTCAAGTAAGAAGTTCAAAAGGTTAATTGTGCCAAAAGTGATACAAGAAATCTTAAGCAATCCCTAAACAGTGCCAAGAAGAAGGGTTTTACGCATTTTTTTTGATAACTAATCACAACAAAGACGTACCTGCTGTTCTGCGCCCTGGGGAGAAACCATTTATTTCGGAACCACATTTCAATGTAAATATTAAAATGTTTTGGTATATTACTTATATATTAATATGCAATATAAAATAAAAGAAATAAAAAACATCGAGTCGAGACCCGTAATTGAATTGAAGACAAAAGACAACATTGCAAGAGCTTTTTTAATAAAATATTTATATTTAGCGGTAATTTTGCGGCCAGCCAAACCGCTCCACGGTATGTAAGAGTCAGAGGGAACAAGTAGAACAGTACTAGTGCAAATTATGTACAGGGTGGGCAGAAAGGTATCACCCCATTTGGTTTGCAGATAACTTTTTAAAAGGCATTTTCAATAAGGACATAACTTTTTTGTATTCAAATAAAACACAGAATAATTAGAGATATCGAGCTAAAATGTATTCCATGTGTACTAATGTTCTAATGAAGTATGGAACACGATCGCAATCATATGACTACCGCGAGTACGTTTGCGGGGATCGATTCTTTGTAGCTAATTTTCCACCAATCTTCCACCCATATCGGCCGGAACGATGGCAATTTCGCATTCAATATTGTTACTGAGCTTTTTTTTTTTTTTTTTAATTCGCGCACGCTTAAAGGGGTTCTCGCCCGTATAATGCTCGGCTATATGATTGGCACAGCGTGGGCGTTAAGGAAAAGAGGAATGTCTATTAGCTTGTGTTTTGAATGCCTGCGGATCATAATGATTTGGGACGACAGAGCTTGGCAGAGCACTCCCCATATACGTGTTGTACGGCTGATGAAACGAATCCCTAAATTTAACCACGTTCGAAGATGGGCTTGAGGGTAAACCGATGAGCATTTAGAGCGCCACGAGTATTGCGGTTGAATTCCAGGAGAGGTGGCATGCATCTGACTATTTTTCTTGAGCACCGCTGGTGTAAGAAACGGTAAAACAGTGACAAGCAGGAAACGTTTCTTCGGTTTGCTTTCTCCGAATTGCTGCAAAGAACGCTTCCACGGTGAGATATACCATCAAATCACCAGCGGATCGTTGCCCACGAAATCCAAACTACCGGTCACTAAGAATTTCGTTGGTTTCAAGATATTTCTTGAGCTGAAAATTGATCATCAGACCTTGGAAGGAATGGATGTAAGTGTTATCGAGTCGGTACGAAGAGGGAGACAACGGCTCGCCTTTTTTGGGTATGGGCTGGACAAAGGCTGTTTTCCAACTTCTCGGGAAGAGTCCAGAAGAATAGAATAGATGAAGAAGCTTACGCAATGGTAATGCCAGCTTGGAAAAACACCTCTTCAGAACTATTGGGAAAACACCATCTGGCCCAGCGGATTTGTGAGTCCCATAGAGTGTTCAATACTCTGAGGCAGAAATTCACAATCTGGAAGCGTGGCGCTAGCTGCGAACTACGCAGCCATGTCTATAGAGCTGACAACTGCAATGTCATTATCATTATAAATGAGCGTTGGAATCGACGACGAGGCTGTATTTTTGATTCTCTTCACGAATGACCAAAAATGTTTACTATCTTTGGGACATTGTAGTATTTTTTTGGTCGTAGGCGAATTTGGCTCGTCGAAGATGAGCGTTGCAATCATTTCTGGCTCGATTAAAATTTGTTCGGTTTTCCTCAGTAGGGTTTGCTTTGTAAAACCGAAAGCATACCTTTCTAATCCTAGTAGCCTCTTTACAGTTCGAGTCATACCATCCATCTTCCTTTGGGTTAACAGACTTATTCCTGGAAGGGATAAAGTCTCTCAAGCAAATGAGGATGATGTTTGTGATTGCATCAGCGGCGGCATCCACGTTACTATCGCGAAACAATAGCGACCAGTTCATTCTCCCAAAGAAGTTGTTAAGGCCGTCCTAATTGGCTTTCTCGTATAATTGCCATACTGATTTTTTTTTTTTTGAGAATTTTCTCTAACTGCGTGGTTTATTAACGAGAAATTAGCTGATACTACAGAATGGTCTGACGAGCCTAGTGGCACGAGAGGTAAGGAACATGTCAAGGGTGTTTGCTTTTTGCGTTTTGTTACACTTACGTTGTTGGCATAAACTAACTACTTAACGCGTAACCCCATAAAAATCCAACGCCTATACATCACAGGAGCGAGCTGGCCATTCGGCCCGACCATTTATCGAAATTACAAGATTACCGAACTTCCCCTTCAATAGATCAATTGTTTGAACAGCTGTGTGGCATGTGACACTATCTCGTTGGAACGACATATCACTAATGTTAAGTCCATCAAATTTTGGCCAAAAGTAGTCTTCCTCCATATGAACTCCATTGACCGTAATATGGCGATCATTTTCATCGACGAAAAAATACGGTCCAATCAAACCGCCGGCATGAAATCCACAGTTACTTTTTGTGGATGGAATGGAGTCTCATGAAGCACATGTAGGTTAATGCCAGTCCAATAACGCATATTTTGCTTATTGACAAAACCATTAAACCAAAAATGAACGTCATCGCTGAAGATGATTTTTCAATGAAATTCAAGGGTCGAATTATCACAATCGTAACTGCATAATGTTGATTTGGCATGATCGCTTACGTGAACGATTGACGAGAAGTGATCATCCCAATGTAAATAGTCGATCACTCATGTTAAAGTATGAATTTCATTCACTCGTTAACTGATGTCGTAATTCGACTCCAGGATTTTCTTCAAACTTTTGCAGAGCCCAATCGTTGATGTTCATGATCTTCAAATCAAATGATGCTTCAAATGATCAAGGGGCTTTAGTTCTTGAGTTAATTTAATCTTGTTTGAGGTCCTTTTTAACCAACTTCTTTCCACACGACCTAGAGAGCTGAGTGTCTAAGTCCAAAATAGTAATTTTTATATTCCGAGTATGATAGTTGTCGCGTGCCGCGTGTAGCGCGTGTGATGGGCTTTTCCGACTTTGAGGTCCTATTTAACCAAATTCCACACGACCTATAGAAGCTGAAATTTTGTGAGGTCCAAAATAGCATTTTATATATTCCGAGTTAGACGCGTGTCGCGGTATGGTGAAAACATTTTTTTTTTTCGACTTCTTTGAGGTCCTTTATAACCAACTTCCACACGACCTAGAAAGTTGAAATGTTGTGAGTGTCTAGGTCAGAAATACCATTTTTTATATTACACGTATGACGTGTGTGGCACGTGTGATGGTTTGAAATCGCACCATTTTCTCGTTTTTTGAGGTCTTTTTTTAACCACTTTTCGCATGACCTAGAGGGATGACATTTTGTGAGCGGTTCAATGTCAGGGGCCCTCATTTTTTTTGGACTTAGGTATATCCTGATCGGTTGGGACATAATTCCCTAATTCGATTTGGGTCTTATGTCCCAATTAATTGGGTCATGAGTGCTGCGCTTAAATTTTTCCTATCACGATGACAACATATGTGTCGTTAGTCGAATTTTGGGCTTAATACGGAATAATTTTTAATTAGGGAGGGTTTTCCTTATCAAGGTTTCTTTTCACCGTTTTCAAAAGCACAGTACCACCTTCAAAACTTGAGCTCAGCTTGATGATCGTTAATCTTTTTGTAATATTTTGTAACTTTTGAAAGTGAAGCAGAAAACATTGTTCCGGTTAATCTGATTTCATTTCCGTGCAATTTAGAAATGAATGATTGCGGTAATTTTTTCTGTCTGCGCTCCAATCCAATCTTTGTCTCTGCGTGAAGGCTTTCCATTTTTGCTAATTTAAATTGTCAAGATAATAAATAAATAAAACTTCTTTGTAATTTCTTTTTTGCATTAAATTCGAATTCGAAATGTTTGCGTGTAAATATTTACAATATCATAAAAATTCCAAACGCACCACATTAACAAACACGCACACACACACACACGTACTCACCACCCTATACAGCGATATTAATTATCTTTAAATAGACAACGTAGTAGACAGCTATTATGGACGCTCGGTAAACATCGTAATCGTACCTTGGATATCTATTAATAAAAAATTGTTTTTCCTGAGGAACTGAGCAACTGAGGAACTGAAGAATGTGCGCACCACCGCACCTACTTGGCGTGCATGCCAATTAACTGTCCGGTCGATATCCGAAATAGCAGAGTTAGCAGGCGGGCGGGCAGGCAGGCAGACCAGACCGACCAGCCGTTGTCCGCTGGTGCATTTAGTGCGAAGTTGAAAACAAAATTCACCTGCTTTTCTTTGGTGATTTAGTTTTCAATATTAATTCCATTATTTAGTAGTTATTTAGTACAATCAAATATTTTTTCTATCGAAAATAAGTGAAACTTAAATATTAAGAATTTAATGGAAAATATAAATTCAGATGAATAGGAGCAAGTGCCGTTGAGTGTAATTTTCCAGCTTAATGGAATGGAATTTATGTGGGCTGGGAAGTACTTTTGTTCTCTTCTCTCTCTCTCTCTTTGTTGTATAATGCAATATGGAACTCTACCAAACAAAGTTAACTTAGTGTCAGTGAGTGTTTGGCTATTTCGTATGATCTACATACACTGCGGTTCACTAGGTTGGAAGCACATCATTTCGGGAAGAAATGTTGGTAAAAGTAAGCGTAGTTTGTGGTTAATTCAAAATCAAGAGATAATGATTCAGACTGGCGTACATTCAAATCAAAGGATTAGAAGCACCTTACAAATGAATAAAAAAAAATTCAGTTTTTTTAAAAAACTTTTATTTAATATTAGGTACTTGACCCTTGTTGTCTGTATTTTCGACTACTTTGAGGACCTTTTTAACCACCTTCCACACGACCTAAAGCAATAATGAGTTTTATGCCTCTTTCGATTAATTAAAACCGTACCCGAAACCATACCCATACCCAAAATGGCATGGTTTTCGTGGTTATCGTGGTGAATGCTTTGTAAATAGAACGCCAAACCGAAACCACATTTGAGAAGAATAACAAACTGTGAAAATAGTCTGCTTGATCACTCTTCGCCATATTGCTGAGTAAACGAAACCTTACCCGTCGATTGCCGATGGGTAGCAAAGTTACAGTGTCGGTTACAAAACCTTGCAAATAAAACGCAAAATCAAACCGTACCCCGTACCGTACAGTTTGCAAATAGAACGCCAAACCAAAACCACGAGAAAGAAATTTTAACTGTACCCTTGAAATCGAAGGAGCTATAGGTAACCGCTTGCTTATTTTGTCATTACTCACATAACCTTTTCCCAATTGCGGCTTACAGCAGGAGCTGTCAAATTTATGTACCGAATGTCTCACTTCATAGAGCTAAAATTTTGTGATTGTCTAGTCCCAAATAGCATTTTTATTTTCCGCGTGTTATGCGGGTCACGTTTCGCTTGTGGTGCGTGTATTGGTTGGAAATGTCGCCATTTTCTCATTTTTTGAGGTCCTTTTCCTTTCGCACGACCTAGAGGGCTGAAATTTTGTGAGCAGCTCAATGTCAGTGGTCACTTTTGATGTTCGGCGTGTGCCGCGCGTGGCGCGTGTGATGCATGGAAAAAAGAAAATACTTTGAAATAGGCCCGACCTCTAAAACAGATATTTTGTCGATTTTAACCAAATAATAAACGACTGCGTGGCGTGTTTCGATGTATATATAAACATTTGTACTCGAAAAATTATTTTTTTTACATTTACTTGTTTCCAGTAATTCGAACGTGCTCGTTGTTGTACATCCCAGATCATGTGGTCGGTCTTTCGCGAATTTGTAAGCCTTGAATGTTTCGCGTAGCATTGGGTAGTAGTTCTTTCTTTAGCTTTAGTCGGTGTTTGGCACTATAAATCACACGACGAACGGTGATTTACATCCAGTAACACCAGCTGCTTTTCTGATTTTAGCTGTCAAAGCAGCTGAATTGGAGGCTAGTTTGACAATTTTTCGTTTTTCCGTTGCTGTAAGCGCCGTGGAAATTTTTCCATTACATTTTCGGATCCTTCAAATAACTGCCAGGCTTAGGCAGGCGTTTCGAATGTTAAATTGATGCTTCCTTTATCCTTTAAATAATGTGCCAACAGCATGATTACTCCGATTGATCTTGCACGCTTAGACAAGGCTTCCGATTGGTAAACAAATATTTTTACCTTCTCTAACAATTTCAAACCATTTTTTGTACACATTCTTTTGAAAATATACGGCAAAAGCAAATTTTTACAAAACTAACTTTTCATACAAACCATACAAACCAAAGATTGTAGTTTGAATCTTATCTTATGAACTAAATTCAATGCATTCCATTCTGACTTATTCAGTTAAAGTTTCATAAAACTATTCTCTTAAAATTTTGGAATTCACCATTGTTTTTTCTCTCACTGCCATATAATAGAAGAAAGATCATTTTTACATTATCATCATCAAAACTGCCTGCTTCTAATCTAGTGAGCCGCAGTGTATGTGTTTTTTGTCAGCTCAAATTTCCAACTCTATTTTAGTGTTGGAAAAATTAATATGAATATCATGCTGAGTCATAAGAAAACGAGTTGCTTGCATTTAAAGTGGTTTCCATGTCACATATGTTGCCCGCCTCTTCTCCTTATCGTCATTATCATCATAAAGATTATTATTCAAGTGTGCGAAATTATTTGCTTGTTATTTGATGCTTCCACAAGATGAACCTACAAAAGATAAGATGGTCTTTTGTCAATTTTCTATTATTGTAAAGTAGAAATAGTTACAAATGTACATGAGGACACCATGAAGCATGAAGCCAGTCAGTCAACCTACATACGCGTGCATTAAAAAAACGGCCCACCGCCGCCGTAGGTGCATTTGAATCAACTTTCGTCATCATTCGACGACAATAAATTATTGAGATTGCTCTGCTCGTCGTGTATGCCCACTTACGACAAATCTACTACGGAAAATTTCCTAGAAATATGTATCTCTACATTATTATTATTATTATTATTGCAATTGCACAATTATTTTCCGCAACAAAATTGCAATTGCGCGCTTCGTGCGTTGTCTATGAGAAACAATGCCAAACGTCCAGGCATTGGCCGCTCCATGTCACCCATCCATGAATCCACAGTTGGCTTTGGCGTATTATTATTGATTGTTTATTTGGTTGGCTAAATTGATAATGAAGAAGTTTTTTGTTTTTTTTTTTAAGTATACACAAGCTAAGGCGAGTGGCATTTGTAAACAACTCGAACGTCCAATAAAAAACAACAACACAACCGGCAGAACAATAAATTAAAAATCTCTGGACTCTTAGTGGAAAGTTTTTTAAAAGGCTTGATGATGTGTGTTGTTGAAGTGTTAAGAAAAAAATCGAAGCACACTCACTATCTCTATCAATCTATTGACGGTTGTTTAAGCCCGAGGGGTCGTTTCTACAGATAACCCATGACAGATGACAGATAGCACAAGTTGATGACTTGCGAATGAACCGTAAACAATTATAACAATAATCTGACAGATATTATTTCTAAAATATGTTTTTTTTTTTTTTGAAAAGTTTAATTTATATATTTCCTCTTTTTTTCTGAGTGTGGGTGTCTTTTGATCAAATTCAAAGAAATTTTCAGAAATCTTGTTTAATTTTAAGAAATTTTTAATTTGAGTGATTTTCTGTACGGACGTGACACTCTTCAATGGGATCGATTAGTTGAGAAATAAAAATTAATATTCTACTTCTTATTCTTCTCCTTTAATTTCGGCCTTCAGCCAAAAATAATCAATTCCATTAATTATGGAACAAAATATCATTGAAATGATTCTGACAGAAAGCGCCGAACCTAATTTTTCATGACTTTTTTTAAAAACTTTTATTTAACTTGACTTGACCGATTTTTTTCTGTATTTTCGACCACTTTCATGACGTGTGGCGCGTCCTTTTACATATGCGCATAGTGATGGTATGGTAAACTGAAAGTTTCTCCGGGCATTGGAAAGAAGAAATCATCGTTAAGTTTCAAAAAAGCATAGTATTGGTATGGAAAAATTAAAGTTTCCCCGGGTTTTGTTAGGAAGAAATCATCGTTAAGCTTCAAAAAAGGGTGTCCTGATGGAGTACTGCGTCATGGAGAGTCATCTGTGTGCTTAACGCAGTGTCCACAATAATAGCTAGAGTGGCTCTGAAACGAATCAAAGGTCATCTAAGTTTAACTGTCGATGACGAACAAGCCGGCTTGCGCACAGAATCATTCTGTAATGAACATATAAACATACTACGGTCCTTGTGGATCATTATGGAGCTTTGGCCAGGGTTCAGATCTCGCCTACATTTTGGGAAGGCGTTTGATATTGTAAACCGGAATTACACCTGGTAGACTTAGCGCAGGTGATGTCTCCCCTAAACTAATGGCTATTATTTAAGCGTGGGCGCCGTGGCTCTAGCGGTTAGTGTGTTTGACTTTTGAGCAGGAATGTCGGACAAACATCCGAGGGTAATAACTTAACACAGAAAACATATCAACTCGCCTTTTGAATACAGCTTTAAATTGTCGGTCACTTCCATTTGTGTGCAAAAACATAACACACACAGTACGAATAGTCGCGAGAAGCTATACCTTGGATCACAAAAGTCTCTCGCGCCAAATATTTTTTATTAGGATAGTAAATCAGAGCTTCTCAGCTCGCCATATGGATATTTGTAATTCAGTCTAAAGACTAAATAGAGAGTTATTACCGAAAACCCCCATTTTTTATATTTGCTCCTAAAACTACACCTATGAACAAAAAGAAATCTATAAATTGGGTCATCCTAAGTCGAGCCCTAAACAATTGTTTTAAAGCAAGTCCCAAAAAATTCTGACTGGTAGATATGGAGATATAAAAGTGGACAAACAAACAAGCACACGTTCGCTGAAAAACAATTCCTTTGCCGTAATTATTAACTTCGCCCTTCGGGCTCGCAATATTACGACTTTGCTATTAAAAGTGGTGTTCAACAAGGCTGCGTACTGTCACCACTTCTTTTTAGTGATAGTCGGTGATGACCAACATGGAGCTTAATCAAGAGATATGCTTGGAATAAATTAGACGATGACGATGACACTTATACTTTTACACCGAATTATGACCCTATACCAAATGACTCGAATTTTGAAAGCCGAAGCAAGTAGAGTCGGACTGAAGATAGACGCAGTCAAAACAAAAACTCTCAGTATTTCAGATTCCTCTTTTTACCTTACGATTTCTGGGCAGTAGAACATGAGAGTCCACAGTTTTTTTTTTTAAATTTAGAAAGCATTGTCTCGGCCATTGGAGGCGGAACTGAATTGGTAAAGGAAAAGCTGCTTTTAGATTGCCACAAGTTTGGAAAAGCAATGTTATCAGACGGAGAACTAAGCTACGACTGTTTCGCTGCAATGTAGAATAGGAAGCTGCAATCCTTCGTTAATAGGTGTCTTTGCATCATCTTTCGAATCGATTTCCAATGAACAGCTTTACACAAGAACGGGACATGAACACTCACCTTATGCCGCGGAGAATCTTGCGTTGCAAAAAAATGTCATGCAATGGAATCCTTTTAACCAATCAGGTAGATTTGGTGCTGAGAAGTTGAGGAAGAATTAGGTCAGTTGGCCAGAGCGGGAATGAATTGGAGGGAGCTGAAACCCATTGCTGGCAACCGGACAGGATGGCGAGTAGGCACGGTGGACGCCCTATGCCTTACGAGCGCTAACAGAACCTACGAGATGGGTCGCATAAATCATGCTCATAAACAGAGAAGTTGATACGAATTAAGGCAGTTGTCCAGAATGGGAATGAGTTGGAGAAAGCTGAAATGATGCTGTGATGGGTGGACTTCGACTTCTTCGGGGTCCTTTTTAACCAACTTCCACATGACCTAGAGACCTGAAATTTTGTGAGTGTCTAAGTCCAAAATAGCATTTTTTTATATTCCGAGTATGACGCGTCTCGCGTTTGGCGCGTGTGATGGGTTGACATTTTTTTCGGCTTTTAGGTCTTTTTTAACCACCTTCCACACGATCTAGAGAGTTAAAATTTTGTGAGTATCTAAGTCCAAAATACCATTTTTTATATTCCTCTAGGGGTCCAGGAAAGTGCAGAATCCGGCCTGGACCCCGGAGACAATCCAAATCTATGAGCACCTAGACCCTTCGTTAGTCATCGGATGCTACGGAATCAAAAATCAAAAATAATGTGTTCAAGAACCGCGTATCAAAAAAAAAAACCCTTCGTCAATCGTAGAATCGTAATCGTGCAAGAAAAACACTGAAAAAGAGAGTACAGATAAATTCAAGAATTGCGTAACTCCGAGTTCGCGTAAGTCGGGGTAGCGTAAGTCGGTCAGTTTTTGTGTGTGTAAAGTTCGTGAATAGCTTCGGCTTGCTGACTTGATAAACGGAGCTGTTGAGCTATAAATAAATAGACACCCATTTCTTTTGCTATGAAACTCGGTATCCAATCATTGAAATTATGTAACAATCTGCTTCAGTTATTGAGTCAAAGCGATCTTATAAGAATAAGGCAGGCGTAAAATTCACCACAAGCTGTTCACAGAGACGTTCAATTCTTTAGATCGACGCGAAATTTGATGCAGTCGCAATATTTTCGGCACTCCTTGCGTTTCTTTGTATTGTCGATTCGTTGACACGGGAACATTATGAAGAAAATACATACAAGTTATCGTAAAGTAATAAAAGCCAAGATAATAAAACTTTTTTCGGCAAAACTCAATTTATTTCTCAATAAAGTCTTCTTTTAGATTAATACACTTCTTTCAACGTTAATTCACTTTTGTATACCCCCCAAATAATACAATTTCTGAAGGCCCTCAAAACAAGGTAAGACTTCCTCATTCCACCCAAATTTCTTACCACCGAGCCATTTCTTCAAGTTTGAAAATAGATAATAGTCGGAGGGGTCCAAGTCTTGAGAATAAGTTGGATGGGGCACCAATTGGTAGCACAATTCATGTTATTTTCCCATTGCAACTGCGGACTTGTATGCCGGTGCATTGTCTTCTTGGAAAACTCCCTTTTTCTTCACGAAATACGTCGGCATTCCTTAATTATCTTCACGATATACAATTTTATTCAGTTTTGTATTACCACAAGAGTGATTCGCTTTCAATGACTGTCATACTAAACGGCGCAGCTGGCAAAAAATTTGAAGGGATAGTATTTGCAAAAGCTAACATTACTTTGATACTGGTAGCGCAATCACTTGCCTAGACCGATTACTTTTAAGCCCGCCCTCATATGTTGACTCAAGCTCTTTTACCCCATTCATTCAGTTGTTCGCTGATCTGGATGAGTACGACAACCGAAAGTAGAAGTTAGCGCACCAATGGTTGTCACAACCGAACACGAATTGTGATCAAAAATTTTGATAAATTGCAAACGTTGTTGAAGCGTGTAATTTTTTATGAGTAAATGACTAATGCAGACGAGTAGAAACGTCAAACAAACTGCAGCTTACTTCAAGGATAGCCGACAAATAGCCAGTTGGAAAAATGGGGTGCCCCAATTGATAAGATTGAATAAAACAAAAGAAAAGAAAGAATAATGTATAGGATTAGAAGTTGTAGACCGTTGATGAATATTATAAATAGTATCGGTGACAAAACAGAGCCTTGCGGAACACCATCATTTTCAGTCTTAAAACTGTTGAAAACAACTTAAATTAAACGATTTCAAAGGCAGTTTCTAACTCAATGAAGCCAGGTGACTTATATCGGTGCAATAAGCACATGTTTTTCACAATTGAGTTTGTCTGTCAAAGTCTATCAAATGTATCAAATGTCTACGGTTATTGAAACATGTTCACCGGTAACTTATGAAGAGATTGGGAAATTTCTATTGCTAGATGTTTGTGTTACATACCTCAAAGTTAGCTGAACGAATTAATTTACATTATGCCTGTGCAATTTAAGCGTTTACTGCTTAAATGATGGAAGTGCCGTTTTTTAAAAATATTCATTTCAACGAATTTTTTTTTATTTTTCCAAAAAACTTCACTTAAAGCATTTGGCGCTTCAATTGTTAAAATCTAGAGACTTGGTAATTATTGTAATAGTATATTTACTAACTCTCTTAATTATAATCATTAATATATAATAATATCTATATAAATAAAAATGAAATGGTATTCGTTGGTAACCGCATTACTTAAGAACGGCTGAACGGATTTGGTTCATTTTTACTTTAAAAGTTCATCATAGTTCGAAAATTCAGGAAAAATTGAAAGTGATTTTTACCATGTGATTTTTACCATGTGATTTTTGTATGAACTCGCGACCATAACTCATGATTCGAACACGTATTACTTAAATAAATAGTAATCATGAAAATTTTCGAACTCGGCATTTTCGCAGATTTACCCATATTGTATCTCCTGAGTCAGAAAAAGCGAAAACAACAAATCTCTGGCTATCTGTCTGTCCAATCTACAGCCCAGATGCCTGAACTTTTTGGGATATATAAATATATAAATTGTGAGGTGCCAGTTGATTTTGATGGAAATCTGACAACAGGGCGGGAGATCAGTGGGCGGGTCGTGGTCAGCGGTCATTTGGATTGGGGTCAGTGGGATGGTCAGCCGGGAAACGCCGGGTATTTCTGCTTGTCTATACTAATATTATAAAGAGATAATGTTGGTTTGTATATAGAAGGTAATCTTTGAAACTCCTGAACCAATTTCAAAAATTCGTTCACCAATATTTAGAATGGACTTTCAGGCTGAACATAGGCTATATATTATCACGTTTAAATAAAAGGATGACCAATATTGTAACTAAATAACTAAAGTCGACGGAAAAACGGTCGAGCGTTGACTGCGTGCTGCACTGTTCGCTGCGCTGCTTTCTGTCATTTGTTTTGTACGAACATCACGCCATATAGCGGCATCATAATGACTGTGTGTATGTTCTGCGCTGCTTTCTGTGCTCTTTTTTGTACGTATTACGATGGCTGCCAATAGGAAAGACTAAGACTATGTGCTTAGTGCTTATTTCTCTTTGGTTGAAAGCTATAGTACACCCCAACCGCGTGGTAAGAGGAAGGCGTGGGTTCATGTGTGCGGGTAGCAAAGCGTCCGGGAACGTCGAGTATGTTATAAATTTATTTTTCAATAAAGACCTAAATAATAATAATAATCACAACAAGTGCAATAACTTCTTTCTGGTTCCATGGTTCCATTTAACAAAACGTAATACCACTTGTAATGTTAGGAGTCGTGTAGGAGTCGTCCTCACCCTCCCATTAATAAACTTACAGACTGCTCTGGCTTTTTCGAGGAATGACCACCACCGCACGCTTACTCCATACAGAACTACAGGTCTTACTGTGGTATGCAGTATGAAGCAAGTATACCTGCTCCGATTTCAAAACCACGAGGCTATAGTATAGCTCTTGATAGAAATACTCGGATACGATCTGCAGGCTTTTAAGAAGTATTTTGCATAGACATCTCATCTTTTCCTATCCGTAATTTCCTAATGTCCACTTTGTGTCTTTCATTATAAGGGTGCATATCACTTGAGCGGGTGTAGATACATTATAAAAAAGGTCATTTACAATCCTGTTTTTTGTGTTATCGAAAAGTTTAGTCTGGGGAAATTTTTTTCTTAAAACTTGTCTGGTGGAATTGTGTCATTCGCCTCTTAATTGAAATGATTGCAAAGTGTTCCTCCTAATTGGCCGAGAACTAAAATTGAGAACCAAATTCAATAGCACTGGCTGTCTTGAGTGACTGGCTGATTAATCAGTGATGTGTGAATAACAACTACTCGTAAAGTGAATGAGAAATCACTTTTTCCTCCTCATCACTCCTCTTCAACACCCTGCACTAACGAAAAGTCTCGGCTTTTAACGATGACCTCTTGCACTCGTTGTTCATTCATGTGGAAATGAAGAAATTATGCATACATAACGTCGTGATTCTTGCGATTTGCGAAAAAAAAAAAAACAAAAAGTATCTGCGTGCTTATTACTTACGACATCAATGCTTCATTTCACTTGCAAAAGTATCTAACTATTTACAAAGTTATGCCTTTGTCATGCGATGAATAGAGAGGAGAGTACAAAGTCGTCAGTGGGCATGGATAGGAACGTCAGTCAGTCAGTCAGTATAGTACTATCGCACAATCAAGCAAACAAACGTTGTTATTACTTACTCGTACACTATCACTATACGTGAAATTACAACACTAAGGTATAATGATCTATCGTACACACAGACACAGAAATGAATTCAACTATTCCCACTGTTAACGTTCGCTTGGTAATTTTCTTATTAGATTTGTTTTACAAGATAAACAATTGTATCTATAATAGTAATTTTTTGGACTTACTTTCGGCAACTTTATATTGCGGCGAGATTTAACGGGGCAAATGGCGATAAAAATAAAAACCTTCTGAACCTTAAGGATTGAGGAAAATCGAAAATCGGAGTTCTCAGTAGTAGGGTTGCCAACAGCTGCTCTAAGAGGAAAGTCTTAAATACCTCTGACCGACCGACATCACTTTCGTATTACTTCATTCTAAGGCTTTGGTGGATAATGCCCTTATCCTTCATTCGGTCCCGATTTCGAGCCAATGTCATTCAGTTTGGCACTGAGTGGTAATCGTTTATTTCTCCTTAAGAGTAGAGCGATCAATGGAGCAACTTTAACCCAGCTCAATTTTGATGGCGCTTTATTACTCACTGACTGTTAACAGATGGCCAAGACCTGGAATCAGAAGACTGAGGAACTTGCTGTCTCCGAACTTATGATAAAGAGATACTCTTTCGCTGCTGACCGAGTAGATTTATCGAAATGATCTTGGCTACATAAAAAGCTACTGCTTCTGATACAAAAGCCGTGCGTGTTCTACAATTTTTAACCGGAAGCATATCAAGGTGTAGATTCGTACAGGTTGGTATTCGTCCAATCCATTGTTGGCTATTAAGTCTACTTATGCAAACAGGATTATGCATAATAGTTAACCTATTAGACTCTTTGTGGCTGTGATCGGCTAGTCAGAAACACTCTAGCACAGCTTACTATCGATGTTTAGCCGAGCTTTTCTCGTATTGATTTCCTGTGTGTACCAGCAGATAATTATCCTCTATCCTCTATCCTCTATCCTCTATCCTCTATCCTCTATCCTCTATCCTCTATCCTCTCCTATGTCCTCTATCCTCTATCAGCACAGTGCACGCCCACACAAGTCGAGAGAATTTAAAAAAAGACGTTCGGGAATGTTGAGAAAACTACAGACAGAACTTTATCAGGACAGTGCACCCCCACAAACGTCTCGTGTGAAAATCCATAACTTTGGGGTTAAATTGCTCCCTGGTCGCCTGATCTGGCTACTTTTACGCTCATCTGTCTACAAAACTAACAGAAAAATATGGGAGGTCAAAGTTTTCAACGAATCTTGAAGTCAAATTTTTTAAAGGCTTTAAGGGAACCTTTTTTGAAACCGTCGTAATGACCATATGACTTTCTTCCTAAGCTTAGCCAGCTGGTCGTTCCACAAGGAAACACTCCCACTTATGTGGGACATAAGTCCCAAATCGAATTAAGGACTAGTGTCCAACCCCATCGGGACACAAGTCCCAAAAAATTATGTTGGGACTTATATCCCTGCTCCTTTTAAATGCAGCCATTTTATGTATGTAATGAAAGTCCACAAATATCTTTTCAATCAATCATCTCGCCGAAAATTTGGAACTCCGACAAAGTTTTTTTTTGAAGATCCCTAATTCGATTTTTTTTGACTTAAGTCCCTGCGCCGTTGATCAATTTATGATTCCATACTCCACAGAATTCGACCGATTCATGCCAATGGAGAACTCTGCAAATCATAACTTATTACGACTAAGAAAAACGTAGTGGTGATAGTATGGAACCCTGCGGAATACCGCGTCACCATTTGAACCAAGGAACCATGCAAATGCCTCTCCAGTTTTCTGTTTAATTATTTTTTTGGAAGTCACTCACTCACTCATTTGTGCAACGTTTTGCCGTCGTCTTCGTTTGCAGCTTCATCGTCATCTTCAGCCAGATCATTAAGATAAGCAGCAACAAACATCAACAACAAAGTCTGGTCAAAACGAATTAAGGAAAGACTTTTGTTATGGTCAATGAAAGGAAGACTTTTTTTGGATTCGCTCAACTCACCAGTCTATAATGAGGATCCACATTTAGTTGACTTAATTACTTACCTACTTACTTGCTACCGGAAAACACCTAAAAAATATTCATAATATCTTTGTTGTAATAATACACCTGTGCCCTATTGAGCTAACTACCTACTACGTACTATAACTTGTTTCGGTAAAATTGCAAAGCGTCAAAAAGGATTCCCAAGAAATTCAAAACAAAAAACCCGCTGGAAGATCGGCTGCGTCAGACTTGATTTCAAATTTATCTCCACTTTTAATGCAACACTAAACCAGTTTGGCAAGATTCTCTGGCGCTTCTGCTGGTCTTGTGGCTGTAGTGGTTAACAGAAAATAAGGCACGGACAGACCACCTTTGCTGTAGATGCATCATTAGCTGCTAAGAGGAGATGATGATACTCGTAGTCAAGACGTTTTCTCTTTTTCTTTAATTGAATTACGAGTATGGTTTGCTTAATTTTTTCAAATCCAGAGTGGTCCACAATAATTGTGTCCACCACCACCAGTCCAGTCTGTTCAGTTACCACTCGTCGTTGATCGTTGTGGCTTTGCATTTTGGCCTGATTGGTTGGGTGATTGGCTGGCTGGCTGGCTGGCTGGCTGTGTTATTAAACCATCAGCAGCTTATCGCAGACAATCACAGTCAGTCAGTTAGTGAGTGAGTTAGTTACTCAGACAGTCAGTTAGTTAGTGAGTGAGTGAGTGAGTGAGTGAGTGTGAGTGAGTCAGTCAGTCAGTCAGTCAGTCAATTAGTGAGCGAGTGAGTCAGTCAGTGGTTCAGAGTAATTCAGTCAGTCAGTTAGTGAGTCAGTTATTTGGATTGTTGTATTTGTGAGACCCTGGTGCGCGCACTTGAGTTTCATTTCATTTCAATCCAAGTCAAAGCTGATGCACTGGAAATGTGACGCAGAAGCAAAGCAAAAAAACGAAAAACGAGTTTTGCGCGCAGGTGTGGTGCAATGAAATGCATTGCAATTTAGGCATTCCTTGTTGTTTCTGTTAGTAATACATGATAATTTAAAAAAAAAAAAAAAATATTCAAAAAATTGATATCGAGAAAATAAGAGACGTCTTCGTTGTCGTCTGTCTCAGTCTTAGGCCTAAATAATGCAATGTACAGTAATTATCTTATAACGTAACGTAGCACAATCACGTATAGCTTACTTATATCCTTTTGCCGCGCTAACGTCAATTAATTTTCAAAAAAACAACGCAATCCTACTCCCCTCATGAAATTGCTTAACTAAATTTTGAGTGAAATTTATTCAGTGTTTCCGCTCAAAGTACTTGAGAGTAAAAAGTAAAATTATTTGATAGAAATTTAACAAAACGTACTTACACGTTGCGATGATGATCTGCTCTGTGATTCACGTTTGTAAGTCCGAATAATAACTGCAATTAATTCGTTGCTGACACATAGTATAGCTGTTTGCTTTGTACGTTTAATTTTTTCGTTATTGTCTGTTGATGTCATTGACAAAATCAGACAAAGAAAAACAAAACAAAGACCGCGAAGCAACTGACTGTTCGAAGCTTTAGAAAGAAGTCCCAGCAACAGTAAACACTAACTATTCAAAAACAGTACAAGATGTCAAATGTGGAAGAAGAAATACATCTATTTTCCCTACTTTTTTTGACTAAATTATAAAAATTCTTGTCTCACAAATGCATCTTGTAAACATAAAGGTAGTTAGGTAGAATGATGGACCCCGTTGTACTTGCGAGGTCCTCAATTAGCGCTATTGTGCCCCATTTTGATGCCACAAATATCGTGGGACGGACCTATCATGGATATTTAAGTGGTTAAAATCCAGCCTGTAGCGTTCACATAAAAGATCAGCTCGATGATCTTATAATCTGGAAGCTCTTTCAGGTCGGGAACAAATGCGGTGTCGGCCCTGCTAGGGCCGGACAACTCCAGAGGAAGTGTATGAGAGTTTATTTCTCATTTTAATCTTTGCCACTTCTGCAGAAGTTGTTGTGCGCTATACCCAACTTAGCAACATGGCTTCCCACTGGCCAGTTCGACAGACTGCTCCACCTGATCTGTGACTTTGTATTAAACCAGGTAATATAAAAGCATTTAAAATGGAGAGAATTTGTTCCTTGACTGAGCCCATTGGACAGCTAACCCCCCTCTCTATAAAGCCAGAGTCCATAGTGATGCCCATCTTAGCCCATTCGTCCGCCCTCTCATTACCCCCCAATATAACTGTGCCCCGGAACCCATACTATGGTGATGTCCAGAAATTGGCTGATCGTGGCCAATTCTTCTTGGCACTGTTGTACGAGTTTCGAGTTTATTGTGGTCGCATAAATCGCCCTTATGGCAGATTGGCTATAAACACATTGCCAACCCTTCCGATCTCTGCGTTACTGAGCCTTAGTGCCCTGCAGGCCTCCCTAATTGCTAGGATGACAGATGTTATATTAGATCCGTCAGTGAATATTCTTGCGTCAAATTACCTTGTTACTGCCCTATCCTTCCAGTCTCCTCTGGTAGGAAACTCGACGCTGAACGAGGAGTTGAAGCTAAATTTGGAGATGCAGTAGTCATGCCTTTAGGTACTGTCTGCATTATATTAAAGTGCCCGTATGGCTAGTAACAAACCACCCAGATTCTCTGATTCGTACTGCACTGCTCGTCACAACATACTTGATAAATATGTCAGGAGGTAATAGGTGCAAGATTGTGTTAAGGGCCTCGATCGGACAAGACCGTAGAGCTCCTGTGATGCCTACTGCTGCTGATCGCTGTAATCCGCTGAGTTTGGTGACGTTATACTTCTTCTTCATCGCTGGCCACCAGACCAGCGAATCATAGGAAAGAATTGGCCGTAAACACCTGTGTACAGCCAGTGAGCCATCTTTGGTTGAAGATAGTTATATATGAAGAGAAGGGGGCCTAGATGGCTACCTTGTGGGACTCCAGAGGTTGCCAAGAATGTGGACGATAGGACAGACCCAAAGCGAACACTACAAACACGGTTTTCCAGATAAGAAGATATCCATTTAAACAATATGGGTTCAAAGCCAAGGGAAGACAATTTCAAGAGGATTAGTTGATGAGATATCTTATGAAAAGCTCGTTTACTGAAATCAGTTGCAACAACGTCGACTTCGTTACCACTATCTAAGGCTAAAAAGGCGGAGGAGATGAATTCAAGAAGATTAGTGTTGGTTGATCTACCTTTCGAAAGCAATGTTGGCTTGGAGAAATAATAGACCTGCAGTGGAAGCTTAAGGCTTCGTATAAAATACTTTGGAAGTGTTTGGGTATATGGGAAAGTTTAGCAATGGGGCGATTACAAAGTTTAGCAATGGGGCGATTACATTATTCTTTTTTTTTTTTTTTTTTTTGGTATCGGGTGTATGAAGAGGTCTTCCAAATCTGAGGAAATTTTCCTCGTGAAAGGGATAGGCAAAAGAGGTCCTAAAGGGGAAGGGGAAGGAAGAGGTTGGAAGAACATTTTTTATGAAATATGGCGGGAAGGTCATTAATGATGACCCACATTAAGTTTTTGTAACTTATTTTCGAAGGAAGGGTCAACCGTTTTAGAGAGAAAGGGGCCATTGTAGAAGTTAAGTAGGTAATTGAAATAAGAGGGGTCCGGTTCGAAGGTGTTGTTGGCGAAAGATTGTTTGAAAAAGGTAGCAAAAAAGTTGACAATGGTATGTGGATCGGTTGACGATGTATTTTTGTAAGGGAGTGATAGAGGGTAGTCGTGCGACTTCATTTTATAGTTGACGAATTGGAAAAAAGACTTAAGGTCGTTTATGAGGTTGGCTTGCGTATTATTAAGATAGCCCTGGTAGGCAGAGTTATAAATCCGGGTGAATTGCAAATAATAAGTACCGCGATTGTTGGAATAGTCAGAAAAAGAATAAGTACGAAGGAAAGCCGCAGATAGCTTGTTTTTCTTATTTCGTAAAGAAGCCGAAGTCTTCGATTGTACAAAGGAGGTATGTGGATCGGTTGGTGATGTATTTTTGTAAGAGAGTGAGAGAGGGTAGCCGTCAGACTTTCTTTTATAGTTAACAGAGCATGGGAGTATGTTAACCTCACTTGACGGTCAGCAGGCAGCAATTGGTAAATGGTTTGCACTTTGTCTTTAGGTATTTCACCAAAATGCGACGCAATGAACGTCTGCTGATGCCAAATTGTGTGCATCGGTGTCTTGTCGATGTTTTCTAGACTCTCTCGGACGTCCTCGGCAACAGCAGCGATATTTTCGGTGGAACGAGTAGTACGAGGGCGGTCAGTGGACCTAGTTGGCACGACACGCTCAGCCAAACGCTTCATTGTTCGCGCACATGGTGCAGGACGACGAGCAAAACGACGAAGAAATTCATGGTGCCCGGAAATTGGTCAAATAAGCAGTAACAATAATTCTCTGTTCTTTAGGTGTATATCGCTCATATGCTTGTTGTCAACTAATTCTCTATTTGTGTACAACATTAATGTCTAAGCATAATGACATTTGACGCCATTTGCAAAAATTTGGCACATTCACATTATGACATTACTTTTGCCCCACCATTTATGAATGTGACAGCTGAGTTACACTTGAAAGTGCTGAACACATGCTAATGCTCTAACGCAGTTGTTGGGGAAGACAACAGCAACAATTTCTCTTTGGTGTTTTAGGTCAATTGCCTGCCCAAACTTTTATTGGAATCAATCAAGCTAAGTGCGATAAGGGCTTTTGCAAGGTGTGTATGTGAAGATATGTCCTTGTATTGGTTACTTGTTACAATTTCAAATGTCTAAGTACGACAAAGAAAATTTAGTTGAATTTACAATTTATTATGCATGACAGAAAAAAAATGAAACCGAAGAAATGACAGCAAAAACAACAACAAAAATGTCACTACTGTCAAAGAGAATAGTGAAGTGAAAAACATTAAGTACTGAGGGTAGTTAGCTGCAGAGAGCGAATTAGCCAACCCACCCATATCATGTGCGAGTAGTTGACTATGTACTCGTACAATAAAAGACACTAAGGTGTGGTGCAGTATATGTGTTTGTTTGTGTGTGTGATTCGACAATTCGCTTATTTAGCAAAAATATTTCGCAATAATCCAATTTGCCAGTATCCAATTAGTCGACCTTATACCTTGGTGTTCTGCGGGTACATAACTAACTCCGATGATGCCTTCTGTATGCGAATGCGTCAAATCGTTGCATTGCCTTGCATTGCATTGCCCCAACGTACGGACAGACGGACGGATGTACTTCTCTCGTATTTATCCATCATAACGATATTGACTGGTCTTAGACCGCCAGTGCAATTGTCGACCGACCGCCATCTGAATGTTATAGTGAATAGTTGCTTGGTATAATATCGATTGGTGGAGGATGAGGTGGAGAACAAGAAGAAGAATTTACAATACGTTGCATTGCGGGCTTGGCGGAGGCATAAGTTAAGTGTCGCCTCTTTCCCTACCTCCCGTTCATCATACCTACTGTTAATTTTGATCTCTTTTTGACTCACTCACAAGTACTGACGATAATTTGAATTGAGGATAAATAGACTGCGGTTCACTAGATTGAGTGCAAATCATTTTGAAAGATCAAATTGATATTTGTCCAGTTATATGTTGGGATAGAAAAAAATTTAAAATTTAATTAATCCAAAATTCAGTATGGTGTCGTTTGACAGATGACAGTACACGACGGTAATGTCAATTTCCCTCAGCAACGCCCCTGGTTGCAAACACGGGTACTTATTGATAGCCCCTTGTACTTGGAGGAATTCACCATTGCACTGTTTCTTTCACCATTTTTTGTTTTTCTCTCAGCTGCTTCTCTGATTTTAGATTTTGAGGCAGCTGAATTGGAGGCTAGTCGTTTCGTTTTTCCGTTGCTAAAGGGCCGTGAAAACATTTCCTTTGTAATTTTTCCCGTAGATTTTTGGATCCCTTAAATAATTGCCAACAGAGCAATATCACTTTGATTGATCTTGCGAGCGATAGCGCGCTTAGACAAGCCCTCTTCTTCTTATGTCCTATATTCTCTTGTGGGTCCTAAAGCCATTGCGTGCGGTTCCTGGAATTGAGCTACAGCTCTCTCCAACTCTTCCCCAATTGCCATGACTCCTCCTCAACTGTTATGCGTCATGTATTTCTCGGACGACCAGTTACAGTATGACCAATTCACTGCCACTTCCGTCGTTGGATGGTTGTGCCTATTGGTTCCTGAACCGTTCTCTGGTAAAGGTGTTCGTTAGAGATATGATATAGAAAACCCTTAAGATATACTGTAGGCACCTTTTAACGACCGTTTGTAATCTTTTTGTGATATTAGCGGTCACCTTCCAAGTGCTGCACCCATAAAACAGCACAAATTCAACATTTGAACGAAACAGTCGCAGCTTGGTGTTTAAGCTTCGCCAATTTAGTCGTTTATCAAGGATTTAATCTCACTTGTATACTCAAATGTAGTGCCTTTTATGATCATAGGTCTTAATTTGGACAGTCTTCGTTTCGTGAAAGGCACTAGAACGGTTTTGCAGGAATTAATGGAAAACCCTTCTCTGTTGCACCATTCTAGGGCGTGAAGTAACGCACCTTGCATGACATTTGTAATGGCCGTGCTGTGCTTACCGCTAATTATGATCCCCAAATCATCAGCATAACCAATGGCGATGAAGCCTGATCTATGTAGATTGGCTAGATGGTTGTCAATGACGATTGACCACAGAAGGGGAGAAGTACATCTCCTTGTGGGCAGCCCTTAGCTGCGGTCACCTACACAGACACTCCTCCCTGTAAAGGAAGTGATAACTACGACTTTCAAGCATGGTCCTTATCCATTGGTTGGTCGAGTTTACTTTGATGACGTTTATATCAGTAATGGCTTCAAGAATTTAAAAAAAAAAGATTTGTTTGACCTTAAAAATGTAATTTTCTTTCAAAAATGACCAATAGGTGCCATTATAGCTGAAAGAGTTTCAGGGTGTGAAGTGATGTAAGGTAAAAAGCACGTCTCTTCGCATTAAAGCGCAGGATGAGAAAAGAGAGTCCCCTCTCCCATACGATTTTTTTCACGAAATTAACCAAGGTACCACCACTGCTTTAAGTATTTGCCACCAAAACGGATACACCTTGCATAGACAATTGAATTGACATAGAAGGGTTAACCGTCAATTTTTTGCACACACAATTTTTTTAAACTCTTCATCCACATTCAACTTACAGATACATTTTGATCATTTAGTAAAAATCTGTAGGAGTAATAATGATCAATAAACACCCACACACGTACATCAACTGGTTATATCTCATAACACCTGACTTGTGTAAAGTTAAGTAAAAGAAAGAATGAAAAAAAAATATCAACAGCAACAGAAAAAAAAACTGTGGGAAGGACGATTGAGCTATAAAAGTGCTGGTGGTGGTAACATGCGTTATATTTATGCATAAATCCATAAATACAAGAAGAGGAGGCCGTCGTAACCACCAACAACAATGGAATGCAACCAGCAAGCAATAGAAGGTGCCAGTCTTGTTGGCTTGACTTGTCTTGAAGTGCCAACATACACAAGTCGGGATTACTTCAAGTCGTCGTAATAAAAATTCCTAAGCAAGATGCACACTGCACAACACAACAGCTGGGTAATTAGATTTCCTTTTGTTTTGCTTTGTGCTCTTTGTGTCGGTTGAATAATTGACTTGTCCGATCGAGTGTTCGACTCGACCGACAACTTATATAAATACTCGTATGTGTAATAAATAAATGTATGTATTCCATTCATGTCTGATTGTTTATTTTTTTTTATAAATCCAGAATACATGATGCGCATACGACCGGGTGGGTGTAGTAGTACTTACTGATCGCATTCAGTCAGCCAGCCAGGCAACCAGTCACTCACTCACTCATTCAATTACAAATTAGCCATTCTAATTTCTACTTTACGACAATAGTCATTTCGAACAAAATTACAAATGCATATGCATATTCATACTGCAGGTTTATTTGTAATACTGCCCTATTAGCAAGGAAAGAGACAAAATAATTCCTTTCCTTTCTTTTTAATTTCAAGGTTGGTAATTATCTTTTTTTAATATGTTGTAAATATTGTCCCTGGATAATCAATTTGTTTCTACACTAGTGAAGCTATGAATTTCAGTCGGTAACACAGTTAGCAATTATGCTTGCAGTGATCATTTTGCCAAGATAATCGATTATTTGTACACCCGTGAATTACAGTCGGTAACACAGTTTTAAATGTCATGCAACCCAATTTCATTGTACGACGCTGTAGAGTTCCTCTAGTAACAATTTTTGCTAATTGAGGTAATTTCGTCAAGATAATTGATTTTTTATACACCAGTGAAGTTATAAATTACAGCCGGTAATATAGTTAGAAGTATCATTTAACACCATTTAATGATATGATTTAATGTAGACTTCAGCTAATGGCAGTTTATGCTAATATTGGTAATTTCGACAAGACAACTGATTATTTTTGCACCAATTAAGCCTTAAATTACAGCCGGTAATGCAGTCTTAATTGTCATATAGCCCTATTTGATTTGACGATATTGTAGACTTCCTCTAATTGCAATTTTTGCTAATATATGTAATTTCGTCAATATAATCAATTATCAGTACACGAGTGTAGACTTAAATTACAGCCGGTAATACAGTTTGAAGTGGCATATAACCCCATGTAGATTTTCTCTATTGGCAATTTTTAATAATAAAGGTAATTTCGCAAAGGAAATCCATTATTTGTACACCAGTGAAGTTATTAACTACAGCCGGTAATACAGTTTGAAGTGGCATCTAACCCCATTCCATTTAACGGTGCTCTAGATTTTCTGTAGTGGCAATTTTTAATAATAAAGGCAATTTAGCAAAGGAAATCCATTATTTGTACATCAGTGAAGTTATAAATTATAGCCGGTAATATAGTTTGAATTATCATTTAACACCATTCAATGATATGATTTAATGTAGAACTCAGCTAATGTCAGTTTATGCTTATATTGGTAATTTCGACAAGACAACTGATTATTTTTGCACCAATTAAGCCTTAAATTACAGCCGGTAATGCAGTCTTAATTGTCATATAGCCCTATTTGATTTGACGATATTGTAGACTTCCTCTAATTGCAATTTTTGCTAATATATGTAATTTCGTCAATATAATCAATCAATTATCAGTACACGAGTGTAGACTTAAATTACAGCCGGTAATACAGTTTGAAATGTCAGATAATCCTATTTCTTTTGACAATATTGTTAACTTCCTCTAAGATAGTTGATTATTTATACAAGAGCGAAGCTAAAAATTACTGATAGGCATATAGCCTTATTTCATTTAACGTTGCTGTGGACTTCCTCTAATGGCAATTTTCTGCTAATAAAGGTAATTTGGCCAATATAATCGATATACGGCTGTGAATTAAAGTCGGTAATGCAGTCCTAAGTGCCATATAACGCATATCCTTAAATTACAGCCTGTAATACAGTTTGAAGTGGCATACAGCCCCTTTTCTTTTAACGATGTTGAAGTCATCCTCTAATTGCAATTTTTGCTAAAAAAGATACTTTGGTAAAGATAATCGATTATTAGCACACCCATGAAGTCTTAAATTACAACCGGTAATGCACTTGAAGTGGCATATAGCCCTATTCCATTTCACCATTAGCTTTCTTCCTTTAGCTAATAAAGGTCATTTCACCGAGGTGTACACCAGTGAAGCTATAAATGACAGCTATAAATTACCGGCTTTTTGTACCCGAAAACTAAGTTTTTTAACATTTACTTGTTATTTTTTCATTTCAAATGCTGACAAAATATCAGATCGCTTACTCCAACTGAATGGTTTCAAGTCACAACATCTTGCAGTGAGAGTATCTTTCTGCCTTAATTTTTGTCTTACACAAGACAAGAAGCTTAGGTCACTAGAAAAACTCTTAAGAAATGAAAAACAACATTGGTCTAAATTATACCACTTGCAACAAAACGAGTTGAAATAGAAATCAATCACTCGTTCATTTCGGCCTATAAGACGGCTCGCTTAAGTTTTTTTTGTATACCTTACTCTGCCAACCGTCTGCGTCTCTTCATATCTGACACAATAACACCATCTGACGCATAACCTCAACTCAATTGTGTCGGTTATTATTTATAACCTCGTGAGTTGCAGCAATTTACTGTTTTTTTTACTTGAATCGATGCGCTAATTGTACGCATGAGTGAGTGTAGTAACTAATTGCGTGCGCGGTAAATCTAAAAAGCGGACCAACCAAGGCAAAGAGAGCAATAGGCAAGCAAAAAAAAAAATTCCAAGACAAACGAACAATACATTCTCGTAATACAAATGTAATTAAATTAAAAATGCATTAAATAATTTCCACACTAATACTTGTACCTTTGGACCGGGGGCAAACGCAAAAAATATTTTGCAATATTTTCGAAAGGTTTTGGACCGTTTTTCTCTTGCCACACAGGCCAAAGTTGGAAGAGGTTTCCACAATCAATAACCAACCAACCTGTGCTTCTTAAACGAATCGTTTTTTTTTTTCATTGGCATAAACGTGCCCTTATTTGATCACACCCTTTAAAAAAGCGTCTAAATGGCGACGGGTTGGGCGAGTGTGGGTGGTGGTAGGCCCGACCGGGTTAGTTTCCATTTATTCTCCATCTTTCTAAAAACATTGTGCTGTTATTTTATTGTCGGTCGATTATGAAATTATGTTTCCAATTGAAAAAATGATATAAAGAACAAACACACACACATTGGCTGGGCGGTGGCAAAGGAAAAAGAAGAAGTCATTCACTCACTCAGCGATATTTCCATATTTGGTGCAAGCAACAGCTATAATAAGACACCAACCGCCTGGGCAGTTATTTGTCCGCAATTCAAATTATCGCTAGTATTTGTGAGTGAGTCAAAAAGAGATCAAAATTAACATCAGTGGGGGGGCTCTAGGGAGATAAAGAGGCGACACATGGGCTTATACCTCAGTCAGTCAGTCGTTGAATATCAGTTGGCAACGCGGTGAGGTGAGTATGCAGCAAAGCAGCGTATTGTAAATGTTTCTTCTTATTCTCCACCTGGATCGTCCACCCATCGACATACTCTGCGGTTCACTAGATTAGAATCACGCAATATTTAGAAGTAGTAAAAATTATTTTTCTCCCATAAGTAAGTAAGGCAGTAAGAGAAAATCAAAAAATGGTGAAAGAAACAGTGGTTGATGTTGAATGCAATGGAGGATTCAAAAATTGCCAACGGTCCTTTTACAAAACTTTAACTGAATGAGTGAATTTATGGCATAAGATTAGAAGCAGTCAAAGTACAATCGTTCATTTTTTTGTATAAAAGGTTTTTTTTTTTATTAAAAAAAATAAGTTTTGCTTTATTTTGTCAGTGGAGGCGAAAATAGATGTTTACCATTCGGTACGCTTGGAGATGATAAGTGGGTTATCGACATTCTATTGCCGATACTTTTTTTGTTGGTGATTAGCGATGGGCTTCGCGCAGTTGTATCTACTGGAAACTGAGGAATTCGTTGGACTTTACATCTCAACTTAAACATCTGGACTACGGCTGAACTAGGATCTAGGATTAACCCTAGTAAGGATCTTAGAGGGGCTACGATTTTTATCTTTTCAGTCGAGCAGAACTAAAAGCGGTATCGTCCAACATAATGGACTCTAAATGCTGCTACGATGCACTGCAATCACTGGCAGGGCTTAACAGGGTAAAACTCGGTTGTGGTCCTGGTCACCAGGAAACTGCAGGCAACTTGCAGAAGATCTAGCCAGGGCTGGTTCCGAATCTGCGTTCTTAGGACCGGAACCTTACTGTGGTGTCAACTGGACTGCCACCACATAGCAATGATTAATCAGGGGGAAGGCCCATTGGGATAATATTCCTTGTATTGGACAATCCAAACGGTTAATCAGGCCCTTTTATCTATCAAATATTAGTCCCAGGTATTTAACCTCTTTGCTAATAGTAATCTCTTCTCCATTGAGGGTAACCGGGTGCATTAGCCCCAGATTCATTCTATTGGTGAAGTGTACCAGTGTGGTTTTTGTTTGGGTTCACCCTAAGCCAGCCCCACTGCTAGGCACAATCTGACTCAGCTAGTCGCTGAAGTAGTTCATCTACGAAAATGCTCCACAAAAGAGGGGGACAGTACCGCTCATTGTGGACATCTTCCTGTTGTGCTCACCATAATGGTTTCATCACCGACCATGGATTCCGCTGTTTTGGCACTCAGCATCTCGCACATACATTAACAGATTGCGCTGTTTACCTTCATTCTTTCCAGAGCAGTTCTAATCGCCTCATGAGATGCGTTGTCGAATACTCTCTGGATATCTAGAAAAGAGCATAACGCGATTTCCTTACCGGCAAGGGGCCTTTCTATACATTCCGTCAGCTCCCACAGTGCGGTCTCCATAGATCCGCCCGCTCTGTACGCCTGTTGACTGGAGTGTATTGATTTTCTTTCCAGTAGTTCCGATCTTATATAATTGTCGATAACGTTTTTAATATTCTTTGGGACGAACGAAGTTAGGCTAATTAGTCCGTAGGACTTAGGATGGGTGGGATCTTTTTTCCCCACTTCCGGTATGAATACCACATTTGTCCTTCTCCAGCTTGTCGGTATATACCCGAGTGCTAGACTGATTCTAATAGCTCTTTCGATTTGCAGGGAAAAGTTAAAATTTCTCTCTCGTGGTTTTGGTTTGGTGTTCCATTTGCAAACTGTACCCAAGGTACGGTTTGATTTTGCGTTTTATTTGCAAGGTTTTGTAACCGACACTGTAACTTTGCTATCCGTTGGCATTGGGGGGGGGTAAGGTTTCGTTTACTCCGCAATATGGCGAAGAGAGAGCAAGCAGACTAATTTCTCAGTTTGGTGTTCTTCTCAAGTTTCGGTTCGGCGTTCTATTTCCAAAGCATTCACAACGAAAACCACGAAAACCCCGTCATTTTGGTAGCTTACCCGTGGGTATGGTTTCGGGTACGGTTTTAGTTAATCGAAAGAGGCATAAATATTTCTTAGAGGTGTAGAACGAGGTTATCTAATTCAGCTTGCATGACTGCAGGGATTACTCCGTCCAAACCGCGCGGATGCCCATTATCAACTCAAATTTGTAGGGAAATTATGATCGACTCAGGCAATGTTCAGTTCAAACACTCAGTAGGTCATGTTAGGTTCGGTTCGGTTCAACATGAAAAAAAACTTAACATTTTTCTCATGATGTTTTGAAGAAAACAATTAACTTCCTCTTCATCACCTAACCTTCCCACCTAATGTCGCTTTTATCTTTAAAGATTGAAATGTATTCCTCGTTTCCCTTCCCGTATCTGGCGTATTATACTACAATTTAATGATTGTGTGTTGTCTGCTGTTGTAAATTATTCTTATTCTCGGCAATTTATTTGCTTTTGCTCAGTATTTGTATCTTAATAATAACAACAAATGTCGACCGCACCTTATTTTCGTCATTGTCTCGTTCCATCCTCCTCCCTTCCTTCAAATGCGTGATATTCATTGTTAATAGGAATTAGGTAGAACTTAGCAAACAATAAGATTTACGAATGACAGTAAATTAATGACTAAAGATTGCGCAAAGCATAAAAAACAGAAAGAAGCACAGAGCTTGGATTGTTATATTGTTCAGTAGTAAAATGCTTTAAATCCAAACTGAGGTACATATACAATGTAACCAAAATCTAGGCAATTTTAAAAAAGATTTATTGAGTTAAAAAAAATAATATTCAATGATGTTTTAAAATATGTTAAAAAAAATTAATTTTATTATAAAATTAACTTTGATTATAGTAAATAAATTATTAACAATTAACAACATTCCTTCAATCTAGTGAGAGGCATTCGTTCAGTTTCGTTATAATTGAAAGCTTTTTTTCTTTCTCTTAATATAAAGCGTATGTGCAGTGAGAGGAGCTGTGTTGCATTTAGCAATGTTCGAAAGCCCATTTTTAAAAGCTTTGGAAGTCGATGTTTATCAACTTCCCGTTGTCGAATTGTGTTAAAATTTTGCACAAACATGTAGTCTTCGTGAATGTTGTAAAAATAAACTTTTCTGACGATGGACTAGGCATTTAGAAGCCTAATAAATTTTGCAAGCCTATTTTGATATAATCTCCCACTTTTTCGCCTCTCACTTTTCACTTTCACTTTTCGCACACATGTGCAATGTTAATTAGATTACAGGATTACTTGATGGTTTAATTTGGAATATGAAGATAAACGCAGTTATTTATTTGAGTTGACGTGTTTCTTAGCAACAAGTTTGGCAACTCGCTTTTCATCAACATACCATTGCCCAATTGGGTTGAAATTTTGCACAAACATCTGAAAATGCAATGTTAAGTTACAAATAAACTATGAACTTGAACAACAAATTTTGCAGTATATTTTGGAATGACGGTAATTCAATTGAATTGAAATTTGAAATTGAACCAGATGTACAGTCCTGATGACAATACAATGCTATGATTCCACTGATGAGCTCAAACGATCATCATCATCATATTTGGCTCTACAACCGGGGTCCGTCCGGTCCTGGCCTCCCGCAAAAAGTCTCTCCACCGGTCCCGATTTCGAGCCGATGTCATGCAGTTTGGCATCCCTAAACTCTAGGCGCCCTGGTCATCGCCATCCTTCCATCGAAGGCTTGGCCGGCCTCGCTGTCGTGTTCCATATCTCCTATCACAAAGGACTTTCCGAGCAAGATCCTCTTCGCTCATGCGAGCTAGGTGCTCACCGGAGCCTACCGAGCTTAATTCTCTTCACAATGTCGACATCGCGGTAACGATGGTAGATTTCATTATTAAAGAGTCTCCGGAATCGTCCTTCCTCACATACGAGGCCAACAATTCTCCGCAAGACTTCTCTCGAACGCGGCTTAGAGGTGAGAATGCTTTTTGCTAAGCACCCGAGTCTCGGATCCATATGTAAGTACTGCTATGACCAGCAGCTTGGATGTTATGGTTAAGATTCTGGATTTGAAGAGTCTTGAAATATCGTCTGCGTAAGCCAGTATCTGAATGGACTTAAAGAGGATTGTTTCTCTCGCCGTTACGTCAGAGTCTCAGATCACTTTCTCCAACGCCAGGTTGAAGAGGACGCAGGCCAGTATAACCTTTTGTCGGAGCCCGATATAGATGTTGAATGGGCTTGATAGTGATAGAGAAGAAAATCTTATACGCGGTACTCAACAATTGCGGCATTTTGCGATATCTCCCTTCTTATGTATGGGGCACAGGATGTCTATTCGCCAGTCTTCTGGCTGCGCTTCTTTCTTCCATGCACTCACTATTATTTCATGAATTGGTTGGTGTATTGCGGGCACTCCTGTTTTAATCAGTTCCGCTGGGATCCCATCATATCCCGGGGCCTTATTATTTTTGAGCCGATTTATTGCTCTGCATTGCTCGGTACGCAACATTCTTACGTTCAGTCAGTCTCTAGCTTACATTCGTCATCAAACCTGTCGTTCCGATCTCTACGACTACCGCCTAAGATGGAGTCAGCAGTACAAATGCCAGTATTCTTAAGGCGTGTCCATTTCTCTTCTACGCCCGACATCTCAGCCCCAGGACTTATTCTCCCTGCATTTAGTTTGAGTCCTATCGCTTGACCGTACAGTTGTTTCTGGTCTCTTCGTTGCGAAGGGCACCCGTGTTGACTCGAATATGATTCGCGGATGCAGTCTTTCGTGATGATGCAACCCGTGCTCGGAGCAAACCAACAAGATAGTGGTCCGAGTCGAGGTTGGCACCTCGGTACGTTCATCAGGTTCGTGTTGTGGCAGCGGTCTATCAACACGTGGTCTATCTGGTTGCGAGTGGCTCCATCAGGTGGCATTATCAGTCTGCCCCTTCTTGCAAACGTACACAGCGATTTGTCATTGAAGATGTAAGGACTGTGTACAGCAAGTGACTGTCGTATTCTTATCGATTTCTGTCTTTAGTAAATTGTTTTTTTTTTTTAATTTTCAACACAACCCTCTTTTAATGAGACACCTCCGAATTGGGCCAAAAAAAAAGGTCCCGTCGGTGTCCCAATTAGAGAAGTTTTACTGTAGTTTATTCTATAACTATTATAATAATTGCAAAATGACGTTTTGTCGATACAACAGCTAACACTCTCTGTCTGCCCTGTTCGTTGTATTTACTCGTCTCATTCAGTAACTACCGCATTGCCAACAGATATTTTCTACTTTCCCCCCAAAAAAAAAACAAAATACTTAGTTTCCAGGCCAGGGTTAACTCGGTTTTATATCCATGGAAACGCAAATGCGAGATAGTTTCGATAAACCAAAATTAACTCGACGAAACTAGAGCGGTTGAGTTTCGCTGACATTTTTTAACATACAACGCAGCTAAATAAACTTTACTTAGTTCATGGAAACACCACGAGTTAGCGCCGTCTTCTTATTAACTCGACGAAAGTCGCAATTCGACTCAATCTTGGTCCTTGAAAACGTAGTAAAATAAATAATAAACCATTAAAACGCAACCCATAACGACATAAACACATAAGAGACTTCAAAAATAAAAGTGTAAAAGTGCAACACTTCTTCAAGTAAATTTGGAGAAGTGCTTCAAAGAGAAAATAAAAGCTTTAAGTAAAGCTTTTAAGAGGCTTAATTGCGTTCTTTGTTTTGTTTTCTCTTTTTATTGTGATTACTTTACTAGAATAATTAATTATAAGAAAATGATTATCGTGGTTGTTGTGATAAAAAATTGGAACAAAAAGTTTGGAACAAAAGGAAATAACAAGGATTTGGCCTCGGGGCTGCCAATTGTATCTAATTCGAAATGGAACTTCAAAAGGAATCAACCGACTCGGACGGATATCCGGATTCCATTCCATGGTGAATTCTCTATTTGTGGCAATTGCTTTTTAATTTGAAGATCAATTTAATAAAATTTCTAATTAGTCATTATCATTGCATAATTGTTGTTGTTTCAACGTCAGTAGAGCGCGGTAGTGACTTTATCTGTGCTGTGTATGCAAAGATACTGTTTGTTTTGTTTCTCGTAATATCTCCTCTATCCATTTATGTGAACAAAGCGGTGAAGATAAAAATATTTTTCCATTGCTGCCCGTTGACAGATGCACTCGTTAAGTTGTTACAATTTCGTTGATTGTATCTACCCGTTATACCCAGTAGCCAGCGTACATCTAATGTAATTGCGTGCGACCTACAGTAATTAAACCTTGAATAGATAAAACGAACAGATGATTTCTGTTTTTTTTTTTTAATTATTTGTCCATTTAAATGTCAGCAGGGGATGCGCTATCGCAAAGAATAACTAGACAATGAGAGAAGTTGTCGAGTTCATCATCATTTCAAAGCAAAGACAAAGACAACGACCTCATAACCTTTTCAATGTTCACCCTGTAAAATTGTGCTTTTATCTATTTTTAATTATTAATTATTAAATAAAAAATAAAAACTTTTTTTTTGCTATCATCTCATGCGATCTTCAAAATTTAATTTTATTTTTATTTTTTATTTCCAAATAGAATAGAATTAAAAATAAAACATTTCGCACTGAGTTGTGAGTTTTTGCTGATGTCAGTCAGTCAGTGGCGCGGCGCGGCGAGATCGCTCGCTACTCCGTATGGCATCTCTTTTATTATATCACAACTACTGCACTAATTGAAAATTAAATAAATTTCCTAAATGTCTCCCAAGTAGCGGACATTTTGTTTGTAGTTTTGTATGCGTTGTGTATTCGTTGAACAGAAGTACATTTTTTGCTCGCACACTTTGCATGCCGTGTAATTGATCCATCCTCTTTGCGGTTTTGTTGTCAGCGATGTGTGGTACGAGTTGTTTCTGTGGAGAGCATCAACCAACCCCACATTTTGTCTTACACACGAAAAGTTTACTGATACCTACATTGCATTGTAAAACACTCTGTTGGTTTGATTCACTTGCTGACATTATCAATCTGCCCCTTGTTGCAATCGTACATAGCGATTTGTCATTGGAGATGTAAGGACTGATAAGTGTACAACAAGTGACTGTCGGTCGCATTCTTATCGATTTCTGTCTTTCGTAAAAAAAAAAACAAAAAAAAAACGTATGTACTGCATTAACGATACGGTGTTTATACCACGCATTGCCTGGGTCATCATCACCTATGGAAGATCTTTGTATTTTCTGTCGCCTTTGTAGTTTGTCACTAGAATTTCCTATAACAATTGATGAACAGGAGAGAAAATAACTAATACTAAGACAAGAACGTAACGTTTATCGTTAATAAACTAATAGCTAGGCTTTAAATGCCATGTGTTCCATAGAGGAAAGTTGTCAGAGGAATTCGAGATCCTCAGTGGGGTACGACAAGGTTGCATTCTATCGCCGATACTTTTTTTTGTTGGTGATTAGCGATGTACTTCGCGCAGCTTTATCTACTGGAAACGGAGGAATTTATTGGACTCTTACATCTCAACTCAAACATCTGAACTACGCCGACGACGTTTGTTTACTCTCACACAGGATTATGAAGCTGCACCAAATGACAACAGATGTGGAAAGGGAGGAAAATGTTGTGAGTTTTATCAACCTCGGCACTAACTGAGTAACATTAACATTGCTGGACAATCGGTAGAGAGAGTAGAGAGTTTCCAATATCTTGGGAGTATTGTCTCGACCGAAGGTGGACCGAACAGGACGTTGTCAACTGAATCGGCATAGCAAAATCAGTGTTTGAAATGATGTCCATGATATGGCGAAGCAATGTGATCAGCTTAAACACCAAGCTGCGACTGTTCCGTTCAAAAGTTGAATCTGTGCTGTCGTATGGGTGCAGCATTTGAAAGGTGACCGCTACTATCACCAAAAAATTACAAACGTTCGTAAATAAGTGCCTACTGAACATCTTAAGGGTTTTCTGGTCTAACCGTATCTCTAACGAACATCTTTAGCAGAGAACGGTTCAGGAACCAATAGGCATAACCATCCAACGACGGAAGCAAACTATACCATAGCAAACTACGCAATGCAATGGAATCCGCTATCTCAGGATGGTATAAGAACGGGTCGTCCGAGAAATACATGGCGCAGAACAGTGATGAAGAGTCACGGCAATTGGGGAAGAGTTGAAGAGAGCTGAAACTCATTGCCAGGAACCGAACGCGTAGGCGTAGTAGAGGCCCTAGGACCCACAAGGGGATATAGGACATAAGAAGGAAGAAGAGAGAACGTAACGTAAAAGGATATTCGAATATTAATGATCACACCGCTTGAGAAATTACTTGGCCCACAAAATTCCAAACCCTATTAGCCAGATCCCAGAATTTCCATAGGAACAAGTCTTATAATCGCATCTTAGTCCTACATACCCAATTTCATACGAACCGCTTGAGAAATTACTTGGACCACAAAATTCCAGACCCTATTAGCCAGATCCCATAATTTCCATAGGAACAAGTCCATATTGGCCAAATCCCAGAATTTCCATAAAAAAAAAATTTTTACACGCGCCACACTTTTCTTAATTGTTTTAAAACTAGTCCTATTAAATTCTGACTTGTAGAAGCCGAGATATACGAGTTCCTACCAAACACGAGCTAATTTATTCTGCTATGCGAGTGACTACATGCAACCGTGTATGTATATTTAGTTGTAATTCAGTCTAAAGACTAATTTCTCTTAGAAGCCTAATAGTATGCAGCGTAAAATGTAGGTCTTTCATTCATAAGCGATTTCTGAAATAGACTGAAAAAACACATTTTACTTTACAAACATTCAGGCTTAAAAAAAATTGATAGCGATGCGTAGATTGAGTACTTTTTTTTCAGTTTAGTTTTCTCAGGGGTAATAACCCCTATGAATGAAAAAATTAGGTTATCGCAAGCCGAGCGCTAACCAATTGTTTTAAAATAAGTCCCATCAAATTTTGACTGGTGGAAGCCGAGATATACTTCACGACAAACAAACGTACACATGTGTATCTCCGATGGACAAAACTTTTTCTACAATTTTTTGAGTGAATGGGATCTTAGGCCCGAGGGGTGCCTAAAAATTAGCCCGATTTTCTTCAAATTTTAAACATATGTGTATCTCCGCTGGACAAAACTTTTTGAACTTTTTTTAAGCGAGGCCCGAGGGCCCTAAGGCTCGATGGGATGGGTGCCCATATAAGTTTTTTTAAAAATTAATCCGGTGAAGACTGGTGACTTCAACTCCTGCCTAATATACGATTGATGTTAGTCTCTGCAATAGTTTTTTCAAACACCCATAGACGAAAGTGACTGTTTCATACACTATAACCTAGCTTCGAAAGTAGCACTTACACACTCTAGTTACTTTATCATATAAAATAATTTTGTTATTTACTGCAGTCACAGCGAACACACATTCCCAGAGTAATTTTGCATTGCGCATAACCGGTTTAGCAGAAAAACCGGTTTTGGTCGTGTGAAAAATAGCGTACATTACTCGCAGAAAAGAGCTAATCGTGCTCGTTAGAATGCCGCACTCGGCTACAGCCTCGTGCTTCAAGGTTCTTACTGGCACGATAAACTCCACTACTATACTTTCGTACTCGTGAAGTGGCTAGAGTATTAAATGATCTCAACATTCATAAATCTGCTGGTCCTGATGGCATTCCCGCTATAGTTTTGAAGAGGTGTTCTTCATCGTTGGGATTACCACTGCGCAGGCTTTTCCATTTCTCTTATTCTTCTGGAGTCGTCCCAAGGAATTGGAAAACAGCCTTTATCCAGACTGTTCCTAAAAAGGGCGAACCGTCATCTCTTTCCTTCTACCGACGTATTGCGCTGCGCTAACATCCATACTTTCATTTAGTCATGGAAACGCTGATCAATCGTAAGCTTATGCAATACCTTGAATCACGTGAAATCCTTAGCGACCAGCAGTACAGTTTTTGTAAGCAACGTTCTACAGGTGACCTGATGGCTTATCTCACGGAAAAGTGGATCCAGTCTATTCACAAATTTTGTGAAAGCAAAGGTGTTGCAATCGATATTTCCAAGGCATTTAACAGAGTCTGGCATCAAACTCTTTTATCAAAAATGAATGCCTATGGAATTGATAAGACCCTGCTTGTTTGGACTTGTAACTACCTTTCTGACCGTTCAATCCAGGTCTTATTGGTGGGTTTCAAATCAAACATCCACCGCATAAACGCCGGTGTTCCCCAAAGCTCTGTTTTGTCTCCGACACTCTTTCTAATTTTCGTTAATGATCTCCTATGCACTACTTCTAATCCGATTCATTCTTTCGCTGACGACAGCATTCTTAGCTTTGTTATTGTTATATGAGATTGCGCTCTCTCCACGTTCATCTTCATCCCAAGTGGAACTTCAACAACAATATATGTTTAGTACGTTAAATTCTGACCTTGACAGGACATGGACAGCAAGGTTGGGACTACACAATAGAGTTGAATTTAACGCTTCCAAAACCCAATGCTGTCTTCTGTCGTCTAAGCTTAATTTAAGTGCTTATCGTGCTCGTTAGGTTGCCGCTTCAAGCTTCTAAGTCGCACGATAAACTCCACTTTCCTCGCTCGGAATGTAATACACAATACCATGCTGCACACAATGTCCGTATTAAGGGTTCAGTGTTAAGCATCCATCTAAACTCTATCTAGAGAGTTTATAAAAAAGTTCGACTAGACTACGCAGCGCAGCACCTGACTTTGGAGTTCCATTAATTGTGAATTATTCATTCATGAAATTATTGAATTTAAATTAAAAAACCTTATAAAATGACAACACTAACGTATAACAGTCGTAACAGCCATGCATGAAGGAAGCCGCCTTAGTTCGTTCCATATAATTAGTTATGTGGGAATTGTCGCCTTGACACGTTTATTATGTGCCGTCATTGGCCGTTGTCCGTTCGTCGTTCTTGACGTTTGCCGTCTGTTTGTGTGAACAATCTATAACTTAGTCAAAGCCCCCCCCCCCTCCCCCACTGCTGTCCATTTGGCGAGCAGAGGTAATTTAAGTTTCATTTATTCAATTTGCATAAATGATTGCAATGATAGGAGGAGGTTCTTCTCTTATTTGTGTACTTTGTGTACATTTAGCTTCCTTTCTCCCACTTCTTGTTCGTGTCTCTCACTATATTTCTACTTCTTTTAACCATTTCTTTATTAATATCGTTTGATTGAATTTTTATTGTTATTTGTATACTGGGGATGTTGTAGAATGTCATAAAATTGAGAGGCAAAGTAATGCATTTTATATTTTATTTACTCAAAATGCTCTTATATTGTAAGAGGCAATAATGGGATTTCATTTCGTCAGACAGTCGTGACTTGACGTCATCTCATCATGACCCAAAATCTATTTTCACTTAGTCGAAAAATTTCACTTCTCGATGACGACATCAACGCGTACATGAAAATTTTTTTTGCTAAAAATATTCACCCGGTTTTAAGGCGACGACGTCGACGACTGTGGTTTTTTCTAAATTCTCTATATTAACTTTGCGTGCCCGTGGCTGGCTGGTCAGATTTTATGATCAATTTGTAACCCACTTCTCAAAGCCCGATTTTATTGAAATTTTGCACACATGTATATATTATTATCTCGTTTCCATGGTTTTAGCATTCATGGAAAACGGGGTTGAGTTGAGTTTTCGTTAAACTCAGTTTGAACTTAACTAACGAAAATGGCGATTGTTATTATGTTGTATGAAGTCGTCGGATTTTGTATTCTATGGTCAAAATTTCAACTCAGTTACAAAATGGAAACGCGTGACGCCATTTTGCATTTGACGAAAATAAATTTCAACCCAACCCAACTCAATCGAGGTTCATGGAAACATAGTATATTTCTGTATATATACCAATATGTTTGTTGGTTGGTTGTTTGGTTGGTTGTTTGGTTGGTTGTTTGGTTGGTTGTTTGGTTGGTTGTTTGTGTTGGGTTCGGTTCGGTTCGGTTCGGTTCGGTTCGGTTTGGTTTGGTTTGGTTCGGTTCGGTCCGGTTTGGTTCGGTCCGGTTCGGTTGGGTTGGGTTGGGTTGGGTTGGGTTGGGTTGGGTTGGGTTGGGTTGGGTTGGGTTGGGTTGGGTTGGGTTGGGTTGGGTTGGTTGGTTGTTTCTTGGTTTCTTGGTCATCTGAGATGACAACACTATGTATTAAAATTTTGTGCCCTTCGGGCTTTGGGATCGGGGGGCTCCCATACAAATATTTTAAAAAATTTACCCGATTTTCTTCAAATTTTATATATATGTGTATCTCCGATTGACAACACTTTTTGTAAAAATTTTGGAGACCCCGGGCCCCATACAAATTTTAACAAAAAATTATCCCGATTTTCTTTAAATTTTATATACATGTGTATCTCCGATGGACAACACCTTTTGTAAAATTGTTGGAGACCCTGAGGCCCCATACAATTTTTTTTTAAAAATTAACCTGATTTTCTTAAAATTGTATATACATGTGTATCTCCGATGGACAAAACTGTTTGTACAATTTTTGGAGTGAACTGGCCCTGAGGCGCCCATACATTTTTTTTTTTAAAATTATACCGATTTTCTTTATATTTTTTAAACACATGTGTATCTCCGATGACAATACTTCCTATTAAAATTTGGATGTGATTGGGCCCCAAGGTCGGGGGCTCGCATACAAATTTTTTTTGTAAACATTTTGAAGTAAAGGGACTCTAATATTACTTTTTTCGAAATTAACCCAGTTCAAACTTAACACACATATGTATCTCCTTTTAGAGAACTTACATAAAAAATTTCCATTGTGATTCTGCCAATGTGAGGTCCCCGCCTGCGCAGAGATTCGTGTATCCAGGAATCGCTTGATATACGGATAGGTCACTAGACGAAAAGTTAACCTGTAGGCGACAGTAATTACAGGGAGGGCTTAAGATGTAAATGTAAAAAAATATTTTTTCGCGAAATTTGAGATCGTTTCGATTTTTAAAATTTAGTACTTCGTATCAAAAATTAGTGTAATTATTAGGCTTTTGGGGAGGGTATAGTAGTAGTACGGTTAATAAAATAGTAGCATAACACTGCAATTGCAGTACTTTCGGCAGCGCTTCGGTGGGCACCGTAATGGCAAACATGATGTTTTTAGAGAAAACTAATCCATATGTATCCGTGTATTTTTGACCAAAGTACTTAGTTAAGTGGACATAGACTGAATTTTTTTTTTTTTTTTTGGTATACAAACCGACAGAAGTTTGTGGGCAGAGATGAATGCTCTTTCTTATAAAAATAGAAATGCGAAAGTTTATTGGTGGGGGCAGCATTTGAAGAAGGGCGTGGTGGTAGCTAGGTAGGTTCATCATAGAGCATAGAGAAAATAATGTATCTTTGTATCAACTCTGCTGCTGCTGGGTGTTGTAATTAATTGTTTGTTGTCTTCAATTCGTTGCGGCTCGACTCGAATAAAATTCGAGAGTGAACTATTCTAAGAAATGTGTTTTTTGTTTTTTTATTTTCCTTAATTGAATCTAGATACTCGACTCGAAAGCATTTCAAATTGCATTTACAATTTTTATAGTGAAGCGAAAAACTTTTATCCGGAATTTGAATGAATTATTTTTGGTGACTTTTTTCAAAAGATTGATAGAAGATTTAAAGTGTAAGAAAGTTCATTGGCGGCTAATTAAGGCATACATCTAAAGAAGAAGAAAAGGAAGAAACTTCTGCATACGACAAGACGAGAGGATATTTTCCCCACAAATCCTTCGCCATTGCGCAATATGTATGAAGTGGCCCAAGTGGCAGGTAATAAAGTTGAAGCTGCATGTGCGCTCCGTAGCCTTAAGTTAATCATGGGACAAATTTCAAGTAATCACAACAGTAACCACCAAAACAATAACAACAACAACAGCCAGTCGACGACGACGCATTATGCAAATCGTCATCATCCGACACAAAAATCGAAAACCCACTACAGACATTCCGCCGTGCAGCCATTAAGAAAGGAGGAGATGGCTATTTTGCGTGATCCCCTGCTTAAGGATCAAACGTTGATTTATCGCGGCGGTGGTGGTGGTGGTGGAATTAGGGAATCTATGCTTATGAAAAAGAACAAAGACATAATAGCAAACGGACGGCCAGTCACAATAAGTGAAATGAACGCCTACAATATTGAAAAGACGGAAGAATCGGCATTTTCCAAATCGTCAGCATATGCGGCGGCTGGATCTGTTGCCTCATCCGTGGATAGTACCGCCACCAAGGAAATCATTAAGACAATTCCAACCATCGTCGTCAGCGGTGGTGGTGGTGGAGATTTTTTGACGACACCTAAATCAACAACAACAACAAAGTACAACAAAGCAAATGAATTCTACACAGTCGGCGATGGATATCACAAAACAGAGAGTTGCTATTATCGTGGTCCAGATGGTAATTATCATAAATTGCCAACAGATTCTTATCACAAAATGGCCGAGGGATGTTATGTGAAGACATGCGATGGTACATTCCGACGTTTAGATACATCGAATGGTGGTGGAATAAATGGTGGTGGTGGTAATCCCAACGATCCAGCAAGCGGTCATGCTGCTAGTGGCCAGGTTAAAGTGAAAAATCAAATGATGAAATTCTTGAAACGATCCAAAAGTCATACGCCCGCGACAATGAAAGAATTGCAAAAGGAAAAGGAACGACGTGAACGTGACCATCGTGAACGTGAGCGTAAACATCGAGTGTCTGCTCATGAAGGCGGTGTGGGCGGCGGTAATAATCCAAGCAGTGGTGGTGCTGGAAGTAGAAATAACAAGGTCGTTGTGACCATGATGGAAAATGGGGGTTTGCCAATTGTGGCGACAAGCAAAGCGGATCGTTCTAATAAACACAGCAATAGGGATAAAGATGGCATGGCGTCGATGAACGCCGCAGCTGCAGCAGCCGGTGATAAGATACGAGGCAGTAAAGTGCGGGTATGTATACAAAGATTTTGAATAAGTGAAGCTTGAAGCTGTTTTTTTTGGTCGTCATAAGTGCTCTTCAAGATTAGGATTGGCAGTGGTACCAGAATAAGGAGGGGAGAAACGAGAAAGAGTGGTAGAGGTAATAGAATGAAGGGAAGAGGTAAATAATGATGTGTTGGTAAAGGAAAGATGGTAAGAAGTAAGAGAAAGAGGAGGAGAGGAAAGAGAAAGAAATGGTGTGGAATGAGAAAGCGGGGGAGGTGTGATAAGAGAATGAGAGAAGAGAGAAGGGAAATATGTGTTGGAATTCGGAAAGGAAAAGAAGGGGTTGATAAGAGAAAGAAGGGGTGATGTAAAAGAAAGGGTGGTAAAGAGGGGGAGTAACAGAAAGAGAGGTAAGAGAAAGAGGGGGAGAGGAAAGAGAAAGAAGTGGAGTGGTATGAGAAAGCGGGGGAGGTGTGGTAAGAGAATGAGAGAATAGAGAAGTGAAATAGGGTTGGAATTCGGAAAGGGAAAGAGAGGGTGATAAGAGAAAAAAAGGGGGAGATGTAAGAGAAAGAGTGGAAAAGGTAAGAGAAAGAGGGGGAGAAGTAACAGAAAGATTGGTAGAGGTAAGAGAATGAGGGGAGGAGTTAAGAGAAATATTAGTTAAAAGAGAAAAAGGGGGAGATATAAGAGAAATAGGGGAAGATGTAACAGGAAGAGAGGAGAGGAAAGAAAGTAGAAAATGATATAGGCATGTAATGGATGTATGGCCAATTTCTAAATAAAGCCAAATCAAAGTGGAAAATATTTCATTTCATTTCATTCTCTCTTAGTTAGCAGTATCTAAATAATTTGCATTAAGAGCGGCCCATATTGTTTTTCAGCCTCCCCCTATGTGCGGCAACTAAGGCAATGCCTTCCTATACTGCCTTGTCCGTCTGAATTGTTTTTGAAGACTGCGAGCCAGAGCGTTGATATGCATTCGTTCTACATGTCCTAGCCATCTCCAATTCGTCCAATACCTAGTTGGTCGATGTTGCTGTAAAACTTGTATAGTTCGTCAATGACTCTTCTCCTTAAAAAATCCCACTAAATCTCGAAGCGACCAAGGATATCTTCATCCGCCTATGATGATAGTGGCGATGTTTCAGTGCCATCGAGGTTCAAGAGGATTCTTTACTACTCAATTGCGCTCCCCTTTGTGCTTCAAAGAAACAGAGATTGGCTAGAGTTTATCTTAGTTTTATTTGGTGTCATTACGGTAGTAGATAAAGTCCCTTATAACCTCAAAGTTAAAGCTGTATATTGTGATGTTATGGCATATGCGAGCAAGCAAGCAGAGGAAATTCATATTTGTAAATTGCGTACCTAAAAAACCAAATTATCAGAAAATGACTAAGAATGCTATTTAAGTACCAATATTATGTAAATGTTTGCAATTAAAAAAAGCATTCAGTCAGTTAATTAAAGGATCATAAAAGCGATTTGTGTGCGTAAATGCGCCACGGAAAGCAATTATATAAACTTAACCTATCCCATCCTCTCTCAAAATAGGTCCACATTTACAAATGGGATTAAACTATTTTTAATTATCTAAATTTGAACCTCGTGTGTGTATGAGAATGACTGCTTACTATTGGGCAACATTAAGATACATCATGTGATACTATGGCTATGACATGCACGCACGCCAATTTGTGACTGACTCATTGCACAATTTGTAATTCATAAGTGTGACACTCTACCTTTAGTTTTTATTTTACAATATTGATGACGTCATAGTTGTAATGAAATCATAAATTTTCCGTTTAAATTCTAAAATGAATCGGCCAATTTAATTGTCACGATTGTTGTGTGTGCAAATTAAATGCAAATTGCACTGACGGATGAGAACAAGAGAACAATTTTTAATAACACCCTACACATTCACATGCAGGGTGCATTGTTGATTTTTATATTTATCACGACAACATAGCGATGCAGTGTTCTTCCAATGGAATCCTCAAAGTGCGTGCTAGGCGAGTTGGTAGGCCTAGTACAGGATGGAGGTCAACTGTTTTGACGGAAGCTCAGTTTCAGGATTTGACATCGTGGCTCCGGCTAACGTAACTTGCTACGACTAGAGAGAGATGAGAAAAACTGATTATTACCCTATGCTTCGGGAGGAGTTAAAGTGTAGCTGGTAATAACAGTCACCGGAATTCATATTTAGTTTGATTATAGGACGTTTATGGGATAGTTGTAGGATGATTATAAAATAGTAATATGTGGTAGTTATAGGATGATTATGATAGGGTGGTTATCAGGTAGTAATGGGATCATAATGGGGATTATGGAGTAGAATGCATGAATGTTAATCCGTCTTGATCATTTGAAGCACCAGCCATCAAAATCGACGGATTGAACTAAATATTGATGCTATCGTATTTATAAATGTTTTTTTTTTATACTTTCTCATGCAAAAAAATTTCATTTCAATTGAAAAACTGCTTTTAATAAAAATAACAATATGTACGAGTATCTATACTGCACATGAGTAAAAAACTTTTATTGTCCGGTTTATTATTATTTTTTTTTTGATTGTCATGCTAAAGTTGTTTTTTTTTTTTTTTGTGTGTGAACTCCTCGACAAAAAAGCCAAATGATTACACATTTCGAAGTGATAGATATAAATAAACATCCCAACCTTGGGCAATAACATTGTACGTACATAGCGTACAACGACGATCTTGATGCAAGCGAATTAACTCGTCCAAGCCAATCAAGTTTAGCTGAATTTTAACAGATAATCACGTTTTCCAGCGACATTTATCTAATTCGCTTTAATTCTACTTCAAATTACTAACCATTTACTTGGACGCTATTATAGATGCACACACAATAAAAGTACCGAGTGCTTTTGTGTTTTCGCTGCTAATGCAACGAGTTTGCAAAAATAATAATAATAAAGACGAAAACTTATCATCATCATCGCAACCAACACAAATGCGTGGTATATCTTTTGTACAAATGTATCTACTCTCGTTCGCGTACTATAAATTACAATTCTTAACTTAAAAATAATACGTTTGAGTGTGAGTGCGTTTTGAGAGTACGTTTGAGTGCGAATACGATAAATTAATTGATAAGAACTTAACAATTGAATTAAAAAATTGAAAAAGTTGATGGTGTGTCCTCCAACTGTGTGTAAACATAATTTAGTTATTGCCATTTGCCATTTTACGTATTTCTTACAGAGAATATATCTGGGTACAAACTATATAGGAGAGCACCGCATTTCTGCTCTGCTCTGTTACCTGTAAACCAGAGTTATTGACTCCTTGATATCAGTCTATACTTTATAGCATCACACGAACTGTTTTTGTATTGATGATGCATTCCAATTTTATATCTATTAATTGATAAAAAAAAAATAATTACTCTTTTGTTTATTGAACTCTATTAGCAAAAATTGTTTTTTTTTTTGTATTTTGAAAAATATCACAATCTTTTCAGTTGATAAACTTCCAACCGCGTTAAGTAGGACGTGAAGTGCCTTGCGAAGAGTTTTGTTCTTGCTGTTGTTGTGTAGCTCTCATTAAAAATTAGACTTTGACGATATTATTTCTCTATTATTGGAAATTCGTTTTTGTAACCATTTCCTAAAAAAGTGACGACATTCTGAATAATAACTTTGGAATAAATGTTCTTGCTGTAGGTTATGGAGTATCTGTCCCATTTCAGATACCTTATATGTTCTTCTCCAAGGTGCATTACTGCACCTTAGTGCCCTGCAGGCCTCCCTAATTGCTAGGATCACTACCTTTTAAAGCACCAGCCATCGACACTATCAAATTCGACGAAATTAATTAAATGTTGATGGTATTGTATTTATGAATGTTTTTTATACTTTCTTATACCAATAAATTTATATTCAATTGAAAAACTGCTTTTAAAATATCAGCAATATTATGCACATTGGACGTTGAGGTCTAATCTGAAACACTTGGACTTCTCCGCTGATCTGGAAGCAAACATCAGGTTGAGACTACGGATAAATGTAACCAATAATAAATCTCTCAGTCTTTCCAACTCACCGTTCAAATAAACCATACAGCAATTTGTAGGGCCATGTATGCATTCCACATCATGCTAAAGCGCATGGAGGAGTGCAGGGCGAAGCTAAACAGACTTGGCGAAGTCAACAAGATACGTTTGTATTGAGTGCCGGGACAGGCTGGGTTAGAGGCAACGAAACAGCGGATAAGCTCGTAAATAAAAGGGCAGAAACTCCGCTTGTAGGGCCATAACCATTCTGTGGCATAGGTTACAGCATAATGCGGGAAGATATACGCAAAATATGAAAGGCAGCTGCTTCCGTAAGATGGGAAAATCTCCTAGGCTTACGACATGCAAAAGAAATGTTGCGGAACTATAACCCAAAGAGGTCTCGCTCGATATTGGGACTAAACAGAAGTAATTTAAGAATCATTACGGGGTTCTTAACAGATTATTGTATTTCCCTTTTAGGGCACCTAAAGAAACTAAGAATATAAGTGGATGACAGCTGCAGGCTTTGTGGAGAAGAGGAGAACACCTTGTGGCACCTTCTTAACAAATGCGGAACAACGATCCCATATGGGAACTCACGAAATTTATGAGTCTCCGCGACATTCACTGAACCCAATCTATATCATTCAGTTCCTAAGAGCCAATGGTATGGAGTGGGTGCTGTAGGGACGGGCATGAATTGTCCTCAAAGCACAAGTCAGGGGGAGGCGCAATAGATCCACATGGGTGGCAGTGCTTCTAGTATAGACCCCTTTTTATCATCATCATCCAGATGGCTTTCGAATATAGCGCAGAACGGAAGACAAATCGAGATAATCGAACACGATGGCGTTGTTAACGAACTATGTTAAAAACAAAAAAGGGGAAAAAATTTCAAAAAAAGTAAAAGCCTTTACCGCCTACCATTCTTTTGCGCTAACTCATTACAATCGGATTATTAACACCCATTGTTTTTGAATTATTGCAACAGAAGTACTCGCACTTTTTATTTTACATACGACGGCAACATACGTTGATCATTTACACGAGCACCACTAGGCATAGTGTGCCTACAGTACCCTGCAATTTCTGCTCTGTCGTAATTCGTAGCCATATTCCATCCAAACCAATAAGTTATTAATTTCTGGAAGTTGGTCTTGCACAGCTTCCGTCCGACCTACTCTACGTTTTTTTTTACTCTCTCCCTTCATATTATGCGAGTTGTTGTTGAACTGTTTGTACTTTTTGTGGTGTCCAGTGTCCACCATGTTGTGATCGGAATGATCTGCGATGATTGACACTTTTTCTCTGCTAAATTCACATTTTTTGTATTTTAAAGAGAAAGAGAAGTGTTAATATTTTAGTGTGAACGAACGCTAACAACCAATACACGAGTTACATATCATTGTGTAACTTGTGTGAACTTTCTATGATAATTTTCAGTCTCCATCTCTGTGACTCTACTCTCCCATTTACATTAGCTTTGCCTTTTTTTTTTGTTTGCTCATTTCCTCCCGACTTTTCTGTGAATTCAATTTGCTGGAAGGTACCTCATATGAACAGTGGAACAAAAAAATTGTAATTATTCTAAAATTGTGTTTAGGCATTGTGCAATAATACATTTAGAAGAGGATTCGTTGGCCATTTCTTGGACTAAAATCAATTTGTCTTAAACAATTGGTCTAAAAACATTGGTCTAAAACAATTTGTCTTAAACAATTGATCTTAAACCATTGGTCTCGAAAAAATTGTCTTAAACAATTCGTCCTAAACAATTGGTCTAAAACAATTCGTCTAAAATCAATTGGTCTAAAACAAATTAAACAATCTAAATTTAAAAAAAAATAATTTATTTATTAAGATTACTAAAAAATAAATAAATTAATAAAATAAATTCTAGACAAATTCTTTTTAGATCAATGTCTCTTTTAAACCAACTGTATTATACGAGTATCAATATTTTTGTCAAATTGTTTTAGACCAATATTCCAATTAATATTCCGGACAAAGTGTAATTAGATCAATAGTTTCTAGTCAAATTATTTTTAGACAAATATTTCAGGTACCATAGAAGAGCTATAGCCGGTGGTTATCAATATATTGTAAAATAATTTAGGCTTTCTAGAATGCGTAATAAATTTTGCAAATAAAAATGAAAAATGTCATTCCTTCATCCTTTAGGAAAAGCAATATTCGTAAGAATAAGTGGTTTAATGAAAAATGCAGGTCTGCAGTCGCTACGGCTCATTCCGACTACGTTAATTGCTCTTCCGAAGAAAATCTTGTTAAGTTTAGAACAGCCAGAAACAGAGCAAACGCCATAATAAACCGGCCCAAAATAATAAATGACCAAAAGATTCGGGATAGCATGCGAAAAATTTTAAATTTAGATTAAAACAGCAGAAGCTTTTTGTCGTTTGCAGCCTTGATTAAAATAAACTTTTTAGACAAGTCTTCTTCTGTTCCTTCTTTATAAAACTGGTATTCAAAAAGCCAAACTCTTAGCTTCGCATTTTGCTTTTGCCTCTACCCTTCCATTATCTAACCTAAGTCCACCAATTCTTCCCAATGTGTAGGCCCAGAAATGTCTAAAATCTATTTACGCCAACGGGTTCTTTCAAAGATTCTTAAAGAACTTGCCCATAATAAAGTGTCTGGACCCGACGGTATTCCGCCATTAGTGTTGAAAAGATGTCATCATACTTTAGCGATACCGCTTAGCAAATTGTTTCATCTCTCAATGAAGGCTAGTTTTTTTTCATCAATTTGGAAAACAGCTAATATTCAATTAAGGATTATTTATGGAACCGTAAAATTCTTCAGCTTCACATAAACCATGTGATGCTGGCGTGCCACAAGGGTCATCGTTGTCGCCTACGCTCTTCTTGATATATATCAATGACATGTTGTCTTCTACAACCTGCGATATCCATTACTTTACCTGACGATTCAACGCTATTCGACTATTCTGTTGAACATTAAAGTCATCCTTGATTGGGAAAGATCTAATAGGGTGGAATTTAACCCAAATAAATTCCAGGCTTGTTTTTTTTCTCAGAAGAGCGTTAAACTTTACGTGCCACCAGTAATAAATGCCATTATTGTGAGTTCAGATGTTAGGTTTGAAAGTTTCAAGTGAACTTTCCTGGAAGGAGCCAATGTTTGGGTATCATAAGATGTTGTAACTTCTACTTCACCCCCTCTGAAGTATTAAGATTATATAAATATTATGTTAGACCAATTTTAGAATTTAATTCATATGTGTGGGGTGGGGTTCCAAAAACGCTTTTGCATTGTCTTGAAGGAATTCAAAGTTATCCGGTTGATAAACGATGCAACCATTACATCATCTGTTGATTCTTTGGAGCATAAATGAAATGTAGGAGCTTTAACTGTTTTCTATAAATTTTACTACGGTAGATGTTCTTTAGAAACCCGCTCTCTAGTTTTAGTACACTCACTCGATGCCGAACAAGCAGTTTTCCGCACTGGATCCTCCTGCGTAGACCACATCAACACCCTGCGGATCATTATGGAGCAGTGCGTTGAATTCCAGTCACCACTGTACCTGCTGTTCATGGATTTTGAGAATGCGTTTGACATCTGACAGTTTATCTGGCTCGCCTTGCGCAGCAGAGGTATACCCGATAAACTAATAGCTATTATTAAAGCAACCTACAATGGCTCCAAATGTCGTCATGTGCTGCATAGAGAAAAGCTGTGAGAGAAATTCGAGATTCTAAGTGGGTTACGACACGGTTGCATTCTATCGCCGATACTTTTTTTGTTGGTTATTAGCGATGTACTTCGCGCAGCTTTATCTGCTGGAAGCTGAGGAATTCGTTGAACTCTTACATCACAACTCAAAATCTGGACTACGCTGACGACGTTTGTTTACTCTCACACAGGATTATGGAGCTGCACCAAAAAATGTTTGAATCCAAAATTTAAATCCTCCTTTTATCCGAGAGTGACTTTGATGTGGAATCAATTGGTCGACTCCGTGTTTCCCGAACTATATAATTTCTGTATTTTTTTTGTAATTTTTTTGTTGAGCTTTGAATTTTGATTAAAGAGCCTTATCAGTAGCAAGTTCATAGCTGTGGGGGAGTTTAGTTTTGAATCTCATACTTCTTCCATTTCAGCAAACTATCTGTACACCTACGCACAAAAAATATTACTTGAGATGACAGGCATCTGGTCGATAACTTTAACAACTTTTTGGATTTGGAATATGTACAGCAAACTGATAATGACAACAACAACAACTGAAATAAATTTCACAAGAAACCACAAGATAGAAATTTCACAAGAAACCACAAGACCACCGACCGACCTCTCCACATAACTTTTTTATCCACTTTCTGTTGTTGTAGTGTGAATAGTGATTACACTTTGTAATTGTAATCGAATAACCCTGTTAACACCGGCTCTAAAAATGCCACCATAGTTCTAACACATAAGAGCCAACAACTAGTGTCAGCGACCCCAACCAAGAAGACTAGAGAACTTCTCTGCGGTAGAGGTTTCCATTTTTTACACCGCCAGCCGCGCCGTACACACCATTCATTAAAATTATTCTCCTATTCTCCTCGTAGCTTGTCCATTAACGTTTGGTTAACCAATTCACGCTTTAGAAATTCAAGTAGTTGGTTGCTCCCTTGAGTTTCCTTTCATATTATGCTATGCTTTAGTTAAGTAAAATAATTTCTTGATTATACATACATACGAGTATATATATTTTCTGATCTCTTATTCCTTTTGTTAAACATTTTCTGTCGTTTTCTTTTTGGTTCCAAGCAGCGGAAATGGTTGCGTCGCGTTTGTTTCGCCAGAAAACCGCCAAGCAGATATTTTCTGGGTTCTGGGATCTGGCGGCTGGCTGACTGTCTGCTCTCGTAGCGGTTGACTGCTACTCTGTGGCTGCTGCCACTAATTTTTCTAGTGTACCTGCTTCTGTTTCTTAACTTAGCCTGGTGATAATTTTCTAGCATATCTTTTATGTGACTTGTTCCAACAAATGGTTGAGAAGTTGCCTGTCTGGCTTTTATGTTTTATCTCGTTATTTTGTGGTAGATGCAGTCAACTTTACCATATGAATGTTGCGTGTATGTAAACAAATCTGCATAGGTGAAGCAACTCAAAGTCACTCACATGAGGAAACTCATTCTCAAGTAATGAGATACGTTTAGAAAAAAATTTGTAACTAAGTTGTACCAACAAAAAAGTACAAAGTACACATTTCCCCACACGTATACGCCAATGTCTAGTTAATAGGAAAAGATTGAGGAGAAAGATGGAGACTGCAGGCCAGACAACCAGCCAACCAGACAACCAAATAAGATCTTAGACGACCCATTCAGCATTCACATTCACACACACATTCATCAGAGGCAGACAAAAGATACAAAATAAATGCAGAAATCCGATTTCATCTAAGTCAAGGTCTTGACAATTTCCTTCTCATCCGATGGTGGCGTGTACAGACTGAGAGAGTTGTGTGTCTTCCGCCTCATACCTTCCCAACTCTTGTCTTGAAAAAGTCCAATACAGGTAGCGACAATAATAGCAAGCGCATATTGCAGAATGGTTGCAACCAGATGCAAGTTTTTCATTTCATTTCATTTCATAAGCTCTGTGACGGAGTCTCTAAGTCATCGTCGTCGTCGGCCTGGAACCGCAAAAGAATAAAAAATAGCTGTCCCTTAAACCCCCCGCACACAGCGGTACTCGTACTCGTTTTCAATCAATCACTCATTGTGCAAAAATCGTATTAAAAAAATGACAATGCTCCCCAATATTTGGTTAGACAGCTTTCAACTATTGCAATAAGTTATCGGCGATGTCGTTATTGCTACGTGTAGCGCTAATCTAAATTAGGTATAATAACACCTTGTATGGAACAATAATTTATGGTTACAGACGAACAATACATGAGTGTATGCGTGTATTTACCTGTCTATTACTGCAAAACAAATCTCGATAATTTTCATTGTGGCAACGCAAATGACACAAAATGTGCTCTTGGGTTTATAGAATGTTATAAGACACCATAGACCGACCCTGTTTGAATCGCCATCACCTTTTGTAACAACGTTTGCCTAAGAAGTGTTAAAAATGATGATTATAGGAATTTATAGGATGATTTAACGATTATTTAGGTTTATTTGTGGGTTCATTAATTACTGGATTATTATCGGAAGATTATAGGATGGCTTAGAGATTATAGATTGATTATAGGATAATTATGGGAACATTATAGGATGCTAAGAGGATGATTATATCTGCTAGTTGAAAAACACACCCCACTGTCCCCTATATTGCCTCCACCCAAATAATCGCCATCCCGTTGGTACCATCTCACAGACAGACCTCTTCCCCCAACGTACCACTCCCAACACTGACCTCCACCAACCCACCACTGACCCCAAAACTGTAGGCTATAACCTCCGGGGCAACCATGTACAATGGTGAAAACCTGATCAAAATCGGGCCAGTTGGATTAGCTGTAATAGCAGGTGTTGCTCGGTTCACCCTACCTAACTGCCACCTGTCGGGAAACTTTTGCCGTAAGGATATTTACTACTTTAAAAGAAACACGGTGCCAAACAAACGTTCCGAGAGTAATAACTTGTCACGGCAAGCTTCTCAATTTGCCGTTCGGATCCGGCCTTAAATTGTAGGTCCCTTCCATTTGTGTCCAAAAATATACATGCGCAACAGAAATGGTCGCGAGAAGCTAGGCCTTGGACCGCAATGGTCTGTCGCGCCGAATGTTATTATTAAGGCTTATTTAGTGATTATAGCTTGATTTTAGATTGAAGAATTTTGGAATGATTATAACCAAGATGATACGACCCCATTTGGTTTTTTTGCTTAGCCAAATGGAGTCGTGTCTCCTTCAATAATTAGTTTTAGTAGGTACTGCTCTGTGATCGTTCTTCATTTCTCAAAAAAGTCCATGAGACTCCCTAAATATATTGTCGCCATGACCTTTCCGGTTGATGGGACCCCGTCTTTGCCTTCTTCGGAGCAGATTCATCCGAAAAAATCCATTGTTTTGACTGTCGCTTGGTCTCTGGCGTATAATAATGTTGCGGTCCCGTCCGTAAAAGAAAGTCGTGTCGTGTGGTGTGGGCACTCAATTTTTTTTAATTCTCTATATTAACTTCGCGTGGCTGGCTTGCTGGCTGGCTGGTAGAATCTTGTGATCAATTTTTAACACACTTCCTAGAGCCCGATTTTATTCAAAATTTGCACACATGTGTTTATTCGGTGACAACACTTTCTATTAAAATTTGGTCCCTTTCGGGACTTGTGGTCGGGGGGCTCTCCCATAGAAATATTTTACAAAATTTAACCGATTTTCTTCAAATTTTATTTATACGCATGTGTATCTCTGATGGACAAAACTTTTTGTAAAAATTTAGAAGTGATCAGGCCCCGTGGTCGTGGGGCACCCGTACAAATTTTATAAAAAAAAGTACCCGATTTTCTTTAAATTTTATACACATGTGTATCTCCGATGGACAAAACTTTTTGTTAATATTTGGAAATGATCGGACCCCGGCGTCGTGGAGCACCTTTACAAATTTCATAAAAAAAAGTACCCGATTTTCTTTAAATGTATAACTTTGATTCGAGAATTTAAAAGAAAAATTTAAATGTTTATGGGCTGTTTTAGATATTATATATTTTTTTAAATTTTTATTTTTCAATTTAATTTGTTCTTCAATGGAGCGTTGATGATGGTTGAGTTTAATGTTAAAAGCCAGGCTGTCGGCTAGAAACTTCACAACTTTATACTGTCCATAGAAATACGTACAATAGTCTTCCACATTATTGTATGTGTTTTAAATATAAAGTACTAAGTTATAACAGCAATGAATAATATCTCAGAGAGCAGTTCTTAACAACGCTTTTTCAACGAGTAGTTTTTTTTTTCACTCATTCACTTATTTCTCAGAATCTCAACATAATGAGTTGGTGTTTTGATACTACGGGTATACATTGATAGTTGTTATCTATATGTAACAAGCACTACCTAGTACCTACTACTACCTACCTACCTTAAGCCACTTAAGCACAGTGGAACAACCAACTTGGAATCAAAGCAACCAACTATCATCATCATTTTTGCCATCGCCATCACCATCATGCGGTGAAAAGAGAGATGATTGGCTTGGGCAAACATGTGAGCACAAGTCTCGTCGGTGTTTCGTGTCGTATGTGAAGATGGGGAGACTCTTTGTTGCTTTGGGCATTAACAACAAACAACACACACACACACAAAGCTGCTCTGGTTGTTGTTAAGCGTTAAGCTAGTCGTCGAGCTGCTAGGTAGGCCAGGCTATAAGACAAGTACCATAGAAAGCAAAAAAATAAAAAAATAAATACTCGCCAAGATACGGTGATACCGGTGGTGGTGGTACACCGTTCAGTTTAGTTTTCCAGTTCAGTCGAAACAACTTAACAAAAATGGGAGCATAAAGAGAAGAACTACTTTACACTCACATCCAGAACTGAGTTGGAGCGTGCGAGTCATTGACGTTGACAAGCAAACTAACAACAGCCAGGCCAGAGCCACCGCACCACTGGTTGAGTGGTTGGTTGTTTGTTGGCTCTGTTGGATGGCTGCTGCTGTGCTATTGTTATTCATTTTTTTCATTTTTTTCATTTTTTTTTTGTTGTACCGATTTTCAATTATTTATCCATCATTCCATTCCATTTTTCGACATAGATTAGTTTTGTGCCGTGAGTTTTTTTTTTTAGATTTCTCTCGGTGGTCGGTCGGTCGGGCGGTTATTCCAAAATTGTACTTTTATTACTTCACGTACAACACCCAGTTAAGCAAATGACGTTAAAACGTTCGGTTCGGTTTGTGGCGGCAGTACAATTGTTACTGACTGTTTTTAAAATCAATTAAAGATTAAGATTGCGTGCGTCACTGATTGGGTCACTCACTGATTTTTTTTCCAATATTTCAACATACTACGATTTTCGGGTTTTCCCTATCGCTGGATTGGTTGGTGGAATGGGCGGACGGGCGAACAATTCGGACGTTCTGTATCGATTTCTAGATATCTATCGATATCTAATTGATAAATTCTACTTTGTTTATCTGAGCTTTACGCGCGTGTGTCTGCGTGCGTGCGTCCGTGATACCTTAACGCTTTGTGGTGGACCATGTCGTCATATCATGTGCTTATCTATAACACATCAGTACTATGCCAGTGAATATATAGAAAAAAATGAAATTTATCACTCGCCTTGTGTCTGTGTATTAGTGTGTCACTACTCTATGAGAAACTTGTCCAACAATAAAAAAAAAAATTCAAGTTTATAAATCGTATAGAAATTTTCCTCTAATTAACATTTAGTACTAAGCTAAGTGTTTAGATATTTAACAAAAGAATATTAACTGAGGAAAAGTGATTATAAAATAAAATCGAAAAAATTCTTATCTGCGATGTGTTACGTGCGTAACGTTATCACCAGATTCAACCAGCTGTTTATTTTATTAGCACTTTGATCAGCCTTCAAGTTCATTTATGTGAGAGAAAAAAAATCACCTGAAATGGAGCTGTCAAAAGAGAAAACTTTACCGCTCTATACACTACACTGGATTTTTATACAATTTATGAGAATTTTAACTACTTCGTCATTCAGTTTTGTTTATTAGCACTTTTGTTCAACCTTTTATTTAAAAAAAATGCTATTTAGCACTTTGTTCATCTTTCATATAATCTACATTTTTATTTTAATAAAAACACTGCTTCTAAAAGTGAAAAAATCTACGAGAAATTTGGAGAATTTCGCTTATCTATTAATCATCAATCAATCAATCATCTTTTTAGCTGTCAAGTACATATATTTATGAATCCTACTGATTGAGTCAGTTAATTCGTCAAAAGTTGTTTAGCTTTATATTCAAAAGTATTAAGGGGGAAAACCTGCTTTGGATTTTTCTCCAAAATTGGAGAATTTTGCCTTAGCACTTGGCGTAACCTTCAAGAACATATTGTAAAATAAAACTTCATTTAAAACATTTATATATAATATATGTATATAAAAAAACAATTAGGGCTGTCAATAAAGATATTTATTTGGACTTTTCTTCTAAATTTGAGAATTTCTGACTTCAAGCAATCATGCGATCATGTTTAGCACTTATGTACCCTCATAGCACATTTATATAAAAATAAAACATTAATTAAAGATGAGCTGTCAGATAGAATGATATTTCTCCAAATTTTCGATGGCAATTCGTTAATAAGCTGTTTAGCACCTTATTCGGCGATAAAATAGAAATTCCATATGGATTCTCCAAATTTCTCTACACTTTATTTTATTGAAATGTCAAAAAACAGAAATATATATTTGGATTTTTCTGCAAATTTGTAAAATTTCGCTGAATTCAAGCAATCATTCGATCCTGTTAAGCACTTATGTACCCTTTATAGCACATTTATATAAAAATGAAACTATTTGAAATTGAGCTGTCACATAGAATCATGTTAATTTAGATTATTCTCCAAATTCGGAGAATTTCGCTGACTATCAGTCATTTGATCATCTGGATAGCATTTATATAAAAATAAAACATTATTTCAAATTGAGCTGTCAAACAGAATTCTCCAAATTCCACAAAGAGAAAACCTGGTTTGCTTGGCCCCTTCTCTGGATTTTTCTTCAAATTTAGAGAATTTCGCTGATCATCCATTTGATTATCTGCTTAGCATTTGTGTAGCTTTCAAGCACATTTATATAAAATTTGAACCTTATTAAAAATTAAAATGTCAAAAAAGAGAATTTTTTTGTATTTTTCTTAAAATTTGGACAATTTTGCTAACTATCAATATTTAGATAAAAATAAAACATTTAAAATTGCGCTTAAATTGAGCTGCCAAATAGAACAGATATTTATTTGGTCTTTGCTCCAAATATGGAGAATTTCGCAGACAGTCAGTCAATCAATAATTTGATCATCTGTTTTACACTTGCGCATTTGTATAAAAATTAAATATTGTATAAAACTTAGCTGTCAAATAGAATAGTATTTATTTAGACTTTTCTCCAAATATGGAGAATTTCGCAGACTATCAATCAATAATTTGATCATCTTGCGAATTTGTATAAAAATTAAACATTATTTAAAATTGACCTGTCAAATAGAATGATATTTATTTAGACTTTTCTCGAAATACGGAGAATTTCGCAGACAATCAATCAATAATTTGATAATCTGTTTAACACTTGCGCATTTGTATAAAAATTAAACATTATTAGAGCTGTCAAGATATTTATTTAGACTTTTCTTTAAAGTTTCGATGACAATCAAGTAATTTGCTATTCAGCTGTTTATCACTACACTCAGCCTTTGTTCAGAAAAATCTGATTCCTTTCTTAATGATCTGGAGAGTCAAATGTTTTTACTTTTTACAATGAAAAATGTCGGAAAAACTTAAATTTTTTTTGTGTCAAACCAGTGACTATTAGAAAAATTTAAAATTTTATGTTAAGGTGAAAAATGTTTACTTGATACATGTGACCTTATTGTTTATCATGAATTCATCAGTTAAGGTGACTTATCAGCGGCATAGGTCCAAGTCTAAGCGCAGTAAAATTCGCTTGATACACATGGATTGATTGTGTAGGCATAGTGGTGTATGATGAGGGTAGGGAGAGGCTGCCGGTGCCGGTGCCTCGCTGTCAGTCACACTTTAACCGACTCAAAGTGTTAACAAAGAATTGCATACATGAATGTGAATGTGTGTATATAGTGCCAACATATTATAGTTGTGTAACTACAGATACGAGTATAAAAAATGCCTTACCTATCATCTATCAACATAGTGCATAATAAATGGTGTTATGTTGTGTTTTATATGTATGTCGATTCGATTGAAAATGTTATACATATGAACAAGTATCGTATCATATTCTGTATGTGGTTTTGTGTCAAGTTTTTATACATTTCATACTTTTACTGTTCCCCGCAATCTATGTGTTGTTGTTTTAATTTTAATCTTTTAACAAATCCATTCTGTGTGTGTTTTTCACTCATTTTGTGTTGTCAGTTGTCACACATATCCATATCCATACCATACACATACCTCACTGACTATTCTATTCTACACCTGGTCCGTCCTGTCCTGACTAACGGACAGGCATTAGCTTCTAGCTTCTGTCAACATCTGATAGATTTAGTTTTGACGGCATCGTCGTCGTTGTCGTCATTTCTGGTTTCTTTTCTGTCTATCGCATCCGCATCATCATTGCTGCTGGTCAATAATTGTAAACGGAATAAAAAATCGTGTGTGTGTTGTTTTAAAAAAACTAAATTTCTCTCTGATTTATCTGTTTCTGTTCAACTACAAAAACGCATCGCAACAAAATACATTTCTAAAATTTTGTTTTTGTGCAAAAAAAAGAAGAAAAAAGAAACAATTCCCTTCACAAGTGATGAACAAAGAACCATTTCTTTTCTGTGTAATTTCAGATGCAAAACTGCTTAACCTTAACACAACAACAACAGCAATAAAAATAAAACGCCAACAACAGCACCTTAAAATTTGGATAATTAAAACAACAACAAAAATATTGGCAATATAAAAAAACAAACGCAAGAAACAGCAAGATAAAGAAAAAGTTTGCATGAACCTGTGTTTTCGTCTTTGAGTGTATCGCACGTGTTCCATATTATTTTCTTCTTGCACAGAAAGTTGCATTTCTATTGGTTTGTTGTGGATGGGATGTGATGTTGTGATGATGATGTACGGTGATTGTGTGTGTTTATGTGTGCAACTGATACACGGCACACCACGTTTAGCCCCCCTTTTCATTATAAACATTACGACTTTATTTAGCAAAAAGAAAAACAAAAAAAAATCAATAACTAAATTGGCATCGTTTGTAGATTCTCGTTTGTTAATCGTAATTATTTTTTAAAATTAATTCTATAATACTGAAATAATAATACTGAATACTGAGTGATTTCGAATTGAAATTTTTTCGAATTGTAGCATTTAGTTGATTTTAGTAAATTTCTCGTCTATGTAATGTATAGAGAAGTAGAGAAGAAAGTGACTTAATTTGAAACAAATAAAAATATTGTTTTTTTCTCGAAATAATAATACTAAATACTGAGTGATTTCGAATTGCATTTTTTTCGAATTGTGGCATTTTTTAGTTGAAGTTTGTAAACTTCCTATGTATGCAATTTAAAGAGACGTAGAGAAGAAAGTGACTCAATTTGAAGCAAACAAAAATATTGTTTTAATACTAAAATAATACTAAATATTGAATGATTTCGAATTGAAATTTTTCTTGTGTATGCATTGCATAGAGAAGTAGAGAAGAAAATGGCTTATATTTGAAGCAAATAAAAATATTGTTTAATACTGAAATAATAATACTGAATACTGAGTGATTTCAAATCGAAATATTTTAAAACTAAGAGAAAATAGTGTCTCAATGTGAAACAAACAAAAATATTGCTTTAATACTGAAATAATAATACGTACTGGATACTGAATTCTGGCATTTAGTGGAAGTTTATAAACTGTATGCGCATTTTATAGAGTAGTAGAGCAGAAAGTGTCTTTATTTGAAACAAACAAAAATATTATTCTAATACTAAAATAATAATACTGAATACTGAGTGATTTCGAATCAAAATTTTTTCGAATTTTGGCATGTAGCTGAAGTTTTTAAATTTGTCGTATGCTATGTATAACGAAGTGGAGAAAAAAGTGAATCAATTTATAAAAAACAAAAAAAGAAACGACGTCAGCCAGGTGTGATAAGAAGAAAGCACTCACTACTCTATCTTCTAAAAAAAACCACTTGTTAATTGTTTAATTAAATATCAACGAACATTTGTTGTTTGTTTGGAGGTGACGCATGTACTCACATAGACACAAATACAAATGCCTCGCACATAGCACGAAATTGTACTCATACTTTGTTCAAAGAGAAAGAGTTGGGGACTTCGAATTTCGGACATTTTTATAACATGCCTAGTTTGTGTGTGTGTGTTGTACTCTGTATATTTTTTTTAATCACCAACTCAGCTGCTGTTGTAAAAATAGATTACATTTTTAAAAAAAAATCGATGCACACGTAGTCTCTCTCTCTCTCTCTCTGTCATTGTGTTGTGTCTGTGCTAATTGAGTGCGGCACGTTTTGTACATATTGAGTTGAACGAATATCTACTACTACAACAACATTAACAAATGTAATAATTATTTAACAAAAAATGTATTTCACATTTTAAGCGACGAAATTTGATGATTCATCAAAGGGAACAATCTAATTTAACGTAGATATTGTACACTCGCATAATAAACTACAGTAAACGAGTGAACTCGGAGAAGTGCGCGCTTTCTGTCGTCATTTGTTTTGTGTAGAAGTTCGCCGTTTGATTTTTAATTTTTTTTGGGAGGGAAAAAATAAAACAACCGCCAATTGGAAATGTAGAACAAAAAACCACATTTTTATTTGTATCTCCAATCAGTGTGAATTGATCGTTTTGGATTAACAACTCAATATGAAATGAATCTGTGTACTGAATCTGAACATCTTCAAGTTGCTAAAGTACATAGCTTTTGTTGGATTTAAGCAACACTGCTCAGTGCGCGTATTTCTGATTCCATTGCTGTCTGTTTCGGCTGCTACAATTGACACAAGATAATTAAATGATTGCACCACTTTTAATTTGTGCTCCAAAATTGAAAGCTGATCTTCTGCTCGCATGTCATGTCCACCATATACTTTGTTTTGCTCTTATTTATGTGCAGCCGCACAATTCCTAGAAACCTCGATCGGGAGGAAAACTTGTTGCACGGCTGCTGTGTTTCTATCAAAGTTGTCAATTCTCTCTCTTCGTTCTGAAGGGCAGCCGTTTTGGCTAGAGTTTGATTCGCGGATGCAGTTTTTTGGTGATGCAATCCGTACCAGAAAAGTCCGAGTCGACGTCAGCATCTCGATATGTTAGCACCACGCATCAGTTGCGGATTGTGGCGTCGGTGTATCAACACATGGTCTGTCAGAAAGCCAATAGGGACGGCCTTAACTACTTCTTTAGGAGTATTAACTGGTCTTAATTGTTTTCAATTTCCAGCTCTTGAAACCAACAAAATCCTTAGTGATTGGTTGCAAAGCTGTTGCACTCGATATTTCCAAGGCATTTAACAGAGTTTGGCATCAAGGTCTTTTGTCCAAAATCCGTGCTTATGGGAGTCGATGAAAAATGGCTTCATAAGATTAGAAGCTATCTTTTAGACCGCTCAATTCAAGTTGAATTGGACGGCTTCAAATCTGAAATACATTACATAAATGCCGGCGTGCCCCAGGGCTCTGTTTTGTCCCCAACACTATTTTTCATTTTTTATTTATGATATCTTATCTGTGACTTCTAATCCAATTTACTTCTTTCGCTGACGTCACCACTCTCAGCTTCTCGTATAAATTTGAGGAACGTTCCTCCGCTTCTCATGTGGAACTCAATCAACTACGTTGAATTCTGACCTAGACAGCATAATAAAATGGGGAGAAAACTATCGAGTAGAATTTAACGCTTCCAAAACCCAATGCTGTATCATGTCGTCTTAGCGAATCCTAAACCCCATGCCATTATCCATGAATGGCACTTGTATCGAGGAAACTGAAAAACTCACACTTCTCGATATGTGCGTTAACGACAAGCTTCTTTGGAATGATCGATCATATATTTACCGTCGCCAAAAATGCTGCGATATGTTTAGATTTTCTAACCCGGTGCAAGAAATATTTCATTCCCTCTGATCTGGCTATTATCTATATACATGCTTTTATTTGCCATAAACTTGAAAACAATTGTCATATCTGGTCTGGTGGGTCTAAAACTACCTTGCATCAGCTAGATAGAATACAAACCCGTACGATAAAACTTATCGGTGACGAAAACATTGCGAAATCAATAGATTCGCTTGAACACCGAAGGAACGTTTCCTGCTTGTCACTGTTTTATCGTTTCTTCCAGCAGCGTTGCTCAAGATAAACAGCCAACTGCATGCCACCTCTTCTTGAATTCAGCTCTAAATGCTCATAAGTTTACCATCAAGCCCATCTTCGGACGTACAGTTGTATTCAGGGATTCGTTCTTCAGCCGTACAACACGTATGTGGAACGCTCTGTCAACCTCTCTGTCTTTCCATATCACTATGATCCATAGGCATTCAAAACACAAGCTCATAGACATCTCCTCATTTTCCTTAACGCCCACGCCCAAAAAAATATTTTTTTTCTTTCCACGACAATTGGTTCTACGCACCGACCAAAGATCGTTAACCCAGTAAAAAGTCAGATTTTACACCTAGAGCTGCTACAAAAAGAACAACAATATTTTATTGAACGTAGGTAAATGTACACACAGGAGGTAAAGTGTTGGTCCTAGTACACTGCCTTGTGGAACACCTGCTTGAATTTTCTTTATATCATAATAGGCTTCTTCTTGGTTGGTTCTAACAAAATCTTTCTCATATATAGAATTTTAGTAGCTCTGAGCACTGGGCTTGAATTTTCTTTATGTCATAATAGGCTTCTCCTTGGTTGGTTCTAACAAAATCTTTCTCATATATAGAATTGTAGTAGTTCTGAGCACTGTGCTGGAAGCTGGAAGTAGTGGTTTGTGCTTGTAATTGAATCCATTATGCTAGACTTTATTTAAAGCCTGGCGTAGTTAGTGAAATCCATCCTTTCTAGCTTAATAACAACAAGGTAGTACTTAAATACTACCGTACCTGAGCGTTTTGAAAAAATATTTTCACTTAGCGTTGATATAATCGGGGAATGATCTGAACTTAACCCCGAGCTGTCTTCTATTAACATGTAAGATGTAACGGAGGACAGGTTTGTTTACACAGAGTGAATGTAATATGTGGTGAATTTTGCTCGTTTGCCTTTATTCTCCATTTAGAAAGCCATTTAGCTATTTCTTCTAATTGTTCATGTAGAAGTATTGAGGCTGTTTGAGGATCTCATGGGAAGCCAGTAGTGCTGTGCCATCTGGAAATGTGGAAACTGTTACGTAGTTTGAAGTGGGAAGGTCCGCTGTATAAATTAGATATAAAACTGGACCCATAGATTAGATACAATACTGGACGTCATTTAAATTTGAAGATGCTCTATTGGGCTTGACCAAGAATTTCAGGTTTAGCAGATAGTTTTTTATGATCGTTGGTAGCTGTGTCTTAACTTTGTGAATAAATCTGAGAATAAAGCTTGAGAGATCTCTAGAAATGCTGCTTAGCAGTACATACTTCTTTTGTTTGAATGAGGTTCGGATTTCCGATACGATCCTATGCACTTGTTCTATGGTTCCGTAATCTTCTTCTTCTATGAATCCAAACTGGTGATCCGGTATGATATTTTGGCATTTTGCCAAATTAGTTTCAGTTTTTTAAGAAGCATTTTCTCAAACAGCTTTGACAGTAAGCGGATTGAGCGATACGAGTATACTTTTGTTACATCTTTACCAGGTTTATGGATCATTATGTTTGCGAGATTTTCCAAGCTTCCGGAAAATGCATGTTTTAATTGGATACATGTATCTGGGAGCTCTGTAAGTATTTTTCCACTAATTAGATCATGTCCAGGTGCCTTTTTAGGGTATATATGTTCGCTAATCATTGTTTTTACTTCGTTCCAATTGTATTTAATTGGTTCGGAAACTTCGGCTTCTTCCGGCAACAGGTCCGTATGTCTATGGTTCTCGTTCGGGGTAAAAATTCCTTATGATTATGTTTGTTTTTTCTGCGTCGCTTCTTGCCCAGTTTCCATCGGCAAAGTGAATCGGAGTGCATAATTCCGTAGGATGTTTTAGCTTTTTCGTTGCTTTCCACAGTGAGTAGTCTGTGATTTCAGTCATTGAAAGTTTGCTTAGATAGAGTTGAGTTGGATTCCCTCATCATGTTCATTTGTTAGCGCCTCTTTCAGATTTTTGATAGCTTTGTTTAGTTTAGATTTAAGTCCAGGTGATCATTGTATTTGTCATTGCCTGCGCAATATCTGTTTGTTCTTTAACAGCTGCTGAACATTCTCAATTTTAACCCACTTCCCAAAGCCCGAATTTTGCACACATGTATATTTCCGGTGACAATACCTTCTATTAAAATTTGGGGCATCTTGGGCCTCGGGGTCGGGGGCCCCCATACAATTGTTTTTTTTTTTACAAAATTTACCCGATTTTCTTTAAATTATATACGATTGTGTATCTCCGATGGACAACTGTAAAAATTTAGAAGTGATCGGGGGTCGGGGCCTCCATAACAAAAATTTTAAAAAGTGTACCCAATTTTATTCAAACTGCACATTATGAGAATTGGAGAATTTACACGAAAATTTTTATTTTAAGTTTTTGAGTGGGATGCCTAATAAGCACTCTCTTGTAACTGAAGATTAAAATGGAGTCCAATTGGTGTTCGTTAAGAATGTGTTAGATTCTGAGAGTCGCTAAAGGAACTCTCTTAACCAATCGCAAAATGACGGCGTTACTGGGTGAATTTCTCACGTTGAAATATCGGCGTTATGCTCCTTGAACTCGAATAAGGAAGCTGCCCCGATGTGCACTGAACAAAACATAAAATTTGAATGCGCTGCTCAACTTTCCATTATAAAAATTTCGAATGTTTATTATATGCTCTGTAAAAAAAATTCAAAAAGTAAAATTAAAACAAAGAGGTTATGAATTTTTACTAAAGTCCGCTCCTTTATTACACCCTGTACTATTTACTTATGTCCTATATCCCCTTCTGGCTCATAGGGATCCTGGCAATGAGCTTCAGCTCTCTCCAACTCTCCCCAATTCCCGTGACTACTTCTTAACTGTTTACTATGGAAATGTCGCCTTTTCGGAGTGTATGACCAATCCACTGTCACTTCCGTCGTTAGGTGGCTGTGCCTATTGGTTCCTGACCCGTTCTCTGGTAAAGATGGTTGTTAAAGATACGGTTAGGCCAGATAACCCTTAAGATGTTCCCTAGGCACCTATTTACGAACGTTTGTAATATTTTTGTGATAGTAGCAGTCTCCTTCTAAGAGCTGCACCCATACAACAGCACAGATTCAACATTTGAAGGGATCAGTCGCAGCTTGGTGTTTAAGCTGATCGCATTACTTCGCCATGTCATGGACATCATGGACACCCTGTACAAGCAACAATCAAATTCTTACTTAGCCTTGATTAGCCTTGAAGGGACTATCATTAGGCGTTTCCTTTTTTGGGGGAGAATTACTGACAACGACCCCAAAGTGAATGTTTAAATGGATACGCCATCTGCATACTTACTACATGTTATTTCCTCTATTCTGCTGATGGCTGCCCGCCTATTACATAATCTACCTTCCAATTAATGTAACTTAGCTCAGCGGCACTGACTGGCAAGCAAACGATAGGACTATTCCGCTTACCACATGGTACTCGTTGGTCATAATAAAACTTCCAAATGAACCACAAATGTTTCAGTTCGTCCGATTTGTGTGTGGGGTGCAAAATATTATGAGTTAGACTGACGACCATATTTGTATCAAATTAAAAAGGTGTCTCTACACAACTCAAGAAGCTATAAAGCAAAACATAAGAGTACTAAAAACAGTTCATTAATGGTGTTTTCCAGACGATCAATTTTACACTTTTGGTTCATCTTTTTGTTTTGGGTAGCATACACGACTAGAAATATAATTTTCCCAACAGATTAACTTTAAAAACAGTGAATTACTACAGTGAATTAATTTATAAAAAAGTGATTTAACCAACAACAACAACAACAATAACAACAAAACTATAAAAGTCTAGCGGCACAATTTCCAAAAATGGATTCCTCCGATTTGAAACGTGACGACACAACGCGCAAGAGTTTTCGCATAACATCGCATCGTAAGGGTATGGCTCCAACACCACCTGCGAAGCCGGAATTTGTCAAGTTGGCGGATATTGATATTGGCGAGAGTAGTGGTGGAGCAGGATCAGGAGGAGGAGGAGGCTGCAGCGGCGAAAGAGAAAGATTCTCCTCCAAACTGCCTTCACCAAGACGCTCAAGTTCAAGTGCACAAACGCCAGACAACGACAACGACGACAACGACGACGACGACGAAGAAGTGGTGGAGTTAAGGAAAATGTCATCTTCAGCTGCTGCTGCTGCTGCTGCTGCTGATGTGATGACCACTTCTGAAACAATTGATAAGTTCGATTTGGATAAAAGATGTTCGGTGCCGGTGTCAAAGTCATACGCACATTATTTGGCTGCAAGCGGTGCTACTGCAAGTCGCCACAACGATCGTGTTGTCTCACTAAAGGATAACGTGATGCGGCGTGGTGATCACGATGATTCCCTGAAAATTGTTCAACTCCGCGAAAAAGTTACTCATCATCAGTCACCGCCTTCACATCGCCTTATCTTACCAGACGAAGATGATGACAATGTGTCGTTCGCTTTGGGCTCCATTGAGAAGCACATCAATCAGGTCGAAGAAAGCTTCAAGAATTCAGCACAACAAACTCCTCCAAAGCAGCAGCCGCCGCCGCCGCCGTCTCTAAGTAGCATCGATGAAATCAAAGTTGAAATGATCAAGCGAAGCAAACGCTATGGTGAGCATGAGAATCTGTTGCAGCCAGGAATCAGTGACATGGCTTCTGGTACGAATTTCGGTTATTTTCGTGGCAACAACGAACCGGATGAATCCGATACGGATGAATTCCAACGCAATTCTGAGGGACGTAATTCAACTGGTGCCTACTCCAAGGGGGGTGCTTCATCGCAATTGCAAAAACCAAAAATCACACGTACCGCATCCGACACCAAGAACACTGACATCCTAGCGATGAGGGCAACACTTAAGCAAAAACAGCAAAGCATCGCCAACAAGGATATCCAGCTACAGCAGCAGCAATCAAAAGCAGCAGCAACCCCCCCAACAGCTATATCGGCTGCTAAACGACGCGAGCAAAATCTGAGTCGATTTGAAGCGTTAATTCAAAAGCCATCTTCTTCTTCGTCGGCGGCTGCTGCCACTGCAGAAACAACTACTAAGCAGGCTGTTAGGACGAGAGTTGCAACAGCAGCAGCAGCAACTCCAAGTAATAACACATCAACTGCGATTGCCAGCCCTGTCAACATGAAGAGGACGACGACGACAACGGCTTCTGCTGCCGCAACAACAAGGCATCATACGAATCAAGCGCCTCCACCACCGTCAGCTCAGAAGGCTCCATCGTCCAGTGTTTCCGCCGTTCGGAATAATCGTTATGTTTCCGAAATGTCGCAGGTAAAAAAATATTAAGAAATAAACAAATGATAACTACCTACTCTACTACCCCACCATTTTCAAAAAAATCATGCCAGCGTTGCCATTTTCATTTTCAATTTTAGAAATCTGTCAAATTTGAATTTTTTAACATCTGTCACAATTTTTGTTTTTAATTAAAATTTTAAATGCAAACAAATTAACCAAATGTGACAAATATGTAATTTCCAGTTGGGTTGTGCCCGCCCGTGATGAAATTCTGGAATTTTCAATAGGGACATTACAATTTTGTATTTTAATACAAACAAAGCTTTAAACTTTTTTTTATCATCAGTCAATGTCAAAACGCGTGTCCGTGTGTTTGTTTGTTTGCCGTGGAATCTTCCCAAAGTCCGATTTCATTGAAATTTTGCACCTTTGATCCACTGGGAGTTGGCACGAACAGCCGCGCTAGCAGCTATTTATTTGCCTACTGAAGATGTCGAGTGGTGTTAGGTTGAACAGAATGTCCAGTGCAGCGGACGAGGTGGTGAGAAGTGCTTCACTCATACATAGACAAGCCGATCGTTAGACTGCTTAGCTTGTCGCGATTTATTGCTTTATCTAAGACAGTCCACCAGACAACCACACCACCGTATAGCAGTGTAGGTCTTATTACCGATATATATATAGCCAATGAGGGTTAAAGACTCCATTAGTTACTAGTGGAGGAGTCGCTGTGGCTTTGCGAACTCTTTCTTGTATATTAAGTTTCCATCTTAGCTTTTTAAACGGAATAAGACCCAGATGTTTAGCTTCACCCGAGAAGGATGAGCTTAAGCTTATAAGATTAATGTGGGTCAGCATATGGAATTTTGTATTTCCTAGTGAACATTACAAGTTTTCTTTTGTGGGGGTTTTCTCTCAAGCCAGAACGACCTGCCCATCTTGTTAGCTTGTTAAAAGCATTCGGTAAGAGTTTATTTAAGGTATTTGGGTGCTTTCCTGAAACGGTAATAGCAACGTCACCCGCATAAGCGATCACTCTGCAGCCCTCCCTTTTTAGGCATATCATTCAGCTCATTCACCATTGAGTTCCATAGAGGGGGGATAGAACTCCACCTTGTGGGGTTCCTCTGCAAATATATTTTTTGGCAGACGACACATCCAGGTTTGAGTTAATGATCGGACTCGTGAGCAGAACATTAATCAAGCAGCTGCGATCGCAAATGTGTTGACGTTGTTAAAAGCGCCTTTAATGTCCAGTACCATTGTGTACTTCTTGTGCGAAAGTGAATATTACGTATGCAGAGCTGTTTCTATAGATTTGCCTTTGCAATATGCATGCTGATTATTAGATAGCAGTCTTCTATCAATGCTTGTGCCTAAGTGGATATCAATCAGTCTTTCCAAAGGTTTTAACGGGAATGATGCTAGACTGATAGGTCTGAGATATTTTATAGCCTTTGGATATAAAAACCACTTTCACTTCTCTTGATAAATCCGGAGTGTGATCCAAATCCAGACTGCTCTTTAAAGTTATCTCTAGCACATAATAATAATAATATTGGCGCGACAGACCGTTGCGGTCTCACGACCATTTGTGTTGTTTATTTTTGCACACAAATGGAAGGGGGGCCCACAATTTAATTGATTGAAATTGAGAAGCTTTACGTGACAAGTTATTACTCTCGGACGTTTGTCAGTCATTCGAGAGAGGTGGGACACCGTGAAAAATACTTTGAGTGTTACTGTGTTTCGAACCACGAACCTCCTGATTAGAAGCGATGCACTTATCCACTGAGTCACGGCGCCCACATCTCTAGCACATATCTATATTTGGGTGACAGGAGATAGCATTGAGTACTAGATGCCTTAAATTCTACTCTATTATCTTCTCCCCATTTTATTATGCTGTCCAGCTCTGAATTTAACGACCATAACATGTGCAATTGACCAACAAATTTAGCCTTTTAATGTTCTTTTGCTAATGAGCCGAAGTTTTGGAATTTTTCAAAAATTCTCAGCGTACAGATTTTTATTTTTAAAAAAGCCAATCCAATTAATATCAAACAAATCTCACGGGAAATAGAATGAAAATGGCAACGCTCTGGTGATCATATGTCGCCGCACTCCTGAATTTATTATTTGTCACGCTATGTGATACGAATATATAAATGGGTATGTGCATTCATACATGTATACATTATATAACAAAAGTTACTTTTAGTGTGTGATGTGAGCTGAATGGGAATTTTATTTCATTAAAGAGAACAAATAAAATCAGAACAAACCCCGGACACAGATGAATCTATTTATCTATTCTTCAGTTGAACAATACAATGGGATGTTTTCTTCCTTCTTTTGGCAATCAAAGACTCTACCATATGTCTTGCTGATCCTCTCTCTTTCTAGTTATATTCTTTATGAATATATGCGGGAAAACAAAGAAAAAAGCAATAAACTTTGCCCTTTTGGTGGTAACTGATGATGATCGTGATCTTGGCTAACACAAAAAAAACGTCAGACCAGAACCAGGCCTTCTTACGTTGTCTCTGCAGATATTTTATCCATTTTATACGGAATTACAAGAAATATTCTCATCATAGTTTGCACGCTTTCCTTTTGTTTGTCTTGTTACACTTGTTTGCTACCTTGTTAGCTGAATAATCACGGAAGCGTGAAAGTTGTGAATGAAATGAATGCAGAAAGTGTTATCTACACAGTGGTATGGTATAATAGGAGGGGAAAGTCAATGCTCCTCTTCTTGTATGAATCAGATTTAGATTCGTTCATAAAATGAACGTCATTTACTGTGAAGAGTGCTACATAATGTACATATGGACGAGTATATAAATTTGACCAACATGCTTCAGCGTTTCGCTTTAGAACTGCCAGCGAGAACCGAAAAGCTCACTGTAGCTGACTCAATTCTGTGAAATTTAATTTATGTAAAAAAACAATTCAAGTTTTGGGTTTATTTTGTGTAGTTTCAAAGTTACTTCTTCAAGTGTCGAACAAAATTCACCTCGTCGGCGGTTGGTTTTCCTTATTTCGCCAAAGACTTCCGGCAAACAAATTGTTGTGTACATGGTCTATCGCACAGCCTCCACGGAGGCAATGCAGATGTTAATGGGTGTTCCCCTCTTGACTAGGATGTGACCCGTAGAAGCTTAGTATTCAAGGTCAGAAGGGCTAAGCCCTTCCTGCAGTGAGACTGGCTGGTGGGGGATGATGTGGCTAACAGGAGCCTTAGCCAGTGCAAGGTACTTCTGGAAGAAACCATGGCAAGCCAGATGGAATGAATGTGAGAATGGAAGGGTGACGTTCGAGTTCATCAAGGACGTACATTATGACAGGTTAAACACAGAGTTCGATTTTAGCCACAAGTTGGCCTTTTTGCTTACTGGTCTGGTCATGGTAGTCGTAATACATTTTTGTATCAAAGGCACCTCAGTGAGGTTGAAGGCTGTGTTTGCGGTTCCCCTATGGAAGACTGGGCGCATGTTTTTTGTGAGTGTCCGTTGTACTCGGACGTCTGAATGCCATTGGAGTTCAGAGGCTAAACGGTGTGTATGATGTTGGATCAGCTTTAAGCTGCAGGGAACAAGTTGAATGTTTGAATGTGTATGCAAGATTAGTGTTTGGTCGGTGGAGAGCTAGGCAGTTTGTGTTGGGGGTGTCGGCGTCGACAGACTGACTGACTAATTACGGACGAAAGGACAGATAGACAACTTGGACGGAAATGGACGACTTAGGGACGTAAAACTGACTGAGTATGGGCCACCAGTCCCGAGTTGTTAGGAACTCAACTGGAGTAGTGGCTACGTGGCTCATGGCTGTTGGTTGCTAGTCTAGCTTCTGGCCGTTAGCTTCCACGTGGTTGCTACGAAATCCTACCGGAAAATTTTCTGGTACCACGGGTATCGGGGAGCCCACGGATGAATGTCCGTCCCCGGCAGATGGAGCGGCCCTTCGGGGAGTTTTCGTGGTAGCTGTGGTTCTGCCCAAGAGGTAAGACAATAGTCGGCTTGGAGTTGCGTTTGAATCAACCGGGTGACGTGACCCAGAGATCGGCAGAGATCTCGCTTCCATCAGTGAGAACGCTGGGCCCTTACACACAGTTATACTGATACACCTGCAATAGAATTAATTGTTGATGTCTGAAGAGGACCATGGGGTTGTTCGTTTCTTGCAGGTAACCATGGTAACATCTGAGACAGTTCAGAGTTGACCGATCTATGTTTTGCACCAATGGTACCGGTTGCGACATGTCCACTTTTTCCGAAAAAACAGGCAACCATTCGCGCGAACAACTTTTGTTTGAATTTTGGTCATAGTGGAAGACCCATAACGTCGACGCCTGTTTTTTGGTTCGGGCTCATACGAATAAATCCAAGATTCGTCACTTGTCGCGATCTTAAAGACATGCAATCTTTTTTTTTTAGCATTTCCTTCGATCAATTGACAAGAGTCGTTTTTTGAGCGATTTTCAAAATATGTGCGACCCAAAGCTAACAAATCATTTGACGGTCAAATGTTCATGCAATATTTATCCTGAGCCTGACCATATTTGAAGTGGTCTTAAGAGGGTTTTGAGGTAGTCCTGAGGGGGGTCTTGGGAGTTTTGAGTAGATCTTGAGGTAGTCTTTAGGTGGTAGCCTTAAGGGAGACCTTAAAGTGGTCTTGATTGGTTTTTATATTACCATCCCATCTTCATGTTATAAAAGTTATGTATAAATATTTCATTTAAAACTAAGAAACAAATTTTTTTTTTAAAAATGATTTTATTAAAGTACCCCTAAAAGGTAGAAAATAAAATAAGTGGTAGATCTGGAGCAGATAGAACTGTTATAAAGTAAAGGAAAATTGCTGCTGGAAATCGTGAATATTTGAGGCTCCAAAAAAGCACAAAAATTCAAAGCCTGTTTTTAAACCTCAAAGATATCAGATTTTCTCTAAAGCTATGTTTTATTATTTTTAGATCTCAGGTGATTCTAATTAATTACAATTACCACGTCTACAGCCAATTTATTTCACTTCTGTGAAAAGAGTTATCATAGTTCTAGTAGCTACGAGGGCAATGTGTCTATTCTATAGAGAAAAAAACTGCTAATTGTATTGTTTTTGCACGCATTCATTAAGGTATCTACAGTTTATTGTCAAATGTGCTAATTTTTAATTGCCAAGCAGCGGCTATGAAAACTTGGTTTTTTTTTTTTTTTTATTACGTCTTCGAGTTTGTCACACATGGTCCAGTGAGAAGTAAAGGCGATATGTTGATGTGAGTTTGAGTATGTGGTATAAAAAAAACTTACCGTAATGTTAAATGCAGTTAACATTTTTCCCATACATACATATTGACAAATTTTCTGTGCATGCTACTTTATTAATTTAATATTAATTTAATATGTCAAAGGGCTTTTTCTGCTTAGTTAGTGTTGGCATCTCTTTTTTCGTTTTAGTTAGTGTTGGCATCTCTTTGATAACAACATGACGCGTCACTTGCGTGCAAAAATTTCAAAATGGCCTGCATGACGGCTGTCCATTATTGTTACTTTTGTTAGTTTTGTGTTCTAGTGTGTGTGTTGTGTGTGAGATTAATTGATAATATTTCTACGATGTTCATGAATTTATGAAGTCATTAGGTTCATTTATAATTAATTTATTTTCTACTTTCAAAGTTGGAAACAATGAGTTACTGTTGTAATAGGTAGAACAATAGCAGTACCAAAGCAGAATATCAAAGTTGGCAAGTTATGGCCATTTAACCAGAATTTGTTACTATGTGTTACTAAAGGGTGGGCCATTTAAAAGTTTGTTTTTAAAACGCTATAAATGAGTATACATCAATATTTATTTGAAATGTTTTTATTGTGAAGGTTTGAGTCTCCGATTTAAGAATGAAAAACAATCTCGTTAATATGGCTCCCTCTGCTGGCCTTACAGTAAGCTATCCTGTGAGTCCAGTTTTCAAGAACGTTTTTGATGATTTTGGCGCCTATTTAATATTTTAAAGCTGGAATTGTCTGGATTATCCGCATAACAACTATCCTTAACGGCACCCCATAGAAAAAAGTATTGTATTTTAATAAATATTTTGTTTAACAATTAGGAAACGACTTTTGCGACTCAAAGCCTATTACTATTTTTGTCTCCCGGTTTTTTTTTTGACACAAAATGAAAATGACCTATATTTTTGATTGCTTGACACAACAACCGTGGACACATTTTTGGTTTTTGTATTGGCTAATTTAAAGTTCATACTCAATTATTTGTTACATTGATTAACCGCCACACAAAAACTTTTTTAAAAATTAAATTAGAAATTTTGCGAGAACAATATCTGTTCAGTCACTTTACCTTATCTATGCTAACTTTGTAAGTCAGTATTCTTTTACTAAAATTTTCAATGACATTTTTACATAATGGCTGTGTCGGAGTAATGGAGCATTCAGGAAAGAAATAAAATTTTCTCTGATACTAAAAACACAGCAGAAAATTTTTTATTTTTGACAGATCTGATCATAGAAAAAAATTATCGGATTTATCGGCACTCGGATCAAAATAAAATACGGCCAATATAGCTATATATTATTACAAGTATTTACTATTATTAATTACAGGTGTGACATTTAGATTCGATTCTGTTCTTTAAGTTTGAACTTTGAATTAGAGACATCAGGGATGCCTTCAATTAAAGTTCATTTTTGCTCAATGTTTCGAACGCTCTGACCTTAACCGACACTATAACTTTGCTACCTAACGGCAATCGACGAGTAAGATTTCGTTTACTCACAAGATTGCGAGGAGAGGAGCGCAAGCAGACTTATTTCTCAGTTTGTTGTTCTTGTCAAATTTGGTTTTGGTTTCGCGTTCTGTTTGCAAAGCATTCACCAAGATAACCACAAAAACCCTGTCGTTTTGGTAGCTTACCCGTGGGTAAGGTTTCGGGTATGTTTTTAGCAAATCGAAATCGACATAAGAAAGAAAAAATCAAACAAACTCCACATTACACATTATTTTCTTGCCAATAAATATGTTTTTGACAGTTTGTTTACATTAACTTACAGAAATTTTTGTAGTAAAAGTTGGCAAAATTCGTATAGAGAGGAAATCAACTTACTCTCTATTTTCCGTTCTCTTTTACTATTTTTTGAATACGGGAACGTTTTTGTAGTAAAATTCGCTAAATTCGTAACAATTGTAACGCATTTTTGAGTACGGGAACAGACCTAATGCAACTGACATACAGAGACAGACGTCAGCAGACGTCAAAATGATGATTTAGGTCAGGTGTGTTCGCTTATTTCAATTATAGCTCTTTCGATTAGCATTTAAGCTTTCTCTCTCGTGTTTTGGGTTGACGTTCTATTTGCATACTGTATCCGGGTTATGGTTTGAGTTTGCGTTTTATTTGCAAAGTTTTGTAACCGACACTGTAACTCTGGTTTCGTTTACTCAGAACATTTGACATTTTGGTTGGATTTGGTTTGGCGTTCTATTTGCAAAGCATTCACAACAAAAATCACGAAAACTCTGTTTCTTTGACAACTTACACGTGGTTATGGTTTCGAGAAATACAATTTGTTTTTTTTTTACAATCTGTTGGAAACGTTATTTTCTTATTAAGATTTAGTTTTTTTTTTTTTTTTTCAAAATTAACCAATAAAGGCGCTCCTTGTCCTTCGAGTAAGGTATGATCTTATGGACATATATGTGGTTTCGTTTTAGATTGCAAAGAAATTGTTGGTCGCTTTGATATTTATGGATCGCCTTTGGAAGCTTTCTTCAAAGCAAAAACGTCAGGCAAATAATTTGCTAAACAATCACATAAATACAATTTATTTAGGATTAATTTATATACAAAATACTTAATATTTATTTTAGAAAAAAAAACCTCATTACTTTGCCTTTACTTACTTGCCATTTGTCATTTGTTTGTCTCATTTTTTGGAACAGGGATCGCCAAATATGCAAATACGTGGCGGAGTACCAATGCGTTGGCGTGCAACCGAGGAACATATCGGAAAATACAAGCTGATCAAAACCATCGGGAAGGGTAACTTTGCCAAAGTGAAATTAGCTAAACATTTGCCAACTGGCAAAGAAGTGGCCATTAAAATCATTGACAAAACTCAGTTAAATCCTGGGTCGCTTCAGAAGCTGTTTAGAGAGGTGAGTGTTTTGTGTAGGGTTGAGTTTTTATTATTTTTTAAACTTTAACTTTTTTTTTTAATTTGTTTTTCAGGTTAGAATTATGAAAATGCTTGATCATCCGAATATTGTGAAATTATTCCAAGTGATTGAAACTGAAAAGACACTATATCTGGTTATGGAGTATGCATCCGGCGGTGAAGTATTTGACTATTTGGTGTTGCATGGGCGCATGAAGGAGAAAGAGGCACGCGTTAAATTTAGACAAATTGTATCGGCTGTACAATACTGCCATCAGAAGAGAATTATTCATAGGTTTGTTGGCGATCATTTATATTAAATTTTTTATGATATTTGTTTATAGATCAAGAGGTAATCTAGGTAATAAGTTAGATGCTATTCTTGCCGATTTTGCAACGCGTTAGAAAAAGTATTTACTATGGACGACTTTAATCAAAACCTCGACTAGAATTTTGTGTTAAACTAAATAAAACTAAAACAAGAAATCCCTTATACAGCGTTATCAGCGCTCCGTGCGCCCGGAACAGCTAGCCTCACAGAGGTGTTAAGTTGTTAAGAGCAGTCATGCGAGAGTCATTGAATTAAATATGTCTGTTAGTGAATAAATACCCGTGGGGTCAATCTGCAGCATAAAATCTTATCTGGAATGGTGCAGGACTTAAACACGGAATATTAAATATAGGGTAGGGTTCACTCCTGTTGAGTACGGTATGTAATTAAAGAGTATGCTTAATGGCGAAAGTCGGGTAAGCGCGGTGCTCAATTCCTAATCTCTACCGACCTCGTGTTAGTGAATAGACTCCTCTCCCAGCGACTCTCATATCACGCTTAAAAATTTGGAAGACGAGTTGTGTAAATAGCAAGTAGTGTTGTACAAACAGAAATAGCTTAAATGAGAACATGTAAAACGGCGTTTTTATGGATTGTTGATGAAGCGCAGAAGTCTTTAGATAAAAACCAAACCACTTTTCTAATTCTTGTAGACTTTTCGAAAGGATTTGACACTGTAACTCACTCGATTCTATGCAATAAACTCAAAGGATTTATAGTTTTCATTTCCAATTGCAAAACTTGTCTCCTCATACTTAGAAGGAAGGCAAAAACGCGTGGTAGTTGGTAAAAAGAGTTCACGTTTTCGTAAAGTTCGGAACGGTGTACCACAAGAATCAATCATAGGCCCATCACTGTTCTCGTTATATGTGAACGAACTATCTAAAGTAATTAGGCATTGTTCAGTTCACATGTATGCGGACGATGGTCAACTTTTCCTATGTCATATTTGTTGTCCTATGAATGCGATTGATGACACTATTCGTCTAATAGTTGTCTTCCAATCGCCGCAGTGCATGGTCGTGCTGTACTTCAGCACGCGCGTTGTCGGCAAATTGTGTTTGCGCATAAAAAAGTGATATTTTTTGTGTGTAACTACCCTATCCCATATGGAAGACACTGCGAGCTGAAAGATCTATTGTGTCCATAGGGTTTGTTTATTCTAAGAGACGTACCACCTCCCTAATGAACGATAGTAGATCCTTAGTGGCGGAATTTCTCAGATTGTCCTTTGATCCGTGTGATCGAGTTTGTGGCGTGCCAGTAGGAATTGTTTAGCGATAAGCTCGTTGTGCTCTTTCAGTTTTAGCATTTGGGTTTCTTGGTGGAGATGGTCCTCATGTAAAGTATGGTGCCAACCAGTGATAATGCGTAGAGCAGCATTCTGACAGGTTTGAAGTTCTGCCATTGTGTGTGTGGCAGAGGCGAGGGGTGCAAATGGGTGCCGCATAGTTAAGGACCGATCTGCCAATCGCTTGATATGTGGTACGTAGGGTTTTTTTTTGTCTTTACCCCATGTACTGCCCGCTAAGGATTTTAGAATTTTATTTCTGGACATGACTCGTTTATTTATGTTTTTTGAATGAGTCGAAAATGTCGACAGATTGTCGAATTTAATTCCCCAGATCTTTGGATGTTTGTTGGGATTGTCCTGGCATGTATCAAGATGTCGAGCTGTAGGTTGACTTCTCTGGACCAGGTGGTGAAAAGTGTACCGGACGATTTTTCTGGACAGAGGATTAGATTTCGACTGGTAATGAAGTCTTCTAGTACATCGAGGTAGGCGTTGATGTTTCTGCAAATGGTGGGGATGTCCTTGCTTGAGGCATCGTCGTACGATATAAATTTCACTCCGGGAGGTGGTGCTGGGAGTTTCGCCATGTAATGGTTGAAGGGAGTCGGTAAGAGGACCCCTCCTTGTGGTACACCTTGCTTAACTTTCCTGTGTAGCGATTTCTTGTTCCGGAATTCGACGTAAGATTTCCTGCCATTAAGGTAGTTGGCAAGGCAGCGTTTCGTGGTGTTGGAGAGTTGTGACTCTAGGATGTCTTGTAGTAAGATGCTTAGGTCAACGGTGTCGAATGCCTTAGATAGGTCCAGTGCAACAAGGACAGTGCGGTTACAGGGACGCTGTTGTTTAAGTCCTTGTAAGATAAAAGTGGTGATCTCCGGCTGTGTTTGTGCTGTGCTGCTTGCGAAACCGTGTTGGTTTTCGGCTAACTGGAGTTTGGAATGCAGCTGAGGAAGTAGTATAGCTTCGAGTATTTTCGCTATTAGAGACAAGAGATAAATTGGACGATACGAGGGTCCTTGGTCTGCCTGTTTACCGGGCTTGAGTAGGGGAATAATTTTACCCACTTTCCAAATGTCAGGGATGTCCAATGTTTTAAGTGAAAGGTTAAACATTTCTTCTGCCATAATCGTTTCGATTCCATCCGGTCCAATTGCTTTGGAAGGTTTTGCACTGCGTATGGCTAATTCGACTTCGGAGGGATATAGAATATGTGAGGTATTGTAGTGGTCAAGGCTGTGAAATTTCTTGAGAGTAGCAAGCTTGCTCTTGTTACAGTACGTTGGGAGTTTTATAACCTGGCAACAGAGCATTGAAGAACAATTCCTGGGGCAGCCTTAAGTTTCTTTGAACCCCCGTCACAGGTTTGAAGGTACTCCAGCCATTTAGCTCGCCTGTGTTGGTTGACTAGCCGATCAAATTCGTGATTTAGTAGGTCAATTCTAGTGTTCGCGGGGTTGTTGCTGCGAATATGGTCACGTTCGTTAGCGAGCTGGACTGCTTCGATCGTGAAGTTAGGCCTCAGTATAGGGATTATAACGGCTGGAATGAAAAGGGCAGCTGCTCTGACGACGATCCGGGGGAAGCTCCTTTCACCTGAGATTGCGGATTGCGTTGGAGGGGCGGGGGGGGGGGGTGGTAATTGTCCCAATTGTCTGTTCGCAAACCTGGTGATACTTTGCCAGTCCGCCTTAGCGTAATTGACAAATGTGCGTTTATCTGCAGACACAAAGTCGTCGGCTTTATCCACGATAATAATGATCGGGATATGGTCAGAGTTTAACGCTATGTCTGTTCTCCAGGATGTACAGAGTAATAAAGAGTCGCTCACTATGCGGATGTCTGGGGAGCTGAAAGAGGTGGCACAGATCCTGGTGGGTGAATTTTCATTGTGAATTTTCATTTGACTCATCGATTTTCTCAGCAATATGCGTGCCGCGACGATCGTTTTCTAGATTATAGTGCCAGCAAACATGGTGGGCGTTGAAATCCCCAACAATCAGGCGGTTACCATCTGTTAGTAGATATTCTAAAGAAGGAAGGTAGCCGGATGTGCAGCAGGCACTGGGAGGATAATAGACATTTGTTATTTCGATTAGGGTGTCGTTGGACTTGACTGCAATAGTTTGTGTTTCAAGATGTGAGTCGGGTGTGGTGCGTGCCGGTGTCTGTAGTTGACCGAGTTATGCACGATGAACGCAATACCTCCAACGCCTCCACTGTTTCTGTTCTTGCGTATGATGTTGTAATTGGTGCTTTTGGATAACAAGCAGTAGGAGGTGATTAGAATAATAATCATTGGTACTGTGTAGTCCTGATCATTTCCGAAAATGACACCAACGCACCGAGTCTACACTTTTACAAATCAGACGATCACAGACGGAGCAGTTCCAGGTTCTGCGGCTTTGGTTCGACTCGATCCCGGCTCTTATTAGTAGAATACAGAGTGGAGGCCCACTATTTGAACCCCTCCCCAACAATTTGAAAAGAAGATATTGTCTTAGTATTGTTGTGTTGATTGAAATAAAATAAAAATATTTTGAAATTTAATGTATATTCCAATTTCTCTCCCACACACACACACACACACACAGAGACTTAAAAGCTGAAAACCTTCTATTAGACAGTGAATTGAATATCAAAATTGCTGATTTTGGTTTTTCAAATGAATTTACACCGGGATCGAAATTGGACACATTTTGTGGCAGTCCACCGTATGCTGCGCCAGAATTGTTTCAGGGTAAAAAATACGATGGCCCCGAAGTGGATGTGTGGTCATTGGGTGTGATATTGTACACCTTGGTTAGTGGTTCATTGCCATTCGATGGCTCAACACTTAGAGAGTTGCGAGAAAGGGTTCTCAGAGGCAAATATAGGTAAGAACGTGTTGTTTGTGTGTTATTGTATTCTTTATTTAACCTATTCTCTCTCTCTATCTCTATTTGAAGAATTCCCTTCTACATGTCAACTGACTGTGAAAATCTACTGCGTAAATTCCTTGTTTTAAATCCGGCTAAACGTGCTAGTCTCGAGACTATCATGGGTGATAAATGGATGAATATGGGTTTTGAAGATGACGAACTGAAGCCATACATTGAGCCAAAACAAGACCTGGCCGATCCGAAGCGGATAGGTAAGACGGGTACTGTATGCAATACATTTTATCACTACATATTTGTGTACATGTGGTTTTTTTTCTCTTTTTTTTCTACTACTATCTACTACAACTCTATCAACATTCAATCGATCTCTTTATAAATACCTATGTATGAAACAAACAGACAAAAATATTTAAAGAAAACAAAACAAGAATTTAATGTGAATATGAATCTGTGTGTTTTCAAATAATTAGTGTTGAGATGTTTTTCTGATTTTCTTTTCAATTTTCAATGTTTTCAAGATTTTTTTTTAAACAAAGTGTTGTTCTTTGCGGTTTGTTGTTGTAGTTGGTTTAGTTTAGTCATATTGTATAGTGATTGTGTTCGATGTTGTTTGATATTTATTTTGTTTTGCATTCGATGGCAAGCGAGCGGGAAACTGACCACACGCACTCTTTGGTTTTCGTAGTCAAGAGCAGCATTTTTTGCTGTTGTCATTTTTTCACTTTTTTATTGTTATAATTGTTGTTGCATATTATAAGTTTTGTACTTTTACTTTACTTTTTTCTATTGGTTTGCATTTCACGTGAAAGGCATAAGACATAAGGCATAGAGCATAGAGGTTGGGCATAAAGCACATCGCATATTTTCTGCATCTTTTCATTTGAAATTCCACCTTCTAATATAAGAGTCTCTTAAAAAGACTTCTAAACATACATTGTAGACAAATAGATCCCTGAAAAGACGTCTAAACATAAAGTGTAGTTAGAATTATTATTAGAATCCATTCCGCCCCTCTCCGAAGTGAATTATACCTACCAGCAATTAGCAATTAAAACAGATCATGATTAGTCTTCATCTATAAATTATTAGTGGATGACAGTCGGTAACACTAGCGGTTGCCATATTCCTCAACATTAACAATTAATAAACAGATCCTTAGTTAAAAAATTCATCTGATGCCAGATATAAATAGGTTTAGGTTTAGAATTTAGAGTCGGTGGCTGCGTTTGAACACTAATTGTACCATCATTCATTATTGTACCACAGGATAAATGCCTTTCCCCTTTTATCACCTTATCGCCCACCTTATGCTTAAAATAACTTTTATGATGTCTCACACTTTACAGTTTTTGACGTCCGATAAGTTGTTTAATGTGTAACATCCCAAAAGTCTTCTGCCTTCTGCTTGCAAGAGCCGGAAATGTACATAGGAAGAAGAATACTGTTATTTCTCCTCGACATCATTGTAGCTTCTACAAAAGTCATTGAACTTAAGGCTCATCCGTCTCGAATGAATTCCGAGGAGACAGTGAGACTGTTAAAATATCTATAGGCATTTGCCGCATATCTTTTTATTGCAGGCATATCAGTGCTTTAGTCTAGTTTAGGCGTGGTGAGGTTCATGAGGTGGTGCATGCCTTCGCCTCTTTCCAATGCATTAAGTTAACCGTTGATAATGGTCTTCCAATACCTGCGCTTTCCGGTAGCAGTTTGATGCTTTTTGCCATTTTAGCTAATTTGTCTGCCTTGAATTTCCAACAATATCGGAGCGGCCAGTGCGGTTGTCGAAATAGCAGCCTACCACCGACCCTTACATCATGGATACTGATTCCAGCGATTTAATTGCGGCCTGACCTGGCCTACATAGATTACAATATCAGTTGTATTTATTATATTTCAGCCAGGTCATTGCTTCCTCAATCGCTGTTACCTTAGCCTGATAAACGCTGCAGTAGACCGGGAGTCAAACGAAAATGTTCACGCTATGTTTGTCAAAGAAGACCCCTGCACCAACTTTACTGTAGAGCTAGGATACGTCCGTGAAGAATCTGATTGCGTCAATTTCCAGTGGCGAGCCATCACTCCATTGCCTCCTGGAGGGGTTGGTGGGTCGCAAATCCTTGTTAAAGCATAACACCGGTAGCGTATAGTCTAAGTAAAACAGTTCTACCTTTAGCGAATTGTTAATTGTCAAGTGGCCAGTTTGAATACATTTCCACTGACCTGACCTGTTGCTGAGAGCCGCAGCCGTGTATTGACCGTTCTCTGTGTCTGCTGTATATGTCTAAAAGAGTAAGGTATAATAGGGCACTTTTACACTTGTGCACTAGTATGCAGACAGGCTGCCGTTTGTAACTTCTGTATCATATTTACGTAAGTGGAAGAGCCGACCACCAAACGCTTACCCCTAGTAATAAATATAGACGAATTTTAAATGATAGTCGGCAATACAGTTTAACTTTTCATATATGATTTTTAACCGCAATGGAAACAGATCCTGTTCCCAAAATTTCGTGAGAATCTGTATATAAATTAGTAGACATTGTTTTCACATCAACATTTGTAACAATCGTTACAATAATTGTCGCTAATACAGTCCAGATTGTCAGTTATACAGTATTGTTTTAACAATGTTTGTTGATAATGCAGTAAAGTGTGTCATATTTACAACGTAGTTTTCAAAGTTGTTTTATAGACGCTGATAATGCAGTTATACATCTAAGATTAACTGTTTTAACAATGGGTTTTGATAATGCAGTGTCCTGTGGCATATCTATAAAGTGTGTCATATCTACAATGTAGTTTTCAAAGTTGTTTTTATAGACGCCGATAATATAGTTGCACATCTATGATTTACTGTTTTAATAATGGTTTTTGATAATGCAGTGACATGTGTCATATCCACAATGTAGTTTTCAATGTTGTTTTATAGAAGCCGATAATGCAGTTGCACATCTTAGATTTACACCGCACTGTTTAACAGTGGTTGTTGATAATGCAGTCTCTTGTGTCATATCCACAAGTAGTTTTTAAAGTTGTTATTATATACGCTGATACCTGTATTATCAATAAGATTTACACCGCACTTTTGTACAGTGGTTGTTGATAATGCAGTGACATGTGGCATATCTAGAATATAGTTATCAAAGTTGTTATAGAAGGTGGTTTATTTTTACCCAGTACCAACAACATCTAAGATTTAAAAATCGGTGCACTATTTGCCGATAATACAGTCCAACCTATCAGCTGTTTAGTACAGGTGTTAAAGTTGTTACAATTGTTGTTGATAATGCAGTTACGTTTGTTTCTACACTGTAGTTGAAAAACATGCTCATACTACAGTTTCAAATTGTAACAATCGTAACAATATTTGCCGATAATACAGTCCAGACTGCCTGCAATCATTGTTACAATTGCTGTTGATAATATCGTTACCTCTGTTATATCTACAATTGAAATTTAAAAATACGTGTCGATAATAAAATTTACGTGCCATATTAACTGCAGTTGGAAAACATGGTGATACTACAGTTTTAAATTGTAGCAATCGTTAAAATATTTGCCGATAATACAGTCCAGCCTGTCTTTTTTACAATACATATACAATTATTGTTACAATTGTTGTTGATAATGTCGTTACAATATAATGTTATAAATTAGCCTAATACATGTCGATAATTCAGTTTCACGTGCCACATTATATTTTTTTTTTGCTCAACTTGAAATGCCTCGTCATGCCTAGCAAAACATTAACCCAAATCCAGTTTTAGTTAAAGGATTTTTGTTTAAAATAATTATTTTACGGAATATTCATTTTTTTTAATTGGATTGTGATGTTATTTATCTTTTTATAAACAGAAATTGGCATAAAGTTTATTTTATTGAAAAAGTAATCCTGATAAGTTTTTTTGGAATGTTTGCAAAGCTCTTGCTTAGTTTGAAGTATTAATTTTTCTTTGGTATGTTTTTAAAAATGCTGAAGTTTTCTAATATAACACTCTTCAAAACAAAGGTTTGTGAAATTATTTCTTCTTATTGGCTAGGTTAGGCTGCCAGGAACTTGTTCCGTACAACTTCCAGCAATTTCTTTATCACCATCATTTGGGTAGAATTGCACTGTATCACTAAGAATCGCTGACTACAAGAAAGTAATATCTTTTTTTTATTCTAGAACAGAAAAAAGGCTTTAATCTTTTTCTTTTTTTGTTTTACTAAATGTGACCGATAATTCCTCAAAATGTCATTCAATTTATATCCAATTATACTGCAAAGGTAATAGACCCCAACATTAACTGCATTTTTTTTCCAAGAATAATGTTCCAATGAAACTATCGGCAACGGTTTTCTCCAGCTGGTTTCTATGTTTTGTTTACTTTTGTGAAATTTCACCAGGCTATCTCCACACTGTTTCGATGGTTATCACAATTCTGGTGTGTAGTAGTGAATGCAAGTTCCATCTACTGTTAGTTAAGAATGGTCACAAATATTAATTTGCACTATGCATTAAAGAAAGAACTTCAATCTTCAATTCCTACAAAGCATTTTCAATGTGGCCGTAGTAATTGTGACCGACCAACAAGCTTTTTCACATTTTGCTTCTACAAGTGGTCCCAGTTGGTAACTTTGCGTTCATTTACCAATATTTTCTGCCTTTTGCGATTGATTGGCCTATTATGTAGAGGGTGTTGTTTCTTTTAGAGGTATAGACTTTTAAAATGAAATCAAATACACCATTAAATAATATCTGCAAATCTCCCGGAATCTTAAGCTAACGATCTTCAGATCTAACGTTCTCTCAGTACTCTCTTGTATGGCTGCGAAACGTGGAAAGTCATAGAGTCAATTGCGATGCACCTCCAAGTCTTCGTCAACAAGTGCTTAAGGCGTATACTGAGAATAAGATGGCCGGACATTATCACCTATCAAGACTTGTGGAGGGTAACGCAGCAGGAAGTAATCGCGATAGCCATCAGACGACGAAAATGGAGCTGGATTGGCCACACTTTTGAGAAAGCCAGCGGATTTTTAAATTAGGTAACTAGTGCTCGACTGGAATCCACAAGGAAGCCGCCGAGTTGGCCGTCCTAGCAAGACATGTAAAAGGACAATAGAAGAGCAAGCAAGATTCCAGGTGACAAAGTGGTGTCTCTTGAAACATCAGGCGATAAATCTAGTTCGTTGGCGTGCTTTTGTAGAATGCTTCCCCGCGGAGTAAAGAAAAAAAAAAGGAGTGGCTCCCTTAACTGCACTCACAGACATTAACACTCCTCGAGATGGGGAATTATTGTTCCGACTTTCCAGCATGGCTCTTATCTATTGACTGGTCGAGTCCCCGATACCTTTGCTACTAATTGCTCTTGCTATTGATTCGTATGGGGTCTCAATGTTTAGAGATTTATTCCTTGGAACAAAAAGTTCCTTCATTCTTCTTCTTCACAAGATAGTGGAGGGCACCTTCTGTGCTTTTACCTTTCCTGTATGCAAACTGACTTGAGTAGGTAGATAAATCTAGCCAGCCTCTAGTATGAACCTCTCTGAGACTCTCCATGGTTTTGAGAACAAATGATATTATACCTATAGGTCTGCAAGATTTATGCACCTCACTAGGCCTATTGCCTAGTTTGGGGGTGAAGATTAAATTGAATTAATAAGTGTCGAGAAATGTTTACTGGTATTAGCTAAGGTAATGTATTCAGCAGTTATTCATTTTTATTTTATCAGACGTAGTATATATAGATTTGTAGCTGTTACGATACCATAAATGATGAATGATTAGCACACAACACTACAGAGGTGGTGTTCGTAGATTTATTTTGCTCTGTTTTTCTCTCTTTTATTGAATATTCTTAGTTCTTTTGTTTTTGTCGTGGTTAGAAGAATTTCCTAATCTTGATCTCTTTCACTACACTCTTGTCTTTCTCTCGCTCTCTATTTTTCTCTTTTGTGTATCTACTCTTATTGTGTGAGTGTGTGTCAGTGATATTACTCGTTGAATAGTATATTTATTATTTTTTCTTCATTTTGTGTACATATTTGGAAAATTCATATTCCCGATACACAGTAGTGTACAGCAGCTTATAATTTACTTATATACATAAATACTTTTCTTATCAATTTGTATACAAAAACCATAACATTTGATGATATCATATCATATCAACTATAAATATATATATATATAAATATAAATATGTATTATTTTCATGAACTCTTGTGAACAAAAAAGCAGTTTGGTCAAACTGTAATCCCCATTCAAATGAAGCTCCAAAAATTTGGAGTAAGTAGGATAATAATACTTTTAAATCATTCAATAATAAATAAATGAATTCTTTTTATTTTGAATTACGTTTTCTATGTGTATGTTATGTATAATTTATTAAGTTGATTTTTGCAGTCTCTCTATCTATAGGATAAAAACAAAAGAAGAGCTTTGCTTTTTTTTTTTTTTTTTTGATGGCCTATTTGTCGTTGAAATTTAATTGAACTAAATTTAATGCCATATTTCTGTCAGGCATTCCATATTATTATTTTGAATTGAGGATGCTAATAAATAAAAACGTGTACCCTTATATAATTCCTTTATCCTCATTCACTCACCACCTACCTTCTATCATTCTATCATCCTTCATTGTTCTCTTCTTCAATGAAATTCCATGATTGGTACCAAAAATCTTAATACATAACTAGGAAGATGAACAACTCGTTACAGCGAAAAAAAACTACGCCACCCCCTCTCTCACCCCCTCTGGCTATCAAACACTCTCTCTCTCTCTCTCAATATTTATCACTCTCTCTCTCTCTCTCTCTCTCTCTTAATATTTATTACTCTCTCTCTCTCTCTCTCTCTTAATATTTATCTCTCTCTCTCTCTCTCTCTCTCTCTTAATATTTATCACTCTCTCTCTCTCTTAATATTTCTCTCTCTCTTAATATTTATCACTCTCTCTCTCTTGATATCTCTCTCTATTGATATATCTCTCTATCTCTCTTGATATCTCTCTTGATATATCTGTCTCTCTCTTGATATCTCTGTCTCTCTCTTGATATCTCTGTCTCTCTCTTGATATCTCTCTCTCCCTCTTGATCTCTCTCTCTCCCTCTTGATCTCTCTCTCTCCCTCTTGATATCTCTCTCTCCCTCTCTCGATCTCTCTCTCTTGATATCTGCTACCTTCTATCATTCTATTATCCTTCATTGTTCTCTTCAATGAAATTCCATGATTGGTACCAAAAATCTTAATACATAACCAGCAAGATGAACAACTCGTTACAGCGAAATCATCAAAATAAAACAAAAAAACAACAACAAAAAGCTCTTAGGATTTTATTCTTGAGAATTGAATTTAAATTTAAAACAAAAAAAGCTCCGTTTGGCAAAAACCCTGACTGATAGATAGCTGACTGACTAACTACACTGTCATGGTTTGCTACGATCACATTTTTTGATTGATTTGAATTAATAAGAGAATTAACCATGGCACTTAAGTGATTTTTTCTTCAAATTGCCACAGAATTACTAAAGGGTTTTTCTTTCAATAAGGGGTTTCATTTTGAATAGCCTACTATTTGGGCAGCTGTCAATTTTGAAGCTGTCATCTTTTGACATTTGACAAGTAAAAACTACGCACTATTACTAAAAATGGTACCATACACGCATCAACAACGCATTGAAATTTATTTTAATTAAAATTCTTGCATTCATTGATTTCTCCTACAAAATACTCGTTGTTTTTAATATCCAAATGAAACCACTTATTGGAAACCCCTTGACAATGTCCCAAATGTGTCCTCGCAAAAATATGGGTTTTGTGTGACAATAGATGAGATACCATTAGGCACAACCAAAGTACACAGTTATCCAAGACCGCATGTGCATAAACATCTTCGTATTCCATCTCTTTAATTTCAGTCATTGAACAGGATCATAGAGAAAAACATCGCGGAAATGAACCCTTAATAGCCTATTAAGTAATCAATGCAAAAGTCAGGATTGTAAATTCCTTCTATATTATATAAAAAAAAACTCGAGACCGGTCCCAAGTACCCACTAAACCAACCACTATTTCCTATCTCTGACTGCCTCTTTGATAATTGCATTGCTAATTTACAGGACGTTCTAACCATCATCTCTATAGATTACGCGTTTTCCCGCATTTCGAATATTTTTTTGTACTCTCTCATACAGTTGGTAGTATTTTGCACAATTCTCCTTGATCAGTTGGTATTTGTCTGTTCTTAAACACTGAAACAAAAAGCTTTTCTATCGATTTTATAATTTTGGACTTTTCCCGAATAGAATAGTTGTTCAAATGCGTGCGTCCAAAAATGAAGAATAGTCAGCTATTTCTTTTTTCCGACCCATAGCGTTAAAGTCTTATTGCAGACCTGATAAGCTTATGATATAAATATTAAATTAAAAACTCATATAAATGACCGACAGTACAGTTTTTGTGTGAATCGTTCTAATGCATATCTTAGCGAAAAATTGAAGTCCGTAGTCCATTCATCAATTTCGGCACAGCAAAGTTGTTAATATTTCTATGAAATTTGACACCAGAGTTTGGCATCAAGCTAAGCTCACTGGTCAAAAATACCTGCATATGGAGTCGATGGTAACCGCCACCTTAATTGGATTAGGAACTATATTTTTCAGATCGCACAATTTGAGCTGTTTTGTGGGGTTTTAAATATCTGAAATTTATCGTAAAAATGATGGTGTTCCGCAAGGCTCTGTTTTGTCGGCAATCCTTTTTTTACTTTCTTTTACATAGTAAAATGAAAATTTTCGAACTCGGTATTTTTGCAGATTTACCCATTTCCGTATCTCTAGAGTCTTAAAAAGCAAAAAAAAGTCTATGTCTGTCAGTGTCCACTCTACAGCCCAACGGACTGAATTGATGGGGATGAAAATTTATATTTAAGCTTTTTACATAAATTGGGCGGTCCGTCCCAGTTGATTTTGGAGGAAACCGACCAACCGGAATTGGCAGCTTACTTGGACAGTTTTTCGAGTATTTGCAAATATCTCAAAAAGTATAGCACTTACGAGAAATATGTTAAGTGCAGAAAAAAAAAATAAAAAAAAAATAAAGAAATTCTTATTTACTGAAGATTCCGGCCCCTCTGTAAAAGAAAGTCGTAATGTGGCCACACCTCCATTTTTTATTTCAATTATCTATATTAACTTTGCGTTCCCGTGTTTCTTTTTTTTAGGCTGTCGTGAAATCTTGTGATCAATTTATAACCCACTTCCCAAAGCCCGATTTTATTGAAACTTTGTTATTTATTTGAAACTTATTGATGACAACACTTTTTGTTAAATTTTTGAAGTGATCGGTCCTCGGGGTCGTATTCTTATAAAATACCTTTATTTATTGATGCTTTATCTCCCTCCCTGTGTACCTTTTTCTTTCAAACTCTCTCTCTCTGTCTTCTACTTCTTTATTTTTATAGGATACTTTTACTCATTTGCTGTATATCTCTCTGTCTTACTCTCACACCCTCTTGCTTTCAAACACACTCTCTCTCTCTCTTAATATTTCTCTCTCTCGCAATATTTCTGTCTCTCTCTCTCTCTCAATGATTCTCTCTCTCTCTCTCACACTATATTTCCCTCTCCCTCCCACTATATTTCCCTCTCTCTTACTATATTTCCCCCCCCCCCTCTCTCTCTCTTAATATTTCTCTCTCTATATAATTTTCTCTTTTAATAGTTCTCTCTTTACATCTCTATCTCTCTCTTAATAATTTTCTTTTTTAATAGTTCTCTCTTTACATCTCTATCTCTCTCTCTTGATATTTCTCTCTTTCTTGACATATATATCTCTCTCTCTTGATATTTATATTTCTCTATCTTGATATTTATCTTTCACTCTCTCTCTCTCTTCCTTGATATCTATTTTTCATATTATAATATATATATATATATATATATATATATATATATATATATATATATATATATATATATATATATATATATATATATATATATATATATATTATATTATGAACTTGATATCTCTTTCTCGCTCTCTATTTCTCTTGATATCTCTCTTTATATAAATATATCTCTCTCTTCCTCTCTCCCTCTTGATATCTCTCTGTATTGGTATCTCTCTCTCTTTCTCTCTATCTCTCTCTCTCTCTCTCTCTCTCTCTCTCTCTATCTATCTCTCTCTCTCTCTATCTCTCTCTATCTCTCTCTTTCTCTTGATACCCCCTCTTTCTATCTCTCTTTATCTTGATATTTATCTCTCTCTCTTTCTCTCGATTTTTCTCTTGATTTTTCTCTATCTCTCTCATCAGATCTCACTATCTCGTTGATAACCCCTTCTCCCTTCTTTCACTCTATTACTGCTCTCTCACTCTAGCTCTCTTGTTGTATGACAAAACTAACCTACATCAGAATTGGAGGTATGTCATAGTAGTGACTATAACTTCTTGTAGAACACCACATTATAAAAGGAAATGAAGATCGATCAATTTTTCATTTATTTTAAATTCCTTGTAATGAATATCCGTCATCGTTTCTGCATGCATTGAAAATTCTCTGTAACTTTCAAGTATTCAACATTTTATTCTCTGATCTTTTCGGTCATTTGATACATTTTCTAGTCGACAAGCGACAATCTAATGCATGACGGTAACTTCTCGATGATCATCCTACAGTAATTATGTTATTAAGATTTTTGGTACCTTTGATACTGCTCGACGACAACTATGTGTCTTATGCATTTTGGCGGCTGTCATTATTGAAGTTGTTTTTCTTTGATAAAGGTCATGTAGTGTAAATGTTTTAATTACAATTTTGTTTGTCAAAATACACGTACGAGTACCATAAAACAATATAACTCTCTCTATGTCGAGATATAAGTGAAAGCAAAACATACATGTAGTGGTAGAGTGAGTAGTCGTAGTTTGCCTCTCTCTGGTGCGTGTATGCTTTGTTACAGTAATTGGATCTCTAATGCTAATTATATATATTTATATTTTCTATTGTATATACGAGTACATATGTATGTATATGACCAAAACGCAAAAGTATCGATGAACGCAATTTTTTTTTTGATTAAAATTTCCTAACAAATTACGAGTCATCATAGATTCACAGTAAGTTCCTTTTTTTTTAGCTGGGCTCTATTGATGATAACATTAAAACAAATGTGGTTCACTCTAGCACGGACAAACGATCAGTAACTATCGAATATAAGTAAAATCTGAAATTATTATTTTACACAAAAAAAATTGCGTCTAGACTCTAGAGTATCTGGATCATCCTATAAGAGAAATACCAAAATAAAGAAAACTAGGGGTTATCTCGATAAAACAAAATTTTGCTTACATCCTATGAACGTTTTCTTTTAAATAAGATATTTTTCAAAGATAAATTATCTAACGAAAGCCCGTAATTTTAAATGTATAACGAGATTTTTGTATATAGATGGCTGAATTACAAAATTGAAGATCAGTGTAGCTGCGTAAATATAAAAATCAGTTCATCTGCAGTCAATTTCTTCCTGCAGTGTTTCTTTGACATTTTGTTGCTTAGTTTGTGAAGGAATAAGTTGAATGTTTAACCTTTGTATACAATACATTTGCATCTGTTTCCAATCTATTTTGGAACTAGAGCTCCTAGTGCTAATCGCACTAACCAACCAACCAAACATCATCAACCCCCTAAACTACCCTCGAACCAACACAATCTTACGATTGATTCGACAGAAGATACAATTCTTTTGCGTTTGGGTCTTGTACATCGTAATTGATACATTGTTTATCGGTACAATACTACGAATTTTTGACTTGTTGTTGTTCTTATTGTCTTTTTATTATTATTTTTATTTTTATTATTACTATAATATTTATTACTATTATTATCAATATATGAATTCTTCTTGCAATTAATGTTTATTATCTGGTGAATCTGTTCTCTAACAATTTTCGTTTTTTTTTCTTGCAATTTTTCTCTCTTTTTTATATCCTGTTGAAAATTATAAAAAATTAAAACTTAAAACAAAATAAACATAAAAAAAATTCCAAATCCAATTACAACTTGATTCACCAATTCGTAGAAGCCCTTGTCGCCATGGGTTACAATAGGCAAGAAATTGAAGTTTCGTTGTCACAAGTACGCTACGATGATGTTTTCGCCACATATTTGCTTCTAGGAAGAAAAAGCACTGATGTAAGTTCCAAACAAGAAAATGATTTATTTTGTATGTGTGTATTTGTATTTTTATATGTACATATATATTTACCCCTTAAATAAATATGCATTAATAATATACTTGTATATTGGAAATTTGTTTAATTCAATTCAAATAAATGCATTAGTAAATAGTTGAACGCACTTATGCGTTGCAAAAATAAATGCCAATAGATTCAGAGGTACAGATACAAAACAAATCAAAACATAAGATACAAAGATACAAAGTGCATCGTGTTTTTTTTTCTGACATGTTCGTTTACTCCGATTTTGTTGGCATCTTTTAAGATTGGGTCAGCATCTAAAGCTCGTTCGGCTTAAAGAGTGTTTTTTCATAGACGAAATGGTGTTTTTCTTTTACCATTTCGGTAATTTTTATGAATTTTTGAATCAGTTCAATAATGTAGACTCCCCCATTAAAAGCTGTGCTTTAATGAAAAATAACTGATTAAAGTGATATTTTGATGGTTGCTATATTAGCGTTTTGTAGTGACCGAAATAAGAGGTAATCCAAAGATGTCAGGTTAGGTGAATACATCGGATATAGCAAAACAATTGATGGATTTTTTTAGCGGTATGAGTGCCAAAAGATACAGATACAATACACAAGATAAAAGAAGAAATTTTATAATTTTGATAAAATATAAAAAACAGGCTTCAAGATACAGATACAGTTACATATAAGATAATGATACAAGATAACGATATCTACAAGATATAGTTACACTTAAGATACAGATACAAGATATGTACCCAGAATACATTTACAATATACAGATACCAGATACAGATATAGATACCATGTACAGATACCAGACACAGATAAACAAGACACATTTACAAGATACAGACACCAGATACAGATATAGATACCAGACACAGATAAACAAGACACATTTACAAGATACAGATACCAGATACAGATATAGATACCTTGTACAGATACCAGACACAGATAAATAAGACACAGATACTAAATACAGGTTCAAGATACAGATATAGATACCATGTACAGATACCAGACACAGATAAACAAGACACATTTACAAGATAGAGATACCAGATACAGATATAGATACCATGTACAAATACCAGACACAGATAAACAAGACACAGATACTAAATACAGATTCAAGATACAGTTAAAAGATATATACACAAGGTAAAGAACTGATATAAATATACAAGATACAGATAAATACAAGATACAGATAAATACAAGATACAGATAAATACATGATACAGATAAATACAAGATACAGACTAAATATACAGATAAATACAAGATACAGATAAAGATATTATATACAGATACATTCAAATTCAAATTCAAACACAAGCCAGATCAACGGGAATCGACTCCTCTATCCTAGGATGGGTCATGAGCATGCTGAAAAGCAGGAAAATACGGGCCTCGTTCATTTACGAAATCATCACAATACCAGCAACCAGGTGCTGCCCTCACAAGGTGTGGTGTTATCACACCTTTTATGGTTGCTAGTAATGGATCAGCTTCTTGCCAGCCTGAAGAGCAACTGCTTAACAAACGTCAGCTATGCAGATGACCTAGTCCTAATGGTTCGTGGCTCGGTAGCAGAAAGCATTCAATTCGCTCTCAAACTAGTAAAAGACTGGTGCAAAGTGGTCGATCTTAATGTCAACCTTGACAAAATAATCTGCACATTATTCTCGAAGAAGAAAATAATAACGCTTCTTGCACGCTACAAAGGCAAAAAACTTCAAACGTTTTTAATATGATATGACCATTAGATATTTGGCGCGCCGGAAGACAAATCAGACTCACATGGAAGTCCCACATATCTTACATAACTAACAAAGCTTACTTTTTCTGCCAGCGTATGTTCAGCAAAACGAGGGGAATAAGCCCGCAAATGACTTTATGGCTATATTAGACTCAGGATGACATACGTGGCTCTGGTTTAGTAGCCAAAAACAGAGCAATCAAAGACACGCTCAAAACTAAACAAGCTCCAAAGACTAATCTGTGTAAGTTCAACAGGCGCCGTTAAGACTTGCCCAACAGCAGCTCTAGAAAAGCTCCTAGGACTGCCACCTCTGCACTTACATTTAAAAAAAACGAGGCTGATTCAAGAGCCATTCAACTAAAAAGCTAATAAAATAAAAGCAAACAGACCAGGACACAACAATATCTTAACCAAAATAAATTTGTAAAATTAAACTTCCAACCATCAGACTTAATGATAAAAACAATTACCTTCAAAGAAACCTTTCGATAAGATTACAAGAACTGAATCAAGCTGAAAATGTTATTAATGTTCCATTCCAGGCAGAAACTATAGCAACAGAAGCATATAAAAAGAAGGTGCAGAAGAACCGAGATCTATGTGATCTCAGACAGTCAGGCAGCACGGTTAGCTTTTAAAGGTCCAGTCGTTCATTCGAAAACAATGTGGAGCAGCTTCTGCAAGTTGAAAGAACTGGCCAAAAGTAACAAATTCACCCTAATATGATCTCCCGGTAACTCAGGCATCTCGGAAAACGAGACAGCAAACCTGTATGCAAGAGAAGGCACAGAAGGGCAGGAAAGTCTTCACTGGCCCCGAGCCCAGTATTACCTATTCCAAATGCCATCAAGATCAGTGAGTGGGGGAGATAACGTCATCAAAGCGGGATGGGAATCATCGACTGGGATATGAGAAAGGCCAAAAAGCTTTTTAAATAGAATAGCCATTTAGGCAAAGCACCTAAACTGAACCGCAATGCAATAAGAACACTAGTCTGGTAAATGATTGGATATGGTTTTTAAAATGGGTAAATCGGACCGCGGCGAGAGAAACATCAGAACACATACTTTTCTTATGTAAAGCATTCACCCGGAAAATAATAAAACACTTCAAGACTAGCAGTTCTCTGGCCGAATGCAAAACCAATTGACTTGGCAGATATACTGGCATTCACAAAGGAACTTAGCAACCACATAATGTGGTAAACATCTGGGGTGCACAATAGCTTTCAGGGTCGCAGTGCACAAGGCTTTATACAACACCAACAAAAACAATAATAATAATAACCTACATATACAAGATACATATAAAGATATACAAGAACTTTAATAAAGGTACTTTTACCTTACAGATAAATACAAGATACAGACTAAAGATACATGATACAGATACAATTTAAAAATATAAGATACAAGAAACAGACTAAAGTTACGGATACATACATGATACAGATACAATTGAAAAATACAAGATACAAACATTAAAAAGATGCGTTCAGTTACAAGAAACAAGATACAAGGTACAGTCACAATAAAAAGATGAGATAAAAGTTCAAAGACAAGGTACAAGATAGAATATAACACATATAAGATACAAGATGCATGATACAAGATGCAAGATACAAGATACAGAAACAATAAAAAGATGCGATACAGGCTCAAACATAAGTTACAAGATAGAACATAAGATATATAAGATATGAAATAAGATACAAGATGCAAGATACAAGATGCATGATACAAGATAAAAGATACAATATACTATTTACAAGGCACAAGATACTAGACACAAAATACAAAATACATGATACAAACAACACTTACAACATACAAGATAAAGATAGATACAAAATTCAAAATACAAAATATAAGGATACAAGATACTCGATACACGATACAGGTACCAGATCAAATACAAGATACCTACAGATAAAAGGTTTTTCAATAAGGACATAATAGAACATAACAAAAGTTTCGGCGCTTCAAATGATCAAGAGCCTTCAGTTCTTGAGTTAATTTGATCTTTTAAAAGTGTAGGCCAAGATACTTGCCCACAATTCGTCACAATTTGGACCGTTAGATTTCCAATTCCTGTAAACGGCTTGGAATTGACTGATTTGACGCATTTTGACCTAAAGCACTTAGAAAAGATACAAGATACAGACACAATTATAACTGCCACAGGAATATTCAATCGTAAATATGTTGACTCGAATTTATTCACTATAGCATGCAAAGCCTGTATGGTGTCACGTTTATTCATCATCATATTTGGCTCTACAACCGGGGTCCGGTCCTGTCCTGTCCACTGGTACCGATTTCAAGCCGATGTCATCCAGTTTGGCGGAACGATTATTGCGACCGAAAATTGTAGGAAGCTCTCTTAAAGTTGCGACCACTGACTCAGAATTTCTGTAGTATTTTTTCCCAGCGGTTGCTCATTTGTGAACTTCACCTTGATAAAATGTAAATGTGACTGACGTTTTGGCATTAACATATAATAACATATAAAGTTAAAGAGGGTGCGTTTGTATTAAAATACAAAATCGTTATGTCCCCATTGAAAAAAAAACTCTTTACCAAATACAATGATACAAGACACAAGAAACAAGATACTCGACATAGATATCAGATCAAACACAAGATACATACAAATACAAGCTATGAGTTATTTTTTCGTTCGTCCACTCCCATAAAATGAGTCGAATCGAAAGAAAGAAAGTTAATTTACCTCTTCTAGGCTACACTAAGGCATTAAGTCTCTATACCTTTCATAGTTTTTTAAATGAAAACAGAAATTGTGTCAATAGTGTCTTCTTTTTCCTGAACATTTCACAACACAACACACAGCACAAACAATAAATAACGATTGTTTAACTGTTGTAATATAATGTTAAATATCACCATTTCATTTCAAGTACTAGTACACTACGTTACCGATATATCGGTCGGTACACCGAACGAACCTATATGCCGACCCGATGTACAGATGCAATTTATGTCTTATATACAAAATGCACCTAATAACCAAAATGGAATATTTTTTCACTTTGTGTCTATTCTGCTGAATTGTTTTGTGTCGTTTTTGTAACTCTTTCGTTATTCAGTCGGTGTAGTAACGCACACGCATACCGCTTTCTAAATATATAGTATTTTCTCCTCTCCCCCCTCCCTCATTTTTTTTCCTTTGCATTTCTATATATTTATAATAATATATAATATATATTTATGAATTAGCCCGAAAGTGACGGCTCCCGATCCGGGTCATCCCTTTCGCTACGTAATATTGCTGGAAACGATGGAGGAGCTGCAGCTGGTAATTCATCTGTGCAGAGTCCAACACATCGTGGTGTGCATAGAAGTATTTCAGCTTCTAGTACGAAACCAAGTCGGCGCGCCTCTTCCGGCGCTGAAACAATACGTAAGTAAAATAATCTGCAAAAAAAAAAACAAATTTCTTTTTGTTGTTTGCGAGAGGCGAGAAAGCGCGCGCAGTGCGTAAAGTATTCATGTAATAATTTTCATCAGAGCATTGCATTTCTCTCTCATTTATGTTGCCATCGGTTAGAAAAGGTCTACACTTTACACACATACACACTCAAATCATTATTCATTACATTAATGGCTTTCTCTATCACTATTTGGAATATAATTTCTTTACAAACATTCACTAGATGAGTAAAAATTGCATGCCTTATACGTACATTTTTGATTTCCTTAGAACCTTCGATTTTCCTACCATAATTACTAATGGCGTAATTTGCTATTTACTCGTATCTAGATACATCATCAAGCGCTTTTAGATATATGTTATTAAATTTTTGAATTTTATTTTTATGCATTTTGATTTTCATGTAAACCCTGATCAATAAGTTCTCTGATACAATTTATGTTTGTCTATCAAAAGGGAGTTTCATTAACACAAATACTGTATTGTAATTTATTGTTACATCTATTATATGTATGCTTTTGTGAGTACCAGTTTTTCATTCAAAAGACAATATCGTGAAGTAGAATTAATAAAATTAATTTCCGCAAAGAATTTGCCAGTAAAATTTTGAAATGTAAAAAAAATGTTGGAGTGAAGTAAGTGAATGGTAATGAATGAGGAGACAGCTTTATCTGATCGACCAACGCCGATGCCTACCTTAAGATCGTAAATAAAGTGATCAGAATTATTAAGAAACGAATACAAAGAAAACATCACATCGATCAGAGTAAGCACGTTGAAGCTGATCTCCATGTATCATATAGAAATGCTATTTAATTTAATTACAAATGATCTGGAATTTAAACATGAGAACAAAAACCCATAGTTCACTATGATTTACAAAACACCAATGGTTATATCAAGCAAACGATTCTAGGCCAATTCCACCAGACACAATTCCACTGGACACAATTCCACTTGGCTCAATGCCACTGGACACAATTCCACTTGGCACAATTCGCGCGCGCGATTTACCACCCTAAATGAGTTAAATTGTGCAAATTAAATTCGTTTAATTATAAAAAATAACTTAAAAAGTTACCTAAAGAAATAATACGAATGTTATATAAAAATTGCAAAATATTTGAAAAAAAAACCATAAACAACGAAAACGATACACGGTACAATTAAAACCATGCCAACGCAAATAAAATATTAATGTGTGTATTTCTGTATTTGCGTTTCCGTGTAACTATACAAGTTAAGTTGTGCAGTGGAATTGTGTCTAGTGGAATTGTGGTAGTGATATCGGCCGGTTACCAAGCAAACTATATCCATGCCTACCATGCTGGTGATACTTTTCCAATAAAAAAAAACTGTGTTTACCTGAAGGTGAACTAAATATCTCCAGTTTCCAAGGTACTGCTAATATACCGATTATTGTGGGTCGCTCACAATTAACGCCCAGTATGTATTTCAACATGAAATTTTTAGTAAAAAGTCTAATTCATATTATTTCTGTAAATCACTTCATCTAGTTCGCCTTGAAGAAATGCTGTAGTTGCCTACATATCATATTTTATATTTATTCCAAAATTGTTATACACAGTAAGATACAATCTATACTATAATATTAAAAAGAGGTAATGTTGGTTTGTGTGTAGGCGGTAATAATCGAAACTATTGGACCGGTTTCAAAAATTCTCTCACCAATGTTTAGAATGGACTTTCGGGATGAACATAGGCTATATATTATCCCGTTAAAGTGTTGATAAAAGAGCCTCTTGTGGCGATCTAACTAACTAAATAACTTAAGTCAACGAAAAAACGGTAGGGCGTCATAATGACTGTGCTGCGCTGCTTTTTACGTACTATAATCTATATATATAAGAAGTAAATGTAAAAAAATTTCGTTTTTCGGATACAAAATTTTATATATTAATCGAAACACGCCACACAGTCGTTTGTTATTTGGTAATAATCGCCAAAATGTCTGTTTTTGAAGTCGGAGCTTCACATGCGCCACTCGCGACCGACAAAAGCGGGATATCAAAATGGGCCCCTTGACATTGAGCCGCTCACAACACTTCAGCCATCTAGGTCATGCTAAAGGGTGGTAAAGGTTCAAACCATCACACGTGCCACACGCGAAACGTGACACCCGTCCATGATGACACCCGATAAGTGGAATATAAAAATGGTATTTTGGACTTAGATACTCACAAAATTTTAACTCTCCAGTTCGTGTGGAAGGTGTTTAAAAAGTTGCTCAAAGAACTACTTCTTTTTTTTTCAGCCCATCACATGTGCCACACGCGACACGCGACATACTCGGAATATAAAAAATGCTATTTTGTACTTAGACACTTACAATTTCACCTCTAGGTGGTGTGGAAGTTGTTTAAGAAAAACCTCAAAGAAGTCGAAACAAAAATTTCAACCCATCACACGCGCCACACGCGACAATTGTCATACTCCGAATATAAAAGATGTTTTTATGGAATTAGACACTGAAAAAATTTCAGCTCGTTAGCTCGTGTGGAAGGGGGGGGGGGTTAAAAAGGACCTCAAAGTGGTCGAAAATACAGACAAAAAGGGGTCAAGTCAAGTTAAATAAGAGTTTTTTAAAACTTCGTTTTCGGGTACAAGCATTTATGTATAGATTGACACACGCCATACGTCACATAGTCCTTTTACATTGCATTATTTGGTAATAGCCACCAAATTTACTGTTTTGAGGTCGGACCCCTATTTCAAAGTATATTCTATTTTCCACGCATCACACGTGCCACACGCGACTCGGGACATGCGTCACACGCGGGAAATCAAAATTGCCTTCTGACATTGAGCTGTTCACAAAATATCAGCCCTCTTCGTCATGCAAAAAGTGGTTAAAAGGACCTCAAAAAAAAAAACCGAGAAAATGCGATATTTCCACCCATCACACGCGTCACACGCGGTATATAAAAAATGCTATTTGGTACTTAGACACTTACACAATTTCAGCTCACTAGGTCCTGCGGAAGTTGGTTTAAAAGTACCTCAAAGTATTCGAAAATACAGACAAACAAGGGTCAAGTCAGGATAAATAAAAGTTTTTAAAAATAATGGTCTGTTGGTTTGTAATACGACACTAAAACTTAAAAACTGACAGCCGATTGAGCTGACACCTTCAAACATATGCCTCTAAACAAAATCTCAGTAAACCACATAGTGCGAATGGAGCTTTGTTTAGGTTTAGGCAATAGTACACCCCTCCCGTGGTAGTGATGGAAGGGCGGGGATTCATGTGTGCTGGTGGCGGAGCGCCCGGGAAAAGGTAGTATCTTATTTCCAGTAGTATCTAATGTCTGACAAGCTTAATTAATGATTTGTGAAAAATTAACTTGAATTAGTAACAATTAGTAATTTAAAAGATAAGAAGAAAATAAAGGAAAGAATTAGCAAAAATTAAAAAAAAATGTAAAAAACAGCTCATAAAAAGGGTTGTCAATCGGAGATACACATGTTTATAAAATTTGAAGAAAATCGGGTCCATTTTTTACAAAATTTGTAAAGGTACCCCGGGGCCCGATCACTTCAAAATGTTTATAAAAAGAAAATCCAAAATAGAATAGAAAGTATTTTCATCGGAAATACCCATGTGTGCAAAATTTGAAGAAAAACGGTCTTTAGGAAGTGGGGTAAAAACTGATCACAAAATCCTGACTATCCAGCCAGCCAGCCAGCCATCCACGGGCACGCGAAGTTAATATAGAGAATTAAAAAAAAGGAGAAAAAGTTACAGAACAGTTGATTATTTTCAGATACATAGTTTCTCAATTCAGTTTTAAGTCTTGTCGTCGTTATTCATTCTTCTTATATGACGTGGGCGCCGTGGCTCAGTGGAAATGCGCGTGGCTACTGGGCAGAAGGTTCGTGGTTCGAATCCCAGTAACACCAAAAGTATTTTTCACGGTGTCCCACCTCTTGCGAATCGGTAATAAACGTTCCGAGAGTAATAACGGAAATGCAATGCTTTGTCAAGCCGAATATTATTATGACGTGGCAAGGTGTTCCACGAGCGAGCTGAGTTTATACAAAATTGATGTTCGAAGTCGTAGATGAGAAGTGGGGGAGAATTAGTTGATTAGATCTGTTTGAAGGACCCGCCAATCTATTTTTTTCGTAAAGATATAAAGGCTGATGAGTAACCAGGATATATTTTTGAATAGCGTATGATATTGCGGAAGATTATCGACACAAAGACACGAGAAATAGTTAAATAACCGATCAAATTGTCTTAAACCAAAGTCATATGGGGCTAGAAGCAACCTTAAGATTCCTTTTAGAAACTTTTCCCTTATCCAGATCATGACGTTTGTCATCTGATTTGCCTGTTATGGCTGTTATCCAGTAATGTTTCTGCCGAAATCCAAATTGGTTCCAGCTGTTGTATGTGCTCGGTCACGATGCATTATTAGTTGACGAATTTTGTTAGGAAACCAAAGTGTATTGTCAGATGAATTCGTTTTATTTCTTATAGGAAGATGGGAGTTGTAAATGTTTCTAATATTAGAATTTCGGAATTCCACTTGATCATTCGGTGTTGGTTAGCAGTAAATAATATCCCATACATGCTCTTCTAATAAAGAATAATTATTAAGTTCTCAGAAAATCTCTTTAATGAAATGTATTAGCTACGGTCACAAAATTAAAATCATAATCAATGTAAATAAAAAGTTAATGCTTAGAGAAAGCTGGTGCTGAGAGTTGAAGAACCTTGTTGATTCAGAAAAGGTCCATCAGCGTTGCATTTCGGCCTGAGAAACAACACCGACTTGTGGTATTGGCTGAGAATATGTGCATTAGTTCGGATGGGCGGGTTTCACATAAAAGGGTTCTTTTGAAGTTCTCCACCAAATTCCAAATTGTATTTCACAGCCACAGCAATCACAGCAATCTAGAAACGAATATCTGACTACCGTTGCAAGTGTCTCTCTATACTCAATCACCTAGTGCCGAACTCAACTTTTGATCACGACCCGAGAGTTTTATGTCTTAGGATCGAACTTTGTTGCAAATCTACTCCTATTTTCCTTTAAAATATTATAATCTTTCTCACGCTTTCATCTCAAAGCCTCATTGACCGTCAAAGGTTCACACGGTAAAGACTCAGATGGCTTCACCTTTTGTAATTAGAGGTGTTCTTTGGAGTAGAATGTGCCCTGATGATTCCGCAACTTTAACAGTTCGCATTAAACCAGCATAATCAAGATCTACTTCTTCCGCAACATATCTATGAGTAATATCTTGATGTCTTGAATAACCGCAATATCAGTCTTAATTCAGGCTTCATTCTCCACTTCCGCTTTATCTTCCATATAAGAACAAAATCTTATAATCGATATACTCGTATTAACCGGAATCTATGTAACTCTTCTTCAAAAAACAACAGTTTCCTGCTGGTGATGAGGATGACGACCCGAAATGCATGCTCTTCGACTAGGAATCGAATTCTCATCTTTGATTTGCAACTAAAAACTCGTATATTTTTCAAATTAGGTTTTTTCTCTGGATTTTTTCTTGTGACCCTTTACCGTCTCTACTGATTTTGGAATTGAAATTTCCCTCAAACATCGTATTTTCTTGTAAAAAGAAGAGTTGCTGTAAATTACTTGAAATATAGGATACTTTTTAATTGAATATTTTATTTGTATCAGAACTTATTGATCACCGGTATATACATTCACATAAATACACACATAGATTTCTTCTCGCCGTCATCTCCATCGTCGTTACGCGCTAAATACTGTACTGTATTTTCAAAAATTGGAACAAATCAAAATTCTCCCATACTAACAAAACGATTATCCCCATTCATAGCGTGACATTTGAAATACATCGTTTTTTAATATTTAGAAATATTTAATCGTTTCATAACAGGTGTTGGTCCAACAAATGCAGCCACAGTTGCAGCAGCGTCAGCAGCAGCACCCCCACCCAGCAATAATCACAGTGGCACTGGCACGGGCAGTGGCGGCGGCGGCGGCGGCGGTGGTGGTGGTACATCAGCAGATCGATCTTCAATGTGAGTAGCGCAAAATCAAAATTGTTCAACAAATAAATATTTTTTTTTATTTTTTCCAGAAGCAGTAATTTTAAGCGACAAAACACCATCGATTCGGCAACAATTAAAGATAATACCGCTAGATTAGCAGCACAAAATCAAAGACCTGCATCAGCGACACAAAAGCCCGTTTCATCAGCAGACAATTGTAAGTAAATTTTTTTATCTTTTACTACAAAAGCAACAATCTATATTGTCTTTGTTTTCTGTTTGCAGCTATTACTAGCCCGGCAAAGCCTCGTTCTTCATCCAAATATGATCCAACAAATGGTAATCGAACAGTTGGCCCGAGTGGCATGATACCAAGACGGTCGACGACATTATACGAAAAGACTTCATCAACGGAGAAAACGAACGTGCTGCCAGTGGAGTCCAAGTATGTTTTCGATTTCATACGAAAGTTTAAAACGCACTTTACTCGTAAATCGTAAAATAACACACCCTCTGTTTTCCTTCTCTGTCACAGATTAATATTTATATATATTACTTTTATAATGATCTCTCATTTCCTTAGTGTTTTTTGATTTATTATTTATTTACTTATTTTGTTTCTCTCATTACCTGCTCTCTGAGCTGTGACCATTTTTATATAAATCTCTACGATCTTATTGTCATATCCATCCGTTTAGAATTATCGAAAGATAATCTCGATTTAATGAGAGCCACCTCCTTCCTTATGCGATAGGTTTTGTTTTTTCTAAGAATTTTTCATTTGTTAGAATATATTTGTTATTTAGCTATATGCCAACAGAAGATATAAGTATTTTGTTATTAAAATTAAGAAGTTATAGAAAAGAAAATCATTTCCGCTCAGTTTTCTGCTACTGAGTTCCGTTGCCATACTTCTTCCGGTGTACAATACACAATCCTTTCAATTTTCTAACTCTTTTTCTATTCCTTTTTGTACATATTTTTATTGTATCTTAAGAATTCTATATAATATGTATATATATATTACTATTTCAATTACAAAACCAAAATTACTGATTGTTATATACGAGTATTTATCCCCCATTTGTTTGTTATATTTATTTTGCTGATTGCGTTCTGCAAGAGAAACAAAAATTGAAACAAATCACAAAAATTATAATTGGCGCGCCGCGTATTTCACGAGCTTTCTTTTAATTTCATTATAATAACAATGAACTACTTTCTTATGCATATCTTCTATCTACTACTACTTCTACTACTATCTACTACAAATCTGTAATAAAAATTTCAATCATAAACAAAAACATAAACATTTATGGAAATACACATACATATATACCTATATATATATAAATAATAGTTTTGTGATCGCTGTTTCTGAATTATCAAGGAGTGGATCGGCCGCTCCAAGTGGTAAGGGCCATGTTAAGAGCGCCTCCGTTTCAAGTCCAGGCCCATCAGCTGACAATAATGGCGCTTCGAATGACCCACTTGGATCGAGGTATACAGTTTGTTTAAATCATTTTTTTTTTATAAAAATACAACCACGCTATAATATATTTTTTTTTGTTTTATAAAAAAATGCCTCCTTCGATTTGAACTCAAATGTTTTTCGTTTTAATGTTTAGTAATGTTTGGAAATGTTTAGTTGTTCGATTGTCCTCATCGAACTTTGTTTTGTGTTGTTGTTGTTGTTTTGTTTTGATAGTGGTACAATGTGTTTTATAATACTTGGCTTTGGAAGCGGATTGGTTCTGGCATACCCAACCGAACCGAACACTCATAATAATAAAAAAAGAGCTATCCGCTTAAGAGCAATCAGAATGATAAAAGAGCGAACATCTTGAAAGTACTCATCCAATTGCAATTGGAACGATAAAAGACAACTAGAGCCATCCGTTCAAAAGTAATCAGAATGAAGAGAGGAATAACAAGAGACGTCCGCTTAAAAGCACTCAGAATTGTGAAAGAAAGGGATAAACATTCACAAAAAATCTTAGAATGAACTTAGAATGATACAAGTAAATGTAAAAATGTCATTTCGGGCACAAACTTTTATATATACATCGAAACACGCCACACAGTCGTTTATTATTTGGTAATAATCGCCAAAATATCGGTTTTTGAGGTCGGAGCTTTTTCAAAGAATTTTGTTTTTTCCACGGTTTTCACGCGCCAGACGCGACTCGCAACAAGCGACAAAAGCGGGATATAAAAATGGGCCCTCTGTCATTGAGCCGCTCACAAAATTTCAGCACTCTAGGTCGTGCAGAAGGGGGTTAAAAAAGACCTAAAAAAAACGAGAAAATGGTGCGATTTCAAACGATCGCCTGTGCAACACGCGAGACTTGACACGCGTCATACGTGTAATTTTGGACTTAGATACTCACAAAATTTCAGCTATCTCATTTATATTTGGTCTCACGCGGAATATAAAAAAAGCTATTTTGGACTTAGAGAATTTCAACTCTCTAGGTCGTGTGGAAGAAGGTGGTTAAAAGGACTTTAAAGAAGGCGAAAAAACAAAAAAATTCAACCCAAGGAGGGGTCCTCTTACCGACTCCCTTCAACCACTACATGGCGAAACTCCCCGCAACACCTCCCGGAGTCAAATTGATATCGTACGACGATGATTGCACCATTCTTGCCTCAAGCAAGGACATCCCCACCATTTGCAGAAGCATCAACGTCTACCTCAATATACTGGAAGACTTTTTTAACCATTCGGCAGGACAATTCCTACAATCAAACATCCAAAGATCTTGAGAGTCACATTCGACAATCTGCTGACATTTTTGACTCATTCGGGAAACATTAAAGTCCTCAAATCCCTAGCGGGCAGTACATGGGTTAAGGACAAAAAACCCTTCGTACCACATATCAAGTGATTGGCATATAGGTCGTTAACTATGCGGCACCCATCTGGACACCTCACTTCTGCCACACACATAATGGCAGTAGCTTCAATCCTGTCAGAATGCTGCTCTTCGCATCATCACTGGTTGCCACCGCATGTCACATGAGGACCAGCTCCATCAAGAAACCCAAATGCTAAAAGTAAAAGAGCACAACGAGCTTCTCGCCAAACATATCACAAACCCGATCACCCGAACCGTAACCTGGTCACCCTCAACAAACCACCCAGGCATATCCGAACAGATATTCGTATGTTCCGCGAAGAGATAAACCAAATCATCGCACATACACCTCTAGATCCAGCAGACTATAAAGCAGCCCTAAACGCCATTCATCAGGCTTCAGTCAGAAAAGCACTAGATTGTTCATAAAATAATACCCTTCTGGGCGGTCGCGGTCCTATAAATCAAAGCGAGGAAAACCTCCCCATACAAACCAGATCAACTCTGGCACAACTGAGATGGAACTCTTGTCTGAATAGCTACATACACCGCTTACGTGACAGCATCATTGATCAATGCCTGGACTGTGGTGCATCACCACATAACACAGCTGCCCGTCCCATCCGACGTTACTCACACCGCTATCCACATGGAGACAGCCTGTTCCGACTATACACAAAAATTACAACCCAACGTTTGGACCAACACGAGTTAATAGTTGCTAAAACTACAACACAACATTGCCTAGTAGTAGCCCCAACTACATGTTGCAGCTAGAAACAGGAACGCTCCCCATGTTTATGAACAAATTAAAAATGTATTTTAATTACATAGTAAAAGTGATTGTGATGGTGAAAGAAAGGCTACCAAAAAAGTGCTTAGGCCCATCACAAGAATAAGAGGAAATCTAGTACAAGAATAGGAGCGTCTTGCATCAGAACGTGGGGTAATCCTTAACATTACACTAGACTTGCAGTCTGTTTTTCTAAGATGCACTCAAAATGATGACAGAAAAGGAAAGTTTGTTTCTTAAGATCACATAGGTCATAGGTTATAAGCAGAGATATAGAGAGCCTTTAATGTGGGTTCGAAGAACTTGTTTTGGCTTTAATTTTAAGGAAAAATTTTCCTTAAAGATAAGAAAATTTAAGGTTCTTTTTAGAAGACGTCTGGATAAACACAAGAGGCCGATTTAGAGGACGATTGGCAGGCCGATTGAGAGGTCAATTAAGAGGCCGATTGAGAGGCCGAGTGATAGGTCGATTTAGAGGCCGATTGAGAGGCCGATTGAGAGGCCGATTGAGAGGTCGATTGAGAGGCCGATTTAGAGGTCAATTGAGAGGCCGATTTAGAGACCGATTTAGAGGCCGATTGAGAGGCCGATTTAGAGGGAAATTGAGAGGCCGATTTAGAGACCGAGTGTCACTGTTAATTGGTTTCGGAGTGCGGCTAGCCACAATGACATAGTTGTGCAACTATCAAATCAAAACAACGACTTTAAATGTCTTATGTATGTGTTACTCTGTCGTCACGTTATACAGTTGCAACACTTTTAATTTTAATTTTAATTTATGTTGTGTTTTTTTCGATTTTGTAGTCTGTTTATGTTTTTGTTGTTTTCTTCTTGAAAATATGAAATCGATGCTGCAATCGATCGTTATCTGAGAAGTTTTAATTGAGTATGAAATTCGAAATTCACTTGCAATCAAGAGAAAACCTATTTACTTGCCGACAGTAACCACAACTCCAAAATATACCACAATTCCCTTTAAAATTTCGTTTTTTCGTCTTATTCTTCGAGAGGAATTTTAATTTCTTCTGCAAACATTTTTTTCGTTCTGTTCCTTCTTGGCATTTTGAGAAGAATTTAGTGAGTCTTAGTTATAATATGTACTTATTAAAGTCTCTTTATAATATAATTAATTTTTTGATATTCAGATAAATTTAATACAAAAATATACATAAATTTTATCTCTCTCTTTCCATGTTTTTGTACGCTTGTGTTCCTTGTGTCATCTCTGTGTTCACTGACTTAATGAAAATATTTCACTTGTTTCTTACAATCAATTACAATAAATGAATACTATAAACCTCACAACCGTTACCACACATCACCACCAATACCAACACTATTCTACTACTTCTTCTACTACTACTACTATTACAACTACTACTGATACCACTACTACCATCTCAACTCTTCTCTATCAAAACTTTTGCCATTACTACTGCGTACGTGCTCAACTCGATGTGTGCCAAATATTGCCACCACAAAAATTTTCACTTCTATTCTTTACACGTCGAAAAACGATCAAAAACCAAACACATTGAATGAAAAACCAACGAACTCATTCGTAATGCTACTACACCACTATACGGTCATATTCGGTGAGTTTAAAATCGTTTAAAGCGATAATACTACTTTTTTTTAAAGAAATAATAAATACAACAACAATTAAATAACAAAAGCTATTAAATGCTCATTTATACAATCAACATTAAAGGCAAATTAATTTACATTGCTTCTTAGGTGTAATAATTAACTTTTTTTTTTTGGTTTTTGTTGTTCTTCTTAATCTTCTTTGGTAAGCTTTTTACGTTTCTATTCAGTAATGCATTACATTTTTATTTTTATAAATAATGCTTGGCTTTAAAATTAATTATCACACATAACGAAGGATATTTTAATACTTTTCCAAAATTGAAACGATTGAAAAGTTTTGCTTTCAATGTTTTTTCTCCTGAATCATTTTTTCATTTTTTCGCTTTTTCTCCTTCCTCCTCTTGCTTAAATATCATTGTGGAAACATTTTCTCTTGCTAACTCTTTCTCCTTCGGCCTCTTGATATAATTTATGAATCATCAACATCATCATCATCATTATCAGTGCTGCTCATTTGAAAAACTGATTTACAATGACGCGTGAAGACGACAGAGGTCACAAGTCTCGTCGCTGCGTTTCTCGTCCTCGTGATATACTTCCCAATAACAGCGATATTAAACGTTAAATCGAAGACAGTTGGTTTTTTTTAATGACAACTGTGAACTGATATGTCATGTAAATACCCCCACGTCGTCAATACGCGAGAATATTGTGAGTTATGATACCATGGGTGTTTTTTTTTTTATTCATTCCGAAGAAGGAATGGAATAATGATCACATGACAACAGAATATTCGGAACGCAATGTAATTAAAAAACAACATGGAATGAAAGAAATGACACAGATTTCTATTCTTTAATATATAACTCATATTTACCTTAAACTACGATTTTTCTCTTTTTAATTGGTAATTGATTAAATTTATTCTATTCTACCTTTTGGACCGCTCAATTCAAGTTGTATTGTACGGTTTCAATCATAAAGTACATTACTTAAATGCTGGGGTTCCCCAGCTCTGTGTTGTCCCCGACTTGCATCGAGGAAACTGAAAATCTCGCAATTCTCGGTATGCCTCCTTGGAATGACCATATATTTACCGTCGCCAAAAATGCTGCGAAATGTTTAGGTTTTCAAGCCCGGTGCAAGAAATATATCACTCCCTCTTATCTGGCTACTACCTAAAAGGCTTTTATTCGCCCTTGAGTACAATTGCCATATCTGGTCTGGTGTGCCTAAAACTACTTTGCATTAGCTAGATAGAATACAAAACCGTGCTTTAAGTCTTATCGGTGACGAAAACATTGAAAAATCTATAGATTCGCTTGAACACCGCAGGAACGTTTCCTGCTTGTTACTGCTTTATCGCTTCTTCTACCAGCGGTGCTCAATAGCCAGCTGCATGCCACCTCTCCTTGAATTCAACCGCAATACTCATGGCGATCTAAGTGCTCATCAGTTTACCCTCAAGTCCATCTTCGGACAAACAGTTAAATTCAGGGATTCGTTCTTCAGCCGTACAACACGTACGTGGAATGCTCTGCCAAGCTTGCAATTGGAAATGGGTGGACGGGTGACAGATGGTGACTGCAAATGCTCCTTACGTACGTAATTTTGACAGTTGCAGTCTTGCAGTTGAAAATGTGTGTACAGATGATGAAAGATAGTGACTGCAAATGCTCCTTATGTTAGTTATTTCGATAGTTGTAGTCTTGCAAAATAAAATGGATGGACATATGATGACAGATAGTGACTGCGAATTTTCCTTGCGTACGTAATTTTGACAGTTGCAGTCTTACAGTTGAAAATTGGTGGCCAAATGACAGATGGTGACTGCGAATGCTTCTTACGTATGTAATTTTGACAGTTGCATTCTTGCAATTAGAAATGGGTGGACGGATGACAGATGGTGACTGCGAATGCTCCTTACGTACGTAATTTTGACAGTTGCAGTCATGCAATTGAAAATGGGTGGACAGATGATGACAGATAGTGATTGAGAATGGCCTATGTAGTGCTGCTTACATACATTGACACAAATGATGACTGATAGTTGGCAAAATTACATTATTATAGTCAGAAGTTTTTAAAAACTTTTAATAAACATGACTTTTCCTGTCTGTCGGTTTTTCTACTTTTTAAATACTTTTCACGCGACCTAGAGAGCTGAAATGTTATGAGCAGCTTATTTGTCATTTATCATTTCTGAGATCTCGCGTGTAACGCGTGTCACGAGTCGCGTGTGGCGTGTATTTCGCGTAGAAAAGTGGGTTTTCGGCTTTTTTTACATTTACTTGTTTTTAATTTAAAACCTGTTTTTTTTTTGTTGATGGATTTTGTATTTTTGTTTTAAATTTTTTCCCGTGTAATGTGATTTGCTTACCAAAGCAAGGCCTTCCTCATCATCATCACCAACTGAATGGAAATCACTCACAAACTATTAGTTTTCGTCCCCTGTATGCGTTCATTGTTCTTCTAAGGTGTTATGCAGAAATCAAATTATTTCTTTGTTTGATTCTATGAGGCTCCATTTCTTCTCACTGCTTTGGTTACTAACTATCTTTCAATTTCACATATACGCGCTAAAGAATCAACTGGCTAATTATCTAATCACATTACTAACCTAATTGTTTGTAGTATTTGTTGTAGATATTAGAGAAGCTTCACTAACTAACAACCATTTATACTCGTACATACATGTAGCTATGTTTGTTGTGTCACATATACATACATACATTATATTATGAAAATGATTTCGAATTGATATTGAAAAATGTTTTTAATTTCTTGAATTTTATTTTTTTCTTTTCTTTCTTTTTTGATTTCTCCGACATTTCATTATCTCTCCTTGTGAATGCAAAATACAAACAAAACCAAATATATTTATATATATATATATATATGCGTTTGACCACCATGCTCTGCTGCTCGTCCGTTCGTTCGATTGTTCTATTTTCATCATACATATATATATATCTATATATTTATCTATATATATATACTTGAATAAACTCAAATAAATAAATCGAATAACAATCATAATCATCATACAACGATCGTGTGTAATTGCAATACATGCATACATGGTTACAACCATGGAACAAACAAACTATATATACTGTGTAATATCTATATGTATATGTATAAATATATATGTATACAACATTATATGCAATTAACACGACAAACAAATTGTGCACATTAATTTTTTCATAATAATTGCAATCGATTTTGAAAAATTCAACCAAAAATTCGAACCCATAACAAAAAAAAAACACGAAACAATTTTGATAAACAAACTCGAACAATCGCACAATTGCTAACCAAATACAACAAAAACAATAACAACAACAATCACAATATTGAAATCGATGCAATTATATAATGAAAAATATTAGTTTGCTCGATCGACTTAGAATGACATCGGCTGTTAAATCTAGCAGGCATTTCCCAAGGAATGTACCATCACGATCAACCTTCCATTCGGGTGAGTTTTCCGCTTTGTTTAATTTTGTATCGTATTGTATTGTGTATCTTTTAAAAATATCTTATTTTGCCATTTTGCAAGTACATTATGTTTTCAATTTATGTTTAGCTTTTTTATTTATTTCTTGGTTAAATTTATTTGAGACACAATAAAAAAAAGTGCAATTTCATGAATGAATCTATTTGCAATTTATTAAGTTTCCCTCTTCCCCTCTCCTATGATAAGTTTTGTCCGTCATGTACCAATGATGTAGTAGTTTTTTGCGTGAAACAAAAATCTTTTCGATCCATATATTTTTTGTCCTTTGTTTTGTTATGTCTACTGGCTGCTGTTGCGTTCCCGCGTTGTTCGTTTGAGATATGGTTCGGTCAGAAGATCTGTAAGAGGATGTAAAGACACCTATTGCAGCTTCCTAGTAACTCACCTTTACACCTTCTACGACTCTACATTGGATCTCGTCCTGGTTCCTTTATTGTATCAATTTTCCAAGTGTTGCAGTTGGAAATGGGTGGAAAGATGATAACAGATAGTGGTGACGAATGCTCTGACTAGCGCTATATGTACGTAATTTTGACAATTGCAGTCTTGTAGCTGATAACGGATGGATAGAGGATGACATATATTGTTTGCAAATGATCCTTACGGACGTAATGTTGACACCTATACAATACTGCTTCTATCCATCAATACAGAGTCTACATTGGATCGAAATTTTAGCCATCGGTCGGGCATTAGTCACACATTTATGAGAGGTGGGACCGGCTTTTTCTGAAATTCAAACATCGTACCTCCAACTCAGAAGTCTAACGCGCCATCCACTACAGTAACGGCGTCAACAGACAATGCTAGGTTAACTTGGGGTGGCTGTCTGAAGGAAGCCAAACCACCTAGACCAATGTGATCAGACAATCCTATCTTAATAGAGAAAACTAGCGCCCCCCACCTAGATGTCATTTTCCTATGTATTCCACAGGTATCTGTTGCTAGGGCTACACGATAGACATCACCGATTACCACAAAAAACAAGACATGATAGTATGCAACCTTGTCGAACGCCACTTTGAATTGCAAAGTCTTCCGATACCCCGGCCATGTGTAAGACGTTGCAACCTCGTATGCAGCCTTAGCCTTTTAAAATTGTGTGATTAATTGATTGATTGAATTGAATGTATGAAATTACTTCTGTCTTGCCTGCCGCTCGTATCTATTTAAGTTCCATTGCTCTGGTGACAGTGCACTAACCAAGTTGTATCATTATCAGTTTGTTCCATGTGATAAATACGAACTTAAAAACAAGTTGAGCGAAATTTGCAAATGTCATCTGTCACAATTGTGTCTTGCATAAATAGATTCCATTGAAGATTGATTGTTTTTCTGTTAAATATTTGTTTTTAAATTTGAAAATGTCTACCTACCTTAACGCAGAAGATGAAAATACTTCCGTCTTGCCTGCCGCTCGTATCTATTTAAGTTCCATTTCCCTGGTGACAGCGTACTAACCAAGTTGTCTCATTATCAGTTTGTTCCATGTGATAAATACGAACTTAAAAACAAGTTGAGGGAAGTTTGCAAATGTCACCTGTCAAAATTGTGTCTTGCATAAATAGATTCCATCAACGATTGATTGTTTTTCTGTTAAATATTTGTTTTTAAATTTGAAAATATTTGACTGAAAATATCAACGTACCTTACCGCAGAAGATGAAATTACTTCTGTCTTGTCTGCCGCTCGTATCTATTTAAGTTCCATTTCCCTGGTGTTCCCCATGAGAGCGCACTACACAATTTGTCTCATTATCAGTTTGTTCCATGTGATAAATACGAACTCAAAAACAAGTTAAGGGACACTTGGCAAATGTCACCTGTCAAAATTGTGTCTTGCATAAATAGATTCCTTTAAAGATTAATTCTTTTTCTGTTAAATATTTGTTTTTAAATTTAAAAATATTTAATTGAAATATTCTACTTAACCACAGAAGAAAAAAAATAGCTTCTCTCTTGTCTGTCTGCCGCTATGTTTGTCGATACTTAAATTTTATCTAATTTTATCATTAAATGTCTTTTGATAATCCAGGTCAAACCAGAGCGCGAAATAATACCGCATTGGAGTACTCTGGCACAGGCGGTGCGACAGGCGATTCACCGCACCCGGGACGAATGAGTTTCTTCTCAAAGCTATCATCGCGGTTTAGTAAACGGTAAGTCGAATAATTTCTTTTAATTTTGGATTATATTCAAATGTTATTATATAAATACATATAATACTATATATATACATATATACTCGTACATATATATAATTTCGCTATAAAATTAATAAAAGTGCACTTTGAGAACTTTAGTATGGAGTATTGATCAAATCCCATTATATACATACTTAGGATATAAATGCAAATACTAACAACATACACACATACAAGCACGTACACAGCACACTCCCTAATTACCTATACAAAAATTTTAACAAAAAACGAACGCAATTGAATCATCTGAAAGCGCCAACTAACCACATATATTCTCGAATATTATGTATGTTCTTTCCTAATAGTAAATAATTATTTTTTTTTTGTTGCCATAAAACACCCAGACTTGAGCTAATTTTAATCGGAATTGTTAATTTGTAGCAATTAAGTTTTTTTTACCCTCTCCATTGCAACATTTATATAATTTTAGTCTGGTGAGTTTGTTCGTTCGTTCGTTCGTTCGTTCGTTCGTTCGTTCGTTCGTTCGTTCCCTCCCTCCCTCCCTCCCTCTCTAACCAAGATTTTTTGCATGCATATTATAAGCGTTGGTTTATATTTAATTAGTTCCAGTTTTTTTTTATTTCTCTTTGAGGAAGTTTTTTTTATTATTTAATTTCACTTCTCTTTTAATTTTCCTTGAAATAAGGTTTTTTTTATGCTTAAGTAACACTGAAAGTAATTTGTCGTTTGTTTTTTATATTTTTCGTTCCTTAATTAAAATTATTTCTACATTGGTTCATTCCTATAAATCAATTTTCACAAAAATGTTCCTTTGCCATTCTCCAGAAGAAAAATTAGTTTTGAACTTTTCCATTTGTCGTGTTTATCCGTGTTTATCCATTTCTGCGCATAGTTTATCCTTGATATCCAGGAATTTTTACTCCATCAAGGTCATCATCATCATCATCTTTTTGGCTCTATAACCGGGGTCCGGTCTTGGCCTTGCGCAAAAAATCTCTCCACCGGTCCCGAATTCGAGTCGATATCGTATTCTCTTTGGCATCCCTACACTCTGGGCGTCCTGGTCTACGCTATCCTTCCAGCGTATGCTTGGCCAGCTTTGCTGTCGTGTTCGATAAATTCCTACCGAAGAAATCCTCTTCGCTCATGCGAGCTAGGTGTCCTGTCCACCGAAGCCTACCGAGCTTAATTCTCTTCATGATGTCGACATCGCGGCAACGCTCGTCGATCTCATCAAAATATAGTCTCCGGAGTCGTCCTTCCCTACAAAGGGGCTTTCCTCTCGTATGCGACTAATAGGTCAGATGCTTTTTGCTAAGCACCAAAAACTTGCATTCGTATGTGAGTACTGATTTGACCGTTGTCTTATACACCAGCAGCTTGAATGTTATGATTAAATTCCTGTATTTGAAGACTTTTGACAAAAAGGTAACAAGGTGTAAAATGTGAATTTTACTTTAGTTGACCGTGCTGTTGAAAGTCAGGACATAAAACTTTGTGCTTCTTCAGTTAATTTTGCGTATTGCAATCCTCACATAACTTTGGTCAGGTGGATGGAGAATTTGGCTATCATCGTCTATGTTGAATGTTTGAAACCTTAAAACGCTGACAAAGATAAAGATCTGCTGACAGTTGAATGTGGAATCTTGATGACCGATCAACTATCTGTAGAAGTTGCCCTTACATGTTCTAAGCATTGAGTGTGATTCCGCTACATGGTTTCCTTTTTTATTCGAAAGGTTTCTGTTCGGGTTTTGTGGCTTTGACTTGTTCTGCATTGCGTTGTTCGCAAAACGTAATCAATTTGGTTAACGGTGTGTTGAGAGACCGCCAGGTCCCATTGATGTACATTTTTTTTTTTGTAATGTGCACGCTCAAAGATGTGTACCCTTAAAATGATAAGCAGAACATGGGCCTTAAGAAAATTAAAAAAAGGGAAATGATGAGATGTTTATGCAGATGCGTCGTAAATGCCTGCAGATCAATCATTTGGTAGATAGGAAAGGAAAAATAAGCATGGTTCCATATAAAGTTATAACTTTTTTATATCAATTTGATGGAAGCAAAGCTGTTGCACTCGATATTTCAAAGGCATTTGACAGAGTTTGGCATCAAGCTCTTTTGTTCAAAATGCGTGCTTATGGGGTCGATGAAAAACTGCTTCATTGGACGGTTTCAAGTCTAAAGTACATCACATTAATGGTGGAATTCCTCAGGGTTCGGTTTTGTCGCCGACACTTTTTCTTATTTTTATTGATGATCTCTTGTCCATTACTTCTAATCAAATTCATTGCTTTAATTCACTCCTTCAGATCTGGCTACTATTTACAAGGTATATATTCGTCCTAAACTTGAATATAACTATATTGTGTGGGCACGTGCCCCTACTAGACATAATTCAGAACCGCGCGATAAAACTTATTGGTGACGTAAATATCACGAAAACAATCGAATCGCTTGAACATCGCTGTTTTATCGCTTTGTTCACAAGCGGTATTCAAAAGAAATATCCAGATGCATCCCGGTCATTCTCGGACCGGACCCATCCGTAATACCCGTGTCTCAACGCGAGCCCACGGGTCTACCATTAATCCTATCTTCGAACGTACTAACCAATTCAGAGATTCCTTCTTTAGCCGCACTATAGTTATGTGAAATGAATTGCCCGATTCTGAGTTTCCGCATTTATATGACCTGCAGTCATTTAGAACACGCGTGAATAGACACCGAATGTTTTCTTCCTAATTTGCACTCTCAGCTTCTCATATAAGTTTAAGGAACATCCCTTCACTTCTCATGTGGAACTCAAACAACTACGTATGTTAAGCACGTTAAATTCTGACCTGGACAGCATAGTTAAATGTCGAGAAAACAATCCAGTAGAATTTATCGCATCCAAAACCCAGTGCTGTCTCCTGTCGTCTAAGCTAATCCTAAATCCAATGCCATTGTCCATGAATGGCGCTTGCATCGAAGAAACTGAAAAACTAGCAATTCTCGGTATGTGCGTTAACGACAAGCTTCGTTGGCGCAAGAAATATTTCACTCTCTCTGATCTGGCTACTATTTACAAGGTTTTTATTCGCCATAAACTTTAGTACAATTCTTATATCTGGTATGGATCGCCTTAAACTACCTTGCAACAGCTATGTTTTATACATTACCGTGCGATAAAACTTACCTGTGACGAAAAAATTGCGAAATCAATAGATTCGCTTGAACACCGTAGGAACGTTTCCTGCTTGTCAATATTTTTTCGCTTCCTTCACCAGCGGTGCTCAAGAGAAATAGCCAGCTGGATGCCACCTGTCGTTGAGTTTAACCGCACTACTCGTGGCGCTCTAAATGCGTATCAGTCTTCCTTCAAGCCCTTCTTCGGCCCTACAGTTTAGTTCAGGGATTCGTTCTTCAGCGGTACAACACATATGTGGAATGTTCTGTCAAAGTCTGTCTTTCCACATCACTGTGATCCACAGGGATTCAAAACACTCCCTAAAACATGTAGATAATTTAATTCTGTGTTATCCAATTCAGAGATATTCCCAATTTTTAGCGTCTTGAAATTGTTATGGCAACAATGGATTTTCAGGTTTGCCTTCAGAAAATACTCTCCAGCAAAGTTTCATTGCCATGTCAATTATATACTACGAGCAGTTTTGCACAGTTTCCCTCATTCACTAACTTTTTTTTAAATTTCAATACATTGTCTACAGATCATTTTCAAAAAGTAGAGTTGCCAAATGCACAAACTATTTTCAGTGTTATCCTTGTATAAAAAAAACCTTCAAAGCAATTGATGATTGATGTCGGTTAAATTATTACCACTTCTATCTTCACTGCCAACTCTTCCCACTCTACTTTCTTTTAAATATCCTTTTTTGTTTGATTTATTTACATTCTAAAGATTATTTTTTTTCTGGCATTTTTTTTCTTCTGTTGTTCATTTCAGGTTTAGGGTATTGACAGCTAAAAACTAACTTCTAAAATAACTAAACAAAAACCAAAACGGGCTTCGTTAATCCTCCCTGTCTATGAAATTTTTGAGTTTCTTTATATTATCTCGTACAGAAAACTCACTCGCAGATTACAAGAAACAAAAAAAAAAAAAACAATTAATGTTAGTTAATGTAAAAAAAAAATTAAAATCTAAAACACATTTTTATTAAAAATAAAATTACTCGTATTATAATTATTTTTGCTGAAAATCTCAAAAGCGTCATCTATCTATCTATTCAAAATTTTATTTAAAAAAAATTTACAAAAATTCTTGTGTAATATAACATTTTTTTTGATTGTGTATTGCTGACCTAGTTTTTCCAATTTTCCCTATTTTGTGTTACCCTATAAAAAATTCTTTAAAATATTTTTTATATTTATATTTTAAATTAGGCATTCATTGTTATGATTTGATTAAATTTAAATCAGTTTATTGTGTAATAAGAATTTTCTTGTATTCGAAGAATAATATGTATTTCATTCGCCCCACCCAAAAAAAAATGTCAATTATTGTAACTTTATATGCACATATACAAATTATGTGTAACAATTTTCGTTCGTAAAATATAATAAAAATAATACACAAAGACATTACGAGGGCTGAGTGAAAAGTCAGCTACTTTCGCAGAAGAAATGGCGGACCATTTGCAAAGCATTTACAAGCAGTCAGCTGTTCGATATGACATTTAGTTTGACACTCGAAATGTGTCACAAAAGTTTATGATGTTTTGTTACCTTGGAAAAATTAAAAAGTTTTCCGTACTAAGGAAATGATAAACAAACCAGATGATCCAATAGTTATCCTATCCACTGCATCCATCAGATCCATGCATGTTGCCAAACATGAAATAAAAAAAATGTCTCAACGAAAGGCGCCTATTTTTGATGACTTAATATAATTGGATTTTCCTTGGGCCTACCTAGTTGGTCGACATGATTGAAACAAAAACTATTTTTGGTTCAATAAAATCTCCTTCATTTCTTTAAAAAGTATCTGACCTTTTACTCTATACCTTCACCTTTTTAATTAAGTGTCATCTGTCGTTGTTTGTCGAGAGAGCAAATTTTTATCTCACAGAATTTGCTCTATTTTTTGTGTAGCATAGTCATTTTTGCCCATCCTCAGGTCACACACAATAACATACTCACTAGGGAATGCATTGATGCATAAATGTTTGCGTACATTTCAAGAAAAAGAGAAACGCCCTTCCTAAAGGGCCTTTAATGCTTACTGCGTTAAACACATTCCTTGGTAAACCAAGGATGTATTCAAGTTTTGAAGCTCCTTTTAGAATAGGGATTTCGTTGCATAGGAAAGACTCTGCGTCCATCTGCACAATAAAACTCACAGAGAAAATGATCCGTAGTCTATTCCTTCTGCTTCACTGTCACCGGAGACAGGTTCGGTTTATTAAATTGATATCGCAGGCACTAGCATTAGTAGACGTAGATCATCATTATCATCATAATTCGGTCTGAAACTTTGTTCTGATAACATTTTGACATTATATCTGTAGACCTAAAGTCTACGAATTCCAGGGAAACAAAATTAGTTACCAACATTCAGGCAATTTTTCAACAACCGAAAGGCTAAAATAGGTGGGTAACATTTCAGTGGGCTAGCTTTGTCATTCAATTGTCCAGATCGGAATATACATATACCAATTATTCTCTGACAGGGTACTACCCTGTACATTCTTATCCTAGGTTATAGGAAATGCCGATTTATTGATCCAGCTTATACGTGTTTCGATTCATTGATGATGTTCTGGTGGCAGTTAGTTTGTTTAATTCCGTCCCGATTTTCTGCCAATGTTATTCAGTTGGGCGTTATAATACGATAACGGTGGTGCAGTGTTTAGCATCATTGGCTCCCACTCGGAGGACATCGGGTTCGATTCGCGGTGCGTACAGAAAACGAACGATTTTTTCCCACCGCCTGATTATCTAAGTTACAAGTACACACAATACGATTTTTGTACCTTTGGTATACAGTTGCTGTAAAGGTTGGTAGGTAGTTAGAGTGGTGAACCTCGCTGCACCTGGGAGGTCCTCAATTAGCGCTAGAGTGCGCCATTTCAGTGACCTAACCCAACAATTAATATTTGAGTGGTTTAAATCCAGCCTGTAGCGTTCAGATACGAGATCGATTCGATGATCCCGTACTCTGAGAGCTCTTTGAGGTCGTCAAAAAATTGTTTATACCTAAAGTACGGGGTTTACCGAAAGTGCGGAGTCTTGGCCTTGCTAGGACCAGACAACTACTAGGACCGGACAACTACAGAGAAAGTGTATAAGGTTTTTTTTTTCTCATTTGCATCCTTACAACTTCTGCAGAAGTTGTGTGCTTGTTAGCAGCGAAGCTGCCGACTGACCCGTGCTGATAGGCACAACCTTCTGGGTTCGTGATATCAACTCTGTAGTTTTCCACCTTGTTTGGCTTAGTAGTGAAAAAGAAGAGAATTTGTTTCTTGACTGAACTCATTACACAACTAATCCTTTCCGTTGAGCCGGTGTCCATGGTGACGTTGTATGAATAAACGGGTCCCTAGTTGATGTTATTCAATTTAATGTAAATTGTCTTACAATTAAAATATTTCTCCATTTGCTCCCATTATAGCTTGTGTCTCTGTTAAAATTTTGGTATGCTGATCACAGTTTTAGAACCACTTTTTACGTGAATGACATAGCCATAGAGAATTCTAACTTTTGTAAGACACTATTCCCTGTCCACCGCATCTCTTTATTGCTGCTATGTCAGCTTTATACTTGGACAGGGAAGCGGCTCGCTGATGTACATTTCCAGCCCCCACCACATCTCTTGAATTGGTGCTGTGGCGCTCTAAATGCACATCAATTTACCTTCAATCCCATCTACGGCCATACAGTTGAAGTTAAGGGATTCGTTCTTCAGCTGTACAACACGTATGTGGAATGCTCTGTCTTTACACATCGCTATGATCCACAGGCATTCAAAACACAAGCTCAAAGACATCTCCTCTTTTATCCTTCTTTTCCTTAACGCCCACGCTGTGCCAAGCAATATAAGGGTGCCAACCCCTTTACGCGTTCGCAAATTATGAAAAAATAAATAAAATGTAGTTTCTGAAATTCCGCAGAAACATATATTCTCTATATTAACGTCGCGTCGGCGTGTGTCGTCAGCTTTATACTTGGACAGGGTAGCGGCTAGCCTATACAATGAGACCCTCAAGGGAGCCGTTGTATCGTACACTATCAATAGTGACTTCGGCACATAAAATGACTGGACTGCTGGTACTTATAACGTCTACATGGCACTATCTTCTTATTTAGCATCCCGGCCACATAATTGCGAGAAAATCTTGGTTAGTTTACTATCCTAGTGGCCAGTGATGTGGTTCGAGGTTCCGAAGGTATCTCATGCTAGGGTCTGCTTCGTCAACCGCCGAAGAACTGCGGCCATTGATGCCAAATCTGACCAAGGTCGCATGGATACTAACATACGGAGGTGCCGAGGTTTACCTTCGAATCTGTGCCAACTTTTGGTTGTAGACACGGCTCGTCCTGAGCATGATCTTCGTAGTGGCTGCGGTTTAATACCCAAATGCGGGTAGAGTACTAGCGTTGGTGCATCAGTGTATTTTTTAACTTCTCTATATTAACTTCGCGTCGGCATGGTTCTGTCTGTCGTTTGTTCGTTCGTTTGGTGGTGGAATCCTGCGATCAATTTTTAACCCACTTTCTAAAGCCCGATTTTATTGAAACTTTGCACACATGTATATTTCCAGTGACTTTCTATTAAAATTTGTAAGTGTTTAAGATAGGCCCTGATCATATCAGTGAGTTAAACTGATACATCTGTCTTGCAGGTGGACGGTGATTTTCGTTTAACTAATTTGTGTCCGTAGGGGAGCTACACGCTCTTTCCTCACTGTTACTCACGTTAATTCAGTAGACAGTTTCTATACAATAAGTACATTCTATTAGAAAATTTTTAAATCGTTTTCTTTGCCAGCCAGGCAGTCCATATGCATTAGTTTTTAAATTGAAGACAATGGTAGTTTCGCAGTTTGTACGTCAACGACAAGCTTCGTTGAAATGAGCACATTCATCGACCACAGTAAAAGTGCAACAAATTTTTGAGACGTCGTGGATCTTTTTAACGATTTCCTCGGTAGCAACGTCTGACGGGCGGCCTGGCGCACATCGAAAACAGATGTACGACCACGTTTAAATTCGTTGAACCCAATATCTCACGATTGTCATAGATTACCCCCTACTCGTGGTCGGGCATACCCCTCTGCCTCTATCTACATACACCAACAAAAAACTGTTATTGTGCTGCCATTTTGACTCTTTATATGTGACAGCAACCACAAATACAAATAGAACCAGTGCACTTGTTTTGTTTGTTTGAAGCTTAAAAACGACTGCATCCGGTCAAAAAAGGGGAAAAATCAAACGAAAACCACATTAGGTACAATTTACAGAGTAATGGCGTATGGTGAGGGTATGGTAGGGGTGAGGTACGGGAGTGGAGCGGACGTAGCGCACTTAATTCACACAGACGTGACGGTCAATTTTCAATTGTCAGTTCTCTATTCGACGCTGACATTTGTCAATTATCAGTTCTCGATTTGAAGCAAAGTGAAAATGCTTTCAGACTGCGAAGACGATATTGATTTGTTGGACCTTGTGTATCAAGCTAAGATACAAAGAAAAAGGAGAAACAAGTGGTTCGTTTAACGTAATGCGGGAGCTGAACATGTACCCTGAATATTTTCAAGAGTTTCTATCGGATATCTATCGAATGTTTCCATAGAATACCGCTCTTTGCAGTTTGCACATTGACAATTTGACGAGCGAAACTAATAATGAACTAAAGACGTATGGCGCTCGCCATTCGTGCAAGCCACTCGTAGCATCGAAATCACAATGCCCGCGCTATCTGTCTGAATTGGCCCATAAGATAACATAAGATGAAGGTGTCATGTATTCGCATAAAGCCTCCACCACGCCAGCACCATACGCCACTTCTGTCTGAATTAGAATGGTGTCGTTTGACAGATGACAGTACACGACAGTATACGTCAACTTCCTTCAGCAACGCCACCTGTTTTCAAACACGGGTACTTATTGATCGCCCCTCGTATGCCTGGCCAGTTTTTAAAATTTCCTTTTTTTTTTATGACAGCAACCACTTTTTGGAGAGGGTTGCCAACATTAATCGATAATGCAGATTCTGTGAAGTTATTGTTTGTAAAAACGAACTCCCAAACATTTATGCATCAACTCGATAGATCGACGAATAGTACCAAACTTGATTTCCTTCAGTAGGTTATTTTTCCATCCATTCTTTCCTCCTTCCATCCCTCTATTTATGCATGCATTTAATCTTCTTAAACTCCCGCTAATGGGACACGGTTAATTCTCACCTCCTTGGCTCCTGTAAAATATATAATTTCTCTACGTGGTAGTTAATTGGGTAGATAATTGGGTAGATAATTGGTAGATAAATCGTAAATTTATTCAAAATGTAAAAGAAGAACAAACACAACCCACACATTTTGTTTTGTACTGTAGTGGTCGTCATGTATGAATGTGTTGTTGCATTATCGACAATTACTGCTGCTTATACTATTTACTATAACTACTACTACTACTACACACGTATATAGTATGTACATATTTAAATTTGCATTTAGCGATATATAAATTAATTTATTGTTACAAAGTTTAATAAGCTACACACAGATGTGTACCTACAATACAAATAGATACATTTATATTGGTGTTTGGTGTATTTCTAAAATATTTGTTGTTTCTTCTCGCATTTTTTCTTTATAATTTTTATATGCAGTGGTTTTTTTTTTACTTTTGTGTCCGAGTGTAATCACGAAGAAGAATCTCAGAGAACAAAGTAGTAGTGTTTATTTTGATTTAAGCGCAAATTATATTCTATATATAATTATGTATATGTATTGGACTCACATAAAAGTGCAAACGAGCGCATACATTTTTACATAATTTACTTTTTTTTTTGTTACTTACCTGACTTTTGTTTCTTTCTTTATTGTTTGACTCACTTCATAATGATTCAATATTAAATTCAGAAAATTAATCAAAAGGGGACTGCACAATGGTTTTTCTTATATACAACAACAACAACAAAAACCCAAAATAAACATTTAAATAAAAATGTACCTACCTTCTTCTTCTTCTTCTTCTTCAGCACAGAGGTGTAAACGATTGCGATTTTCTAACATTCGTTTGTGTTTTATTATTAGTACTTACTTGACTAATACATAATATATTATGTCTTATCTTATATACTTATATTATGTTGTTGTAATAATAACATAACAAAAAATTGATTTCTTTTACTAAATCGATTTTCGTTATTATACTTTTCATTTAACTTAAAATCAATAATACGAATATTAATATATCCATGTACAATATTCATTATGTATAGAAAACTTTAGATAATACATACACAGTTTTGTTTTAAATTACTTTTTTTTCTATTAAGTATCTAATTAAAATAACAATAATTACTTTGTTATTGAACAAATGAATTGTGATGAGTTGAGATAAAGATATACGGTGAAGTTATTACGACGTTGGTGTTGATGCAGTTTTTATATCTATTCCCTATGAATACAATCTACAGATGCTTTGTGGTTTAATCGGATTAATTTAAGATTGTTTTTATCTTATATATAATATATTTGTTTTTTTTTTCTTTATTTATGTCTTATTATTATTAATTAGACTTTTTAAGTAGACTTTTTTAAGTACGAATGCAGAACATTAATAGTTGAGTCTGGCAACAGACAGATGACAGATGACATCTGATGTGGCATAAGTGAAAAAAGTAACTAACTTCGTTTTGAAACGTTTGTTGCCCTTTGTACTTTTTGTAATCCTGAATAGATGTCTTACGCTTATTGATTATGTTTACAAAATTATTTTCTGTATTTATAAGCCATTTATTGTCAAGTTATGTAAAATTTTAGTTCCATAATGAATGCATCGGCATGAGACATCTCGGTTTATTATGCAGGGTATCCGCCGGGAAGATATACTACTTTGTTTTGCCGCCATTTTGGTAAATATTAGTTTTGACAGTTCATATTTGGCAGTCGGGTAGTAAAGACGTGGCAAATTTTATTATGGAAAAATATTCAATAAACCAACGTTTTTTAAAACGCTATTATGCAAACCAACCATCGATTACTGCAACGATAAGAAATTTACGTGAAATTTTTGGGAGAAATAACGTACCAACAAAACGCACTTTTTATCGTGTAGTGAATGATTTCGAAGAGATAAAGGGTCTGTACCCGATAGACCCAAGAGTGGACCACAACGTACTGCAAGATCCACTGAGAACATTGTTGCTATTCAAGAAAGTGTTCAAAACAATCCATCAACCACAATTCGACACCGTGCTTAGGAACTTAGTTTACGAAGAACAACTTTGGCAACATTTCTGCACAGGATTTGCATTTAAGATTCAATTAACACAAGAGCTTCTTCCACAAAACCATTTAGGCCGCCGTAGAAATGTCAATAGGATGTTACAGCTCGCCGATGACAACCTTATATATATATATGACGAGGGCCATTTTTATTTGAACGGATATGTGAGTAAACAGAATAGTCGGTTCTGGGCAATGGACAATGAAAAAATTATGCATGAGTCACCTTTGCATCCATTAAAAGTGACAATATGTTGTTCAATTTGGTCAGGAGGAATCATTGGACTTTACTTCTTTGAAAATAAAAACGGTAACTGTCATTGGCATATGACATAATTGATGATTGAAAACTCTTTGGTGCCAGAATTGAATACTTTGGGCTTGATTAACATGTAGTTCCAACAAGACGGTGCCGCATCGCATATAGCCAGAATTTCAATGGATTTACTGCGAGACCTCTTTCCACAACAAGTTATCACAAGAAATGGTGTTATGTTGATTGATCTCCACTGTCCACTGTCGACTGATTTGACTGCCTCGGATTATTTTTGGGTGGGCAGACCTGAAGAGCAAGGTTTATGCAAACAAACCAAAAATGCCTGAGCAACTCAAACAAAATTGAAATACCGGGTAAAATGTGTCACGATGTAATGAAAAAAAGGTGTCCAAAAGAACCCGCATTTGTGAGGCTAACAGAGGTGGACATTTATCTGATATTGTTTTCCATACTAAATAAACCAACATTTGATCCATTATCTTTCATTTAACCAAAATTTATAATCGAAACTGGCGGACTGTGTGTAACTGTGTGCTGAAAGCTTAATGCCACAATATTCTGGGTATCGGGCCATGATCTTGTTCCTGTTTTTCAAAACGAAAAATGACGACGAAATCAAAGCGGAATTTAACGATCGAGTTGGACCCAGTATAATAAAATATTGGACAGCTAAGTTTCACCGCGCTCGCTGAGTGAGAGACCATAACACAGTTGAGGGAGGTATTTAGCATATCAGATAATCGTGTGTACAACATGTAAGACAAAAATTTGTCCACGAGATAGTTACACGCGCGATGGTTGGCGCGTTTACCGCGTCGACAACAAACAACATCGTCTGACAATCGTTTGACAATTTCGGAGACATGCTTTTGAGCGAATTAAAAAACGTCCTTTAAAAGAATTTCTGCGTTGATGCACAACTGTGAACGAAACTTGAATCCCTTCATTACGTACCAGAGATCAAGGAACAATCAAAACAATGGAAACAATTCTACAACCGGATTGGCGTCAAAGAGATCAAAAGTCCTTCCATCAGTTGTGTCTATAGATTTTTAAAAGGCAAGAGGCATCATGATTGCGAGCCCAAAGAGCCAAGCTTATATTCAGAGGACATGCAGCAAACGTGTGTACGTTTGTTTGTCGGGTCGTATATCTCGGCTTCTACCAGTCAAAATTTGATGGGACGTTTTAAAACAATTGGTAAGCGCTCGGCTTGCAATAGCGTAATTTTTTCATTCATAGGGGTTACTACCCCTGAGAAAACTAAACTGAAAAAAGTACTAAATCTACGCATCACTATCGATTTTTTAAGCCTGAGGGTTTTATTTTAAATAAAAAATTTCCCAATTGTTTAGAAAACAAAGAATTGAACGTTTGATGGAAAATTTTGAATGATCATATAAGCACCTCATAATGTTTCCTTGCCAATAAGACCAAGAAAAATATTGCGGCTGCATGCGCAACTGTATGTGAGCTTCGAAATTTGTCGATTTTGCGTCAACCTCATGACCAGTTTGTGGCGTGGAGAATTTTGTACAAGGACTTGGGCCTGCATCCATATAATATCGCTTTAATTCAAGTCTCCTTGTGGATATGATGATGAGTGACATTCTTCCCGTAGACAAACCGTCAAACTAAACTGCTGCGTCCAGCTAAGCTGTGATTCACATAATCGCAACCGAACCTTGCAATGACTTTCGCGAATAATTTATCTACAGCGGTTCTCTCACACAATCTTCAATATACTAATTAACCAGGCCATGCGATCACTCACGCACGCAAGCACAAATATAACCCTAAAATCATACAATCTGAATGTGAATGATAGTAATTCTCAAACTTTTGAATGATAACAGAAAAATACTGAGAAAAACCGAATAAATTTCAAACTAGCCATAAATTATTTCGATGCATACATAAATGCTGGAGTTCCACAGGGCTCTGTTATATACCCGACACTTTTTCTCATTTTAATTAACAATCTGTTGTCCATTACTTCTAATTCAGTTCACTCTTTCGCTGATGACAGCACTCCCAGCTTCACATATAAGTTTGAGCAACGTTCGCTTGTACACCGCAGGAACGTTTCCTGCTCGTCACTGTTTTACGGCTCTTCCATCAGCGGTGCTCAAGAGAAATAGCCAGTTGCATACCACCTCTCCTTGAATCCAACCGCAATACTCGTGGCGTTCTAAATGCCCATCAGTTTACCCTCAAGCCCATTATCGCACGTACAGTTAAGTTCAGGGATTCGTTCTTCAGCGATACAACACGTATGTGAAATGCTTTACCAAGCTCTGTTTCCTACTACGATCAAGAAGCATTCAAAACACAAGCTCATAGACATCTCCTCTTTTCTCCACCTTTTCCTTAACGCCCGAGCTGTGGCAAGCATATAGAGCCAAACATTATAAAGGGCGTGAACCCCCTTTACCCGTGCTAAATTTAAAAAAAAATACAGTGACAGCAACTCCTTCTCCAATGATTATCAAACTTTTAAACATAAAGGGAGAGATATTTTCGTTGTACGACAATTGACATTAAATGAAATAATACAAACTAGGGGCGCGTTTATTCGTATAACGAGCATATGCCACTCTCGTCTATATACCTGGTGATTTTTTTAATCTGAAACTTTCAAATATCTCTGCAAACGTATTGCAGAATCGTTTGCTTAGGTTCTCAGTAGGAGAAATCGAAAAAAATTTAATATCGTCTTACAGCGCCATTATCATGAATCGAAAAAAATGTTTCAGACAAATCCTACTTACTTTAAGCCGTAGAATCCAAATCTGCAATAAAAAATAGGGATTCCTATTTAAATTTTAAATGTTCGAGGGGGGGATACTAATTTTAGCACTAATGTATTTCCCAGGCGGAATGATTAAATTATGATCTTGAAATTTTTTTTCGTATAGTCCTTATTTTCCGAGATATTTGAACGTTTAAGCTTAAAAAAATCACCCAGTATAATACACAAAGCCATAAGATTGCTATGTGTTCTGTGACTCATTGGTTAGAGCGCTTGAATGGAAAGAGAAAGATGCTATAGAAGTCCTAGGTTCGAATCTGCCCTGAATTCAGTTTTATTTAATTTTTTTTAATGGTTTTGGGTAACTGCATAGGAGTCCTACCAATTGATAAAAAAAGCATATCGCTTTCTCGCATTACTGTGCGCGTGCGTAGACTTACACTGATCAGAAATCCTTTGCCTTTGTGGCAAATGTTCTACAAATTTCCATTATGATTTTACTTTTAATTTTTATCAGATATTTTATTTATTATCTATATTTATATCGCCTTTATATTATATCGAGCTTGGTAAAGCTTCGCCTCATTTATTTTGTTTAATTTTCTAGAAATAACTAAATAATTAAGTATGTATTCAAATACGGACATTACAGAAAACATCTAAAAGAACAAAATGAATTTCTTTTTTTAAAGGCATGTGCTTGTTACTTTTTGTTAATTAACGTTTACATATTATTATATACATACTCGTAAATATATATAACCTTTTTTTTTTATTGTATTGTATACGTATACATTGTAATTTTTTAGACTCTCAAATTGTTGAGTTGAATTTTTTCTTTGTACATTCTAAACGACAAATTAACGCCTCAACTTTGTATCTATCGATCTTTCTAATAAATTAAAATGAAATCATTGTGCACAGCTTTTTGAAATGACTTGGAACTTTTTTTTCTCTTAGCAATAGTTGTTATTTTCTTACAATACATAATCTCTAAAAAAAAAATAAAATAAAAAACATCCAAACAAGCAAACAAACCAACAACAAACAATACATTAGAATATGATATGATAATAATTCACAAATAACACCACAACTAACTTTTTATCTTTAACATGAACTCTTACTAGATACTAGGATAAACTTTTATACAATTTTTCAATGAAATTAAGTTTTTATGTCAAAAAACTGCTCAAAATTTGGGTGTAATTGATGATAACATAAACAATAAACAAATTAATGATAACAGGGTAACTTAATAATACATTTTTTTTTATATAAGACTCGTATAGTTATCTATTTGCTATGTACTACATATATATATCTATATATATATATAATAAAATGGTCATTGTGCTAAACGAAAATACACACAGACGACACACACTAAACAATACTGAACGAAACGAAATGTCGCAAAGCGAAGCAGCCAAAGCAAAGAAAACCAAAATCAATAATCAAAGCGTGTAATTTTCGTTATATTTTGCAAGTGCGAAAGAGAGAGAGAGGGAGAGAAATATTGTTTATGGGAGAAAATTCATTGTGCAATTCCAGGAGATAAAAACATTTTTTTTTTCTTTTCTTTTCTTTTCTTCTCATTTCATTTTCTTTCTTTTTTGTCGACTTTTTATTTATACCCTATACTAGAAAAATATCTCTTTTCCACCCTTTCCCGCCAACAATTTTATTTCTTAACTTTCACAATCTGCTATTTTTATATATTTTTTTTTTGTTTCTTCCTCTTTATTTGGCAAATTTGGCATTACTTTACAAATAAAAAATAAAAAAACAAAAGTTAGATTAATTTTACAATAATTCTATTTTAAAATGAAAAAAATAATAAAACCAAAAAATTATTTATTTCATAAATTTTTTTATTTATTTTTTCTTTTATTTTAGGCCAAACCCGTAATAGAAAAAAAAACCTTACTACTAACGATAAAATGCATAGTAAATTTTTAAACAAAGAAAACAACTACAACGTAAATTAATAATAATAATAAAAACAACAACTACAACAACCAATAATAACAATAATATTAATAATAATAATTATTTTAAAAAAAATCACAAAACACAAACTTTTTTTTGTTATGCTGCAATATCATGTATGCAAGTGATGAAATATATTAGGTTAACAAATTGTATTGTCATTGTTACACTACATATATATAAAATCTGATGATGAGAAAAGGAAAGGGCAGAGGCGAAACAATTTAAAAATGTTGTTGCTGTTTAATTCAACAGATTTATTTACATAAAAAGAAAAGAAAAACAAATTAAAGCAGAACACCACATATTGCCGTGTCTGTCTGCCTGCTTTTGTTTGCACTTTTCACTTCTCGGTTCTACTTTAGACATTGAAAGTGAACATATATATATATATAACTATACAGTTTACACACAGATTCATTTTTTGACAGTTGATTTTCTTTGTTGATGGTTTTCCTTGTGACGACTGACTCGTTACAGAGTAAATTTTTGTGTTATATCGCATTAACGCATAAAAACGGCTATGCTATGAAGTTATATATCATTGAGAGAACAACAACAACAATTCGTGCAGCTGTGACCATTTTATTTATATATATATATATATATATGTGTGTATGCATCTAGATATACATACATTTTATGTATTTGTCTGTCGATAGTATTAATTTTTGAATATATAAATATATATATAAATTAAAACAATTTAATTAGCATATATTATTGATTAAGAGATGTGTTCTAGGTGTCTGTCCTATAAATAAGTTTAGAAAAACAATTTTTTTCCAAAAAAACATAATATTTATTTTCCCAATTACCACAATGGCTTGACACTTCATCTTCACTTCCGTTCGTGTGTGTTTTGTGTTTCAGTTCTAGTACAAACTCATAAATGTCAAATTCACCAAACAACTATTTTGACATTCGAAAAATATTCATTATAGGCAATGTAGCAAAGTGACATTGCTACTTTTGCTGCTCATTTTCGATCAGTTTTGCTGCTCACTTTTGATCAGTTTTGCTCCTCACTTTCGATCAGTTTTGCTGCTCACGTACATACGTATTCTGCCTTATGCCTCACATGCTATGTTACCATGAACCTGGACTGAAATTTATTTTCGTCAAATGCATAATGGCGCCACGTGTTTCCATGTAATCGGGTTGAAATTGAGTTGAAATTTGGACAACATATTACAAAATCCAACAACTATGTACATACTTACAAAATAGTAAAAATCTCGATTTTGAATTTAAATTCTACTCAATGCAGGCACTTTCGTTGAGTTTAACGAAAACTAACCCCAACCCTGTTACAATGAGCGTTAACCTTTGTTGAACCAAGGTTGAACTCTACATGTAAACCAGATAATAGTTCAGCCTATACGATCTCAACTCTTAACGAGTGACGAAAGCTATGGTCGTTTTTTTCATCTGCATATTTCAAATGGCGAATATTTTCAAGAACGACCTCTAAATAAAAAAATGTAACCAATAGCAATAGATCTTGACTACGTCGATAGAAATATTGTTTCTGGTATAAATTATCGTTGGAATCATCCTTTCAATCAGTGGTGTGCGGACTTAAGAGTCGATTATTATAGACTTTTGCGTGCATGAATTAGTGTCAATATTAAACGAAAAGTTTCCCTGTTTTCAAAATTGCAATAAAAGCATTTGTGCCTGTGTTTCGTATCCAAATGTCAAATTTATAAAAGCTTTTTTATAAGAAACTACGATGTAACTGTCAAATTACCTCTACTCTGTGCATGGAAAGCGCCGCCATCTACTTAGCTCGACGAAACTTTAACTCAACTCATCCTTCTGTCATGGTAACGTTTGAATTATAACCACCCAATTACACTTTCTGTTTATTCGCAAATCCGCTTATGCGTGCACATTCTGGAAACTGCCCATTATAATTCATGCGCTTAATCAGCGTAAGGAAGTTCTCTACATGCTCCTTTGATAAATGAAAGAACGATACTCGCAAACATACATTTCGAGAGTCGATATTATCGCACTTTTGCTTCAATTCTCGATCGCCTCGCATTAGGGTCTATTTTTTTTATTCAACCCGAGCGAGTACACCAGTATATTTAGTTACCCGGAGTACACCGAGCAAATGTTGTACGTCGTAAAAATATACGGTGTGTACACTGGATAACTTTACTCGCTCTTACTATCCCTTAGAACGTGGCTACACAGGCGTGGGAATGAAAGTCTTTCCAATGAACGTTGTGGCTACACATAACGAAGCATTTGTGTGTGTATGTTCGTCAATTTGTTGTTGTTTTGCCGTATAGAACGTTCATGCTTGCGCCGAAAGTAATTTTTGGCAGTTGCCTTTCAGTGGATTATCGCTGGAATCAAGCTTTCTCTTTCCAACTCACTAAAAACCTACCTGTTTCGCTGGACATGACTGTCATTTCCATGATCGTGTAGCCATGCTCTTACGCTGATATTTATTTCAGTGTAAAAGATAGAAAACTGTGCATACACTGTGTCGTGCACGGTTCACAATAAAAAAACACGGAGTGCGGAGTAAAATTACCCCGGTTGAATAAAAAAACACCGAGTAAATTTTTGACGTACACTGCTGCTCGCTCGGGTTTAATAAAAAAACAGACCAGATGTAAATGTACTCAATGGTTATTGTCTGTACCTCTCACTACTCATTTCTCAATTAATTCCGCCTGTGAGCTTCAGCTTCATTTAAAACGTGTAATTAATGGTAGCGTTTTTTGGAAGTATCGCTAAAACACACGAAACGCACGTTCTCCGCACCCGAGAAACGCTCTATCGAACAGCATGTCGTTTTTAGAAATCCTTGTCTGAGCTGTCAGTTGTAATCAGGAAATCGAATACGAGCAGCAAGAATCTTTTGTTTACATTGGGTGTGTTTATTTTTTATTTTTTGATGTCGAAGAAATCGGAGAGATCATAGAATTTCGTGTTCCGAGATATCCGAAAAATCCGATCATTTTATTCTCTGATCAGATCAAAGAAATGATTTTTTTAGTACCAGAAAGAAACAATCAACTACAGCTGTCAAAAAATGTTCTGTATATTTTTTCAGAGTAAAAAGATCATATCCGACAATTATCAGAGTGTAAAAAAAACGACTTAGAGAAATAAGTTTTTCTCGGAGAATGAAAGAAAAAACGCAGATCTAAATTTTAAATTGTCTCTCCGACCCAACCAGCCATTGTTTTGATGCATTTGGTATATGTATTCATGTAGAAAAGTGACATACATCGAATGACAAATTGTTTCACGTGCAAAGCAAAATGACATCAGTTGTTGGTGTTACATCTGTATATTTCGAGGCGATCTCAGATCAAAATTTGAGAAAACGAACAACTTGATAACCAAAAAGTCAATCCGCGCCAGATGTTTTGTCAATTCGATTTAAACAAAACATTAAGACTAATCTGACCAAAACACCCTTCACTCACCCAAACATTGCGTTTGTGCAATTATAAAAACAAATCTAAACTTATTTATGGGACGCACTGTATTAACAAACAAATCTAAACTTATTTATGGGACGCCGCACTGTATAAGTAGTGTATTATTTGAAAATTGACAATTGAACGGAAACGAGAGGAAATTATTTCTAGTAATCAGCTATTCACAATAACATTTTTTCTGTGCTTATAATAACGTGTTGTGTGAGTAATTACAATTATTGTGCATTACTTGGCAGAGTTTCAATCAATTTCGCGGGCGTTTCCTAAAAATCGTTAGTAATTTTGGGTAAATCCTTTACTTTTGCTGCTCGTGTGTGTAATTAAAAAATTTATTGTTAATAATTGTATTCCTTGATGATGATGAACTCCTCAATTGTTTCGATTGTTTGTCCTTTTGGCTAAAGAAAAAAAAAATGTCAATAAGTTTGTTTTTGATGTGATTGTTTTAAAAGTATGTTTAGTTAATAATTTTGAATTGAAAATATAAATTGAAGTGTCGTCCTATTTGTTGTATAAAACGCTTATAACTTATGTAGATTCAATTTTTGAAGTAAGCAAGCAAATTGTTTACACTACTTATAATTTATAAATTATATCGTTATTTATTTATGTGCTGCTCACCTGAATTATGATTCTAAACTAGAAAAAAATCAACTACAGCTTCGACATAAGAGTATTACACCATAATTAATTATTAAAAATATTTGCGAAAACATTAAACACCAATTAAATGTTCTATGTATATTGCCAGCGATGACGATCGATCATGGTAAACAATATTTTCACACACTTTATATATGTAGTTATAGAATAGTTAGTTAAAAAGTACATGCAATAAAACATCTCTGTCTATTGGGTAAAAATGTAAAAAAAAAGGTTTCCCCTTTTTTTCTCGATCGATAACAATTTCGATTTTCTCGATCGATAACAATTTCGAGAAATATCCAAACGAACAAAAGAAAATAAACGAACGAACGCTAAGAAAATTCATAGAAAACCTAAAAAGAAATTTGTGTTTTGTGATTTGTTGTTGTTAATGAAATTAATGTTTTTATATTATGAAATGGACTGATGACGATGATAATGACGGTGATGATTATGATGATGATGATGACACACACACACACAACAGCAAAAAGGATATCATTCAGAAGACGATGGCACCATCCAATAATGTAAATCAGACAACAGCAACAGCTACGCCAGCTACAACGACGACGACAACAAATTGAGATGCATGCAGACAAACAAAAAAACCAGGAATAATGAGCAAAAAGCATACATCTATCAACCGCCCTACCCCCGAAACACACACACAAACCTAATGCAAAAATTGTAGTTTTGCACGCGAAGTTTTGCAAGTTCTACATTTTTAGGTAAACAAATTGATGCTGCTCGCACGCCATTGAATTTGTTAATCAGTAAAACTTATCGATACGTCATGTATGTATATTCGTTTTATATAAAGTAGAGAAAGTAAATAATTTTTAAAAGCTAAAATTTTGTAAATAAAATTTGCAATTTTTAAACAAATAGAATTTAGATATACACTAACTAATATTTCCCACAAATATTGCAGCATTTCTATTAGATTTAACCCAGAGCAAGATTTAACCCAGTCAACGAAGTTTCTACCGTTAGTATTAACAGAGCAATTTTCGTTAACATTGGTCAGGGTACACCAAAGTAAGCTTTTTGTTAAATCCCCGAAAAAATCCGCTTGGAAAAAAGTCTAACAGACCCAATTTTTATTATGACGGCAGTGAATAAGTCTGAAAAAAATCTTTGTTTTGGAAACAGCCTTATATTTTAATTAAAATAAAACTTTTTGACAATCACAATCAATGGTAATAATAAATTCACTATTTAGTTATCGCTCTCCTATTACGGGTTATAACAGCTGACTAGCCAACGTCAGCCGCCGCGAAACCATTTTTACACGATATCGTGACAATACCTTTTCGCCATCTATTTCGATAACGAGAAAAGTTCCACAATCAAAAACAATTTTTTGATTTTTTTCGATTGACAGTAGACATTTCTTTATTGTGCTGACGACCGACAGTTGTTTGTCACGTCAGTATGACATTTAATTAGTGCGTATATGACTTTAATGGGTGCGCTTATGACATTAAATAAGTGCGTTTAGAGGTTTTTCGATAGAGGAGGAAATCATGAAGAAGAGGTCGAAAAAAAGATATCGAAATAGTTAACGACTCGCGGCGGAAATCATGATAGGGCGCCAAGGAATATTCGAGAGAAAATGCAGTAATATTTCCATGAAAATTTAGTTCACAATAGATATTTTTCGTCTGATCTTTTCAAAATTGGTTTACAATATCGAAAAAATTAAATGGGAAATTCGATTCTCGATAACCATGTCATGACTATTCACAGTTGACATTCGACGTTCGCTACGCGTTGAATATAGTTGTCAAAAACTTTTTTTTTTAACGTGGAGGGGCGAGAAATAAACGTTGTATTGTCGAATGTCGACGATTTTCTCTCCTCGCTATTGAGCGTCGTGAATTGGTGGCCTTAACAAATGCTCTTTTTTCCAAAATGCATGCTTATGGTGTCGATGAAAAATGGCTTCATTCGATAAGAAGCTATCTTTTGGACCGCCCAATTTAAGTTGTTTTGGACGGTTTTAAGTCTAAAGTACATTACTTAAATGCTGGCGTTCCCCAGGGCTCTGTTTTATCCCCGACACTCTTTTTCATTTTATAATAATCTCTTATTTGTGACTTCTAATCCAATTCATCCTTTCGCTGATGACAGCACTCTCAGCTTCTTATATAAGTTTGAGAATTGTCCCTCCCCTTCTCATGTGGAACTCAAACAACTTCCTGACCTAGACACCATAATACAATGGGGAGAAATCAATCGAGAAGAATTTAACGCTTCCAAAACACAATGCTGTCTCCTCTCATCCAAGCGAATCTTAAATCCAATTTCATTATCCATGAATGGAACTTGCATCGCGGAAACTGATAATCTTGCAATTATCGGTATGTGCGTTAACGAAAAGCTTCGTTGGAATGACCACATATTCACCGTCGCCAGAAATGCTGCGAAATGTTTAGGTTTTCTAGCCCGCTTTGCTCTGAGTTACACTTTTGCTTTATCTGTTTTTGCGGTATACAGTAAGTGAAGACAACAGAAACAAATAAAATACAATCAAGGTATCAGCTGCTAGCAGTGTTTCATATAAAATTAATAAAACTATAAATCTAAATTTATGCAGTTTGTTGAAATTTATTTATATGGACTTACAAAACACTCGTACCAAACTCAGCTTATAAATTATTTTTATTATTATTGCTCTTTTTCTACTTAAAGATAAAATTCAATTCAAGCAGAAAAGGTGAAAATTGTTATTACTATTTATTTAAAAATTATGATATAAATGATAAAAAAAAAATTAAATGACGATGACCGCCTCTTATCATTGAGACACTGCACTAATCATAGAGTATTTTTGTAATCCTTCTGGATTCAGTGGCTCCTGTAGCTCTAAGTGAAGTGATTCAATTTTATTTTTATTTCTATTATATATATACTCGAAGAAATTTCCAAAACAAAATGCTAAATGTAATTTGATATTTGATAAATTTAATTTGTTATGCGATTATGAACACACCGCCGCCACACCCACAACACCAACACCTAATTGCTACACACTACTAGTTGTATTCTATATGATAATTAAGTCTTTTATATAATTAAATTTTAATTGATAATAATCATATAATAAGATAATTATTAACATTATGAACTACAAAACAGAGAGCAGAGAAATATTGTTTAAATATTGCGATTTAAATGAAAAATCGATTGTATACAATATACATGATATGAAATGATACAAAATTATATACATAAAATGAAAACAAAACAAAAAAAACTAGAAATAAAAACAAAGATTTAAAGAAATAAATAAAAAAATATATGTATAATCGAAAAGAGTCCTATATAGAATCTTTTATTTAACAAACTAAACCTACATCAACTCATTACAATTCATTTTAATTCATATAAAACCGTAATTATATTAGGATTAATTAACGCTTACTTGCTTCCTGTGCCACCAATACCGAACAATACCGTTATACTCTTGACACATGTCAGCATGCGACTTATTGTTTGCTTGTTTAGTTGTTAAGTTGTTTGTTTTGTGTTTAAACTCATTATTCTTTATTCAAAATTTAATGTTTTTTGGTTATTTTTCAAACATTTGGATATCACAAAAAAAAAAAAATTATACGATTGAGTGTAAAAATGAGTGAACTTTTTGTAGAGAATGTTTCTCTGGGTATAATAATTGATGATGAAGATTTTCTAGAAAACTAGAAAATGTCAAACAAACAGTTGAATAAAGACGCATTTTAGAGTGAAATACGTTATCACAATTTATTTGAGTAAAATTGAATGATGTTTAAGTACTTTAGCTTGATGTTTCCTTGATGTCCTTTTAACAGCGCTTTCGATGTGCTGAGTACAGTGTCCCATTTTCGTCGAGAACGCTGTCGAAATGGGACACTGTACCCAGCAATTTCGGCTAAATTAGCGTAAAGGTAAACAATTAAAAAAAAACTCAATTTGAGTGAAATAGTTGAGTAAAAGAAAGATAGACACACAGAATATTTTAACTTAACATGCTAAACGATAAAAATGAATACATTTTACAATAATTTTGAATAATGTATGATGACAAACAGAAAACGTTTAAAAAAAAACCAATACTCGTATGAGTGAAACAGAATGTTAAGAAAGTAGAGAAGGTAGAAGGTAGTTAGAACTTCCAAAGTTGTTAAGCGATAGCAATGAATAAAATGTTCTACACATTTTGAATTCCCTTGACCAAAAGTAGGCAATGAAGAAAACTAAAAGAAGGCAAAAAGTGGTAAGTTGTGTCATTGATGTGATGGGTAGTTTCAGAATGGAGAACGAATTCATTCGTTCTTTACGCCCATATCAATATCCATAGTCCAGCAATTCTGGCACTGAATGAAACACTGGTTCATTCGAATTCGGATACTTCGGTATTAAATCTACCTGATTATAACTGATTGCCTATGTTCCACTGACGGGAACTCACAATTTATATCTATAATGAATGTTGCTTCTCAACTTTTACCTCAATTCAGCCAATGTTCTAATCCGGAATTTAATATCATAAGTGAAGATACAGAAGTGAAACATACACAACTATTTTATTTATAGAAGTCCCAACTTAGACAGTAATTAAACTCATAATGAATTTAAAACACTGTCTGATTCAATTTCAAGAATTGTCACAAAATATCCTCACACTGAAATCGTTATTGCGTGCGATTTCAATGTACAAAATTCTGAGTGGCTTCGCCATTCTGTCCAGACAACACCCGAAGGAAGGTGTGTTGAGTAATTCGCTGAGATTAATAACCTTACTCAGCTTGTAATTGAGCCTACACGAATACCTGACATTGCAAATCATTCCGCAAACACCTTTGACTTGTTCCTTAACTCTCCTCCTGATAATTACTCCGTCAATGTATTATCGTCTCTAGGCTCGTTAATACAGTTAGAGGAAAAACTCCCAAAAATCCGTATGGCAATACGATAAAGCCAATTGGGACGGCCTTAACAACTTCTTTCAGTGTACGAGTATTAACTGGTCGCTATTGTTTCAAGATATTAATGTGTATGCTGTTGCGGAAACGATCACAAACATCATCCTTATTGGTATCAAAGACTTTATCCCTTTCAGTCTGTCCAACCAAAGGAAGATGGATGGTATGACTCGAGGTGTAAAGAGGCTTATAGGATAAGAGAGTATGTTTCGGTCTTACAAAGTAAATTCTACTGAGGAAAACCAAATAAATTTCAAAGGAACCAGGAATGATTGCAATGCCCACACCGCTAACAAAGGAGCAGAAAATCCACTTGTAGGGCCAGAACCATTCTGTGACATAGGGTCCGCATAATGCGGGAGGAGATACGCAGAATAGGTAAAGCAACTGCTTCCGTAAGATGGGAAAATCTCCCAGGTCTACGACAAGCAAGGGAAATGATGGGGAACTATGACCCAAAGAGGTCTCTCTCGATATTGGGACTTAGTAAGAGTAATGTAAGAAACATTACCTAACGCGATCTCAGAGTCAGGACGGCATTCACTGATCCCACACCAAATTATTAGGTTCATAAGAGCCATTGGTATGGAGGGGGTGCTATAGGGACGGGCATGCACTGTCTCCGTAACACTAGTTAGGGGGAGCGCAATAGATCCTTACGGGTCGCAATGCTATTGGTAGATACCCCTTTATTCATCATCATTAATGCCCACCTGTTTTCTCAGCATTTCCTCCATGTGGGTTTCCAACTTTCTTCCTGAGCTTAGCCAGCCGGTCGCTTCACCATGGAAGCTTTCGTTTACACACGCTGTTTTTAGGGACACAGCTGGAAGAGAGTAACACATCATTTAATTGGTACGCTGCCACTGTGGCCACTATAGGTGTGATAAGCATATCCAATTTAGAGAGGAATAGGCCCCGATACAGATTCCAGTCCGAAGACTTTGTATCGTATCTGGAAGAAGCATGTGTCAGTTTGCCGGGAATGTCAAACCTGATGTGCTGATGATCTAACGGCGAGGCTTCGTCAGATACATGCCAGTTTTCAACTATGTTGGAGATAAATGGACTGGCGAGTGTAAGGTCGAGTACCTCTTCGCATTTATAAAGGTAGGTTTAAAGTCTGTTCTAGTGTAAGTCTATTCATGACGAAATGGTAAAACGTACTGAATATAAATCAGCTGTCAATTGTCAAAATGGTTGCCACTAGAAACAGTGCTGCCAACTTAAAAATCAAACTTCTATAAAAAAATTCCGATACAATCTTACATAAAAATTTGCACATGAGAAAGCTATTCTTGCGATGTGTACCGCGTTTGGTCAAAGTTGACAACTTGAAGAGATATTTGGTGAATTTCTGCGTCGATTCATTACTGTGGACGAAACATTGCTCCATCACTACACACCAGAGATGAAGAAACAGTCAAACAGTTGAGTTATCTCTAGGAATCGGCGCCGAAGAAAGCAAAAGTCGTTCCATCTAAGCTAGAAAAGGGACATAATCGACATCGATTACCTTAGGTTAGGTTATGTTAAGTTAAGTTGGCTGTCAGTGGAACCGACACACTTCGACCAGTAATGGTCAATTGTGCTACCACAAGAATCAGGAAGAATTTCTACCATCTACTCTATGAATCAATTAGAGCTTCGTACTAAGCGTAGGATGTCAATGTTGATAAGATTATTATTGTCGTTGTAGAAAAAAACTCCCATATGGAGTTTACGCCTTTGGGAGAGGGCTGGACAAGTACAGAGAAGATGGACGATGGTCTCCTCCTTCTCCTCCTCCTCATCCATGCAGCTTCTGCAGAAGTCATTTGAGAAGACTCCCAGTCTTGCTGCCTGCCGCCTGCCTATGAGACAGTGTCCAGTGATGACACCTACAATAGCACCGATGTGCGATCTTTTTTTAAAAGATGGAACACTTGGAGCGTTTCGGATCGATTGCTAAAATAGCACAACAATAATTAGAGAACATCATTCCAACTTATTGGACCGTTCCAACGAAAATTCGATGAGAAAACAGATCACATTTGGCGAAGAGAAAAGTTCTCTTCTATCTCGTGCAGCGAGAAGGTTATCATTGAGGAGGGTACTATTCAGAATGGATCATTTAATTTTAAATACGTTGGACTAAGTGCATCGAGTTAATAGACGACTATGTAAATAAATAATACTCGTATAGATTTTGTCCAAATTTTTTTGTCGTTTCTTGCAAGAGTCTTGTACATATATTACTCTGCCTTCGTAATAGAAGATGTCGCAAAGAAAGACACAACCACTAATCGCTTTTTTAAATTACTAAAAAAAAATACCAGCTGCAAAAAAAAATATTTTTTTCATTAATGAAAGATGTAAACATACAAATAACCATACAATACACATTTAACAACATTTTGGTGGTAGTCCAAATTTAACTGCTACACTGCTCATTATATAATCATTTTTCCAATCGGTCATTAATTAATAATTATATTGAATCACCAAGCACCAAATCACCAACATTTTTTCACATTTGATATACATACACATTTACATCTATACACACATATGTACTTGTTATTTTGTTTTTCCCCCTTTTGTAGTCTTAAACATCCACGTTTTGCTGCCTAACTATGTTTTTTGTGTTCTTTTTTTGTATTTCTTTTTGTTTAATTTTAGGCCCAGCGATGGCCAAGCAAACTCATCAACAAACAGTTTTAGGTAATTATCGTCTATCTTTTGGCCAAAAAATAAATAAATAAAAAATAAACATTTAGTCGAATTTTGTTGCACAATTTACCAATTTTATTGCAAGGCGTAATCAGATTTATTTCATTTTCTATGTAGATTTTCGACTCCGGCGATGAAGAGCGTTAATTTTTGAAACACTAATTACCCCGCCAGCAATAACAGTCCCTGAGAGTCTCAATAGAGAGATTCTAAAAAAATTTGTTTGAAAAGTTAGTAAAATCCTGTTCTTCATCGTTGGCATTGCCACTGCGCAGGCTCTTCCATTTCTCTTATTCTTCCGAAATCTTTCCATGGAATTACAAAAAAACATCCTTTGTCCAGCCTGTTCCTAAATAAGGCGAACCGTCATCTCTTTCCTCGTACCGACCCATTGCGGTAACATCTATACTTTTTAAAGTCGTGGTAACGCTGATCAATCGTAATCCTATGCAATACCTTGAATCACGTGAAATCCTTAGCGACCAGCAGTACGGTTTTTGAACACCACGTTCTACAGGTGATCTGAAAGTGGAACCAGTCTATTCACAAATTTGGCGAAAGCAAAGTCGTTGCACTCGATATTTTCAAGGCATTTGACAGAGTCTGGCATCAAGCATTTTTGTCAAAAATGAATGCCTATGGAATGCTTGTTTGGACTAGTAACTACCTTTCTGACCGTTCAATTCAGGTCGTATTTCAAATGCACCGCATAAACTCCGGTGTTTGCCAAGGCTCTGGGAGCTCTGTTTTGTCTCCGACAGTCTTTCTCATTTTCATTAATAATCTTCTTTCCGCTACTTCTAATCCAATGCAAAATATGAGCTTTCTGCACGCCCCTCTTAATCCAAATTGGAACTTGAACAACAATGTATGCTCATTATCATATTTGGCTCTACAACCGGGGCCCGGTCCTGGCCTCCAGCAAGAAGTCTCTCCACCGGTCCCGATTTTGAGCCGATCTCATCCAGTTTTCCATCCCTAAAATCTGGACGCCATCCTTTCAGCGTAGGCTTGGCCGGCCTTGCTGCCGTGTTCCATAAATCTTACTGCAAAGGACTTTCCGAGCAGGATCCTATTCGCATGAGCACCGGAGCCTACCGAGCTTAATTCTCTCCACGATGTAGACATCGCGGTAACGCTCGTAGATCTCGTCATTAAAGAGTCGTCCTTCCTCACATACGGGGCCAACAATTCTCCTAAGACTTTTCTCGAACCCGGCTAAGAGGTCAGAATACCTTTTGCTAAGCACCCAAGTCTCGGATCCACATCTGACTATTGTCTTATATACCAGCCGGTTGGATGTTATAGTTAGGTTCCTGGATTTGAAGAGTCTTGACAGACTATAATTCGCGCACGCTTAAAGGGGTTCGCACCATTATATTGATCGGCTATATGCTTGGCACAGCGCGGGCGTTAAGGAAAAGGAGGAGAAAATATGAGATGTCTATGAGCTTGTGCTTTGAATGTCTGTAGATCATAGTGATGTGGGAAGACAAAGCTTGGCAGAGCATTCCACATACGTGTTGTGCGGCTGAAGAACGAATCCCTGAACATAAGTGTACTTACTGAACGGAAGATGGGCTTAAGGGTAAACTGATGAGCATTTAGAGCGTCACGCGTATTGCGGTTGAATTTAAGGAGAGGTGGCATGCAGCTGGCTATTTCTTTTGAGCACCGCTGATTGAAGAAACGATAAAAAGTGACAAGTAGGAAACGTTCCTGCGGTGTTCAAGCGAATCAATTGATTTCGCTATATTTGCGTCACCGATAAGTTTTATCGCACGGTTTTGTATTCTATCTAGCTGATGCAAGGTAGTTTTAGGCGCACCAGACCAGATATGGCAATTGTACTCAAGTTTAGGGCTAATAAAAGCTTTGTAGATAGTGGCCAGATCAGAGGGAGTGAAATATTTCGTGCACCGGGCTAGAAAACCTAAACGTTTCGCAGCATTTTTGGCAACGGTAAATATGTGGTCATTCCAACCAAGCTTGTCGTTAACGCACATACCGAGAATTACGAGATTTTCAGTTTCCTCGGTGCAAGTGCCATTCATGGATAATGGCATGGGATTTTGGATTCGCTTAGACGATTGGAAACAGCATTCGGTTTTGGAAGCTTTAAATTCTACTCAATTGTTTTCTCCCCATTGTATTATGCTGTCCAGGTCAGAGTTTAACGTGCTTAACACTTTTTGTTTGAGTTCCACATGAGAAGTGGAAGGACGATCCTCAATCTTATATTAGAAGCTGAGAGTGCTGTCGTCAGCGAAAGAGTGAATTGGATTAGAAGTCTTCAAACCGTCCAATAAAACTTGAATTGAGCGGTCCAAAAGATAGCTTCTAATCCAAGCAGTTTTTCATCGACTCCATAAGCACGCATTTTGGAGCTTGATGCCAAACTCTGTCAAATGCCTTAGGAATATCGAGTGCAACAGCTTTGCTTTCTCCAAATTGATGCAAAGACCGGTTCCACTGTTCGGTGAGATATAACATCAAAACACCAATAGAACGTTGCCCACGAAATTCGTACTGCCGGTCACTAAGGAAATCGTTGGTTTCAAGATATTTCATGAGCTGAAAATTTATCAGCTTTTCCATGACCTTCGAAAGAATTGATGTAAGTGCTATGGGTAGGTACGAAGAAGGATACGACGACTCGCCTTTTTTGTGTATGCGCTGGACATAGGCTGGACTTCTCGGGAAGAGTCCAGAAGAATAGAAGAGATGAAAAAACATACGCAATTTTAGAGCCAGCAATAACCATTTCAGCACAGGGGCTTGGTCTTCAGTTACAGTTCTTAAAATTGTGTCAGACAATGCATGAAATTCGTTAAGAGTTGAAGCTCTGTCTTCTGTTGGGGCTACTATATATGAAACAGTAAAAGATGTCTTGCTTATGCATTTTAACTTTTAGCCAAATGAAATTGAATTCCGGAATTCGCCCAATTGAGGTCACCACACCGGAAATGGCCGACAAAATCCATGAGCTTGAAGAGGTCACAGGCTTTTCACATGGCTCAGTGATTTCGAATTTACATAAATATTTGGACATGAAAAAGCTTTCCGCAAGATGGCTGCTGCGTTTGCTCACAATCGACAACAAACGCATTCGTTCCAGAAAAATTCGACCGAGTTTTTGCGCCGTTTCGTAACCTAGACTCACCACAACCGGGTAAATCGAAGTTCGGCTTCGAAGGGCAAGGTGGGTTTGTCAGCAAACAAGGTCATGGCGACAGTTTTTTGGGATACGCGCGGTGTTATTCACATCGATTACCTTGAAAAGGATAAAACGATCACCGGCGCATACTACGCAGAGCTGCTGGATCGACTCCGATTTGAAGCAAAAGCGGCCGCATTTTTGCGAAGAAAAATTTATTTTTCACCAGGACAACGCACCGGCGCACAAGTCCGCAGTCGCAATGGCAAAATTGTATGAGTTAGACTACGAACACCTCCCTCATCCAGCGTATTCCCCAGATTTAGCCCCCCTGCGACTATTTCTTGTTTCCAAACATGAAGAAATGGCTTGGAGGTAAGAGATTTGGGTCGAATGAAGAGGTCATCGCTGAAACAAACGCTTATATCGAGGGGCTCGAGAAATCGTATTATTTGGAGGGCATCAAAAAATTGGAGAAACGTTGGATGAAGTGTATCGAGCTAAAAGGAGACTGTTTTTTTTTTTTTTTTAATTTTTCAGGGACTTTTGACCCACCCACATTCTATTCGCATGATCCTTTCTGTTTTTTTGTTGCACAAGTACGCTTACACATCCATATACATATATATATATACATACATGTTTTCTTTTAAATCTGATTACACCCTGTATTAGTAAAAAGATTAAATTTTGTATTTGTAGCATTTGATCGATTCCAGTTTATAATTTCCTTTCTGTCTTCATTGCCATATGTGTTTGCTTACAAATTTACAGATAATTTTTATCCCCCGTTTTGATTTTTATTTTGTCAGTTCGTTCCCATATAACAACATTTTAATTACAACAACAAAAAGTTAGTTAATCATATCATAAAGTTTTCAATATAACGAACAATTGCCGGGCTTTTTCAGCTACCAGCTGCTTCTAGTAACACCAGTTACATATGTAATTATGTTGTTACTTAGGTTAGATTACATTGTCTACGTTTTAAGTGCACTTATCATTAGAGAGTACTTGTAATGGGAATTATTAGGAGGGTTGCTCGATATCTGTTGTGACAATAGCCGTGTGTCATGTAATAATGGACATTCAACTCAGTGAGTACTCTGAGAACATTCAGTGGAAATATTGTCTCAGCAATCTCACCTCAGCAATATAACTCTTTAAGTTAATTGGCAAGGTAAAAAATAGAAAAAGTTAGTCTCAGAAAATCGGAGATATTGTCTGAACTCCCGGCACTCCCTTACCCTAGCTTGAAATTGTGTCCCATTTCATGAATTGACTGATAGTACATCATTCACAGAGTGGGACGAACCCGGCTTTCCCAGCTTTCGCCATTAAGCATGCACTTTCAATCTATTTCAATTTAGCGGTCGTCTCTTCGGGAGTAAACCGTAAGCCCCCGCGTTGCATCCCCAGAACGAGCTGGGTCCTCAACCACAGTTGTCCTCAGACCGGTCAACGCCACCTTGGTGAGGTCTGACATCAAGGGACTTAGTTCGTTTAGAGTGAATGCCTTTTTGCGAAGGAAAAACATCGTCCGGAACCCCGAACCCCATCATTTGTCACTAGGATAGACTGGTATGTTTTCGGTTTTACAAAGCAAACCGTACTAAGGAACACTGAACAAATTTTAAACGAGCCAGAAATGATTGCAATGCTCATCTTCAGCGAGTTAAATTCGCCTACGACCAAAATTGAGGCAAAAAATACTACAATATCCCAAAGATAGTAAAACTTTTTGGTCATTCGTGAAAAGAATCAAAAATACAGCCTCGTCATCGATTTCAACGCTCATTTATAATGACACTCCAGTTGTCAACTCTAAAGACAAAGACAATCTGTTTGCTGCACATTTTGCAGCTAGCTTCCAGATTGTGCATTGCTGCCTCCTGCACCTCAGAGTATTGAACACTATGGGATAGGTGTGCGCCTTGGCTCAGTGGAAATGCACATGGCTAATGAGCAGAAGGTTCGTGGTTCGAATCCCAGTAACACCAAAAGTATTTTTCACGGTGTCACACCTCTCGCGAATGGATGACAAACGTTCCGAGGGTAAAAACTTGTCACGGAAAACCGTTCGGATCCGGCCTTAAATTGTAGGTCCCTTCCATTTGTGTCCAAAAATATACATGCGCAACACAAATGGTCGCGAGAGGCTAGGTCTTGGACCGCAATGGTCTGTCGCGCCGAATATTATTTTGGGACAGATATTCATTTGTACTCGGGAAGTTGCTAGAGTTAATGATCTCAACACACACAAATCCGCTGTGCCAGATGATATTTCCTCATTAGTTCTAAGGAGGTGTTCTTCCAAGCTGGCATTACCATTGAGTAAGCTTTTCCATCTATCATATTCTTCTGGTTTCGAGAAGTTGGAAAACAGCCTTTGTCCAGTCCATGCCCAAAAAGGCGAGCCGTCGTCTCCTTCTTCGTACCGACCCATAGCACTTACATCCATTCTATCCAAGTTCATGGAAACGCTGATCAATTTTCAGCTTAAGCAATATCTTGAAACCAACGAAATCCTTAGTGACCGGCAGTATGGATTTCGTGGGCAACGTTCTACAGGTGATTTGATGGTATCTCACCGAACCGGTCTTTGCATCAATTTGAAGAAAGCACCGAGTTTGGCATCAAGCTCTTTTCTCTAAAATGCGTGCTTATGGAGTCAATGAAAAACTGCTTCATTGGATTAGAACCTATCTTTTGGACCGCTCAATTCAAGTTGTTTTGGATGATTTCCAGTCTAAAGTTCATTACTTAAATGATGGCGTTCCCCAGAGCTCTGTTTTGTCCACTACTCTCTTCCTCATTTTTATTAATGATCTCTTAACTGTGACTTCTAATCCAATTCACTCTTTCTCCAAAGACAGCACTCTTAGCTTCTCATATAAGTTTGAGGAACGTCCCTCCACTTCTCATGTGGAACTCAAACAACTACGCATGTTAAGCACGTTAAATTCTGACCTTGACAGCATAATACAATGGGGAGAAAATGGAATATAATTTAACGCTTCCAAAACCCAATGCTGTCCCCTGTAGTCTAAGCGAATCCTTAATCCCATGCCAATGTCTCACTTGCATCGAGCAAACTGATAATCTCGCAATTCTCGGTATGTGCGTTAACGACAAGCTTGGTTGGAGTGACCACATATTTACGGTCGCCAAAAATGCTGCGAAACGTTTAGGTTTTCTAGCCCGGTGCACGAAATATTTCACTCCCTCTGATCTGGCCACTATCTACAAAGCTTTTATTAGCCCTAAACTTGAGTACAATTGCCATATCTGGTCTGGTGCGCCTAAAACTACCTTGCATCAGCTAGATAGAATACAAAACCGTGCGAAAAAACTTATCGGTGACGCAAATATAGCGAAATCAATTGATTCGCTTGAACACCGCAGGAACGTTTCCTACTTGTCACTTTTTATCGTTTCTTCAATCAGCGGTGCTCAAAAGAAATAGCCAGCTGCATGCCACCTCTCCTTAAATTCAACCGCAATACGCGTGACGCTCTAAATGCTCATCAGTTTACCCTTAGCCCATCTTCGGACGTACAGTTAAGTACTCGTATGTGAAATGCTCTGCCAAGCTCTGTCTTCCCACATCACTATGATCCACAGGCATTCAAAACATAAGCTCATAGATATCTCCTCTTTTCTCCTATTTGTCCTTAACGCCCACGCTGTGCCAAGGATATTGCCGAGTATTATAAGGGTGCAAACCCCTTGAAGCGTGCGCGAATTATAAAAAAAAAAATACAACCTCTAATATCCTAGGCCGCCTGGGATAGAAACTATTCCATGCCCTTCCCGCTGTCCTATTGTGTACGAAATGAGCTTCTGAATACACGAGAAAACCATTCGTCCAGGTTTACGCAAACTAAAAGCGTTAAAGTGCGACCCAAACCACCCTACCTTCACCGCCCTTGAGGTGCAAGATGCCATTAGGAAGGCAAAACCTATCAAGGCACTTGGGCCGGACGGGATATCCATGTTTATCTTGAAGAAGCTACATATCTGCATTTTATAGCAAAAATCTTCAACCTAACGATGGAAAACCTTCCCATACCAAAAGTATGGAAAATTGCCAGGATAGTTCCACTCTCCCGACTCCAACAAAAGATTCCTGTCAGCTTACATAATTGGCAGGAGCGCATATGTGGAATTCAGAAATTCCTGTTCAAAGCATCGGAAACTTAGATGGGAGTCCCACAAGGAGGGGTACTTTCCCCCGTCTTATTTAATCTCAATGTATCGATGCTCCCTACTGTTGCTGCCTCCGGTGCAGATGTAAACGAGGTCACACATAGGATACATTCCTAATACCTGACAGAGCTATCTGAATTTTTAAAGAAAAGGTAACTCCACCTCACTTCCCAAAAATCATCTGCTACGCTGTTCACCTCTTAGACTAAAGAAGTCAGGCTTTCACTTGACATTCGTATTAACAACAAAATCATCCCTACAGTTAGTAACCCCAAAATTTTAGGAGTCATATTCGACAACCTCCTTACCTTATGTAGGCACGCAAAAAATATTTGTAGTAATGTGAGCAGTCGTAATATGGCTCTAAGAGCTCTAGTCGGAACCGCATGAGGTAAGGACAAAGAAGTCCTTGTGACGACGTATAAAGCTATTGGCCGCTCAATTATTAACTACGCCGCCCGATTTGGACGTCATTTTTAACTGACACTCAATAATATCCAGTCCAGACAAAATACAGCTCTTCGCATCGCAACTGGGTGCCACTCCATAACCAACTCTGATCATCTTCATGACGAAACGTCCATGCTCCCCGTCAGGCAACACAATGAACTGCTGTCAAAAGCAGTTCTTGTTAGCTGTCGTCCTCTTCTATTCTTAGTTTACTTAGGTGCCTTTTTTGTCTACAATGACTTGTTAGGAACCCAGTAATGAAACTGCTTAGTCCCAATATCGAGCGAGACCTCTTTGGGTTTTTGTTTCCTAACATTTATCTTGCTTGTAGTTAGCCAAGGAGATTTTCACATCTTACGGACTAGTTACCGTATATATTCTGCGTATCTCTTCCCGTATTGTTCGGTAAATTATACCGCAGAATAATTCTGCTCCTACAGGCGGAGTTTCTGTCACTTTATTAGCGAGCCTATCCGCTGTGTGCCAATGTGTCCCGATACCCAGTAGAAACGTACCTTGTTTACTTCGCCTCTTCTCTTAAGCTTCGCCCTGCACTCCTCCACCAGTCTTGACGTGATGGTGGAATCCATCCAGGGCTCTTAGAGCAGTTTGGCTGTCTGTTATGATAGCTCTTTCCTGCCTCATGTAGTTCCTTTCCAGGTTAAAGTGAGCACATCTTTCTATGACATGTACTTCTGCCTGGAATATGCATGGTTATTGTCCCATTTCTTCAAAGTACATCGTTCGTAGCCCATGGACTCCTGCACCGGTGCCTTTCGCTTTCTTTGATACATCCGTATACCAATTAATGGCTCCCGGATGTATCTGGTACCCAGTTTCATATCTGAATGCCCTTTTGGTGCTCATGTTGATTTCCAAAGTCTTCTTGAACTCAAGCTTTTTCACCAAGGAATCACACGGCATGCTCGCTAAAGGAATCTTCTTAGCAAGTAAATCCACTCTCCCTCTTTCCCTGCCTTCCGTGAAGCAGCACACCTTGCTTAAACTTAGTTTCCTTGGATTTGCTCTCTACCTCTATGTGTAGTAAGAGTACCCCAAGGATTGCCTTCATACCCGCTGTACGTCAGGTTCTCAAGGCTCCCGTAATTAAAACACAAGCCAGCCTCTGTACCATTTCCAATTCCCTTGTGATGCTTAGCTTGGCCCTATTCGTCCATGTCACTGCTCCATAGCTAATCATTGGAATAACAATTTTAGTGTACACCCAGTGCATTATTCTAGGACTAACTCCGCTGGATTGTTGGTGTTTGTTCAATATCAGTCCAAGGTACTTGCCCTCTTTGCTGATACTAACCTATTCTTCATTAATGGTAATTAGGTGCATTCGCCTCAGCTTCCTTCTGTTGGTATAGAGAACCAGTGTGGTTTTGTTCGGGTTTACTTTAAGTCGCATCACATGGCACAATCAGTTCTGTCGTCTGCGTAACCTTTTGCACAATTCCCTGCTTCAGCCAGTCGTTGAAGTAGTTAATCTCTTTTTCGGTAATAAATAATAATCCACAGTTTTCCTTTTTTAGAGGATGGAACTTGAATATTGAAAAGAGTAGTCGACGAGACTTATAAAAACCTTGTTGCAGAGATTATTACGAAACGATTATCGTCTAGGTCTTTCAAGTTCATCCAGATGCAATACAGGTTTCCACGGAGAATATTCTGAAAAACATTAAATAAGTTTTGAATGATAAACGATTGTATTGGAACTCTGTATTAGAAAACTTGTTTTTAATACCTAGTTCCAATAAAAATCGAGCAACCCTCCTCGAACTCCGATTATTTTTCTTTAACCGAATTCAATTTACTTTATTCTTTACCTACCCTTTGATAAAAACTAAACATTTTTCCATAATATAGTGGCTCGACAACTGAGGAATCAGCAAAGCCGCGTGTGCTTCGGTTCACTTGGTCGATGAAGACGACATCGCCTCTTATGCCCGATCAAATAATGCAGAAAATTCGTGAGGTACTCGACCAGAACAACTGTGACTATGAGCAGAGGGAGAGGTGAGTTTTGTTCGTTTGTTTGCTTTGGCGAATAAGTATTTTCTATTTTCCATTTTCTCTCTCTCTCTTTCTCTCTCTCTCTGGACAACCCCATCCCGCTACAGATTTGTCCTTTGGTGCGTTCATGGTGATCCAAATACAGATTCATTAGTGCAATGGGAGATCGAGGTGTGCAAACTTCCGCGCTTGTCGCTTAATGGTGTCCGGTTTAAGCGTATCTCTGGTAAGTGCGGCGTTGTCAGTCGTCAGTAATTAAATTAAATAATCACATTTGTGTCTCCGCTCTTGCTAGGTACAAGTATCGGATTCAAGAATATTGCTTCTCGCATAGCATTCGATCTAAGACTGTGACTCGACCAATCTAGAAATGATTCACAGCAACTGCAGCAGCATTATCCGCATGATCATCAGCAGCCACATTCACTATTAAATTCGCGTCCGCCACCGCTGCCGCTTGCGCACCATCATCATCATTATCATCACCACCAGCAGTATCATCATCAGCACCAGCCAATGGCATCGTCATCAACTACTTTTAAGAATAAATTATCCGATTCATTTATCAGCGGTAACCTGGCTAAGAACAAAATCTCACAAAAGAAGAAATCACGCTCGAATTCGGAATCTGATAAAGTTTCCATTGCATTGTCGTCCGGTGAGAAACTGGACACCGACGAAAGTAGTTCCAAGGATAACAGTAATCGCAGCCTACTTCATGGACCCGCGCACGAACCGCAGTCATTCGAGGAGACTGTCTCGGCCATTGCACCAGCATCGGTAGCTTTAATCACATCAACACAAGCACAAACTCCACCGCATGCAATCGATAGAGATTTGTCGTTGGTGGTGACACCAGCTGGTGGTGGTGCTGGTGCCTGGAGCTGCTGCCATCATGCGACGACAGTCGGAATCGGAATTGGCGGCGTCAGTAACAACATTGATACAGGTGTACACATTCACGAGGAGTTGATCGATCCAATTGCCGAAGAGGACGACGATGACATCGATATTGATACTATCGACGATGACGATTTCTGTGGCGGTCTCAAGCAGTCTTCCTCAGTGAAATATGGCAAGACAACAAACAAAATAACAACTACTGCTACTGCTGCAACAACAACAAAATCCATTGTTACCACCACCACCACCACCACACCATCACACCACGTCGCGTTAAAATCCAAAAATCTAAAACACTCTGAAACAAAGACTGCATTTGGTGGCAACAACACAATTAACACAAACAACAAGACGACCAGTAAAAGTTTAAATGACAATTCCACTGTAAATACAAACAAAAACATGAAGAAATTAAACGCACCAACAACAACAGCAGCAACAACTAAATTAAAAGGGAATATCATTGGTAGAAAGGTGTTGACAAAACAGAAAAGTGCTGGAGCATCAGCAACATCAACATCTAAAGACTCGTCGCCTACTGTCAACTCCTCTGCTGTAGCCGATGAAGCGGCGGCAGTCGCTACCAGTTCAGCACAGGCACAAGAAGCAGGAGCAGCAGCACAAAATGAAGCATCTCAATCGACATCCGCAAACAAGAAGGATAATAATTCCAAGTTGGGCTACAACAACATAATTGCTTCCCTATTAAGAACGACAACGCTCTAAGAAACTACTTATCGAGACAGCCAAATTGAAGGAGAGAATGTGAGAAAGAGAGAGTTGCAAACTAAAGGTTGACTTACAATAGCGCGAGAAGACTTGTATTCGATTGTGAATTACATATCGATCTTGGATCCAATTCACAATAACCCTTTAATTAAATTTTGTACGATTAAGTGGAAATTTCGTATTTTGGTATATTTTGGGTTGGATTAACAAAAATCATATTTTTAAGAACCCAATCCGTGAAAAAAATCACCTACACAATTGTGTAGCTTTGGTCTTCTTTTATTTCATAACTTGTTTTGCTTTTTTCATTAACAAAAAATATAATTCATATAATTCATAAAAGGGAAACAATATAAAAAAATAATAACGAGATTATATCTATCTAATCTATGAAATATTTGGTTTGCTATGAAAGTCACAGTTCCTTTCACACGTCTGGCATTGTAACGAAGTGATTCGGTACACCCAAAACACTCCATCACATACCGTACAGCTAATATTTCTATACCAGTGAACCGTACAACTAATATGTCTTTATAAGCAATTTGGGCAATAGCTGGTACATGGCGCTTAAAACCTTAACCGATTAAGCGTTAGACTACAGAGCATCCTTCTCACCGAATCACAGGTTCGAATCCCTTACTTACCATTTCTGATCGTAGATTAATTTTGTTAAGGTGATATCGTAAGCCACAGTGACCTGGTGACAAAACTCACCAGCTTTATAGGAGTACGGACTGATTAATCGTTTGGACTGTCTCAGCCCTGAGACATTTTCCCAATGGGCCTGTGTCGGCAGCCCAATTGACACCACAGTAGGGATCAGGTCCTGTTAACGCAAATTCTGACCCAGCCCTAGCTAGTTCATCTGCAAATTGGTTGCTAGAAATTCCTTGATGACCAGGGACCCATACGAGTTTAATCCTGTCATGTATGGCAAGAGATTGTAGTGCGTCGTATCAGCGCTTAACTGATACAGAGTCTATTAAGTTGGACGACAGCGCTCTAAGTTCTTCCTGGCTATCTGTAAAGATATATATTCTCGCGCCCTAAATGCCTTTACTAAGGTTTATCTTAGCGCAGATCTCTATGGCATGGAATTCAGCCTGAAAAACCGTGGGACACTTTCCCATAGGTATCGATACTTTGGTTTCGGGATCCAAAGACACCAGCTCCAGCTCCAGCTCCAAATTCCATCTTCGTCCCATCTGTGAACCAGATCAGACCTCTAGTGTCCAGTGCCGAACACCATTAGACCAGTTGGCACGGTCTAATATTTATACCTCAAACAGGTGTTTTAGGTGTCCCTGATGCTCACCAGGTATGTACCTGTGTTTTAGCTGCTGCTTAATAGCACATCTTGCGGCCATCTTCCTCATGAAGATTTGTAAGGGTGAAAGCCCCGTCACAGTTGCTAATGCCATCGTAGGGCATGTACGCATGGCAACCTTGATACCGAGGCAGGCAATTCTCAGGAGTTTCTGAAGCTTAGCTGCCGTTATCCATTCAAGAGCTTTCGGCCACCAAACGATAGCCGCGTACGTGATAATAGGCCTTGTATTGTATTGTATGTGGGCGCCGTGGCTTAGCGGATAAGAGCATGGACTTCTGAGCAGGGGGTTCGTGGTTCGATTCCCAGTAACACCAAAAGTATTTTTCACGGTGTCCCACCTCTCGCGAATTGGTGACAAATGTTCCGAGAGTAATTACTTGTCACGGAATGCTTCTCAATTCGCCGTTCGGATCCGGCCTAAAATTGTAGGTCCCCTCCATTTGTGTGCAAAAATATATATGCTCAACACAAATGATTGCGAGAAGCAAGGCATTGGACCGCAATGGTCTGTCGCGCCGAATATTATTATTATTATTATTATTATAGTATTGTATACATCCAATGTATCTTTTTTTTAAATTTATACCCCAAGTTCTGCCGTAAAGGCGCGTCGACTGTCCCTTGTGACCCGCGCTTGCGGGCTTGATATGAGAATTTTAGCCAATCCGTTTGTCAAAGATGACGCCGATATATTTAACCTAACTGGAATAAGGTAAAGTAGTATGTTTGACTGATGATGACAGGTTTTAGATTGACAAGGGTTTTTAAGTATTGATGGATAGTCCTTCTCTGTTGCGCCTTTATAAAACGTACAGTAAAGCACCTTGCATGACACTAGAAATGGTCGTGCTGTGTTTACCAATAATCTACAAGTCATCCGCATAATCAATGGCGATTTAACCTGATTTTTGCCGATGAATAGTGACCACAGAAGGAGGGACAAGACTCCTCCTTGGGGACAAGCCTTAACTGCGGTTGCAGACACAGACACTCCTCCTTAGGAGGAAGTTATTTCTCGATTTTCGAGCATGGCCTTTATCTATAGGTCGTTCTCTAATCGGTTTCCGTTCTTTCCATCATTTTGTTGGCTTTTAACACAACATTTCGAATCCTTTTTGTTTTGTATGGTTCCCGAGACATTTATTTTGATTTTGCTCAATTGTTTCAAAAGCGGAACACCGTAGTAAAATATCGACCAAAGCAAACATATGACTTTTTTGCCAAAGCTTGTAGTGAACGTAGAATTACGGTTGGACCTTAGACCGTAATCACAGGTTGAACCTTCCAAAGAGCATTACTATTCGAATCTGTTGGCAGTGAAGCCGTGTCAACGTAGTGAAGACTTTTCCTCAACAGAACAAGGGAATTTCTAGGAGTTTTGCAGACTCTATTGCACTGCATCGAAAGCACTTCTGCCAATACATCTTTAATTGTGGTTCTATTCCAGTGATAGCTGAATAGTACATATTTGTGTACTGTGCTGCTGCTGATGTAATGATCATCGGAAAAATATTTTCCAAAATATTGAATTGCTGGTAAGCTCGAGAGACAAATGCGATTTGATCTGTAGACGGAAAGGCATGATTCACGCTTCCAGATCAATGGTAATCCTGTATCTTCTACATTTGCTTCATCCCTAGCATTTTTGTATCTTCCGTGTCAGATTCATTGTCATTGGGTTCTTGTAAAAAAGCAGAGGGGTCCGGTTTGAACATCTTCGTCGTCAGCTTCTGATTCAGTACATAGCAAAAAAATAACAGTCGAACTGTAGCCCTGCATGCAGGGAGGAATAGAGGCATATTTAGTACAGTTAAGTACTTGATTGTAGAAAATAAACTGGGAACGTTATATTGCGATTTCAAAGGAGAATATTCGTAAAAGTACATATAAGCAAGAGCAAGACCAATCAAGACCAGTTAAATGTAATTTCCCAGCATAATATGACTTGGCGCCATAATTGAATACTTTTTGAAAGATCGCCGCCCACCCTAGACTTGTCGACTCTCTCTCTTTCTCTCACTTTCCCTCTCTCTATCTCTCTTTATCTCGACAGTATTATATTGTATTGTTAATAAGCCCTAAAATGGTTGTTTTTAAGCTCTGTTCTCTGTTTTTTAATGGCCAACAGCGGCTTCATTGTGGTTTTATTTGATTTGTTCGGGAAGAGTTAATAGTAAATGGCTAACGACCAATATTCAGGAAAAATCGTGTTCTATGATGGGCAGAAAGGTATCACCCCATTTGGTTTGCTTATAACTTTTTGAGAAGCAGAAAAAAATACAATTAGAAATTTTATTTTAAATTACAATTCAAAGTTTTAACTTTTTATTAACTAATTGCGAAATATTATATCAAACAAATGACGTCTGTTAGAGCCATTTTCAGAACCTTTTCCGCCACCATTTTTAGCGCTTCTTGTGACACAGTGGATGATCGAATGTTGCTCTTAAGGTCTTCCAATGTAGCGGGTTTGTTGTGATGTACGTACCCCTTTGACTTGAGTTAGCTCTATAAAAAAAGCCAGGTCAGGTGATCGTGGTGGCCAATTTAGATCGACGGATTTTTAAATGATTTGATTATGGAAAATTAAGATTTTGTACTGAACAGGGCTCTACCGTAGGTAGGTAGGTAGAATGATGGTCCGCGCCGCCTTAGCAAAGGCCTCAAAAAGCGCGGTAGAGTCGAGCGGTAGCGCCGAATCAGAGCCCTAGGGAGACCCTATGACGTGATAGGTATCTGGAAATGGTTTTAACCAATAGGTACATTAAGCTACAAGATCGATCGGTGATCAGGCACTCCGAAAGCTCCCACAGGTTTTCTCAATTAGTGGAGTCGGACGGTCGTTAGGGCTAGACATTTCAAGAGATAATGAATGTGAGTTTCTCATTAACATCCCTGCAAATTCTGCGGTATTCCAAGTATGGCTGCCTGGCTGCCCACCGGCAAATTGCCAGTGATTATAGCTCCGACTCTGGAAATCTCTTTCCGTGATCTGAAGATTAGCTCGGTAGATTTATTTTTACTGTAAGAAGACCACATCGCTCGATGTAGAGCAGTTGACGCAAGTCATTCCACCCTATTTGTGCCTTGCTGGTATGCAAGGTGATAACATGTCCGACGAAGCTCAATGGACAACCGACGACTCTTTTCGTGTAGTTGATGTTCAATGGTACGCCCTTTTTCGCCAGTACGTGCGCTTTTTCTTTGCCGTCAATGTCGCTGTGCCTTGGCACCCACACTAGGGTTAAGTCTATGCTTTGATTTACCAAAGGCAGTTCAGCTTGGCATTGCCTGACAAGCTTTGAGTTGTTGCTAGTTGCAATAAAGTCTTTGATTGAATATTGGCTTTCTACGCATATGCCACCTCTACCATAGCGGTATTGTTAGCAAGTTCCCACATGTCTTCCTAATCGCTATGATCTCCGCCTGAAAGATGCTTGCAAAGCTTGAAAGATTAAGTTTTTCTGAGAAGACTCCAGCGGCGACTCTATTTCTCATCTTGAGGATGGAATCATATCCTGCAGTATGTTGCAGTATCTATACGGTTTGGCAACAAAAAACGGACTGCGTTGCCTGTCGCAACGTACGAATATTAAATAAATATGTCTGGAGGTAATAAGTGTAGAATTGTGTTGAGAGCATCGGTAGGAGAGGACGGTAGTGCTCCTGTTCTACCGTACTCCAGACGCTTTCCATGATCTTCAATCAACTAAATCTTATAGGGATACATGGTCAGGCAAAATTATTCGAAGGGAAATTCTTTGGTTGCCTAATTGAGCAGCGCGTCGCCTAGTCGACTGTTATTGAGCTTCTCGTACACTTTCAGCCGCACACTCACTATTCTCCAAAGACCGAGATATTCGTGACCGTTTTATCGTATTGTGGCAATCTTCAGTGTATCCAGTCTGCTCAAAGTTAGCCACTATCCGTCGAATCGTCTGAGCAGTGTAGGTTCTTGTTGTTAAGGGGATTTTTGTCGGAAATTTCTCTGAGTAACAATATGTGATGCATTATTTGTAGCATGCTTTAAAATGATAGAGGAACATTGTTGGCGCGTCTAGGGACCATTTAAGAAATTTTTAAAAAATAATACATTAAAAAATTTATAAACAAGACAAATGGGGTGATATCTTTCAGCCGCCCACCCGTTTGAATGCTGTCCTAGTTTTGTGTAACACCGAGTTACTTTAAATTAACTTTTACCAATTAATGCACACCTTTTTCAAAATTTCAACATTTCCCGAAAGTAGTAATTGATTTTCAAACATAGCAAACAAACAAACAAGAGTACTACGAATTCAGAGACATGTAAATTATCTATTTATTAAAATGCTTGTAATGTGTGGTGTAGTAATTAATGCAAGTGGCAAAATAAAACTATGAGATGTGTCTACTTTCCTGTAGAAAATAGAAGACAAAAGGCAGACCAAACTCTGGACCAAACATATGGCACACAAACAAAAAAAAGTTCAGTTTTTAGTACATAATTTAAAATTAGAAATTTCCGCGCTATATTAGTGTACTCGATCCATTCGAAATAGCTGATGATAGACAGCAAAGCTTACCATTAGACGAGAAGAATTCAATTCTTCGAATTATTATCAATTAATGTATGTTATTTGAATAGTTTTGGAAACAAACACAAACAAAAGAAACAAATACCAACAGCAAGTGTGGACAAAGTGTGATTAAACAACAGAGCAACATCTTCAGAATTCTTAAAGCATAAATAAATTTATACACATATATATACTATAAACACAAGCATATACTATAAATATATATATATATATATATATATATATATAAACATACAATATTATATAAGAAATCATTAGTTATTAAGGAGAAGAAACATTGTAGAAATTAAAAAATATTACACCTATTGATTTAGACATAATCAGCTAATTTTGTACTTTTCTATTTGCCCCTATCATCGCGTCACTATCAGTCATCCATCAGACTACTACGTATCACTTATCAATCGCGCGCAAAAAAAAAAAATATCAAAAAATGTAGCGCCAAAGCTTATTTCCAACTAAACCGTGATCAGGGGATGGAAATCTATGATAGGGGTAATAGGGTAACAGGTACATCTACGTAAATTTATTGTTCTCTCATTACAATTATCACATACACTACACTAAGTAGTAAATTTATGATAAACACAATATACAAATATCCGAAAACAATATACACAAGCATACCATACCATACACAAGCATACCATACCGTACACAAGCATACCATACCATTACAACACACACACACACATACACACATGTTAAATAATCATCGCAATTATTATACAATATTTTATATAATAACTTATTGTTTATTTCCTGAATTGCTGCCTCTTGTACTGGCACTCTTTTAATGTTTTTCTACAATTTTCTATCTTATAAATACATATGTTTGTTGTTTTTATTTTTCAAATGTTATATTATTCCTGCTAATTAGTATATACCTGCATGCAATTATTAGAAAGTGTATTTGTAAAGTCTTGAAATGAACATTTGGCAAAATTTGAAATGAAAATACACACAACTTGTAGCATTACTGCTTAGGTATAATTCATCATAAATAAAACTCTAATATAATAATTGTAATTCTTAATATAAACAATAATTATATCTATAAATAATACCTACTACAAACAAAAAAAAAACATATACACAACTCAGACACAAGTAACGCAAAAATAGTAGACAATTAATGACGATGTTTACTTGTAGGCTTACATACGTAGAAGCAAAAACAAATATGATGAGAATATGAACAAATATTTTACTACAATGTACGAGTATTATAAAGAGGAAACAAAAACCGTTACTGTAATGTATGTTAGTGCATATAGTTAGATAGTTGAGAGAGGACACCACCTAGCCCTCCTAGCACATTGCGAAACGAATCTATGTTATTTGCAATATATTTTGAAAATCTTTTCTTTAGCTTCTTGTATTTTGTAGTTTAATTGAAAGTTATTTTATTTAATTTTATATTCAATTTCTATCGCTTATACATACGTGTACATTGGACACATAAAACAAATTATTAATGCAGATGTGCAATGTGCTGAACAAATTCGATGTACGGATTCGTGTGTACACGCTACACGGACATTGTCTTCTCAATTAAAGGAAATTTTAATTTAATTCAAAAAAAGTTGGTTTCTGTTTTCTTTTTGTTTGCCTTTTATCTTTTTTTTAATCCCTGAGATGTTGTTTTTTTTGTTTTTATCCTCGAAATATTCCGATATTGCAACTTTGACTTTTTTTTATAATTTGCGCACGCGAAAAGGGGTTTGCATCCTTATTATGTTCTGCTATATGCTTGGCACAGCGCGAGCGTTAAGGAAAAGGAGAAGAAAAGAGGAGATTTCTATGAGTTTGTGTTTTGAATGCCTGTGGATAATAAAGTGATGTGGAAGGACAGAGCTTGGCAGAGCACTCCACATACGAGTACTTAACTGTACGTCCGAAGATGGGCTAAGGGTAAACTGATGAGCATTTAGAGCGTCACTAGTATTGCGGTGGCATGCAACTGGCTATTTCTCTTGAGCACCGCTGGTGGAAGAAGCGATAAAAGAGTGACAAGCAGGAGACGTTCCTGCGGTGTTCAAGCGAGCGGTACAAAAGATGGCTTCTAATCCAATGAAGCAGTTTTTCATCGACCTAATAAGCACGAATTTTAGAAAAAAGAACTTAATGACAAACTCTGACAAATGCTTTGGAAATATTGAGTGCAACAGCTTTGCTTTCACCAAATTGATGCTAAGACCGGTTCTAATGTTCGGTGAGATATACCATCAAATCAGCAGTGGAAAGTTGCCCACGAAATCCATACTGCTGGTCACTAAGGATTTCGTTGGTTTCAAGATATTTTATGAGCTGAAAATTGATCAGCGTTTCCATGACCTTGGAAAGAATGGATGTAAGTGTTATGAATCGGTACGAAGAAGGAGACGACGGTTCGCCTTTTTTGGGTATGGGCTGCACAATGGCTGTTTTGCAACTTCTCGGGGAGAGTCCAGAAGAATAAGATAGATGGAAAAGCTTACGCAATAGTAATGCCAGCTTGGAAGAACACCTCTTCAGAACTAATGGGGAAATACCATCTGGCCCATCAGCTATGTGAGTATTGAGATCGTTTAAAACTCTAGCCACTGCACGAGTACGAATGAAGATCTGTCCCATAGAGTGTTCAATACTCGGAGGTGCAGGCGGCATCAATGCACAATCTGGAAGCGTGGAGCTACCTGCAAAATGATGTGCAGCAAACAGATTGGCTTTGTCTTAAGAGTTGACAACTGGAATGTCATTATAAATGAGCGTTGGAATCGACGATGAAGCTGTATTTTTGATTCTTTTCACGAATGACCAAACATTTTTACTACCTTTAAGACTTTGTAGTATCTTTTGCCTCAATTTTTGGTCGTAGGCGAAAGCGTGAGAAAAGCTTGCTATTGGATAACAGAAGTGGTCCTTGAGCTCGGACAGGTCGCACGCCCGATATATTGTGGCTGTGGCCCATAGTGTTGGACAGAATCCATCAACCTCAACTCAACGCCAATCGCAGCATTTGGCTATTAGTGGCACCAGCCTTAGAAAAATATTGCACAAAGACCTCGAATTATTCGCTTACAAGGTCCAGATGACTCGGAGTTAAAAGCAAATAGTCATCCGCTTCGATATCAGTTCTCTGCGTGGGCCATAGACAAGCTTGATAATGACGTCGATTTTGATCGAATATTATCTTTTCAGACGAAGTGCATTTCAATTTCGGTGGCTATGTAAACAACCGGAACTGCCAGATTTGGTGTCCGGAGCCGCCACACGTAATCGTAGAGAAGCTAATGCATCCACCAAGAGCGACAGTTTATTTTTTGTTTTGGAGTGGTGGCCCATTTTTCTTCAAAAACGCTGCTGGAAACGCCGTTACCGTCAATGGCGACCGTTGCAGAGCCAGCTGACGAACTTTTTATGGCCTCAAATCGACCCTATGAACGTGGATGACCTTTGGTTACAACAAGATGGCGCCACATGCTATACAAGTCGACTGACAATCGATCAATTGGATCTTTGGAAATTTGGCAACCGAATAATCAGCCGTTTTGGTGTTGTCAATTGGCCTGCGCGGAGCTGCAATTTGACGCCGGTGGACTTTTTTCTATGGAGATGCCGTTAAGGATAGAGTTTATGCGGATAATCCAGAGACAATTCCGACTGTTATTCGCGAGATAGGCGCCGAAATGATCGAACAAGTTCTTGAAAACTGTACTCACTGGATGGCTATCTATAAAGCCAGCAAAAGGAGCAACACGAACGAAATTGTTTTTCATTCTTAAATTGGATCATCATCAGTTTGGCATCCCTAAACTCTGGGCGTCCTGGTCTACGCCATTCTTCCAGCGTAGGCTTGGCCGGCCTCGCTGTTATCGGCTGCTACAGCTAACCCGAGATAGTTAAAGGATTCCACTCGCGCTCAACTTTTTGAATTGAGGGACCAATGTAACAAAAGTATTTTCTGTGCTAACACACTAGTGTGGATAATGCCTACTTTCGAGGGTAGGTTATAGAATAGGAAACAGTCATGTCATGCTTGGTGTTCAAAATAGCCACGAGTTCCAATGGTGTTTCCCCCCTATAGGGACAACAACTGGCAACTGTCCAGCTTCTGCTGCCCTGATATCTTGTCAAATATTGGTCAATACTTTGCTCTCTTTAAGTTTAAAGCTATGTTATTTTAACCGATTGTTTTTAATTAATTTTTATGTCCAGATCCCTGTCCGTTATGTCCATATTTAAGTTAATTGTTCATTCGATGAATGAACAGAAAATTCTGAAAATCTGGGTGAGAATATGAATGCGACATGAGAAATACAAAAGGTTTCGATACTCAAGAGAAGAGAGAACAGTTACAAACAAATTGACAGATGTTATACGTCATTTAACATAAATTTACTGACATACCTACATATACTCGTGTGTATCTGTATTAAGAAGCCATATGTACATATATGTAATTAAGAAATTGATGTAAGCCAATTTTTACATGTGTACGGTTGTGGGCGTAGAATATGTATTGACGTTAAAGTAAAATACAAATTTCTTGCACTTTGCAAGATGATTTTTTAATTTTATTTCTTTTCTTTGATTTTTACATATGAACCGTTTATTTTGAAGGTTGTGTTGTGTTTTTTCTGGCAGGATATTGAAAGGCATTCGTTTTTATTACTTAATATAACTGATAACAAACCTTAATTAATAACTATTTAACATACCACCACCAACAACTAACTAATATAACTACGGGTATAGAGAGAGGGGATAGAGAGGTCGGATTACAATATGTACCGGTTGGTAGTTACTAACAGAAGGCGGTGGCGATGATCACGGATGATGAAATTACTACGTCATTGAGTATTCAGGAGATGTATAATGTCAAGAATGCTCGATACAGAGTATGGCGGTATTAGGCCATGTTGAGACCCTCGGCGGAGCGACAACCGCTTAATTTAATAATACGGGTGGTACACGATATTGTCGGCCTATGGTTGAGACATAGCACTTTATTGGGAGGAATACTGACGGTCTATTGGTAAAACACGACAATGAGAGCAATGCTGACGACTTATGTTCAAGACATATCAGTGCCAATTGCTTTACATTTGCGGTTGTGTGTAGCGAATTGTTTTAGCATCCACCAGGCGGTGGTCAGCATTAGCCCATGGGCCGAATGCATAAAAAATAGCAGTTTCTAATAGCAAAGGCTTTCTGTCCAAGCATTTATTACAAATAAGAGCATTTGCTAAAAACAAAAGATTAAAAGGAAATGCATAAAAGTAGCAATTGCTACGATACGCTTTACTGAAAATTTTGTAGCAGTTACTTCGAAAGAGGCAGGCATTTGGTCCATAAAATAAGCATATGCTTCTGGCATAAACTACGTTTTGAAGCTTATGAAGAGACCTTTTAACAATATGTATTACCAGCTTCACACAATACACATAAAAACAATTACGCCTCTTAGAAAAACTGAACTTATTTTTACGTTTACCCAATATTACCACAATACTATAAATTGATAAATGTTAAATAAATGGATGAAATACCGATTCTTTGCAGCAGATATCTAGAGTTTACTTGGTATTGTAACTCGGTAGTAATACGAATGAGATACAAACTAAATAATATTTTATTAGAACTTAACTCCATGAAATATAAATAAGGACTGAAGGTCGACATCGAGAGTCGTGACTAATTTTGTGAGAGGCAAATAAAAGAAAGAGAAAGAGAGAGAGAATAAAAGGAGAGGAATATAGATTTGGTTCTCCACATTTTCCCCCTTTTAAAATCGAACGAAGTCATCCAAATATCGTGGTGGAATGCTAGCATTAGCTCGTTCGTCTTGGAGCTGGTGGTTCTTTTCATTTATCTTATTTATCTGGAGTCTTCCCAAGGAACAGCCTTTGTCCAGACTGTTCCTAAAAAGGGCGAACCGTCATCTCTTTCCTCGTACCGACTCATTCCGCTAACATCCATACTTTCATAAAGTCCTGGAAACGCTGATCAATCGTAATCTTATACAATACCTTGAATCTCAGGAAATCCTTAGCGAACGGCAGTACGGTTTTCGAATGCCACGTTCTACAGGTGATCTGATGGCATATCTCACTGAAAAGTGGAACCAGTCTATTCACAAATTTGGTGAAAGTAAAGTTGTTGCGCTCGATATTTCCAAGCATTTGACAGAGTCTGGCATCAAGCTCTTTTGACGAAAATGAATGCCCCTGAAATTGATAGGACCCTGCTTGTTTGGACTAGTAACTACCTTTCTGACCGTTCAATACAGGTCGTATTGGACCGCATAAACACCGGTGTTCCACAGGGCTCTGTTTTGTATCCGACACTCTTTCTTATTTTCATTAATGATCTCCTATCCACCACCTCTAATCCAATCCATTCTTTCGCTGATGACAGTACTCTTTGCTTTTCATATGACTTCACGCTTTCTGCACGCCCCTCTTCGTTACAAGTGGAACTTGAACAACAATGTATGTTAACCACGTTAAATTCTGACCTTGACAGCATAACAAGGTGGGTACTGCATAATAGAGTTGAATTTAACGCTTCTAAGACTCAACGCTGTCTTTTGTCGTCTAAGCGTAATTTAAACCCTAACCCTTATCCATGAATGGATCTTGCATCAAAGAAACTGAAATGCTCTCAATTCTCGGTATGTGCGTCAACAACAATCTTCGTTGGAACGACCACATATTTGCCATCGCCAAAAATGCGGCGAGATGTTTAGGTTTCGTAAAACGGTGCAAGATGTACTTCAATCCTTCAGATCTGGCTACTATTTACAAGGCGTATATTCGCCATAAACTTGAATATAACTGTATGACAGAGTTCCGAACCGCGCGTTAAAACTTATTGGTCACGTAAATATCGATGAAAACAATCGAATCGCTTGAACATCGTATGAATGTTTCCTGCTTATCACTGTTTGATAGCTTTTTCCATAAGCGGTGTTCAAAAGAAATATCCAGATGCATACCGCCCAACCGAAATACTCGTGCCTCAACTCGAGCTCATGGGTCCACTATTAACCCTATCTTCGGACGTACCAACCAATTCAGAGATTCCTTCTTTAGCCGCACAATAATTCTGTGAAATGAATTGCCCGACTCTGTGTTTCCGCATTTGTATGATCAGCAGTCATTTAAGACACACGTGCATAGACATCTCACCTTTTCCTCTCCTTAATTTCCGAACACCAACGCTGTGCTATGCATTATAAGGGTGCAAACATTATAAGAAATGTGCATGTGTACATTATAAGAAAGAAAGAAAAATGTTAGTTTTTATGCATTCGGCCCAATGTTTTGAGCGGAATCGGGGGACGGACAGAACGGAATATTTGACATAGGGTTTGTAACGATTCGTTACAAAAAAAGATGTGATTCTAAAATTTTTAAAAATGGACTTACACCTCTTTCAAACTAAACAGTTCATGTAACACGTTAAATCCACAAATCGGTACGAATATTGTTATATAATATACCGATTAAACTTTTAATCATTCGTACTGAACAAAGATGAATTAACTAATTCAGCTAAGATTGTGATTTTTTGATTGTTTTTCATTTCATTTTTGCAATAGAGTATCTAACAATGTACGATTAAGAACTGACCTTCTACATTTGCATAAAGTATCAACAAAATTTTTAAGTTAAAAAAACATGATGTAAACTACTCGTATAATTTACAAATATATATATTTGTATTTTTACCAATGTCTAAAATTTTCATCTGTAATTAATCACTTCTCATTGACTATCTTTACTTTAGATTCGTACTAAATATAAGTAATTTGCTGCGTGTGTTAAGTCTTCAGCCACTAGAAGAAGGAATAATTTTTAACTATTAGTAACTTTCATACTCATTTTTAATACAAACACTAACACAAATTGTAAAAACTTTTAAGATTTTTTGGCATCTTTAGGCGGTGGATACAAATCGATCGTGCACGCGTTCAAATAGATAAGGTATACGCTTAAACCCTCTCTATAGAAAGCCCATCTGTACGCATACTAATGCAGTGAAATAGTCCTCAAATCGGCTGTATTTGTGAGATGTGAATACAGTGTAGAAAAAATAAACAGACGCATTTTGTGAAAAGCGCTAACTGGTGGCAGTGAAAAGAGCGAGAAAAGTTAGTTGTGTTAGTGAGAAACAGAAATAATTTATATGGATTTTTCTCTTTTGTTAGTTACCAATACATCTGATATGAGTATTAGTTAAGCATGAATCTGTTCTTCAAGAGAACAGTTGGGCTTTCTGTAGATAAGGTTTTGCTTAGACGCCTCTACGCGCTAGATATGTAACAGCAGCCTTAGTTTTTAAGCCATTCATTCATATATACTTACATACTAATGCATACCAATCATTGCACACGCATACTATGCAACATTTATTATTAGTGTGTTTGGTAAAGATTTACAAAATATATACATAAATACATACATATAGCATTTAGGTAAGATTTATGTATTTGTAGTAGTAGTAGAGAGATACGTATTCTGTATTTGCATCAAACTCTCATATAACGATTGAGCATCTTTATAAGCTCAATTGAGCAAAATTAATTGTCAAAAAGAAAGTTGTAAAAGAAAATCTTGGAAAAAGCCAGAAAATGCATTCTGGAACGTATGGTTAGAGGGAACCACTTGAAAAAACTACATACATACATATATAGTGTAATTATTACTCAGCCATTACTATGGTAAAACGTTACTAGTAAAAATAAATTTTCTTGGGCTTGAAATATTTCTTCGAAAGTAAAAGAAAATTGCAGCAGAGAATCTACTTCTGTGCATTTGCTTTTATTTCAGATTCTTGTGCCAATACTGGTACGTCCTACGACCATTGTCTTCTACACAGTGCATTTATGATGTTATGGTTAAGTTCCTTAAATTTAAAAATCTTGACAGTCTTTGATGGCTTTAACGAACCGCATGCGCATATTTCTGTTTCAGTGCTGGCTGTCGGCTGCTACAATTGACCCTCGGTTTATTTAAAGGTTGTTTAGGTTCATTAGTCCTATATCAAAAGGCGAAGGTATTTTCGAAATAAAAGATGCACCAAATTTAATAAATACAAAAAAACTTAATTTTATTCAATTTAACAATTATAAAAAACATCCGTTTGCATGGATGGCACAAAAAGAATTCCTTTTTCTTCAGCATGTTGATTCATTGTCGCTGACGTTTTTTGCTCATATTTTAGAGTGTATGGTATTCAACCTGGTCGAATTTTATACATTGAAAATGTCATTGTGGCTGGCGTTCACACTAAGACGTGAAGTGTTCATTGGTCCTACACTACTCCCCTTTCAGTGAAATCTTAGATTCAGGATTTTTCAGTGAAATCTTTGTGGGAATTTCACGGTACGACCAGACCTCGTTGAAATTGGTTTTGTTGATGGATTTTTCGGCATGACCGGGCAGGAAATTGATTCGCATTCTGGATCGATTGCAATGTGGGCTGCTTTCAACCGGTCCAGTGAAATTTTTACGGATCGTCTGTGAATTCTAACAGTAAAATATTTATCGTATCTTTTAATTACCTCATACGGACCATCATAAGGACAATCCAGTGGCGATTTTACTGCATCATGACGAACGAAAACATGCGATGTGTCTTTTAATGATTTTTGTATGAATATGTTTTCTTTATTATGATGTGCTGTTGTTGTAGGTTTAATTCCACGGATTGCGCGACGTAAATTTCTCAGGAAATCTGATTCATTTATTGACGATTTAGATTCGTTGAAAAATTCACCAGGCAGGCGCAATGTAGTACCAAATACCATTTCGGCTGGAGTTGCTGCTATGTCTGGTTTAAATGTAGCTCGTAATCCAAGTAATATTGTTGGCAATGTCAACACCCAATCTGCTGAATTTTTACATTTGATTGCAGCTTTTAGTGTACGATGCCATCGCTCAATTAAACCGTTGGCCTGCGGGTGATACGGTGTTGTTCGCAAGTGTGTTGTACCAAGTAGCTTGTTGAGTTCCGCAAAAAGTTGTGACTCAAATTGTCGCCCTTGGTCTGTTGTAATTTTGATTGGTGTACCGAAACGGGAGACCCATCCTGATAACAATGTTTGAGCCACTGTCACCGCTGTTATTTCTGGTATCGGATACGCCTCAGGCCAACGGGAAAATCTATCGATACAAGTTAAGCAGTATCGCATTCCACATGATGGCGGAAGCGGACCGATAATATCCACGTTTATGTGTGCAAACCTTTCGTTTGGTGGTATAAACCTTTCGACCGGTGTTTTGTTGTGCCGTGAAACTTTGGACCTCTGGCAAGGGATGCAATGCTTTACGAAATATGCCCCATCTTTTTTCATTAATGGCCAGACAAATCGTGCAGTTAGTAATTTTGTTGTCGCTCTCGCTCCTGGATGAGAAATACCGTGAATTTTACTTAACACCAGGTTGCGCATCGCCTTTGGAACGAATGGTCGAATAATGTTTTTCGATGAATCACAATAGATCTGTACAGAACAATTCGGAACGGTGAATAATTTTAATTGTAACGAATTACCTGTGCCATTTTGAAGAAATTGTTGCAATTCTGGATCCATTTTCTGTTCTTCAGCCATTTTCTCAAAATTTATTATGGTATTCACACTGTTAATACGGGATAACCAATCTGCAACGGTATTGTCTACACCAGATACGTGCTTGATATTGGTGGTAAATTGGCCTATATAATCCAGGTGCCGCGCTTGTCGTGGTGTTGCTTTTTCTAATTTTTGTTGGAAACCAAATATTAAGGGTTTGTGGTCGGTTAATATTATGAAGTTGCGACCTTCCAACATGTGACGAAAATGTTTAACACCTTGATACATAGCCAATAATTCTCGATCATATGTACTATATTTTTGTTGAGCACTCGATAATTTTTTTGAATAAAACCCTAATGGCTGTTGTACACCATCATTTACTATTTGGTTTAATACTGCACCTACTGCATTATCTGAGGCATCCACTTGCAATATTAAATCGGCATCTGCCGCTGGATGTGCAAGTGCTACAGCATTTACCAAATCATTTTTGCACGCTGTAAAACATTGAATGGTATCAGGGGTCCATATAATAGGAGTTTTGTCGTTCTTCTTATTTCCCATTATAAGTTTCTGCAAAATTTGTTGATTTTTTACAGCACTTGCGATGAATCGGCGATAGAAATTGATTGTAGCCAGGAAACTTTTTAATTCTCGTGCGGTTTTGGGAAGTTCATACTTCGAAATAACTTCTAATTTCTCCGGTAACGGTTCTATGCCTTTTTCTGTTATACAATGCCCAAGAAAATTTACAGCAGACTTACCCAAATTGCATTTGCTGACTTTAATGGTTAGTTGAAATTCACGCAGCCGTTGAAATACTTGACGAAGATGTTGTCGATGTTCTTCTTCTGACTCCGATGCTATACAAACGTCATCAATGTAACCAAAGACAAAATCCAAACCTCGTAATGCTTCATGTAATCTACGCTGCATTGTTTGTGCTGCATTACGCATACCAAATGTCATGACAGTAAATTCAAAAAGACCGAATGGTGTGGTTATGGCAGTTTTCGGTATGTCTTCAGGTTCCACAGGTATTTGATTATATGCCCTATGCATATCGATTGTTGAAAATATTTTCTTACCGTGGAGGATGTGGGTAAAATCCTGAATAAATGGGACGGGATATCTATCGGGTACGGTTATGTTATTTAGAGCTCGATAGTCCCCACATGGCCTATATGTTCCATCGGACTTTTTTACCATATGCAATGGACTGGCCCAACTGCTCGTGGAAGGTCGGCATATACCATGTTCCATCATAAATTGAAATTCTTGCCTTGCTATTTTCAGCAATTCTGGCGATAATCGTCTTGGTCTTGCAAACACAGGTGAACCTTTTGTTACTATTTGATGAGTTACTGGGGAATTTGTTGGTTTCGGAGAATTTGGAAAAACAGTAATGTCAACAAATTCTTGTAATATTGACTCGAATTTATTGTGAACGTTGTATGTTGTTGCTCGAGTAATATTACTGAATTCTGCTTTTGTGACATTAGTTGCAATATTGGTCATCTTGTCTATTAGTTTTTCGCGTTTTGCATCCACTAATAAATCGAAATGTCTGAGAAAATCTGCACCAATGAGGGGTGTTTTGATATCCGCTATGATAAAATTCCATTGGAATGGTCGACGCAAGCCCAAATTTAAAGTGAGCCGTTTTTCACCAAAAGTCTTTATAGAAGATCCATTGGCGGCGAAAAGTGAAATTGATGATAAAGATGAATTTTTTCTTTCATTTGGGGCGGGGGGTATTGTTGACACGTCAGCTCCTGTGTCGACTAAAAATTTAAGAGAGCTAGCAAGATCACTGACGATTATGCGATTAATTGACCTTTGACCAATCACACTTCCCCCAGTAGGCGATTGGTCTAATTGTTTTTTGAAAATTTGCATGGTTGAACACATTTACTGGCCTTTTCACCAAACCTATAATGATACCAGCAGTTATCGTACTGTTTTTTTGCTGGTGTGTTGCTTCGTGCTTGAGACGTTCTTGACCTTGATCGGCTTCTATTACGACGTTGAAGTTGATTAATTTTGGCGGTCAGTTCGTTAATTTTTGCTTCCAGAGTTTGAATTGATGCGCTACTACGTGGTTCAATTGAAGTCGTAGCAACATTTGAAGTGTTTTGATTAACCTCCATTATTTTGTCAGCTAACTTAGCCAGGTCGTCTACATCACCAGAACTGACAGTTAAAATTGATTGAACAGGCACTGGCAGCTGTCGCAACCATAAGGTTTTTAAAAATTCTTGATTTACAGTAGTACCTGCCAACTCTTTTTGCATTGCCAGCAACTGAGATGGTTTTTTATCTCCCAGTTGGAGTTCAGATAACAATTTTTTAATTTTTGTTTGACCACTTTCTGCGAAACAGTCGATAATTTTCCTTTTTAGGGAAATATATTTATCTGCCACAGGTGGATCAGTAACTGCATCCGATATATACTGTAAAATTTTTGTCTCCAAATTAGCGATAACATGATTAAATTTAGCTGTATCATTTGTGATGCGATATAATGCAAACTGTGCCTCAATTTGCGCAAACCATAATTCTGGGCGGTCTGTCCAAAATGGTGGAATTTTAATGGCTGCCGTCACTTTTAATTCGCCAGCGTGCGATATTTCACCTTTGTCCGTATCATTCGTCATTATAACAAACCCAAACGCAACTTTCAAAAAAACTTTTATTTTAATAAAATAAACTGCGCCTTGTGATTCCGCTTGCGTACGTAAAATATTTTACTTGTGAATTTGATTATTTTAGTCGTACCTTTTAAAAAGATTGCTGCACTGCGTATATATCCTTATATGCCGTTTTTATAACCGCACTGCTTGACTGTACCATATATTTTTTGGTTCGGCCACGCTAATTATGCGATGCCGATAATATAGCTACCTCTGATGATTTTATACTTGCGTATATATGTAGTATTTTTCTTTACTTTCACACCTTTTTCCACGCGTATACTTTTTAGGGGTCACCAGATTTAGGTTCATTAGTCCTATATCAAAAGGCGAAGGTATTTTCGAAATAAAAGATGCACCAAATTTAATAAATACAAAAAAACTTAATTTTATTCAATTTAACAATTATAAAAAACATCCGTTTGCATGGATGGCACAAAAAGAATTCCTTTTTCTTCAGCATGTTGATTCATTGTCGCTGACGTTTTTTGCTCATATTTTAGAGTGTATGGTATTCAACCTGGTCGAATTTTATACATTGAAAATGTCATTGTGGCTGGCGTTCACACTAAGACGTGAAGTGTTCATTGGTCCTACAGTTGCAATCCCAATACTTAATGACCAACAATAATGTCTTATATACCAGCAGCTTGGATGTTATGGTTAAGTTCCTGTATTTGAAGAGTCTTGACAGACTGTAGGCTAGTAGCAACCGTGCGCGTATTTCTGGTTCCATGCTGTTATCGGCTGCTACAGTTGACCCGATATAGTTAAAGGATTGCCCTTCTTCAAATTCGCGCTCCACTATTTTAATTGCGGGACCAATGTTGGATCTTCTAGTCGCAGACGTGGCCACCATGTACTTTGCTCTCATTTATGTGCAGCTCCAGATTTCGTGCCGCCTGCTCGATCTGGATGAAAGCTTCGTGTACAGCTCTTCGGTTTCTACCAACGATGTCAATATCGTTTGCGTAAGCCAGTATCTGTATGGACTTATGGAGGATTGTTTCTCTTGCCGTTACGTCAGAGTCTCGGATCACTTTCTCCAACACCATGTTGAAGAGGACACAGGCCAGTCTATCCCATTGTCGGAGCCCGTTATAGATGTTGAATTGGTTTGATAGTGAACCGGATATTTTTACTTGGCTTATTACATTGGTCATGGTCTTGTCAGTTTATTTGGGATGCCGAATTCTCTCATGGCTTTATAAACTTCTGCTCTGGCTATGCTATCATAGGCGGCTTTAAAGTCTATAAAACATACATTTTTCCATCACCTGCCTAAGGGTGTAAATCTGATTATTTGTTGATTTGCCTGGGATGAAGCCACAAAATGGTATGGACCAATGATCCCTTTAGCGTATGGGGCTATCCAGTCTTGAAGGATAGAGGAGAAAATTTTATACGCGGTACTCAACAACGTTATACCACGATAATTGCTGCATTTTGTGATATCTCCCTTCTTTTGTACGGGGCACAGGATGCCTCTTCGCCAGTCGTCTGGCATCGCTTCTTCTCCCATACTTGCACTACTAGTTCATGAATTGCTTGGTGTATTGCGGGGCCACCTATTTTAATTATATCCATCTGATCCCGGGGCCTTATTATTTTTGAGCCGATTTATCGCTCTGCAAACTTCGTCTATGCTTGGTGGCGGCAGCACAGTGTGGTCTTCGGTCATTGGTGGAGCCTCCAATTCCTCAGTTAGCTGGCCATTAAGCAACTCATGAAAGATTGCCCTCTTTGTCTTTGCAGTATGTGCAACGCGGTGTATATTGCGTCATACTGCAGGCTCTTTGGTAGAACTTCCGTGCCTGGTGCGGTCCTCGCTCTCTGTACCGTTCCAGTTCACGGACGAGATTCTTCTCCCAGGCTGCTTTCTTTCGCCGGTGAACTGTTTTTTCATATCTTCTGGGCTCTGTCTGTGCTGTCTTTCTTGATGATGCAATCGGCGCTCCGAGCACTACATGCAACAAGATAGTGGCCTGAGTCGACGTTGGCACCTCGGTACGTTCGTACCGTCGTCAGGTTCGGCTTGTGGCGGCGGTCTATCAACACGTGTTCTATCTGGTTGCGAGTGGCTCCATCATGAGATACCCAGGTGGCTTTACGCGCAAACCTTGTACTCACAACGACCAAATTATTGCTTGCTGCCATCGTTGACTCGTTGTCCATTGTCATTAGTGTTCTCGTGTAAGCTATGGGTGCCAATGTACTGCCTGAATACTGGCTCCCTACCTATTTTAGAATTCATATCACCCAGAATGATTTTTACATCAAGTTCCCGTTCGACTGGTTCACAGAATTCTTCTTTTTCATCCTCTGGGGAATCCTCTGTAGGTGCGTGAACGTTTATGAGGCTTATGTTTTTTAATCTGCCCTGCACGCGAAGGGTGCATAGCCATATTCATTTATTGCTTTAAAGCCGTTAACGGTGGGTTTCATTCTTTTGCAGACTAGAAACCGCACCCCGAGCACATGATGTCTTGCATGACAGCTGTAATATATATGACATATGTATTCTGATTTTTGTAAGACACCATTCCCCGCTCACCGCATCTCCTGAATTGCTGGTATGTCAGCCTTATATTTAGACAGGGTATCGGCCAGCTGCTGTGCAGCTCGAGCTCTGTACAGTGAGGGTACGCTCCATTAGAAATTTTTTAAATCGTTTAGCCGTTTTCGTTGCCGTTGCCGTGCTCGTCGTCGTTCATAAGTGTATCCGAGGTTCATTTGGGGTTCCGTAATAATGTTTTTTTACGGGCGAGGTTATTGGCCTTGCGCTAACCTTACTTTGAAGGGACTTTTTCTATCATCGACTGCAATATAACTGGAACCATTCTTTTCATTCTGCAGTGTTTAAATGTTCGAATATTTCCTTCGAAACAAAAATGCCGCCCTGTGCTGGGTACAAATTCCCTTCTCCCAATAAAGTGCATCAGGAAATCATCTCCAATTCCTGTCTCACAAAAACGGAAAACATGGGAAGCGTTTTGTTTTTTCGTTTTTGTGAGACAGGAATCAGCACCAAAGAAACACAACAACACCAATTCCAATGTCTTTAATACAATTTTCTATAAAAAGGGATGATGAGAGAAAGGTTATGATGCAATGCAATTACAAAAAAATACATACTATATATGGCACACACTTCCATACATACCTACATGTGTACACAGTTGAGCATATTGTGCCATCACATCGCTCCATCATAGTAACATAAAAAGGATTAAAATCCAAAATTCGGTATTCTGCAGAATTGCATTGCAATGCATTCATTAAAAGTAAGAAATAAAATAAATAGATAATAAATAAAAAAAAAGAGAAAATTGTTAAAAATTATCAAAAAACAGGCTAATTAGAAGTAAGCATTTTATGGATATTCACACATACATACATTAGAAACTTAATAGAAATTCATTAAAAACGTTTTTATTTTCGTTCCATATACATAACACAAAGATATTACCTATTTACAAAACAAAAATAATAACACATTTACATTTCTGGGGATAATAACAAAAATTAATTCTAATAAATATTTGCAAAATATAATTTTTGAAGTAAACAAATGATAAACAAAGCAAAAACTGTAACACAAATAATCCAGAAAGAATTTAACAAGTCAAAAAAAAAACAGCATATATATATAAACAAAAATATATAAAAATATAAAAAATAATTAAATGTTTAGACACAGGTATAAATATATAAACATATATATACACTATAAACCAGAATAAGCAAAAAACAATTAAAATAAATAAATTATATTATAAATTACAAAAATTTAAAATAATTAACTGTTTCATTTGTTAAGTATGGCTACACGAGAAAGCCGACTGGGATGGCCTCAACAATTTCTTTAGGAATTTTAGCTGGCCACTTAATGCCAATAGTGGTGTGGATGTCATTTCTGATACGATCGCAAACATAATCCAGGATGGTATGAGACAATTTATCCCTTCTAGGACTAAGTGTATCAAACCCAAGGATTTGATTTAAGCTGCAAAGAGGCTTCTAGGAACCGGGAGGCATACCTTTGGTTACATAAACAAAACCACAGTGTGGGAAACCGAACGAAGATTCAAATTCGACTATGACCAGAAACTGAGACAAAAAATACTTCAATATCCCAAAGGAAGAAGGAATTTTTGGTTATTCGTGAAACGAATTAAAAATACTGTCTCGGCTTCAATTCCAACGCTCATTCACAATGGCATTACAACTGTCAGCTCTATAGACAATGCCGATCTGCTTGCTTCACATTTCGCAGCTAGCTCAACGCTACCATACTATACATACAAATCTACTCTTGTACCTGGAATCGAGAATATCAAAAGCTCAGTTATTCAATATAAAAGAGCATTTAGTAGGTATATCCTGGGGGCTGATTCCGAAAATTGTACACTGGTTGTACTTAACGATAATCAGACCCATTCTCACCTATGCGGCAGTAGTTTGGTGGCCAAGAAATAATAATAATATTCGGCGCGCAACAGACCATTGCGGTCCAAGGCCTAGCTTCTCGCAACCATTCGTGTTGAGCATGTATATTTTTGCACCCAAAATGTAAGGTACCTACACAATTTAAGGCCGGATCCGAACGGCGAATTGAGAAGCTTTCCGTGACAAGTTAAGTTATTACTCTCGGAACGTTTGTCATCCATTCGCCTCCCATTCGGTGGGACACCGTGAAAAATACTTTTGGTGTTACTGGGATTCGAACCACGATGCTCATTTCCACTGAGCCACGGCGCCCACTTGGTGGCCAAGAACTTGTCTGAAAATGAGTAAGAGGTCATTAAACAAATTGCAAAAGAACTTCTGCTTGGAAATAACGGGCGAAATGCGCTCTACCCCGACCGATGCGTTCAATACACAGTTAAATCTGCCACATCTTGGTCTAGTTACTAAGATAGAAGCGCTGAAAGCTTCATTTCGGCTTCGAAAGAATAAAGTCTGGAACGATGGAATAAGAGTGTGCATGGAAACATATTCCATAAGGACAAATTCCTACACTCCAGATGCCTCTGTATAGTACTGTGAACTTTCTTATCTTTAATATAGGATATAAAGTACAATACCCTGGCAGAAAAAAGCTGGAAAAATTCAACAGAGATCCTTAGGGAATTCAAACCAATTATCGTCACTGACTTTTCCTTCACGCTTTAATATTGGTATTCAAAAATTAATGGTAGCCGAACAGGAACAACGTTGGAACTCCATAAATACATGTAGAACTACCAAACACTTTTTGAATAAGCCGAACAAACAACCCCGCTAAGTTCATTTTGGGAATACCCAGAAGGAGCTGTCAGAGCATGGTCGGTTTACTTACAGGACATAACCCGATTGGAAGTCATATATTATATTGGTTCCAATATGTAACTCTTGCCTGGAGGACTGGAAACAACTACACAACTACAGATTATCACACCAACTCACTACATCTTGTAAAGAATACCTTGAAGATTAAATGAAATAAACTAAACTTTCATTTGCATAAACCTTAACGCCCACGCTGTGATGAGCCTACCATATAAGGGTGTAACCCCATCACGCGTGCGCAGAAAAAGAAAATTAAATAAGAGTCGCATTTTAAACTCAGAATTCTTATTGGAATGGAAACGGTGCGCAAGCAATAATCGAATCTCTAAAAATTTGTTTATTAAACTCGGCAATTGCCGATTAAAAAAGGTTGAAGATTATTATCTAAAAAATAATAAATTCAAATGATTCATAAAAAATGTTTAAAATATATATATTGTTTTAATTATGTGCAATTTCACAGACATAAAATCTTGGAGTCCATAAACCGAGTATATTTTTATAAATGAAACGAGAAAATACATTCACATTCTATAAAAGCTTATTCGCCTCTGGCTGCCTTATTATCTGCTTGATATTTATAATGCAATTCCATACAATCAGTATTTGAAATGTTCACCCATCCTTTTGGTGTCATATGATATACACGAACAATGCCACCAGAATACGCATCTCTGTATGTGGCATGGTAAATAGCACGTCGTCCTAGCTCTTGGGCTTCTTCGTCTTTTAAATCCCAATGGTAGCCGGAATCTAGAACGCCGAAGGCATAAATAGATCCACTTCCAACGGAGAAAACATTGCCAGGGGAACGAGAGCCGTCTGAATCGACATAGTACAAACCAGGACCGCGCTTGTCATAACCAGCCAACATCATGCCCATACTCAGTCCCATTCCTTTGTATTCATGGGCAATGTTTGCCATAATTTTACTGGCAGCCGCGACAGAAATTCTCTCCTTATTGCGGAGCTCATGCAAGCGGCATTCTTTAGCCAAAACGCGATCCCAATAGACACAATCGGCAGCACCTCCGGCCAAAGTTCCTGTGTAATAACTTTCCAATTATCTGCTTGCTTATCACCTCAGAAACTTACCCAAAAGGTATTGGTTAATTTCAACGATTTTTTTCATCGTTTGTGATCCAATGAACTGACCACCGGTGGCACGGGAGTCTACAGCGAGAATAACACCACCTTGGTACTTAAATCCGAGAGTGGTGGTTCCATGGTCGAAATCGATTTTAATGCCAGTTCTTTCTTTGTCCCCTTGAATCTTAATTAGATTCTCAGGTGGCTGTAAATACAGGTAGAACAATTAAAGCAAATAGATAATTCTTTTCATATTTGTTAACTCACATTGTCGAATGGTGGCTCCGACAGGCAGAATGGATTCTCTAAATTACAAGAATAAATAGCCAGCTCCTGTTCCATATCGGTTGGACCGTAATTGCTCGATTTCATGTAAGGAGCATTTGATAAACCACAAATTTCTGATAAAGCCATGTTGATCTGTTAATTAAACAATCAAATAATAAATTTGTATGCGGCGTAGCAGTAAGTGAGCAATCCAACAACAATTATTTTCTAACCATAGAACTGAAAATCATACACGAAATGAAGTTGGCTCCATTTGGCTATAGACTTTGACATTGATTTGTAAAAAATCATTACAGCGGCTTTTATCAAACCTAAAATGCACTTAATCAGGAATTTGAATATGAAGGCTGATTTTCAATAAATCAGCTGTTAGCCAGAGCATAGAAAAAAAAATCCATTTGTCAGAATTAATATATTTTATGGGACCAACAAAATTTAAACAAAATTATCTTATGATAATGTAAAAGAACTTCTAAAGAATAATAATCGGATACTTACATAGAATTATTTGTGAATTAAATAAATTAAATAATAATATTCTATTTTCTACATCAAAACGTAGAATGAATAGAATATTCTGTAAAAAACGTGTACAGTATTTTAAAATGTTTTGTTGATCATTTTGACATTTCTTAACTATTAGTTATTATATTTGTTTATATTCCATACATGTAATATTAAATTCAATTCAACAGCATTATAGCCTACATTCTTTTGGGGGTCCCTTGAGGCTCTTATGAAAGATATTCATTTTTCAAAACGGGCATTATTTACATATACAACACTTGGAGTGGCATGTATGGGTAAAGGTGAGGATAGGTTATCGATGATTTTAAGTGGTGACTTTAATGTCAATTATTTCAATTTAGAAAATTCTCGTCCACTAACCAACTTTTTACATGAAGATATAAATCTACCCATAAATATTATTTTCTACTTGCGTAAATTATTGGCACGCGGAAATAATTTGTTTTTTGTTTTGTTACGCCAAAGAAGTTTCACTTCAACCGGGCGTTAGCTTATTTTCTTTATTTATTTGAATTAATTTAATACAATTTTAATAAAATAAAATTTGTACAAATAAATAAAATTAAAAAAAAGTATGCCAGCTTCCACGCGCGACTGGAGTTTACACCTTAAGAATCAATTTTCATATATAATATGCACCACACTCAACACGCCACGCGTCACACGCGTGACAAATACCGTTATCGCAAGTCGAGCGCTAACCAATTGTTTTAAAACAAGTCTCATCAAATTCTGACTAGTAGATACCGAAAGATACAAGTTCCATGCATTACACACGTCAAAAACGACGCGCGAAACGCGTCAATAGCGGAATATGAAAAATGCTGTGTGAGATATAGCTGTTCAAAAAATTTCAGGTCTCTAGGTCAAAGATCAAAAACTAAGACTTCACTTTTTGTTAACGCGTAACAGTTTACGCTCGATTTGTTAACACTGTATTTCACTCTACATGAAATGTTTTGTGTAATTTGAGTAAACTACAAAAAAATGAATATGAATAAACGAAACCAAAAAAGTTCAAAAAGGACTGCTTCTTACAGTCAGTAAGAAAGTAGTCCCTTTTTTAGCTCAGTATTTTGTGGCAATAATTCCATAATAGCTTAAGTTGCTTCGACAAATTTCGCAAAATATTAATATATCTGATTAATTTATTTAAATCATAAATTGGCTAAAGAGCCCTCACGTGAAGCCCATATGACACTTACAATTATTTCTCAGTAGAGTTGTAAGATAAATTTTAAATTCGATTTCCCATTAGGGGCAAGAGCGTAGACAACAGTCACAACAATACGAAAACGTCAGAAAAAATTTTCAGCTGCTGGCAGCTTAATTTTGACATTTCTGCATTGACGAATAAAAAATTCCTAAAACGAATGAAAGAGGGCTTTGATTGGCGATAATTACCAGCTCTCTGCAATTCGCAATCTATGTCCGGATTGATGTTGCGTTTCAGCCAAAATTCCAATAGGAGATTTAATTTCATTTAGCTCAAGGTACAAGAGCGCAACATCCACTACTGTTTCCACGTAGTTAGAGAAAAAACTCCAAAAAAAACAGTATGGCAATACGAGAAAGCCAATTGGGACGGCCTTAACAACTTCTTTGGGAGAATTAACTGGTTGCTATTGTTTCGTGACAGCAACGTGGATGCCGCCGCTGATGCAATTACAAACATCATACTCATTGGTATAAGAGACTTTATCCCATCCAGGAATAAGTCTTTCAAACCAAAGAAGGATGGCTGGTATGACTCGAGCTGTAAAAAGGGTTCTACGATTCGGTTTTACAAAGCACACCCTACTGAGAGAAACCCAACTAATTTTAAACGAGCGAGAAATGATTGCAATGCCTATCTTCGGCGAGTCAAATTCGCCTACGACCAAAAATTGAGGCAAAAAACATTACAATGTCCCAAAGGGAGTAAAAATTTTTGGTCATTCGTGAAAAGAATCAAAATTACCATTGTGTAAGCTTTTCCATCTATTCTATTTGTCTTCTTCGTACCGACCCATAGCACTTACATTCATTCATTCCATGGTCATGTAAACGCTGATAAATTTTAAGCTACAGAAATATGAAATGAAATGAAACCAACAAAATCCTTTGTGACCGGCAGTATGGATTTCGTGGGCAACGTTATACTGGTGATTTGATTGTATATCTCACCGAACAGTGGAGCCGGTCTTTGCATTAATTGGAGAAAGCAAAGCTGTTGCACTCGATATTTCGAAGGCATTTGACAGAGTTTGGCATCAAGCTCTTTTGTCCCAAAAGCGTGCTTAAGGAGTCGATGATAAACTGCTTCACTGGATTAGAAGCTATCTTTTGGACCGCTCAATTCAAGTTGTATTGGACGCTTTCAAGTCTAAAGTACATTAAATGCTGGCGTTCCCCAAAGCTCTGTTTTGTCCCCGACTCTCTTCCTTATTTTTATTAATGATCTCTTATATGTGACTTCTAATCCAATTCACTCTTTCGCTGACGACAGCACACTCAGCTTCTCATATAAGTTTGAGGAACGTCCCTCTTCGGAACTCATGTGGAACAACTACGTATGTAAAGCACGTTAAATTCTGACCTGGATAGTATAATACAATTGGGAGAAAACAATCGAGTAAAACTTAACGCTTCCAAACCCCAATGTTCTCTCCTGTCGTCTAAGCGAATCCCTAATCCCATGCCATTATCCATAAATGACACTTGCATTGAGGAAACTGAAATTCTCGCAATTCTCAGTATGTGCGTTAATGACAAGCTTCGTTGGAATGACCACATATTTAGCACATCACCAGAAATAGCTCGCAAAGTGAAGTAACGAATTAAGCGTGCGCAAAAACTAGCAAAAAATCTGCACGGGATCTATAGATATAGAAGCATCCGATGGATACTAAAAAATTAACTTCAATTGAATATTCAAAAAGTAAAAGATTTAACAACAGCTTAAAAGGCAGTTTGACTTGAAAGATCAACTTCAACTTGGTGTTTTCTGATGATAATTTGGACAAGCGAGTTGCTCTTCGCAAATAAGCGCCGGCTTCTGTAATGGTTTGGGCAGCTGCTGCAATTGGAAGAGGTCATTCTCCGGTAGTCTTCATCGATCAGGGCACAGGGCGTCAAGGTGAATCACGAAGTGTACCGGGAAAAGGTATTAAATGATGCGCTGCTATCTTGGGCATCCAAAAAATTCGATGACAACCTCTGGACATTCCAACAGAACTCAGCACCATTTCATAAAGCTCGTTTGACACAACAATTTTTACAAAGTCATCATTTCAAATTTCATTTCTTCGTAACAATGACCTTCACACTCACCATGATCATGATCAGCAGATTGATTAAAAAAATTCAGAAATCTATCAATACTTCTCAGTATTTCAATTGACGAATATACTTTTATGACAGACCAAAAACTTAATTTTATTCATTCACATTTTAGCAAAAAATAATGTTATTCTTAAGCTCATTTGTAAGGTCAAAATAATATTTTATGAAATTCTTACTTTATTCGAACTATGTCGGTAAAATTCGATGTAAATTCAATGAAGTTGGGAGTGGAAGCATTGCGTTAGTGAATAAAAACTCACCACAATTACTCGTTTGGAGCTTGTAGGCTTCATAAAAAATACGTATTCCCCCTTTTTTTACCATACTTTACCTGTACGCTATACGCTGTATCTGTAGCTATAGTGTGTTGTGTAGTATGTCTTGCCTCTTTCTTTTCTAGTGTAATGTGTACCGTGATCGTGTTGAGCTAAACAACTCACCTGCTCGTAAGTCGTGACTCGTGAGTTTCAAGAGAGTAGTCAATCATCCTGTGGATCAGTTTAAATTGGGTTTTAATACTGATCGCAGGTCGGGCCCGCGTTTTGTAGATTTCGTTAATATATATATATATATATATAAATGTGTGCGTGCGGATGGCATTACATTGTAGAAAAAAAAGCGAAATTTCCGTTGCCGATTTTTAAAAAGAACATGATACACGATCGGTAGCCCCCGTATGACATATTTAACCGACCGAGCAACATCCTGGATAAATTGTAGCGTCACATTGTCAGGGTATTATGTGTTTGTGTGTGTGTGTGTGTGTAACAAACCTGTAAGTTTGCACAAAACACCTACGCTGAGACTACTCGAGATACAGTGGGCTAATTACGAAAATAGTGCGCGGAATCAAAAGTTTATTCTCTCTACCCAGTCTCGTAAAATTTCGTTTCACTAAATTATCCAACAATCGCACAAAAAAATAAATGTAAAAAATACAAAGTAACGCAAAAAGAAGAATGGCAGATCCTGCCTGATTTGAATACGGAATACATATGTACGGGTCCGCAAAACGTAAAACCATTTGCAAAGGTGCAGAGGTTCTTTTTTTAAAATAATGGAGAATGAGTGATAGTGTGCCACCACACCAAGAGGCAGCAAGCTAAATGAGTTTTGTTGTATCGCTTCTTATGGCATTTGGTCGTCTGACTATAATAAAGGTGTTACTCCAATTGTGGCTAGAATATATAGAAATATATATATTACGTTTATAACCAAAACGTGCCTTCCTTTAGTAGATTCGTTATGTTTGTTAAAATGTTAACAGTGCTATTTGTAGTGTAGTGTATTAAGTGCCTTATCAATGGCTCAAAAATCGAAATGTGCAGAGTAGTGCTGCGTAAGTCATCACACTGGAATAAGTAAATAAGAAGTGTAATAGAAATAGTGTAAGTTACTTGCGCCTTCATGTGAATATCTAAACAATACGAGAGCGCGGCGGCATTTTCGTCTTCAATTCATTTGCTGCAACATCTGCTTAGCTGTTGCCTGACGAAACAACAAAGGAATACCTAACTATACTTTAATTCAAATTTGTGGACATTACGCTGCTTTTTTACGATTGGACAGGAGTTTTTTATTTCACATAAGGATATTGATATGTAGAGAAAAGGTATTGTAAATTTGCAATTTAATTATAACAAATACATACATAGAAACAAGTAAATGTAAAAAAACTTAGTGCTTCGGGTACAAACGACACAGACCATTCCTTTATTATTTGGTAATAATATATGTTTTTGAGGTCGGGGCTTTTTCAAAGATACTAACAAAATTTCAACTCTCCAGGTCGTGTGGAAGGTGGTTAAAAAGGACCTAAAAAAATCCGAAAAAATTTTAACCCATCACACGCGAAACGCGGCATATAAAAAATACCATTTTGGAGTTGACACTCACAAAATTTTCAGCTCTCTAGGTCCTGTGGAGGTTGGTTAAAAAGTACCTTAAAGAAGTCGAAAAAACAAAAATTTCAACCCATCACACGCGACACGCGTCATACTCTAGAGTCATACGCGTCGACGTAAAAAATGGACTTGGACACTCACAAAATTTAAGTTCTCTAGTCCGTATGGAATTTGGTTAAAACCACGCGTCAAACTCGAAATATAAAAAATTTGGACTTCGACACTTACAAAATTTCACTTCTCTAGGTCGTGTGGAAGTTGGTTTAAAAGGACCTCAAAGAAGTTCAAAAAAATTTTTAACCCATCAAACGCGCCACACGCGACACTTCGTTTTTCGGGTACAAACTTTTATATATACATCGAAATACGCCATACAGTCGTTTATTATTTGGTAATAATCGCCAAAATATCTGATTTTGAGGTCGGAGCTATTTCAAAGAATTTTCTTTTTTCCACGCTTCTCACACGCCTCGCGTCAAAAACGGGATATCGAAATGGGCGCCTGATATTGACTCGCTCACAAAATTTCAGCCCTCTAGCTGGTTAAAAAATACCTCAAAAACGAGAAAATAGCGCGATTTCAAACCATTACACGTGCCACACGCGAAACGTGACACGCGTCATACGTGAAATATATAAAATGTTTTTTTGGACTTAGATACTCACAAAATTTAAACGTTTTTTTTATAAACCTCAAGTGTACCATAAGGGACCAATACTTTTCTCTCTTTCCATAAAAATATCTCCAAAAGTTTGTCATTGCATAACTTGAGAATAGATGGCTTATAAATATAGAAAATAATTTTGTGAACATAGCATCTGTCCATAAGCGTAAGACATTTAGGTATTTATTATCTTTACTAATGGCTGGGAAATTATTAAGGCAAGATTATATGTATAACCCTTTTCGTTACATTACGATTTCTGTTCATGAACCCTGGACCTCAACGGTTTATCGCGCCAAATATTTTTATTGTTATTTATATAAAAAAAATAATATTTTTGTATAGAAGTCTACGTTCTGCGGGAGCGGAATAATTGGAGACATTGTATCATAATCAAATACTTGCAACCGCTTTTCGTTGTCATAACAATCTGACAGCTGCATTTTGCTTTACTCTCTTTATTTTATTGAGATGATCACTTTCTATTGTAATCTCCGCTCCGCGCTACACAACAAGACAAATTTTGTAGCATATAAACTAAATAGTACCCTTTAGGGCCAACTATAATAGACTTGAGTTGGATTATTTAGCTGATGCGAACGACTCATTACATGCAATTCATATGCTGTAACCATAATGTGATTTTGGTCGGTTTCGTCAAATGTTCGTTAACTTACGTTGGCTTAAGCAAGGTGTCAGTGAAGTGAAACATTCGGTGCAAAAAATTGGACAGGAGAGAAATTGCGTGAAATGCAAGTAGTTGCTAAAGTTCATTATGGGTAAATTAAAGAATGAGAGAAATTGCAACAAAGTCTTTATTACAAATTATTTTTGGCTTTTCTGTAGAATCTAAATTTGTGCTTTCTATATTAACTAACACCCTGCAAACTCAACACAATAAAAATAAATACAGTTGTGGTTAGACGAACTTCATCGAAACTTCGTCTTCGCCTGATCTACGTATCTCATAATCTTATAAACTTGTTTACATTTACACGACAAACGAAAACCAAATCTTTAACGTATGCGTTGTTCCAGCGACATTTTTTTTTGTATATATTAAGTTACCGGCGCACACTTTATTGTCTGGCATACCGCATACTACACGTAGATACTAAAAAAAATAAACTAAAAAATAAATCATATCATATCATATCCCTTGATATAAAACTTTTTTTTTAGTTATCTATCTATATATGTACTATAAAGTGCGGCAACTTTTAGTTCGATTTTCGAAGATATGGCACAAAACGTCAATTGTATCGTCGACTATGTGGGCAGTGGCGCCGTCCTTTTGAGACCAAAAATCGGCTGGCTTACTTTTTAATCGTAAGTAAAGTCAGTTAACAACGGTCGCCATTGAATTTTAGTGCGGCTCCTTGCTTATTTTTGAAGAAAAGTGATCCTATGATGCCTTTGGATCATATTCCTCAACAAACAAAATTTAGTTTATGATATATTCCATATGTTCAATGGGTCACTGAAGACAGGTCTGTTTCTTTTTTGTTGGAAAACAAGTTCTATTTCTATTTGTTGGAAATTACAGACCTATTTGTAAATTGCTTAGTATTCCTAAATAGTCGGTCGCAGTTGTATCGAATTTAGTTACGTTTTCGAACTATATTTACTCGGCGTTTCGTGAAAACTGTCAAGTCGATTGCGTCTATATTGTTCTTGAAAAGGCTTTTGATTCTGTTAATCATACCCATCTAATTTCAAAACTAAAAGCTATTGGTTTTCGATCGTCAATGCTGGATTGGATAAAATTCTATCTAAGTAATAGAAGAAATGTTGTTCCAATTCTTTCCGAGTAATGCCAAGTGTACCACAAGGCTGTCACCTGGGTTCTCTTTTGTTTCTTTTAATAATGAATGCCATAAATAGAAAACTAAGGTCATCAAAAAATCTCTTATTTGCTGATGTTTAGCATTTATGAAACACGACAGCGAGGCCGGCCAAGCCTTTTACGGAAGAATGGCTTAGACCAGAACGCATAGACTTTAGGGATGCAAAACTGGATGACATCGGCCAAAAATCGAGACCGGTGGAGAGATATTTTGCGGGAGGTCAGGACCGGACATCGGTTGTAGAGCCAAAACTCTGTTTTTTTTTGTGTATTAGATGATGTGTATATTCAGAACCGCTCAAGGTGCTAGTTGGTAGTCCTAATTCCTAAACTGGATTTATTTCAATATCATTTGGTCGGACATCATTTTTGTCACTTCTTCTTATACATTCCGGACCGAATCAGATTGATTCACCTTAGGATTTTGCGTAAGACAGTGTTAACATTCTTAATGTCTTAACATGCACTCGCATTTTTTTTATAGGAATGTTTAGGAGTTCGTTTTGGAGGTTATCCAGATCCGTTTCTTCAAAATGTATGGAACAAGTGAATGCATTGTTTATATTAAATTTATTTTCTCGTGAACATAATCTTATCCATTCAGTTCTAATTAAAATTGATTTGGGAAATCGAAAGTATCTAACTTTGCTAACTTTTTAAATTCTTTTTATCATTGCTATAACATCCGAACTGCACAATTCACTCTTTCTAAATAAATATTTATATATTTATTTAAACAATTACAGCAAAAACTTCGACATTTGCAATTTGTTTGCAATTTTGTCTCGACGTTTCGTTTTGTCAATGAGTCACGTATTGTAAGAAAAAGAAATATTTTTTTTACACGCCCATCTACGAAAGTGGCTGTTTCATACACTATAACCTAGCTTCGAAAGTAGCCGTTATACACACTAGTGAGTTAACATATAAAATACTTTTGTTATTTACTGCAGTCACAGCGAACACAGATTAATTTTGCATTGCGCATAACCGGTTTTGGTCGTGTGAAAAATAGCGTTCATTACTCGTAGAATAGTGCTTATCGTGCTCGTTAGATCTCTCCACTTTCCTCGCTCGTTATGTAATATGCTACAGCATATCTTGTATTACTTATACCATGGATCTGATCGTCTACTCTAAACAGAACTATAGAAAGCAATGTGAGAACTCTAGAACACTCAGAACCTTAACTAAACACCTCAATATTTTACCTCAGCGAAGCGAAATAGAATTTAGTAGAGTATTCGTACTCGTATTCATATCAGAGATTAAATCCAACTTCAATTGAGTGACAACAAAAGCCACCATCGCATCAACTTTGATCTGGCTGGAACTCCCTCGATGTTGTTCGATGTGGTCAGAGTCAATACCACAAGCCATAACCGCACAAACATTCCACTTCATTTAGCGGTATTCCAGTTGAATTGTGTTAAGCCTGGCTTAGTTGAGCTATGCTTTCCTTTTTTCTGCACTTCATAATATAGCCTGAAGTATGAGAATGAACGGAACAAAAATCGATGATGATAAAAAGTAAAAAAAAATTGCAATGCTTCGCTGTAAGAGCTGTAAGTCGTTTTATTTTATGACAGTTGTTTTGACAGCTCAAAGTGGCATTTCTACTCAGTATTGTTTGGCAAATCATTATGAAAAAAAAAAAAAAAAAAAAAAAAAAAAAAAAAAAATGACATTTGTGAAAAATAGTCGTGGTAGCCATATGCCAGAAATTGTGTTTAAATGTTAAATGCCAAAAAATTATCTACCAAATAAAAAAAAATTTTGGTCATTTCATAATTTTATATGTGTTTTATTCAAAAAAAAAATCGGCAACCTCTTAAAAAAACACGTTATATCTAACGGGTGTGAGCTGATACTGGTGCACTTGCAAGAATTTGGAAAGAAGCAACGAAAAAGGGGTTGGGAGGCGGCAGTTTGGTGGAAAAAGGCAAACAACTTGCTGCCAACAAAAAGGGACACCCAGCATCGACTCATAACAATAGACAGACAAGACTTTGAGGTAGTTAGGGCTTCTGATAACGACACCGGCTCAGAAATTGAACGAAGTATCACTCATTCCCATCGCTGTTTCCTCGGGCTAAGAAGGCAATTGATTAGTAAACACCTTTTTGAGAGTACTAAGAATACCTTGTATAAGATCTATAATCCTAGACATGCTCTATGTCACTGTAGCTGTGGATTGTGGCGAAGACGGACGATTTTCGCTACCGTTTGATCGTTTGACGTTCTTTGCGGCAGATTATCCAATGACGAATTATAAGAGCTCTACCGCAACATTAACATAGACAAAGAGTCATCGAATTTAATCCAGAAGGACAGTGCAGAAGGGAAGGCCTGGCATTAATTGGTGTGAGCAATTTGAGATAGTTAGCAAAATATCCTGCTAATTGGGGAAAAGCATGTTAGTTGATGCATGGTCAAGGTGATTAAGTAATGACCAAATGACAAGAGTATTAAATACATAATATATGTAGTCATCAAAGTCGAATCCTTCTACTTCTCGCCATGTTTAACCATCTTCCTGAGCCTCTTCTTCTGTGCGTCTTTTTCCAATTAATCTTGGAAATTCGGGTTCCTTGAGGGTTACACTAAGTGCAAAGTCTGGCTATATGCCGTTCACTGGCCGACGTAATGCCTGACCCATCCAATTTGCGACGTTTAATTATTGTTTCCATTCGCGTAAAATTCGCCAAATCCATAAATCGTCATTTTCTATTGCATTAGAAAGACCGCTCCATCTGTCCAAGATTGTGTTATCATCAAACAGGGTCTCGTTCAAGTGACTACTACTCCTCACCCCTATGAGGGCCGTTGTATCTTATTCTTTCAATGAGATACTTGGACACTTCGGTAGAAAGATTGGACAACTGGTGCTTAGAATGCCTAAATGGCATCTATCTTCGTATTTAGTAGTCCGGTCATACATTCCAGGTCTGTTATGTAACCTAGGATAACTTGCTATCCTATTGGCAGATGATGTGGTTCGACGTTCCGGACAGATGGGTGTCCTACACCAAAAAGAACTGAGAACATTGATGCCAGGTTTTAAAAAAGGTCGCGTTGGTACTATGAGAAGGTGAAGGTTCCCACATACGAGGTTAGCCGAGTCTGTACCAACTTTTGGTTGTGGACCCAGCTCGTTCTAGCCATGATCATTGCAGTGGCTGTGGGTTACTACCCAAATTATGTATTGTTGTAGCCAGTGAGAGCATATGCTCGGTCTGAAGCTGCATATTATACAACCGCACAAGCACTAATCTCATCTGCCAATATATACTTTTTTTTAACTCATCTATCACGCTCAGATATTTGAACACATCCGAGCATCCCTTTTCTTAGCAATCTTGCTCGGAATGAAAACAGCCCTCTGATACTATTGCTTCCAGATCACACCTGTGGTTTTTCTGGACGGGGACGACATTAAAAAGAAGAAGATTGGTTTTTGCTGAGCTCACTGAGCACCGGTGTACTATGGCTGCTACTCGTAATGTAACGCTCAATTGAGTACTCACATGACTACTCAGTGCTGTGATCTGCTAATCATTTTCAAACGAGCTTCAGCCTCAGATCTCTACTCCTCATTTAAAATGTTATTTTTGATGCTTTGTATTTAATTCCCACGAGTAGGTCTGCCAAAGTCGACGTGCCAGGATAAGGCACTTGAAATACAACCGACCTTGCCTGATTATCGCATCAGGGAAGGGGAGTCTATTATTTCTTTGCATTTTGGTATTGAAAATTGAATCACGGCGTCGTCATTCCATCTTTCTATTAGACTGCATTCTTTTGTTTGTTTATGCTGACCATTTTTTGTTCCTCCATAGTTACAACATTACCACCTGTGAACAGAGTGCGGTTGTTCTGGTAAGAATAGCTAGCGTTTGACATCAGCTTTTTAGTGTGACGGTATATTTCTCTGTTATTGCGGCTATCAACAGCTCTCTGTGCCTCTGCTGCGATGTTAAGTAGCAACCTCCGTTTGTCAGCTCTCGCAGCGATTCGTTAAATTTCTTTCCATTTTTTTTTTAAAAAGTATCAGCTCATCATCTTGTTGACCAAATTTGGAGTAACAAAATATCCAAAATATTAAATCAGGTACCCAATTTTTATGTCCATCTCGTAAAGCCGGTTAACAAATTGTGAAGTCTTATTTTGCTGGCACACACACAATCAACAATAATCGTTTAATGCTCGTAAGTTTGAAAAGAAAACGAACAAAGTTTTTGCGTTTTTGCCAACAGGAGCCTTAAGCTAAATTATTGCAAATCGAATCGAGATCAAGTGGATTATTTTCGCTTCGCTTCTGCTACAGTAAATTCATAATACATAGTTCTATTATGCAAGCAGTAAAAGATATGTAGAATAAAAAGTGGTGCTGTTTAACGGTTTCATCGATTAATACCTTCATTGATGCTTCAGTTTGTTGTTGCTGGCGGTAAAGTATGACTTGGCATATTCAGATATGCCATCAGTTATAAAGCGATGTTCTCGTGCTGCTGCTGGTGTGCTCTTGGTGCTCTTGATACGCTGTCTAATAATAACAGGCAATTTTACAGTTTACCGAATGCTTTTTACCAGGCTATAATTCACTGGGAATTCTTGTGTGAGTTGGTGCTGTGCCCCATGCTGAGCCGGCGATCTGTATGCACTCTTTGTATCTGCTTATCTGCGGTACTCTACTATGCTATAGATTCATAGATACAATGTGTTGTTGTTCATTCAAAGCAATTTGTTTTTGCATAAACACTTGACGTGTGCGCTGCAATAATCCTGCACACACCACCAGTAGCACAGTTGTCGTTCTTGTTGTTTGTGTTGCGGTAAATCCTGTTTTTGTTGTTTTGGTCGGTTCTTAGTTCACTCTATGTACACCATAGGTGTAGCATAGCCAATTTTTAGTTCAATATAATACAAAAAAATTCCTTTAAACAACACGTCTCAATGACCTGATACTATCCTGGTAAACGAGGTAATTTGCTGGTAATTACACGCGACATAGAAAACGCAGTGTAACCCCGCACAGACATAAGAGGTGTAATTACCTGCAATAAATGAAATGAAAATACTAAATTACTTGAATAAGCAGACTGTCGGTCAATATTGTGTTGCGCTGCGGCTAAAAGCCGCAACGTCCCATAACAAGAAAACAGACTTTATCCAAGCTTAGACGGAGAAGAAATGATAGGAATAAGTCGTTATATCATCTGTCTACCTACTCACACGTAACATGGCTGGACTATTTTCAAATAAAAGTAATTTTTATGAAATACTATTGCACGTAGTAAAAAAGTAACGATTTACATTTGGCAATACCTAACAACTTTATTGGTTGGATGGTGATTTTTTTGTACGTTTTTTCAAACCAGTAAACCCCACGCCGCTTCGCTACCCGCACAGTCAGTGGTTTTTTATTAGAAAAATATCAAACCAATTTTCTGGCTATGGCACAATTAATACTTTTATTTTTTAATTAATATGTACAAAACATACTAAAGAAAGTATAAGATAGTATGCTTTATTATAACATAAAATAGTTTGGTTTTATTTTAAAAAGTGAAAAGGTACGAGGGCGGGTCAATAAGTCCGTGTCTTTTAAATTTTCCCGCCTCTTAACTGAAAGGGCAACACTGCTCTTGGCATCTGTCAGTTTACTTCTGTCCAAAACTTAAACGAGCTGCATCATTAAGTTTGTGTTTGACAGCCATTGAAAGCAGAGGCAGACAACCTCGTGAACGAGTTTCTATGCCGTTTCGTAATCGTGGACGAATCGTGGATCCATCACAACACACCAGAGATCAAGGAACAGTTGGTTTCTCCGGGTGAACCTGCGCGAAAGAAGGCCAAGGTGGGTCTGTCGGCCAACAAGGTCATGGCCATAGTTTTTTTTTTTTTTGGATGCATGCGGTGTCATTCACATCGATTGACTTGCAAACGGTAAAACGATCACCGGCGAATACAGATTCGATTGAAGCAAAAACGACCGCATTTGGCGAAGAAAAAAGTGATGGTCCATCAAGACAATGCACGGGTGCACACGTGTGTAGTCACCACGGCAAAAATCCCCTCATCCGCCCTATTCTCCGGATTTAGCACCGAGTGACTATTTCTTGTTTCCAAACCTGAAGAAATGGCTCGGTGGAAAGTGATTTGACTCCAACGATGAAATCATCTCACAAACAAATACATATTTTGATGACCTCGACAAATCACATAATTTAAAAGAACCGTGCTAAGCATTTTAGGTTTATGACAAGATTGAAATAACATCCTCACGAAACCCCCTCGGGAACCCCCTTTAGACTACCTAAATACTACCTCAAGACAACCTTAATACTCCGTTAAGACCACGTTACTACCTCTATCAATACTCCCTCAAATATTCTCACAAACTCCCTCGAGACCTCCTCAAGACTACTTAAAGACTCCCCTTAATGCTTAACTCACGACCCTCTCAGAACCCCCTCAATCCTTCCTCAAGACTACCTAAACATCCCACTAAAGACCATCATCTCACGACTCCCCTCAAACCACCCTCAACCCTCAAGACCACCTGAGGACCACCCTTAAGACCCCGTTAAGACCTCGTTAGGTCCCCCTTAAGACCCCTCAAGATTTCCTTAAGACCGCAACAAAAGACAAAAAAAATACAAAAAGACCCCTCTTAAGACTCAAGACCCTCTCAAACCTTCATAAACTCCACTCAAGATTCCCTTAAGGCTCCCACAAAACCGTCGTCAAGACCCTCTCGAACCCCCATTGAGACCACCGGAAAAACACCTGAAGACTCCCGTAAACCGCCCTCAAGACCCATCTCAAGACCTCCTCAAGAACTCCTTAAGACTCCCTCAATACTCACTCAAGATCCACTCAAAACTTCCTCAAGACCCGTCTAAAAACCCTATCAAGACTCCCTCAAGACTACGTTACGACACCATTGAGGGCCCCATTGAAGAACCTCTCAAACTCTCCTCAAACCCCACAAAACCCCCTAAATACCTAAAGACTTCCCTCAAACCGCCCTCAAGACCACCCTCAAAAGCCTTCAAGAACGCCCTCAAGACCCCCTCAAGACCGCCCTCAAGACCGCCTCAAGTAACCCCTTTAATACTCCCTTAACATCATCTAAAAACGCCCTCAAAACTACGTCAAAAGTCCATCAACATCCCACTTAAAACCATCTTTAAACCCCCTCAAGACCCCATCTAGACCCACCTGAAGCCCCCATCATGAATCACCTCGAGACCCATCTCAAGATCCACCTAACGACCACCAAAAGACCCCCTGAAGAGGCATACCCCAAAAATGCGTGCCAGACTTACTAACAGATTTGTAATGAAAAAAACGTAATTAAAATGAAAAAAGCGTGACAGAATGACATATAAACCGACAGAAAGACAAAAAGACATAGGCAAGTTAGTAAAAAAGCATTGTATTGAATTGTATTAGAATTATTAAGAAATCACAAAAACAACCATTGCATAACTTAAGGCTCAGTAATATTGTTGGGAACTTGTATATAAAACTATATGCAGGGTTTTATATAGGATTACACACGTGTGTTATGGTACTTTCTTTTACTTTCAAGGTGGTTCGAATAGAAAAGATTAGAATCTTCTCGAAAATGTTCATTAGGTATATGTAAATACAACAATTTTTTCGCAGTTAAGTAAGAATTCAACCAACCTACTTGAAAAGTTTGGCAAGTAGATTGAGCTACCGCCTCTGTAAATAGTTGTGTTATAAGTGAACAATAAGTAATCATCAGTGTCAATTTATGAACTTTTGCTATTTGAGTATTAACGAACTCGTATTGTGTTTTTATTTGTAAAATCCATTCCGAACTCTAGCAAGCCTAAATTTCGTAACAATGTAATGATTTTTTATATTTATGTAATTCCTTGCTGCCACCGCAATCTTAGATAAGTTAGTTACAGCATAATTATTGCAAAAAATGTACTAATACATAATGCATCTTACACTTGTGGCTGGCAATTGCATCTGAAAGTTTAATTGAACAAAAAAGAATTGCATGTGAACAATTTCTCAATCCAAATGAAATTCAATTACTAAGCGGACAGATGACGCTAGCGTGATGATTTATGCCATCAAAGTTCAACAACTGAGCGATTATGCGAAAAGAAAAGTGAAAGTTACGAATGCATTCGTGCGAGAATGGAGTCAACTGAATGGATTCGTTATTCATATACTTTCCCTAAATCTGTGCCCTCCGGTAAAGACTGTAAAACATTATTGCCTCTTGTTGTTGTTGTTGTGGTTGCTGTTTCATTAAAATAATTATTGTCATTACTGAGGGTGTTGTTCATCTCTTCGAGGTCTGCAAGTCACATGCGACATTTGCCTTGCGTGATATTTTGAGTAAAGTTTTTCTTACGCGAAGAATGTTTAAAGCCAGGCGTGCTTCTGGATATTAACTATATTTTAACTCAATATTAACTTTTCGCATCCGTTCGCATCCACGTGTTTGTTTGGAAAAACCAAAATGATGACGATGATGGTTAGAAGTGATGGCGACAGGCATTTTAGGAATAAAAAGTGGACTTCTCTGGGAGAGGACATCGAAATCGTACGTGAATACAAATATCTGGGAGTCTTGATCACGATGAACTTAAATATAAATAAAACAACCCATAAAAATTAAAATTTTTCGTGAAAATTCTCTAACAATGTGCAGTTTCAATAAAATCGGGCAAATTTTCCAAATTAAATTTCCCGATCACTCCAAATTTTTTACAAAAAATGGTTTCTATCGGAGATACACTTGTGTATAAAATTTGAAGTAAATCGGGTAAATTTTTTAAAATTTTATATGGGGCCTTCCGACACCGGGGCCCGATCACTCTCAAAATTTTTACAAGAAGTGTTGTCCATCGGAGATACCCATGCGTATAAAATTGGAAGAAAATTTGGTATTTTTTTTTTTTTTATAAAATGTGTATGTACAAAAAGTGTTGTCGATCGGAGATACACATGTGTATAAAATTTGAAGAAAATCGGGTACTTTTTTTATATAAAATATCTGTGGGATACTCCGGGCCCGATGCCTTCCAAATGTTTACAAAAACTGTTATTCATCGGAGATACACATGCGTATAAAATTTAAAAAAAATCGGGTAAATTTTGTAAAACTTTGTATGGAAGCTCCGACGGGCTTTAGGGAATCGGCATTTAGAAAGTGGGTTAAAAAATGATCACAAGATTTGGTCCTCCAGCCAGCCAGACACAAACACAAGGACACGCGAAGTTAATATAGAGAATTTAAAAACTAAAAGTTTTCATGTAAATTCTCCAAAGTATACTGAATTCCACTATAAATGCTGAAAAATAAAAGCACTGCAACCCAAAACAACCCAAATCACAAAGCAAAGCAGCACTGTTCACAGCGCACCAGCGCATACAGTCATTATATTATGACATGACCTGATACCGCTATAAGGGAAAAGCAATTTGTATGGAAGCCCCCCGAACCCGAGGCTCGAGGGTCCCCAAATTTCAATAAAAAGTGTTGTCATTGGAGATACACATGTGTGCAAAGTTTGAATAAAAACGGGCTTTAGGAAGTGGTTTATAAATTGATCACAAGATTCTACCAACCAGCCAGCCAACCACGGTTGGATTGGAGAAAACTGGTGCCAAAAAGCGGCTTCAATTCGAATAAGGGCACAATTTAACACTCTACTAGAAAACAAGTAAATATAAAAAAACTTCGTTTTTCGGGTACCAATTTTTATGTATACATCCATTATATACATAAAATATATGTTTTTGAGGTCAGGCTAATTTCAAAGTATTTTCTTTTTTCCCCGCATCACACGCGCCACACGTGACTCGCGACTCTACTCAAACATATGAAAATTTGCTTCTGACGTTGAGCCGATCACAAAATTTCAGCACTCTAGGTCGTGCGAAAGGTGGCTAAAAAGACCTCAAATAACGATAAAAAATTACCCGCGTTATAAGCGTCATAACCGGAATTTAAAAATGTTTATTTTGGACTTAGGCGTAGAAAAATACAGTTCTCTAAATCGTGGGGAAGGTGTAAAAAAAAAAAATTTCAACCCATCACACGAGCCACACGCGACACGCGACGCGTTGGAAAGGACAATGGGAAGGACCTACAATTTATTGCAGTTTACGGCGGGTTGAGAAGCTTTCCGTAATAAGTTATTTCTCTCGGACGTTTGTCAGATATTCGCGGGAGGTGGGACCGTAAAAAATATTTTAAAATTTTGGGATTCGAACCACGAATCTCCTACTCAGAAGTCCGTAGCACTAACAAATAGAGACGCAGTGCCCACTATCTGGTCTATATATATCTCTTCAGTATGGTAGACGGCCGTTGGTTAAATCCAATTAGACTTGTAATTCTTTTTATGAAATAAAAGTCAAATAAAAACTAAAATATAGCTTGTGAGACCTTCAAAAAGTAATAAAAATTCATAAAGAAATTATAGAAAAGTTGTACTAAGCCCCTTTCTGGCTTTTTTTGTTTGCACCGTCATTCGTTTTTATTTGTTGCCCGTTCTTACCCGCGGGAAATCCCAGCAAAAAAGATATTTGAAAATGGTCGTCAGGACACTAACAGGGCAATGTCTTTTCGGAGTAGATGCGAGGAGGTTGGGTCTTGAATTCGACGACTTCTGTAGCTGTAAAGATGTCGAGAAGGAAGAGACAGTAACCCGCTTCCTGTGCTCATGCCCGGCTCTTTGAGGCAGAAGGCAATAACATTTGGGCTATTACATAATTAACAAATTATCGGATATCGAAAACTGTAAAGTGCGAGACATACTGATATTTATAAGTTTGATTTGGGTTCTGTGAAGGGGGAAAGGTAAAGATACTGTGGTAACACAAGTGACCGCCACTAACTGAACTTAACCTTACCTAACCTAACCTGGATATTAAAAGCAAATATTCCGAAATAATATTCTTTTCAGAGTAGTGCGTCTGATGTCTTGTGTCGAGTCTTTCGGTTTTGGGTGCAAAGTTTGGATAACAGCGGAAATACTTTGACCCAGCATGCGCAACAAGAATACTCATACACCCTGTTATGGTTTGCTTCGCGAAAACAATACGCACGCAATGTACGTACGCTGTAGTAAAAAAGCCATCTACATAGTTTGCTGATAATGACAATATTGTTGTTTTTGTCAATGTAATTTAAACATCTAACCGTCAGAAACCGTGGAAACGGTTGAGCCGTTAAAGTTTAAATAGAAATGCGTTGGCGCAAGCAATTACTATGTTGAGTTGCCGACACGAGCATGAGGTATAAGAGCCACTACGAGTATTATAAGAAACATTTTTTATGTATGTATATATATCACAATGAGACAGCGCTTATTTTCCATGTACTTAGTCAAATTACTTACAACAACAAAACTGTCATAAATTGAGCAGCAGTAGCAGCGTCGAACATATCTTCTACGAGTATACCCACTTCAGAACAAGATTCAAATTTCAAATGTCTTCATGGTTTCCATCTATTGTGAATTGCGTTTAAACGAGTCTGATGCTAAGCCTACGCTTGTATGTTAAAGCATTCACTCGTGGATGTACCGTGCTGCGGGTAATTGCACTAATAACATTTTTGCACTCGAAAGCGATCTGCACAAAACAACAAAATAATTATGCCATTGCGATTGTTTCTTGTCGGATATGGCAAGGCGGCGTGAAATGTGAGATCGTAACTGATACGTATCTATGTACGTTACGAAGATGGTAGGATAGCATCATGTTCAGCGTTTTATTGTTCTTTTGATGGCAATGGTCTATCTATGGCACTATCCATTTTCGAGAGCGAAGAAACAATGCGTTTAAATTGATTTTATTTTTACGTGATTAGTTTTTCCTTAACGTATTGTTCATTCATTTATTCATTCATTATTCGCAATCGCGAATAGATCATAGGAGAATAGTTTTTCTATAGCCGCAGGCCACAGGCGGCATTTTGGCCTTGCGGAAAATCGATACAAAGACAGACTTCTTGAGTTCTCTATTTGTTTATAATTCTTCTATAAAGATAAATCTTTATACAAATGTTTGTGCATATGTGTGTAATCGCACCACTCCTAAGCCACAGGATATATCGAAGCCCTTTTTAACACCATAGCTTCATTAGATAAGTTTTTTGGACCCGGTAGGTGAAGCTGGGGTCGAGTTTTTTTTACGAAAATGTGCAGTTATGTTCGGTCTGTTGGTGAGTTTGTATGTAACGTGATCACGCCTAAGTCGCTTGACATATTGAATCCATATTCATCCATACCTGTATTTGATTGGTGCTCCTATAAGTCTTTTTGCTTTTCGTGCCCGATAGGCGGCGATATATATCGAGATATTTTTGAAAATGTGTACTTTTAATGAATAAAAACGTTGGCGCATGTTTATGTAACGTCAGCACGACGTATCGATGCCATATATGTTCATTTGGTGCTTCGATAAGCTCCACCATTTTTTTGGACCCGGTTGGCAGCGCTGGAGTTAAGATATTCACGATTTCAACTGGTTTAATACAGATACAGAAAGTAAGATGGCATTAAAAAATTGACTAAAAGAGTCAGCCAAAACCAGAATAACACAAGATGCATCAAAATTGCAAGTGGCCGTAACTATCTTTGACTGGTGGAAGTGCGATCAAACCTCCACGTGGTGGCCCCCTGTATCCTGCAATACAGAAAAAGCTGAATGATCGGACTAGCCCTTTCAAAGTAAGGTTGGCGCGGGGCCAATAACCTCGCCCGTAAAAAAAAGAAACTATTACGGAATCCAAAATTAGCCTAGGATACACTGATGAACGACAACAACCACGTCAAAACGATTTAAGAATTTTCTCCATGGAACGTTCGCTCACTGTAAAGAGCTCGAGCTGAACAGCAGCTAGCCGACACCCTGTCCAAATATAATTCTGACATAGCAGCAATCCAGGAGATGCGGTAGACGGGGAATGATGTCTTACAAAAATCAGAATATGACATATATTACAGCTGTCATGCAAGACAAACAAACATAAACCTCATAAACGTCCACGCACCTACAGAGGATTACCCAGATGATGAAAAAGAAGAATTCGTTGAATCAGTCGAAGGGGAACTCCATACCTGTCCTCAGTATGGTGTAAAAATCATTTTGGGGGATATAAATGCCAAATTAGGTAGGGAGCCAGTATTCAGGCAGTACATTGGCACCCATATCTTACACGAGAACACTAATGACAACGGACAACGAGTCACAGAGATGGCAGCAAGCAATAATTTGGTCGTTGCGAATACGCTACGAGCGCGGATTGCCTTATAACGAAAGACTGCATCCGCGAATTAGATTCGAGTCAACACAGCTGGCCTTCGCAACGAAGACACCAGAAACAATAAGGGTCAAGCGATAGGACTCGCCCTAAACGTAGGGAGAGTAAGTCCTTGGGCTAAAATTTCGGGCGTAGAAGAGAAATGGACACGCCTTAAGAATACTGTCATTAGTACTGCTGACTCCATCTTAGGCAGTAGTCGTAGAGATCGAAACGACTGGTTCAATGACGAATGTAAGCTAGCGACTGAACGTAAGAATGTTGCGTACCGAGCAATGCAACAATCTTATATAGATCACCAGATCACCAAAGCGCGACCGCGCGAGCGATACATTGTGATTTGCCCATTACAGTCTTTTTAAACTTTTTATTTGGTTTAAGAGTTTTTACCTGTGCTCTTATATAGTACTTAAGAACATACTCGTTTTTCTAGTGAATAGCGATGATTAAATACTCATAGGTTGCGGCTGGTGCGTCTGCGAATTATTAAGTCCATTCATACTACATTCCTTTTATTAATGTGTCGCATTATGACATCACAGTCACAGGCTTTTAAATGTGTTATGTAAATTAAGTATTGGAAACGCGAAATTCAAAAGATCAAATAAATTTAAAATTGTAATTTATTATTATGTAATTATATCACTAATGTTGTCAAACAGCTCGTATCACTGAACAATTCAGTCATTGCATGTAGCCAACTCCATTGTAAATGGTAAAGTTCGCTTTCTAAAAAGCTTCTTAATTTGAAAAACTTATTGTAAAATAATGAAGTTTAGCATGCAAGGTGCTATCATGTAGTGTGCATGCTAGTTTTGTCCTATTTCGATCGTGGGGACTATCTTAAACAGAGTTGTAATAGCAAAAGGCCAAACAGCGGCTAAAGAACGGAAAGCAATAACAAGTTGGCTGCTTAATTGCGCAATGAGAACGTTAGATTGTCTAGAATTCTCCTTTCGTCGCACTGCGTTATGCAGCCGCAGCGCAACGATGGCTAATCGAAGAAAAAGAAAAACTTCTTCTGCATCAAACACGTCGAGCAGTGTGCCATTCCGGATTGCTGTAGAATTGTGGTAGAGTTCTGAGGATTACTTCATAAACTATTTAGCTCTTATATAGCATTTAAGAACATACTCGTACATATACACACAGGCCAACTCCCACGTACAAGCATGAATGAAATCCAACTACGCCCCTTCGTGTGATCAATAATTCATAAGCTTTTTACCCGCTAACTCATGTGTGAGATTCAGTCTGAGCGTTGACGTTCGGATAATTGGTAAAAATTTAACGTCTCAAAAGAAGCGAACGCACTACAGGAATGTCGTGTGTAGCCGTGCCAAAGAATTCACATTTACATAATATATATACTCATCCTTATAGTGTTACCAAATTTCCCTTAAAAATTAGTTTAAAAACTTAATAGAGTCCGAAAGTGTGAGCAAAGTTCGTTTTTCTATTTAAAAAAAATCCACATGAAATTCTATATAAAAAGAAAAAAATGTGGACTTGGTAAAAAGTACTAATTACTGAAGTTAAGGAATTTTAAAGTTTTAGGTTGGTTAAGACGGTTTAGGAAACCATAGACCAGTGAGTTGAGGCTATCTAGATCTAGAAACTCTAAAGATTCCTCACTTTAAGCCGTCTATGAACCGTCCAGATTAATTAAGTAACAGGAAATTTTGGATTTGTAGAGAGAATCCTACATTGAGACCCCCTCCATTCTGTCACATAAGAGGCTATACGACTTCCTTTTTACCCTCCACATTTTTGTACAGTTTTAGGTTCTCTTTCTCTATGAGTCCAAGTGGGCACCATGGGTCATGTGGTTACTGCGGTGATTACTGTCCGGGAGATTTTAAGTCCGAATCCCAAAAAAGCACCAAAAAGCTTTTCCACAGATCCACGTCTCGCGAACGTCTGACAAGCGTCCAACAAAGCTTCTTAAATCGCCTTTTTAGGACCATTCCATTTGTGTGCAAAATTATAACACGCACAGCATGTATGGACGCAAGAAGGCACTTGACCGAATGGTCCCAGTCTTAGGCTCCCCTCTACCACAGCATGTATATTGTTACTAAATTTTTGGACTTTGAAATTGCATTCATTGCGATTATATATTTTCACCACAGTCGGTCGGAAACGTAATATAACAGTTTTTAGAGGTGGTACCAAGTGCAAGACCAGATTGTCATCATTGTTTTAAAATAACGTATTATTCTAATTTACTTTCGTAGAAGTGTGTACATCTCCAAATAACCTTTGTAGTCTTTGTCCTACTATTATGTATCTTGTTCTATACAGGTTTTTGGTTTTAAATTATACGAATGCCCTCATTCGATACATGGTAACGATAATATTAATTCAAAAATTCACTTTTATTTTTAGTTGGAACTCTTAAATTCTTCCAATTAATTTCAAAGTTGGTAAAATGATTATGTGCCTTGGCCAATAATTTGTCTCTACGCTAGGAATTAATGTTAAGTAAAGTCAAGCCATAGAGTCAGCAGGCGGCTAATGTTGCACTGAAAAGTTGAAATCAAATTGATGATGTGTGTGGCTCCTTAATCTTTCCACACATTACACATTTGCCTAGAACCTGTTCAGGAGATTAATACCTCTTCGGTTGGTACAAATTAAAAGATCATCTATCTTTTTGGAACCAACACAATATGCTGACGTTCCAATCGTCGTCGGGAATACCTTATTTTGCAGATATGTATCTTGATGCCAGATTATTACTATCATTGCAGCTTGACATTTTCAACATTCATCATCATGCAACGGGTTTTTTTCTTCTTGTTGTAGCCAGTTGTTGGTAGCCCTCTCCAACATTTACGTAGCGACTGTGTGCACAGTTGCACCGCATGCTTACTCATCCACTCAACGACTTGCGATGGCAAGGAACACTTCTTAGGTTTTATTAGGTAGTCCTATTATTTGTTCATCAAAATACAGATAATAAAGTATTGCTCGAAGGAAACAGTACATCGTACATTTTATCGATTTAGTTCTGCATGTTTTGACCGCAGATACTGCTGTTTTACGAAGCTACCCTATTGCTACTACTAATGACCACAATTTGCGCTACTGCTGAATCAATAAGCTTTGTGCCATTGTCGAATGGGTTCTCCATAATATGTTCTTACCGATTGTACTGGGACTGACTGGTTTTTATGCGTGTAGAAGATGGACTCTTTTCCGGTTTTTGCATGGCAACAGGAAAATATTTTTGACGTCATCATTATGTGTTATGCTGCTTGGCTAAATCAATGACCTTTATGGCCTATTTCGTACGTGCACTGGAGTCTACATCACAATTTATTTAAAATGTTCACTATGAGGCAACCGTTTTTATAAACACGTACGGATTCCTGTTATGACTCTCGCGAGTAATTTGATAAAAATCTATTAGGCGCAGGTTCAGAGCTCCAGACATTAATTAAAAAGCCATTATAATTAGTGATGGATCAAAATTAACACAACGGTGGTACTCAGTACACCGAAAGCTTTTAAGTCACTATTTTACGCCTCGTTCTGTATACTTTATATTAGGAATCGATGTAATTATAATGCGCCAACATAACTCTGACACGCCTGGGTCGTGGTGGGAGGGGGCTCCCGCATACTACATGCAACATGCTGAATTAAACATTCAACTTGCAACACATTAAACTTGTAAAATGCAACGTGCAACATGCTGTCATGCTCCATAAATCCTACCGCAAAGGACTTTCCGAGCAGCATCCTCTTCGATCATGCGAGCTAGGTGTCCTGCCCACCGGAGCCCACCGAGCTTAATTCTCTTTACGATGTCGACATCGCGGTAACCCTCGTAGATCCCATCATTATAGAGTTTCCGAAATCGTCCTTCCCCACAATATGTCATATTCTGATTTTTGTAAGACACCATTCCCCGTCCACCGCATCTTCTGGATTGCTGTTATTTCAGCCTTATATTTAGACAGGGTATCGGCTAGCTGCTGTGTAGCTCGAGCTCTATACAGTGAGCGTACGTTCCATGAGAAAATTCTTAAATCGTTTAGCCGTTTTCGTTGCAGTGGTCGTCATCGTTCATCAGTGTATCCGAAGCTGATTTTGGGTTCCTTACGTGCGAGGTTATTGGCCTCGCGCCAACCTTACATTGAAGGGACTAGCCCGATCATTACGCTTTTCCTGCATTGAAGGAAAATTACCGGTGGCCACCACGTGGAGGCTTGATCGGACTTCCACCAGTCAGATATAGTTACGGCCAACTGCAATTCTAAAGCATTCTGTGTTATTCCTCCTATTCTGCTGATGGCTGACCACCAAATAGTCTCTTAATATGAAATTGTGAGTAAAAATTGAAAAGAAATTAAAAATAGTCTCTTAGTAAATTTCTTTTCAATTTCTATTCACAATTTCATACTCTACGAACAAAAATGGACAGTAATTTTGTCTCAGCTTACGCCAGAGTCAACGCACGACTTCTCCCTATCCAAAAACAAGCAACTCGTGCTCCAGCTTTTCCATAAAAAATACACTCGAGGCAAAGGTAAGTGTAATAGGCCTTTGTGTAACTATAATCGATCAGGGCATTAACCTTACGATAATTATACTTCACGCTTCTATATGCTACTGTGCATACAAAAGCGTAGAAAACTCTTTGAAAACTCCGACTCACACGATTTTCATCAAAGCACCTTCTGGGCCTTTTGTTTGTTGTTTTTTTTTTGTTTCTTTTGCTATTTCGTAAATAACAAATCTAAGGCTCATTCTAAAATGACCGAAGCCCAATAACATCATGGTGTTTTAATTAAAATTCAAACTTTTTATTAGAGCGCGTCTTCTTAGCCATGTTGTCATTTGCTTCTTCGTGTGTCGTTATGTCGATCGTGATGGCCAAAAATGTCTCAGGCATTTTATTGATTTGCTTCATTCTTGATGGTATACTGCATGTTAATGCGTAATATAAACCGACTTGTCGCATACATTTGTCATCCACGTCTATAAGGAAATCGAGTGATTAATTTTGATCTGTATTATTATTGGTTTTAACATTTTTTTTACTTTAATATTGTCACGAAATTTAGGTTTTCTAGAGACTTCGCAATGGAATTTGCAAATAAAAACACAACACGAGTTCGTTTATTAACAAATTACAACTTTTATTAATAAATAGAAACAGGGCACAATTTCACACTAGTGAGTACCCGTCAAAAGTGACGGAATTTATTTTTTCACTGGAGTTCCAATATGGGCATATGGGCATATTTATTTTTATTATAATAATATTCGGCGCGACAGACCATTGCGGTCCAAGGCCTAGCTTCTCGTGACCATTTATATTGCGAATTTATATTTTTGGACACAAATGGAAGGGACCTACATTTTAAAGCCGGATCCGAGCGGCGAATTGAAAAGCTTTTCGTGACATGTTATTACTCTCGGAACATTTGTCACCCATTCGCGAGAGGTGGGACACCGTAAAAAATACTTTTGGTGTTACTGCGATTCGAACCACGAACCTCCTGCTCAGTAGCCATGTGCATTTCCACTGAGCCATGGCGCCCACTATTTATTTTTAGGATTTCTTTTAGGATTTCTTTTATTACACTGTTTTTGTAAACATAATCGAGTTCTTAAGTAAATCTAATTGACAATACTTATTTTTAATTAAGACTTTTACATTTTTATGATATGATCCTCGAGATAAAGCGACATATAATTCTTGTTGATGGTGATTGCAAAAACCAACATCAATGGAAATTGGCGACCCTTCATTCATTGAATGGTAAAGTAGTTTCGCTTGCCTCCAAATCAATTCTAGGAATATAAATTTTTTCCCCTTTATTACTCCCTGGGCGCCGTGGCTTAGTGGAAATGGTCCCTTCCATTTGTGTCCACAAATATACATGAGCAACACAATTGGTTGCGAGAAACTAGGCCTTGGACCGCAACGGTCTGTCGCGCCGAATATTATTATTATTACTCCCTGTGATAATTTTTGCTTTAATACATATTCGATTAAGACTCCTGACTATTAATCGAGTTCCATTCAACAAACCCTTTTTTGGGTTAAGATTTCGAAGAAGCATGATAAATGCACTAACTTTCAATTTCAGTATATGTAGCGGCACTATCGAGGGACATTGTGCGTGTAAAAATTCAACAGGAAAATCAATCTTAAGTAAGTCTAGGTGAGAACCCGTTAAAAATTACGGAATCTTTTTTCTACCACCTTTTTTCATCGAACCACCAAACGAACATATTGGTGTGACCATGAACCAAATCCAACGATAAACAGAAATTTTCGTAAATATCTCGACTTGCTTCAATGGTTATACCATATATAGTCGTCCCCAGTGATCTACCAGAAACTAAATCTAAATTATTTCGTCTTTCAAAAATGACCAACAGTGACCTTTTAGCTAGAAGCGTTCAAGAGTTACAGGGTGTAAAGTGATGTAAGGTCAAAAGTACGTCTCTTCGCATTAAAACGCTACGTACACCGCAGGGGATGAAAAAAGACCCCCCTCCCATCTCATGCGATTTTTTTCACGAAATAAACCAAGGAATCATCCCTTTAAGTATTTGCCACCTTTACGGATACTGATACCTCCTGTATAAATAGAGAACTATACAATAGTTTGTGTCTTAAACTACGAGTAGATTAGGTGATGTAGCGGGTTGTAATGTCGACGTCTGTATACTAACAATGCGTAAGGCAAAGCGTGGTTTCCTTGCGTTGTGCGTAACTAGCAATGCGTATATCAAAGCATGGTGTCGTAGCGATGTGTCTGTGGCAACATTATCACTCTTGGACCAATTATTTAAAAGAAAAGAAGTATAAGAGCGTTAGTTAAAGTGGTAGGTAGGTAGGCAAGGTTATTGCTCTTAGACCACTAAGTTAAGAAACGAAAGAGTATACCAGCGTGTAGCCAGAGTGATAGTGGCAATTAATTTTATTCAACGCAAGAAATCTTAACTCTACCATGATGGATGGAGATGGAACGCACTGAAAATAAGCTTTAAAAGGAAATTTCTTCCTTTGCTTGTTGTCTCTCTTCGAAGGCAGCAATTGCAGTGAAAACTAACACTTTTTGGAGTATATATATATATATATCTAATATGCATTTGTTTTGTGTATATATAACTAACGTTATTATAATATGAATACAAAGTCGTTAACAAAGAACTCAGCTTGACAGCATAAATTGCTGCTTTCAGTATTAAACTCCTCTGTGCGTTAATACTTCTTGATTTTCATCCCAAATGAAATAGTCGTCTAACTGCAATTCCACTGTTGCTTATTTCTACGTAGCAATATTATAATTATAATCTACGCTTTGTTGCTATTTCTTTGGCTTCAGCTTTAGTTATAAAGATTACTATACAGCCTGGTCGTTCAATACACAAAGCCTATGATACGGCGAGTTTGAATTTGTTAAAATGGAGCCATCAACTGGTCGTTGTCAACTGGTATTTAAAGTGATTCCATAATTTACGAGTATAGATTTGATTATGCAAATGTTAGTTTTTTTTTACATTTTCTTCATTCCGACATGAGGTTATACTCTATTCCGTTGGTTTGTGTGATGTTCGAATCGTAGCTGGCATCTACAAACGTTTCGTTGGTGATCGTTTTAGATCACTCAAGCAGCAGTGGAAGTTAAAAGAAAATCTTTCTGTGCCCCATAATTGGATACAATCTGCGTGCAAGACAGTGGGTTAACTGTGAATAATTGTATTATACCGCAGCCGTTATACCGAGCGCAGTTTGTTAATTTAATAAAGTACCTAAACGCTGGAAAAGTTTCCACGTACGAACAAACAAGCGAACCAAACAACTTAATAAAATTGAAAACTTTCTCTGAAAATGGAGCAAATATTATTGTGATCTTAATTTTAAAACTGAGTCATTGGGTAAATCCTTCGATATGTTTCTAGGCTAAGCAGTATTTGTAGATTTACAACACAAATTCCATAGAACCACAAGATTGGAGAAAATGCTTTAAATGCCCAATGGAGGCATATCGTAAAGTTTTTTTTTTGAGATGTCTATGAGTTTGTGTTTTGAATGCCTGTGGATCATAGTGATGTGGGAAGACAGAGCTTTGCGGAGCATTCCGCATACGTGTTGTACGGCTGAAGAACGAATCCCTGAATTTAACTGTTTGTCCGAAGATGGACTTGATGAGCTGAAACTGATGAGCATTTAGAGCTGAATTCAAGGAGAGGTGGCATGCAGCTGACTATTGAGCACCGCTGGTAGAAGAAGCGATAAAGCAGTAACAAGCAGGAAACGTTCCTGCGGTGTTCAAGCGAATCTATAGATTTTGCAATGTTTTCGTCACCGATAAGACTTAAAGCACGGTTTTGTATTCTATCTAGCTGATGCAAAGTAGTTTTAGGCGCAACAGACCAGATATGGCAATTGTACTCAAGCTAAGGGCGAATAAAAGCCTTGTATATATCAGCCAGATCAGAAGGAGTGAAATATTTCTTGCACCGGGCTAGAAAACCTAAACATTTCGCAGCATTTTTGACGACGGTAAATATGTGGTCATTCCAACAAAGCTTGTCGTTAACGCACATACCGAGAATTGCGAGATTATCAGTTTCCGCGATGTAAGTGCCATTCATGGATAATGGCATGGGATTAAGGGTTCGCTTAGACGACAGGAGACAGCATTGGGTTTTGGAAGCGTTAAATTCTACTAGATTGATTTCTCATCATCGATTGTCAAGGTCAGAATTTAACGTGCTTAACATACGTAGTTGTTTGAGTTCCACTTATATAAGAAGCTGAGAGTGCTGTCGTCAGCGAAAGAGTGAATTGGAGTAGCAGTCACAGATAAGAGATCATCAATAAAAATGAGGAAGAGAGTACGGGAGAAAACAGAGCCCTGGGGATCGCCAGCATTTAAGTAATGATCTTTAGACTTGAAACCGTCCAATACAACTGGAATTGAGCGTCCAAAAGATAGCATTTAAACCAATGAAGCAGTTTTTCATCGACTCCATAAGCACGCATTTTAGACAAAAGAGCTTGATGCCAAACTCTGTCAAATGCCTTCGAATATCGATGGCAACAGCTTTGCTTTCTACAAATTGATGCAAAGACCGGTTTCACTGTTCGGTGAGGTATACCATCAAATCACCAGTAGAACGTTGCCCACGAAATCCATACTGCCGGTCACTAACAATTTCGTTGGTTTCAAGATATTGCTTAAGCTGAAAATTAATCAGCGTTTCCATGACCTTGAAAAGAATGGATGTAAGTGCTATGGGTCGGTACGAAGATTGATTGACATGCCTTTGATTCAAGAACCTCACTCGAAATCGGCATATTCAGCTTTCTTTGATTCAAGAACCATTTGTATAAAGCTTGTTCCATCTTGGGAACGTCACACTCTTTTAAGTTTATTCTTTTTCCCAGTCCACAGTCAGTATTGGCAACAAATGTTTTTATCGCGTTCTCGTTCACCTTGATTCAGCTGATTGTAAAATTGTGTACATTATAGATATTTACGGCCATGTGATTTCACAGATACTCCTTTAAAAAATTTTATTTTTATCTTTAATTTACAGTTTAACAATTTTTTTAAATAACAACCATTCTTCAAATAATTAAGCGTGACCGATCACCAACAAAAATTTATAAAACTAACCAAGAACAGAACAGTATAGCACTCAAAAAATATATTCATCGTATTCTTAAGTAGCCAGACAAAGTGGAGAAACTCAAAGGAGAAGCAAATACAGGAGGATATGATGAAAAAAAGCACTGCAACCCAGCAACAAAACAACCCCAATCGTAAAGCAAGCAGCGCTACTTACAGCGCACAGCGCACACAGATCACAGTCATTATAGTATAAAATGATCTGATGCTACTATATGGGAAAACAATTTGTATGGGAGCCCCCCGATCCCGCAGCCCGATCACTCTCAACTTTTAATAGAAAGTATTGTCACAGAAAGTATACATGTGTGCAAAATTCCAATAAAATCGGGCTTTGTGAAGTGGGTTAAAAATTGATCACAAGATCTGACCAACCAGCCAGCCAGCCAGTTCGCCAGCCACCGGCACGCGAAGTTAATATAGAGAATTTAAAAAATCATTCATATCATAAAAGATATAAACGATATAAGCAAACCACACAAAACTTTTGCCAACTAATTGAATAATATACAGCTAAACCATCCGCAGTTCTCATGTTAACAGACTCATGTCAGTCTATAGTTGAATTTATTCTTTACAAATCGGGACTTCGGACAACGCCCAACAATAAAGAGTTTAGATGCGGTAACCTTCTGATTTCGAAAGAGGATTGTCTTAGTGGTCATCATCCGTGCAGCATTAACCTTGGAATGCGATGGACTGTGTCATCTTCCGTAAACACCTCGACTACACACAAACCAAAATGCGTCTGTTTGACGATCGCATGCGAAAACAGACATTGACTATTGTGCAACCCACTGCGTACATTATTTTTATAAACAACAAAAATTTATCATTTCAGAACATTAAGTGGTATAGCGAATTCACTTGCAACGTTACTCATGCCCGGATTGACTAACGTAATGCAAAAACAGCTTACTTAGCTGAGAGTGATAACTATATTCTGCGAAAACTCGCCTCGTTAGACCGCCCCGCATCAGCCCAACTAGCTGAGGGAGTGCATGACAAGCATTAATTAAACAAATTGCTTGAATGAATAATGGATACGAATTGTCTTTCTTTTGCTGCAAATACTCGAGTGTTTGTCGCTCGCAGCTTTCTCATCACTCAGCAAAAAAAATTATTGATTGCATTTGTAAGTAGCGGTTTTGGACGTGCCTTTCTTAGGAAAGTGGCTTGTCGTTGTCGTTCATTTTTATATCATACCATTCGTAAGCATTTCTGAAAGTATAAGTTCCTTCCTTTAGCGACACATTTAATCTGTGAGCTGATTTTTAAGATTTATTTTTCAAGATAAGCTCTTTTTTACGATTATTAAAAAGAAAAATGTTTAGACCCTAGAATGGGAGGAAGACGGTCAGCTATCAGCCCTATAGCACTATTATGGAAGTGCTCGTATGTGAAAATTTGCAACAGCCATAACTGTTTAAGCTAATGGAAGTGCGATCATAAGCTCAACGTGTTAGCTGCCATTTCCTAGAAAAAAGTATGGCTGATTGGTCGGCTAAGTTCTATTCAAGGTAGTAAGGTTGGCGCGTTGCTAATCAACTCAATTTAAGATCTCTGGTATAACGATACCAAAGAGCTGGAATGTCATACTTAAATGTTATGTAATTAATGATTTAAAATACCTCGAATATACGAATCTACAGCAACAACCCCAGCACTAATAAAAGACAAATAAGGTTAGATTAGGTTAGGTTTCGGTGGCGGTTGCGGATTTTATAATAAAAATATTCGGCGCGACAGACTCTTGCGGTTCCAAGGCCTTGCTTCTCGCTACCATTTGTATGGACCTAAAATTTAATGTCGTATCCGAGCGGCGTGATTGAGAAGCTTGCTTTCCGTGACAAGTTACTACTCTCGGACGGTTGTCAGGCATTCGCGAGAGGAGGAACACCGTGAGAAATACTTTGGTGTTACTGGGATTCGAACCAGGAACCTCCTGCTCAGTAGCCATGCGCATTTCCACTGAGCCACGGCGCCCGTTTGAAAAATACTTGTTTCTTTATTTTAAAACTTCCTCATTTTTTACAACATTTCTAATATAAATTCTTATGTACTTGGAAATAGACTTTGTTCAAAGCTAGGTTTGTGGTCTACTTATTCTATCAATGTACTTCATTCTATTACGAGTGTTCGAAGGGCAGTGAGTTATAATTTATAAATTATAAAGAATACAATTTATTGCTATCGTCTATTTCTCTGTTCATCAACTGTATGAATGGCAATATTAATTCAGATGCTCTCTATGAACATAGCCGACGTACTATTACTTTGAATTTAATTTTTTTTTACCACTTTCGAAGTCAGCTGACACTTGGTTCAATTAGTAGGCATGCCAGATTTATTGAATAAGAACACTACCTAAAATGCAACTATTAGCTATGATGCTATGATTCTATCTCAACGGATTCGTTAATAAGCACAATTGCCGCATTTGGGCAATTCAAGCAAGCCGAACTCTTTCAAGCAATGTCATTACACCCACAAAAATTGACTGCGTTTGGTGCGGGTTTCATGCTGGAGAAGTCATTGGCCCATATTTGATCTTCAATGATGATGCTAACATCGCAGTTACAGTAAATGGAGAAGACCATATACGGACGATGTTGACAGACTGTTTTTTCAATAAATTTGAAGAGGTTGACTTAAAGCAAATGTGAGTTCAACAAGTCGGCTATACGACATTCCACACAGCTGCCCAACCAATCGAGTTCTTGAAATCGAAGTTCGGTGACCGCGTTATATCTAACAATGGACTAGTCAGACCGCCTCGTTAATGTGTATTTGACGCATCTGAACTTTTTCTTTAGGGCTATACGAGTATGTCAAGTCGATGGCTTATGCCAATAATCATATTTAAAGAAAGTCTTCTAAAATCAACAAAAATTATTAATCCGGTGCGAGCACTGAATAAGGAGGATCACCACGTACACATATATCTCGCATTATTAGGCATAGCTATGAGGCAAATAAAAGGCATCTGAAAGTTCGAAAGACTTCAGGAAGAATGGATGGTTGATTTACTGGTTAGTCCGCTAGGCAAAAAGTTTAACATATTTGTGGATAAGGCATAAGAGAATGGTATTCTTTTCAACTGTTTGGATTGAATCAGCCTTGGAGTTATGGTGAAAGAAGGGGAAAAGATGCTGGGGTTTTGAATGCATATTGATCATATTGAAACGGAAATATGTACAATGCTTGCCAAAGCATTCCACATACATGTTGAACAACTATATCCACATGTTTCCATTTGTAAAGGATAAAATGCGGTGATTGAGATTTAATAAAACGAAGGCGGCGGCAAAATAGGCGAAGTTTCTAAGAATGGTTGTGCAGAAGAAAAAGTTTTAAAACTTTACGGAAAATACTTTGAAATACATGACCTCTGAATGATAAACAGATGTTTTTAACACAAATCGAGCAACCATCTTATAAGAAAATGATTGTTTCCTTTCATTCTTTAGAAAATTCCAATATTGTTTTTCAATGCTAACGGATGCTTTCTTTAATTTGCATTTATTATGCCAAATATTTTCTATTTGGTTCTTTATCTTAGGCGTGGCCTTTTAATTTTCCTAAACATTTCGAAAGTGATGATGTATGTTCTACTTTATTTCATTTAGATATTGACCATTTGCAATAACTCTTACAACTACTATACTTATCAGAGTTCGTATAAGCTTTCCGAAGCAGTTGCTGGGCACCTATATGATAATTGAATCTTTTAAGACTTTATAACGAAATATCCTTTTTTCTGTCAAGAAACAAGTTATTATTACATAAATAAAATATTTTCAAAAAATTCATAAATGGAGCTTGATAAATAGCAAAAAAAAACTTTAGTTAATTCCTTATTCTAACTGTATAGTAATGATGAGTTTGTTATTTGATTAATTTTCAGAAAATGCAGGATGGGTCTTCACGAGGACCAAGGGAGGATGCGCTTCCTAATGCTGTAATGCAGGTAAATTATATAAAAGTTTTAATTATAAAGGTTAACCATATCAAACAATATATCTTTTTATAATGCTTAACAACATTTACACTGAGGGTGTGAACTGGTGTGAATCCATAATTTTCGGGGTCGCTAAGATGAATAATGAATGAATGAATAATTGATGCTAACACACCCCTAATAGATGGCTTGGGAAACGGTGTTATATGACATGTCCGATATCCATAGTTATAAAACAAATATATGTAATTGCCAAGTTCACTATGCAAAATGTAACGTGCAACATGCTATGTTGGCCGTCACAAAACAGCGTTACGGATACGTAACTATTTATACATTGGAAGCATACATTGGAAATTATGTTTTTTTTTTTCTTCTGTCCCGGGCAGACGTTGTTACGTTCAAAATACCCGCGGCCGTGTAGCCGAATTTGTTACCCTTTTTTTATAGGCGAAAAAAATATCTTTGGAAGAGGTAATCTCAAAACCACTGAACGCGTTTCTAAGGAAATTTTCACCTTTAGCCTTTCAAAACAGCCTAGCAAACTATAGGAGACTCGTATATCGATTTTCTGGATGACTGCGTTCTTTTATTTCGCTTTTGCTAACTGATATATATATTGTTACAAAAAGTAGTTAGAAGTACATAGATGTCGCCATGGTGTATAAAAGAAATTAGGAATACGAGCAATTACAATTGCATACACTTAGAATGTAAGATTAATTAGATTATTTTAAATATAACCGACTATAAGTTTAAATCATTATGTACTGGTGTTGCCAAAAATGTAGTCAAACCGGTTTGTAAGTACATGATTGCACATGGAGTTTATTTTTGGAAGAAGACTCATTACATATGAGTATGGTTAGTTGTAAATAAGGGAAGTTGCCACAATTTTTTGGTATTTTCTCGATATTTCTCTCTACTTCTCAATGAGTATAAATAGTACGGCGTTGCTGCAGGAGTTCAGTTCTTATTTGGAATTCAACCAGAGCAGTTAAAGAGCTATCATCTAAAGGAATGGTAGTGAAATATAAGTATTGTTGCAGTAAGTGTTTTTGTGTACTTAGAAAAGTAGTCACCAGTGTAATTTGTGAACTTTTGTTATTTTTAAATTCTCTATATTAACTTCGCTTGCCCGTGGCACGTCTGTCGGATGGTCGGCCTTTCTGTCGTGGAATCTTGCCATCAATTTTTAACCCACTTCCCAAAGCCCAATTTTATTAAAATTTTGCACACATGTGTATTTCCGAAGGGGTTCGGTCCTGGCCTCTTCATCAGTTCCGATTTTGAGCCAATATCATCCAGTTTGGCAACCATCAACTGTGTAGGTCCTGGTCTAATGTTGAATCTTCTGCTCGCAGACGTGGCCACCATGTACTTGGTTTTGCTCTCATGTATGTGCAGCCCCAGATTTCGTGCCGACCGCTCGATCTGAATGAAAGCTTCCTGTACAGCTCTTGGGTTTCTACCAACGGTGTTTATGTCGTCTGCGTAAGCGAGTATCTGAATGTTCCTCTCGCCGTTACGTCAGTATCTCGGATCGAAGTGATGAGACGTATGGTGCTATCCTGTCTTGAAGGATAGAGGAGAAAATCTTATACGCGGTTCTCAACAACATTATACCACGATATTTGCTGCATGTTGTGATATCTCCTTTCTTATGTATGGGGCACAGGATACGTCTTCGCTAGTCTTTTTGTATCGCTTCTTCCTCCGATATAGTGGAAGTCCACTATTATGTCTTGAATTGCTTGGTCTATTGCGGGACCTCCTGTTTTAATCACATCCGCTGGGATACCATCTGATCCCGGGGCCCTAATATTTTTGAACCGATCGCTAACTTCGTCTGGCGCCGTGGCTCAGTGGAAATGAGCATGGCTACTGAGCAGGAGATTCGTGGTTCGAATCCCAGTAACACCAAAAGTATTTTTCACGGTGTTTTTAGTGGGTTAGTGTGGTAATGTTATTGAGGGGGTTGACGTGGTCGGTGGCTATTGTTTGTATGAGATTGACTCGAAGACCGTGCATTAGATTAATAGGTGTTGATATATTTGGTGGGTGGTATCTAAAGGTGGGTCTGGATGGGAATTGGCGGGAATTTGAGGGGTGGTCCTCAAAAAAATAAAACGGTCGGAATATTAAAATTTAACAAAAATAATAAGCTCATGTATGTCAGCTGATGGAATATGACAGATTTACTTGAATTTTGTACAATTTGGTGTATGTAGTGTTGAGTGTGTTGCCGTGCTCTAAGTTTTAAAAAAGGGATAGCTGACATATAGAAAAAATATGTTGGTTTGTATGAAAAGTTATCAAACGGAAAAGTTCTCTATACGTGGGCTAGAAAACACATGTGGTAAAGAGCTGATAGTGGTTTTTTTATTTATTATGGCTGACAGAGCTTTACTTGCATTATATATACATATAGATATCCGCTACAGTACTTATTTTTGGGTTTTTTTTATTATTACTTCGCTTCGTATATCTACTAACGACATTACATATTTATTAGGTATTTTGACTTTGCTTCTCTGCGTTTTATAATTCAATTACACGCATTATACCATTGAAGGAAACAATTAGATAATATATTTAACATTTTTATAAAATATATGCCGAAGCTTTTTTGTTTGGAAACCAACATCAGTTCATAAAAATAGAAATTTATAATACTCGTTACAAGATTATAACGAACCAAATGGAGCAAGCTACAAAAAATGAAATTAAGGTGTGCAGCTATACGTTTTTCTTCAAATTTCTCATATTGTATAAATATTTGTTAACATTTTTCATTATACTCGGGCAAATGCCTCACCTTAATGTGTGTCTGATCCGCTTTTGGTAATTGAAATCTTCATTTCACCATATATAAGAAGATAAGTAGAAAATTTTCCACATTTCTTCTTTGTCTGTTATATAAAATAACACAACTGCAAAAAGGCAATGATGGTGTGATTGATTGCTAAATGTGATAGTAATGAAAATGGAAAATGGTATTAGAAAAAAGAAAATTACCTGGAAAACCATTTATATTCTCTTTATCGAAATCTCTCTTCTTTTATTCAAATTAAAATAATTGAAGTAGCGACTTCAAAGAAACATGTCTCTTATGTTTCTTTGAAGTCGCTTATGAGTCGTATATCTAGGTAGATGAAATAGAAATATAACATAATAAGAAATAAATAATAATAATAATAAGAAAACACAAAACGTTACATACTAATTTCTTATGGTTTTTGTATGACAACTATTAACAACTACAAATTAAGATTTGAAAGTTTTATACTAACGTGGACAGAGTTATAAGCGCCTTATTACCTTTAGGTTACTTATTAAATACAATGCTAATTTTTGTAAATGTCATCGTTCAAAGGACTACTATACAATTTTTAGTCAGCTGCGTAGTTCAGTTTGTATAGGTTTTTTCAATAAGAGCACTTCAACTTTTTTTTTTGAATAAAGCACAAACTGTTCAACTTTTGAACTAACTTTTTTTTTTTATTAACGAATTTAAACATATACATATGATACATTTAAGTATGAAACTCGATTTCTTTTGCATGACCACCGCGTGCACGTTTTACGAAGTGAGCCTCATCGCTGAAGATGATTTTTCGGTGAAAATCTGCATCATTTTCGATTTGCTCTTGAGCCCAATTCACGAATCGGCGTCGCTTCAAATGGTCAAACGGCTTTAGTTGTTGTGTCAGCTTGATCTTATACGGATGTAGGCTAAGATCTTTACTATACGGTCGATTGTCGAACAGGCTGGCTTGTTAAATGGACCGTAAAATGGCCGTAATGTTCTTAAAGTAGCGGCAACAGAACGATTATTTTGATAAAAAATTTGCACGATTTGCAATCGCTGTTCACATGTGTAGCGTTCCATGATGAAGTATACTAATGAAGTTTCCAAATGACAAAAGAACAATAAAAAATATGGCGTCGTTCGCCGTCCCTATCGGAGAAAAGTTGAAGCGCACCTGTTGAAACACCCGATATATGTCACCCGTCAAAAGTAAACTACATACATATTTTTACGAAAATGAAAGAAAAAACAAGTTGCATATATGTACTCGTCAACATATTTCTTATATCAAAAAAATACTCGTGGCGCTCTAAATGCACATCAGTTTACCATTAAGCCCATCTTCGGACGTACAGTTAAGTTCAGGGATTCGTTCTTCAGCCGTACAACACGTATGTGGAATGCTCTGCCAAGCTCTGTCTTTCCACATCACTATGATCCACAGACATTCAAGACATAAACTCATAGACATATCCTCTCTTCTTCTCCTTTTTCTTAACACCCACGCTGTGCCAAGCATATTGCCGAACATAATAAGGGTGCGAACCCCTTTTTGCGAGCGAAAAAAAAATATTCTTTTTCAGTCTCTTGTTGACCACACGCAAAGAAGGTTGTTTTAATTCGTATTTCGTCCACCGGCTGGGACATACTGAGAGTATAGAGTAGTGATTAAATTCTTGTTTTTCAAAAAGAAAAGTAAAGACGAAATCAAAGGTATGGGAACCCATTACCTTCGTTCGTAACAATAATATACTGGACACTGAATTTTAACATGGCCCCTTCACTTCAAAATGTTTACAAAAACTGTTATCACCGAAAATACGCATGTGTAAAAAATTTGTATGGGAGCCCCCGACCTTGGGGCCCAACGATCAGTTCCAACTTTCAATAGTAAGTGTTGTCATCGGAGATACACATGTGTTTAAAATTTGAAGAAAATTTGGTTAATTTTGAAAAAACTTACCCACCCCTTGAACCTTAGGGCCCAATCACTCCAAAAAAATTTACAAAAAGTTTTGTCCTTCAGAGATACACATGTGTTTAAATTTGAAGAAAATCGGGCTAATTTTTAAAATAAGGTGCGTTTCAGCTTAGACGAGCGACTGAAGTTTACTCTTTGAGAATCCATTTTCATATATAACACGCGCCACACGGTATGCGTCACACGCGTCACAAATTACGTCATCCCAAGCCGAGCGCTAACCAATGGTTTTAAAACAAGCCTCATCAAATTCCACTATTCCATGCATTACACACGCCACACACAACGCGCGGTACACATCACACGTGTAATATCAAAAATGCTGTATGTACGCGCCACACGTCACACATCACAAATTACGTCAACGCAAGCGAGCGAGCGCTAACCAATATTGCTTTAAAACAAGTCTCATAAAATTCTAACTAACAGAAGCCGATATATACCAGTTCCACTTTTCCATGCATTACACGCGTCACACGCGGAATATTAAATGTATGAGATCACAAAATTTCAGCTCTCTAGGTCGTGTGAAAGGTCACAAACTAACGACTTTTGTTAACGCTTAACAAGTTAACACTCAATTTCACTCCCCATAAAATGTTTTATGTAATTTTTTTCTATATATGACGATTCTTAAGGACTTAAGGATTCTTAAATGGGCCCCTCGAGCCTTACTCCAAAAATTTTACAAAAAGTTTTGTCCATCCCTTGGACCTCAGGGCCCATTCGCTCAGAAAATTTTCAAAAAGTGTTGGTCAGCGGAGATACACATATATTTTTAAAATATGAAGAAAATCGGGCTAATTTTTAAAAAACTTATATAGACAACCCTCGGGGCTCAGGGCCCATTCGCTCAAAAAATGCCAAAAAAGTTTTGTCCATCAGAGATACAAATGTGTAAATTTAGGTAAATCGGATTAATTTTTATTTTAAATTTGTATGAAGCCTTTTTTACAGAAAGAGTTATCCATCGGGGATACACATGTGTATAAAATTTAAAGAAATTCAGCTTAATTTTTATATTAAATTTATATGGACCCCGAGGACCGGGGTCTCCAAAACGTTTACAAAAATTGTTGTCTATCGGCGATACACACGTATAAACAATTTGAAGAAAATCGGGTTAATTTGTTGAAAAAATTTGTTGGTGTCCCATGCCGCTGGGGCCCGGGGTCTCCAAATTTTTAACAAAAAGTGTGGTCCATCGGAAAAACACATGTGTATAAAATTTGAAGAAAATCGGGTTAATTTTTAAAAAATATATATGTGCAGCCCCCGGCCCTGAGGTCCAAGGGGCCCAACATTTTAATAGAAAGTGTTGTCATCGGAAAAACGCATGTGTGCAAAGGTTCAATGAAATCGGGCTTTGGGAAGTGGGTTAAAAATTGATCGCAAGATTCCACAACAGACAAACAAACACGGGCAGTCGAAGTTTATATAGAGAATTTAAAAAGACTCATGTCAGATTTGAACCCGATACTTCTACAACTTTTTCCATCTTCCACCCAGCGTTCTAATCGGTAAGTAACGGAACACACATAGCAATCGAGTGCTTTTTGTAAACTTGAAGTTATGTCGTTCTTATTCTAATTCTACTACTCGTCAGTTTTGTGTATAATGTATACATTTTATCCAAAATGTGGTATTTTTGCGAAGGCTCATCACTTCATATTATAATTTGATGCAATCAGTAAATCTGGTTTCGTTCTTAAGTCTTTTGATTTCTATCACAAAGCCGAAAATTTGCTTTAAAAGTAATTAGAATGTTAGGAAACTTTTTTGAGACCATTTTTAGCGATCACATCTTGGTACTGGTTTTTTTTTAAAAACATCTCTCCGTATGTTTGAATTCCAAGCAACACAGACACAAATTTTCTTTGTTTTTTTGTTTTTAAACGACGGCTACACAAACTTTAAATTTACTACACTGCAACGCAAGTCGACTGTGTTTGCATTTAAAATAGCATTCGAATAGCGTTGCTGCGAGTAGAACAAAAAAGAACGGCTAATTTTTAAAAAGTCTTCAAAGAAATTTGTTGGATAATCAGACATTTGGCTTTCTCCGAGATCAATAAAATTCTGCCAGTAACGTGTTCCCCGGATATAGAGCCTTCTGAGTTTTTGGTTGCTACGCAAAAAGGAAAAACTATTTAATCTTCGCATCAAATGAGGAATGAGGAAAAAGTCAGTCAGTTAGTCAGCCAGTCAGTTAAGCAGTTCTGTAAGTTCTTTCATCCAGAAAGCGGACAAGAAGACATAATGATAATTTTTCCAATTAACAACTTTATAACATGATAACAATATTTAGTAATAAACATAAAAACATAAAAAATCTACACACATATACGCGGACGTAGTGTATATTGCCAACAATAAAACTATCAGCTAACATGTACATGCCCCTCATTGATATATTAGGCAAACCAGTTACGAGTATACGCAGTCTGGATACTTTAGATGGAACACAAAGTCAACATTCTGCACATGGGTACGGATCATTACGCAGAGTCGCCTAGAAGTAGTAATATAAAATACGAATCTTAATTAGCTTGTCATCTGATAATATGTAATATTATAGTTGAGTAGCTGACACTTTGGTTGTTATCCAGTTTTAAACATCGAATCCGTATGAGTAATTTTTGAGAAATTTCTGCATCTGCGTCAGTAGTTAAAACCTTTAGTTTATGCGTTATGAGATCGTGAGTTGTAGAAAAAATCGTTGTATTGCAAAGTATATGCAAAACTGTCTTCTCGTTGCCGTGCAGGAAATACTATGCTGTAGGATATTGTTAATATACCCACACATTCATCCGGTGGAATATTTTTTCATTGTTACCAAAACAATCTCACAATTTTATATTGTTTTACTTCAACCGTTCTTTTTGCTTATATTCCTACCGTTCACTGGGTTAGTGTTTACTGCACAAGGAGACGTAGCCCAATCTGTCTGAATCGCAGTTCCAATTTGAATAATCGGCGAAACAATTTACGTTCAAGACACATGTACATAAAGTATATACGTATAGGTAAACATATAAGTACAAGTGTAAAATTCACCGAATGACAAAGATGTATTTTCCGCTAGAGAATATACAATTCACATAAGAAAGATTGGCACATGCCTTAGCCAAACGAAATTGCGATACAACAGCTGGAAAAATCTCAATTATACAAAATAACATAGTACTGCAAATCAAATGGAAACAAATTTTTTTCATTTGGCTGCATAAATGGCAGAGACTCTACAACCCGGATACGGTTACTGATGACCGGATTTCGAGCCAATTTCTTCAAGTTTGACATCCTTACTACCATGTTCGATAAATCCTACCACATAGGACTTTTCGAGCAGGACCCTATCAGCTCATGCGGGCAAGGTTGGCATGCCCACCGGACCCTACCGAGCTGAAATCTTTTCACCATTTTGACATCGTGGTTACACTCGTAAATCTCGTCATAATAGTACAGGACAACAATTCCCAGAAAGACTTTCCCCTCAAACGTGGCCAAGAGGTCATGGTTATGGTTAAATTCCTGGATTGGAAGAGTCTTGACAGACTAAAGTCTGCTTTGTTGGTTTTAGGCAACCATGGGCTGTTATCAGCTGTCACAATTGACATGAGATCGTTTAGGAACAGCACTACTTTAAATTCGCGCTCCTGTTCTCAATTGAGGGAACAATGTTGGCACGTTTGCTTGCTCCGTCTGCCCGTAAAATTTTGCTCTCATTTATTTTCAGCCCTAGGTTTTGTGTCGTTCGCTCGATCTGGATCTGGAAAGGTTCTTATGGAGCCCTGGGGTTTCTACGAAAGATATCAATATCGTCTGCGTAAACCAGTATATCGATTGTTCCTCTCATCATTACATCAGATTCTCGGATAACTTTCTTCAAAGGCGTAATGTTGCAGAGAGCGCTAGCGACGACGAGTCCATCCACTTGTTGGAGTCCTTGTCCTTTTAGATGTATTGAAAAGGCTTAATAGAGATTGGTTATGGCGAACTTACATAGTTGTTTGGGGATCTGTATTGCGATTGATCGGGAAACTACTGACTGTTTAAAACTTGGTTTGAGCAAGTAGCGCAAGCAAGTGGTGGTCTCCGGGCAACTTTGTGTATAAATCCTTATAGGTATATGTATGCTTAAATTGCAAGTACAACGCCTCGGATAAGTAATGATCGAATAATAACGACTTTTGGCTATTATACCCGGACTAATATTGGTTTCTGGTATGTGAGGACGCTCCTTTGAATGAAGGACCTCAAAATGCCAGATTTCTTCAACTGGAATTTAAGTTTCTTCGTTAGTTTCTCCGATACACTGGGAGTGAGCGAAGTAAGATGGTTCGACGCGGGAGAGTACCAATCACCAACGTGTAACACTGTGCTTCTCTACTCCGGAAAACCCTTCGGCAGTCACCGTGAATATGGAGTGGGTCTCTGCTGCTAACGCCATCACCACGCAGAGGCCCAATTTCCTGGTGATATGATCTTATCGGCCAGATTTCGGACTAGAGTACGACACGTCACGTTCATACAGTGTTACGCCCCAACGAATCCCTCGACTGAGGATGAAAAGAACAACTTCTACAATAAGCTAAGCGCTGTATACAATGCAACGCCGAACGGAGATATCGTCATCGTGATGGGGGACTTGAATGCCAAGGTAGGCAACGACAACAAAGGACTCAGACATGTGATTGGGAAGCACGGCCTCGGCAAACGAATTGACAATGGTGAAAGAATTGTTAATTTCTGCAACACCAACCACCTTGTCATAGGAGGCACCATGTTTGAGCATAGGACCTGCCACAAAGTCAGCGAGGTGTTGGCAATCATCATCCAACCAACACAGCCGACGTTTTAGTATTTGGTTAGGTTATGGGTATTTTACGGGATCATAACCTTATGGTAACTTCTGTCCAGTTACGTATTTCATCAGTTCAAAGACTCTGCAATATCATCCGAATGCCTAGGTATAACATCGAGTCTTAAGTTTTAAGTTTTCTTAAAATGGAATAGCATTGAGCATTGCTCTTTGATAGTGCGATAGCCGACTGTTCACTTTTTCCTGCCATTCGTCAAGTGAAAGAGAAACATTTCAAATATTTAGTGTTTTTTTTTTTTTTTTTTGAAAAGAAGTGGAAAATCTAGATCGATGCTGGAATTCGCGCAACGTCTATCATTTACTCGTAGTTGTTGCCGTCTATTATTATTATTATTGTTATTAGAAGAAGAAGAAGAACAAGAAGAAGAGGATGCTAAAGAATTGCTAGACCATTTTCATGTTCTTTTCGTAGCATACTCATATGTATGTAGTTGTACCCTTGTTTTTGTTCGTATCTGCTTCCTTGTTGTGATCGTCTCTGTCGAGCATAGAACTTGAACAATCTCAGTGCGAACAGTTCCATGATATGTATACATTTGTTGTCGGAAGCAATGGTACATCAACCAACAACAAAACAGCAATTACCTTCATCACTTCTGGATGCACTCAGACTGACATATGGAAGACGCGCGACGCCCAAACAGTCAGACGACCTACGAAAAGGCCGATCATCCGGGAAAGTAGCAATTTTCAGATGATAAAGGAGTTCGTTTAAGGTGGTACTCTTGAACTGTATGCACAACACATATGTACGTATAGTGTGTGCAATATAATGTACGTGGTTAACGCAAAGTTACCAACGAACGCCGGTCAAGCCTGAGGCATCCTCGGAGCAAACAAATTGGAAAATACTCGTATCTTTTATTTGTAGTTGGCTAGCTGTTGCCTGTTATTGTCAGTTGGCTCGTACTCGTATATCGTGTTTTAGTTTTCTCTCTCGCTCTCTCTCTATCGCTCTCTCTCACTCTTTCTTTTTCTTAATAACAGACTCAATCGAGTAAACTTCCCGCTTAAAGCAGCTTGGATGCTTGGCTAACTAACTACTGTTGCCGTTCGGAAGAAAATCCAGAAAAAAACTTTCTTCTCTGGTACTGTGGTTGTGCCTCTGTGTTCATGGTGGTAAATATATAATTAATTTTGATGGATCAAGTTGTAAAATTAGAGATGTTCCTACTTGCAAGTTGCACAGTGTACCTACATGTACACCTTTCGCGGTAAGTGCTGGATCAAAAGGATCAATATAATTAAAGAGAACAATTTGTATTTCGCTTTTAAAATGGTAAAAGTGCCTTAACTGTAACCCCGTTTTTTTAAACTTGTAACATTTCATTTAAATTGGCTCTCAGATTTTGGTTGATTGTTGGACAGCATACATTTCTTCATTGGGAAATCAGGAAACCAAATTTTCAAGATCGCTGCTCGCGTGCAAGGCTTTTTTTTGTAGACAACCCTAGCCCAATTGGCTGCTATACTACTGCGACCCAAAAAAATCTACTCTGGGCGTCCTGGTCCATGCTATTCTTTCAGCGTAGGCTTGGCCGGCCCCGATGTCGTGTTCCATAAATCCTACCGCAAAGAACTTTCCGAGCAGGATCCTCTTCGCTCATGCGAGCTAGCTGTCCTGCCCACCGGAGCTTACCGAGCTTAATTCTCTTCACGATGTAGACATCGCAGTAACGCTTGTAGGTCTCATAATTATAGAGTCTCCGTAATCGTCCTTTCTCACATACCATCATCCATCAATTCTCCGTAAGACTTTTCTCTCGAACGCGGCTAAGAGGTCAGAATGCTTTTTCCTAAGCACTCAAGTCTCGGATCCATATGTAAGTACTGGTGTTATTATTGTCTTATAAAACAGCAGCTTGGATGTTATGGTTAAATTCCTAGATTTGAAGAGTCTTGACAGACTATAGTAGGCTTTGTTGGCTTTAAGCAACCGTGCGCGTATTTCTGGTTCCATGCTGTTATCGGCTGCTACAGTTGACCCGAGATAGTTAAAGATTGTACTAATTCAAATTCGCGATCCACTATTTTAATTGAGGGACCAATGTTGGATCTTCTACTCGCAGACGTGGCTACCATGTATTTGTTTTGCGCTCATATATGTGCAGCCCCAGATTTTGTGCCGCCTGCTCGATCTAGATGAAAGCTTCCTGTACAGCTCTTCGGTTTCTACCAACGTCAATATCGTCTACGTAAGCTAGTATCTGAATGGACTTATAGAGGAATATTCCTCTACCCGGGCAACGAAAACGGCTTAACGATTAAAGAATTTTCTCACTGAACGTACGCTCACTGTATCGACCTGCTCGACCTGCACAGCAGTTAGACTGCTGGCATAACAGCAATTCAGGAGATGCGGTGGATGGGGGGGAATGATGTCTTGAAAAAATCAGAATATGACATATATTACAGCTGTCATGCAAGACATCATGTGCTCGGGGTTGGGTTTCTAGTCAGCAAAAGAATGAAACCCACCGTTATCGGCCTTAAAGCAGTAAATGGACGGCTATGCACCCTTCGCGTACGGGGGGCATATTTAAAAACATAAGCCTCATAAACGTTCACGCACCTACAGAGGATTTCCCAGATGACGAATTCTTTAAATCAGTCGAACGGGAACTCTATGCCTGTCCGCAGTATGACGTAAAAATCATTCTAGGGGATATGAATGCCAAAATATGTAGGAGTAATATTTGGCTTTACAGTCTGTTGTAAAAAACCTCTCCACCAGTTCCGATTTTGAGCCGATGTCATCCAGTTTGACATCCCTGAATTTTTGGCGTACTGTTCTACACCATCCTTCCAGCGTATGATTGTCCGCCCTCGCTGTCACGTCCCATAAATTAAAATTGTTATATATAGATATATTTTATACGTCCTATGCTTACACCTCAGTGAGGTTGAAGGCTGTGTTTGCGGTACCCCCAGGGAAGACTGGCGGCATGTTCTTTGTGAGTGTCCGTTGTACTCGGACGTTAGAAATCTGAATGCCATGGGAGTTCAGAGGCTAAACGGTGTGTATGATGTTGGATCAGCTTTAAGCTGCAGGGAACAAGTTGAATGTTTGAATGTGTATGCAAGATTAGTGTTTGGGCGGCGGAGAGCTAGGCAGTTTGGTGTTGCGGGTGTCGGCGTCGACAGACTGACTGTCTAATTATGAACGGAAGGACAGATGGACAACTTGGACGGAATTGGACGGCTTAGTAACGGAAATCTGACTGACGATGGGCCACCAGTCCCGGGTGAGGAACTCAACTGGAGTAATGGCTGCGTGGTTGATGGCTGCTGGTTGCTAGTCTAGCTTCTGGCCGCTAGCTTTCACGTGGCTGCTACGAAACCCACCGGAGATTTTTCTGATTACACGGGTGTCGGGGAGCCCACGGATGAATATCCGTCCCCGGCAGATGGAGCGGACCTTCGGGGAGTCTTCGTGGTGGCTGTGGTTATGCCCAAGAGGGAAAACAATAGTCGGCGTGGAGTTGCGTTCGAACCAACCGGATGCCGTGACCCACAGAATGGCAGAGATTTAGATAGGTCTCGCTCCCATCAGTGAGAACGCTGGGCCCTTACACCCAATTACACTGATACATCTGACCGTGCGTTTCTTGCAGGTAACCACGTTAATCTCATAGACAGTTTCTGTATACGTCCTATCTCTATCTCTCATACGGGAACAACAATTCTCTGTAAGACTTTCTTTTTGAACCGCCTAAGGATTTAATGTGCTTTTCGTTGAGCACGCAAGACTTGAAAACATTTGTATACGTACTATTGTCTGACTATTGTCCTATACACCAGCAGTTAGGTGTCAGCATGTATAGCATGTTCGGCTAAAAACCCATTATTTAATCATTTAATTAATTTCAGGAAGATGATGAACGATGGACCGCTCTACACGAAGCTGCCTCCACCGGAGATGACAAGAAAGTACAGGCAATTTTATCAGCAAACGCCGACCGAACCGCCAAAGAATCCAAACATGGAAACACCCCACTTCACGAATCTGCCTGGCGTGGCTATAGTCGATGCGTCAAAGTTTTGTGTGCTCCGCCAAATCCAAAGAAAGAGCTCAAGGACAAGAAGTTGAAGGGAGTTGTGCTCGAGACAAGGGGAGCTCTGCATGCTGCCCTCTTAGGTATAAGAAATGATGGTGGATTTTCGGCGTTGCATTTAGCTGCCCAAAATGGACATAACCAAAGCTGTAGGGAGATACTTTTAGCTGGAGCCGATCCAGATGTACAAAATAATGTGAGTTTGAAATGAGTGCGGTCGAGGTAGCGTCTTTGGAAATCACTCTAATCGCTTATTTTCTTTTCTTTTTCTTTAGTATGGTGACACAGCTCTGCATACAGCTTGTCGTTATGGACACGCTGGCGCAACCCGGATACTCCTGTCAGCATCTTGTAATCCACAAAAAACTAACCTCAATGGAGATTCGCCTCTACATGTCACGTGTGCGATGGGGCGACGGAAGCTGACTCGCATTCTTCTCGAAGCCGAATGTAGCAGAAGCATTAAAAATGCACAGGACGAAACGCCACGCGATATAGCTATTAGGAAAAATTATGGTGAAATCCTGGACATTTTAGATAATCCATTGAAGATGAGGAACCGCCGAGAGAAAGATAAGAGTAGCGGTAGCGCGGGCAGGGGCACAACCGGAAAGTCAGCCTCAGATTGCAAAACGTCAAAAGCCGAAGCCGCCGGCGCTGCCGCCACAACCTCTTCTACACTCAAAGGATCTGATCGTATCGATAGTACAAACGCGATTAGTTGGTCACCATATGGATGCCATTATTTTCCTGATCCTCGATCGTTTCCTTCGCCAAAACTTGAAACATTGCCAAAGGAACCTCTGAGAAAAGGTGAACAGTATTTTCTCGATCTTGGGGGAAATATTCGAAAAGGTCCCGTTGGGGTTGGAAACACTTGCTATTGTGGGCCGTTTTTCAAGCATATTGAGGAGAAAATCAACAGGAATCGCAAGAGTATAAGAAAATACGTGTACAAGGCAACTGAGCGGTTGGACAGCAAGGTGCAGGCGCTGGCAATACGAACCGATGATCAAATCGAACAGCTGACGCGTTCAATGATTGCCGATCGTATCCGCTGTGAGAGCCGACGTATCCATTTGGAACACTGGCTGAAACGAGGTGAACCTCATCGACTGACAACAGGCCAACATTACTCCAAGTCAAGAAGGAAAAAGGAAAACCCCAGCTGCAGTACACTGACACGAAGTAAAAGTCTCGAAATCCTGGACAATGATAGCCTAGGCAACAGTAGACTGCCAAGTTCGCGGAGTTTTGATATTCTAAAGGAGGCGGCTGTGACGGTTCATCGCGCTGCAGAGAACAGTGATGGTGATGACGATGACGAAATCGACGGAGCAGGCTCCGCACTCTCTGTTGTGAGCATAGGACAAGTAACAACTTTCGATGGCGATCAAAGATGGGATGGTCTCGAAGCTGACTATCACAATGTATCTGAAAGACTGGAGGAGTTACTAGCGAAAACCAATGAAATTCTTGAAATGGAAAAGGAGGCAAGTAAACGACGAAAGGAGGAGCTTCTGGCATTTACCGAACCGACAGTGAATCGAAGGAAGGAACGACGAGGACACAATGCTATATTGAGTAGTGATATCATGGAGCAGCTACAGCAAACCTCTCTACACGATGGAGTACTAGTCGATGAAAGTATAGCAGTGCGAAGCATACAAGCTGCAACTGTCGCTGTGTCACCAAACTCCCCGCCTATGGTTGAATCGTCGATTCAGCGCGAAGTTGAAACAATACCGGGTGCTGACCGCATTGATACATGCAGTCAAACTGGTGAAGATGAACGCCGCATCACCCAAATTCTGGGCTACTCATTGGAAAACGATGAGGACGACGAATACTTTTCACGAATGCAGCCACGCAGAAATGCACCACCATGTGAATCAAGTGGAGCGTCGAACCTATCGCAAAATTCTGCTAATTTGCCGTCGCCCATGCATCCTCATCATCATCATCATCAGGATGAAAATCACAACTTCCAGTACCAGAATTTCGCACAAATTCAAGGTAACGAACATAATATGTTGCAGAATGTAATATCCGCACTGCGAAAGGATCACCAAAGAGTTCGCGATCTCATTGAAACCGAAACAATGAACGAATCTGAGAATACGTACGAAGACAAGCTCAGCTACAAAGACGATCAGACACTGCTTAACGTCAATGGTCTGTTTCACAATACCTGCTTCGATGATTACAGTCACATAGGCGCAGCCGGCGTCGGTTTGGATTCGCCAAGCAACACTCTCAAGTCAGAAAAGGTTACGATGACATCGGTGAAGGATATTTCTGAACTCTGTGAGACGGCTGTAATCGAGAAAACTGTCCTGCCCAACAACGCTCAATTAAATCGGTTCGCCGCCAGTCAGGCGCCGCATTTAGATAACAAAGACTGGAGACGGAAGCCACTGAAAAACAACAACAACAAAGATTACGAAGATCTAACGGAAAGAGTCAGCGGTACCATTAAGAAGGTCGAGATTAAAAATGGTGAAATCAAAACGCTAAAGAAACCCTCATCCGGTGGCATTTTGAAGCGTAGTAAAGTGCAGGAGCTTGTGGCGAGGCTTCAGGGCAAACTCAGTTCCACTCCGAAAGTAACAGAGGTGAAGAAAGCCGAAGAGTCCGAATCGGAGAGTAGCGAAGACGAACAAAATGAACACAATGAGAACCTTAGTATTCAGACATATCAGCAGCGTCATCAATTCAGTCACAATCAGTCTGCGTTTCCGGTCCAGGCAACAATGTACCCTTACAATCGGGCACAGCCACAAATTGCCGCAAGTAACGCTAACAATAATCTACAACACGGGTTGGGATTCACATCCGAAATTCCGGCGGCGAGAAATAACAACTTGTTTGGCATAAATATGCAACAACAGTCTTCCTCTTCCTCTGGTATGCATTATCTGGGCAACTATATGCGAGAACGAGTTATTCCCAAAGACGCCTACTTCCATGAACTACCGAACAAAAATCGTAATTCTCCCGCCACTGCTTTTAATTATTCGAATGCAACGTCGGTGATGGCGGCAAGGGCAACAACTGAAAATCTATCCAACAACAATAACTATTATCACCATCAGCATCCAACAATGTCTCCTTTGCACCAGTTTTCCCAACAATTACAACAACAGCAACCATCCATCACAATGGAAAGACGCGACTGTCCACCTTGCCAACCGGTTCTTCCATCAATGTCGTCCCCGAATTTTGCACCCAATAATATGCCACCACTTACAAGCCATCAACCGCCTCAACCGCTAAGAGCTCCGGTTAACGAGAAGCTTCTATCCAACCGAAAATTCATACCAATGTCCGTCATTGGTAGCGTTGAAGGCAGCACATCTCCAGACTATGAAATGGCATCTCTGAAAAACTGCAACCAAATTCAGAGTATGCACCTCTTGCAACAACATCATCACCTGCATCAGCAACAACAACAACAACAACAGCAAATCCCAACGCTCTCTTCAATAACAATAGATTCACATTTAGTCGAACGAGACATTAGCAACGATTCTGGGTTTAGCACGCGTATGTACGGCGGCAATGGATCCCATCGGCCCAGCCCAAGTCTATCGGGGCAGACGGATTATGCTTCCGGAGGCATGCAATCACCGACAACAGTTCTTTTCAACACAAGTCCGAGCGCCAATGTTGGCATTGGAATTAGTGGAAATGCTGGCGACAACGGCGGCGAAGCCAGTTTCTATATTGGAAATGTGTCTAGCCTAGTGTAGATTTCTTTTTGCTGTACAATTAAATTTTATTTAAGAAAATATCGTAGCATTATAACTTAAATTGTAAGCTATTTTTAAAAATATGTCGTCAGAAAAACATTTGTGTAATATAATCACAACTACTATGTAATTCCTTAGTGAAGTAGAACTTTATTCGTAGGTCAAGTAGTTTAGCAAAATGCCGGATTGATTTCTATGGACAACCGTTATATCGTTTATTAAATTATTATAATTTTCTATTCATATTTTATTTATATTTAATATTTTGAGTAATTTCAGCTCATAACAAACTTTGTTGCCGGTAGGAATCTTTAATAAAAAACAAATGCAAAAGTATGTGGTCATTTTTTCTAAACCTAATTTCGATTCTAGGCCTATTCCATTAGCATAATTCCACTAGACACAATTCCACTGGATACAATTCCACTGGATACAATTCCACTTGACACAATTCCACTAGGCACAATTCAACGTTTTGTTGCGATTGTTTTTTTTTTGTACAATTAAAACCATGCCAACGCAAATTTCCGTGTAATTATACAAGTTATAACGCAAGTTAAATTGTTCCCCAGGCGAATTGTGCCAAGTTGAATTGTGCCAGTGGAATTGTGTCCAGTGGAATCGTGCTAGTTGAATCGGCCGGTTACCATAATTGCATATTAAGTTGCTATATCGAAATAATCACTTATTTCAAGATATTTTGCATTTTGATCATTTCTGAAGGTACATAAGTAAGTTGATAAAACACAAGCAGATTACAATTTGTAGAAACATCACAAGAAACTTGTACCAATTAGAATTAGAAACGGATTAAGACAAACACGAAAAGCAATACAGTGTCTATCTATTTATCTTCTCGTGTTAATCATTCAAAATGTAATCCACTAGAAGAGGTCGAAGATATGAAGGCAATACTTCCTTTTTTAAATTCCCTATATTAACTTAGCGTGCCCGTGGCTGGCTGGCTGGTTTGCTGGCTGGTCAGATTTTCTGATCAATATTTAACACACTTCCCAAAGCCCGATTTTATTGATCACATGTATATTTCCGGTGACAATACTTTCAATTAAAATTTCAGAGAGATCGGGCAGCGGGATCGGGGGGCTCCCATACAATTTTTTTCATTTAGCGGCATCAGATCATATCATACTATAATGACTGTGTTCTGTGTGCGCTGATAAGCTCATGCGCTGTAAGCAGAGCTGCTTGCTTTACAATTGTGGTTGTTTTCTTGTTGTGTTGCAGCAGGGATTACAGAGATATGAAGAGGAAGTAGAACAAATATTTTTATACAAAACTGAATGGTTCCGCAATTGAAATGTATTGTACGCTCAGTTGTGTGAGTGCATTCTTAGTTTGTGTTCTGTACAATATTACGAGTATACGAAGAACTGGTTACGCACGCACACTGCTTTACAGCTTAACTCAACTCAAAAGAAAGAATTTTAGTGGTACTCACTCCGTACTTCGTACCTCATTGTGTGTACGTCGCACCAGCCGTGCGCTGTGGCTGCTATATTATCACCACCAAATGGGGAATTTCACCACAAAATCGAATCTCCGATCAGAGAATTTCAAGAAAAATTTCAATTTTTAATTTCGCTTGCCCGGTCGGTCTGTTTGTCGTGAAATCTTGCGACCATTTTTTAACCCACTTTCCAAAGCTCGATTTTATTGAAATTTTGCACACATTTGTATTTCCGGAGAAGTCATCACGAGTTGCTCTATGTGCTAATAGAATACAGCCTTTACGAGAAGCTGCAAAAAAAACGCACAAATTTGTCTGATTTATGGATTAGTGAAAAAACTCTCAATTTTTTGGCTGTACGTGAGAAGTGAAAACTATGAAGAAGAAAAACCAAGGGCAACCAGTTGATTAAAATTTTGTCTTTTGTGTTTTCCAACCAACCGTTTAGCCGAGACACATTTTTTTCAACTTTAAGTGCTTGCGGGGTCTGTTAATTACTAAAGCATGGAAAACTACAAGCAGACACTTCTGGCTGCACGTTATTATATAGGGTGTTTTTTTGGGAGGTTTGTTTTTCCGATATATGTCGTTTTATTTTATGACAGTTGTTTTGACAGCTCAAAGTGGCATTTCTACTCAGTATTGTTTGGCAAATCATTATGAAAAAAAAAAAAAAAAAATGACATTTGTGAAAAATAGTCGTGGTAGCCATATGCCAGAAAGAAAAAACACCCGTTACTTACTCTTATATATGTATTATTATTATTATTATTATTTTCCTATGCCTTCTAAAATTTGCGTTCCGATAATCATACACCTACTTTTTTAAAACTTTTATGTGAAAACAACAAAATGCCGCTCCAAATTCACAATAATTGCTGTATTCTATTGAGCCAATACAACTCCTACAAATTAAATGTGAGTAGATGATAAAAGGAATGAGACTTTTAATTTTTTCCCAATTTATATAAAGCGCAAAACTAGGCGATACATTTTACATTTGATAAAAATTGAAAACGAGTGTTATCAAGTCATTGGATTTACTATTTTTAATATTGAAAGAAGAGAATTCATAAGTTTGTATATTTGTGCCGCAAAGTAATAGTTACTAATAAAAATGGTTTAACGTAGCTACGAGGATTTATCTTGAGCAGTTGTTGGCGTATAATGGAATCAGGAAATACCTGGAAGTGATTAGCATATTCACAGAAAAGTACATAGCATGATTTTCCATACTAGTGTTAAATCTTAGACTATAATAAGATTTAAGAATATTCGAGAATAATATAATTCTAACTTTTTAGACAACATTATAATATCGAAATAGCAAGTTAATCATTGAACAAATAGAAATGTTCTAATGACAATAGACTGGCCATGATAATTTTTTGTAGAAAACTCATATGAATGCTATACATACTTAATGAATAAAAAAAATTCTGCAATTTTTCATATTGTGTCAATTTTATTTATTGCATATTATATTCGAAGTATAAACTAAAATTAAATGAACTTTTTATTGAAATTATAATTGAAGAACAGAAGTTGGACACTAAATAAATGCATAATATTATCAGAACATTTTAAGAACCTCTGTCAATGTTTCGAATTTAACAGTTTGAGAGTAGTACACTATTCATGAAGAATTTGTCAGCGCCACATATGTGCCTCTTTAGCTCAGTGGCAGAGCACTGGTCTTGTAAACCAGGGGTCGTGAGTTCAATCCTCACAGGAGGCAGAAACTTTTTTAAATATAAATTTTTATTAATTATGGGTTTCTTCTGAGTGGATAGATATATAAAATTACGTTTTGTAAAATTAAAAATTGCGGCAATCATTAGGAGTGCAAAGAAAGAGTCAGCAATGCACTAAATCTACTTTTGTGAATATTTAGAAGATTTTTTTAAATGTTCCCTGTGTGTAGGCACCTCCTACGGTCTCCAAAGGAGTCTAACTAACTACAATGGACAACAAGACATAGGACAGAATGCAGCTGCGACTCAGGTAGTCATCGGGTAACGAATAGACACTGGGGCCTATACCACATAAATTGAATTTCTGTACCACAAATGGATAAATTAACAAGCTCATGTACAATTGTTTTTGTAGAACTAATCAACCCGGCGGTCAAATATGCCTTACAAATATCATGACAACTACGGTCTGAGCCAGCGCAAACTCGAACTCGAGTGCTTTCTAAAGAGAAACCACATTGATATAATAATAAATTTTTGATTTTTCAAATTCTCTATATTTACTTCGCGTGCCCGTGGCTGGCTGGCTGATTGGCTGGTTGGCTGGCTGGTTGGCTGGCTGGCTGGCGGACTGGCACACCAAATTTTGTAATCAATTCTTAACCCACTTCCTAAAGCCCGATTTTATTGAAACTTGGCACACATGTGTATCTCACATGACAACACTTTCTTTTAAAAGTTGGGGCCCCTCAGGCCTCGGGGTCTGGGGGCTCCCATACAATTATTTTACAAAATGTACCCGATTTTCTTCAAATTTTATACACATGTGTTTCTCCAATGGAAACACTTTTTGTAAAAATTTTGGATTGATCAGGATAAGGGGGCTCCCAATTTTTTTTTTAAAATGTTACCCGATTTTATTTAAACTTTGTACATTGTGTATCAATTAGAGAATTTACACGAAACATTTTAATTTTTATTGGTTTTTTTAATGTTTGGTAGCAAATCATAAATAAAATGATTCTTCTACTTTCTAACAAGACATTTTTAGTTATAAACTTCAGTTTTAAAGTATAAACATGCATGGCATTGGTAAAAATACTGTTTGTCGAAGTATTGCCCAAGTCACGCCTAATAATGTTGGTGAAAAAATTCACGAATTTTGTTGCTGCCTCCGGTTCAGATGTTAACGAGGTCACACATAGGATAAATTCCTGCCTGACAAAGCTATCTAAATTTTTTAAGAAAAGTAAACTCCACCTCGCTTCCCAAGAATAATCTGCTACGCTGTTCACCTCTTGGAATAAAGAAGTCAGGCTTTCTCTTGACATTCGTATTAACAACGAAATCATCCCTACAGTTAATAACAACAAACTTTTAGGAGTCATATTCGACAACCTCCCTCCTTACCTTCTATAGGCACGCAAAAAATATTTGCAGTAAAGTGAGCAGCCGTAATAGGGTTCTAAGAGCCCTAGCCGGAACCGGATGGGGTAAAGACAAAGAAGTCCTTGTGACGAAGCATACAGCTATTGGCAGCTCAATTGTTAAGTGACACTCAATGGAATGATATCCAGTCCAGACAAAATACAGCCCTTCGCATCGCAACTCCATAACCAACCCCGATCATCTTCATGACGAAACGTCCATGCTCCCCGTCAGGCAACACAATGAATTGCTGTCAAAGCAGTTCTTGTTAGCCTGCCACAATCGCGCACACCCAGTTCACGACATCACTGTCAGTGAGATGCATCCACGCTGCATACGTCATGACATCAGGACACAGAGACTGTATAAACCCAGTCATACCGGCCACCTGGAATTCCGCCACTGTCCGTTCAGCCTCTAATAGTATACACTATGATATATGTAGTCTCTGCAGCAGTCTCCTCAACCAAGGTTAACAGGGTCATTGGTGCACATGCCCCCTATAAATAACTGTAAAAAGTCGCTGCCCAGGGATACCCGGATAACTCTGTCACAACTTCTGTCGGGTTGGGTTCAGAGCTATAAAGCTCGCAATATCCCTGGCACCAATGATCTCTGTAACCAAGGCCCCCATACTACCAACCACCTATTCCTTTGCCCTTCCTCCCTTGTTTGGAGGGTTTCCTCTTGATCTCGTTTCAGGCCTAGAATTGCTACAACAACAACAACAACTTCAGAATCTCTGCCGACAATATCAAGCACAATATTGTCGCAAGCATTGATCTTATATTCCCTTCCTCCAGCAGGACCAGTTTTTTTTGAATTCTCTATTGATTTGGATTTACTTCATATTATGTCCAACCCTTGCTGTCTGGCACAATTTTTACACTTCGCGCTAAATTTAAAATGTTAGTTAGTTAGTTAGTTTCTCAATTTTATTTAGCTTTGTGATTTCTACGGAAATGGCACCAAGAAGTATTTCCTTTTCTACGCGAATTTTTAGTAATACGGTTTCTTTGCCAGCTGCAATAATGCTTCTTCTCACTGTGTAGCCGCTGAGAGAACACTTGGTAAACTGACTTAACAAGTTATGGGAAATTTATGTTTTGATCCTTTTCAAATTTCAGTTGTGGTATAGAAATTAACTTCACTTGTTAAATGCACATTTTTTAACAACGCTTGTTATCATGGTAAATTGTTGCTTTATGATATAGGCCCCAGTATTTCACTTTAAATTGCATTATGCAAATATTGTCTCGCCTGTAGCCTCCAGCCACATAACTCCATTATATATTTACCCTTATTCCCGTCACATTCAAAACTTTGCTCAGTTGCTGCACTACTGGCATATGTGAAAATTCAACAAGCAACCTTGACACCTGATTTTGAACAAACAGAAATTGTGCACCTTTTTCGTATACGACCTCATTCGTGGTTAGCTGGAATTTCCATCTGATTATAAAGAAAATTACAATTGCATCCAGCAAAGGACATTATGGCGAGTCGGGTCACAGCTGCAGCTTTAGCTCCTCATATCATAAGTGTATAGTGGTGTGTAGGAGGGCAAAAAGCTCTTGAAGCCGCTGCGTTGTGGAGATACATAAAATAATGCACAGTATAGAATGTACTGTGTTGTATTTTGGGATTTCAAAAGTGCCTAATTTGCCGACGATATAGCAGCGTAGCTCAGTGGAAATGCGCGTGGCTACTGAGCAGGAGGTTCGTGGTTCGAATCCCAGTAACACCAAAAGTATTTTTCATGGTGTCCCACCTCTCGCGAATGGGTGAAAAATGTTCTGAGAGTAATAACTTGTCACGGAAAGCTTCGCCATTCGTCATTCGGAGCTGGCCCTAAATTGTAGGTCCCTTCCATTTGTGTCCAAAAATATAAATGCAATAGAAAAATGGGCGCGAGAAGCTAGGCCTTGGACCGCAATGGTCTGTCGCGCCGAATATTATTATTATATAGCAGCAAAAACTACATATACATATTTCGATCCAATCGATATGTTATGGATATTTGACAAGAAATGAAGATATCCACCTTAATTTCGTTCTTATGTCAATTTATGAAAAGATTATGTACCTAGGGCCGTCTGTTATAAAGTACAAATGAAACCCGAGAATGTGTCTTTAATCCTCCTTACCATTCAAGAGCCAAATATTATTACTAACTGTAAATATTTAAGGGGTCAGCTATCTCTTAAATAATTTTGGAAATGACAATTGAAGAGACACCATACTTTCCGATTATTTATTTATTTTTCTGTTGCGGTTGACTGTGCAGCACTAGTCCATCCAGTCATCCCAACTTTCCAGTAAATTGTCGATTGTTTGTGGCTCTGTTTAGCTTGATGCATGTTTTAATCAAATCCGTCGTCCCTTGCTGTTCAACATAAATAAGTGGAAGAATTAATTTAAGAAGAGACAAGCAACAGGCGTCACACGCGAGAAGTGGACCATAAGTATGAGCTGTTAACAAATCAGCTCTCTAGGACGTGTGAAAGTTGGTTAAAAACGACCTCAAAGAAGTTGAAACAGACAACCAATTTCGGGTCAAGTTATCTTAAATAAAAATTGTTAAAAAAGCCTAACGCCGTCGAAGTATTGAGCCCTAAAAACGGCATTGCACTGAACATAGTGTTATGTTAAATGTCAGTTGTTTGACAACTGGCCTGGTACGTTGCGCCATTTTGCTGAAATTAGAGTACCGTCTTCTAAAATTTAACCGTCAAATTGCCAGACGACAATAGTGTTTTCAGATTAATTTTCAAAGAACCAATAATGTCCTAACACTTCAAACGCAGAGCTAAAAGCCGGCTTCGTTCTGGTGCCAAGCAAAACACATTTGGGCGACGCTCAAAGCAAAAAAAATGTTCTAGATGGTAATAAACAAGGTGCTTAGAATACTCGAGTTACTTGATGACGAATGCTGTCGCGTGAGCGAAAAACGTAGTGATATACTTGTGTCAAGACATTAACATTCTGTGATTAGTGAAGTCATGGAGAAGGGGCTTTAAGCAAAGTTAGCTCCTGGCCATCCAGTTGTGGACTAGGAGTTAACACTGGCGAAACTGAAATGGCACTTTTCACCACCAAGTCCAAAATACCGAATATTGTCCTTTCCGATCTCAGTGGTCAGAGACTTACACTCAGACTAATAAATATCTAGGCCGGGATCCTAGATAGAAAACTCAGCTGGAAGTCTAATATAGAATTTAGGGCTAAGAAAACTTGCATTGCTTTATATGCTGACATTAAAACTATGGAGGTCTGCAGCCGAGGATAGCTCTATGGCCGAATTTGGCGGTGATACCCCCCAATCTGGCTTATGGAGCCCTAACCTGGTGGCCAGAGCTTTATAAAAAGTACAATGCCAGCTAGCTAGGTAGAAAATAAAGATCAGCAAATATTGGTATGTATGACTGGAGCACTACGGTTCTGTCCTACCGATGCTCTCAAGCTCTCAACACACTTTTATTACCTACCGACCTATACGTCGCGACGTGCATCGCAGTCCGTCTCAGAGAATCTAGGTGGTTTGTTGTCAAACGTATGCAGTGGTTACCAAAGGATATGGTACTATCCTCAACTGACTACTGCACTTCAGTCCTAGCTTTGCTGTTAAGTATCCGACTAGAGAAAGTTGGAAGGACGGGGCCTTTTGACGTAACTCTATTCACCGACGGATCCAAGGCGAGAAATGAGTCTTTATAAAAAAAAAACTTCCAAGGTACAAGCTATCCGACTTTGCTAGCAAGCAGACATTTTTCCGATTAGGGAGGCATGCAGGACCTTAGCTCACCACAGTATCGCAGTTCTCACCTTCAATACCACCAAGTCACAAATAAGGTTGAATGACTTGACCAACTGCTCCACATCAAGTGATACAGTGATAATAAATCTATCGAGCTGATATCAAGATCACAAAAAGACTCGGTGCTATAATCACATGCCATTGGCGAGTTGGCAGCCACGCAGCCAAATGGGAATCCCACATAGAACCTTTTGCGGCTTTCTGTTTAAGCAAATCTTTATTTGCCGCCCTGAAGGAGCTTTCGGAGTACCGATCTGAACTCGTACCTAAAAAATACAGGTTACATATAATCAGTCTAGCTACCTATCACGTCATTAGGGGTCCCGGGATTCTTTAGCGCTATTTGAGGCAGCAATGACCACCACTATATCTACCTACCTACCTTGGGTGATTCTGATTTTATAGAAAACGTTTACAGGCTGTAGGAAATGTTGTTTCTCTAAAATGTTTAGTTTTTTGTTAATAAATAATTATTATTATTATTTTTATTCCAAGTTTAGTGGTAATTTGCTATATAGTACAGCTCTGTTAATAGAAAGTATTTAAAGAGGTCGTATTCAGATCGCCAATTATACTGCCGGAGTTTTTCTGTTACTGACCATTAGTTTTAACCAATTGATGATGTTCAAATTGCCAAGATCATGGGCGCTGGCAGGATTTATACGGTTATGATGTAATTATTCATTTTTATAATTAATTATAATTATAGCTAATTATTGCGAGCCCGAAGGGATTCATATTCAGAGGACACAAACATTTTTCAGCGAACGTGTGTACATTTTTACGGGTGTACGTTTGTTTGTCGTGTCGTATATCTCGGCTTCTACGAGTCAAAATTTGATGGGACTTGTTTTAAAACAATTGGTTAGCGCTCGGCTTGCGATAGCGTAATTTTTTCATTCATAGTGGTGAGAAAACTGGAAAAAATACTCAATCTATGCTTCAATCTCAATGCAAAGTAAACTGTGGTTTTCTCAGTCTATTTCAGAAATCGCTTATGACTAAATGGCCGATCGCTTATAAATGAAAGACCTACATTTAACGTTGCATACTATTAGGCTTCTAAGATAAATTAGTCTTAAGACTGATTAACAACTAAATATACGAGTACATACGGGTAGTCAGTCGCATAGCAGAATATATTAGCTCGTGTTTCTATAGTAGTGGAAAGTTTTTGGTAGGAACTTGTATATCTCGGCTTCTACCAGTCAGAATTTAATGGGACTAGTTTTAAAACAATTGTGGCGCGTGTTGAGTGAGACAAGAAAAAAAGTTTTTTTTTTTTTTAAAAAAGAAATTTTTTTTAAAGAAAAAAGTTTTTTTAAGAAATAAAAAATTTCCCAAAAAAATAACAAAATTTAATTTTTTTTTTCAAGGAAAAAAATTCTCAAAAAAATTGTTACGAATTTTGTGAATTAAATGGTTACTGTTTGTCTTTTAAGTTAATTCAGTGTTTAGACTGAATTACGACACAACTATCCATATGGCGAGCTGAGAAGCTCGCTTAACTATCTTAGCAGGTTTTTTAGGGCCTTGAGAAAACGTATCATTTGGAAGGAATACAACAATTGGAAAAACGCTGGACTAAATGTATCGAGCTAAAGTGAGATTATGTTGAGAAATAAAACGCTTTTTTCCAAAAAAGATATCTTTTATACAAAAAGTCATTGACTAATTAAACTGTCCCGGGCCCCGGGGTCGTGGGGCTCCATACAAATTTTTGAAAAAACTTAGCCCGATTTTCTTCAAATTTTATATACGTGTGTATCTCCGATGGGCAACACTTTTTGTACAAATTTTGGAGACCCCTGGCCCGGGGGGGACCATACAATTTTTTTTTAAAAAATTAAAATGATTTTCTTAAAATTGTATACAAAATAACCCCAGGACCGAAGGGCTCCCATATAAATTTCTTCAAATTATATTCGAGTTTGAATACTTTGCACACATGTGTATCTGCGATTAGAGAATTAACATGGAAATTTTTAATTTTTATGGGCTGTTTTTATTTACCTTCACTTTGAGCAAAATGAAATTAAATTCCGTTAACATTGTCTGAATTAAGATAGAAATTGAAGGACAACATCAGTACGGACATAAATCGGGAGTCCGCGTCGGGGCTGAAAAATGAGCACTTTGGTGGTGTTGTTGATTGCCTTCTGCGATTAAGTGAAATTGTGTTCAAGTAAAAAATACAAATGCGGTTAGAAAAAAAGGGCACAAAGCATACAATCTTATGATCTGAAAAAAGCATATATGTCATATTTATATATAATTTATTATATACTATATATTTACATGCACATACCAAGAACCAAACGTAGAAACAGCTAATGCAACACACCAAGCATTGGGTTAAGAAACTTGTAGGATAACAGTGTTCCCTGCGCTTTCTCTCATAGAAAAGTAGAAAAAAGCTTTGCCTGATTTTTATCTATCTTTCTATCTTTCTCTCTGTAATGTAACTGATAATAGGACTTGCCAGTCAGTATTTCATTCATAAATCTGCAAATTCTCTACACAAATCAGTTCGGTACCTATCCGTACCTATGCTCATTAATTCAAGGTCTTCTCTCTCACTAACTTTTGCGCGCGCTCTCTCTCTCTCTCTCTCTCTCTCTCTCTTATCAGTTATTGTCAAAATGAGAGTGGAATGAAAGTGTGCCATTATACTTCCAGGTGTTTTTTCTTCGTTTGTGTAGCCGACCTACAGGTTTATTTGTCTGCTTGTTACCCTAAACCTACACAGGAGGACAGGTTTCTAGTCATCTGAATGTATATATGTATCCTAAAAGCAATCAAGACGATTATGAATCCGAACATAGGTGGATTTTTTTAATTGTTTTGCCTGACAAAGTGCGATAAAAAAGGTAAGATAAAAATCAATGCAATCGAATGGCGTTGAAAACAGAACGCAATCGAATAAGATTCTCGAAACATGATTAACAGAAGTGATCCTATTCTCGACCTTGAGTCGTTGAATTGAGCTAGCAAAGGAGATAGGACATTTTAGGTAGGATCTATTGAACACACTCGAAAACTTGAAAACTTGTCGCCACCAAAGTATCAATAAAAAAAATCAAGGATAACCCCGGGAAGAAATGCAGAAAACTTCGGTTTGAAATTTCGGTACAGCTGGTAGAAATCATCATTGAATCTTCATCTTCAAAACCCGTCAACGCAAACGGTACCGAATATCACCCGAAGATATTAGCATTAGATATAAGCCATGGCCATGACTGCGTTGATAAAGGTTTTTAACAAAGTCTTCTATGTGCTCCAAGAGAGGGCTTTACTACTCAATTACCTTTGTATCCCAAAGGAATAAGAATTGGCAAGTGGTATTCTTCATTTGATTTCTGTAGTGTAAGTGTAGTCATTATTAAGTGGTGTACCGGAGCCTTGGTAGACAAAGTCTTTAACTACCCAAAAGTTATAGGTTTCTATTCAGATGTTCTGATGTTGGATGTCCCTTCTTTTTAACAACAAGCCATCGTTAATTGAAAATCTAATATTCACTGCTTATGTCCTAATGTTTGCAAATGCTTCAGCGACAAATCACTGGGTTCTTCCAACGATATCGATGTCGTCAGCGTATACAGACTTGAAGAAAATTGTGTCTCTATCTATAATCTGGTGTACGCACTCTACCAAGTCATCTCTGGATTTTTTAAAGGCTCAACCAGACGGCCATTGAGGCCGGCATTTTTGTTATTTATATATTCTTAAACATAGACTCATTGCTAAGGGAGAACTCCCTGAAAGACTTGCATCACGGCATATGTTTACATATTGCAATTAAAGTTGTATCGGGCGATTTTAAGTCTGAAGTACATCACATAAATGCTGGCGTTCCCCAGGGCTCTGTTTTGTCCCCGACACTATTTCATTTTTATTAATGATCTCTTATATGTGACTTCTAATCCAATTCATTATTTCGCTGACGACAGCACTCTAAGCTTCCCATATAAGTTTGAGGAACGTCCCTCCACTTCTCATGTGGATCTCAAACAACTACGTCTGTTAAGCACGGTCAATTTTTACCTAGACAGGGGTAGAAGAAAATCGAGTAGAATTTAATGCTTCCAAAACCCAATGCTGTCTCCTGTCGTCTAAGCGAATCCATGCCATTATCCACGAATGGCACTTGCATTTGGGCAACTGAAAATCTCGCAATTCTCGGTATGTGCGTTAACGGCAAGAAATATTTCACTTCTTCTGATCTGGCTATAATCTACAAAAGCCTTGTAGATTCGCCCTAAACTTGAGAACAATTTTCATATCAGGTCTGGTGCGCCTAAGACTACTTTGCATCAGCTAGATAGAATACAAAACCGTGCTATAAGACTTATCGGTGACGTTAACATTGCGAAATCATTAGATTCGCTTAAACACCACAGGAACGTTTCCTGCTTGTCACTCTTTTATCGCTTCTTCCACCTACGGTGCTCAAGAGAAACAGCCAGCATGCCACCTCTCCTTGAATTCAACCGTAAATTAATGCTCATCAGTTTTTACCCTCAATTGTATTGTATTTTTATTTGCAAAATCCATTACGAACTCCTTTGAAAGCCTAAATTTCGTAACAATATAAATATGTAGATAGGAGATAGATTCATTATGCATAGCATGGCTGAAAACTCTTTTCCGTATTGTGCACACGCGTGTGAATATGCTCCTAAATCCTCTATGTACTCTATGTCACAGTACAATGTACTTACCCATCACCAGTCACTATAGTTACCACCCACCACCCACATGTAGTATTTTCAACTCTCCAAAAAAGCTCTTGTTTCTATCTCTATCTTTTCACAGTACTCTCTGCACAAAATCTCCAATCAGTCATCATAATAAATCTGGCCCAGAAGAAGATTTATTGTGTACCAATAGCATAAGAGTATCATCGTCTGTCCATCTGTGCACTGGCTGTCTCGTCAATGGACACGCATCTTGCCTCAGGTGGTACAAGTTCTTTGTCACTATTCCGTGAATAGGGACAGTTGTCCTGAAGGCTTAATCTACCATCGTATCGTATAGTCTCGTCTGTTGAAATTGCGAACCCTTCTTAAAGTGGGCGGAAGTAAAAAGTGCATCGGACACTTTACAGGTTAAACTTGACCGATTTCTGTTCAATTGCGTTTTCGTTGTTGTTGCTATAGTGTTTTCTTGTCGTGATTTCGTATTCTGCTCAGTCGTTATTGAGCTGTGAGCTGTGAGCTGTGACTGAAAGTCGATGTCATGCAAATTCAAGGATTTTCAAAAATATCGTTTGAATGATTAAAGAATAAAGGTGCGGGAGTGAAAAGCTTATTCCAGATTTTATTTTTCTTGTTGATGGAATTTTTTTTTTAATGAACTTATTTCTGGAGAAACAAAATATTCCACGGATTATTTGAACAATTAAAGTGCTGGAGTGTAAAAGTGTTTCCAGATTTTAATTTCGATGTTTGTGTTTGTTAATAAATTGGTGATTTTTTTATAAATTTCTTTCTGGAGAACTGGTAACATAGAGCAAGCAGCTTACCTTACCTTACCTTACCTCAACAAAGTGCAAAGTTGAGATTTTGGCTAAAATTGTGAAAGGATGAAAAGAGCTCGTGCCAATGTGATTGTGTTGTTTCTGTAAAATTTAATTTCTTAATTCTTCTATGTACTCATATCTACGATTCGGATGTGCAACGGAAAAACTCCATCACTTCAAGCCATATTTCGGATGATTAATTTATTCTTCTTCTCATAACTCTACTAATCAATCGTGTAATAGAAAGTGAAACTGATATCTTGGTTACTCGTTACATGTTACATCACTGATAGTGGCAAATTCTTACATCTTATATATTATTTACCAGTAAATTGTCCAAACATTTTGTTTCCATTTTGTTACCGTCAATAACCGCTGGCATTGATTTGATTTTTAAATAAAAGCATTTAAAAAACGAGACGACACTAAATATTATAAGCAAAGGATATACGAGTACACCCGCAAGCGTACTACAACTGACAAGTACCCAAACCAAACAATAGTTGTTGTTGTCTGATGGTGTTCTTGTATCTGTCACAGTCAGTCATCTTTGTTACGTGTCGGGTCGATGGTAATCGTTACATAATGTAATCACATATATATCTATAGATTGCGTCCTTCAGTTTTTCGTCGATGCGTTTGTGTTATGTGTACGAGGATTCCTTTTTTCTGTGAGATGTGCAGCAGCTCTCTTTCTGTGTTCTTCCTTTCGTGCTGTTAGTGTGAAATTTCTACTCTCCAGGATTGCATTGTATACCACGACAAGAAGTAAGTGAAAATATTGTTGATTGCATATACATATATATATATATATATATATAATAGCCATGTCTCATATAAGGATCCCTTCGTATCCCCAGCCATATCATTACATGGGACACGATCCCCACGTACGACTCAGAAAATTTCTTCGATTTTCTGAGCTTAAATTCCAGTTACAATGGAAAACTTAAGACTTGTATGACTTATAAGATTGTATGGATTTTGATTTAAAAAAAAAGGTTTTGCTTAAAATCTTAGGACAGAGCACTCACAATGGAAACACTAAAGACTTTTACTTACTTCAAAAAAAAAAAAAAGGTTTGTTAACTTTTGTCCTGAGATTTCTACAATCATAACGAGCAAATGTTTTTTTTTTGGTAAAACCAAAATCCATATATGTAATCTTGTAAATCGTAAGTCTTAAGTTTTTCAATTCTGAAAGCTCTGTGACAATCCTTATTATTTAGACGTAAAACGAAATATGGTTGCGTAACGAAATAGTTATATCGTCTTGCCTTAATAACTCGCCAACTATTAGCCTAGCAGACGTAAGTTAAATCTCGTTTATGGCCAGCTGATAGGACCTTGAGTTCGGGTCATGACGGGGGGGTTTTTGCGGCGCTGTAGCTCCTCTCTATTTAGTGTTGGTCACGACTCAGATGTGCTAGTGCTAACGCGATGATTCATGTGTTTTTGTATAGAGTTTATTTAGATCTATCGATTTAAGCCAAAAAACAATATTTCGGACAATATTTATAGGTAAAATGTAAAGTAAGTAAGTAAGCCTATAAAAAGTATTTAAATGCAATATGTCAGTCCCACCCCTTCAAGAACCAACAAGAAAGTATAAATTGCTAACGTCGCACTTAGTACAACCCCCTCCGTCGCACTGGACATTCTGTTCGACCTTACACCTTTCGACATTTCAGGAAGTAGCTGCTAGCTCGGCTATTCGCCTCAAGGCTATCTCCCAGTGGACTAGAAATGAAATCGACCACTCATCTATCCTGAATCTAGCCAGGATCCCAGACAACTTAGACTACACAACTCCACAGCTCCATTTTAAATAAAAACTTTCAGGTCACCTTCCTCTCCGGATCATTCTGGGAGGAAGGCGCGTACCTGGAGGATGAACACATTCATTTTTACACAGACGGGTCTAAAACTGATGACGGAGTTGATGGAGGTGTTTTCTCAAAAAAGCCTCTCCCGTCTTCCTAATCGCTGTAGTGTTTTCCAAGCTGAGATCATGGCGATCAGTGAAGCCTTATCTTGATTGAAGAGTAACGTCATATCCGCTAAGGGTATCCGAAGCTGTTTAATATCCACCTGTGTTAGGTGCCCGGGCATAGAAACATTCCGGGAAACGGTACGGCTGACGAACTCGCCAAACAAGGAACTACACATACCATCATTTTACAAAAATATGGTTCTCTAGGCATACCAATCGCGGGATACTACTGACAAAACTAATCGTAGGTGGTCAAACGGTACAATTTGCAAAGCAACAAAGCAGATCTGGCCCAAGTTGGATCCGAAACGCACCAAGTGTTTGATCTCTCAAAAAAGGTCGCACATCGGACATGCAGCAAGACTCGGAGTCTTCTCGAATGACTTCTGCAGAAGCTGGACTAGGATGACGAGGAGGAGGAGGAGGAGACCATTATCCATCTTCTCTGTACTTGTTCAGCCCTCTCCCAGAAACGTAAACTCCATATGGGAGCTTTCTTCTACAACGACACTAATGAACACTGATATCAGCAGTCTCCTTCATTTCATACGAAGCTCTAAGTGGTTCAACGAGTAGGTGGAGGGAAACTTTCCTGATCTGTGTGGTATCACAATGGACCATTTCTGGTCTAAGTGTGTCGATTTTACTGACAGCCACCTTAACTTAACCTAACCTAACGTGCCCACAGAACCGACAACATTGGCAATACCACTATAGATTGTACTGGTAAACGTACACATTCGTGTTACTAACTTCACGCTGCTGTTTCTGCCGAACAACTAATGACATCTCATATTTTCACAAACGTTACCCTGTTATGTTGTTTACAAGTTTCGGAAACCTTATGGATATACGTCGTATTTAAAAGGAATATGCAATATTAAATTCAAACGTAAGAGTGTTATTGAACTAATGGTTCGCAAAGTAAAGGCACGAATTAAGGCCCGCGCGGGCCTTTAAGCGCAATCCACGACAAAGTGCGCAAAAACTCGCAAAAAATCTGCATGTGTTCGATAGAAGCATCCGACGGATACTGAAAAATTAACTTCAATTGATAATTTGGACAAGAATGCTGCTCTTCGCAAACAAGCACCGGCTTCTGTGATGGTTTGGACAGCTGTAACACCAAATGGTCGTTCTCCGCTATCCTTTATCGACCATTTTTTATGTTCCGCGTATGACGCGTGTCGCATGTGGCGCGTGTAATGAGTTGAATTTTTTTTGAATTCTTTTTAACCACCTTCCACACAACCTAGAGAGCTGACATTTTGTGAGTGCCTAAGTCCAAAATGGCATTGTTTATGTTCCGCGTATGACGCGTGTCGCGTGCCGCGTGTGGCGCATGTGATAGGTTGAATTTATTTTTTCGACTTCTTTGAGGTGCTTTTTTACTACCTTCCACACGACCTAGAGATCTGAAAATTTGTGAGTATCTAGGTCCAAAATAGAATTTTTTTCATTTTTTATATTCCGCAGCTCAATGTAAGATAGCCCGCGTTTGACGCCATCCGCGAGTCGCGTGTGAAGGGTGGAAAAAAAGAAAATACTTTGAATTAGCCCCGAAAACAGATTTTTTGCTGATATAGTTGTCGACTCTATAGTTTTTTGGGAGGCTGAGATGGCCAATGGTTTTTTGGGAGGTCAGTGAGTGGGAGATCGTGAGCGGGTGATCAGTAGGCGGGAGGTCAGTGGGCGGGTGGTCAGTGGGATGGGATATCTCCTAGTCTGTATAAATAAAATTGAAATGCTAAACGTTGGTAACCGCATTACTTTAGAACGGCTAGACCGATTTGGATTATTTTTATTTTAAAATGTTCGTCATAGTCCGCATAAGGTTCATACTGAAAGAAAAATTTAAAAAGCCCAGAAAATTGGAAAATTCGGGAAAAACTGCAAGTGCGCGGGAGGTCAGTGTGCGGGTTCTCAGTTGGTTGGGGTTCAATGGGACAGGGCAGCCGGGAAACGCCGGGTATTTCCGCTAGTTCCACATAATTATTGTGCGACTAAAGATCGACTTACGAGATCGATGTGGACTTCGTGAAAAATAATGCTCTGACATGTGCACTGTACGGCATGGTAAACTACATCTGAACCTGGAGTTCTCCACAGGCTTCCGAAAATTTCTCTAATCGGAGATACACAAGTGGGCAAAGTTTGATTTAAATCGGGTTAATTTTGAAAAAAATGTATATGAAAGCCCTTCGATTCTGGGGTCCGATCACTTCCAAATTTTAATCGAATGTCATCGGAGATGCACATATGGCCAAAGTTCGAATAAAATCAGGCTTTAGAAAGGGGATTAAAATTTGATCACGAGATTTGGCCACAAACAAACACACAAACACATCCGGATGCGAAGGTTATATAGAAAAAAAAAGAAGGATGCAATAAATGTTGGTACTTAATTAAATGTAGGAGTTAGTTTTTCACCCGCAGCTTACAGAACATTCCTCGAATCTAAAAAATTCATAAATTTCATAAAAACGAACCATTCCTTATCCAAATCACTGTTTCAAAAGAAGTGTGCATCGCATCACAGTGCGTATGAGTAACATATCATTTGAAGTGGACGGATACCGATGGTACTATTCCCAGTATTTGTTTTCCCAACATTTTGCCAGCCATTCAATAACAGGAAGTACTCTTCGCTGCAACGAGTGTGGGTTGGTTCATTCTGATTTGGTTCGAATGATCTAATGCTTGCCTCCTCTTTGCTGCTTTTTGTAAGCGTAGGTGCGTTCAGGTGCATCATCGATTTCTTTAGAAATTCCGATTTGCATTCAAATGAAAAATATAGTTCTTGTTGCTTGTTCATCCTCCGTATTTCCAAGTATACATATAATACTCCTACATAGTTTCTGTATTGCATAAAACCGTGGAATCCGATAAAACCCGAGAACAAATGTTACCCTAATTAAACTCGGATGATAAGTTATTGAAAGTGAAATTAAGAAGAACTGCGTGGGGTGACCTTTTCCTTTTCAGTTTCAGTTAAATTAGCTTGCGTTCCTAAATGGCTCTATCTGTTTGAAAGTGTAGGCGCTTCGGCTTAGCTTACTAACTGTGTGCGTTTTTTATTGCGCGTGTACCGATTAATGATTTAACATTAAAGAGTTCCAAAAATTATTTGCAGAACAATTTAATTTTGTTTTTCCAATATTGCTTTCAACATCTCTTCTGAAAGCAACTGTGAACTTGGCATTTTGCTTCTCCATTCACGGAATATTGTATGGTACGTATTATCCGCTTGGTCCGGACAATCTGGGCAGAAGGCGAGCTATCGTGTCCAAATCGATGAAGGTATTTACGATAGCCGCCATGTTCAGACACTGCGATAGGTGATTACTGCCAAGAACTTGGTTTATCCAGTCTTCGATGGTCGGGATCAACTCGCCGCTCCATTTACTTTTCATATTCTTCCGACGATTTTGCCCTTTTGCCATCGAAGTGGCCTTTTCTTCTTTCGCGATCCTTTTGTTAACGTTTTGGTCCTGTTGGATTGAGGCACTTCTGTTGTATATCCTGAACATTTTATCAGCGAGGATATCTACTGGAACCGTTATTCCTGCTATAACAAGGGCTGCTTCATCAGAGATCGTTTGGAAACCGCAAATCTTCCTTAGTGCACTAAGTCTGTATATAGACGATAGTTTCCTCTTAGTTTCTTGAGTCGCTAGTGCTTCCGCCCATACTGGACAGCGTATAAGAGGACAGAACTGACTACTCTAGACATGAGAATTCCTCTTGCATATTCTTCGATGTTGGACAGTATCCAAGATAGTGCTGCCTGTAGTCAATGTGTATTTTAAAGAGTAGCCTATTATCGAGCAATAATAATATCGGCGCGACAGACCATGCAGTCCAAGGCCTGACTTCTCGCAACCATTTGTGTTGAGCATGCATATTTTTGCACACAAAGCATTACTCCAAGATATTTAATGGCTTTGTTCGATCTTATTGTTTGATTACCACCAATGATATTCACATATTCCACAGTTTTTCGAGTTGTTATCAGTACTGCTGCTCGTCTTGTGGTCAGCTAATTCTAGACCGGCGGACACTAGCTAGTATTTGATTTGAACGACTTCATTCGTGGCTGACTATGGTTTTTGCCATGGTGACAATGCTGATGTCGCCAGGTTTTCCGAATATTATTTACTCCTAGTTGCAATGTTACACGCAACACTCCATCGTACATAAATATCCATAATATAGGGAGCCCAGTACCGAGCCTTGTGGCATTCACGCGGAAACTTTGTAGAACTTTATTCCCTCATTGGTTTCATACCTCAACCTTCTGTTTCACAAGTAGCTTGATAAAATCTTTCTCAGATAGTACGGTGTATCAACACTGACTAGTGTAACTAATAAACAATATTCCTTTGTTCCCCATCGCTATCTTTCACCCTTGTATCGCTTCCTTTGCATTAAGGGCTACTGGCGTAAACAGCGGACCGTGATTTTCTTAACTCGAACTGATGATCATCTGCTTTATTCAGCAATCTGCGTGTCAAATAGGCATATTTAGCGACACGACGATTGTTCTTCGGGTAGTTTGTTTCACTCTGGCAACAGTACTAAATGTGGTAGCTTCCAAGGTTAAAACTCCTTCATCTAGACATGTCATGTTGCATGTATGCCGTGAACATAAACAGCTACATTCAAAGCTTTGTTAGGCCAAGGGGCCAAGAGCCTTAATACCACGTATCCTTTTAAATGCATTGAAGAGCTTATCCACTGTAATTCTGGGAATACCTTCTGTGCTAATTTCTCTTATTATGTTGCACGTCTTCTTTATTTCTTTTACTCCGCGTGGGAGCATAGGGCTTCTACAAACGCCCGCCAACGAACTCGATTTATCGCCTGAGGTTTCAAGAGTCGCCACTCTGTCCCCTGGGATCTTGCTTCCTCTTCTATCGTCCTTTTTCATGTCTTGCTAGGACGGCCAACTCGGCGGCTTCCTTGTAGATTCCAGTCGAGTGCTAGTTTCGTAATATCGTCCGCTGGCTTTGTCAAAGTGTGGCCAATCCAGCCACATCGTCCTCTGATGGTGATTGCTTCCTGCTGCGTTACTCTCCACAAGTCTTGATTGGTGATAATGTCCGGCCATCTTATTCTCAATATCCTCTTTAAGCACTTGTTGACGAAGACTTGAAGACTTGGAGTCGCGTCGCAATTGACCACAGACTTTCCATGTTTCGCAGACATACAAGAGTACTGAGAGAACGTTAGGTTTGAAGATCGTTAGCTTCAGATTCCGGCAGATTTGCGAGGAGTTCGAGATATTATTTAGCATACTATAGGAGTGTCGCGCCTTGTTTACACGAAAGCACACATCCGAGTCAGCACCACAATTATTTGACATCCAGCTACCCAAATAACAAAACTTATCGACTTCATCTATCTGATGTCCGTCAATTGAGAGATCACATGTTCCACTAGCGTTAACGTGAGGTAGTTTTGTTTTTGAGACGTTAATTTTTAAACCCACTTCGCTAGCGTGGAGTTCTAGTGAGTTTAATTTTCGCTCCATGTCACCTAGCGACTGTGATAGGAGACAGATATCATCGGCATAGTCGAGGTCTTCTTTTAGGTGGTGAAATGTTGCACGTAGCTGATGATCATTTAAGGGAATAAATGCTCTGCTATGCACCTTAGCATTGTTAGTGGATATTTTTGGTGATCTTGGGGCCTTTAACTTCGCCATTACTATTTTGTATGATGTGCCCCAAGGGTTTATTTCCACCTCGTCACATAAATGTTTAACGCATAGTACTTACATATGAATCCGAGACTTGGGTGCTTAGCAAAAAGTCTACTGACCTCTTAGCCCCGTTCGAGAGGAAAGTTTTACGGGAAATTGGTCGGCTATGCGACGAAGGACGATTTCGGTGATTCTATAATGATGAGATTTATGAGCATTACGGCGATGTTGCCATCGTAAAGAGAATTAAGCCCGGTAGGCTCCGATGGGCAGGATACAAAGCTCACATCGGAAAAAAAGGTTCCTGCTCAGAAGTCCTTTGCTGTAGAACCAGAGCCCAGAGATAGCGATGCCAAACTGGATGACATCGTTTTGAAATAGGGACCAGCGGAGAGATTTTTTGCGGTAGACCAGGATCGGACGACGGTTGTAGAGCCAAATATCATGATGATGCATTTGTAAAACCAAACGAATGTATTTGTTATCTCCAATTTATTTCTTTAATATGTTATTGTTTTGCTATGCAAAAATGTCAAAACCAATCACAAAATCACATTTCCACATTACCTGCGAGTATTCACCTGATTTGCATATAATAAGTTTATTATTTATGTATTATACGAGTATATTATGATAGTTTGTAAGTCCTTCAAATTTGCCAGCATTCATTCGACTTATTTTACTCCCACAATACACCAGACCAACCCTTAGGTATCCACCGTCGTTTATTCGAGAAATGATGATGGTTGAGTGCTCGATTAAACTACGAGTACTTTCCGAGCAGGCAAGTTCGTTTACTCTGTGTACAGATGCATAACCATCTGTTATGCCACCCTAAGCAGTGCGAGGCATGACAGGTGGCAGCAACGTGCAAGGTATTGCGTTTGTTCGTGATTTACCCTAGAATTGCGTCAAGAGATTCAAAACAATATGCCATTCTCGTATTTTACTGCGGGAAGTCCGTCCGTTAAGTTCCGCACCAAACTTCCTGGGTATTGAAATTTCAATGGTTGTGCATCGCGGATGTTTTTCAGATTTAAATGGAAACGGAATGAAATTCAAAATCTAATTAGGATAAACGTAAGCGATGACAATTACGATATACCTCTTGGGCTGTCATTTATTTGATTGGATTGTTCTTCTAGGAAGAAGAAGTTACTCTGTTTTTTTTTTGTTGCTACAGTTATCCCCTTATCATTTTATTTTGTATTTCCTGCTTGAATAATTTTGACGAATTATTTTATGCTGAAGAGTACTTTAGGTGTGGCATCTATAAGTGAATTACATTACCATTTCAAATTTATTTGGCGCGTAGCAAATAGATTTTAGATTCATCTGCAATTGGGAATGAATTGGATGAAAAATCTATTTTATAGAAATAATTGTGCATATCTATGTAATCGCATCTCGCTTAAACAACGGGATGTATTGAAGCCATATTAACCACCTATGTTCGTTTAGTGCTGAGCTTTTTGTCTTTCTTTGACCTGGTAGTAGGTTGCGCTTGAGTCGAGATATTTACGAAAATGTGCGGCTAAATTTGGTCTGTTGATGCATATATATGTAACATCATTACGCATAAACTACTAGAAATATTAAAGCCATATTTACACTATATGCTTGGTAATCATATAAGTTTATGTTGTCCTAAGACCCGGTAGGTGACGCTGGAGTCGAGATATTTACGAAAATGTGCGGCTAAATTTGGTCTGTTGATGCATATGTATGTTAAGTCATCACGCCTAAACTATTTTCAAGCATAGATAAAGACATAGATATATGCACACCATATGTTTGATTGGTGCTCCTATAATTTCATTTAGTTTTTGGACCTGTTAGGTGGCGCTGGAGTCGAGATATTCACGAAAATGTTATTAGTTTCGTTATAACTTTTTTCATTTTAAAAACAAACATAGAGTTGTGAAGTAAGTTTTGTTGTATTTCTTTAACTTAGTTGTGTTCAATGTAAGCAATTAGCCCGCTTGATTATAACATGTACATGTTACGTTAAACATAATATAATTAAAATTTTAATGTCACTTTGATACATAATAATGGGTTAAACAATATATATATAACAAATACGCGGGACACGTGTTTTTAACATAACCTACAGCAGAGTTTATTTTTAAATTCTCTATATTAACTTCGCGTGCCCGTAGCTGGCTGGCTAGATGGGAAATAGAATCTTGTGATCAATTTTTAACCCACTTCATAAAGCCTGATTCTAAACATGTGTATTTCCCATGATAATATCTCATCATCATCATATTTGGCTCTACAACCGACCTTTCGCAAAAAATTTCTTCACTGGTCCCGATTTCGAGCCGATGTCATCCAGTTTGGCATCCCTAAACTCTGGGAGTCCTGGTCTACGCCATCCGTCCAGCGTAGGCTTGGCCGGCCTCGCTGTCGTGTTCCATAAATCCTACCGCAAAGCACTTTCGGAGCAGGATCCTCGTCGCTCATGCGAGCTAGGTGTCCTGCCCACCGGAACCGGAGTTGACCCGATATAGTTAAAGGATTGCACTACTTCAATGTTGGATCTTCTACTCGCAGATGTGGCCACCATGTACTTTGTTTTGCTCTCATTTATGTGCAACCCCTGATTTCGTGCCGCCTGCTCGATCTGGATGAAAGCTTCCTGTGCAGCTCTTCGGTTTCTACCAACGATGTTAATATCGTCTGCGTAAGTCAGTATCTGAATGGACTTATAGAGGATTGTTCCACTCGCCGTTACGTCAGAGTCTCGGATCACTTTCTCCAACGCCAGGTTGAAGAGGACGCATGGACTGGCATCCTCTCCGACAAAGGAGCCCGTTATAGATGTTGAATGGACTTGTTAGTGATCCGGATATTTTTACTTGGCTTATAACATTGGTCATGGTCAACCTACAGAGTCATGTCAGATTATTTGGAATGCCAAATTTTCTCATTGATTTATAAAGTTCTTCTCTGGCTATGCTATCATAGGCGTCTGTAAAGTCTATAAAAAGATTGTGTAGTGAGTTTTAAAACTCTAGACATTTTTCCATAACTTGCCTAAGGGTGTAAGGGTGTAAATCTGATCAGTTGTTGATATGCCTGAGATGAAGCCACACTGGTATGGACCAATGATGACTTTAGCGTATGGGGCTATCCTGCCTTGAAGGATAGAGGAGAAAATCTTGTACGCGGTACTCAACAACGTTATACCACGATAATTGTTGGAGATTGTGATATCTCCTTTCTTATGTATGGGGCACAGTATGCCTCTTCGCCAGTCTTCTGGCATCGCTTCTTCCTTCCATACTTCCACTATTAGTTCATGAATTGTTTGATGTATTGTGGGACGTCCTGTTTTAACCAGCTCCGCTGGGATACCATCAGATCCCGGGGCCTTATTATTTTTGAGTCGATTTATCACTCTGGTAACTTCGTCTATGCTTGGTGGCGGCAGCATAGTGTGGTCTTCGGTCTTTGGTGGAGCCTCCAATTCCTCAGTTAGCTGGCCACTAAGCAACTCATGAAAGTTGTTTTTCCCATCGCTCTAAGATGCCTTTAAGATCGGCGCGATCAGAATACCTTCTTTGTCCTTGCAGTATGTGTACGTCATACTGCGGACTCTTTGGTAGAACTTCCGCGCATGCTGTGTTCCTCGCTCTCTGTACTCTTCTAGTTCACGGACGAGATTCTTCTCCCAGGCTGCTTTCTTTCGGCGGTGAACTATTTTTTCATATCTTCTGAGCTCTTTATATTCATCTTTGCGTGACCGCGTTCTATGAGATTGTTGAATTGCTCGGTACGCAACATTCTTAGGTTCATTCGCTAGCTTACATTCTTCATCGTACCAGTCGTTCCGATCTCTACGACTACTGCTTAAGATGGAGTTAGCAGTGCTAATTACACTGGTCCGAGTCGACGTTGTGGTCTATCTGGTGGCAAGTGGCTCTACCAGGAGATACCCAGGTAGCTTTGTGGATATTTTTTCGCGCAAGTCTTGTACTCGCAACGACCAAATTATTGCATGCTGCCATCTCTATGACTCGTTCTCCATTGTCATTAGTGTTCTTGTGTAAGCTATGGGTGCCAGTGTACTGTCTAAATACTAGATACCTACCTATTTTGGCATTCTGGGAACCAAGCCATTTTTCAAGCGATTCGTATAAAACTCGGATTATAATTTTTTTTCCTATTGAAATTCTCGGATCTGACCAATAGCGTTTGGAGTTTTAGGAACTAAGCCATTTCTCAAGCGATTCGTATGAAACTCTGAATATAGTGCTTAGATCCTACTATAAAACTTGGTCCTATGGAAATTCTGTTCTGGGATCTTGCCAATAGGGTCTGTAATTTTTTTGGAACACAGCCATTCCTCATCGTCATCTCATCTCATCTTTAATCGTTTTCCCTTGGCAGTAAATTTAAATAAAAATAAAAAATCGGTCACAACGTCCAAAAAGTTGCACTTCAACCACGCGTAAAAGTAACACGCTCTCTTTTTTATCTTCAGTGTATTTTGTTGCGAAAAAAAGATATATTTTGGGTATATAAGTTAATATGAAATACATTAATTTTCCACAGCCAGGCATTCACACGACCCACTTTCCACCCAGACAAATTTCCTGGAAGCGAATTTCGGCAAAGCGGCTGTGGTCGCATTGGCTGACATGACGGGATTAAGTAAGAAATGCTCGTGGAGAGATTTAGTCTCAATTTCAGCTTTGTAATAATAACTTAGTAAATAAAGACCAGGCAATTCGCTGAAGTGTATGTTTTCTACAAAACTGAATTAATTACTCCTTAACACATTTAAAAAAAAAACTTGTTAATTTATTCAGAATATCTACCACATTACAAATTTAAAGCAACCCAAATCGGTTTTCGTGTTCTATTTGCTGAGACAACAAATCGACCGGCGACCGATTTTCAAACTGTAAGTGAAACGCGAGCCTGGTCCCCGCTTTAAGTTCAAAGTATGATAATGTAATCTGTTCTTAATGGAGAAATGCGATATCGTGACGATGTCAATGAAAGATGTAGTTAAGGTGATGACTGATGAGATTCCATTGCTGCGCGTGTCTACTTTCTGAGTTGATTGAGTTCGATCGGTCATTGAATCCAGACTGCCTGCTCAACGTTTGCTACTCGTCTATCGGATGACGGTTAGAGTTACAAGGCAGAGTTGACTGTGTTCTCTCTCTTTAAAATCTCTATGTTTCGTACGATTGGCGGTAAAATCTTGCGATCATTTTTAACCCCCTTTCCAAAGCCCGATTTAATTGAAACTTTGTACACATGTTTATTTCCGGAGATAACACTTTCTATTAAAATTTGGTATCGATCGGCTTCCATAGAAATTTTTTTAAGAATCATGCCATATAGCGGCATTTAAACCACCAAATGTTGTGTTCTTTTAGTGGAATTCAGCATACTTTTAGGCGCATATTTTGGTTATAAAAGAATTCACATGAAAAATTAAATTTTTATGGGTTGTTTTTTCTGTAGCAAGCATATGCATAGAATTGGAATTACGAGTACAATATTTCTCCTCTAATCATTGTTTACTTGGCTTTCAGTTAGATATATCTATTGCTTAAATTTACGAATGATTGGGTGTTTTAATTAAATAATGCCCACATGATGATGTCTAAACTCTAAAGGCCATGGCTACTAGTATATTGACTATTCAGTAATTCACAAATTATGTTGTATGAATTATTATAAACCATACAAATCTCTATTATATATCATTATGTGTGTTTTACACACAAATTCACCCACCATGATTGGATTCATGAAAAAAAACCTACGGAAAAAATACATTTATTTGGAACGTTTCTTTGGAATATGCATATAGGCATGCATATTCACAATATAACAATATAATACATTTGTATGCGTGGGTGTGAGCTGCCTTAAGATTTGCTAGCAATCGTTAAAAGAAGCAAGTATGTTAATATCAGTGCTTAACACAAAGCCAAACACTTCCTGTATCTCACAGGGTATTTTTTTTTCCGTCAGCATCTAAGCGCTGCTGTATCGGCAGCAGCAAGCAGATGCACTTTTAAATCAAGCTCAAGTGCACCTAATGTACGAGTGTGTGTGTGAGGATGTCATTTTGCACAGCCAACTGACACATATTCAAGGTCAGGTTAATAGCTGTTGCCTGGTAATCATGCATCAATTAACGCAATCGATTAGCAAGCGGAAGCCATGTGGACGGGGCGCATCTCTTCGTTGTATGCATCGGATCGTCCGCCCTACCGTTGTAGATACTCGTACGTTGTGTATCACAGATGTAGACGCCTATCTAATAATCTATACTAGAATGAGTAAGTGCACTTCAGATTGTAATTAATGGATAGTGCGATAGTGTGGTAAGAGATAAATACAGATGACTAGTATCTGGATATTGTGTTACGTCTCTTGCTGCTGGCATTTTTCTATGCCTTAGAAATGCTGTCATTTTGTCAATTGAATCCATAAGAGAAAAGTGGAATTTGAATTGAAAATCTTTAAAATACGTATGAATAAATGAAGTGAATTTCCATTTTCCTGAGAATATTGGAAAATTAAGAAAGAATGTTTTGGAATGCCCATCATTAGGCAGCATATAAATATGGATCCACCATATCACTCCTAAACACTACTTTTGCACTGTCATGCCCTACCCTTTGCACTTTTCGAGTGGGTTGCCCACCGGAGCGTTCTTTTTTTTTCTTTTCTAATACAACCGGAGTTTACGAGTATTTGCTGACGTCTAGTCGGTCCTGCAGAGGCGCGAGGAGAAGTCATTTTCTCTCGAAGGCACAACGTTTTTCAATATATGAGGAACGGATGTTGTTGTTATTGTTGCAGCTCCAGGTCTGTTAAATCTATTGCTGGAATGACGATTCTTGGTCCAGTGTGTGAAACACTGGAGTCCATTCGGTGCGTAGAACCGATCCTCGTAGAAAGGAGGAACTGTTATTCTACCATATTGGATACGCGTACATAAAAATTGGTCGAATGAATGCCTGATAGTAAAAAATCTTTACATCACTTCCCAGGTATCGTTAAAAGAAAACCCTTTTGAGCGAACGCCAAAGAAGGCGAAATAGTATAAATTCCTATCTTGCCCTCAACTTAAATGTACTGCAGTAAGCCTGAAATTCATCGAATTTTCTTGGGTGTAAAGATAGCTCGCCTTACCGTGGTACACCCTGGATAACGTTAAATGATATATCACAAGAGGAAGCAAGCAAGATTACTCTGGTGCCCCCGTGGACAAGGCACATATAATCGTCACCAAACGTGCACAGAGGAACCTCAAGAACAACACCCCACAAACATCACAGTTTTCGTGGACTTTTACCACAGAAGAGGTCAGCACTGCTCTCACCGCAGTAAAAACAGGGAAAGCGGCGGGCTTGTGCAAAGCGGAAAAAACGGGTGCTAGCAGAATTCTACAGAAATATACTAGAAACAGATACAATCAAGCGTATTCAAGCGAACGAAAATCATTGCTATTTACAAGCCAGGTTAACCTGACGACCAACCGGAAAGCTATCGTCCTATACTATACTCGAACGCCTTATCTGCAATCGGATAAATCCTGCCATAAAACTCGCAACCATATAGAACACGTGTTGATACCTGATGACGGTACGAATGTACCGACGTTCCAACGTCGACTCGGACTACTATCTTGTTTGTGTAGTGCTCCGAGTGCGGATTACATTATCAAGAAAGACAGCATCCACGAATCGGATTCGAGTCAATACGGCTGCCCTTCGCAACGAAGAGACCAGAAACAACTACGGTCAAGCGATAGGACTCGCCTTAAATACAGGGAGAGTAAGTCCTGGGGCTGAGATGCCGGGCGTAGAAGAGAAATGGACACGCCTTAAGAATACTGTCATTAGTACTGCTGACTCCATCTTACGCAGTAGTCGTAGAGATCGGAACGACTGGTTCGATGACGAATGTAAGCGAGCGACTGAACGTAAGAATGTTGCGTACCGAGCAATGCAACAATCTCGCATAGAACGCGGGCACGCGAAGATGAATGTAAGGAGCTCAAAAGATATGAAAAAACAGTTCACCGTCTCGTCCGTGAATTAGAACAGTACAGTGAGCGAGGCGACCGCACCAGGCGCGGAAGCCGCGGTGCACATACTGCAAATACAAAGAGGGTATTATGATCGCCGATCTCAAAAGCATCATAGAGCGATGGAAAGAGCACTTTCATGAGTTGCTTAATGGCCAGCTAACTGAGGAATTGGAGGTTCCACCAATGACCGAAGACCATACTATGCTGACGCCACCAAGCATAGACGAAGTTAGCAGAGCGATAAATCGGCTCAAAAATAATAAGGCGCCGGGATTTGATGGTATCCCAGCGCAGCTGAATTAAACAGGATGCCCCGCAATACACCAAGCAATTCATGAACTAATAGTGCAAGTATTGAAGGAAGAAGCGATGCCAGAAGACTGGCGAAATGGCATCCTATGTCCCATACATAAGAAAGGAGATATAACAACCTGCAGAGGTCGGGCATTTTAATAGAAAGAGTTGTCATCGGAGATACACATGTGTGCAAAGTTTCAATGAAATCGGGCTTTGGGAATTGGGTTAAAAATTTATCGCAAGAAAACATATAAGTGAAGCGGACTGTATCTTCTATATGTTATACGTTAGTAATGCAGTTGCGATGAGCAATCAAAACCTTGTCTTTGCAGGATGTGTAAGGCGTTGCATATTTCGTCTTTCCCTTCACTTTTTGGTAGAACTTTCGCACTTATCGAGATCCTAAGTCCAACTGATGTTTATTTTTCCAGCCTGCCACCTCCGCCTTGGAAATCTCTTTTTATTTTCCATCAAAGTTGTCTATCCTTTATAGTCATCAATGCCTGAGGGGCAAGAAATTGGAAAGTAATATTTCTAAACGGAATAAATTCTATCCGTAAAGCGTAAGAAATGTTCAAGTCCTGCACTGATGCAGATGCAAAAGAATATATTTGTGACAATAAGAAAAAAAAACTCTTTTGTTTTATGTTTTGTAGCTGTACACGTATCTGGTATCAGTATAAGGATACATCCAAGGATGCTGCATATTTTGCTAATCTGTATTGAAAAGAAAGAATTAAAATTTTTAACAATGTTGTGCCTGCCATCTTGTACGAGTATTATGTATGTATGTGTATGAGTAAGAGAATGAGTATGATTAATAGGCTAGCTATTAAATTAAAAGGCTGCCACTGCCACTGCCACCACATTGTCATGCAGTCGCATTAAAGTGTATGGAATGGCTGCAGTGCACAAGGTCAAGGTTATAAATTTAAAAACCATTTTTTTATGTTTTGTAAATGTGTGTGTGCGTTTGCATTGTAATCTGGCTAAAAAGAAATAATGCGAACTGCTCTTGTAGCATAACGCAAAGCAATTAACTTAGTGTAAGTTAGGTACATGGGTTATAAGGTATATCAAGGATGTATGTGTCTCGAATTCTTACATATACGTACTATGGGGTACACCAAATATGGGCCATTTCAAGGTCTCGATTAGAAGTATAGTTGCCTATGGTTATTTCATTGTCTTCCGGGCCACCCTCTGGCAGTGGTGATGTAGCAAATTGTTGTCTCCCTTGTATGTGTAATAACATAAAGAATAGCAGCTGTATAATGCATAGAGTCGTGATCATTTTAAGCTTTAAGGGGGTGGCATTTTGGCCTCACATAAATACAGTAGCGTTGCAAAAAAATTAAACAATGGTACAGCTCGCTCTGATAAGTTAATGGCATATTTATATCATAAGTTCATGATAACAACGGCGAGGGTAGTTAGTCAGAAAAGTCGAAAAGGTCTTTAATCAAAGCTTATAAGTAAAACAATTAATCAGTTCATAAATAATGTCTCTGATGGTGCGGATCACAGCTTGAAAGACGTCTAATATACTCCCAACTGTGGTGTACATACATAAAAGCATCAAGCGTTGGCGTTAATAAAGTCCCTATAGTAAAAGGTTAATTTCTCTCTTAAATTTTTTTATAGAGACTTTTTTAAACGCCAACGCTTGACACTTTAATTTAGGTATCACAGTAAGTCCTTGATGGAACACACATCTTTATTATGTTTTACATTTGCTTTTGGGTGTTGTTTTAATGTTGCGTTGAAAGAAGCGGTGCTGCACTGTTAAACAGAGCAAAAAACAATAATTCACGATAAAGAAAAAAATTGGTGGCAAAAAGGGTTGAAAGGTTAAGAATTGAATTAAAAATACAATTACTTAATATACGCAGATAGTCAAAAACCAAAGTGTTTTAAAACTTCTTATAGCCTTGTATCAATTGTTGGAAAGAGGTGCATTGCAGGTATTATCATACAACAAAATGTGGGTCTGTCTGTGCCTGTAATGGGTGATCAATTTAGATCAACAAAAATTCAAATTGATTGGGCAACCTTTATTATTTTTGTTTAGAACCATTCACGAGACATTTATTTTTTGAAGATAATCCCTTTCAAATGTTGGCCGCAACTGCGCCGTAATTCGGCCATCCGTAAACACTAATTTTGAATGACTCGCTCGAGGACGGTCGGTCGGTATCTCGCGAATTACTTGAGTAATGTTAGCTTGCAATGCCTCAATCGTAGCTGGTTTATCCACGAAACATTAAGACTTTACATTCCCCCTACAAAAAAAGTCCAAAGGTGTGATATCACACGATCTTGGTGGCCAATCCACCGGTCCGAAACGAGCGCTCAATTGCTCACCGAAATGAGGACGCAGTAAATCCATTGTGTCACGGGCTGTATGGGATGTAGCGCCGTCTTGTTGGAACCAAATGTCATGGAGATCACGGGCTTCAATTTCCAGCATCAAAAAGCCGTTTATCATGGCACTAAAGCGTTCGCCATTCACTGTTACATTGGCGCCAGCCTCGTCTTTGAAAAAAATATGGGCCGATGATTCCTCCAGCCATAGGCTGCACCAAACGGTAGTTTTCGACGGATGTAATGACAGTTCGTGAATGGCTTCGGGCTGCTCTTCAGACCAAATACGGCAATTTTGCTTATTGACGAAGCCATTAAGCCAAAAATGGGCCTCATCGCTGAACAAAATTCGGGTCCCAAAATACAGATTTTCGGTGAGTTTTTCAAGAGCCCAACGACTGAAAGTATGATGCTTTAGAGGGTCGTCCGGCTTCAATTCTTGGACTAGCTGTATTTTATACGCTCTCAAACCAAGATCTCTGTGTATAATCGCCCAAGTAGTACCATAAGGTAGGCAAAGTTTTTGAGAACGGCGCCGAATCGATTCTTCCGGGTTTTCGGCAAAACTCTCACTTACAGCCGCAATATTCTCTTCATTTCGGGCTGTACGTGGTCTTATCGGTCGAGTATCATCCAATACTGTAAAATCATTCTAAAGTTTGCCGATGGTATGCCGAATAGTTCGATCGGTAGGACTATTCTGTACAGTGTACACCAAAGTTGGCCTGAGCGCGCAATGAACACTTTTCACAGAGCGGCGATTTTCGTAATACAATTGTAGGATTTGTAAACGTTGTTGAGGCGGTAGTCTTTCCATGATGAAATGTCAATGAATACTGAATAAAAATATGTATTTAGTTTGACAGTAGTCATGCGTGACATGTCAAAAAAATCCTATTGGAAAAAGTACCTCCAATCTGATCACCCTTTACATCACCAATATTCGCAACAGGTAAGGGCAATACATTTTTTTAAATTATTTATTTAATCTCATAAACAATACTCGTACAATAATGTGGTTAGTAAGTAGATAAACAAACTTACTAGTTATATACGGGTTATGGTACTCATTATATTCTGTTTTTTCGTTTATATAGTTTTCTTATTATTATTAATAGATATAATTATTATAAATTATTAATTATTAAAATCTTTTATTTAACTTGCTTTGTACGTTTACCACAAATCTTGCAACTAGATTTCCATCAACTTCCTGTTGTCCATTTGAGTTGAAATTTTGCACAAAAATGTATAGTCCCCGTGAAATAAGCGGCCCTGGTTTGTTGGCCAAAAACAGAGCAATCAACGACACGCTCAAAACTGAACAAAATACAAAGACTTATCTGCATAAGTGCAATGGGTGCAAAATTTCAATAAAATCGGGCTATGGGAAGTAGGTTAAAAATTGATCACAAGATCTGACCAGCCAGCCAACCGGGCACGCGAAGTTTATATAGAGAATTTAAAAATTAGCGTGAGCAAGAAAAACGGAAATGGCATAGAAATTGGATATCTGAAGTCTTAAATAAGATATCAACTTTATTTGAACGCAGTTACAAAGCCTATTAATTCTTCTAACAACAAAGTCCTAAACAAAGTTTCTACCATTAGTATTAACAGAGCAATTTCTGTTAACATGGTTCAGGTTACAAAAAATTAAGCTTTTTCTTTAATCCCCGATAAATAGTATCAACATTACAGATAGACCCTTACTGTAGAACGATGTTTTTCTTAGAATATACCCAAGAATCATTTCCCAAATTATTTTTAATGAACTATGGGACACCCTGTATATTAAATAGATTTAAATAGAAATACATGTGAATCCTTCGCCGACTGATTGACCTGCGGACAGACATGTATACAATTAAATGCGTTGGGTAATAGCAATAATGTGTGACTCCTTTTTGATGTTGCAAACTTTGTGGTAAGCTAAGCTAAGTAATTGCGTAAGTTGGAAAAGTCCTCGAGTTATTATAACAGAGGGTATAAAGGAACAAAAATGAAATAGGAAATGGAGAGGATTTCTCTTTCCTGTTATTTTCCTTGCGATTAATTATCTTTTCGATGTTAATTTCATTTATTTTGAGAATGATATTGCTGTTGTTATGCATAAATGACCTATAAGATAATGGAATTCGTACTTTTATGCAACTCATTATAAGCGTACCGTACATAACTGTTATTTATTTGTTAATCATAAAATAATTTAATTATTACATAAGAGTTATATGCGAGTGCTTATGATGTGACAGTGTTATAGCATTCACTATGTTTCCGTCTATCTGCCTGTCACTCTAATTGTTGTCTCTTGTATCTCGTGGAAAAATCTTCATTTTATCCTACAATCACTACACTTTAGAATTCTATTGTGAACGCAGCCAAGAGTGACACAAGCTGTTGCTGTTAGTTGATAGTTCATAAGAAGAAGGTTGCTGCTGACGTTGATGGTGCGAACACAATAGCAATACCTCAACAGATATCCGTTTTCATGTTATTTCACACATACAATATTTACATACATATATCATAATCATATTTGGATCTACAAGCGGAGTCCAGTCCTGGCCTCCCGCAAAAAGTCTCTCCACCGGTCCCGATTTTGAGTCGATGTCATCCAGTTTTGCATCTCTAAACTCAGAGCGTCCTGGTCTATCCATCTACCCAATCCTTTCAGCACCGCATCAGGCGTGGTCCTACCAAAGAGTCCGCGGTGTGACGCAATTTACACCGCGTTGCACATACTGCAAAGACAAAGAGGGTAATCTGATCGCGGATCTCTTGGGCATCTTAGAGCGATGGGAGGAGCACTTTCATGAGTTGCTAAATGGCCAGCTAACTGGGGAATTTGAGGCTTCACCAATGACCAAAGACCACACTATGCTGCCGCCGCCAAGCATAGGCGAAGTTAGCAGCATAATAATAAGGCCCCAGGATCAGATGATATCCCAGTGAAGCCTATTTAAGCAAGTATGAGACTAGGAAAGGATGTCAGAAGACTGGCGAAGAGGCATCCTGTGCCCCATACATAAGAAAGGATTATCATGTTGTAGTTGAGTACCACTATCCTTCAAGACAGCCCCATACGCTAAAGTCATCGTTGGTCCACACCAGTGTGGCTTCATCCCAGGCAAATAGATAACTGATCAGATTTACACCCTTGGGCAGGTGATGGAAAAATGTCTAGAGTTGCAAAACTCACTACACCATCTTTTTATAGACTTTAAAGCCGCCTATGATAGCATAGCCAGAGTAGAACTTTATAAAGCCATGAGAGAATTCGGCATGCCAAATAAACTGACACGACTTGTAGGTTGACCATGACCGATGTTATAAGCCAAGTAAAAATATCCGGATCGCTATCAAGCCAATTCAACATCTATAACGGGCTCCGACAAGGGGATAGACTAGCATGCGTCCTCTTCAACCTGGAATTGGAGAAAGTGATCCAAGACACTGACGTAACAGCGAGAGGAATAATCCTCTATAAGTCCATTCAGATACTGGCATACGCAGACGACATCGACATCGTTGGTAGAAACCAAAGGGGTTCTACAGGAAGCTATCATCCAGATCGAGCAGGCGGAACGAAATCTGGGGCTGCACATAAATGAGAGCAAAACAAAGTACATGGTAGCCACGACTTCGAGTAGAAGATCCAACATTGGTCCCTCAATTAAAATAGTGGAGCGTGAATTTGAAGTAGCGCAGTCCTTTAACTATCGCCGATCAACTGTAGCAGCCGATAACAACATGGAACCAGAAATACGCGCATGGTTGCTTAAAACCAACAAAGCCTACTATAGTCTGTCAAGACTCTTCAAATCCAGGAACTTAACCATAACATCCAAGCTGCTGGTATATAAGAAAATGGTCATACCAGTACTTACATATGGATCCAAGACTTGGGTTCTTAGGAAAAAGCTTTCTGACCTCTTAGCCGCGTTCGATAGTAAAGTCTGACGGAGAATTGTTGGCCCCGTATGTGAGGAAGGACGATTTCGGAGACTCTATAATGATGAGATCTACGAGCGTTACAGCGATGTCGACATCGTAAAGAACTAAGCTCGGTAGGCTCCGGTGAGCAGAGGATCCTGCTCGGAAAGTCCTTTGCGGTAGGATTTATGGAACACGAAAGCGAGGCCGGCCAATCCTTAGCTGAAAGGATGGCGTAGACCATGACTCCCAGAGTTTACATCGGCCTAAAATCGGAACCGGTGAAGAGATTTTTTGCGGGAGGCCAGGACCGGACATCGGTTGTAGAGACAAGGCTTCTAGCTTCTCGCAGGCATTTGTGTTGATCATTTATATTTTGCACTCATATGGAGGAGACCTTCAATTTAATGCCTTTCCGTGACAAGTTGTTACTCTCGGACGTTTGTCAGACTTTCGCGAGAGGTGGGACACCATGAAAAAAACTTTTGGTGTTACTGGGATTCGAATCACGAACCTCCTGCTCAGATGCCATTCTCTTATCTACTGAGCCACAGCGCCCACGATGATGATGATAAGGTTGACGTTAATTCGTCCGGGTATTTCGACAATATAATGCTGATACTCTGACTGAAAATACGTTTAACATTTCCAAATTCAAATTTATTTCAAAATCCTCCAGATACCTTACATCATTACATAATATTCTGCATTTGCTGCATTTGCGAAGTCTGGGCATAAGCTACTGTTGATGATGATGATGACATTTTGATATTTTGGTATTGATTTCGGTTAAGATGCTTTATGGTTGTCAAAGATACAACCAAAGATACAACTTTGACATTTTATGCATAGATAAATATTAGAGGTATTCATTGTGTAGGTAGAACGTGCATGCGTGTATGTAATATGTGTTTATTCCTAGCAATTTGGTAATAGAAATTGCAATGGAAGGTTGTGAGCAGGCAAGCAAACCTGAGATCGAGATATCAAATTATTCTACAAAATGTGAGCTCCTTTGCTCATAACTCTTAGTTGCAATGCAATCCACGAGAAGGTAGCCAACGCATCTTTATAGCATATACATAAGCATGCATCTAATATTGACATGAATGCTTCGTATAAGAGGACATACAAACGAATTATAAATTTTGTGATTGATTTTGCATATATATGTGACTATGCATGTATGACTGTATTTGGATGGAAGAATGTTACGAATATGAAGGAGCGTGATTTTCTCCCAAATTATATTTGCAGATAATAATACAATAAAACGACTTTTTAAAGTTACTGATACTCTCTTCTTTCCTCCCTTCACTATATATCGTTCCAGATTTTAGCTCCTTCCATCGAATGAATTACGATGCTACTGACGATGTAGAGAAGGGCAGATAGCCAATCGATAAGCACTCTGGGTTATAAATATATCCTCCAAAACGACCAGCATCAACTGGCAGTTAATTTCACATCTTACATGAGTAGCGATCTGCTTTCAAAATCAACAATATGGCTGACAAAAAGGAGAAAAAATCAAAAACGAAGGACAAGCAACGTCTGAAATCGAATAAGGAATCGAGCACGCGACTCGACTTGGAATTATGGGAGGTGAGTAACAATGTTGCTGTGTTCACTACTTTTTCGAATTGAATTTCGCAATTACACTGTTGCTATGTGAATGGTCGCGGGAAGGGTGTGCAATGGGGTTGACTTGCACCCCTTCTGCCTTTGAAGAAATACACCATTTAATTAATTAAATAAAATATATTTTATATTACATGTTTATTGTTATTTCTCATACATCATCATCATATTTGGCTCCACAACCGATGTCCGGTCTTGGCCTCCCGCAAAAAAATTTCTCCACCGGCCCTGATTTCGAGCCAATGTCATCCAGTTTGGCATCCCTACACTCTGGGCGTCCTGGTCTACGCCATCCTTCCTTGCTGTCGTGTTCCATAAATCCTACCGCAAAGGACTTTTCGAGCAGGATCATCTTCGCTCATGCGAGCTAGGTGTCCTTCCCACCGGGGCTACCGAGCTTAATTCTCTTCAAGATGTTGACATCGCGGTAACGCTCGTAGATCTCATCATTATAGAGTCTCCGGAATCGTCCTTTCTCACATACGGGTCAACCATTCTACGTAAGACTTTTCTCTCGAACGCGGCTAAGAGGTCGCCGTGGTCGTCGTCGTTCATCAGTGTATTCGAGGCTGATTTTGGGTTCCGTAATATGTTTTTTTTACGGGCAAGGTTATTGGCCTCGCGCCAACCTTACTTTGAAGGGACTACCCCGATCATTTCTCTTTTCCTGTACCGGAGGAAAATTACCAGCGTTGCGGCCTCATGTATTTCTGAAGCATTCTGTGTTATACGCCCTCCTCTGCTGATGGCTGACCGCCGATCTAATAGTGCTTCGAAGTAATTCCAATCCGTAAATTTGTTCACAAGGTAAGGGTTTGTATTTTTCATGTTTACTTTTTCATGACTAAATGTATTGGTGGTTTATCAGAAATTAAGTCTTATCCTTCTTTGAAATGAAGTACATTTCTGGAGACTTGTTTTGTAACAAAAAAGTCGATCAGGGAATTTGGTTTATATCCGTTGGCCAGTACGTTGGCTTAATAGTTGGCATGGGTTCTTCTTGCATCACATTTAGCAGTTCACTCCCTTTTGTTGTTATTAGACGAGATCCCTATTGCGTATGATTTGCGTTAAAGTCGCCACCCATTATGAATCGGTTTTTCTGTTTTTGTATCAAGAATTTATATTGATCCGAGCTAATTTTATTTTTTGGAGGACTATACACCGACGTTAATGATAATTAGTTTTATTTTGTTTTAATTGATATAAGGGTTTGCCTGAAATTCGGTGGTATATAACTGGTCTTCTTAAAAGAGTTCAATCGATTTCGTGACTATAATCGCACTTCCTCCCTCCTGCATTCATTGTTTTGTGGATGATTTGTGCAATATGTGTTGTACTCGTAATTTCTGATTTTGAAAAATAACTGATTTGTAAGATGCGTCTCCAATGTTCTACACGCATCTATTTTCTCTATGTCGACCAGTAGTGATTTAGTAGTCGATTTGCATTCAATAACATTATTTTTAAGGACATAGTCATGAGTTTTAATTTGTAAATCTTCGTCAACCCTATCTAATCGTTTGTTGAAGGACATTATTTACGTTGAGATTTATTTCATTTGGACTTATTTCATAGAATCTATTTTCTCAGAGGGCCACATGTTATTTAAGTTTAAAAAATTTAGCATTCGACAAGGATAAAGAATGCAATCACATCAATATTTTTTACCTTTTTCTTTTGATTAATAGACGAACAAAAACAAAGAGGGCCATGTTAGCAGATAACTTCTGTATCCTCTTTTCTGTGGCAATAAATCTGTCTTGCGATTTATACCTCGAAGGCTGATAGTCGTATAGTTTTTTTTGTTTTTTTTTTTCCTGTGAAACTCTTCAGTAATTGGCGTATATTGGCATGCTACCTTTTAAAAAATGCATCCAACTCAAAGGAATTAATTACAAAACTGTGCATTCATTCGTTAAAGGGGAAAAAGTAAAAGAAAAAACAACAACTGAAAGCAACAATAAATTTTATTGCATTGCAATTCATTCGAGCAAAGCCCCAATTTGCATTTTATGGCACGTCGCCGAAGGAAGTATCTACCCACGCTCACACATGTGTGCACAATAATAATCGCATCGAATTATTAAAGAATGAAATTCACTAAACGTCGTGTGTACTCGGTCTTTTTGATTCGAAAAACAATTTAATATTAAAAGACAATCTGAAGCTCAGTCTTCAATAGAAGCCAAAACGAGTAAAAAAATCTGCAGCTCGTTTCTATGACGAATGAATTGAAATATGGACGACATGAATTTGTCATCGTCAATGCGAATAATTGGTGCGAATGTTAATACACACACGCACGCACCACCACCCCTAATCTTACAGATCTATACGCGTGCACATGAAAGCCTTACGAGCGACGACTCTTTTGGATTAAACTCTTTCCAATTTTATTTCCAATAAATTGGACTATCCATACAGTACCATCGCAATAGTATCCCAAATGGTCGTTCAGTTGTTTCGTAATTACAGTTACGAGCCCGTACATACGTATACATCAATTGCACTTGACTATATAACGATGGGCTATGAGCTGAGCACTTTTCTGTTGTAAGTGTAGTGAAGCACGCACGTGTGAATAGTTTTTAAATTCTCTATATTAACTTCACTTGCCCGTGGCTGGCTGGCTGGCTGGCTGGCTGGCCAAATCTTGTGATCAATTTTAACCCACTTCCTACAGCCCGATTTTATTGAAATTTTGCACACATGTGTATCTCCCAAGACAACACTTTCTATTAAAATTTGAGGCCCCTCGGGCCGCGGGGTCGGGGGGCTCCCATACAAATATTTTACAAACTTTACCCGATCTTCTTTAAATTTTGTACACATGTGTGTCTTCGATGGAAAACACTTTTTCCGATCGGCCCCTTGGGGACCCCAATATACAATTTTTAAATATCGCTATATCGCATCAGATCACGGCAAAGTCTGAGCTCTGTGCTTTGTGAGCAGCGCTGTTCGCTGCCGCTGCGTCATTTTTGAATGATTTTGCCACAAAACGAGCACGCAGTGTGTGTGTGTGTGTGTGTATCTCCGATTAGAGAATTTACAAGAAAAATTTTAATTTTTATGGGTTGTTTTTTTCTAATCTATCTAATACTAGCTTTTCCTGGGGTCTCCGCTACCCGCACACATGAATGCCTACCATGCCATCACTACCACGGGAGGGATGTACTTTTGCCTAAACCTAAACAAAGCGACACTTCGATCGTATTCGTACTATGTGGTTTACCGAGATTTTGTTAAGACGCACATTATGTGAAAGTTTCAGCTCAATCGGCTGTCTATTACAAACCAACAGACAATCATTTATATTAAGTTCTCCATATTAAATTCGCGTGCCCGTGTGTTTGTTTGTTTGTCGTAGAATCTTGCGATCAATCTTTAACCCACTTCACAAAGCCTCATTTTTGCACAGATGTGTATTTCCGGTCGGGTCTGGTCCAGGGTCATAGACCCCATACAAATTTTTTAAAAAATGTACACGATTTTCCTTAAATTTTATACACGTGTGAATTTTTGATGGACAACACTTTTTATAAAAATTTTGAAGTGAACGGCGTCGGGTGACTCTAACAAATTTTTTAAAAAAGGTACCCGATTTCTTTCACATTTTACACGCATGTGTATCTCCGATGGAAAACACGATGGAAGAACACTTCTTGTAAGAATTTTGGAGTGATCGGGCCGCAGGGTCGGGGACCCCATACAAACACAAACACGCATGTATATCTCCGATGGACAACACGATGGAAGAAAATCTGTTGTAAAAAATTTGGAGCCCCAAAATTTTTTTTTTTTTAAATTTACCCTTAAAATTTTCTTAAAATTGAATACAAGTGTGTATCTTCGATGGACAACACTTTTCGTTAAAATTTTGGAGTAATCGGGCTCAAAGGTCGGGGGCCTCATACACATTTTTTAAAAATGTTACTCGATTTTCGTCAAATTTTACACACATATGTATATCCGATGACAAAACTTTCTGTAAAAATTTGGAACTGTTCGTCGCCCATATAATTTTTTTTTAAAAGTAACCCGATTGTTTTTGAAACTTTGCGCATTGTGTATTCCCGATTAGAGAATTTACACGAACATTTTATATATATTGATTATAGTACGTACAAAGCAGCACAGCATATAGCAGACAGTCATTATGATGCCGCTATATGGCGTAATATTCGTACACAGCAAGCATACAGTCATTATAAAGCTGGCCATTTTTTTGTCGACTTTAGTTATTTAGTTACAAAATTGGTCGCCACGAAAGGCGTTTTTATATAATAATAATTATAATATATATATATATATACATATAAATAAATAAAAAAATAGTTTCCGGTATCGTTTTATTTTTTTTCTCTAGACCGACATAATTCCCAAATGGCTAAACCAAATAACTAATGACCTTGAGCACGAAAAGTTTTCTAGTTTTACGAAACTCCACCAACTAATGCATTTTGCACAGCTACTCAAATAAACCACCATTTTGGCGAGTCCCACCGAGGACTTTAATAAATAGACCCTGGCACAGCCTTTTGTTTGTTTTGCCACTGGCTATTCTAAAATTATTGTTAAGTACGTATTATAATTTATAAGTAAGTCATACATACTGACTGACATAAAACTAAAAGAAAAAAAGAGAAATAAAGAAAACCAGATAACGTTCAACCAGAAACAAAACCACTTATTAATTTTGAACACACCGGCAAGTATACGAACCCTGGGTATTCAGACGAGCGTAACCCCAGCGAAATACGTTACCATATATATCAGTAATAATATTCGGCACGACAGACCAAGGTCCAAGGCCTAGGATCTCGCGACCATTGTTGTGCATGGATATTTTTGCACACACATAGTAGGAAGGAAATTCGGGAGAGGTGGGACCGTAAAAAATACGTTTGATGTTTCTGGGATTCGAATTACGAACCAAATATTATTATTATTTTACTATACTATATAAAAGATATGAAAGTGTGTACTCATTGATGACAGCTCTTCGTAGAGAATGGTCCAAAATACCAACAGGTCACGTTCGTGCAGCTTGCAATACCTTCGTTAAGAGATTCGTAGCTATCGTCCGCGCCATCTATAGGGATGTCATACCGTCACTATTCACGTCAGCGAATACGAAAACTATTGAATCGACAGTAATATCGATCATATAAAAAGTCACCCCTTCCTAACGCTAACCAAAGATAGCTCGAAGTGCCTTACCGTCACTATTCACCTCAGCATCCTCGGAAACTATTAATTCGAAACTAATATCGTCCTCATCAGTACCGCATTGGGTGCTAATGGCGTCTTTCCATCACTAATCATCTCAGCTACTCAAAAACTATGACCAAGTCATCCCCCCTCCCTCACACTACGCCGGGCAACTCTCTTCGTCACGTTGACCAACCCATCTCAATACAACACCATCAACCAAACCGCAACCTATCGAACAATTATTATAATTATTATATTGTTACAAAGAGTAGTTAGTAGTGGATATCGCCATGGGGTATAAAAGGAATAAGGTGTTCCCCGATCGATAATGGAATACGACCAATTAGAATTTCATAGTCTTAGGCTGTAAGATAAGCCGACTATAAGTTTTAATCATCATTATGTACTGGTTTTGTCAAAAATATAGTCAAACCTGTTCAAAGCGTCTACATGATAGAATTTATTTTTAGAAGTTTTACAATAAATGAATCAATACATATGAGTATGGGTAGTTGTAAGTAAGGAATGTTCTGGTCCTTGCTGATATTTCTTTAAATAAGATTGGAAGTCTCTGGAAACTTTCCAATAAGTATAAAAGGTGGTGATCGCTGCAGGGGATTCATTCATTGTTTTGAATTCAACCAGCAAGTTCAAAAAGTACTGACAAGAAGGTAGAGGTAACAGCTAAGTGAATAGTATTACAAGTATTATAAGGGTTTTTGTGTGCATTTAAAAGTTGTCCAGTATAAAACTGTGAACTGTTGTTATTAAATTCTCTATATAAACTTCACTTGCCCGTTGCAGTTTGTCCACAGATTTAGTTAGATTGCGGAAGTTCGAAACTGAGGTCATCACACAATAATAAGAAGATCAGAAAATCAAATACTCGACGCTTTAAGAACGACAAAAATTCTACATCTTATTCCCATCCAAAATGCTTTAGATGTCAGAAACCTGGGCATTTCATGCGCGACTGCAAGGAACCAAGATCGGTACAAACTACAAGACATGAATGATGTCAATAATCTGTAAAGATTACGGCTGATAGATGCACAACGTTTGAATAAGGTGGAGCGATCGTCTTGTACCAGCTTTGCAGGGCAAAGGCTGAAGAAGATAAGGAAATATCCTAGGCTCTCAATACGCAGTACAAATCTTGGAAGGGATTGCAACAGTATGGTTGTTAATGTCGTATTGGAGAGAAGACTTTGCGATTTTACTCTAGACACAGGAGCTTTCAGATCAATTGTGAGTCCTTAAATAGATTCTAGATTACAAGTAAACAGAGTACATGACAGGATCGACATTGACATTGAGAAGTATTTCGTAAAGAATAGTCTGCGTAAGACAGTAAGTATCAGTATAAGTTGGTCTTGGTGTACACCCGATTTTAAGATTACTTCCTATTACTTACATTTTCACTGATTCAGTGGTTCAGGCGGGTGCAAAAGTCTACAAATCTTCATAGAAAATAACATTAAAGTAGTATTATTAATTCGAATATCAAAACCACTCACAGGGTTCAATCTCAAATAAGAACCCCTAAACATATTAACTAGCAAGTCTTCTTAGACACACTTCAAGTTAACCTAACAGGTATCAGTACCTCTCGTGCCTCTGACTCGGACTGCGGGGCAGCTTTTATGGTAAGCATTCATGATTGCCTCGGTAAGATCGATTGCAGTGCTGTCTAATTCTGCAATCGATCTTACCGAGGCAATCATGAATGCTTACCATAAAAGCTGCCCCGCAGTCCGAGTCAGAGGCACGAGAGATATCCATGGTGGAATCACGATCTTGATGCCAAAATAAGAGAGGTCAGAAAACTTTTTAATAAGGCCAAACGAACGGACTGGACGGCCTATCGAACCTCTCTTAACAGATATAACGCTGCACTAAGAAACAGCAAAAGGAACAGTTGAAGAGAATTTTGTGAATGTATTGACAACAGCGTGTCCACTACACAAAGCTCTCTCCCTCGACCATAAAAACCCACTCGGATCAGTCAAAAAACCAAATGGTGAATTGACATCCAACAGACTAGAAACTCTTGACTGCTTAATAAAAAGTCAATTCCCCAACTGCCTAATACTAGGCAACCAAATAGAAATCGAGGACCTTAACACAAACCTTTACCTAGCCCCCGCGGAAGCCTACAGACGTTCAAACAACATTTTCACCACAGAAGGAATTCGATCTTAAAAACTTGCACCGTCAATGGCCACCCTCTTACAAATTGGTGTAATATTGGAAGACTACGAACGTACGCACTAGGTGTAGTTGTTGCATTGTGACAGTTTTTTCGAACCCCTCTTAACTTTACATTAAAAAACAAACATACAAATAATATCATCATGAAAAGTATTACAACGTATATGAGCTTGTAATATTGAGCACAATGTTTCTTTAGTTACCCTTGACGGCATATGTTTGACATTGAGAGTCAAGTACTTGTAATAAAAATGTATAGGATCCTTTCCGTAATATTCAAGTGACACACACGGAGAGGTAATCAAGAGTTGATGTTTCACGCCCAATAATAAGGTCACAACTCACAATCACGTGCGTACATGACTACATGATGCCGGCAGCCAATTGATTCCCTGTGTTCTGTGTTCTGGTAGAAATCCGGAACAAAGCACAGGCATTATTGTCAATTGCAGTTCGTCTGACCTTCGTGGATGGGTGTGAATCGGAGCATTCATTGTAAATTTTCGCAAGGGTTTACATTGAGGAGGCAGTCGTCGCTTGTTTAATTTAAATCATGTTGTGTGTAAAGTCCTAAGCAAGTTAAGCGTTTTGCTGCTCTTCTTCATCACACTCGGTGATGATGGAAGTCATGGAACTGATTTTCGAATGGGGGCTTTGAAAGCAGAAAGCTCAGAGATAACCATTTATCAAACGACAGTGGAACTTATGCAGTTGATTATTTTCTTTAGCTTAATAGCAAGTACAAAAGTGCAACAATAGTCGTAACATCTAGACAGGGCTTCTACGAGTTAACGTTCAGTAGAGAGCAAGTACTCGTATTGTCATATATGCAACAGCTTGCCATTTTGCCTTTAGTCTCATATATGAATTATTTTTCTGACTGATTGACTTGTTTTGATTTCCATTCAAGAGATGTTTTCATTGTGGTTGTTTAGTTATTGTTGTTTCTGTAATTGTTGTTGTCCTTATTTGTAAGGAATTCTTTGTTATTGTTGTATACGTCCTTGCTTGTGTGGGGTAGTATGTTCAAGAACAAAATATTTATTTATGCATATTGGGTTAATTTCCATAGCCAGATAAGCGAATGAGCCAAACATGCATAAACAAATATATTGTTCGATTGAACTTTTATTATATGCTTGTGGTTAATGCATCAAATGGCCAGGTGGTCGGAAGTAATATAGAACAATACAATTCAGTTGTTGGTCAACAAATATGGCTTTGCAATTTTTGATGTGGATTTTCGAAAAAATTATAGGGAATGGAATACACATGTAGGTTACTTTAAAGGTTTTGCTGTTTGACTAATTTCCTTACCTATATTGGTGGGGTTCTTTTGTGCTGAAGTAAAGTTTGAAACGCTGAATAGCGATGATTGAATTTTTCCTTTTTTAAAAAATTCGCCTCCGGACGTGTTTGTTTGTGGTTTTGTCGCCAAATCTTGTGACCGATTTTTAATCGACTTCCTAAAGTCCGATTTTATTCAAACATGTGTATGTGTCATGTATTGGGGATCTGCATTGTGATTGATCGAGAAACTACTGACTGCTCAAAACTAGGTGTGAGCCAGTAGCGCAACAATAAAGATCGTGATGTTGTACTTGCTCTACCTCCTAATGGTGGTCCCCGGTCAACTATGTGTATAAATCCTTATATATGTAGGCTAAAATTGCAAATTGCTAGACCTTCCTAGCGTTTCTAGTCTAGGTAACGTTGCTTAGCACCCTGCGGTACCGAAAAATGCCCGCTACTGAAGCCGACACAACGCCTCGGATAAGTAATGAACTTTTGGCTATTGTACCCGGACTAAGATTGGTTTCTGGAATGTGAGGACGCTCCTTGACTCAGGGAGTGAAGGACCTCAAAATACCACATTTCTTCAACTGGAACGTGAGTTTCTTCGATATAATTTGGACACACTGGGAGTGAGTGAAGTAACATGGTTCGAAGCGGAAGAGTACCAATTCCCTTGTACAACTTGTAACACCGTGCTACTCTACTCCGGCAAACCCTCCAGCATTCCCCGTGAATCTGGGGAGGGTCTGTTGCTAACGCCAACAGCACGCAGAGGCCTAATTTCCTGGCACCCACATGGTGATAGGATCTTATCGGCCAGATTTCGGACTAGAGTACGGCGCGTCACGATCATACCTACAGTGTTACGCCCCAACGAATCCTTCGACTGAGGATGAAAAGGACAACTTCTACAATCAACTAAGCGCTGTATTTAACGCAACGCCGGGAGATATCGTCATCGTGATGGGGGTGTTGAATGCCACGGTAGGCCGACAATGAAGGACTCAAATATGTGATTAGGAAGCACGGCCTTGGCGATCGAAATGACAATAATGAAAGATTTGTTGATTTCTGCAACACTAACCACCTTGTCATAGGAGGCACCATGTTTGAGCATAAGATCTGCCACAAAGTCAGGTAGGTGTCAACTGACAGGCAATCATCATCCAACCAAATCGAAAATGTGACGATCATGTGACGACCATGTACGAATTCGCACCTCAACTTCCAGTAAAGATGAGATCGCTACCGCGATCAACACACTGAAGAACAATAAGTCGACTAGATGGTATACTCGCAGAGCTTCTGCGTGCTCCTCCAACGACATCAGCAGAGCTTCCCCGACGAGTGGAAGAAGGGAATGAACGTCAAGCTCCCTAAAAAAGATAGTCTTATGGAGTGCGAAAACTGGAAAGGCATTTGCGTTCTTCCTGCAGTGGCAAAGGTAATAGCCAAAGTAGTACTTGAGCGAATTAAGGAACATCTGGAAGATGCACTCGATGCCGAACAAGCAGGTTTCCGCACTGGATCCTCCTGTGTCGACCACATCAACACCCTGCGTTTGACAGTGTCAACAGACAGTTTATCTGGCTCGCCTTGCGCAAAAGAGGTATACCCGATAAACTAATAGCTATTATTAAAACAACAGGATTATGGAGCTGCACCAACTGACAACAAATGTGGAAAGGGAGGCAAATGTCGCTGGCTTGAATAGTAATACTGCCAAAACCAAAATCATCAACCTCGGCACTAACTAAGTAACTCAACTTAACAATTGCTGGACAGCCAGTAGAGAGAGCAGAGAGTTTCCAATATCTTGGGAGTATTGTCTCGACTGAAGGTGGAACCGAACAGGACATTGTCAACCGAATCAGCAAAGCAAAATCAGTGTTTGGAATGATGTCCATAATATGGCGAAGCAATGCGATCAGCTTAAACACCAAGCTGCGACTGTTCCGCTCAAATGTTGAATCTTTGCTGTTGTATGGGTGCAGCACTTGGAAGGTGACCGCTACTATCACAAAGATATTACAAACGTTCGTAAATAGGTGCCTACGGAACATCTTAAGGGTTTTCTGTCCTAACCGTATCTCTAACGAATATCTTTACCAGAGAACGGGTCAGGTCATCAAACGACGGAAGTGGCAGTGGATTGGTCATACACTCCGAAAAGGCGACAGTTCTATAGCAAACTACGCAATGCAATGGAATCCGTTATCTCAGGATGGTAGAAGAACGGGTCGTCCGAGATATACATGGCGCAGAACAGTTGAGGAGGAGTCACGGCAATTGGGGAAGAGTTGGAGAGAGCTGAAGCTCATTGCCAGGAACAGCACCCGATGGCGCGTAGGCGTAGTAGAGGCCCTAGGACCCACAATGGGATATAGGACATTAGTATAAGTAAGTAAGTAGTGGCTTGTAGAGATTTGATCGAACTTTCACTAATCATAATAGATGCGACACTTGCATACATACTACCACAGATCTTTGATACTGTAGTAGGCTGATCACCAACAACCAATCAGATGAGAGGATTTATGGAGTCATATATCATTCCGTCACAGACTCATATGTTTCATATAACTACACACAAATCCAAATTTCTTTCAGTGTTTCCCAAGATAATCTCACATTGAGATCTATAAATTGAAATCATTCCGTCATCATATTCAATTTACCCCTTGTCCGGGAGTCTGACCACTTCTAAAATATGAGGGAAACCGGCTCGTTATCATATAAAACCCATACGCAAAGTTTGAATGTGATCGGAAGGAGGACAAAATGTACCTTCTGGCCATCCTCGGCAAAAACCATCAGCCAAGTAGAAAACAAGGATATGGATTGTAAAAATCCTTCAGCTAATCTTTCACCCCCTTATGTTTCTCATCAATACAAGATAAAAAAAAACTTTTCAAATTTCAAGAAAATTTGAAGGAAAAACTTTTTTTTCCAACAACAACAACGGCAACTAGAATTTATGTTTTGCTAAGCAGTATGTACGAGTATGTACGAGTATGAAGAAATAGTTTCCTATCATCAAAATGATATCGTTATCCTTGAATTTTGCGTTCCCGCTTTTGTTTACTTGTTTGAGTTTCAACCTTCATTTACGAGCGGGAGAGAATACCACACACTCGCATAGACACAATGCAAAATAACATTTTTATCGTCTTACATTGTAAATCGTACATTTCTTATCATGCACTCAGTTATTTTCAATGTCGATGCGTTGGCAAATACAAAAATTTATTTGAAAAGTTTCCCTTTGACAAGAACTAAGGAGCAACGCTATAGGCAAGAAGACCGAAAAAAGTTCCTTTTGCATTTGTAAATGACAAATGAAGACAAAAAAGAAAACAAATTAAATAATCAAAATATATTTGCTACGGGATCTCTATGCAATCTTTGATAGATAAGGTTCTTAACGATTTCATTCTTTTTCAAGTGAAACGTCTTTAGCGACGTCCCTGTCAGAACATTGAGCTTACAGAAGAAAAAGACGAAAATATACGTATAGAGTTGGTCGTGAAAAAAACAACCCATATATATATATATATATAAATATATATAAAAACATATAAAAAAATTTTCATGTAAATTCTCAGATCGGAGATTCGATTTTGTGGTGAAATTCCCCATTTGGTGGTGAAAACATAGCAGCTAGCAGCCACAGCGCACGGTTGGTGCCATATTTGTTCTACTTCCTCTTTATATCTCTATACTCTCTGCTGCAACACAACAAAAAATTAACCACAATCGTAAAGCAAGCAGCGCTGCTTACAGCGCATCAGTTCATCAGCGCACACAGAACACAGTCATTATAGTATGATATGATCTTATGCCGCTAAATGGAAAAATTGGATGGAGAACCCCGATCCGCAGCCCGATCTCTCTGAAATTTAAATAAAAAGTATTGTCACCGGAAATACATATGTGTGCAAAATTTCAATAAAATCGGGCGTTTGGAAGTTGGTTAATAATTGATCAGAAAATCTGACCAGCCAGCCACGGGCACGCGAAGTTAATATAGAGAATTTAAAGAGCGCTAAGTTTCGTAATAGCGTCCGCTGGCTTTCTCAAAGTGTGGTCAATCCAGCTCCATTTTTGTCGTCTGATGGTGATCGCGATTGCTTCCTGCTGCGTTACTCTCCACAAGTCTTGATTGGTGATAATGTCCGGCCATCTTATTCTCAGTAGTATCCTCCTTAAGCACTTGTTGACGAAGACTTGGAGGTGCGTCGCAATTGGCTCTGTGACTTTCCACGTTTCGCAGCCATACAAGAGTACTGAGAGAACGTTAGATCTGAACTTCAGATTCCTGGAGATTTGCGAGGACTTCCAGATATTATTTAGCATACTACAGGAGTGTCGCGCCGTGTTTACACGAGAGCACACATCCGAGTCAGCAACACCATTTTTTGACATCCAGCTGTCCAAATAACAAAACTTATCGACTTCCTCTATCTGATGTCCGTCATTCGAGAGATCACATGTGGCACTAGCGTTAACGCGAATTAGTTTTGTTTTTGAGACATTTATTTTGTTAGCGTGGAGTTCTAGAGAGTTTAATTTTCGCTCCATGTCACCTAGCGATTGTGATAGGAGACAGATATGATCGGTCCAGATCTTCTAGGCAGTGGAAAACATTCCATTGCAACCCCGATGGAGTACGGGTTACCCAGTCGATAACAATTGTGAAAAGCAATGGTGAGAGGCTGTAACCTTGCTTGACTCCCGATTAGATGTTGAAAGGTGTGCCAAGATGACCGCTATGAATGACGCGGTATGTTGAGTCTCGGTACAGCTCCTTAATGATGTTAATAATAATTATTTCCGAGACACAATAGCTATAGACGAAATTTGCCACATCATGTTTCGGCCCACGCTATCAAAAGCGCGTTTAAAATCTACAAAAACCATATACAGAGGAGAACGATACTCAACTGACTGTTCAATGATTATACGCAGGGTGTTAATTTGATCAGTAGAAGAACAGTTTGGGCGAAATCCTGCTTGTTCATTTCTCAAAATTGGCTCTAACGCATTCCGTAAGCGCCTAGTTATTATAGAGGAGATCACTTTTTGTTTATGGTGTTTAGCAGGGCAATTCCTCTCCAGTTATCGCAATTGCTCAAATCACCTTTTTTGGGGAGTTTGACTATTAAGCCTTCTTTTAACGACGATTCAGATTCCCAGATATCTTGATATATCGCATGCAATGTTGGCGTAGTTAACTCGACGTCGGCTTGAAGGAGTTCTGCGTAGATGTTGTCATTGCCTGCTACTTTACCTGATTGCAGTGAACGAATTGTTGTCCTTATCTCATCCAACGAAGGAGTAGCGACGCTGATGTTAAGTAGCATATTAGGATGCAAATGTGGGTTGATTGTCGTGCCTGGCGAAGAACAATTCAAAACATTCTCAAAATGTTCTGTCCAGCGGGTTAATTGTTGTTCCTCCATAAGGCTCTAAGAGCCTTAACAGAGTAGTTGATGTGGTGTTTCTTGTTGGCGAGCTTACGAGCGAGTTGGTAGACTGTGCTTTATTGTCTACTATCAGCGGCTTGCTGTACTTATGTTGCGATGTCGCTTAGCCATGCTAGTCCAGATCCCTATTCTTCCGCGCTAATGCGCTTCGCTCGGCACCCGAGGCAGCGTTTAACTCTGCTTTGATGGATTGGTGTTAACGAATGGTGTTCCATGTGCTATCTGATATCCATTCTTTTCTAGTTTTGTCGGGATAACCTAAAATGGTTGAGGCTGCTTCCGTATATTCATTTGTTTGCTCCCACTTATACTCTAGGGTTTGGGTCTGTATCTCAGAGAGAGACTGTTGTATGCGGGATACATATTGCAGTTTCACATTGGGGTCTTTGACTTCGTGTGGTTGAGCGGACCGCGAGCTTCAATCGCACACTTCCAACCACAAGGTGGTGGTCGCTGTAGACGTCGGCTGCTCTTCGGTCTCTAACATCTAGCAACGATAATCACCACTTGAAGCTTATAACGATGTGATCAATCTGGTTGTTGTACATGTGATCAGGAGAGGTCCAGGTGGCTTTGTGGATGTTTTTGTGGGGGGAAAACTGTGCCTCCAGTGATTAGGTTGCGATCAGAACATAGATCAGCAAACCTTTCTCCGTTGTCATTCATAGAACTAAGGTCATGCTTTATCATGACATGTTCCTAATCGCTGTTGTCGCTGCCTACCTTTGCGTTAAGGTCACCCATCAAAATAACGATGTCAATCTTACGTAGTTGATATAATGATGTAAATGCAAGTAAAACGTGTCTTTTTCTTCTTCTTCTGAGGTGGCTTGTTCCGTTGGTGCGTAAACTTGAACCAACACGACCTATCGAACAGCTGATTTAAATCTTGCAATAATAATTCTATCGGATATTGCTTGCCAGTCCTGTAACGATCTTCTCGCGGCTTTAGAGAGTACAAATCACACTCCATTCACATGGTGTTCTCCTGCAGGCTTACCCGAAAAAACTAGAAACTCGCCGTTGTATGCTCGTTTTTCCCCTACTCCAGGCCATCTCACCTCATTAAGACCGAGAATCTCTATGTAGATGGTATTTACGAATTTTTTTTATTAACTGTGCAAGCGTTGTTGTCTTCACGAGCGTGCGAATGTTCCAAGTTCCAAAACGTGTCCTTTCCCGAGGGCCAAAGGTTATTGTTTCGATTCGATTCGATATGTATCCGAGGCTTGTAATAGTTTCAAGAATCAATTAATTTAGCTTGGAGTGGTGATTGGCCAACCGCAACCTACCTTGATAGTGTATCAGTATATTTTAGCATTATAAAAAATAGGCTATCAAATAATATTGCCATAACTACTTATTATATTACATAATATTATATAATATAACTACTTATTACAAAACTTGTCATATTTTTTGCTCTCAAAAGTGATTGCAAGGTCTACACTCGACACTATCGACTCTCAGTATATCTCGGAAACGGTAAACAATATTCAAAATGTGAAAACGCCATTCGAAAGAGTATAGCTTAACACCTAAATGGCATCCTCGTCTCGAAATTTGGAAAATGCTATATACGACAAATATGAACTCAGGTGACGACATTAAAATCGTGATATCTATGTATATTGATAGTGTCCTGATGAATGATAGCGGGAAACAAGGGACGCAGCGGCATAATTTTCAAATTTTGATTGACTGACTGTGGAATGTGAAGTAGTTCCCATAATTTTGCAAAATTATTCAATTGTTCAGTATTTTCAACCTTCATGACTTTTGTGTCATGAGGAGATAAATGAAATTTTCAACTCGTTGCTCTTTTCCAAGTCTCGTGACTTGTATCATAATGTAGAGTATGCCCTTATATTGTACGAGTAAATACCTTGTCACAGGCTGCGAATGAACAAACTACCAAACGGTTAAATCGCTCTTGGAATCATTCCAAATAAACTTGACTCTCTGTATACCGACCGCTCGTCTGTTACCGTGAACGTCACGTAAAAATACCACCTACTCGTTTTTTAATACCTCCCTTTTTTTTGCAGGAATCTGAAGATCGATTTTCCATTGCGAATCTAAAAACGAATGCTTCCAACAAAGGCCGCCGCAATACAATCACAAGGAGGGCGTCTGGCGCTGGCATTGGTGCAACTGCAATTGAACAGCTCGGTGCAAATAAAAGCGATGCATTTGGAGATGATCCAAACGACGAGCATGCACGAGGCAATTGGGAAGGGGAATGGGACTTTTTGCTATCGCTGTTGGGTTATTCTGTTGGACTTGGAAATGTCTGGAGATTTCCCTATTTATGTTACAATAATGGAGGAGGTAAGTTTTCCATGACTACTCGTAAATGATTTGAGATTGTCAACCATTTTTATCGCGTAGAAGAATTTAATTTCACTTTGTGTATCACCTTCTTTATCACCTTCTTCGACATACATCTACAAATTTTTAAATTCATTTATAGGGTGTATCCGTTTAGGTGGCAAATATTTAAAGGAATGATTCTTTGGTCAATTTCGGGGAAAAATCGTATGGTAGTGGGCGGGGAGACAAATTTCACCCCCTGCGGTGTACGTAGTGTTTTACTGTAAAGAGACATACTTTTGACCTTACATATCACTTCACATCCTGTAATACTTGAACGGTTCTAGAATACTTTTTTTGAAAAATGCAGTATTAAAGCCAATTCTCAAATTTGGTTAAAGAAGCGGTAAGTTGTGTTTTGTTGTTTGTTTTTGTAGTTATGTGTAGTTTCAGAGTGGATCTCAGCAACATACAGTCCGATTCACTTAATTAGATGCACCTAAATGTTTTGTTTGCAAGACATCACGTGCTCGGGGTGTGGTTTCTAGTCGGCAAACGAATGAAACCCACCGTTGTCGCATTTAAAACAATAAATGAACGGCTGTGCATCCTTCGCGTGCGTGGCAAATTTAAAAATATAAGCCTCATAAACGTTCACGCCCCTACAGATGATTCCCCATATTATGAAAAATATGATGAAAATTTGAATCAGTCGAACGGGAAACAAGTTCTTTCATTCTTCCCCATAAAAAAAATCAATACTGTAAGGTCAGGATGACTGCAAGATGCCAGTAAACTGGTCCATTTCTTTCTATCCAACGATTACCATACTCTTCATCTAGCCAATTCTTAACCTCTCGACCATAGTGGGCTGGAGCACCATCCTTTGGGAAATATGACGAAGCTATGAATCAGTAGAATGTCCTCCAATAGTTCCGGTAAATCATTTCACAAAAACTCCAGATAGTTTGTAGAATTAAGCCTGGGTGATAGTTTGAAGTGGCCGATTAACTTCTTTTCGATTACACCTGCCCACATATTGACGCTAAATTTGTGTTGAAAAGATGACTGTCTCTTTCTGTGTGGATTCTCCGCAGCCCATGTTCGAAGATTGTGAACATTTGTGATCGCATCTCTTGTAAATTGAGATTCTTCCGTCCAAAGAAATCTGATAATAAATTCGTTATCATCAAAGCTCCGCTTCAGCAACCAGTTAGAAAACTCAAGTATCTTTTCCAAATCATCGGGAAGCAGTTCTTGCACATGTTTTTGGATAATGATTTTTCCCACGACCATAGACGAAAGTGACTGTTTCCTGCGCTATAACCTACCCTCGAAAATGGACATTATCCATACTCGTGTGTTAACATAGAAAATACTCTTGTTATTTACTACAGGCTCAGCGAACACCCATTTCCACAGTAGTTTTGCATTGCGCATGAGCGGTTTATCAGAGAAATTGTTTTGGTCGTGTGAAAAATAGCGAACATTACTCGTTGAAAAGAGCTTACCGTGGTCGTTAGATAGCCGCACTCGGCTACCGCCTTGTGCTTCAAGCTTCTAAATCGTACGATAACGTCCACTTTCCTAGCTCGTTATGTAATTCTCTATTCTCCATGCAGTGCATTAGAAATTTTATATCTTTATTTTAAAATTTTTGTTTTTCACCTTACCCGCTACGCTTAACTTCCCTATTTTTCATTTGTTATTCAACATTTCCAACATTTGTCCACACTTGAAATAGTGGAGCCCGCGAATTTTAAGAATTGCAATCCTTCAACAATCTCGGGTTAAGTGTAACAGGCGATAACAGCATTAAACGGGAATTACGCGCTCGGTTGGTTAGAGCCAACAAAGCCTACTTTAGTCTATCAAGACTCTTCAAATCCAGGAATTAAACAATAACATCCCAGTTGCTGGCTTATAAGACAATGGTCATATCAGTACTTACATATGGATCCGAGCCTTGGGTGCTTAGCAAAAAGCGTTCTGACCTCTTAGCTGCATTCGAGAAGAAAGTCTTATGGAGAATTGTTGGCCTCGTATGTAAGGAAGGAGGATTCTGGAGACTCTATAATAATGTGATCTACGATCGCTGCCGCGATGTCGACATTGTGAAGAGAATACATACAGAGTATACCCAGTACAACCAGTACACCAAGTACACACAGTACTGAGTGTACTGAGTTTACTGAGTATACACAGTATACTAACTGGGTGAACTGGGTGTAATGGGTGTACTCAGTATACTCAGTATACCCAGTAAACCCAGTACACCCAGTACACTCAGTAAGCTCGGTATGCTCCGGTTGGCAGGAGACCAAGCTCGCATGAGCGAAGACGAACCCGCTCGGAAAGGCCTTTGCGATATGATTTATGGGACACGACAGCAACCAGACCATACCAGGACTCCCAGAGTTAAGGGTTGCCAAAATGGATGACATCGCTTCGAAAACGGGACGTTATTGATAAAGCCTAGAATTTCTGAGTGCCTGGTGCTGGTCTGCTTCAATGTCACGATGAACTAATATATAGACGAATGAACGTCCGTTCATAGTATTTATGAACTTTTTAGTAAATCTACTCTTTGGCGTTGGGTTGAATACGGGGTGGGAGTGAGATCAGTTGAAGCCATCAGAACCGGCTATAATGCCAGGGCCATAATGATTAGGGCTTATTAGGAAATTTTAAAACGGCTGATATACAAAAATATTGTCAGTCTTTAAAGGGCAGCCGATTAGAGTTCGATAACTTTCACAGAATTTGAAAATGGCAAACAAAGACATTCTTGTCATTTCATTAATGGTATGTAAAATTTCAGTCTTTGGGTCTTTGAACTATCTTTTATATTTAGTCCCACATATTAACCTAAGAAATGTTGCGTAAGAGCTGCATATGCTACTAGATGTACGTATGAAAAGTAACCTCTTTTGGGCGAGTTTAACAAAATGAACTAAAGTTTTATTTAAAAAACCTTGTAGCAGTCTTGTCAAAGAAACCTTCAAAGAAAGTTTAAAGAATGAAATGGTATTCTTGTAAAGTAAGAATGGATTTTTTTTACGAATAACATTGGAATAAGTTTTTTCTCTTAATATTAAGTGATTTTAACAAAATTTACTTTTTTATCTTTCCATTTAACGCTCGCTATATGCTCCTCCTTTCATTCGTATTATAACCAATCTTTGGAAAGCAATTTCGATTTTTATTTTATTTTAATTCATTTTCTCTACCCACAGGTGCGTTTCTAATTCCCTTTACAGTAATGTTAATTATCGCTGGTTTACCGCTAATGTTCATGGAACTGTCCTTCGGGCAGTATGCCGCGCTCGGCCCAGTCGCCATTTATCGACGTTTCTGTCCGCTCTTTCGAGGACTCGGTACTGGAATGATTATTGTGTCCGCCATCGTTATGCTGTACTACAATCTAATCATCGCCTGGACAATATTCTATATGTTTGCATCGTTCACATCGGAGCTGCCATGGCAGAATTGTGAGAAGGAATGGAGCACAGAACGTAAGTCAACTAAAAGTTTTTTGTTGTTCTTAGAAAAATATTATAAGAGGTGAATTATGAGCATTATATCGCTGGGAAACTGAATCAGTGTTACCCAGCAACAGCAACAACACCGTACATGGTTGCGTGGTTGGTAATTCTTCAGCGTTGCTATGTGCATCTTTCCAAGGACACGACATTTCTTCTGGTTTCTTCAGTGGTGTGGGGACAGCTATTATTTTTGTTCCATAATAACCAAAGTGTTTTTATTATTAATTTTTGCAGTGATTTGGTATTCAAAAAAAAGTCTTCTCTTTCGGGATGAAATGATAAGAAATGAGAATTCCGCCCTGCAACGAAGACGCTAAAAATAATTGCGGTCTTCTAATATAACATTTCCGTAAAACACCCACAGAGCGCACGATAAGTTTTTAAATTAGCTTTTTTTTAAGTTTAGACAACCCTTGACACACTGACACACTTGAACTGGTTCATGTCCCAGTTCTCGTTTTATTTTTGCCAAACTAGTAACGGCGGTCAGCCATCAGCAGAGTAGGGCGAATAACACAGAATGCATCAGAAATGCATGTGGCCGCAACTATCTCTGACTGGTGGAAGTGCGATCAAACCTCCACGTGGTGGCCGCTGGTAATTTTCCTCTAGTACAGGAAAAGCGAAATGATCGGGCTAGTCCCTTCAAATAAAGGTTGGCGCGAGGCCAATAACCTCGCCCGTAAAAAGCCATATTACGGAACCCAAAATCAGCCTCGGATACACCGATGAACGACGACGACCACGGCAACGAAAACGGCTAAACGATTGAGGAATTTTCTCATGGAACGAACGCTCACTGTATGGCGCTTGAGCTGCACAACAGCTAGCCGATACCCTGTCCAAATATAATGCTGACATAAAAGCAATTCAGGAGATCCGATGGACGAGGAATGGTATCTTACAAAAATTAGAATATGACATAGATTACAGCTGTCATGCAAGACATCATGTGCTCGGGGTGGGGTTTCTAGTCAGCAAATGAATGAGGTAAAAATCATTCTGGGTGATATGAATGCCAAAATACATTAGCACCCATAGCTTACACGAGAACACTAATGACAATGGACAACGAGTAATAGAGATGGCAGCAAGCAAAAGTTTGGTCGTTGCGAGTACAAGGTTTGCGCGTAAAAATATCAACAAACCCACCTGGGTATTTCCTGATGGAGCCACTCGCAGCCCGATAGGCCAGGTATTGATAGACCGCCGCCACAACCCGGACCTGATGACGGTACGAACGTACCGAGGTGCCCACGTCGACTCGGACCACTATCTTGTTGGTATGGTGCTCCGAGCGCGGATTGCTTCATCACGAAAGACTGCATCCACGAATCAGATTCGAGTCAACACTGCTGCCCTTCGCAATGAAGAAAACAAAAACAACTGCGGTCAAGCGATAGGACTCGCCCCAAATGCAAATGCAAGAGTAAGTCCTGGGGCTGAGATGCCGGGCGTAGAAGAGAAATGGACACGCCTTAAGAATACTGTCTTTAGTACTGCTGACTCCATCTTAGGCAGTAGTCGTACAGATCGGAACGACTGGTTCTATGACGAATGTAAGCGAGCGACTGAACGTAAGAATGTTGCGTACCGAGCAATACAACAATCTCATCAATATCATAGAACACGGGCACGCGAAGATGAATATAAAGAGCTCAGAAGATATGAAAACACAGTTCACCGGAGAAAGAAAGCAGCCTGGAAGAAGAATCTCGTCCGTGAACTAGAATAGTATGGAGAGCGGGAACCGTACCAGGCGCGGAAGTTCTACCAAAGAGTCCGCGGTATGAGGCAATATACACAGCGTTGCAAATAATGCAAAGACAAAGAGGGTAATCTGATCACCGATCTCAAAGGCATCTTACAGCGATGGGAAAAGTACTTTCATGAGTTGCTTAATGGCCAGCTAACTGGGGAATTGGAGACTCCACCAATGACCGAAGACCACACTATGCTGCCGCCACCAAGCATAGACGAAGTTAGCAGAGCGACAAATCGGCTCAAAAATAATAAGACCTCGGGATCTATGGTATCCCAGCGGAGCTAATTAAAACAGGAGGTCCCGCAATACACCAAGCAATTCATGAACTAATAGTGCACGTTTGGGAGGAAGAAGCGATGCCAGAAGAGTGGCGAAGAGGCATCCGGTGCCCCATAAATAAGAAAGGATTATCATGTTGTAGTTGAGTACCACTATCCTTCAAGACATTTCCATACGCTAAAGTCGTCATTGCTCCACACCAGTGTGGCTTCATCCCAGGCAAATAGATAACTGATCAGATTTACACCCTTAGGCAGGTCATGGAAAAATGTCTAGAGTTGAAAAACTCACTACACCATCTTTTTATAGACTTTAAAGCCGCCTATGTGAGGCCAGAGTAGAACTGTATAAATCCATGAGAGAATTCGGTATCCCAAGGAACTGACACGACTATGTAGATTGACCATGACCAATGTTATAAGTCAAGTTAAAATATCCGGATCACTATCACTATATGTTGGAGAAAGTGATCCGAGACTCTGACGTAACGGCGAGAGGAACAATCCTCTATAAGTCCATTCAGATATTGGCTTACGCAGACGATAATGACATCGTTGGTAGAAACCGAAGAGCTGTACAGGAACCTTTCATCCAGATAGAGCAGGCGGCACGAAATCTGAGGCTGCACATAAATGAGAGCAAAACAAAGTACATGGTGGCCACGTCTGCGAGTGGAAGATCCAACATTGGTCCCTCAATTCAAATAGTGGAGCGCGAATTTAAAGTAGTGCAATCTTTCAACTGGCTCGGGTCAACTGTAGCAGCCGATAACAGCATGGAACCAGAAATACGCGCACGGTTGCTTAAAGTCAACAAAGCCTACTATAGTCTGTCAAGACTCTTCAAATCGAGGAATTTAACCATAACATCTAAGCTGCTGGTATATAAGACAATGGTCGTACCATGTAGCCGAGCCAAATTTGGGAGATTTCAAGAGAATCAGTAAAGACTTTTGGAATTTTTGGAACATGCCTAATTGTTTTGGTTCTATTTATGGGAAGATATCCTTTGTTGGAATTTGTTCTCTATATTTTTTCATCGAACATCGCGATTTTCTCTTCCTAAAGCGGGCGAAACAGTTACCAATTTAAAAATTGAAACAACCCATAAAAATTTGTCATGTAAATTCTCAAATAAGCAAAAGTATACTATTCCACTATAAATTCAAAAATAAAGACACATGCGAAGCACTGCAACCCAGCCACAAAACAACCGCAATCGTAAAGCAGGGCTGCACACAGCGCACCAGCGCACCAGAACATACAGAACATATAGTCATTATAGTATGGCGTGATCTGATGCCGCTATATGGCATGATTATTGACAAAAATTCGTATGGGAGCCCCTCGACCTCGCGGCCCGATCACTACCAAATTTTAATAGAAACTGCTGTCACCAGAAATACACTATGCACAAAAGTTTCAAAAAATCGGTCTTTGGTAAGTGTGTTAAAAATAGATCGCAGCACTCCACGACAAACAGGCAAGCAGACAGACAAACATCTTTGTTCATCTTTTTAGCTTCATCACATTTCCAAAACCATAACGTTCTTATGCAACTGTAAAACTGGTATTTTTGTGCTCTTTCTCATTGCAGATTGCTTCTCATACGAAATGGCCGATAACTGTGAGGCCATAAATGGGACTTTCTATCTGAGGACCTGCTATAACTCTTCATATGCCGATGAGCACAATATAACTGAAATCGCATTAACTGCCCTCAAGAGGCCGCCAGCCGAGGAATATTTTACGTAAGGATCCAAAAAAAATCTCTATAGTTGGTCTCACATTTACGAATCATTAAAACCATCAATACATTGCAGAAATTACGTCCTTGGAATATCGTCGGGCATCGAAGAAACCGGTGGCATCAAGTTGTCGTTAGCATTGTGTCTTCTAGCCGCTTGGGTTATTGTTTTCCTGTGCCTGTGTAAAGGTGTCCAATCGTCTGGCAAAGTCGTCTACTTCACTGCATTATTCCCATACGTTGTCCTGGTGATATTGTTTTTTCGCGGCGTCACTCTGCCGGGTGCATCGACGGGGATTCTCTTCTATTTGACACCCGATTGGAAACAGTTGGCCAATGCACAGGTACGTTGATGCCTAATCAGGGCAACATCAATGTTCCTCTATTAACGTCAACTTCAATTAATTTTGCTTTCTTCTGCTTTGTATACCTTTCAAATGGATGCAAACTTCATCAAACCGCAGGTATGGGGAGATGCTGCCGTGCAGATATTCTTTGCGCTCAGTCCTGCGTGGGGTGGTCTAATAACATTATCATCGTATAATAAATTTACAAACAATTGTTACAAGTAAGTGGAAAATGTTATAAAAATACAATTAGTCCTTAGAAATAACATCAATATCGGATGATGTATGTCTGCTCTCATCCAACAAGTATCTTAGGGCTGCCTGTATAAATCCAAAGACTGCTTTAGATTGGTTGGATAAGTGGTGTGGTGGAAATGGGATCCGAGCAAAACAATTGTGGTTTTATTTAATGGAAAGCGTAAATATGATGGTCTTATTCCTCCCGTACTTAAAGGCTTCACTTTGCCAATCTCTGCGGAAGTCAAATATCTAGGGTTAATTCTGCAAGGTCTATATCTACCTGTAGTCGAGAATATCAGAAGCTTAGTTTACCTTTATTCGATAAAAATATAATTTAGTAAATCATGAGGCTGAGTCCTAAAATGGTACTTTGGTTGTACTTGACGATAGTCAGACCCATTCTCAACCATGCGGCAGGTGTTTGGTGGCCAAGAACTTGTCTCAGAATGACTAAGTGGACACTAAACACACTGCAATGGAACGTCTGCTTGGGAATATATGGACCAAATCCGCTCTATCTCGGCAGATCCTCTCAATACACTGATAAATCTGCCGGCTCTGGATCTCGAGTAAGTTCTGAAGGACATAAGAGTGGGCATGGGAACATATTCCATAATGTTTCGGAGCAAATTCCTTAGTTTAAAAGAGGATATAAAATTCGTAAAAATTCAACTGAGATCCTTAGGAATTCTAACCAATAGTCTTTACTGGCGGTTCCCTTACTGGTGAATTAATTGAAGAAGTTTGGTTCTTAAGATGAGAACTCTAAACAGACATTCGCAAATGGAATGGAAAAGGATACAAGGACGAAACCTTGCAATATCTAGTGACAGCCAAGCTGCTGTACTAGCATTGGAATCATCTTCTTTGAAGATTCTTCTGGTCTATTGGGAAGAGGCATCTCTATTTCAATATGGAATTCCTTCACTCTTATCTGAGTTTCGTGCCATACAGGAATAAAAAGCAATGAATCTATAGATGCTCTTGCAAGAAGTGGTTCTTTCGCTGTTCCTACTGGTCAGGCAAGCTTAACTGTTGGTGTTCGATGATTTATGGAAGCCGAACAGGAACACTGTTAGAGCTCCATACATACATGTAGAATTACCAAGCACCTTGTAGATAGGCCGAACAAAAACACCGACAAGTTACTTTTAAGAATAACTGGAAGGAAATGTCGGATCATGGTCGGTTTGCTTACAGGGCATAGCCCGATTTGAAGCCATATGTTCAAGTTGGGACTTATATATATATTGAATTAAATATTTAAGTCCTGCCAAGAGGAAGAGGAAACAATAATACATTTCTTTTGTAGCTGCCCTACTTTTTCTAGACTAAGGATGAACGGTTTGGGGGATATAATAACGAAAAACTAGATCAGGTATCTAAATCTAATGAAGAGATTTGAATAGTGAACTCACTGGGAGCGAGTACGGTCTGATTGCTTTAGTGTGGTTTTCTTTCTTTTATCTGACCTACCCACCACATTAACTGGCGCCATGGCTCAGTGGATAGGAGCATGGACTCCTGAGCAGGGTGTTCGTGGTTCCCAGTTAGGAATCCCAGTAACACCAAAGTATTTTTCACGGTGTCCCACCTCTCGCGAAAGTTTGACAAACGTCCGAGAGTAATAACTTGTCACGGAAAGCTTCTCAATTCGCCGTTCGGATCCGGCATTAAATTGTAGGTCCCTCCATTTGTGTGCAAAAATATGCATGCTCAACACAAATGGTTGCGAGAAGCACGGCCTTGGACCGCATGATCTGTCGCGCTGGTATTATTATTACCCACCACTTCTACATAAGTTTTGGTTCTGTTTTCTGACTGATAATTTTTAGGTTTGGTTTATTCTGACCGATTAAGAATGAATTATAGTTTTAGGTTTTGGTTTCCTGATTAGGTTTTGGTTTTGTTTTCTGGCTGATAATTTTTGGGTTTGGTTTTTTCTGACCGATAAAGTCTGAGTTGTAGTTTTGGTTTTGGTTTCCTGATAAGGTTTTGGTTTTACTTTCTGGCTAACAATTTTTGGGTTTGGTTTTTTCTGACCGATAAAGTTTTTGATTATTTTGACTGAGTTTTAGTTTTGGATTTTGATTTCCTGATTTGGTTTTGGTTTTGTTTTTTGACCGATTATTTTCTATTTTCCTGATAAAGTTACAGTTTTGGTTTTGGTTTTGCCTTTGTGATAACTTTAACATTTTTAGGAAGGGATGTCGAGAAATAATATCTTCCTCATAATAATCGGTCAAACAAAAGCTGATTTTTTTATTCCTTCACCAGGGACTCCCTTATTGTGGCTGTGTCAAATATTGCGACCTCGTTTTTCGCCGGTCTTGTGATATTCTCAATTATTGGTTTTCTGGCTCATGAGCTGCATGTCGAGGTGAAGAAAGTTGTCGATCAGGGTGCCGGTTTGGCGTTCATCGTGTATCCAGAGGTGGTAACACGACTACCGATATCTCCAGTATGGTCAATTTTATTCTTTGTAATGCTGCTAACATTAGGTCTGGACTCGCAGGTAAGTGAAATTTGCTACTTGATGTTATACGTATATGTATACATAGTGCAATTTACTTTGTATATAACACGTTCTCTTGTAACTTTTATAGTTTGCCCTCATGGAAACCGTTACCACAGCCATTTTGGATAAATTTCCAAGTTTGCGACAATATAAAACATGGGTTGTCCTGGCAGTCGCGATATTTGGTTATTGTGGAGGCTTAGCATTTACAACGAATGTAAGTATCTACGGAAAATGCAAATTTATTCCTGAATGAAAATTTTGAATTTTTTTTTGTTGTTGTTGTGACCGTTACAAACCGCAGAGCGGAATGTATTGGCTGCAACTGATGGACAAGTACGCAGCCAATTGGTCGGTACTGCTGATAGCTATTTCCGAATGCATCCTCATCTCGTGGGTATATGGTTCGCAGAAGTTCTTGAATGATATTCAGGCAATGATTGGTAAGAGATCGGGGTGTTGGAATTTCTTTTGGTCGACTATGTGGCAATTTATTACTCCTGCAGCGCTGTTGGTAAGTTGGCAACAATGTGATTGAAAATTATAGTGATACGAAAAAAGGTTAAATATTATGGGGATTAACAAAAAGTTCGCTAAGTTGGTTTGAAAGACATAACTGAATATCATCAATTATCAGTCTTTATTTTTTTTACTTAAACTTTAAAAATACTTCCTAATGTTTTCATTTTCAGCGATGACTAATTTTTGAAATTGAGAAGAACCATGGAACCATATGGTGCTGCCGATCTGAAAAATTCAGAAAATTGGATTGGGGTGGACATATATTCAGAAGGCTTCTAGGGCGGACTATAGAACTATAATTCATAAAATTTTATTTAAGTGACCATATACTCTCCTTTTTAAACAAAAATGTATTGAGCATTCCAGCGATCCCTGGATTTACGTCAGTTTTTATCCTAAAGTAGGGACATACTATTTATGTCATCGGTCGAATATTTAGCCTGACTTTCACGAAGTTTGTACCTCATAGCAAAAATGTCCAATTTGGAATCTTTGATATCAGTTAGAAACAGTGAGACAATCGTTTAAAAGTTGTCGCCTTAAGTTGTGGTCGAAATCCGAATGTCTCGTTTTTTTTTTTTCAAATTTCGGTGTACCTGATCAATGGCTGAATGTTTTGCTCGAAAGCCAAATAATATGTTTCCGTTCTATAGTTGGTAGCAGTCTTTTAAATAGCAGACTTTCAAAAAGTTTGGACATTATTGGCAGCAAAGATATTGGCCTATAGTGTGATGCCTAATGAGGTTGTTTTCCCTGTTTGGCTATCATGTTAACTTCAGCTACTTTCCATAACTGTGGGACGTATTTTTATTTAAATGCAGCGTTGAGGATTCATGTAAGCTTCCAATTTATTTTTTTTAGCTGTTTGAGAATTTGACCAACTTTCAATTCAAATCCAGGTGCTTTTTACACATTTAAAGTTTTTATTTCCTTTCTCACTTCAGATGACGATGTGGTGCATAATTCTTCAGCTTCTTCTGCTAGTTGTTCATGCTCCCCTGGGTTTGGTAGGAAAGTTTTCTTGCAGACACTCTACAAATCTTTCAGCTTTTTGCTTGTGTTTTTTAGCCCAATTTCCAACCTGTTGTTTAATTAAAGGAATGTGAATGATTTGTTAGTGGCTCCGCGCTAAAACGAAGCGATTCTGTATTTTTATTATTGCTAAGCTTTTGCAAAAAGAAACTAATTTTTAGAATATTTAAGTTCCTAAATTAAAAACTTTTATTTTACTTGACTTGACCTCTCTTTGTCTGTATTTTCGGCTACCTTTCGGAGGACCTTTTTAACTACCTTCTACAGGAGCTGAAAGTGTCTAAGTCCAAAATAGCATTTTTCATATCCGTGTTACGCGCGTCGCTTATCGAATGTGACGCGTGTGATGGGTTTAAATTTTGGTTTTTTCGACTTCTTTGAGGTGCTTTTTAACCACCTTCCACGCGACCTAGAGGTTGTAATGGTTGAAAATGCCGCCATTTATCGTTTTTTGAGGGCCTTTTTAACCACCTTCCACGCGACCTAGACGGCTGAAATGTGGCACGTGTAATGCGTGGAAAAAGAAAATTCTTTAAGGTTGACCATGACCAATGTTATAAGCCAAGTCTCCCAATCGCCGTTGTGCACCAGCCCTCCAGTGTTTGAACTCAGAGCGAGTTTGATGCACTGTCTGATTCAATCTCAAGAATTGTCACAAAACATCGTAAAATGAAATCGTTATTGCGATTTCAATGTACACAATTATGTACGGCTTCGCCATTCTGGCCAGACAACACCCGAAGGAAGGTGTGTTGAGTTATTCGCTGAGTTTAACCACCTTACTCAAATGAGCCTACACGAATACCTGACATTGCAAATCATTCCGCAAACACCCTTGACTTGTCTCTTACCTCTCGTCCTGATAAATACTCCGGCAATGTATTTTCACACGCCCATAGACGAAAGTGACTGTTTCGTACGCTATAAAGTAGCCTCGAAAGTAGCCCATAACAACACTAGTTATGTTATGATATAAACGTCTTTTGTTATTTACTACAATCTCAGCGAACACATTGGGCATGAGCAAGAATTCTCTTTTGTTTGTCGTCTCTGATTTCTGCTTCTCTCTCGATTTAGCAGAAAAACCGGTTTGGACACGTGAAAAATTCATTTCTGTGTTATCTACTGCAGTCACAGCGAACATACATTCTCACATTTCTGCTTCTCTCTCGATTTAGCAAAAAAAAACGGTTTGGACGCGTGAAAAATAGCGTACACAACTCGCAAAAAAGTGCTCATCGTGCTCGTTAGATTAGATAAACTCCACTTTCCTTGCTCGTTCTGTAATAACTATATCGCATCTAGGCTTGTCAGACCATTGTGTAGTATCAGCTAACTTCTCGTTAATAAACCACGTAGTTAGAGAAAAAACTCCCAAAAAACAGTACAGTATGGCAATACGAGAAAGCCAATTGGGAAGGACTTAACAACTACTTTGGGTGCATTAACTGGTCGCACTGGAGCATTGTTTCGCGATAGCCGCCGCTGATGCAATCACAAACATCATCCTTACTGGTATGAGAGAATTTATTCCTTCCACGAACAAGTCTGTTAAACCAAAGGAAGATGGATGGTATGACTCGAGCTGTAAGGAGGCTTCAAGGATTAGAGAGGTATTCTTTCGGCTTTACAAACTAATTGCAATGCCCATCTTCGGCGAGTCAAATTCGCCTTCGACCAAAAATTGAGGCAAAAAATATTACAATGTCCCAAAGGTTGTAAAAATTTTTGGTCATTCGTGAAAATAATCAAAAATAAAGCCTTGTCGTCGATTCCAACGCTTAATTATAATGGAACTCCAGTTGTCAGCTCTACAGACAAGGCCAATCTGTTTGCTGCGCATTTCGCACGTTATTTCCACGTTTCCAGGTTGTGCATTGCTCACTCCTGCACCTCAGAGTATTGAACACTCTATTGGACAGATATTCATTCGTACTCGTGCAGTTTGCTAGAGTTTGAAACTATCTCAACATTCACAAGGCCGCTGGGCCAGATGGTATTTCCCCAATAGTTCTGAAGAGGTGTTCTTCCAAGCTGGCATTACTATTGCGTAAGCTTTTCAATCTATCCTATTCTTCAGGACTCTTCCCGAGAATTTGGAAAACAGCCTTTGTCCAGCCCATACCCATTTTATTGCTTATTTCAGTTATTGATATTTCAGTGTTTTCCACCATTTCCAACGATTAATATAATAATAATAAAAATATCTTTTTATTTAAAAATCAAGAAATAAAAAGTCTATAATCGAGCCATTTAAATAATGAATATAATTGGCAGGTGGGGAAAGGTTAAAGGTTTTAGTACACTCCCACGCCGTGGTGATAAGAAGAATGCTTTGGTTCATGTGTGCGGGTAGCGGAGCGCCCGGGAACGGCTAGTAATCAGTTAAAACCGAATTTATTCAGAAAAATCTAGAACCAAAATCGCAAAAAACCCGAAAAACATGAAAAGATTATCAAAAAATTATCAAAACCAAATTATCTTTAATAAAAATCAAATCGAACACTCAGTCAGAAGCCAAAAAAAAAAACCAAAAAAAAGGTCAAACCCAAAACCATAATAAATTTCTGTGTATTCATTTTTTGGTTTGGGTTCTCTGATTAATAGGTCCTTCGATTTGCAGGGTAGAGTTAAAATTCCTCTCTCGTGGTTTCGTGGTTTTGGTTTGGCGTTCTTTTTGCAAACTGTACCCGGAGTACAGTTTGATTTTGCGTTTTATTTGCAAGGTTTTGTAACCGAAACTGTTACTTTGTTATCCGTCGGCAATCGAAGGGTAAAATTGTGTTTACTCAGCAATATGGCGAAGAGAGTGCAAGCAGACTAATTTCTCAGTTTGTTGTTTTGTTAAATTTGGGTTCGGTTTGGCGTTCTATTTGCAAAGCATTCAGCACGCAAACCACGAAAACCCTGTCATTTTGGTAGCTTACCCGTGGGTAAAGTTTCGGGTATGGTTTTAGCAAATCGAAAGAGGCATAATTTTAGGTTTTACTTGATAAGAAACCCCAAAACAAGAAATATCAGGCTGGCCAGAGGTAAAAAAAACCAAACCAACCAAACAGTACAAATTGTTTTCCAGTCCTGTTTTTGAAGAGTAAGCAAAATGCAAATAAGTGATTCTTTTATTTACCACACAATTTTCCATCAACTAAGAGAACTTTTGTTAGATCAACCATCTTACAAATCTAAATTAATTATATGTTTTGCTTTCAGTTCATCCTGTTTTTCAATTGGGTGGAATACAAGCCAGCTTCGTACGGCCATTATGTCTATCCCTTGTGGGCGGATGCTGTCGGCTGGATTATTGGCCTTCTGCCGGTCTGTGTAATATTTCTGACAGCTTTTCAAGAAATATTTAGGGCACCAAAGCATCTATCTCTCTGTGAGCGCATTCGTATTCTGACAAGCCCAACAGCCGAGTGGGGTCCTGCCGGGAGGCCATGCGTCAATTTAAATCCGGAACGATACCAAAGCAACAAATACGACAGTGTATCGAACACACATTCTCTGATCACGGGTATACCGTTGGATCCTCCGTCGTCATACGATGAAAATGGCTACCACGATGAGGTGCTGCAGCTCTGCGATCGAGTATCGATGACCCAGGCTAAAGATATCAGTGGAAGGAGTATACAAGAGCAGGCCACATCATCATCATCATCAGCAACAACGACAACAAGTGTTATCAGTAATAGCAAAGTAAGTACATTTATGGCGCAGGAAGTGAGTGTGTGTTAATACAATACTATTGTGCCTCTTGTGCACGGCTCAGGTGTACGAATACACTCCTGTCGTTGTAGTGGCATCATCGGTCTCTTCTAGCGCAAAGCAGCCTGGTCCGAGCATACTAAAAAGTGCCAAATTAGGAAAAACGAGTAGCACCTTTACCTCAACCGCTAAACAGAAGATAATACCCGAATGCAGTCCAAGCAAACAGCCGCTAATAGGTGCAGACCTTCAAAGCAACGACAGCGTCGGCTCAAGTCTAAACGAGACGACAATTTTACCAGCGAAAAAAACCACCAGAGCTTCTGCTAGCAAGCAGGTGTTGCCATTAAATGAAGAATCAATAATGACGACATCCACGCCAGCGACTCCAGTAGCAGGTATGCAAACGGCTCTTATTGTTTCCGGTACACTAGGTAGTGGCAGGGAACGTGTTCTTACAACGTTTGGCGAAAAAACTCCATCTGCCGCGCCAAAGGCATCTACTGTAGCGTCGCCACGGATAGCCGCTGTGCTACCAAAACCAAGGGCAGCATTACCGCCTATGCCCGCGGCACAGAAGCAATCTAATGCAGCGGACAATACCAAGCAAACTGGAGTGCCACAATCACTACCATCCACGGTGGTTGTCACTTCTGTTGCAACGACAACCAAGGAGTCGTCGTCAACAACAGCGTCGGCCGCAAACACTGCCAAAAAGAAGAACGCCACCAAAGATTCTACGACCACCAAAAAATAAACGCTTAAAATACGCTCAGTTTAATATGAGATACCTTATGAAAGCATTCTCTGTATGTCCGTTATTTTGTTGCAAGCATATTCGAAACTGTACATAAAAAAAACTATTAGTTACGTTTATTATACGATAAAGCAAGTAATAAGATCTTAACTAACGCGACTAAGGTTCGTTTTTAAAAACACATCAAAAGTTCAACTCAGTGTTGATTTTGTAAAACGAAAATACGAGTAGTTATTAGTTATTTTTTGAGATTTAGGTTATCAGTATATGGAGATAAAAAAGAAGGACAAGGACGAAGGAAGTAAGTGTCTGTGTTAAAATTTTGAAACATTATTTATTCCTTCAGTTGTATTAAGACAAAAACTATAAAAATATTTAAAGGACACAATTTTATTGATGATTTTTATAAATGTTCATAATTTAAATCATGTATGTGAACAATGTTGAGGCTAAAATGAATGCGTGAGATGTATTTTTAAATTTACGATACGCTTAACTGTAAAATAAGACAGTAAAGCGAGCGAGCTTCTCAACTCGCCATATGGATAGTTGTAATTCAGTCTAAGCACTGAATTATCTTAAAAGCCCAATAGTAACCATTCAATTCACAAAATATAGTATATAAAAGTAATAATAGTAATAGCTCCGTTAAATGAAGGTCTTTCATTCATAATCGATAGGCCATTCAGTCATTTCAGCAATTCCTAAAAATAGACTGAAAAAAACACATTTTACTTTGCAAACGTTCAGGCTTAAAAAATCGATAGCGATGCGTAGATTGAGTATTTTTTTCAGTTTTCTCAGGGGTAGTAACCCGAATGAATGCAAAAATTACGCCATCGCAGGCCGAGCGCTAAACAATTGTTTTAAAATAACTGACTGGTAAACGTCGAGATATACGACCCGGCAAACGAACGTACAAATGTACACACGTTCGCTGAAACATTGAGTAGAGTAGATTGAGTATTTTTTTCAGTTTTCTCCCGAATGAATGAAAAAATTACGCCATCGCAGGCCGAGCGCTAAACAATTGTTTTAAAATAAGTCCCATCAAATTTTGACTGGTAAACGTCGAGATATACGACACGGCAAACAAACGTACAAATGTACACACGTTCGCTGAAAAAAATTTCATGTCCTCTGAATATAAGCTTCACTCTTCGGGCAATTAATTTTATTCGATTTCGATAATTTAAATCTGTTGGTTATATGTTTTCACATCAAACTTTTAGTAGCGGCCGGAGCGCACTGGCGGCCAACTTTTTCCCAACTTGATTTACTATTATCGTCACTGCATATAAGAAATATATTACCTAACGTAAAAAATATATACTAAAACCTAGACAGAAAACATATGCATGAATTAAATCACGTAAATCGGATACGTGATTCTCGAGCTAAACGCTCATAAACAGACATATAGACAGAGATAGAGCCAGTGACGTTGTGTTATATATTGGATAAGATGAGCAGGGGTCGAATTACGACATCAGTTAATGAGTGAATGAATTCCATAAGTTAACGAGTGATCGAGTATTTTCATTGGGATGATCACTCATCGTCACTGGTTCACGTAAGCGATCTTACCAAATCAACATAATTCAGTCACGTGTTGTTCAGTCACGTATGTGTTAATTCGACCCCAGGTTTTGGTCATATTTTGGAAGTGGTCATAGGGTCACCATGCAAAAAATTCTTCTATACTTCTTTAGTGTGATTATAAGAATATTAATAACAATATATTTGGCGCGACAGACCATTGCGGTCCAAGGCCTATCTCCTCGCAACCATTTGTGTTGAGCATGTATATTTTTACACTAAAATGGAGGGGACCTATAATTTAATGCCGGATCCGAACGGCGAATTGAGACGAGTTATTACTCTCGGACGTTTGTCAGACTTTCGCGAGAGTTGGGACACCGTGAAAAATACTTTTGGTGTTACTGGGACTCGAACCACGAACCTCCTGCAGAGAAACCATGCTCTTATCCACTGAGCCACGGCACTCACATAAAGGTTAATATGCATGCTTAAAATCCATACGAATAGAATGATAAGAGGAGTAAAGGTAGCTAGTAAATACGAGTGATGAAATTTTATCGCACGACACAATATGTAACATAGGACAATGGTTGAAATCACTGTTTGATAAAATGTAACAACTGGATAATTGAGAATACTCTATAATATAAAATTTAGAAATATGTACATAGTAGACTATTGGACTCCATAAGACCCTCAAAGACTCCTGTAAAAACCCCCAATACAACCTCAAAACAATTCCCAAGCACCACCAAAAGACCCTCAAAAAACTCCAAAAAGACCCCCGATAAGCTCCCAAAATACCCACAAAACACTCCCTAAAGACCCTCAACCACCCAAAAGACCCTTTAAAGACTAAAAGAGACTCCTAAAAGACCACCAAAAAACCCCTAAAATATCTCCAAATCCAAATACGTCCAAAGAAGCCCCCCAATAACCACTAGAATGTCCCACCAAAGTAGATATAAAGACCCCTAAAAAGACTCTCAAAAGACCCTCAAAAGACTCCCAGAGTACCACTTGAGGAACCACAGAAGACTACCATAAAACCCCAAAAAGACACTCGAAAGATCCCCAAAATACTCTCGAAACACTCCATAAAGACCCTCAAAATACCACACAAAAGACCACCCAAAAGACCTTCTAAAGACCTAAAGAGGTTTCTAAGCGACCACCAAAAACTCCAAAGCAGCATCCCAAATACCACCAAAATGTCAACAAAATATCACCAAAGACGCTCTAAAGACCCCTAAAAAGACTCTCAAAAGACCCTCAAAAGACTCCCAGAGTACCACCAAAGGACCCCCAAAAGACTACCATAAGACCCCAAAAAGACGCTCGAAAGATCACAACTACCAAAATACCTTTAAAAGACTACCTCTATCATGTCCACAGTCTGGGCCTTCTACGAGTGAACTTTTTCACTTCACTTCTACACGATGTCTAGAAAAATCACCATCGAGAATCGACGAATGATTTTCAAAGTAAATTGGGATAATTTGGTAGCGTTGTTCAAGTGTGAGTCTACTCAGGATGATTTGCCAGAGTGTATACCTCTAATAAACGCCAACAGTAAGCGCAGTATGATAGCTCGTTTGACAGTTACCCCTTCATTAAGTTCTATCTAGCATCCATTACTTAGGAGATTGCTATCTGCTACATTAGAATATGATGACATTGATTGAGTATTTGCAAGTTAATTTTCTTCATATAAATGTATCAAATCTTCTCGCGTTTCAGCCACACCTCTCCAATGCTGTTTTGTTATGAAAATATCCTGGCCTCCCGAAAGAAATCTCTCCGCCGGTCCCGATTTCAAGTCAATCTGTTTTGCTGTCATGTCCAATACGTATCCTTCTGAGATTTATTCTCTTCACAAGGTCGATATCGCGGTAACGCTTGTAGATCTCATTATCACAGGATATCCGGAAACGTCATTCTTCACATTAATAATAATTATATTCGGCGCGACAGACCATTGCGGTCCAAGGCGTAGCTTCTCGCGACCATTTGTGTTGCGCATGTATATTTTTGGACACAAACGGAAGGGACCTACAATTTAAGGCCGAACCGAACCGATCGAATTGAGAAGCTTTTCGTGACAAGTTATAACTCTCGGAACGTTTGTCACCCATTCGCGAGAGGTGGGACACCGTGAAAAATACTTTTGGTGTTACTGGGATTCGAACCACGAACCTTCTGCTCAATAGCCAGGTGCATTTCCACTGAGCCACGCGCCCACTCATTCTTCACATTACTTACTTACTTACTTATGTCATATATCCCCTTGTGGGTCCTAGGGCTTCTTCTACGCCTACGCGCCATCGCGTGCGGTTCCTGGCAATGAGCTTCAACTCTTTCCAACTCTTCCCCAATTGCCGTGACTCCTTAGCAACTGTTCTGCGGCATGTAGTTCTCGGACGACCCGTTCTTCTACCATCCTGAGATAACGGGTTCCATTGCATTGCGTAGTTTGCTATGGAACTGTCGCCTTTTTGGAGTGTATGACCAATCCACTGCCACTTCCGTCGTTGGATGGTTGTGTCTATTGGTTCCTGACCCGTTCTCTGGTAAAGATGTTCGTTAGAGATACGGTTAGGCCAGAAAACCCTTAAGATGTTCCGTAGGCACCTATTTAGTAGCGGTCACCTTCCAAGTGCTGCACCCATACAACAGCACAGGAGACCAAAAATTCTCCGTACGACTTTCCTCTGACTTGTGTTCAAAATAAGGCAAACCCGTTGATTGTAAAGTAGGCCGCCAGTCATCTAGAATTTTGTTTAATTAAAATTGAATGCACATCAAATATTTTATGGGGCCGTTGGATTTTATCTGTATGTTTCTTTATTACTATATAAAACCTTACTGAACTTTTTTCGTTCAGTATTTCCTTACAGTGGTCCCTTAACCCTCTTTGACACCATTATTAGATGTTACAAGTACGCCTTGTTTGTATATTATGTCCATTGCGTAGTTGAGGCTTACTCTAGATAGCTTCCTTGTTTTACTTTTTGGAATTTTTAGCAGCATCAAAGCTTCATCGCCTTTAAACATTGTTCACAGGATTTAGTTTTAAAACTTTAAATCGTTAAATTGTTATTAGTCTGAATATGCAATTTCAAAGTTAACTTAGATTTAGAATAACGACTTAACGAAAAAATTACGCATAAACAAAGTATTTTATATTGAACATTAATATATTTTTTTATTTTATACAAGAAAAAGGCGTACGAGTAGATGTAGCAATTTTACAGGAATGGGTAATAAAGAAGAAATATATTCCATTCGTACTCTTATATGTGTAGCACCTACTGTACTTGATAGTAGATAAGGAAATGAATTTATATTTTATTGTACTGTATTTGCTGTATAAATGTGAATTAGTGTATTGGAGAGAATTTTTCAAAGATACCTGAAAAGCTGGATAACAATTTAGAATTAAGCATACAACTATTACCCAAATGCTTCCTAACTATAGATCTTAATTTATCATATGACTTGTTCGTACCTTAATTCAATTATTATCCATAAACCAATTAAAAAAATTATTTATATTATTTTTTACCTTTATGATGGTAATATAAGAAGAAAAAATTACAAATTATATAAACGAGAGAACTAAGTACCTATACATAGAAAGTGTTGTTAAATTTTCATTTATTATTGTTAAATAAGTAAGAGATATAAATAAAACCAAATTTACATATATAAACCATACCTAATTACCACATACAGGGTGTTTTCTGAAGGCAGGCCTTTAAATTTTGTGGGAATGTGCGTCATTAGTCAAAATAACTAAATCAACTCCAACGCCATTTCAAATGACATTTTAGATTTTAGCTCTATAGACTCCACGGTCATGAGCTAAAAAATATCAGCTTTAGTATTTCCATCAACATTTTATGAGGTAATGTTGGCTCAACATCCTCCAACAGCAAAAATCATTAAAAACCCACCGGAACATTCGGGTACCATAACAGAAATTTGTACAGGAACGAACAAGTCTATATAGTCTTGGTTAGGTTGGGGTGGCTGTCGGCAGGAAGCCGACCCACTTAGACCAATAGATGGTCCATTGTGATGCCACATGGATCAAGAGGATTTCTCGCCCTACTCATTGAACCAGTTGGAGCTTCGAATGAAGGCTAACCCTAATTCCAGATGTAACTTCGAAAGGAGTCTTACCCTAATAAGTACCTAAATATATTTACATTCGTGAACTGAGAACGAATTTTTTCGCTATGTTTACACATGTACATGTCCAGAGGCCATCAATTCTCAAAAAACTCAAGTATTTGAGAATTCTGATACTACGGATTTAAATCTTCCTGGGTATAGCTTAGTGCCATTATTTTTCCCTCGACGCGGACATGTAATTTATGTCCGTAGTAGGGCGTACGTATTTCGTGGGCAACATTCCACTGGTAATTTGATAGTACATATATCTCACCGATAAGTGGAACCGATCTTTGCAACAATTTGGTGAATCAAATCCAGGACAGGATCACTTGTGTCTGGCGTAGCACTCGATATTTTCAAAGCATTTGACAGTTTTTGGTATCAAGCCGTTTTGTCCACAATGCGTGCCTATGGAGTCGATAAAAAACTGCTTCATTGAATAAGAAGCTATCTTTTGGATCTCTCAATTTTAGTTGTATTGAACGATCTAAAGTACATCACATAAATGCTGGCGTTCCCCAGGGCTCCGTTTTGTCCCCGACACTCTTTCTCATTTTTATTAATGATCGTTTGTTCATTACTTCTAATCCAGTTCATTCGCTTACGACACTACTCTCAGCTTCTCATATAGGTTTGAGAAACGTCCCTCCTCTTCTTATGTGGAACTCAAACAACTGGACAGTATAATAAAATTGGGAGAAATCAATCGAGTAGAATTTAAAGCTTCCTAAAGCTAATGCTGTCTCCTTTCGTCTAAGGGAATCGTAACTCCAATACCTTTATCCATGAATGGCAGTTGCATCGAGGAAACTGTCCGTTAAGACAAGCCTCGTTGGGATGACCAAATATGTCGCTAAAAATGTAGCGAAATGTTTAGGTTTCCCAACACGATGCAAGAAATATTTCACTCCTTCTGATCTGGCTACCATATAGGTATACGGCGTTGATTCGCCGAATTGCTTATCGGTGATGCTAAAATTGCGAAGTCAACCGATTCGCTTGAAATTTTTCGGAATAAGTGATCAGGGATTCGTCGCGACTAACTTAAATGCTTTATTACATAAGAAACTCTCTCACAAGCTATTATATTTGAGTTATTCTGTAGAGTATCGCAGCAATGCAAGTGTTCCTCAGGGCTCTTTGTTGTCTCTGTAACTTTTTGTTAATTCCATTAAGGATCTCTTGTCTGCTGGTTTTTTTTTGCTAACGACGCCATTCTAGTCTTTTCATGTTTAATGGATAAAATGAAGAGAAGTGACCGATTCTATAACTTAATGGTATCATTTGTCCTCAGAGTGAAACGTAAACCTTCAACCCTGCAGACTATTATGCTTATTCAGCTTTCGGTATGCATATAGTTGGAAACTTTTTAAACCTTTTTGGTGCTGGTATAATTTTTCTAAATTTTGCTAATGAAAATAATTTTAACTTCTACTACCAATTCATTAAAAGCAAGACCTAGTCTCAAGTCCGCTTTTAGCCGTACGTCCAGCGAAGGCTTTAGATGCCTAGTAGCTGCCATATGTCCCAAAAGTTCTAGCTGATTCCACTTCACTCATTCAAGCTAGAGGTGTTCTGCAAAAATGGATGTACCGTACGCAAAAAACTTTATTTTTGTACCACAGAACCGGCTTAAACCTAATTAAACTATCTTACACAGCACCTGACATAAACATGTCAGTTTATTTGGGCAACTGAATTCTCTTATGGATCTCAAGAAGTGCATAGGCGGCCTTAAAATCTCAAATACTATAATTTAAATTTTTTTTTGCCGACTACTTGCCGGGTTACGATATTTAAAGTTCAACAAAAATATTAGATTAGTAAATTAATATTTTCTCATAGAAAATACACAAAAAATTCGTGGGAACCCTTCAGAAAACACTGCGCGTATTTACAACTTAGGTGTGTTGTGTTAATGTAGTTGTAAAATAGGAAATTTATTGTATAAATATATAAATGTATTGTATATTAATATTTTAGAAGATTATACACAAAAACTAATTATTGTTATTGCAAAATAAAATAAGTAATTAAGTAATACATACTCGTACCTGCATTTAGCAAGGATGGGTACTTGTAAAATGTATTGTTGTTTACAATGTTCGAAATTACAAAAAATTTCGACAACAGCAAAATAACTGAGAAGGAAAAAAATGTGATATTTCAATAATAATATAGAGAAATTTCCTAGTCAATAAAAGTGTTGTTGGTCGTCTTGCATCATCATTTTATTTGAATAAAAAAAAGAAAATTGCATTGTGTATATGGAAAACCATCACGGTGCGCCTTATTCGATCGAAGCAATTTTTTAAGTTCACTCTTTTTTGGTCCTTGCAGATGCAGTCACTCTATTGTTTAAAGAGAACATGTTGAGGAGCAATGTAACTGAGACAAACAGACCAGAATTTCTTGATGTGTACCTAATTAATTATTTAATTAATAAATTCTTATAAAAGTCTATGCACATAATGTAATTGAATGAATGTAATTTATGATAGGCAATGCTCATTTGAATATTTACAAGGAAATCCAATTCAAACGGATACCTACTGGAGTACCTTAAGTGTTATAATACAAAAAAAATCAACCAGAAAAAAAAGTTAAAGGCGAAATTGGCTTAAAATGATTACAACGCATTTACAAATTTTTTATTTTTTTTTATTTTATTGTAATTATTGAAACGTAATCATTTGAATCACTTTGCATAACACTGCAACTAGTTAACGCTAACGAACAGTTCAATTTTGTTCTTATCCACATATATTACATACAGAAATAACTTATTACTTCTATACAAAAATACAAATCCATATACAAATGGTAGTTTTAGCTTCCAGCATGTGGTCTGATCATGTGGTTTGATGCTCTTCAGTCTTCGAGTAAGTCCGGTTGTATCGATGAGTTTTACTGCTTCCTGATTTATGTGTAGCTTCAGCCTTCGCTGATGAACTGTTGCATGCTCTTTAATTGTGTCTTGTACGGTCTCGACTTTAAGGTCACGATGTAGATCTGAGTTCCTAATGTACTAAGGTGTGCTGACTATGCCTCTGAAGACTTTGTTTTGGAATCCTTGAGTTATTTCGATGTTATTTTTAGCCGTACATCCGCATAGCTGAATTCCGTTTGTCCATACGGATCTTAGCGTTTTTTTATAAATTAGTAATTTATTGTGAATAGACAGATATGATCTGTTATCAATGAGCCAATATAGTTTTCTGCGTTTGATGTTAAGTTCTTCACTTTTCTTTTTCTAAATGTTTGTTGTAACCTGTAATAAATAATCGGATAATTAAAAATGCACAACCACGTTTTATTAAATCTCAATCAAGTCCATCTTTATTAAAAGAGAGAGAAAACACATTCTACAAAAATAACGAGTAAGGATATGCCATATACTAATTTTGAACTTAAAGATTATAACAATTCTCCCACGCTTAATCAATACTAAGGGCTATTAGTAGAATCCAAAACATAATCCCTTAAATAAGCTGGTGGTTTATGCTGACGTGCTGACTCTACAGGATTAGTATCATTCGGTGGCTGTACTGCTGGAACTGTAGAAATGCCGGGAACGTTTTCGATTGATCCTGCGATGGCTATAGGTTGTTGGAAGATTATTTGTTGATCTGGTAACTGTTGATTTGCTGGTGTTGCATCCATATTTGATTCGTTGGGTTGAAGAGACTCGTCCGGTGTGTAATTTGCTAGATTTTTATTTAGAACCCTTATCCAGCTACATGCTGGTTTATGTGTCTTTTAAACGTGAATCCATTATCCAGTTGTACAGTATAGTGAAGACAACCCAATTTTTTAATAATAATAATAATAATGGTCTATGGTCATTATCGTCTGGAATTTCAGGAACAAAGCAATTTCTCAACAGCTTTGCATAATTAGCGATTCGGTATGTAGGACTAAGATGCGATTATAAGACTTGTTCCTATTGAAATTCTGGAATATGGTCACTATGGTCTGGAATTTCGGGAACAAAACAATTTCTCAAGCGATTTGCATGAAATTATGGTCTGGGCTTTTGGGAACTATGCCGTTTTGATATTTTGAGATGACCGTTCTTTGTTTTCTTTTCTTTCGTCCAGGGCAGATGTTGTCACGCTCAAATCCCGCGACCGTGTATCTGACACAGTCTACCATTTTTAAACCTCTGCACTGGCTTGCAAAATTTCTTATTTTTGTTTTTGTTGCTAGTGTCTTGTACCATTCTTTGAGCATTTTCTAAGTTTAGTTTTATTATTTTTATTATCTATTTCACCATGAAGTATTCACAATTACAAAACAATAATCTCGAATACAAAAACATAAAACACCTCGTAAATAAACCAAAACATTTCTTCCCACCAATCGCATTTCTTTAACAATGAACCAAAAATGAAACATACAGAATTATATAAACATAGAAAAAGTTAACAAATTTTAAAGGTGACTTCAAAACTTTCAAAACTTAACCTACATGTATCGTTGTTAGTGAAATGATCTAATATGATGGGTGCAATTGACAGTAGCGGAAAAGTATAATATCAAACAAAATGTGTTATAACATAAGAAATAAACAATAACATTTTCTGTGCTTTTTGTTGCTCCTAAGAGTTCCATGTAACCATGTAAAATATTCGCAAAATGAGAGATAATTATTGTTAAGTTTGTAGCAACACTTACAAAGCATACATATATATATAGTACTAGTATATATATATACATAATAAATAGATATATCAATATTGTTTTAAATGAGACAATTAAATAATATATATTTATATATATACCTCCACATATATGTGTTTATATTAGATAGTATTTAGGCTTATTGTTAGTTAATGAGAATAGATTTTCAGCAAAAATGAAAAACATAATTTGTAAACAAAAAAGAAAGAAAAAGGAATAACAATAAATGGGAATTATGAATATATAATGTTTAAAGTTATTGTGTTACTGAGTTTTTGCCCAAAAGATATTATTTGTTTTGTCTTTTCATTACTGAAAGCAGTAGGTGGATTTTGGTCGCAAAAGTAAGTACCCGCCTGCAGAACCGCAATTTTGCAGTGTTATGTGTTTAGACAAATCAACTACTGGTCCCTTTCAAAGCGACAGAAATAGCAGATTCGATTCTTCATTAAGATGTTTTAGATGTCAGAAACCTGGACATTTCATTCGGGATTGCAAGGAACTGAGCGCTTGAAAATTGATGAGACAGCCTGTGAATAGTGTCAATAATCTGGAGATATTACGGCGGATAGATGCACAACATTTGAGGTGGAGCGATCGTCTTGTACCAGCTTTGCAGGGCAAAGGCTGTAGAAGGAATGTGTCACAATACGCAGTACAAATCTTGGAAGGGATGCGATTTTATTTTAGACAGAGGAGCTTCCAGATCAATTGTAAGTCCTGAAATGGTGTCTGGAGAGCAATCGGTTTATTGTTGCCCAAGTAGAAGATAAATGCATATTGGGTCTGGACTTTATGATGGCGCACCAGATGTCACTTGATTTGAGGAAGCAAGTGCTAAGATAGCGTAATATAGAAGTTCCGCTAGCATGACTGACAATCACAATAGTGGATCACTTAGGAAGTATTGTGTACCCCCGAGTACAAGCAAAGTAAAAGACCGGAAATCCAGAAATTCACGAATTACGGTCCAGCAGATGAAAGATCATTTAACAATAGAGCAGCTTAGGGAAGAAATTTTTCACTCCCTCTGACCTGACTACTACAATTGTCATATCTGGTCGGGTGCGCCTAAAACCACCTTGCATCAACTAGATAGAATACAAAACCGTGCGATAAAACTTATCGGTGACGAAAACATTACGAAATCAATTGATTCGCTTAATCACCGCAGGAACGTCTCCTGCTTGTCACTGTTTATCGCTTCTTCCACCAGCGGTGATCAAGAGAAATAGCCAGTTGCATGCCACCTATCCTTGTATTCAACCGCAACACTCGTGGCGCTCTAAATGCTCATCAGTTTACCCTTAAGCCCATCTTCGGACGTACAGTTAAGTTCTGGGATTCGTTCTTCAACCGTACAATAGGTATGTGGAATGCAGCTCTGTCTTTCCACATCACTATGATACACAGACATTCAAGACACAAGCTCATAGACAACTCCTCTCTTCTTCTCCTTTTCCTTAACGCCCACGCTGTGCCAAGCATATTCCCGAACATAATAAGGGTGCGAACCCCTTTTTGCGTGCGCTTCGATGGATGGAGCAAGGAGGAATACCGCAGTATCACGAAATTGCAACAGGAAGTCCTATAGTAAAAAGTTACTGTGCTCAATGGCAGTCATTGGGATTGAAAGATGCACGGACTACTGGTAAAGCAATGGGAATCTGCCGATGGTCGGTGTTACAAATCAAAGGTAGTGTTACCAACCAATTTGGTGAACAAAGTTCTTCACAAAGAACACACTGGAACACCAGGAGAACACTTGGGAATTAAGAGGACACTGAATAAAGTATGAAGTTTAATCTTTTGGGTCAATTGCCGCTGAGATGTTGAAAGCTGGTGCCGAACGTGTTAAAAATGTGCGGCTAGAAGGAGACCGCAACGAACATTTAGAGGGAAAACGCATCAATCCAATATTGTAGCGCCAATAGTTAGGCAAGATGCAAAGGATTCCGATCAAAGACCAATGGTGATCAATTCCATAGAACAGTAAAGAACAACGTCGTGAATGGTAATGAAGGAATGAAAACACGAAAGCACTTTGGTGCGAATTATGAAAAAGTTATTTTATAAAGTTATTAATTGTAAATTAATAAACTTGTGTTGTGTTTTATTTGCAAAATCCTTTACGAGCTCGAAAGCCTGAATTGCGTAACAATATAATCTGTTAAAAGTTATTTTTAAAAAAGAGTTATACATCTTTAGGTCTCATTTAGTTATCAATTATATGATATTTTAAAATAAATATGAATTTTAAAAACCTTAGTTATGCTACTATTTTCGGCTAAATTACAGTACAGCCCGGAAAGGGTTAGGGGTTCCAGAGAAAGCCCTCATAGAGCAGACCTTGAAAACCGCCATCTCGTTTGTAGGAGACGCCACCTTTCTGAAGGAGAGTCATCCAAAGTTTGCATTTTTTTTTTTGAAAAAATGCATTTTTCCAAGTGGTTTGAAGGAGGTTTTGGTGAATGGTAATAAAAATGTCTTTCAATAAAATAAAAAAAATAAGCCAATCGAACCACCCTCGACAGTGGTAGAGCCAAAAACAAACTTTTCTATACAAAAAAACAGGTATTATATAGCAAAATACGGTATAGCCCGGAAAGGGTTAGGAGTTCCAGAGGAGGGTCTCTTGGATCCCTAAGCACATATTTAATGGGCACACTCATTTTTAATCAGCCCCTTTTTTACTTTTAAGGAAAAGTAAGTTCATTGATCCTACTATTGGCAAGGGTGGTTCGATTGGCCCAATTTTTTGTTTGAAAGGCATTTTCATTACCTTTCATTTATTACCAATTAACCCCCAAACATCCGTGAAACCACTTACAAAAATGTATTTTTCAACTTTGAAATCACCTCCCTCAAAAAGGGGGCGTCTTCCCAACCACATAAAAATGTGGGCGGCGTAAATTCCGTTCCGGGCTATACTGTATAAACGCCCTATTTTTTATGTAAAGTATATTTTGTCTGGTCGTGTGGAGAGAGTTTCAACGTCATTTCCATTCGATTGGCCAATTCCTCGACCACTGTTATTTCTTTTGTTGTAAGTCCAGGCGGCAGTGAAAACGACTTTAAGTCGTCCTTTTCCTTTAGCGATTGCAAGACATCAGTGATTTCCTTTTCGAATGCTGTATTTAAGGCATCATCGCCTTTAGTTGCAGGATTATTTGACTTTTGCTTTTCCATAACACCCATTGCCTTTGACCAAATTTTTCGTTCGTTTTCCAGGTAAGTGCTGCTGCGCTCCTCTAGCAATGTCATTTCAGAGCATATTTTCGGGTTTTGCGGCTCCATGCGTTGAGCATGTAGCAGTAGACTACGTGCCCGTTTGTATTCGCCCAGCATCAGAAGAGCTCTTCCCTCCTGAAAAATTGCCTTACACGAAGGATTATTTTTTGTCAGCCGACGTATCTCACGACACATAATACATGTCCTTCCAGGTGAGTTAATCTTATTGTAACAAACAGCCAGATTGGTGTAAAGTTTTATCAAAAATGCGATCTGTTCATTTTGTTCATCCTCGTTGGCTAGACGGCAATAGTTAAGAACACTAACGGCTTTCTCAAAAGCTTTACATGCATTTCTGATAAGTTCTTGTCCGAAGAAATCCAATCCTTTTAAATGAATCTCCTTAACTCGATCAATGACTACGGAAAACTTATTGCGATCCTCCTCCGAAAGATTATCTGCTGCGTTTATATCGCCAACAATATTGAACGAAACTAACTCAATGATAAAAAGACCATCAGCTTTCGGCTTTACCCGCGGAGGGCAACCCATTTCAAGGAAAAGCAAATTATACGAAATAAGGAACTGTGACTCTTCACCCTTGTACATGGTACGGACGGCCACTTCCAGACCTTCAAGAACAGCATTGTGTCCAGTGTAAAACGAGAATGTCGAACCACGCATGAAAGACGAGTCAAACGGGGCACCATCATTCTCCCAGTAAGCATTGTAACGAATGCAAACACGAGCATTGTCTGGCACTGTTCCAGCACTCTTGTCAAGACTTTCGCGTACAACATGCTTGTATATATCCTCATTTACTTGTTCCATTTGTGCACGTAATTCTGCAAAAGACTTTTGCCATGGCGACACCAAGGCTTTTCGTTTGATTTCATTATCGCCATCCTCATCGTCGTCAGAGCCGGTATTGATCTCCTCAAATATATCCGAAACAAATCCGTCATCGAAGTTGGAGTTAATTTCGAATTTTGAGCCCTCCTCAATGAGTTCGCTGAAAGAGTTTTAAATTCATTAATTTCAGAAACAAATTATTTAAAGTCAGTGTTACACGAGAGATAGTGGATTTTGAAGGAAAGTGCACGTGTTAATCTCTTCTAAGCCATTCATTGTAAGCGCGATACCGTTTTATAAAACAGTTAATCAATCGTCTCCAGTGGTTTGTAATTTTTTATTTTATTTTTATTGAAATAGAGCAGCTCAAGAAACAGGAAAGTAGTACTATTATTGGCCTAAGGTTCCGATTCTGCCGTCTGCCGTTGATTAAAGATTAAGCCTACTATTTAGTTTTTTGAAGTAAAAAATTAATATTAACTATTCGTAATATCACAATGCTGACCAGCAGAAATAATGGATATTGATATTTGATTTGGCACTTTGGCAGTCAACAAGCAGGCCGGTAAATAAATATGTTTATTGCCACTGAGCTAGTTTACCACGACCAGTAATTACAAATACAAGCAACCGAACTAAAGTGGATGTCATAACTATGTTGTCAACTCTCAGTTTAAAATATTTTTTTTTAATGTTGGCACAGATTGTTGTTTAGCTGTCAAGAAGTTCGTTTCCACTAAAAAAACCAATCTACCGTAGAGCGAAAACAGAAATGTATATTTCGCGCCTTTTTCTCGTTTTTTGGGTATTTTTTAACCACCTTTCGCATGACATAGAGGGCTAAAAATTTGTGAGCTGCTCAATGTCAAAGAGCAATTTTGACATCCCGCGTTTGACGCGTGTCGCGAGTCTGATGCGTGGAAAAAAGGGAATACTTTAAAATAGTCCCGACCTCAAAAACAGATGTTTTTGCGATTATTACCAAATAACTGTGACTGTCTGGCGTGTTGCGATGTATACATAAAATTCTGTACCTCAAAAAATAAGTTTTTTTACATTTACTCGTTACTAACTACAACAACAACACAAGTAACAATACAAAAGTAAAATCATAGATTTTCGTGTTCGATTTGCCGAGAAAAAACTCTGAGCAGAAGGCTCTTGGGACTATATTGAAAAACACAAAAAAATATTTATAAAAAAAGTTCCAATAGAAAAACAAAATAGGCTTTGACAGTTCTGATTAGAGAAAAAAATTATAGAATTTATCGGATAAGTAATTTCTCTGTTTCCTCCGATTTCCCCAACATAAAAAAATCTGCCGAGTATAAATTTCGTAAACGTATTTTTTTGTACTGACAAGAGCGATTATTTGGTAAATATACGAGCAAGATCAGTATTTAATTCACTTTGCTTATTGCTTACTCGTTTTGTAACAAAAAATATTTTGCTAAAAAATAAAAAATATTGACGATCAAATTTGCTATTCACAATTTTTGACCCATAAGATTTTATATGTGCTCACAAGAAAGCCGCTGTAAAATATCGACATTAGTTTGACAATGCAAAGTACCAACTTAAAAATAGAATGAAAAAAAAACTAAACTTTTATCTTATTTTAAAAAATTGTCTAGTTCTTCGATAATAGTTTAGTATTTTCTGAAATATTTGTGTTAAAGTGAACCAAACAAGTAATAAATATTACAATAAACATTTACAAAGAAACAATCGAACCAAACCAAGATGTAACTGCGCGCATGGTATAAAAATTAATACTCAACAATAACATGCCTCGCAATAGCAGAGATAATGGAGAAAATCGGCGGCCTCCAATACAAAATGAAAGAATAATTTTTGTATATAAAATATATGAATAGGAAACGGAAAAAATAACAAAAACTGTCAGTATCTTATTAAAATCAAATACTTCCGTGAGATGAGGGCATCTTTACAACCCTCTGCCTCAGACCATTTACATCCTCTAAACTGAACATTTCGATATCTATTTCTCCCGCTTCTTCTGTTCGAACGTCTTAAAAAAGAACATTTGAATTTTATTTGTAAAAATATTTTGGTTTACATATTTTTACTGTCGCTGATTCGTCAGTGACAAGGTGCTATAGGTGCTATAAATTATGTATAATCTCCTCGGACCGGCTAGTAAACTCAAGCAATGTATTGCTGTTGTTACTAGCTAAATTTTGGAACATTGTCAATAACAAAAATTTGCGGTTTATAGTCTATGCGAAGAAAAGTGCACGAAGCTATAATTACACGCCAAACTCCTTTGCATTATTGACTCCAAAAGATTAAACGAAACGACTTCTTGTATTTTCCTAATCGTTGACTTGGCTTGAAACTCAAGAATCTTATCCAAAAAAACAGAAAACCAAATTCCAGTTTAATTTCGTTAATCTAAATTATTTACACCACGGACGGAACATTAATAGTTATTGTTATCGACACGTCATGACGATGATGCTGGAAGATGAGCAAGCCCTGCTGGAAAGTGCCACCTAGGAACGTGAAACAATCTTTTAATGCTAGGGTCTGGGATTGGATCCAAGTAATGAGGTTTATCCCTGGGATAAGAGATAAAAGATTTATCATCGAACAGACATATTAACGACCCCATAGTTAATACATGCGAGTTACACACACAAAAATAACTTTCTGCGAAAGCAGACGCACTGGAAGTGGTTTTCTTTTGTATACTGTATACTGTAAACTTTACGTCCGAAGAAAATCTTTTTTTTTGAACATTCCAATCCTTAAATTCTTCAAATATGCGAATACGTTAATCTTTGGCTGGATAATGGTTCGCTGAAGTGCATTCAAAAACAATGCAGAATGAAAACACTACATTCCCTAACGGATTGGGTTTCATTTTGCCGTGAAGGGTAAGTCAAATTATTAAAATTAAATTCTCTATATTACCTTCGTGGCCACGGTGTTTTTTATTTGTTTTTGGCCAAATCTTGGAATACATTTTTAATCCACTTCCCTATTCCTTTGAACAGATGTGTATGTGCGATTAATAAATTTTAATTCGTATAGGTTTTGGCCAAGAAAAAACCAATAGGAGGCGTTTGCGTCGTGAAATTCATGAAGGCAACGGGGAAGTTATAAAGCCCCTTCAATTCCAAGCCCAAAATTTCCGATCGGCAGGACAGAGAAGAAGAAGACGCGGAAATGTAGTCCAGCAACAAAAACTTTTTTTCAGAATTCATGTATTACACCCATTGGGGATAGCATGGAAAAAAATGGCATTTCTAAGCTTACCTCAAGGGTGGTGTGGAAAAATCTTAAAATATAAAGTTAAGAAATGTTAGAATTGTTTGTTTGTCTTTCATATAAATTCCGTTTAATTTATAGTGTTCTCATAAGTACTTAATCCCACTTGGCATCGTGTATTTATCTTATTATATATATATATATGTATATATATATATATATATATATTATTTATAATATTATGTGTATATATTATATTTGAAAGATAAAATTGGGCCACGCCATTGCTAATGCTATGGATGTGTAGAATTAGTTTTCACCTTTAATTTGATTCTAATATTTAGGCCCACCCACTTTTAAACACGGCCCATTCTGAACTTTCTAAGAAAGTTAGTTTTTAGCTGTAACCCCAATGTAATGATAGGTGTTTTTATTATTGATACTTATTAACCCCCTGACATCCTTCAAAGCACTTAGAAAAATGCATTTTTCAAAAAAATCAAATTTTTGGATTTCTCTTCTAAAGATTGTAGTTTTCGAGGTCTGCTCAATGAGGGCTTTCAGACGAGGGGTAGCCGAAAGCCCTAACCGATTAAAAGCTACAATGCAATTTGCTATATAACACCTATTTTTGTATGGGGAAAAACTATCATATTAAATACCACATAAACCAAACACAAATTGATCAAACTTCCGTTTTAATTGGGTCACGCCAATAAAAATAGTACGGCTGTGTTGAACTAATTTTCACCTTTCATTTGATACCAATATTTAGGCCCACTTACTTTTAAACACGCCCCCCGCTGAACTGTCATGAGAAACTCAGTTTTTTGGAGTTGGATTGAACCCATTTTAAAACGTTTAATTAGCTCGCTTTCGTGTATATCTGTCTGTTCGGGTGGAATTTTGTAATTTATTTTAAAATAACTTCCCATTGAGCTAGGGACTTGAAACATAGCTCAGAGACAAAACATATAAAAAAAGTCAACAAATCGCAAATGAATCGTTTTAAATATAAGCAAAGCAAATAAAAAAAAAAGCGTTTTCAATATTATCTCTATATTAATTTCGCGTGCCCATGGCTGGCTGGCTGGCGGGCACACAAAATCTTGTGATCAGTTTTGAACCCACTTCCTAAAGCCCGATTTTATTCAAACTTTGCACACATGTGTATTTCACAAGACAACACTTCCTAATAATTTGAGAGTAAACAAATTGTTTTTCCATATACGGCATCAAATAATGTCATACTATAATGACAATGTTCTTGTGCGCTGTGTGCAGCACTGCTTGCGTTGCGTTCGGAATGCTATCGAAAGTCTGGAGAAGCATTGTTTTTAGCTTAAGAACTAAGCTTCGACTGTTCCGCTCCAACGTCGAATCAGTACTGTTTATGGGTATAGTACTTTGAAGGTGTATACCACTACCACGCGCAAGCTGCAATCCTTCGTAAACAAATGCCTACGTATCATCTTGAGGATCTTCAGGCCCATTCGTATATCCATCGACGAACTTCATCGAAGAACGGGTCAATAACTTATAGACATTATTGTGCGAATGAGAAAGTGGCAGTGGATTGGACAAACAAAATATGCCATGCAGTGAAACCCGTAGGTACAACAGCGGGACGCCCTAGGAGAACGTGTCGCAGGACAGTCGAGGAGAAAGCAGGGTCCTTGAGAATGAGTTAGAGGCAGCTCAAACTCAAAACTAAATATGGGCCGTAGGTGTTATTAACGCCATATGACCCTCGAGGGGTGAAATTATTTAAGAAGAAGAAGAGCAAGATCAGAAGGCCGATTTTGGTCGCAAAAAGCGAGTCTGAAAGTTAAAAGTGAGTTTCCCTCCTGCAGAACCTCAAGTTTGCTGTGTTAGTAGGTGTTGTGTGTGTGTGTTAGTATGATTTTCTGAAGCATGCGCATAACTTGATTTTGTTCTTTCGTCAAGAGCAGTGCAGCATTTTTGGAACGGAGTATATTAAAGGTTCTTGGGAGTATATTGAAGTACACAATAAAAATATTTATAAAACAACGTTCCAATAAAAAAACAAAAAAGGCTTTTATATTACAAACGTATTTTTTAATTGATTTTTTGCCCTTTTTTGCTATTGCACAAAAAAATATACGATCGTTTCGATTTTTAATTACTTCATAAAAGTAGTACGGCCGATGAAATAGTAGTATATTACTGATGGAAGTATTACAGCTTCACTGGTCCCAAGCATGTGATTAGCTTGCAAGAAGGTGTTTGACATTTAAGGACTTCTCGCCTAGTCACGAGTTGGCGAGTTGTGAGTCGGGTTAGGTTAAGAACGAACCGATTCGCAAAAAGCAGCAATTTTTGAACTAGACTCTGTCATTAAAGCTACTTTACGCCAAAAAAAGAAACGCATCACACAACAATAAAATTGTATGCAATACACCACGTACGTATACGAGTTCACTTGTCACTTTTCACTCCCGACTCTCCGACTCGCTTTTTGCGACCAAAATCAGCCTTCAGGATTTAAATCAAGTTACTTATTCCCTACTCGCTATGTTTATACATGTAACAAGAAATATTTTTCTAAAACATTTACAAAGGCTCATAAGACTCTAAATGTGCATGTGCTCACAAGAAAGCCGCTGTAAAATTTCGAAATTAGTTTGACAATACAGGGTACCAACTTAAATATAGCATGAAAAAAAACTAAACTTTCATCTCAAATATTTCAAAACGTCAAAATGGTCACAAATTTTTTTTGTCTAGTGCTTCGCTCATAGTTTAATATTTTCTGAAATATTTGTGTTAAAGTAAACTAAACAAGTAAAAATTATTACAATAAAAATGTAGAGGCAATAGAACCAAACCAAGATGTAACTGCGCGCATGGTATAAAAATTGATACTCGACAAAAACATTCCTCGCATCAGCAGAGTTAATGGAGAAAATCCGCCTCCAATACAAAATGAAAGACTGATTATTTTTATATAAAAGATCTGAATAGCAAACGAAAGAAATAACAAAAACTCACGGTATCTTCAAAATACTTCCGTAAGTGGAGGGCAACTTTACAAGCCTCTGCCTCAGAGCATTTACATTCTCTAAACATTTCGTTATCTATATCTCGCGCTTCTGCTGTTCGAACGTCTTAAAAAACAGCATTTGCATTTTATTTGTAAAAATATTGTGGTTTACATATTTTTGCTGTCGCTGCGGCGTCAGTGACACGGTGCTATAAATTGTGTATAATCTCCTCGGACCGGCTAGTAAACTCAAGCAATGTATTGCTGTTGTCACTAGCTAAATTTTGGAACATTGTCAATAACAAAAATTTGCGGTTTATAGTCTATGCGAAGAACAGTACTCTAAGTTATGATTGCACAGCAAACTCCTTTGCATTATTGACTCCAAACGACTAAACGAGAGTAAACCTGTGAACTTCTCGTATTTTTCCAATCGTTGACTTGGCTTGAAACTCAAGAATATTATCCAAACAATCAGGAAACTAATATCCAGTGTTATTCGGTTTATCTAATTTATTTACACCACGGACGGAAAGTTGATAATTATTGTTATCGTCACGTCATGACGATGATGCTGGAAGATGAGCAGGCACTACTGGAACGTGCCGCCGAGGAGCGTGAAACAATCTTTTACCGATACGGGCTGGGATTGGATCCAAGTAATGAGGTTGATCCCTGGGAAAATCCCACATATGAGATTTATCATCGAACAGATAAGTATGTGGTCGTTAATATATGCGAGTTTCTTACACGCCTGCACACACACAATTAACTTTGTGCGAAAGCAGACGCCCTACAGCGAATTTAAATTTCTTTTTGTTTGTTTTACACATATTTCTGTTTTATCAAATTTGAATTGCCTTTTAGTTATATTTTACTTTTAGCAGAAACTGATTACATATCCGGAAATCGCTACTCGATAACAGTGTCGCTTTTTCGTTTTCTCTTTTTGTTTACATATATATACAGGGTGTCCGCCGGGAAGGTATGCTATTTTGTTTGATTATAAATTTTGGTTAAATGAAAGAGCAATTATGTATTGAATACAGTATCAGATAAATGTCTGTCTCTGTTAGCCTTGCAAATGCGCGTTCTCTTGGGCACATTTTTCATTACATTTTGTCACATTTCACAATTGTTTTCTTTGAGTTGTTCAGTTTCTGTTTCTAGTCAAATCCGACGTCCGTAGAGGCCAATCAACATCAAAATTTCTTGAGATAACTTTTTGTGGAAAGAGGTCGCGCAATAAATCCCTTGTAATTCTGGCTGTATGCTATGTGCCACCATCTTGTTGGAAACACATGTTAATCAAGCCCAAAGTATTCGGTTGTGGCATCGTAAAGTTTTCAATCATGTTACAGTATCGTTCGGTACCGTTATAATAGTTACCGTTAAGCCGTTTTCATTTTCAAAGAAATAAGGTCCAATGAATTTTAATGGATATAAAGGTGACTCATAATTTATTGGTGATTCATTGACAAGAACCGTATACCGTCTATTCTGTTTATTCAAATATTCGTTCAAATGAAAATGGGTCTCGTCACTCATTATGAGTTTTTCATGAAAATCAAGGTTGTCATGGGCGAGCTGTAACATCCTATTGACATATGTACGGCGCGGCGGCTTAAATGGTCTTGTAGAAGGACCTCTTGTGTTGATTGGTTCTCAAATGGAAACAAATCCAAATCCTTGTGCAGAATTGTTGGCAAACTTGTTCTTCGTAAACCAAGTTCCTGAGCACGGTGTCGATTTGAGGTTGATGGGTTGTTTTGATTGTTTGTTTTTCTTGATCAGCAGCAGCAGAAATTGCTTTCCCACAAGAATAACGATTGTTTGTGGCGTAAAGAAATACGAGAATAACGTAAAAATACGTGATAAACACATAATTTCGATTCATTTCTTTTTCATAAAATGTTCCTGGGTACGAATTTTGGTCGCAAATGTGCAAAACTCACCTGAACGTGAGATATCAGTTTGAAGCAGAATGGGACTTATCAATTGGGATGAGACAAACCAAAAAGCTTCTCAAAAACAACATAAAAGACGTAAACAAGGCAGTTAATGTTGTTCTTTCTTTGGGTTAGTGTAATTTTAATGACAAATTCTAGTACAAGATTCTAGTAAAAATTCGCTTTTGTTTCATGTAGACGACAACTTGCGTACTCAAAACTAGGTGAGATGTGAGAAAGTCTCACCAAAGTGCTTTGATGCGCATGTGTTCATTTGTATCAATAGACTTTAGCGATTCCATCTGCCAATTTGTCACCACGCTACTGCCACGTCACTTGCATACGTCCATACGCAGGCATGCGTCCTGGATGACGGAGGGATGACTGTGTTGCATTTGCTGAATTTGAGGCATTTGCTGCTTTTCCAGACAGTTTTATTTTTTCTTGATATAATCTAAACTGTATACGCTGTTACCTAGACTAAGATAGTAAATCGAACTTCTCAGCTCGCCATATGGATATTTGTAATTCAGTCTAAACACTGAATTATCTTAAATGCCCAATAGTAACCAATTAACAAAAAACAAATGTTTTTCTTATTTTTTGCGAAATTTTTTATATCTTAAAAAAACTTTATTTTTTTTTTAAAATAAAAACTATTTTTTTTTAAACTTTCTTTTTTTTTAAATTCTTTTTTTTTTACACGTGCCACACGCGTCACATTTGTTTTGAAACTAGTCCCATTAAACCCGTGTTTGTATATTTAGTTGTAATTCAGTCTTTAGACTAATTTATCTTAGAAGCCTAATAATATGCAACGTAAAATGTAGGTCTTTCATTCATAAGCGCTAGGTCATTCAGTCAAAAGTGATTTCTGAAACAGACTGAAAAACCCACATTTTACTTTGCAAACGCTCAGACTTAAAAAAAATCAATAGCGATGCGTAGATTGTAGAGTTTTTTCAGTTTTCTCAGGGGGAGTAACCCCTACGAATGAAAAAATTACGCCATCACAAGCCGAGCGCCAACCAATTGTTTTAAAACAAGTCCCATCAAATTTTGACTGGTAGAAGCTGAGATACACGACACGACAAACAAACGTACAATTGTAAACGTACAAATGTTCTTGTTGTATTAGCAGCTCCTGGTCTGTGAAACCTATTGCTGAGTTGAGTTGATGATCCTTGGTCCAATGTGAGAAACACTGGAGTTCTCCCGGTGTGTAGAACCGATCATCGTAGAAAGGCCTAGCTTCTCGCGACCATTGTGTTGTTTTTGTACACCAGGGACCTGCAGTTTAATGCCGTATCCGAAGGCGAATTGAGAAGCTTACTGTGACAGGTTATTACTCTCGGACGTTTTTCAGACATTCGCGAGAGGTGGGACACCGTGAAGAATACTTTTGGTGTTACCAGGATTCGTGCCACGAACCTCCTGCTCAGCAGCCATGCACCTATCCACTGAGCCACGTCACCCACAATTACTTTACTGAGGATAGGACAAGTCCGTTGCCTCATACCCTCCTCCTTTACCCGGGCTTGGGACCGGCATGCTAGTTTCGTAACAAGGCAGAGTTACGTACAAATGTACACACGTTCGCTGAAAAATTTCCATGTCCTCGGAATATAAGCTTCGCCCATCGGACTCGCAATAATATAATTCTAGAGACACCTTAATGACATTACATTTTAAATATTGTTTTATTTTATTATTATTATTATTTATTATATTTGTTTTCATTGTATCCTTTAGATACGGCTTTATGCATGATTCACGCCTTCCCGACACCAGAGACTCCCATGAAGTTCAGCGAACAAAAATCGAACTCGAACGTGATAAGAAATGGGTAAAAATGCTCTCTGCCTGGAGTCTGAATAATGAAAAATTACGGAAACGTGTCTTCAAAGGCATTCCCGATCGCATGCGATGGCCAGTCTGGAAGAAACTTCTCAACGTCGATGAATCAATTGCCAACAATGTTGGCACATACTCGCGCATGCTGGCGTGGGCTCGTAAATACTCCACTGAAGTGCGACAGATCGATTCGGATGTGAATCGTCAATTTCGTGATAATCTCGCCTACCGGCAACGTTACAGTCTGAAGCAGTGCAGTTTATTTAACATACTCAATGCGTATAGCATATACAATCCAGAATTAGGCTATTGCCAGGGTATGGCTGGTGTGGCGGGCGTTTTGCTGCTATATATGCAAGAAGAGGAAGCGTTCTGGGCGCTTAATGCACTTATTGTCGATAAGAAATACGCCATGCATGGTCTATTTATTGAGGGCTTCCCAAAGTTGACGCGATTCCTCGAACACCACGATCGAATTTTGTCGAAAATCTTGCGAAAATTACATCAACATTTTGTTAAACACAATGTCGATGCGATTTTGTATTCGATTAAGTGGTTTTTCGTTATATTTGTAGAGAGAGTAAGTTTTTGGAATAAATTTTTTTTTATTGGTCGGTCCCCACTAAATTCTCGAATTACCTTTTTTCAGATTCCATTTAGTTTAAGTTTACGTGTCTGGGACATTTTTCTGTTTGAAGGTGATCGTGTTGTTACTGCCATGGCCATCACAATTTTGTACTTACACAAAGATGAGCTGTTACGTCTCAAAGATATGGATGCCATTATTGAATATTTGCAAGTTAGATTGCACAAGAACTTTGGCTACAACGATGACAAAGTCATTGAGGCACTGGAGCTTGTTATGAAAAAGTTGAGAGCTTTAAAATTGGATTTACCACCGCCGCCAAAATCTATAGAATTTCCAACAAAACCACTGGGCCAGTTAATTGAGGCCAATGTGGAAAAGAAAATCGGCCGCAGAAGATCTGAGTACACAGAAAATGAGCGGCAGGTTATAAATGATGTGATAGCAAGGTGAGTAAACGGTGGGTAGATGTGGTAAACTAGCTGCCTATGCATCACAGGTTTAATGTATATGTTTTGTTATTAATTCTTCCATTTGCTATTAATCTCATTGAGAAGACAAGAAGCAAACGCCGTAGAAGTACAATCAACGGTCTCTTATGAAACATCAGAGTGTGCTACCGGTAAGTGTAAAATTATTTTTTTACAACCCGTATTTATTCCTGTCTCAGATTATGTATTAACTTTTTATTTTTGTATTTATGTATACGTTCTTTTCTTTTGGAATTTTTTTAAAGTTTACTTTTTCTTTTTATTAACTAACTTGTAAGGAAATAATACTTAATGAAAACTGATCTATGTTATGGTTATTATAAATTGTATGTATGCTACGAATATAAATGTTATGATGACAGGTTATTTTTAACTGCAGTAAGCTTACGCAAGTTCTATTTAACGGTTATCCAGATACATTAAAAATCCGCAAGATTAACAGCAAATTGACGATGATTTCATTTGATAAGACGATAATATGTGCCGAAGGGGAAAGACTAAACATTCATTGACTTGATGAAGCAGTGCTTTAACAATTCAGATTTTACATTATATGACAAAAATTGGTATTGTGTAACCCTAGCAAATATATTAAGGGATTAGGGAAAATCAATCATATAAATTGTCTCGTCTTGTCGTCGTCTCTTTTGCGTTTCGTAATTTCGTAATCGCAAAACATGCCTCACTTTTGTGTGTCTTTTGTACACTTCAATCACTTAGTGCACAAAATGAACTCACATTTTTATAGCGTGTCAGATTTTTTGATTAAATTTATTGTCGTTCTTTCTAATCTTTTGTTATTTTATAAAATTTTCTAACAGTATTGCATGATCATGTCCATATAGACATTGCATTAGTTTTGTTTTCTTTGTGTGCATGATTCTTATCATATCTTTTTTAATGGCATTACTAATTCCACACTCTTTAAATTAAAATCGTAATCTAATACATCTAATCAGGAATAAAATTCATTTTAAACAGCAGATTGCACGAAAGTTGTGATCAAAAAGTGATTAGGTTTATAATCGGCAGAAAGCAGTGTGCAGAAATATTTCTATTGCAAACATAAGGCGGTAACGAAGGTTGATTGATATCTATAGCGATAAAGTAACCCTATATAGATCTTTGTCTGATCCTGCACATTGAAATTAACAAATATTACCGATTTTAGTAATTTATCTAAAAAAAACTCATACGTAAAAAACTCATAAAAGAGAAAGACAGATGTCCTATATAGGGCGCAAAATTCGGTTTATTGAGAACATCCTAAGGCAAGGTGCGCACTGAAGTGGTTAGCAAGTGGCCCAATCGCGCTTGGTGGTGGTGGACGGTCGCACTTCAGCACACGCGTTGTCGGTAACTTGCGCACAAAAAAAAGTTATATTGTTTAAACAACGCCTCGCACGGTCACTCGGTCAACAAGTGCAACGTGCAGTGTGTGTTTTCCATGAACCCCATCATCAACAGCGCAGCTAAAGCACTTAGTGATAGTTTGATGATCTTATTCTTTAGAAATTAGAATAACGGATTGTGAGTGTTTGTTTCTTCTGGTGATTTACTCCATTTTGTCGTGAAGGTAAAACACTGACGACAATTTGTGTTGACAATTCAATGTGAGACATCCATTACACAAATTCGGTTAAAAGAAGCGATAAGTTGTGTTCTGTGTGTTTGTTTTTTGTAGTTATGTGTGATTTCAGAGTGGATCTCAGCAACATACGTGGGCTGAGAATTAATTCTTTCCCTGTGTCTAATTATGTACATGTCCACAGGCCAGTAATTCTGGCACTGAGTGAAACTCAGGTATTTGATAATTCTGATGCATCGGAATTTCATCTGCCTGGGTATAACTTGGTGTCATTATTTTTCCCAATCTGTGTCCGGAGTGATCTTCCCTTTGCCTCAATTCAGCCAAAGTTCCAATCCGGAATATAATTTCATTTGGCTCAAAGTAAAGGTACAAGAGCGCAACATCCACTACCTGTTTTAGAGGAGCCCCCACTTAGAAAGTGTTTCAACTCAGAGCGAGTTTGATGCATTGTCTGATTCAATCTTAATCGTAAAATGAAATCCTTGTTGCGGGCGATTTCAATGTACACAATTCTGGGTGGCTTCGCCATTCTGACCAGACAGACAACACTCGAAGGAAGGTGTGTTGAGATATTTGCTGAATTCAATCACCTTACTCAGCTTGTAAATGAGGCTACAAGAATACCTGACATTGCAAATCATTCCGCAAACACCCTTGACTTGTTCCTTACCTCTCGTCCTGATAAATATTCCGTCAATATATTATCGCCTCTAGGCTCGTCAGACCACTATGTATTATCAGCTAATTTTTCGTTAATAAACCACGCAGTTAGAGAAAAAAAACCGTATGGCAATACGAGAAAGCCAATAGGGACGGCCGTAACAACTTCATTGGTCGCTATTATTTTGCGATAGCAACGTGGATGGAGCCGCTGATGCAATCACAAACACCATCCTTACTGGTATGAAGGACTTTATCCATTCCAAGAATAAGTCTGTTAAACCAAAGGAAGATGGATGATATGACTCGAGCTGTAAAGAGGCTAATAGGATTAGACAGGTATCCTTTCGGTTTTACAAAGCAAACCCTACTGAGGAAAACCGAACAAATTTTAAACGAGCCAGAAATGATTGCATATCTTCGACGAGTCAAATTCGCCTACGACCAAAAATTGAGGCAAAAAATACTACAATCTCCCAAAAGTAGTACACATTTTTGGTCATTCGTGAAAAGAATCAATAATACAGCCTTTTCGTCGATTCCAACGCTCATTTGTGATGACATTCCAGTTGTCAGCTCTATAGACAAGACCAATCTGCTTGCTGTCCATTTCGCAGCTAGCTCCACGCTTCCAGATTGTGCATTGCTGCCTTCTGCACCTCAGAGTATTGAACACTCGTATGTGACAGATATTCATTCGTACTCGTGCTAGAGTTACTAGAGTTTTAAACGATCTCAACACTCCCGAATCCGCTGGGCCAGATGGTATTTCCCCAACAGTTCTGAAGAGGTGTTCTGAAAAGCGCTTATCGTGCTTGTTAGATTGCCGCACACTGCTACCGCCTCGCTTGATTTACATTTGTGGCGTGCGAGAAAAAAGCAGCAGGACGGTTGTTAAATTGATATTGTAGTTAACCCGACGAGAGAAGTAGTATATTTTTCAATGTTACCATAATGCTATAGATAATATTTTCCATGTTACTATAAACTAACTATTAAATTCGCGTAGTGCCAATCTCTTCTGGCTAACTATAACTTCAATTTACCTATAGTCGGCCCGATGATTTTTCTCGCATGCACGTCCACATTCCTTGCTCGTTATGTAATATACTATTACATTATGTTAACATTATAAGTGCATTCTGTTATTACTATAGAATTATCAAGTAGTCAGTTAGATTGACTAAATCCCGATTAAATTACCGAAAGTTGAACATTTGCACAAATTCATATATATTAGGTATAATGATCGTCCTTTCGTTTGTTTGTTTTATATGTTAATTTCTTATTTTTGAATTAACTTTTCGCCTTTATTTATTTTTGTTATCAATAAATTTTAATTTAATTTAACACACAATCAGCGAACACAAATTTGTTTCACTTATACCTACAACACATAATCACACCTATGTATGTTCTTTCATATTTCTAATATTATTTTTCTGTTTTTCATTTTTTTGTTTGTTTATTTAATTTTTCTTGATGCATAATAATATAGGTGATGCATATTCAATGAAAACGTATCAAAGTAATACTAGTTTAGCCACATCTCCAGCTATTAGCAACTATTCATTGTATAGCAATGGCTATGTAACAAATAAACGGAGTTACGAAAGTGACGAAGAGAGTCAAGAGAACACTCGACTATGAGACAACTAAATACCACATACTAAAACTAACTAAATTAACCTTCTTACCAATTCAATATTACAATAAATGTATGTCTTTAAAGAAGAAGAACAAACAAAATCAAACAATACAAAACATAAACAGTCTATTAAATACTAAAAATTAGTACACCATTTACACAAATAAATCCGAAATAAAGCATTTATGATTACACTACTTTTCGTACGTACTCGTATCAATTAAATAACAAGTAATAAACACTTTCCTATATTGATGAATGTTTATGTCCAATAATTGTTTTTTCAATACTAATTATATTAAAGAAACAATAATGTACTAAATTGCTTACAATAATTCTACTTATTATTTCATAATCGTACTGAAAATTTCATCTCCTAATCTTCTACTATTATGTACCTACAATTATAATTCCTTTCCTTTTCATTGAATGTTAGCTTTTGTGTTTACTATTAAAGATTACTTCTTCTTCCTATTATTATTATTATTATTATTATTATTATTAAAATTATTATTATTATTACTATAATTATTATTATTGTCGTTATTATTACTATTACTGTTTATTAATTTAGTACCACAGCAATTAAGAACAATTACACAACCAAAAGAACATGAGCTACTAGACAAACAGACACATCAGCAGCCAGAAGCCGTGATCGTTGTCGAACAACAGTCATCAGCGACCTACGTCATTGTGGAAAGTCAAATAAGTTAGTTTCGTGTAGTTGCAATGCAAATGATTGTTGTTTACTTTGTTTATTGTTGTTCGTTTTATTCGAACTTCAGTTACATAATAGAAAAATTTAAACCTAAACTAATTCGTTGCAATTGAAGTGAATAATTTTTTTTACATATAAGTTATTGGAGTCACAAGAAGAAGACTCAAATCGAACAAAGAACCCACTGAGATTTTTTTTTATCAATAATTTTTTTAAATATATTTTTTTATATACGAGTTCTTTTAGTTTTTAGTGTACTTTAAGTATTACATCTACATAATATTATTGCATATAGCATTTTTGTGTGTATTTCTTTCACACATTCCAAATTTTGATTTTCTGAATTATCTATTAACTGCTTTAACATTGACCAGTATTGGACTTTTACTTTAAAATTTCGCAGTTACGAATTATAAATTTCGAGTTTTGCCAAGAACAAACATCCCATGAACAATTTTTCGCTCTTTAGATTTATTATGCTCCTGTTATATAACGCATCGAAAACTTCAACACAGCCTTATCCCTTTAAAGTTATACCAAGGCCAGGTAGGTTTTTTTTACTTAAGGACGTCGTCGTTTTTGAGTTTATGTACATTCCTTTCCCTTAGATCTGGAAAAAATGTACATAAACTCGATAACGACGACCTTTTTTAAAACAGCAAGTACTGAGCTGTTTTTTCTAGATTTTTTTATGCGTCAAACGTAAAAAAACCCTTTCTTTTTAAATTCTCTATATTAACTTCACTTGCCCGTGGGTCGGTCGTCGGTCGTCTGTCGTGGATTCTTGCGATCAATTTTTAACCCACTTCCCATGGCCCGATTTTATTGAAATTTTGCACACATGTGTATTTCCGGAGAAATAGCCCCTCGGGCTGCGGGGTCGGGGGGCTCCCATACAAAAATTTTAAAAAATTTACCCGATTTTCTTCAAATTTTACACACATGTGTATACCCAATAAACAATACTTTTTCGAAAATTTGGTAGTGCTCGGGTCCCGGGTTCGGCCGCAAGGCCCTTATACATTTTTTAAATATCTATACTGGCATCAGATATTCGTCGCCCTTTATGGACTGTGTGCGGTGTGTGCTGCGCAGTCGGCTGCTGGGTTGTTTTTTTTTTGAATCAAACCATTAAGTTTTTGGAACGGTTGTTATAATCGAGGCTTTCTTTAACCATCTTTTTTAAAAGACCATTGAAACGGGTCATTGGAAAAAAATTGCGATGCATGTGAGCGATGATCACTTCGCCCAATTCTTGCCATATTGTCTTTAGGATGTTTAACAGGACGGACTATTAAGTCACCTTGCAACCAAGGAGCCCCCTGACTGCTGTGCTCGTTAGAAAACCATTGGTCATCTGTCTCGGAGGACGTGGGGCCATGATGTTACCCCAATATGGTGCGGGACTTTACCACGGAAGATAAATAAAGGACCGCGGGTACTTAGAGCATGCTGTTCGTACTTAGCGACCCAAAAAGGGCTGCTGGTACTTGAGATCCTTACATTTTTTTTATAATGTACACACGCACACTTATAATGCTTAGCATAGCGTGGGCGTTAGGAAATTAGGGATTACGGATAGGCTGGAGAATGGGCGGGATGCATCTGGATATTTCTTTTGAACACCGCTTGTGGAAAAAGCGATAAAACAGTCACAGGCACGAAACATTCCTACGATGTTCAAGCGATTCGATTGTTTTCGCGATATGTACGTTACCAATAAGTTTTAACGCGCGTTTCTGAACTCTGTCAAGTAGTAGCAATGTGGTCTTGGGGGCACCTGCCCAGACAATACAGTTGTATTCAAGTTTAGGGCGAATGTACGCCTTGTAAATAGTAGCCAGATCTTAAGGAGTGAATTACATCTTGCACAGTTTTACGAAACCTAAACATCTCACAGCATTTTTGGCGATGGCAAATATGTGGTCGTTCCAACGCAGCTTGTTGTTGACGCACATACCAAGAATTGAGAGTTGTTCAGTTTCTTTGATGCAAAATCCATGCATGGATAAAGGTTGGGAGTTTAAATTACGCTTAGAAGACAGAAGATAGCATTGGGTTTTAGAAGCCTTAAATTCAACTCTATTATGTAGTCCCCACCTTGTTATGCTGTCAAGATCAGAATTTAACGTGCTTAACATACATTGTTGTTCAAGTTCCACTTGTAACGAAGAGGGTCGTGCAGAAAGCGTTAAGTCATATGAAAAGCTAAGAGTACTGTCACCAGCGAAAGAATGGATTGGATTAGAGGTGGTGGATAGGAGTTCATTAATGAAAATCAGAAAGAGTTTCGGAGATAAAACAGAGCCTTGAGGAACACCGCCGTGTATGCGGTGAACATTGGATTTGAATCCGTCCAATACGACCTGGATTGAACGGTCAGATTAATTATTCCATAAGCATTCATTTTCGAGAAAAGAGCTTGATGCCAGACTCTGTCAAATGCCTTGGAAATATCAAGTGCAACAACTTTGCTTTCACCAAATTTGTGAATAGACTGGTTCCACTTTTCAGTGAGATAAGCCATCAGGTCACCTGTAGAACGTTGCCTACGAAAACCATACTGCTGGTCACTAAGGATTTCACGTGATTCAAGGTATTGCATAAGCTTACGATTGATCAGGGTTTCCATGACCTTGGAGAGTATAGATGTTAGCGCAATGGGTCGGTACGAGGAAAGAGATGACGTTTCGCCTTTTTTGGGAAAAGGCTGAATAAAGGCTGTTTTCCAATTCCTTGGGACGACTCCAGTATAAGAGAAATGGAAAAGTTTGCGCAGTGGTAATGTCAACGTTGAAGAACACCTCTTCAAAACATTTAGGCAACCTCTTCGTATTTTAGTAGTCAAGTCTAACATATGTGGGTTGGGTGTGGTGTGGGTTGGACTAGGATAGCTTGCTGTCCTAGTGGCAAAGTTCCGGAAGGATGTGCTGCCAGGGTCTGCTTTGCAACCGCTTGCAGTCCTAGTGGCAAATGATAGGGTTCAAAGTTCCGGAAGGATGTGCTGTAAAGTTGTCCTAATTTGTTGGAACATCTTTGCTGTTAATTTTTTGAAGGATTGAGATACCAAGCTCGATATCTGACTCGTTAGGCGTATTGCCGTGTCAACGGAAACCCAAAAGCCGGAGCTCTCTAGGGAGTCAGAATACCGAATTGGTATGATGCTTTAATAAATGAAAACTCTATGATTATTGTTCAACGTTAGGTGTGAAGATGATTTTATTCATTGAATTTTCCCTTCTTTTATAAAAAAAATAATTAATCGATTTTCGACCATGCATCGACTCTGGAATGCCTACTCATCGATATTCATATTTTACATAATATCGCTTTATCAGCATAGTGTATGTATGTATGTATGTAATATATGACCGACCACGTCAAGTGTTTTTGGGTTCGTTCGCCTATGCTGCTGCGTTAACATATTTGTTTCCACAAGCGAACGCCTTATTATTTCATTACCATTTCCATGCGCCGCTTACTCAGCGCAATGCATGGAAAGGGTATTTAACGTTCTAAGCGGCCGGCGCTCGTTTGCCCATGATGCTTATATTGCAAATATTTATTTTCATAGGCGAACGACCGCCGGTCATAAATTATGCTATTGGAGATGTTTTATATTTTTTGTTCCCATGTACCGAGTGTGCCATTAAAGAATACGTATGGGTTATTTTTGTTTACTTTTGTTTTCATGCACCAAGTGTGCTATTAATTAATACGTAGTACTGATTTGTGTATGCTTTTACTTTGAGAGGCACTAGAGTCGATGGTCAAAAATGTTGTATGCTTTTAGGCATGTTATTTATGTGGCCGCTGGTGCGATCCCTCACGGTGCTGCCAGGGCCTGCCTTGCAACCGCTCAGGCACTCATACCTGAACGAATGGGAGATTCTTGATGCCAGATCTGACCAAGGTCGCGTTTAGAAAACTCGGGATTAAATACACTCCTACTTATGGGAAGTGTTCCCTAGGCTTTGACAGTTCTCTCACAGCAGTTTAAATGTTATTTTGGCATTTGTTTTTGTTTGCCTGTACGGCGACAACGTATTAATTGGGTCACCTCTTTGCAACGTCAACGAATTCTATAGGTTGAGCCCATAAAAAGATCATATCCAAAAATTATCCGAGTGTAAAAAAAACGACTCAGAGAAATAAGTTTTTTCGGAGAATCAAAAAAAAAGCATATCTGAATGTTGACAGTTAAGTTATCTCTCCGATTACCCAGGCATTAAAAAAACACGTATTCCACCTCGGTAGGTTGAATGAAAATAATAGTTCCAGTGTCAGACATGTTAAAAAACTTGGAAAAATTTAAAGATTGTTCCAGATGACATTTATCAAACCACTTTTCGGCATTCTTGAATATTCCGAACGTTTCCGTATGTACTCAATAATTAGAAAATGAAAACAATTTCACGTTGGTTTTGAACGAATCGCAGTATTTTGATGAATGCTTTAAAGAAATTTTAATTTCCTTTTCCATCAAGGAGTCAGTCTAGACTCTAAATGAATACCAATTAAATAACAATAAGATTTATATAAATTTTTTATTGACATGAATAAAACAATTAATTGCATACAAAAAAAACTAATTTTTAAAGTTTACAAAAATACCACTAAAAAGCACACCGCAATCGTGCAATTCTTAATTAATTTTATTAACTTGAAAATTTCTAGAAGCAAAGAAGTGCCTAAGTGAAATAAACACCAATCAAAAGTTTTAAAAATCATGTTGGTAGAAAAAATTTTAAATACACAAATTTTTAAAATAAAATAAATATTTTTAAATAAATAAAATATAATTCATTCTGTAATAATTCTCTTGAGCTACGATTAGATTATGTACCACAATAGTAGATTTTCGCCATTTTTAATTTGTAAACGTTTGACAGTTTGCCACGTAATTTTACACGTAAACTTTGACGATTAAATTATTTGCCCTCATCTGATACGGGAAAATATCGAAAATCTATCATTCGTCACACAATCTAATCGCAATGGAAAAGCTTAATACTTAAGACAGACTTACAAGATTGTATGAATTTCAAACATAACGAACAAAACTCTTTTTTGTCAAAATCATAATCCATATATTGTTGAAAGTATTGTTTTTCCATTGTGGAGAGTCCCCTTAAGTTGTTAAAAAATAATTCCAAATCATGTATTTTACTTTTAAAGGTATTCCCAGTAATTTTATTCACATTCCTAAAATTAAACTTGAAATTTATTTCTGATAGAATACTGTGACTGAAATAAATTAACACTGTTGCACGAACCTTACTAGTTGGTCCAATTATATACACACAAAAAAAAATGATTTTAATAAATTGAAATTGTTTATGTTACTGTCTGTCTTTTTGTACAATTGATCCTTAGCTCGTTAGTTGTGTACACAAATTTCGTAGTCGTAGAAAAATTATTGCATTTGTTATGTTAATTTAATTTTTAGTAATGATTTGTTCCTTATTGTTTGATTGTTTATTTAGCCACCCACTTCTACCTAGTTTAATTATTCTTTCCTTTTTTATATAGCATAAATATAAAAGTATAAAAAATATAAGGTTGATGCAGTAATGCGTATATATTAAAACAAGTATTTTTTAAACCGATTTGTTTTAATAACACTCAGTTTTTTAATCTCCGCAATCCTTACCTCAGTTTCATAATTGCTTTCGTAAAACTTTGTGGTTTTACCAGAAATGAAGCGGTTATCCAGGAATCCAGGCAGGGTGAATATACACAGATAAGCAACTAGTTCTATCACATAATTCGCTGTATATAATAGGAATTCCGTCTATGTTCGTGACTATGGATGGCATCACTAAATCCGAATGGGTCTGAAATTTAGGTCCCAATCGATAGACGTAATTACAAGTTTTAGTTGTAGTCTTTGATTTTTCGAAATTAATGTTCGAAAAACATATTTTTAAACGTTACGATTTTGTTTGAATTCTAACGTAACTAAAAGTCATTGTTTTTCGAACTGCCTGCGGTTGACTAACACTCAATAAATCACCCGACACAGGTGATGCCTGTGGCATAATATCGCTAAGCAATCAGCGCCTTAGGCAACCATTTGTGTTGAGAATGTATATTTTTGCACACAAATGGAGGGGACCTACAAATTTAATGCCGGATCCGAACGGCGAATTAAGAAGCTTTCCGTGACAAGTTATTACTCTTGGACGTTTGTCAGACTTTCGCGAGAGGTGAAAAATACTTTTGGTGTTACTGGGATTCGAACCATAAACCTCCTGCTCAGAAAGCCATGCTTTTATCCACTGAGCCACGGCGTCCACATATCTCTCCGATTACTCTGACTTAAAAAAAAAAACACGGGCATGGAAAGCAGCATAGCGTAGCGGAGGTTTTTAGGGCACACAATGTTTTACTAAATGTTGCACATTCTTATTTTGAGGCATTTAGTATAACATTTTGTGCTCTAAGAACCTCAGCTTCGCTATGCTGTGCTCAATATGCGGCTGCGGCGGTCCTCACAAGAAGAAAGAAGCGCACATCAGTTTCCTCGTAGCTTTTTTGTGGTAGCGTGTTTGTCGTTTAATGCATTTATACTTAAATTTAAAATACGAATGTATTTAAAAATACTCCGAATAGAAATATGATTTTTTAGGGTGCAATTATTGATGGAAATCGGTAAAAGCAATACTACAATAGTAAGATCTCTAAAAAAACTCCTCAAATTAAACATTTATGTATCAACCTTGTATTTTTAGAAAAACCATAAAGCAAAGTTGTTACAATTTTTTCCTCTCCCCTAATTAATTAATTTTTAAGAAAAAAATTTTTTCTTGACTAAATAAATTTAACAATATTTAATGCAAAAATTATCCACCTCAATTCTCCTATAACCAAATACATAATGCTTAAACAATCACACACAAAAATTCATAAACAAAAACAAAATAGTAACTCTTACTGTGCCAGAGGACACGCATTCAATCAGAAGTTCGCTTGCAGGTACATCAGTAGCCTCGCATGGCTCGTCGGATACCTTTTCATTGGAAGACAATAAGTACGTAACACTTGTGATGATTTTTTAGGGATTAAAATAATTTTTTTTCACAACTTCTTAACTCTTCTTATACAGTATTCATTTGAAAACAGCAAATGCTTTGCAAGGAACGCCACAACGTGAACTTCTGTTAGCCTGACGACGTCCTTCCGCTTTGGCCGTTGGGTGAACCTTATCAACTCGTTGAATAAAATGCAGCCGTTTGCGAAGAATATAACAAGGAAAAAAAAGAAGAAAGAACTACACAAAAAACAAAAGAATGTACAAATATATATTAAAAGTAAATTATAAATAAATCCCTGCAGATTGTGACAAATGCTGAAAAGTTCAATGAAATTGCATTATTTTTTCTAAGAAGATTTAAAACAAAACAATGTCAGTTATTAAGAAACAACATTATTGAATATATAGTGTCGTAAGCAAAAAATAATAATATAATTACTATTACTATAAAGTATAAACTGTAAGAATATTACATTTTTATGCAAACCAGTAGAAATTTATTTGCCTGTGTGCTATAAGACGCAAAGAAAAACTCATTTAAATCTTACTGATCGGACAGATCAGAACAACAAAACACACTGCTGACTCACTTTATTCGTCCATACATATAAAAATGTAAAAATAATTCAAATTCTCATATTTCTTCTCATTTATAATTTATAGTAAAGCAAACAAACCAATTAATAAAGTTCGTTTATTATAATATATAGAAAGAGAGAGAGAGAGAGAGGAAGAGAGGGAGAAGAAATAAAACAAAAAGAACAGTTAGTATTGATGTGCCTGTACACAATATTCCATAATAAAATAATATAAAATTATATAAGTTACATAACCAGTACCAAATTATGTATACATTTTTGAAAGAAATTTTCGATTTTTTGCATTTGTTAATAGCTTAAATTTTTGTGTTTTGTGCTAAACGAGAAAAATAGAATTTAACAATAAACAACCAAAGTGATCCAACTAATTTATTGATAAGAGAAGACAAATTAAAAAATTAAATTAAAATTAAAAAAAATGGGAAATTACATTTTCTTATTATATTAGTTACAAATATGGGCTCTTCCTTCATTAAAGCATTGTTTCTTTAAGGCGTATTTTATTTGCCGATGAATAAGGAATTAGGATTTGAAAACCAGTACAACAGCAGAGTACGGATTTTGGCCGCAAATGTGAAAAACTCACCTGAATGTGCAAACAAAAAATAGAAAGCCCAACTGTTCCGATCGTACACAGATGCTTGCTTAGATTTATCCCAAACGTGTTTGTATTAGTAACCAACTAAAGAGCAAAATCCATATACAATTTTTCTGTTTCCCACTACTACATCTTACGTTTATCGCTCTTTCGACTGCTTATTTTTTGTACACTGTATTCACATCCCACAAACACAGATGCGTTTGGGATGGGTTTACAGCATTAGTATGCGTACAGTTGGGCTTCTATAGGAATGGTTTTGTTTTTAAAGCATGCGCAAAATTTGATTTTGCTTTAATGTCAACAGCAGTGTTACTCGTTGTTTCCACCTCAACACCATCTGTGTACGATCGGAACAGTTGGGCTTAAAATTCTTCATTCTTCTTTTAATTTTGTCATAAACCTCAAATGCTTAGCACGGTTCTTATAGATTACGTGATTTTTTTAAGCCACAAATATTTCAGATTCCAGCAATTTTCATTTATTTTATAAAGTTCTAGTTTGTCCAGATCTACCACTTATTTTATTTTCTACCTTTTAGGGGGCTAGTAATGCTTCAATGTAAGCATTTTTTTTTTAATTTATATAATTTTATTTTCCGCTCAGATCGATCCCATCAATTTTCCCCAGTTTCTTATTTTTTTTTTTTTCGAAATAATTAGATCAATTTTTTTGATTTTTAAAAATATTCTGATTTCTCAGATTTATTTTTGGTCAGCTAACTTCACGTAACTCAATATGTATTCAAAAAAATTATGTAGGCGCGGTACTGCCAAAATATGTCTGTTTTTGTCACATATTAGACCTACTAGCCAATGTTCTATAATTAATAAATCCGTAAACCGTAAGGTAAATCCCTGCAAAAAAGGGAAAAAGAAAAATTATAGCAAATTATATAAAATTAGAAATTTCAGGTCTTGTTGTGTGGATATATTCAATCTTACTAAATACCTGCAAATATTTTCAAATGTTTCTCGATGCATTCGGAAATGCGTTTTTAATTGATCATCCATCATTCGGGAAACAATTTCCTCTGGATAATTTTGAATATTGGTATTTGCTTTACAGTCATCATTGTTTTCAAAATCGGCAAAGATTGTCATCGCAACTTCTTGTAATAATTCAAATAGACGTTGTTTACTCATGTCGTTTATTTTATTAAATATAATATAACTCGAAGCTTAATAATCCCCCTGGCAATGATCATACAATTATTTGACATAAAGGTCGATGACAGATAACCCTTGAGTAATTTTTTAATCAAACTATATAATCTGTTTCTTATTTCAGAATTTTAACTATATGCGTATTTTATATACCGAGGAATAAGGAATTAGAATTTGAAAACCACCAAAACAGCAGGTTTTCTTATTCCAAAGAAGGAATGAGATAGTGCAATTGTTGTTGTAATTCCTTATTACTTCGCAAATAAAATACAGCGTTTATAAATATAGAACCTGTGTGACCTGTGTCATTGGTGCTAACACACATGACTTTAATGCTTATAAGTATTCAAGAGTGCTCGCACCCATGACACAGCTTCTTTTATAAATATTGCTCCAGGTATTTGAATGGGGCAGATAGTCATGAAACGTCATTCATTGTTTTTGTTGAAAATTGAATTGATTTTTAAAAGTAATACGATTAATAATCAATACAATCTGATAGACTATATGTGTCATCGAATTACTAATGCACCGACTTCAATTTTCCTTAATCAATATCAATTATTTTGTATTTATTCTTTTGTTTTTAGTTTTTCAATTACTAATAACTGTAAAAAGGATAATAACAATAGCTGTATTTTATTTGCCGAGGAATAAGGAATTACAACGACAATTGCACTATCTTATTCCTTCTTTGGAATAAGAAAACCTGCTGTTTTGATGGTTTTGACATTCGAATTTCTTATTCCTCGGCAAATAAAATACGCCTAATGTTTAATTGCCATTTCATGACACAAATAATATTTATACTAATAACACAGCCGATAATTGACACTAATAATTTTGACGTCGACATGTTGCTCATTTTGTGCAATATTTATAAAACATTTATAGCCGTATTTTATTTGCCGAGGAACAACAACAATTGCACTGCCGAATTACTTCTTTGGGATTGTGAAAACCTGTTGTTTGGCTGGTTTTGACATTCGAATTCCGAACTCGCTCGGCATATAAAATGCAGCTTATGTATTTGGAATAGGATTATCCGATGATTTTGACAGTTTATCAACCTGTTTTTTGAAAGCATTTTATCAGCTGATTATTGTTAACCCTTCTTAAGAGCCCAGCCAATAGAATCCGTTGCGTCCGTTGTGGCGTAGTAAGCAACTGACAGATCGATGACATACACGGGTTCTGACGGGAAGTGTGTTCAAAGCAAAGCATGTGACGGAAACGACGCAAAAAGTTGACCAACTTTCAACTTTTCTCTCCCCGCAAATGCTTTGAACTCGCACACCAGTTTTAAGTTTATTGTGGCATTTGTATTAATTTTGTTCAATGAGGCTGTTCCGAACAGTTCAGAGCAGAAAAATATCTGGTTTTCGTGTTCAATGAGAAAAATTTCTGTCTGAGACTGTTATACTTTGTGTTCAATGACTCTGCTCTGGACAGCTTTTCTGCACCTACTCTTAAGGTAGAACAGATTTGTGAGAAATGTCAAAATCAGCTGATATTGCAAATTGCATGCTTTCTACTTGGCGTTGCTGGAACTTGTATCACTTGACATTCTATCGCTTGACATATGGCTGTAATTTTCCGTTCTAACTTGATCTGACATTATTCACAAGTTTGTGCTGTTCTGTTCTGCCTTTTTTCTCATTGAATAAAATTATTGTTTGCCTGTACGACGACAACGTGAACGATGTACGTGTTCATTTGGTTTCGTGTAACGTCAACGAACACGTCGACGAAACTGATGTCACGGATTTTATGGGCTGCGTCCTTCAGAGTACAGTCACAGTGAAAGGACAACGTCACCGGTCATCTATTTGTGCCATCTTTCACTGTCAATGTAATTTACCATTTCACGTGCATAATATTTTTTTATAAACATTCGCGTTCGCTTATAAAATAGTGTATAAAATAAAGTTTGCGGATGTTGCTTCAGAAAATCTTCCGCATTTGTCCCAGTAAACATTTAAGTAAAAATATAGAAGCACGGTGGGTCAGTACAAGTCTATTTACGATGGATAATGAGAAAAAGGCAAAAGGAAGGGAGAAAAATGAGCTCAGAAGAAGGAATACAAAAGGTGTCCCTGGAACTGTTACTCTTCAAGTACTGGGAAGCGGAGCAAATGGCTCCCCCACCGCGGTGTACCTCTTTACGGATCAATCTAGGTACCTTTTTAACTGTGGTGAAGGTACTCAACGATTAGCGCATGAACATAAAACGAAACTTTCCCGATTGGAGCAGATTTTCGTAACTCGAAACACTTGGTCAATGATGGGAGGACTGCCGGGGCTAGTTTTAACCGTTCAAGATGCTGGAGTGAAAAATGTCGGCTTACATGGCCCACCAGAATTGGATAATATACTGCACAGTATGAAACGATTTGTTATTTTGAAAAACCTTCAAGTAACAACATTAGACTGCACAGAGAGCCGTAATCGAATTTTCGAGGACCAGGTTATGACTGTAGAATGTGTGCCTATATATAAAAATCGAAATCAAAACTCAGGTTTGGTTGCAATAACTGAAAAACCGAATGTTGTAATTGTTTATATTTGTAAATTAAAGCCGAAACAGGGCACTTTGAATTTGGAGAAATGTGTTGAGAAAGGCGTACCACCCGGACCACTACTTGGAATGCTGAAAAATGGCATCGACGTAACTCTGGACAATGGCATTGTTGTTAAATCAGCCGATGTCAGTGAAGTTGCCGAGAAAGAATTGTCATTTATGTTCGTGGACATACCTGACGAACAATTTCTCGAATCCTTCCAGGATAAAGACACCGGCCTTCAATCAGTCGACACCGATTATGAAAATATGACTTATGTGATACATTTTACTCCAGAAAACATAATTAAAAAACATCCCTACGTATCGTTTGTGCAATCATTTCACAAACAAACTAAACACATTTTCTTAAATCAATCGAACAGTTTTTCCGGTTATGTATCCACCCATCGGATACAATACCAACTAAATCAAATAAACCCAATATTATTTCCCATTTTGGGAGAGAGTGATTGCATGACAAACTCGAATATTTCAAAAAAGTCAAAACTAATCGAACACGAAGTGGATAGCGAAAAAAGTCCAGGTGTACTTCCAAAATTTTATAACAACGATTCGAAAATAGGAAACATCCAGTCGCTTACAAACTTTCACATAAGGCCAAAAAAAGGTTTGGATCGAACATCTGAAGCAAAGTTAAATGCTTCGGAATTCATCAAAGAAGTTCATGCAATCGAAGGATTTCAAGAAATTGTAGAGCAACTAAAAACAGAACTTAATGAAAAACAAACCACCGCCGGTGTGGCTGCGTCAATATCATTTCCAAAAATCATATTCCTTGGCACTGGTTCATGTATTCCAAATAAGACTAGAAACGTTAGCGCAATTTTGGTGCAAACAAATGAAAACTCATTCATTTTACTGGACTGCGGTGAGGGAACTCTTGGGCAAATAATTCGTTTCTTCGGCGAACGATTGGCTGTAGATGTGTTGAGAAATTTAAAGGCAATCTACGTATCACATCTTCACGCTGATCATCACATCGGACTTATTGGAATTTTAAATCAGCGACAACAAATTTGTGGATCGGATTTGCAGCCACTATTTCTATTTGCACCAAAACAAATGCAACCGTGGCTAAATTTTTACAATGATTCAATTGAAAATATTAAAATGGGCTACCAATTTATTCCAAATGGAGAACTGATTGAGCAGCCATTTGTTATACCCAAAGACAGCAACTCAGGATTGCATTCACTTTCGACTTGTCTTGTTAAACATTGTGCACATTCATTTGGCGTGAGCTTTACTCTGGATCAGACTGCACAGACGCACATAGGAGAGGAGCCAATAAAAATTACATATAGTGGTGATACAATGCCATGCAACGATCTCATCGATTTGGGACGAAATTCCACTATATTAATACATGAAGCAACAATGGAGGACGACTTAGTAGAAGAAGCTAGAATAAAAATGCATAGCACATTAAGCGAAGCTATCAATCAAGGTAATCAGATGAATGCACAGTATATTATTTTAACACATTTTAGCCAACGCTATGCAAAGTTGCCTAGAATGAATATCGAAAAAATTAACAATGTTGCAATTGCTTTTGATAATATGCGAATAACATTGGACGATCTGAAAAACTTCCACTCGTTGTACCCGGCTCTAAAATCCATGTTCGCTGATCATTGTGAAGAACTGGAGCAAAAGGCAATGAAACGTGAGTTTAAGTTGGAGCGAAAAAGAAAATTGTTATCGGTGTAGGATGTACAAAAGAAGAACTTGTTAAAATGTATGCCTAAGAGAACACCCAAAACTTGTTATCTGCATAAGCTGTTACTTTTCGTAAAGTATAATTTATTTAATAAACAGGTTTGCTTAGAATTAGTGCTTTTTATGAAAAAGTGTGATCTTATCAATTAACTACAGCAGTCTGCAGTCACAAAATGTATTTAATAAATAATTTTTTACAATAACATTAAAGTTTATTATACACAAATGCTTTCTTATATTAAATACATTCACTTTTTGCTACTAGGTTTTTCAGTTGACACCTTTGCACTACCGCCTTCAATAATTTTCCCTAAATCTTTAATCGAAACTTCTCCAGTTCCCCTCTTAAGCGGTTTCGGTTGATTCGGTGATGGTTTCCACCCGACAAAATAAATAACTTGAAATGTTGCTGGAATACTATTATCCTTTAGAAATTAAATTAGCTAGTTTGTTAACATTATCTTTAATTCTCTTGTTCACCTTTCCATAAAGCTCCTTATAAATGGCACTGGCTGCCAATAAAGTGTCTCTGTGTATATGTGCTGGTCGATTAAATGCTGCATTACTTTCACCCATTCCCTTAAGATCCCACATCAGTTCGAACATTGTCGGGTAGTTGACAACCAATTCATCAGTGTCGATGGTAATCATTGTGAAACCAGCGTGATTTAACAATGCTCCAATGTCTCTAATCTATTAGGAAAATTCCAAGTGTTATACCTTGTCGGACAAGCAGAGAAATTGAACAATAGACCTGTGTAAATGGTGAAATATGCGGTGCAATACCACCGTTTCGCTCCAGCTCTGCCAACTGTAAGGATGACCTCAACTCGAACAGTGTTTCACCACCAAAAAGCGAGGCAAGGAAAACACCATCAGGTTCCAGACTTCTCATCACCTTAATAAAACAACCTGGCAAATCATTTACCCAATGAAGGCTTAAATTAGATATCACCAGATCGAGAGAATTATCTTCGAACTAAGAAAGAAATAACATATATTTTTCCACATATAGACTATTCTATAATAAACTATACTAACGTTCAAGTTCTCTTCATCAAGTTCTAGTTTGGTTATTTCTAGTCCTGGTGTACCTTTCGCTTGTTCCAACATTGTCGGACTTGTATCACAGAGTGTCAAATGCTTAACAGTCTCCGCCAGTATGTGCTTTGAAACGAAGCCACGATTACAGCCAATATCGGCGGCATTCTTGAACTGTCGTTTGATATCGAATACGCGGTCGGCCAGCCGGAAGCCGATTTCCTCTTTTATGTAATCGTTAAGTTCTACATCTGGACTAAAACGAGGTGATATTTATTGTTTACTGCACATCATTGTAGCGGATTAGTGCTTACTTTCTGGCTGCTCTTTCTTTTTGTATTTTCTTTGCATTTCTATCAAAAATATTCATAAACGACGGCTGCGTTGATAGAAAAAAAGCTGTCAGAATGTTATTTGATTTCATTGCATCGTTTAGGCCTAACAGTTCACAGTCTCCTAAAAACTTAATTCGAGGAGTTTTCAAGAATTGTTTGATAATATAGCGCTTAGTATTATTTAACATTTTCACTAATAAAAAATTAAGAAACAGTGTGCATTATTGGTTTTTATTTCTTTCAATTGACACTATTGACAGTTGTTTGTGGATAAAAGTGGGGACTGTCACTTCACGCCTTACGGAATCCTGTTTACGACGAGTGTTCACTTTATGAGATTATGTAAGCAAATGTCAGAGTTCGAAAGAAAAAGATGGTCATTAAAATGATTGTTACAACTTTGACACACTGGCAAACATTAAAACGTTGGCTTTGCCCTTCAAAAATAAAATATTTTTGTTGATTTTTTTGTCATATGAATTGGTGTTGTTTAATTAATAAAATAAGGTTTTATAGACTTAATTACTAGAACTAGACTAGAATTAAAGTAGTTATTAAACTAAAGACCTCTTCCTCGCGGTTCGCGGCAAATTCGAGAGTTGCTCCCCAACTAGCAAACGAATGGTGTAAAGAGGTGATACTAAGCGCCAAACCAGACAAAATTGTGTGTACCATCTTCACAGAGAAAAGAAGAATAAATCTTCCTACACTGAATTTCCAAGGCCAGGTCCTCTAAATAATGCCGGAAGCTAAATATCTGGGAGCTATGGTGGACCAATAACTAACATGGATCTTCCATATGACATACATTAATAACAAAGCTAATAAACCTTACTTCACATGCCAACTTATGTTTAACAAAACGCGGGGAATAAACCCGCAAATGACTATATGGTTATACCAGAGCATTTTCAGACACAGGCTGACATGGTGGCCAAAAACAGAGCAATCAAAGACACGCTCAAAACTCAATAAGCTCCAAAGACTCATTTGCCTTAGTGCAACAGGTGTCATAAAGACCTGTCCAACGGCAGCCCTCGAAAAAATTCTAGGACTTTCACACAACTTCACATACACATTAAAAGTGAAGCTGATTTAAGACTATACTCTCAACATACATAATCAGATCAAATCTAATAGACCAGGACATACAAACATCATTTCCAAAATAAACTCAGAATATGGATTTGTCCTACAATCAGAACCAATGACAAAGACAACTGATTTCCAAAGGAACTTCTGGGTAAGAATTCCAGAACGTAATCAAGTTGCAAAATCATCAATAACCTCCCCCACCATTCATCCATTTGGTACACAGACGAATCTAAAACGGACATAGGAAAAGGAGCAGGAGTATTCGGACCCAGAACCACACTGCGAATATCCCTAGGTAACTCCGTAACCGTTTTCCAGGCAGAAACAATAGCATTAGAAGCCTGCACCTTGGAATGCATTAAAAGAAGATACAGAAGAACTGAGATTTACATGATCTCAGATAGCCAGGCCGCACTACCTGCACTAAAGGCCTTATTTTCAACACTAGAACAACGTGGAGCTGCTACTGCCACTTAAAACAATTGGCCAAAACTAATAAAATCATTCTTATGTGGTCTCCAGGGCACTCAGGCATTTTAGGGAACGAGGCAGCAGATCTTTGCGCAACAAAAGGCGTAGAAGGTATATTTACAGAGCCAGAACCAAGCATTGCCTACTCCTTTAGCCACCTCAGAAACGATTAAGGATTGGGCTAAGAATGCCATCGAAGCTGAATGGGAATCGTCGACAGGGATGAAACAAACTAAAAGGCTTCTCAAGTATAACATCAAACACATAGACAGGGCAATCAAACTGACCCTTATGCACTCAGATCTCTAGTCCGGTACATAACGGGACACGGCCCATTCAATAGTCTCTTAGCGAAAATGGGAAAATCATAGACGGACAGCTGCCGTTTCTGTAGCAAGGCAAAAGAGTCGCCAGAACACATACTGTTTATGTGTGATGCTCTCAGATTTAAGCACCTCAATGCTTACAGAGCTCCAGGAAAGAATGCCATTTCGATTAAATTGGCAGACCTAATGGCATTTACAAACGAACTAAGCCACCACATAAAGTACTAATTATCTGGGATGCGCAATAGATCTCTAGGTCGGAGTGCACCAGGCTTCTCAGCCCTCCAACCTAATAATAATAATTATAAAAAGACTGCGACAATCTAAAACAAGCTGCGAGCCGAAACTAATTGACAATACTGGACAATTTTGTGAAAAATAAACAGCAAACAACAAAAAAGCAACGCTTGCGGTATGTACGAATCAAAGCTTCATTTGTAGAACATAAAAATTCGTGGCAAGAAAAAGCCAACGCACACGGCACGTAAATAACTCAGTAAAATCGTCCGAATTGATTCCATAACTCACTTTGACAACAATATCAAAATAATCAACTGTCACAATTCTTTGCAAATTTGAAAACCAATTTAGATTTTTTTGCAAGACAGAGATATAAAAAACCTTTTCGAATCAAAGACTTGTTTCAGACTTATTGACTTATTTGCCGTCATCTTAAAAAAGTCAATAAAATCGTTCGAAACGTGTCACTGACTTATTTTGACAGCTGCTTTCAAACAACAAATAATTGTCATGCGTTTATAAAAATCGAAAAAAATGACGTGATTTAGATTTAGATTTAGATAGAAAATAAGTCACCTCGCGAGGAGACTTATTTGAATAAGTCAAGTTCCATAAATAAGTCTTCGTTTCGAAAACAGCACTTGCGAAATAAGTCTGTATTTCGAGAACAGCCTTATTTGAAGATGTTAGGTTCCACAAATAAGTTCGTTTCGGATAGATCCTATTTGAATAAGTTAGGTTCCACAAATAAGTCTTCGTTTCAGAAACAACTAAATAAACGTTAGAAAAGTGTTATCAAACACTGATTTGAGTTTGAGTACACATACAAACAGTTTTGACTTACAAGAATTAATTTTGATATTGGCAGCACTCAAATCTTGATTTAAAATTTTGACATTTATATCAATTGCTTATACCTTTAACCACAACCGGCGAGCGCTAGAACATCGTAATGAAGTAAATTGTAGCCTAAATTAGTAAAAATTTATTTAGTAAACAAATGTATTGTTTTCTATCTCTAGATTGAGTGTCGAAGGCCTTCTGGTGTACTTTCCATACGAGTACATCTATCCGGAGCAATATGCGTACATGTTGGAGTTAAAGCGTACTCTCGATGCCAAAGGGCATTGCCTGCTTGAGATGCCATCGGGAACTGGAAAAACAGCTACACTTCTCGCGCTTGTTGTCGCCTACATGATCGAACATCCAGAAACTGTGCGCAAGTTTATATACTGCTCTCGTACTGTTCCGGAAATTGAAAAAGTAATAGCAGAATTAAAGTGTCTGATGAATTACTATGCGAAGAATGCTCCACAAATGCCCGAGTTCACCGGTCTTGTACTTACCTCACGCAAAAATTTATGTATTCATCCAGAAGTTAGCAAGGAACGCGAAGGAAAATCTGTAGATGGAAAATGCTATGGTCTAACGGCCAGCTATGTCCGGGAGCGCCATGAAGTTGACATGGAGACCCCAATATGTGAGAACTACATAAGATATGTTTTTTTTTTTTTGTGAATATAATGTTTTTACAGGCCAATATTACGAGGGATTTAACTCGGAGGGTAAAGAGTCGACGCTTCCATCTGGTGTGTATAGCATTGATGACCTCAAAGAGTACGGTCGTAGTCGCAACTGGTGTCCATACTTTACGGCTCGTTATGCGGTTCGCCAAAAAATAAGCTTTTACATTGCTTTAATAATGAATAACATTAAATGAAATTACGCTTACAGATTACATTCGCTCAAATAGTCGTATACAGTTATCATTACCTCCTAGATCCAAAAATAGCTGAAGTCGTTTCCAAGGAGTTGGTAAAAGAGACGGTCATTGTTTTCGATGAGGCGCATAACATTGACAATGTTTGCATTGATTCTATGAGTGTGAAAATCAACCGGCGCACCGTTGAGCGAAGTACAAATGCTTTGAATTCATTACAAAAACAAATCCAAGAGTAAGTTGGGCTGTTAACTTACGTTGCAAATGAATTTCATTAATTTAGTATGTCTCGGCAGCATTCGAGAAGAAGACACCGATCGACTTAACGAGGAATATCAGCGTTTGGTGCAAGGATTGAAAGACGCAAGTGTACGCAGAGACACTGATATGGTTTTGGCCAATCCAGCGCTGCCAGCAGACGTGCTCAAGGGTAAATTTGGGGAAATAAGAAAAATTACATCGACTTGTCTCTTAATTTGTCACATTGCAGAAGTTGTACCTGGAAATATTCGGAATGCTGACCATTTTTTGAGTTTCCTTCGACGTTTTGTGGAATACATTAAGACACGCTTGCGGGTTCAGCATGTAGTGCAAGAGTCACCAGCAGGATTTCTTAAAGATGTCGCTCAGAAGATCTGCATTGAGCGAAAGCCTCTGAGGTTTTGCGCCGAGAGACTTGCCAGTCTATTACGCACATTGGAAATAACTGACATGACGGAATATGGAGGATTGGTCTTGGTAGGCGTCCGAAACTTTCAGGTTTTAAAGTCATCATTAATATTTTCCATCTGTATTGTTATAGATCACGCATTTTGCTACTCTTGTCTCAACTTATACAAAAGGATTCACTATCATCGTTGAACCATTTGATGACAAAACACCTACAGTTTCAAATCCTGTTATGCATTTTAGTTGTCTCGATTCGTCAATTGCGATAGCACCAGTTTTTTCTCGTTTCCAAACTGTGATCATAACATCTGGAACTCTTTCACCAATGGATATGTATCCAAAGATTTTGGACTTTGACCCAGTGGTTATGAGTTCTTTTACAATGACCCTTGCAAGGCCGTGCTTGCTGCCAATGGTAAGAATCAATCAACTTAAACTACAAAACATCTAAATAATACTTTTTTTTAGATTGTATCCAAAGGCAACGATCAAGTGGCAATTTCTTCGAAATTTGAAACACGTGAAGACACCGCTGTAATTCGAAATTATGGCCAGCTTCTCGTTGAAACCGCAAAGACAGTTCCCGATGGCATTGTCTGTTTCTTTACATCCTATCTCTACTTGGAATCAGTAGTCGCCTCGTGGTATGATCAGGGAATTGTTGATACTCTGTTGCGCTATAAGCTATTGTTTATTGAGACGCAGGACAGTGCCGAGACAAGTTATGCTCTGATGAATTATGTGAAGGTAAAATAAAGACGGACAAATTAATGTAATTAGTGTAATGAAATGCAATTTTTTGTTAACTCTCAACAGGCTTGCGATTGTGGTCGTGGTGCTGTGCTGTTAGCTGTTGCTCGTGGTAAAGTCTCAGAAGGTGTTGACTTCGATCATCACTATGGACGTGCAGTGCTAATGTTTGGCATACCCTATGTTTATACACAATCAAGAATTCTAAAGGCACGCCTCGACTATCTTCGTGATCAGTTCCAAATTCGTGAAAATGATTTTCTCACGTTCGATGCGATGCGCCATGCCGCGCAGTGTGTCGGCCGAGCGTTGCGTGGCAAGACAGACTATGGTATTATGATATTCGCCGATAAACGCTTCTCACGCCAAGATAAACGCAGCCGTTTGCCAAAATGGATACAGGAGCATCTTGTTGATAGTTTCTGTAATCTTAGTACAGAAGAAGCAATGCAAATGGCTCGTCGCTGGTTGAGACGAATGGCACAGCCATTTACTCGTGAAGATCAATTAGGCATATCATTGCTGACGCTTGATCAGTTAGAAAACACTGAAAAGGAAAAACTGGAAAAACAGGCACAAGGGAAGGCGAGTGTCGGTGGAGAGGTCATGGAATTGTAGTTTGTATTGTTAATAAAAAAAGGTTTTATTTTACCTACATAAATGCAAAAATGAGTTGGGCTAAGGTTGAAATTGTGTTACACTGGAGCATTTTTGGAAATTTCGCTATGAGCTATGACACGTTAGATGGGTAGATGAACTTCTTCAGCGACTCGCTGAAACGTTAAAAACTATACCCAGGGTTACGTAGACGGTATAGCTATCATGGGAAGAGGGAAGTTCGAGGAATTGATATTTGATTTTGGACAATCAGATTGCGACAAGGAGTGGAGCAATGTGTATAACAGTTAACTTCAAGTAAGACCACACTGCTCTACTTTATCCAGAAAAGGAAACTGGGTCGCATCCACATAATCACACTTATCGGAAAAGAGATTATTGTCAGCAAATATCTTGGAGTGCTATGGAACAAACATCAACGAGTAGTTGTACTTACAGTAAAAAGAGCGCTGATCGTGAGCAGCAGGTCGAATAGTGTGGTGTAGGTAGGTAGAGTGGTGAATCTCGCTGCACTTGCGAGGTCCTCTATTAGCGCTCGAGTGCGCCATTTTGATGCCACGAAGCTCTAGGTCCTTAACATGGATATTTGTTTGGTTTGGATCCAGCCTGTAACGTTCAGATACGAGATTAACTCATGATCCTGTAATCTGAGAGCTCTTTCAGGTCGGAAAAAAATGGTTTAAAGTACGGAGTGTTGATCCTGCAATGGCCGGACAACTACAAAGAAAGTGAAGAAGAGTTTCTTTTTTATTTGCATCCTACAGAAGTTGTGTGGTATACCCAGCTTAGCAGCATGACTGCCCACTGGCCTGTGCTGATAGCCAAATATCAGCTGTGTTGCTTTGGCAATATCAGCTGTGTTGCTTTGGCAACAACAACAATCGCATAAGCATAAAGCCGAAGTAAATCAAAAAAATGTTCAGGATTAAGGAAACTAAAGCCATTTTATAGTTATAGTGCTCACCGTAAGGCGGTAAACCCAAAAGCTGTTCCTTTGAGATATTAAAGTAAAACCAGCTTAGCTTTACCAAAGCAACACAGCTAAATTGTGTTAGGAAGCATTGAAATCGTATGGCTGAACTCGTAAACGTCAGGTGAAAACGAAGCTGAAGCGTGTTTGTGTTTAAGGCATAAGAATCGCTTACATACAACTTGTATTGTTTTTTATAATTCGCGCACGCGTAAAGGGGTTCGCACTCTTATAATGCTCGGCTATATGCTTGGCACAGCGTGGGCATTAAGGAAAAGTAGGAGAAAAAAGGAGATGTCTATGAGCTTGTGTTTTGAATGCCTGTGGATCATAGTGATGTGGAAAGACAGAGCTTGGCAGAGCATTCTACATACGTGTTGTACGGCTGAAGAAGGAATCTCTGAACTTAACTGTACGTCCGAAAATGGGTTTGAGGGTAAACATATACTGATGATGATCATGATAAATGGGGTGTTGTAGCACTGCGACCCAAATGGATCTATTGCGCTCCCCCCTGACTAGTGCTATAGAGTCAGTGCATGCCCGTCCCTATAGCCCTGCGTCCATACCAATGCTTCTTAAGAATCCAATAATGTGGAGCGGGTTCAGTGAATGTCGCACATACTCCGAGATTGCGTGGGTTCCCAAGTGGTCTCTTCTCTGACGGATCGTTGCTCCGCACTTGTTGAGTAGATGCCATGGAGTCTCCTCCGCTTCCCCACAGACTCTGCAGCTTCCATCCTCTTCTATTTTTAACTTCTTTAGGTGCCTCTTCAGTTTGCAATGTCCTGTTAGGAAACCCGTAATGATTCTTACATTACGTCTACTTAGTCCCAATATTAGGCGGGACCTCTTTGGGTTATAGTTCCCTAACATTTCCTTTGCTTGCCGTAGGACTGGGATATTATCCCATCTTTCTGAAGCGGTTGCCTTTCCCTTACTGCCCTTCGGGCCCTACAAGCGGAGTTTCTGCTCCTTTATTCGCGAGCCTATCGACAGCTTTATTGCCTTCTATGCCGGTGTGTCCCGGCACCCAGTATAAACATACTTTGTTGGTTTCACCAAGCCTGCTTCGCCTTGCATTCCTCCACCAGTTTTGATGTGACGTGACGTCTAGGGCTTTTAAAGCAGCTTGGCTGTCTGTCATGATTGCTATTTCCTGCCTCATGTAGTTCCTTTCCAGATTGAAGTGAGCACATCTTTCAATGGCATGTACTTCTGCCTGGAAATACTCGGGTACATTCCCATCGATATGGAGTGTTTGTTTCGTGGCCAATATACTCCAGCACCCGTGCCTTCTGCCTTCTTTGATCCATCCGTATACCACTTTATGGCACCCGGATGTATCTGGTATTTAGTTTCTGACTTGAATTCCTTCTTGGTGCTCATTTTGATGACAAAGTTCTTTTTGAACTCGAGCTTCCGCACCATGTTATCGCACGGCATGCTCGCTAGAGGAATCAGCTTGGTAAGTGGTTCTAATATCTCTCTTGCCCTGCTGTCCGTGAAGCAGCCTGGCTTCCTCAAACGTAACTTGGTTTCCATGGATTTGCTATCTACCACTAAGTGTAGTGGGAGAAGCTCGGTTGAGAATTACAAATGTGCGTGCGTGCATGCGTATAGATAAATGGTTTTTACAGGGATAATTAGCATCCCGCGTCTCATTCAATAAAACCGAAAATAAAACAAAAACAACGCAATCACGTATTTGTACAAAGTGCCTCCATGTCTGTCCACATCCATAGTGTTTATTTATTTACTGCGTATAAACATAACGCAATGTGCCCTTGCTTGCTAGCGGTGTCATGCGATACTGCAGCATGAACGACACCGCAACCTCGAAATGTCTACGCAGTTTCAATATCATTTTAAAGGAAAAACTTGTGGTCTATCTATCGGCTATGTTTTGAATTTTCCGCTTGAAAGCTATCCATCGACTGGCATTCAACAAGTGTAAATGTTGACCATTACTTTGCTGTCGCGTAAATTGTATCCTTATATTCATCTTTCTGCTCTGTCTGTCGTATAAAGGGCACAGCCCATAGAATCCGTTGCATCCGTTGCGTCGACGTATTCGTTAACGTTGCTGTATCTGTATGTAACGCAAAGAGTTACCCAACGAATATGTACGTTGTCGCCGTACAGGGACACTAAAACAAATTCTAAAATAAACTTCAAACTGCTGTAAAAGAACTGTCAAAGCGTTTGACGGTGAGAAACGTTGAAATTTGGTCAACTTTTTGCATCGCTCCCGTCACATGCTTTGCCTATTGGTCACTACCCATCATCGATCTGTCAGTTGCATATGTCGTCGCAAGGGTTGAAACGGATTCTATGGGCTGGGTCCCTAATACCAAATTCAAAACATATTCTGTCTAATCGTTTATAATATTACATATATTCATCTAAAATTTAATTACATGTTATTTAATTAGGTATTCATCCACTTATGCCTGAAACACAAACACGCTTCAGCTTCGGCTTCGCTGCGTTACGATGCAGCCGTGACTTTTCTCTATATGGCATTTCTCAAATGAGAGTTCTGCCACAGTTCTCTGATCTGAACTGTCAGGCAAAGCAAATGTTCAGCACTTTTGAACTAGAGCTTCCGTTTGTAGCTTCGTTACGTAGCATTACGTTTTTCTTTACGATTGCCAAACGAAACGTTGAAGCCGAAGCGACATTGTGAAAGGAAGCATTGAAATCGTATGGCTGAACTCGTAAACGTCAGGCGAAGGCGAATCCGAAGCTGAAGCGTGTTTGTGTTTCAGGTATTACGTTTATAAAACAACTAGCTGTCGCCGGGTGCTTTGCTACTCGCCCACTGACGCCACGCCCACTTACACCCGCGTTTCCCGGCTGCCCCATCCCACTCATCCCCGCCCACTGACCCACCGCCCACTGAACTCACACCCACTGACCTCACATCCACTGACCTCCCGCCCACTAACCTCCCGGCCACTGACCGTCCGCCCACTGACCGTCCGCCCACTGACCTCCCACCCATTGACCTCATACACACTTACCCACCGCCCACTGAACTCACACCCACTGACCTCACAACCATTGACTTCCCGCCCACTGACGCCACGCCCACTTACACCCGCGTTTCCCGGCTGCCCCATCCCACAGACCCCCGCCCATATTATATGGTGTGAACTTGAGCCAAATCGTTCCATAAATAAGAATTTTCGTGAAAAAAACGACACCAGCGCCACTTATCGGGTCCAAATTTTGTCAACCACTTTCTTTTTATTTAAATGTTATATGGTGTGAATTTGAGCCGAATCGTTCCATAAATAAGAATTTTCGTGAAAAAAAACGACACCAGCGCCACCTAGCGGGGACCAACTCAGAAACCATCGCGGGCTCATGCACAACAACTTTGCTAAAGATCATCACATGATCAAATGCATAGTTTACGATTCTATTGGAGTCAAACACACAGACATTCATTTTTATATATATAGATAGAAGATAGACAAGTACGTGTCTTGACTTCATAAAAATTATTATCATTTTTTTGTGGGTTGCACAAATTACATTAAATAAATGTCTTGTATTGTCTGGACAAGTGCCCCCAAGACCACAATGCATCTACTAGACAGAATTCAGAACCGCGAGTTAAGGCTTATTGGTGACGTAAATATCGCGAAAACAATCAAATCGCTTGAACATCGTAGGATTGTTTTCTGCTTGTCACTGTTTTATCGCTTTTTCCACAAGCGGTGTTCAAAAAAAGAAATATCTAGATGCATCCCGCCCATTCTCGAACCCATCCGTAATACCCGTGCCTCAACTCGAGCCCACGGATCCACCATTAAGCCTATCTTCAGACGTACTAACCAATTTAGAGATTCCGCAGAATAGTTATGTGGAATGAATTGATTATGTGTTTCCGCATCTGCAGTCGTTTAAGACACACGTGCATAGAGATTCTATCTTTTGCTCTCCCTAATTTCCTAACGCCCACGCTGTGCTTAGCATTATAAGATTTAAAGGTCATCAAATGCTTAGCGTGCTTATTTTTTAGTTTTTAATGAAATATATATATATATATAAATTCAACACCATGAAGATGGGATGCTAATATGAGGACCTCAACAAGGTCGCAAAAATACCAATAATACTAGAGACCCGGACGACCACCCTCAATACCCCCTTAAAACCCTAAAGCTCTCTTAAGACCCCTCATGGCCCCACTTATACCCCACAAGACCCCCGAAGACCAACTTCAAGAACTCATCAGGAACACCTTAAGATCCCCATAAAACCCAACTCAAGACTTCCCCAAGACTGCCTTAAGACCTTATAAATACCCCTTCAAACCTCGATCAAGATTTCTATAAGACCCTTCTCAAGACCATCTTAAGACCCACTCAAGAACATCTGAAAACACCTCAAGACCACATTACGGCTCCCTCAAGATCACTTTAAGACCCCCTTTAAAAATCCCTAGACAAAACCTCTCAAATCCATCTTAGCTGTGCTTTGGTCACACGAAACGAAAGAACACGTTCCCTGACGGAACTCAAAGGATAGCAGAATGTCTCTGCACAGTCCATGTCCAGTGTTAAGCCCTTCTTTGCCAGTACGTCTGCTTTTTCATTGCCGTCAATGTCGCTGTGCTCCGGCAGCCAAGCTAGGTTCAAGTTTATGCATTGACTTACCGAAGCCAGTTCGGCTTGGCACTGCCTGACGAGTTTGGAACTGTTGCTTGTCGCAATAATGGCTGTGATAACGGGTTGGCTGTCTACGCATATGCCGACTCTGTCCGATATTGCGGTATTGTGAGATAGGGCCCTACAAACCTCTTTTCCGCCTGGAAGATACTATCTGAGTCATGTAGCTTGTAGCACCTTAAAAAGTTAGAGTTTTATAGAGAAAACTCCAGCACCGACTCCTTTTCTCATCTTGGATCCTTTGTTGAATAGAGTTACATCAAAAATTCTTACATCTCTCCCGTCCTTCCAACTTTCTCCAGTTGGAAACTCTATGGCAAAGCTAGGATTGAAAGTGAAGTTTAGGGGTGCAATACTCGGTTGAAGATGGTATCATATCCTTTGGTAACAACTGTAGTATATTGCAGTGGCCGTATAGTTTGGTAACAAACCACCCAGATTCTCCGATCCGGACCGCGATGCACGTCGCAACGTATTCAATAGGGAGGTAGTAAGTGTAGGATTGTGTTTAAAGCATCGATGGGACAGGACCGAAGTGCTCCAGTTATGCCAAACAGCTGCTGATCTTATTTTTTTTTAATCTATTTATTAATCGCCAGCCACCAGACCAGCGCACCATAGGTAGGAATAGGTCGTACCACAGCTGTGTACAGTCATAGATCCATCCTCGGCTGCAGTCCCCATTTGTTACCATGGTTTTGTAGGGTAATGCATGCTTACTTAGCCCTAAATTCTATATACGACTTCCAGCTGAGTTTCCTGTCTAGGATCACGCCGAGATTTGGCAGGCAAAGTCCCCTAATTTGGACTTCGTGGTGAAAAGTACCATTTCAGTTTGGCAAAATTAACCCCCAGGCCACAGCCAGTCGCCTAGCTGCCTAGAGCCCTTTCCATGACCTTAGCGTGATGTTAGTAACGCTTCAATCGCCGGCCCTGTACACATAAACGATAGCAAGTAGTGGCTTGTATTTGTATGTACTTTGCAATGTTAAATGGAACTCATTAAATAAAATCATGTACGAGTATGTAGCTTCAACTCTTCCAGACGCATTTCTTCAGCATGCGTGTCTTGATTACAATCCACTTACATTACAAGCCATTCATGGTCAAAAGTTGAGTAATGCGCTTCATAACATTTTGTAATGCTAACTGTATTAAAAACCCACCCAAAGACACAGTTCAAGTGGAACGGCAGCCGGCTCAGGCACTGAATGTGAATAGAGCACTAATCTGACTTCAGCCTGCCCTGTCAATTCGATGATTTATGTAAACGCAATTTTTTTTCTTCAGGAAATTAAAATCGCCGCATCAGCCCTTGGCAACTAACTAATTACAAATAGAACAGAAGAGTGAAATAGAGAATGAAAAGATGAAAGGAAAGTATGTACTAAGGATCAACTAGAAGATCAACGAAACTCGACATTTTGATTTCAAAGAATAATATAACTGTAGATAAACAATAGCAAGTGCAGTTGCCAGCTTAATAAAAGCAAATAATTATTATTCTCACTTTTCAATGAAAATTATGACGAACAGAACATTATAATTACATGCCTGCTACTTATATAATCCAATAAGACGAACCTTTTTGTTCAGATGACGACGGCATAAGCGAAAAGTGTAAAATTAGCACAGATATTCAAATTCTGGTTTATATTGTTTTGTATTTTCTTTTGAATTTCATTTGCTGTGGTTTTCAAGCTTCGTGTGGTCTCCCGGCGATACAAAGTTCCCCAAGAAGTCGGTGTTTTGCAGGTCATTAGCAGTTGTCCTGAGAGTTTTGAACTCTCCTTTCTGTGACTTTCGACTCTAGATAACGATTAAGACGATTACGTAAAATTCGATAAGAATTGACGGAAAGTTCTGAAACAATAATGTCGGAAATAACACTGTTGGCAGTGTTCATCCGTTTGATAAAACTTTCCATCACAACTGGACGAGAATAGCGGAATTATTGAAACATCGATTTTTTTTATTTTTTTCTTTACCTAAATTATTCAAATAAGTCTCCTTGCGAGGTGTATCTCTGTCTTTCAAAAAAACATGATTTGGTTTTCAAAATTACAAGGCAGAGACACAATTTTTATTTTAATTTCGTTGTCAAAATAACTGTATGGAATCAAAAGGCCTTTCAGGAGCATACAAATGAAACAGGGATAAGATATCCAGGTACTCAATAGAATTTGTAAATAGGTCCCTTACAACAAAAAAAAAACTAGCAAGTAAATCTCTCTTCTAGCTGAAAGTGTTTGAAGGTCGATCAGTAAACATCAAGCCTTATATAAAGGATAGCAATCACCCCAGATCACACGCCTTAATGCAAATCTTGTAATTCTTGATTCTCTCCAGTCTAATGCAATATAAATTATTACTAGAGTTATAAAAACGCCACCATATTTCAAAATTGAGGACATATATACATTTATACTTTTCAAAGTATATGGATCTTTAAAATGTACACATGTATTCAATATGTGTTTAATGAAAGTAGAGATATATCTCTATACTCTTTGGCCTAAGTCACAAATTTGAGTAATTTCAGGAATGGAAACCGTTCCAAGACATGAATACTTGAACAAGCCTCTATAAAAAATGATTGATTTGCATTTTAAATGGCTAATATGCAAGAGATTTGTATTATACCAAGCACTAAAGGAATATCTTGTAATACTATAGAGTCCTCCAAGCTAGGCATTTTGAAAAAAAAAATTAACATCATAAGCAAATAAGAGATAAACAAAAGAGGACTCAGGTGACTGCCTAGTGGTACACCTGATCTGGGTATCTCCTGATGAAGCCACTTGCAACCATATAGACCACGTGTTGGTAGACTGCCGCCACAACCCGAACATGATGACGGTGAGAACGTAATGAGGTGCCAACGTCGACTCGGACCACTATCTTGTTGGTGTGGTGCTCCGAGCGCGGATTGCATCATCAAGAAAGACAGCATCCGCGAATCAGATTCAAGTCAACACGGCTGCCATTCGTAACGGAAAGACCAGAAAGACGGTCAAGCTATAGGACTCGCCCTAAATACAGGGATAGTCCTGGGGCTGAGATGACGGGCATAAACGAGAAATGTAAACGCCTTAAGAATACTGTCTTAGTTCTGCTGACTCCATCTTAGGCAGTATTCGTAGAGATCGGAATGACTGGTTCGATGATGAATGTAAGCTAGCGACTGAACGTAAGAATGTTGCGTACCGAGCAATGCAACAATCTCATAGAACGCGGACACGCGGACAAAGAGGATAATCTGATAACTGATCTTAAAGGCATCTTAGAGCGATGGGAAGAGCACTTTAATGAGTTCCTAAATAGCCACTAACTGAGGAATTGGAGGCTCCACAAATGAACGAAGACCGCACTATGCTGCCGACACCAATCATAGACGAAGTTCGCAGAGCAATAATCGGCTCAAAAATAATAAGACTCTGGGATCAAATGATATCCCAGCGGAGCTGATTAAAACAGGAGGTCTCGTGATACACCAAGCAATTCATGAACTAATTGTGCAAGTATAGGAGGAATAAGCGATGCCAGAAGACTGGCGAAGAGGCATTCTGTGCCCCATACAAAAGAAACGAGATATCACAACATGCAGCAATTATCGTAGTATAACGTTGTTGAGTAGCGCGTATAAGATTTTCTCCTCTATCCTTCAAGACAGGATATCTCCATACGCTAAAGTCATCATTGGTCCATACCAGTGTGGCTTTATCCCAGGCAAATCAACAACTGATCCGATTTACACCCTCAGGCAGGTGATGCAAAAATGTGTAGAGTTTTAAAACTCACTACACCATCTTTTTATAGACTTTAAAGGCGCCTATGATAGCATAGCCAGAGCAGAACTTTATAAAGCCATGAGCCATGAAACTGACGCGACTATGTAGGTTGTCCATGACCAATGTTACAAGCCAAGTAAAAATATCTGGATCACTATCAAGCCCATTCAACATTTGTAACGGACCACGACAGTGGGATGGACTGGCATGCGCCCTCTTCAACCTGGCGTTGGAGAAAGTAATCCGAGATGTAACGGCGAGAGGAACAATCGTCTATAAGTCTATTCAGATACTGGCTTACGCATACGACATTGACATCGTTGGTAAAAACCCAAGAGGTATACAGGAAGCTTTCATCCAGATCGAACGGGCGGCAAGAAATCTGGGGCTCCACATAAATGAGAGCAAAACAAAGTACATGGTGGCCATGTTGCGGGCAGAAGATCTAACATTGGTCCCGCAATTAAAATAGTGAAGCTCGAATCTGTATTAGTGCAATCCTTTAACTTTCTCGGGTCAACTGTAGCAGCCGATACCAGTATCGAACCAGAAATACGCGTACAGTTGGCTAAAGCCAACAAAGCCTACTATAGTCTGTCAAGACTCTTCAAATCCAGAAATATAACCATAACATCCAAGCTGCTGGCATATACGAAAATTGTGTTACCAGTACTTACATATTGATCCGAGACTTGGGTGCTTAGCCAAAATAATTCTGAACTTTAAGCCGCGTTCGAAAGAAAAGTCTTACGGAAAATTGTTGGCCCCATTTGTGAGGAAGGATGATTCCGGAGACTCAGTAACGATGAATCTACGACCGTTACTCCGGTAGACTCCGATGAGCAGGACACATAGCTCGCATGAGCGAAGAGGATCCTGCTCGGAAATTCCTTTGCGTTAGGATTTATGGAACGGCAGCGAGGCCGGGCAAGCGTACACTGGAGAGATGGCGTATACCAGGACGCCCAGAGTTAAGGGATTCAAAACTGTATGACATCGGCTCAAAATCGGCACCGGTGGAGAGATTTTTTGCGAGAGGCCAGGACCGGACTCCGGATGTAGAGCCAAATATTATGATGATGAAGAGTTATAGTCGCATCTTAGTCCTATATACCGAATATCATACGAATCGCTTGAGAAATTGCTTGGTCCACAAAATTCCAGAGCCTGTTGGCCAGATTCCAGAATTGCCCTAGGAACAAGGGTTATAGTCGCATCTTAGTCCTACATACCGAATTTCACACAAATCGCTTCAGAAATTGCTTGGTCCACAAAATTCCAGACCCTATTGGCCAGATCACAGAATTTCCATTGGAACAAGTCTTATAGTCGCGTCTTAGTACTACATACGAATCGCTTGAGAAATGGCTTAGTTCCCAAAATATTGACATAACAGTGTGACATCTAACGGTGTCTCGTAACAGTGTCTCATAACAGTGTCTCATAACAGTGTCTCATAACAGTGTCTCGTAACAGTGTCTCATAACAGTGTCTCACTTAACATTTTACTTTTTGAACATGTACCCCTTAAACCTTGTAGTGAGACGTTGTCACGTCAAAATGTTTTGTTTGGTTTCGAAATTTTTAAATTTTATAAAGATTCCCGTAAGAGAAGTCGTCGTTTTTTTGTTGAATTCATACGTTAATATCTACATCAAGCACGGTTTTGAATATGTGAATGTGTTGTGTCTTCTATTTGCATGTAGTTACATGTTACATGTAAAGAATCTTTTTAACGTGAAATAAAAGTCATTAAAACCTAAACTAACTAAACTAAATGGGAAATAGGAATTCCCCAATGGACCCATGTAACCAGCACTTTAAGGTAATAAGCTGTTAGGCTGATACATGGACGCATCGCATTTAAATCAATTGGGATATAGGAATTCCCCATGGACCAAACTATCAGCACACAGGTGATGAGTAGTTGCTTCATCTACTCTACTCTGTTAGACTGATACCAGATACACGGACTCATTGAAATCAATTCAGATTGTAAAAAGCTTTTATTTCCGCTATAACGGGCAGACGGCAGTGATGTGGTGTGGTTTTCGATTTACAGTTTAGCGGAAAATTTACTCAAATTTCAGAGAGCCAATGTAGCGTAGGAAAATTCACGCACCGCACCAGTCAATGTTGGTTCTCCACTCATTCATCACCTTGATCAGACGTACTCGTAAGTCGTGTATCGTACTTCATCATGTGCTTGTTAGTCTAAAGAAGGAGGCAAACAGCTGAAGCCATATTAGACATAGAGATGCCGACTTTGGGAGAAAACAACGCGACCGTGTCCATCATTAGCTGCGTAAAGAACTCAGCACAGTGAGAGCAGCTGTATAGGTGATGGATGTAAGAAGTAAATTATTGCAAATCGTTCTCTCATGAGAGTTGTGTAATGTATGTGAGGGTTTCTCGAGTTTCGACGAAGACGGTGGCTATTTTATTCTGACTTCTGAGTTTTGAGTCGCGGCCAGCAAAAAATAAGAGCTTTTCCATCTGTGTTTCTTTGTCATTTCCCTCCTCAAGCACCTTGCACTTGTATAGCAGTCAGTTACAATACGAATTGGCGGGCGCGAATCGGCGTATCGCATGTGCTCTCACTCAAGCGTACAGCCGCGACGCGCGACTTCAGCAATAATTTCCTGTAGTCCTCGGAACTAAACGAAACCACAATACACGAACAACACCAACAACAACACAGCTCAATAATATTAATTGTGAATCGTCCAATCAACAGCAGAGACTCACAAAAGAACTTTCAATTTTTTCATAATAAAAAGGTACCAACAAAATAAAAAACCGTTTAGTCTGGTAGATGCTTAGGAAAGTGAAACAAAGTTCAACTCCAATAGAATCCAACGTGCGCGCCGTCGTCATCGTCGTGGTGTGCTGTTGTTAAACGCTTAATTGCTAATTGAAATTCAAGAACATTTTTAAAAAAATAACCGATTTCACTTCTTTGTAATATACCTAACCTTCTAATTGTGTTGGTTGTGCTGCTGCATTTTGAATTTCATAATTGAGTTTAGATTGCAGTTACTTTGGCCCAAAAGAAAATTGCCAATTGTGTTCGTTTGATCGGTTTAATACTAGTACTACGGTAATTTCTGATTCTGATCAGTCCACCACAATGAAGGAATTGAACGAAATTCAAAACGGAATCAATACCAATGGTCACCAAAATGGCAGCCAACTACAGCAATCTTCGTCAATGCAAGATGGTGATTTTACACAATTATTACCGTTGAACAGGTCTACCGCGAGCAGCAAAAATGTCAACAGTTTGACAGCAATCGGTGCAGCAAATGGCAATGACACTAGGAATTCTTGTAAACAGTGTCACCTTAGTAGTGGTAAGTTTTGAAATTTGTTTTAAATGGATCAACCAATGTTGCTTATAATTAACCCTGAATAGTCCATATTTGTATATGAACTCGTATACCTACACGAGAATGTGTGTTCCACTCATGTAACAACTGATTGTAGTTCCAGTTAACTTTATTGTTAACATTCGTTTTAAGTTTCTGGTCATTGAGTGCACATATAGTAGATAGGTACCTATATCCATACACGAACTCGTATATATGTAGCTAAAAGCTGCGTTCGAAGCGAAATATCCGGTTTAGACAGCGCAATTTTAAATATAATGCAACAATCAAAAAAAAAAGTGTAACAAATGTGTAACAGTTAATTACATACGTACTACTTCGCAATGCTCTTGAGCTATTAGCAAAAAAAAAATTAACTGTCAATTAATTAATAACAAATTATCATTATTTTGTTCTCATTGTTTGAAGACTAAAAAAACTCACTATAGTATCTAACGGTACAACTGTCGCACGGTGAACACCAGGTGGTAATTGATTTATAGCCGTATTTTATTTGCCGAGGAGCAACAACAATTGCACTGTCGAATTCCTTCTTTGGAATTGCTGTTTGGGTGGATTTGGTTGGTTTTGACATTCGAATTCCGAACTCGCTCGGCAAATAAAATGCAGCTTCTGTTGAATTCGAATTGACAAAAAATCCGGCACGTATTGATTTTTTGGCTGTCAAGTTGTTCGTTCTCCCTAAAAAATCAATCGATGTAATTAAATTGTTGATCTAATAGATCCACAAGTATATATTTCGAGAAATTTACTCTTCTCTTTACTAATTACAACTAGAACACATGTAACAAAACAATGTAAATAAACGAAACGATTTTATGTTCGGTTTGTTAAGAAAAACTCTAAGCTCCGGCACAGATTTCTAAAAAGGGGGAAAAACGACATTAATGAAAGAAAAAGTTCACTGCTAACTGTCTGTTAATTTATCTCAGCTCCGTCACAGATTTCTAAAAAGGGGGAAACGACATTAATGAAAGAAAAAGTTCACCGCTGTCAGTTGTTTTTTTTGGTTTTTTCCTTTTTAGAAGTCTCTGTCTGAGCTGAAATTTTTTGTCGGCAAATTGAACATGAAAGACGAGAAACCATTGTTTACATTGTTTTTTCATGTACTGTTGTGTTGTTAGTAAAAAGAGGATCTAGAAATCTTTTAGAGACATTCTCCGATCAAAAATTGGATTCCGTCGATTTGTTTTTTTTTTTTTTGATGGAAAGAAACAGCTTGACAACAAAAAAATCAATCCGTGCCGGATTTTTTGTCAATTCGAATTCAACATTAAAACAACAAAAAAGATTATTATGCTCGATTACCCAAAAAACACAATCAGTGAAACGTGTTCATGAGCACAAATTAGTTATTTGGCTCGAGTGGTTCGATTGTCTACAGACATGAAAGATGAGAAACCTTTGTTTACATTGTTTTTTACATGTATTGTTATTGTTGTTAGTAAAAAGAGGATCTACAGATCTTTTCGAGACATTTTCCGACCAAAAATTGGATTCCATCAATATGTTTTTTATGGAAAATAAACAAAACTGGAAAATGAAAAAAAATGTCGTTCATGTGGCTCCCTCAGCTAGCTTTACTGTAAGCCATCCTGTGAGTTCAGTTTTCAAGAACTTGTTCGATCATTTCGGCGACTAACACGCGAATAATAATAATGTGAATTATCCGCATAACATCTATCCTTAACGGCACCCCATAGAGAAAGTACATCGGCGTCAAATTGCAGCTAGGCACAGGTTGACAAATTTGGCGCGCAAGAGATCGATTGTCAGTCGGCTTGTATGGCATGTGGCGCCATCTTGTTGAAACCAAAGGTTGTTCACGTTCATGAGGCCATACAAGTTGGTCAGCTGGCTCTGTAACGGTCGCCATTGACGGTAATGAAGTTGATGAGCCACCACTTCAAAATCCAAACAAACCTGTCGTTCATGGTGGATGCATTGACTTCTCTACAATTACGTGTGGCTGTTCCTAATTACAAATCTGGCAGTTCTGCTTGTTTACATAGCCCTCGAGATGGAAATGCATTTCGTCTGAAAAGATGATTTTTCGACCAAAATCGACGTCATTATCAAGCTGCCCACGCAAAAAACTGATATCGAAGCGGATGGCCACTTGTTGATGCAATGTGGGCTTGGGAGCATTTGACCAGACAATGCAGTTATATTCAAGTTTAGAGCAAATATAAGCCTTCTTCCACCGTTTTGTTAAACTAAGTATTTCGCAGCTTTTTAAGCGAATGTGTGTTCGTTCCAACGAAACTTGTTGTTGACGCACACACCGAGTATTGCAAATGAAAAGCATAATTTAAACCACTAACCTATATCCATGAACGATATAGGTTAGTGGTTTAAATTATACTTAGTCGACAGAAGAGAGCATTGGAGGCGTATAATTCTACTTTATTGCGAAATTCCCACCTTGTATGCTGTCAAGAATCGAATTTTCCAAATAAACGTTATTTTTAAATTACACTTGCGAAGAAGAGGGACTTGCAGAAAGAGTAAACTTATATGAAAAGCTGAGAGTGCGGTCGCCAGCGAACAATTAATTGAAGTGTCGGAGACAAAACGGACCCTTAGGCAACACCGACATTTATGCGGTAAACATTAGATTTGAAACCGGCAAAGAAACTAGTCCAATCAAGCAGAGCCTTATCGATTCTATAGGCACTTTTTTTTCGTAAAAAGAGCTTGATGCCAGAATCTGTCAAATCCCTTAAATGGCAACAACTTTGCTTTTTTGTGGATAGAGACTGGTTCCACTTTTTGGTGAGACAAGCCATCAGATCACCAGTAAATCTATATCTGCTGGCCGCTAAGGATTTCCCATTCTATTTTCCACTCCCATTCAACCTAAAGTTTAGTAAACATTTCCTGTCTGGTTTGTGCTCCCTGGGCCACATTAAATCTAATAGACAAAATACAGAACCACACGATAAAACTTATTGGTAAGAGGAACAACATTACAAAGGGAATATAAAAGATGTTAGATTGGACTTAGGCACTAGAAAAATACAGCTCTCTTAATCATGTCGAAGGTGGTTAAAAATAAACCTCAAAAAAGGAGAAAAAACCAAAAATTTCAACCCATCACACACACCAAACGCGACACGCGGAATATAAAAAATGCTATTTTGGTTCATGACACTCACAAAATTTCAGCTCTCTGGATCGTGTGGAAGGTGGTTAAAAAAGACCTCAAAGAAGTCGAAAAAACCAAAATTTCAACCCATCACACGCTACACGCGTCTCACGCAGAATATAAAAAATTGAATTTTGGACTTAGATACTCACACAATTTCAGCTCTCTAGGTCGTGTGGAAGGTGGTTAAAAAGGACCTCAAATAAGCCGAACAAAAAAATTTTCAACTCATCACGCGCGCCACACGCGACACTCGTTTCACGCAAAATATAAAAAATTGTATTTTGGACATAGAACTAGCTCTCTAAATCATGTGGTAGAATGTTAAAAAGGACCTCAAAGATGTCGAAAAAAAAACAAAAATTTCAACGAAGCGGCACGCGTCTTACACGGAATAAAAAATGCTATCTTGGACTAGATACTCACAAAATGTCAGCTCTCTAAATCATGTGAAAGAATGTTAAAAAGGACCTAAAAGATGTAAAAAAAAAAACAAAAATTTCAACTTCTTACACGTGCCACACGCGACACGCGTCTGACACGGAAAAAAATATGTCGTGTGGAAGGTGATTAGAAAAAACCTCAAATTAGTCGAAAATACAGACAAATATCAAGTCAAGTTAAATAAAAGTTTTGAAAAAGAAATAAAAAGAAATTAGCGCTTGAACTGGATATTTTCTAGAAAAATTGATCAAAACCACATTACTTCCCCTTGAAATGCTACGGACACTGGAGCGGCTAAAAATAGATCATCCCATACTATTTTTTTTACTCATATTTCATCCCTTTAAGTATTTTCCACCCATTCTGAAACACTCTGTATACAAAAATCAGTAATTTAGAATCACCTATGTAAGCTCCTAGTACATTAAGGTTAACATTAGTTCAAAATCAGGACCGGTGGATAGACTTTTTGCGGGAGGTCAAAACTGCCTGGTAGCAATATTAAAAACCATAAACTGATGTAGATTGTAACGATTGTTGTTCTGTTCTGTAATTTGTTTAATTTTAGTTTCTATAAACTTTGACAGATATTAGTTCACTTTTCAGCTTATTCTTTAACTTTCTATTTTTGATGGAACTGGTTCAAGGAAAAAAAGTAAAAGGGGGAGACACTAAATTTCATAAAACCTTTGATAAGTGTTCAAGTTTATTCTCAACATAAAAAAAAAGTCTTACCAAACCTACTTTCTAATTAATATTCGATTGTACTCAACACACATTTAGCAGAAATCAGTCAACCATTTCACAGTTACTGCCAGTCTGCTGATGCAATAATTCATGAGGCTACACAATAACATTGACATTGAATCAAGAAACATCGAAACACGGATCTCAGAACTTTCAGACGACTGTATCTACAGCTGGAAACCGCCGGCAAGAATGGTCTTTTAGATTTCGATCCAATTCCCAGCATATTCTTGCAGTTATTTCTCTGTGTGTTAATAACCCAAGTGGATTAAAGCTGAGATTGATCTACTGACGGAGAGGCGGGTAGACGGACAGTGTAAATCTTCGACCAAAAGCAGAAATCGTGAAGTCGTTCAAGGTTATATGGTAATTAAAATCTTTTCTTTGTAGCCATTTTTCGCTTACAAAACGACAAATGTATATATAAGTATACCTACTGGTTATAGCATTCCCTATTGTAAAATTGGATTGTAGCGATCATTGAACGTTTAGCAGAGACATTTTTTTTTCGCTATATAATATTATAGAAATCTCACCGTCACTAAGCCCCCAGAAATTGAGTTTCTTTTGAATGACTTAAGAAACTTAAGCTCACCATCATTGTCTCTTACCATCACTTTGTAATTCTCTGATTCGCAATAACATTGCCCGTAAAATACCATTATTATTAATAAGAATAGTAATAATAATATTTGGCGCGACAGACTTTTGCGGTCTTTTTTTGCATACAAATAGAAGGGCTCTAAAAATAAATTCAATTGAGAAGCTTTCCGTTGCAAGTTATAACTCTCTGACGTTTGTCAGACATTAGCGAGAGGTAGATCCGTGAAAAATACTTTTGGTGTTTTTGGGATTCAAACCGCGAACCTCCTGCTCAGAAGTTCAACGCACTAACCACTAGAGCCACGGCGCATACAAATAAAAAACCATTATTATGGAAGCCAAAATCTGCCGATGACTACAACAACGAAAATGGCTAACCAGTTCAACTATTTTCTTATGGAACGTTCGCTAGCCGATGCCCTATCCAAATGTAAAGCTGACATAACGGCAATTATGTCTTAAAAAAATTACAGAGATAAATATACTTCAGATGTCATGGAAGACATCATGTGCTCCGGATGGGCTATCTAGGCAGCAAAAGAATGCCATCCACCTTAATCGGCTTTAAAGCCATACATGCAGGATATATTTAAGAACATATGCTGCCTTTCATAACTATGGCCAAGCTATAGTACTCGCACTTAACGAAGGGAGCGAATGTCCTAGGGCTAAAATACCCTAGGCATGACATTTTAGGGGCTAAGTGAAGATCGCTATGAGACCATGCCAAGAAGGGCACGAACTAACCTGCTTCATCTTTAATATAACGTTGAAGAAAGTGATCCAATACTTTGATGTATGTATGGCAATCCTCTTCAAGTTCATCCAGATACTGGGTTATGCAGACGATATTGATATCATCAGTACAAACTTATGAGCTCTCGTCCACTTCGAGCAGGCGACACGAAATCTTGCCCTGTACATAAATAATAGCTAGTTCTTCGAGAATAAGATCCAACATTATTCCATCAAGATAGTGGAGCGCCATTACATAGTGGGAATAGTGGAGAGATTTTTTGCGTAAAGCCAGGACTTAGTAGGTCCTCAAAAACTAGGTCAAGTGTGTGTCTATTTTTCTCGATAATATCAGTCTATCTTTTGCTCGTCCTTATTTCAGTACCTATCAATTAAATAGTACCTATCTTTCTATCTGTATTCCTTCGTTCTGTTTATTGTGTACCTACCTTTTATAAGTCTCTCTTCCTGTGTTGTCATCTGTCTGTTTATTGTTGTGTTTGTCTGTGTAAGATAAAATCTGTTGGTTTTTTTGTTTGGCTGGCCGTATTTAAATTTTTCTCTCTTTTCGTATATCTGGCTTAGTATTAATTTGGACGCGAGCTAACAGAAATGGTAGGCATTTCAAAAAGTGAAAAATTAATCTGTAAACATGTTAGTTAATATCAGATATGTAATATGATAACTTGCAAAATAATTTTGATACCGATATTTTATATAAAAGACCTCCTCAAGAAATCCCATAGGACCAACTCAAGACCTTATCAAGATCCCACTAAAGACCTTCGCAAAACCCCCTCAAGGACCACCTGAAGCCTCCAATCAAGATTATCTCAAAATACCCTAAATATCGGCTTAAAACTCCTTCAAGACCCCATTAACACACCCCAAAACACCCTCTCTAAACCCCCTCAAGACTCCACTTAAATTCCCCTTGAAGTCCGTGTTCCCAATTATTAATCAGCGCTATGGCGGCAGTTCAGTTGATACCACAGAATGGGGTGTAGGTCCTATGAGCGCAGATTCTGAACCAGCTAGTTCATCTGAAGATTTGTTGCCTGCAATTTCTTGCTGACCATCATAGTTTTATCTTGTTATGTCTGGCAAGAGATTGTAGTGGATCGTAGCAGAATTTAACTGATATAGATTCCATTTAGTTAGACGACAACGCTTTAAGTGCTGCCTGGCTATCTGAAAAGATGTATATCCTAGCGTCCTTAATACTTTCATTAAGATTTAAGCTAGCGCAGATCTCTATGGCATGGATTTCAGCCTGGAAAACCATGGGACTCATTCCCATTGGTTTCAAGACTCTGGTGTTGGGTCCAAAGACACCAGCTCCAACTCCAGAACTAGATCAGACCATTAGCGTCTAGTGCATGTGCATGGTTTAATATTTCTGCATCAAGAAACCTACCGAAACAGTACTCCCTAAAAAAAAACGTCGCACTCTAGGGCTATTTGAGGGCACCGCTAAGGCAGTGCGGATCACAACTCTATCTCTACCCCCTGACCATGATGTAATATATAGTGAATACCATGTCCCTTTCGGGACTTAAGTCAATAATTTTCAGCTGGTTCACATGGTCACCTGGTTTGTACTTATATTCTAGCTGCAGCTTAATAGCGCATCTAGCGGCGTCTTCCTAATGAAGATTTGTAGGGTAGGCCAACGACAACTTCTAATGCTGCCGTAGGTCAGATACGCATGGCACCTGTGATACTAAGACAGGAGACTTTGGAACTTCAGAAGCTTAGTTGCTCTTGTCCTTTTAAGAACTTTCGGCAACCAAATGAGCCGCGTACGTTATGGGCCTCAGCATCATTGTATACATCCAGTGTATCATTTTTAGATTTAGACCCGAAGCTCTGCCGTACAGGCGCCTGGCCTTCTGGCCTACATGGCCCTAGTGGTGCGTTCCTTGGCGGACTTGATATGAGAATTACAGTTAAGCCGTTTGTCAAGGACGACGCCGAGCTTTTGAACCTCACTGGATAAAGTAAAGTGATGCCTTTGATAATGATAGGTCCTAGATTGATTAGTTTTCCTTTTGTAAAAGGCACTAGAACGGTTTTGTAAGGATTGATAGATAGTCTCATCTGCTGTATCATTCTAAAAAATAAAAATATTTTGACGCGGCAGACCGTTGCAGTCCAAGTTTTTCAGACATTCGCCAGAGGTGGGACCGTGAAAATTTCTTTTGTTGTTTTCTGAGATTTCTGAGATTCGAAACTCGAACCTCCTGCTCAGAAGTTCAGGCACTAATCCTTTGACCATGACGACCAGAGATCATTCTTAAACGTGTAGTAAAGCACCTTGAAAGACACTAAAAATGTTTGTGCTGTCTTTACCGCTATTACAAATCTTCAACTCATCCGCATACGGATGCAGCTTTTCTATGTAGGTTAACTAGAAGATTGTAGATAACAAGTAACAACAGAAGGCGAGAAAGGACCCCTCCTTAGGGACAACCATTATCTGCGGTCCCAGACACTGACACTCCTCCAGGAGCAAGAAGTAATATTTCGACTTTTCAACATGACCCTTACCCCTTACCTATTGGTTGGTCGAATCCTCGATATCTTTGCTACTAATTACACTTGCTATTGAATCGTAGCCAGTGTTATCCAATGCGCCCTCAATATCAAGAAATGCATACAGAGGCAATTCCTTGGAACGAAAAGTTCCTTCTATCTTCTTCACAAGATAGTGAAAGGCAACCGCTGTGCATTTACCATTCCTGTATACAAACGGTCTTGAGTGCAGAGAGATAGACAAATCTAGCCAGCCTCTAATATGAACGCCAATGATCTGGTATACTTATTAACTGACTTGTTTCGTTCACTGGCTCTAGGTTCGCGCGAGGTAGATCCGTGAAAAATACTTTTGGTGTTTTTGGGATTCAAACCGCGAACCTCCCTCCTGTTCAGAAGTTCAACGCACTAACCACTATATCCACGGTGCATACAAAGAAAAAACCATTATTACGGAAGCCAAAATCTGCCGATGACTACAACAACGAAAATGGCTAACCAGTTTAACTATTTTCTTATGGAACGTTCGCTAGTCGATGCCTTATCAAAATGTAAAGCTGACATAACGGCAATTCAAGAGATGCGCTGGAAGGGAAAAGGTGTCTTAAAAAAATAACAGAGATAAATATACTTCAGATGTCATGGAAGACATCATGTGCTCCGGATGGGCTATCTAGGCAGCAAAAGAATGCCATCCAAGAGATGCGCTGGACGGGAAAAGGTGTTTTAAAAAAAATTACAGAGATAAATATACTTCAGATGTCATGGAAGACATCATGTGCTCCGGATGGGCTATCTAGGCAGCAAAAGAATGCCATCCACCTTAATACCTTAATCAGCTTTAAGGCCATACATGCAGGATATATTTAAGAACATATGCTGCCTTTCATAACTATGGCCAAGCGATAGTACTCGCACTTAACGAAGCGAGCGAATGTCCTAGGGCTAAAATACCCTAGGCATGACATTTTAGGGGCTAAGTGAAGATCGCTATGAGACCATGCCAAGAAGGGCACGAACTAACCTGCTTCATCTTCAATATAACGTTGAAGAAAGTGATCCAATACTTTGATGTATGTATGGCAATCCTCTTCAAGTTCATCCAGATACTGGGTTATGCAGACGATATTGATATCATCAGTACAAACTTATGAGCTCTCGTCCACTTCGAGCAGGCGACACGAAATCTTGCCCTGTACATAAATAATAGCTAGTTCTTCGAGAATAAGATCCAACATTATTCCATCAAGATAGTGGAGCGCCATTACATAGTGGGAATAGTGGAGAGATTTTTTGCGTAAAGCCAGGACTTAGTAGGTCCTCAAAAACTAGGTCAACTGTGTGTCTATTTTTCTCGATAATATCAGTCTATCTTTTGCTCGTCCTTATTTCAGTACCTATCAATCAGTACCTATCTTTCTATCTGTATTCCTTCGTTCTGTTTATTGTGTACCTACCTTTTATAAGTCTCTCTTCCTGTGTTGTCATCTGTCTGTTTATTGTTGTGTTTGTCTGTGTAAGATAAAATCTGTTGGTTTTTTTGTTTGGCTGGCCGCATTTAAATTTTTCTCTCTTTTCGTATATCTGGCTTAGTATTAATTTGGACGCGAGCTAACAGAAATGGTAGGCATTTCAAAAAGTGAAAAATTAATCTGTAAACATGTTAGTTAATATCAGATATGTAATATGATAACTTGCAAAATAATTTTGATACCAATATTTTATATAAAAGACCTCCTCAAGAAATCCCATAGGACCAACTCAAGACCTTATCAAGATCCCACTAAAGACCTTCGCAAAACCCCCTCAAGGACCACCTGAAGCCTCCAATCAAGATTATCTCAAAATACCCTAAATATCGGCTTAAAACTCCTTCAAGACCCCATTAACACACCCCAAAACACCCTCTCTAAACCCCCTCAAGACTCCACTTAAATTCCCCTTGAAGTCCGTGTTCCCAATTATTAATCAGCGCTATGGCGGCAGTTCAGTTGATACCACAGAATGGGGTGTAGGTCCTATGAGCGCAGATTCTGAACCAGCTAGTTCATCTGAAGATTTGTTGCCTGCAATTTCTTGCTGACCATCATAGTTTTATCTTGTTATGTCTGGCAAGAGATTGTAGTGGATCGTAGCAGAATTTAACTGATATAGATTCCATTTAGTTAGACGACAACGCTTTAAGTGCTGCCTGGCTATCTGAAAAGATGTATATCCTAGCGTCCTTAATACTTTCATTAAGATTTAAGCTAGCGCAGATCTCTATGGCATGGATTTCAGCCTGGAAAACCATGGGACTCATTCCCATTGGTTTCAAGACTCTGGTGTTGGGTCCAAAGACACCAGCTCCAACTCCAGAACTAGATCAGACCATTAGCGTCTAGTGCATGTGCATGGTTTAATATTTCTGCATCAAGAAACCTACCGAAACAGTACTCCCTAAAAAAAAACGTCGCACTCTAGGGCTATTTGAGGGCACCGCTAAGGCAGTGCGGATCACAACTCTATCTCTACCCCCTGACCATGATGTAATATATAGTGAATACCATGTCCCTTTCGGGACTTAAGTCAATAATTTTCAGCTGGTCCACATGGTCACCTGGTTTGTACTTATATTCTAGCTGCAGCTTAATAGCGCATCTAGCGGCGTCTTCCTAATGAAGATTTGTAGGGTAGGCCAACGACAACTTCTAATGCTGCCGTAGGTCAGATACGCATGGCACCTGTGATACTAAGACAGGAGACTTTGGAACTTCAGAAGCTTAGTTGCTCTTGTCCTTTTAAGAACTTTCGGCAACCAAATGAGCCGCGTACGTTATGGGCCTCAGCATCATTGTATACATCCAGTGTATCATTTTTAGATTTAGACCCGAAGCTCTGCCGTACAGGCGCCTGGCCTTCTGGCCTACATGGCCCTAGTGGTACGTTCCTTGGCGGACTTGATATGAGAATTACAGTTAAGCCGTTTGTCAAGGACGACGCCGAGCTTTTGAACCTCACTGGATAAAGTAAAGTGATGCCTTTGATAATGATAGGTCCTAGATTGATTAGTTTTCCTTTTGTAAAAGGCTCTAGAACGGTTTTGTAAGGATTGATAGATAGTCTCATCTGCTGCATCATTCTAAAAAATAAAAATATTTTGACGCGGCAGACCGTTGCAGTCCAAGTTTTTCAGACATTCGCCAGAGGTGGGACCGTGAAAAATTCTTTTGTTGTTTTCTGAGATTTCTGAGATTCGAAACTCGAACCTCCTGCTCAGAAGTTCAGGCACTAATCCTTTGACCATGACGACCAGAGATCATTCTTAAACGTGTAGTAAAGCACCTTGAAAGACACTAAAAATGTTTGTGCTGTCTTTACCGCTATTACAAATCTTCAACTCATCCGCATACGGATGCAGCTTTTCTATGTAGGTTAACTAGAAGATTGTAGATAACAAGTAACAACAGAAGGCGAGAAAGGACCCCTCCTTAGGGACAACCATTATCTGCGGTCCCAGACACTGACACTCCTCCAGGAGCAAGAAGTAATATTTCGACTTTTCAACATGACCCTTACCCCTTACCTATTGGTTGGTCGAATCCTCGATATCTTTGCTACTAATTACACTTGCTATTGAATCGTAGCCAGTGTTATCCAATGCGGCCTCAATATCAAGAAATGCATACAGAGGCAATTCCTTGGAACGAAAAGTTCCTTCTATCTTCTTCACAAGATAGTGAAAGGCAACTGCTGTGCATTTACCATTCCTGTATACAAACGGTCTTGAGTGCAGAGAGATAGACAAATCTAGCCAGCCTCTAATATGAACGCCAATGATCTGGTATACTTATTAACTGACTTGTTTCGTTCACTGGCTCTGCTAACTCACCGGAAAGCACAAGGTGAACAACAGTCTAAATTTCCGCTTCTAGGCCTATTCCACTATCACAATTCAACTAGACACAATTCAACTGGCAAAATTCATTCCACTGGGCACAATTCCACTTGGCAAAATCGCGCGCGCGAATTACCACCCTAAATGCGTTTGATCATCAAAAAGTTAAATTGTGCAAGTTGAATTCGTTTAATTATAAAAAAAGTAAAACTTAAAAAGTTACCCAAAGAAAGAATACGAATGTTGTATAAAAATTGAAAAATATTTGAAAAAAAAAAAACATAAACAACGATAAACGATACACGGTACAATTATAACTACGCCTTCACAATTAAAATATTAAACGCATTTAGTGTGGTAAATCGCGAGCGCGATTGTTTTTTTTTTTTGTTGTTATACAAGTTATAAGTTAAATTGTTTCCCAGTGGAATTGTGCTAAGTGGAATTGTGCCAGTGGAATTGTGTCCAGTAGAACTGTGCTAGTGCAATCGGCCGCTTACCGAATTTCCCGACTTGTGATTGTCGAACTTTTTTTGCAGTGTGTCAAGCGTGAGGCTCCAGCAGCAATACGTTCAAAAAAAATTATTATAAAAACTTATGGCTTTTGATGAAATACCAGTAATGCTTCAAATGAATAAATTTCGTAGCTTTCCTTCCTCCTGCGCTTGTTCTCTTTACCAGGTTTAGTGATATTTTTCCAGACCTTACCAGATTTTTTTCAACTTTTCCAATTGTCTTTGTAGGCATTATGATAATAAACTCACTCACTTCTCGAAAAATAAAATAACTGATCAACACGAACACACTAAAAAATAAAACAGAAGCAACAATTCACAAAAATAAAAAAATGGATCAATTAACCGGACATGAATACCTACCACATGAGTCACACTTGTAACGTGTTAATTTGTTAACAAGCACAATACTTCCACAATAATGAACTGTATTTGCCATTATTCTAGTTAACCGTTACACACTTAAAATTATTATTAAGCAACATCTAATAGTTCGGTATTAAAAAAAGTAATTAATTTGAGATAGAAAAGACACTGTTTCTATAACTCACTTGTATCCCGATTTCAATGAGATCGAGATAGATATCTTGTTGTTAAAAAGAGGTTTTTTTTTTGTTAACATCACTACAGTACGTCCGGAACTGTTAACTGGCTTGCTGTTGCTCTATGTACTATAAGTGTATAGACCGCAGCTTGTAGTTTAATGTAATTAATAAATTGTTAAAAACAAAGTAAACAACAGCAAAAAAATGTTTCCAAGTACATTCAATAATAGATTGTTCCACATTTATACACTTAGCCTTATAATAACTAACAAAAATGCAACAACAACTGTAGAACGGGTGCTGGAATGTCACTAATTTTGTAATGTTTAACGAATTGAATTGATTATCGAGATATTAAACGAGTAAGTCATTTATTCGATATATGTACAGAAATGCCTACATACTCGTAGTTTTAGCTGGGAATTCCTAACTCTCTAAATAGTGCTAATTCAAGCATGTCAGTACTTTGCGGTACTATGTATTAGAAAGGGGCTCAAAATATGCTGTTAATTATTACTTCCGTATACTCTTTCTTTGTTTTATTACTATTAAAATTTGAGAGTGATCGGGCCGCGGGGTCGGCGTCGGGGGCTCCCATATTTTTTACCGGCATCAGATCAGATACTATAATGAATGTATTTTGCCTGCGTTGTGCGCTGTGCGCTGTGGGAATCGCTGCTTGCTGCTTGAGACTCCCATAAAAATTTTGTTAAAAATGTACCCGATTTTCATCAAATCTTCAGACAGCATAAACGAAGAACTGTCATTGCGAAGATCGGTAGTTAAAAGACGGTAGCAAAATGTTCAAAGTTCGTGTAGATTGAGCCGGAACGATTTTTTTTTGCAGAGATATGCGGGTCGCTTTTTGATAATACTATGTATAACGTGACTGTCGTCCTTTATCAAATGAAACTCTGGAGACTATATTCCGAATATTATTTTGATGTAACTGGAGATATGTTCACCCCTTCGAATGATTAAACCAAAACAATCAAAATTTTGTGCCGCCTGCTCGATCTGGATGTAAGCTTCCTGTACAGCTCTTTGGTTTCTACCAACGATGTCAATATCGTCTGCGTTAGCCAGTATCTGAATGGACTTATAGAGGATCGTTCCTCTCGCCGTTACGTTAGAGTCTCGGATCACGTTTTCCAACGCCAGGTTGAAGAGGACGCATGCCAGTCCATCTCCTTGTCAGAGCCCGTTATAGAACTTCGTTGGTAGAACTTCCGCGTCTGGTGCGGTCCCCACTTTTATTTACAGTGACAAAAAGAACACCCAATTTATGAATGAAATCTCAGCATTCCATTCCACAAGAAAGGAAAGCTACAGCATTCCATATTTCATATTGTGGTGAAACGGAAACCACTAACCAACAACCTGAATACGAATGATACATTACGGGACACTGTCTCATAGACAAGCATGCAGCAAGACACGGACTTCTGCAGAAGCTGCATGGATGAGGAGGAGGAGGAGAGAGACCATTATCCATCTTCTCTGTAGTTGTTCAGCCCTCTTCCAGAATCGTAAACTCCATATGGGAGCTTTCGCTTCATACGAAGCTCTAAGTGTTTCCCTCCACCTAGGAAACTTTCCTGATTCGTGTGGTATCACAATGGACCATTGCTGGTCTAAGTGTATCGGTTTCACTGCCAGCCACTTCAACCAAACCTAACCTAACCGACTTTACATATATAGTGGAAGAAAGTCAACAATCGACCAGTTGTTCACTTTGTATAGATACTGGAAGAGACACAAGAAGTGTAGATCGGTACCCACTGCTCTTCGTCATTGATACTCGTATCGAAGCCGATTGGATGACAGCATCTATAGAAACGACTCATACAGAGCAATGTGTTGATTTGACATGCCTGTCAAACTCAACCGATTATACAGGACAACTTTTTATGAATAAGGCTGGCCACAACCTCATCTTTCCCTTATTACTTTTTGTGTCATCAATCTTTCCTTTTATATACCTTTTGCTCCGCGTCCGCACTTTCTGTATTTCCTCCTTTTGACAAGTCATTCTAATTTTAGATGAACACAATTCGGGTTCTTTTTTTCTTCAATTGAATCATTAACCTTTTAATTGGCAAACCAGTTGGGTTAAATAAATTTCTGACTTGGCTTGAAGATTTATGTCAAAATTTTGTAATATTCAAATCTCAGTCGTAAAAAATTGCCCCTTTCAAGGGTAATGACTGTGGCAACCGGATATACAGGGAATCGAACGCTTTAGGAATGACAATGCACTTTATTGGAATTACTTTGAAATGCGATTTTCTTTTAATTTTTGACAACCAACTGAAATAACGAAAAAAAATGTAATTGCCTTCGTCATTCTGCACTCACGAGGAGGACTAGAAACTGCAATTCTTGGCCATCGCCTATACGCCGTGAAGAAAAACGTAATCAATAGGATTCGAAAGTAGAGTAAGGCCTGGGACTGTTGATGAAAGGCATAGGAGGGAAATTCAGATAAGAAAAAGAAACCTCGTTGAGTAATCACAGTCAGTCAGAAGTAAACTGTTAAACGTAGATGTGGATCAACATTCCGCTGCCAGATAGGACGAACTATTCAACGTGGCTTACGGGAGGGGAGGATTGCAATATCTAAACGGAATAATCGAAAAGCTAAATCTGACGAGATTTTTAAGTAGGAGATGACTTGGTAGAGAGGCGGTCAGCCATCAGTAAAGTAGGGCGAATAACACAGAAAGCTTCAGAAATGCATGTGGCCGCAACTATCTCTGACTGGTGGCAGTGCGACCAAATCTCCACGTGGTGGCCGCTGGTTATTTTCCTCCAGTACAGGAAAAGCGAAATGATCGTGCTAGTCCCTTCAAAGCAAGGTTGGCGCGAGGCCCCTAAAAAAACTATATTACGAAACCCCAAATCAGCCTCGGATATACAGATGAAGGACGACGACTACGGCAACGAAAACGGCTAAACGATTTAAGAATTTTCTCGGGGAACGAACTAATAGAGCTCGAGCTGCACAGCAGCTGGCCGATACCATGTCTAAATATAATGCTGACATAACAGCAATTCAGGAGATGCGGTGGACGGGTAATTGTGTCTTGAAAAAATCAGAATATGACATATATTTATTACAGCTGTCATGCAAGGTATCATGCTCGGGGTTTCTAGTCAGCAAAAAATGAAACCCACCGTTACCGGCTTTAAAGCAGTAAATTAACGGCTATGCACCCTTCGCGTGCGGGGCTCTGACGCCTTAAGAATACTGGCATTAGTACTGCTGACTCCATCTTAGGCATCGAAGTTAGCATAGCGATAAATCGGCTCAAAAATAATAAGGCCCCGGAATCTGATGGGATCCCAGCGGAACTGATAAAAATAGGAGGCCCCACATTACACCAAGCAATTCATGAAATAATAGTGCAAGTATGGGAGGAAGAAGCGATGCCAAATGACTTGCGAAGCGGCATCCTGTGCCCCATACATAAAAAGGGAGAGATATCACAAAATGCAGCAATTATCGTAGTAACGGGTGTTTTTTTGGGAGGTTTGTTTTTCCGATAGATGTCGTTTTATTTTATGACAGTTGTTTTGACAGCTCAAAGTGGCATTTCTACTCAGTATTGTTTGGCAAATCATTATGAAAAAAAAAAAAAAAAAAAACATTTGTGAAAAATAGTCGTGGTAGCCATATGCCAGAAATTGTGTTTAAATGTTAAATGCCAAAAAATTATCTACCAAATAAAAAAAAATTTTGGTCATTTCATAATTTTATATGTGTTTTATTCAAACGGGTGTTTTTTTAAGAGGTTGCCGATTTTTTTTTTGAATAAAACACATATAAAATTATGAAATGACCAAAATTTTTTTTTATTTGGTAGATAATTTTTTGGCATTTAACATTTAAACACAATTTCTGGCATATGGCTACCACGACTATTTTTCACAAATGTCATTTTTTTTTTTTTTTTTTTTTTTTTTTTTTTTTTTCATAATGATTTGCCAAACAATACTGAGTAGAAATGCCACTTTGAGCTGTCAAAACAACTGTCATAAAATAAAACGACATCTATCGGAAAAACAAACCTCCCAAAAAAACACCCTTTATAACGTTTTTGAGTACCACGTATAAGATTTTCTCCTCTATCCTTCAAGACAGGATAGCCCCATATGCTAATGTCATCATTGGTCCATATCAGTGTGGCTTCATCCCAGGCAAATTAACGACTGATTAGATTTACACTCTTAGGCAGGAGATGGAAAAATGTCTAGACTTTCAAAACTCACTGCACCATCTTGTTATAGACTTTAAAGCCGCCTATGATAGCATAGCCAGAGTAGAACTTTATAAAGCCATGAGAGAATTCGGCATCCAAAATAAACTGACAAGACTGACTAGGTTGACCATGAGCAATGTTATAATATAAGCCAAGTAAAAATATCCGGATCACTATCAAGCCCATTCAACATCTATAACGGGCTCCGACAAGGGGATCGACTGGCCTGCGTCCTCTTCAACTTGACGTTAGAGAAAGTGATCCAAGACTCTGACGTAACGGCGAGAGGAACAATACTCTATGAGTCCATTCAGATACTGGCTTACGCAGACGATATTGACCTCGTTGGTAGAAACCCAAGAGCTGTACAGGAAGCTTTGATCCAGATCGAGCAGGCGGCACGAAATCTGGGGCTGCACATAATGAGAGCAAAACAAAGTACATGGTGGCCACTTCTGCGACTAGAAGATCCAACATTGGTCCCGCAATTAAAATAGTGGAGCGCGAATTTGAAGTAACGCAATCCTTAACTATCTAGCAGCCGATAACAGCATGTAACCAGAAATACGCGCACGGTTGGTTACAGACAACAAAGCCTACTATAGTCTGTCAAGACTCGTAAAATCCAGGAACTTAAGCATAACAAAGCTGCTGGTATATAAGGCAATGGTCATACCAGTACTTACATATGGATCCGAGACTTGGGTGCTTTGCAAAAAGCCGCGTTCGCGAGAAAAGTCTCAGGGAGAATTTTTTGCCCCGTATGTGGGAAAGGACGATTCCGGAGACTCTATAATGATAAGATCTACAAGCGTTACCGTAATGTCGACATCGTGAAGAGAATTAAGTTCGTTAGGCTTCAGTGAGCAGGACACCTAGCTCGCATGAGCGAAAAGGATCCTGTTTGGAAAGTCCTTTGCGATATGATTTGTGGAACATGACAGCGAGGCCGGCCAAACCTACACTGGAAGGATGGCGTGGACCAGGACGCCCAGAGTTTAGGGATACCAAACTGGATGACATCGGCTGGAAATCGGGAGCGGCGGAGAGACTTTTTGCGGGAGGACAGGACCGGACCCCGGTTGTAGAGCCAAATATAATGATGATGACGAACCATTTACCTTTACCTTTATTGCAAGGTGGAGGTTTGATCGCACTTCCACCTGTCAGAATAGGAACATCCCTTGGACGAATTGTACCGCCTTGTTTCCCCTATTCTGCTGATGGCTGACCGCCAATTGTATGTGTTTAGATCAGTTGAAATGTCAAACAAACCGGAGCTAACTTCATGCATAGCCGAGAATGTGCGTTTCAATTAAAATGCATACTTTAAAGCACTGACAAATTTTTAAAGTTGGATAACATTGGGAAGCCATAAAAATGTATCTATAATAATAATAATAATATTCGGCGCGACAGACCATTGCGGTCCAAGGCCTAGCTTCTCGCAACCATTCGTGTTGAGCATGTATATTTTTGCACACAAATGGAAGGGAGCTACAATTTAAGGCCGGATCCGAACGGCGAATTGAGAAACTTTCCGTGACAAGTTATTACTCTCGGAACATTTGTCACCCAATTGCGAGATGTGGGACACCGTGAAAAATACTTTTGGTGTAACTGGGATTCGAACCATGAACCCCCTGCTTAGTAGCCATGCTTATTTCAACTGAGCCACGGCGCCCACTAAATAAATATATCTATATATGGCGGAAATTCAGGATTTGATCCCGGTTTTAGATCAAAAAATGTTGTCTTTCTAAAGGTTAACATGCGATTCATCATTCATGCGAAGGTCAATAACAGTCCACTGTGTTCTCATGTCCTTGTAAAAGTTTAAAAAAAGTTCAGTAAACGATGCTTGCGTCTCATTAATTCTGTTTTGATTATATGCGGAGACACAACTGCACCACTCTTTCCTCTACTATTTACCTAAATCCTAAAAGTGCAAGTCAAAGTTTCAATGAATATAAATAAATATCCACTGAAAGCAACTGAAAATTTTCGCGAATTTGAATTCCAAATCGCACAGAATTGATCGTCGGTCAGAAATTCAAGGACGTCGCATAAGCCAGCCACCATTTTCTAATCGATTCATTTCAATTCGCACAAGAAAAAAATGATTCCCATCCCGCTTGCGAATAGTTGCTGTGCTTTACATAACATACGTGATTTTTAGCAATAATTTTTTCTTCTATTCAGTGATCTTCCGTAACGTAGGCGTGATGTTTATTCAATATGCAAATAGCTGGCAACACATTCCCGATCGTAGTCAATCTACGTATGCATGTAAAGTTGTCAGAGTTGTGGGTTGTTGGCAGCAATGTGGCTATCTGACTCTGACAAGTCAACTCGGTACGATGAACTTCACAATACGAGGTGTGCCGCACAATTTAGTCGTTGCATAAAAAATTGCCAGAACTGGTCATTTGTGGGATTTCCTTGTAAAGCTCAAAACCACCGAACGCATTACGAGTAACTGATTCATCTGGGAAGCTGAATGAGTCGGTGCGTAAATTTCAGACAGAAAAAACCCCCAAAGACATTGAACTAAGAATGTGAAATAATGTGGCAGATGACATGTGAAGTGTGATTTGTATCATTCAGTGGTCGCACAATGAAGACAACCAACTGCTGTTGGAACAGAAAAAAAAGCTTACAATAACCTCATTAATGGCTGTTTTACGTCATCTCATCGTTAATTGATATTTTAATAAGAATACTAAGTCGTTAATGAGTGCTTCGTTTGGGGCCTTCAAACTTACCGGCCTATTTCAGAGTTATCTTAATATAAATTTTATCGTTTTGTTGGGAATTTTTTTTTTGATGTTGAAAAAAATTCCATTTCAATTGGTTACCTTTTCCCAGTTTACAAATCACTTTACCAGTTACGTGCTCGTTTAGAGTTTATTGCTGATTCATTAAAACCCCCGCTTGCCCCGGCCAATATACAAAATAATGAGTTATTATAAAAAATATGTTATCATTCTTTTAGTTACGAAAATGATGTTTTATTATGGATTTTAATTTTAAAACTCTACACAGTTTCTTAACATTTAACGCCGATCATTGAGTCCATCTGTTAGGCACACTTTGGTTTTCTTCGCATTCGGCCGAGTTTTCAAGACTCAAGTGTGTATCCCTTGAAGTTTTGGCCAACTTGTAATTTTATGCCAACGATAAAAAGATTAAGACCATACTCGTGCTTAGACAGAGTATACCTTTGGCCAAATGTGTAATGGTAATGTTAATTAACAAGCTGGCCAAAAGAGAAGGAAAAAAGGCCGGGCGGGTCTGCGTCGGTTGGCACAGTCGTTGGTTTGACGTGAAACGTCTATGTCAACGAGTCACTTTCAGTGTAATGGATTGAAATGAAAACGAGACTTTGACTGCGTACAAAACATTTTTTTAATACAAAACAGACACTGAAAGGTACATAAATAATTATTCCGATTACTATTCGACGCGACAATTTTGCTTAACATTTGTCTGTGATATTAGAAATAAGATACATAAGGCATAGCAAAAAATACTAAGAAAAGCCAAGCGTTTATCCTGGAGACTTTTCTGTGGAAAAATAGAAGAGTCCACCGAGGTTTCAAGGCTTAGGAAAGTACTCTCAATTCAATTCCATAATGCCTAGCTGTTTGAAAAAAGCAGACGGCTTGTGGACTATAATGCTCGTCTATATGCTTGGCACAGCGTGGACGTTAAGGAAAAGGAGAAGAAAAGAGGAGATGTCTATGAGCTTGTGTTTTGAATGCCTGTGGATCATAGTGATGTGGGAAGACAGAGCTTGGCAGAGCATTCCACATACGTGTTGTATGGCTGAAGAACGAATCCCTGACTTTAACTGTACGTCCGAAGATGGGCTTGAGGGTAAACTGATGAGCATTTTGAGCGCCACGAGTATTGAACTCAAGTTTACGGCGAATAAAAGCCTTGTATATAGTAGCCAGATCAGAGGGAGTGAAATATTTCTTGCACCTGGCTAGAAAACCTAAACATTTCGCAGCATTTTTGGCGACGGTAAATATGTGGTTATTCCAACAAAGCTTGTCATTAACGCAAACATCAAGAATTGCTAGATTTTCAATTTTCTCGATGCAAGTGCCATTCATGGATAATGGCATTGGATTTTAAATTCGCATAGACGACAGGAGATAGCATTGGGTTTTGGAAGCGTTAAATTCTACTCGATTGTTTTCTCCCCATTTTATAATGCTGACTAGGTCAGAATTTAACGTGCTTAACATACGAAGTTGTTTGAGTTCAACATCAGAGGTGGAGGGACGTTCCTCAAATTTATATGAGAGAGAGCTAAGAGTGCTGTCGTCAGCGAAAGAGTGAATTGGATTAGACGTCAAAGATAAGAGATCATTAATAAAAATGAGGAAGATTGTCGTGGACAAAACAGAGCCCTGGGGAACGCCAGCATTTAAGTAATGAACTTTAAACTTGAAACCATCGAATACAACTTGAATTGAGAGGTCCAAAAGAGATAGCTTCTTATCCAGTGAAGCAGCTTATCATCGACTAAATAAGCACGCATTTTGGACAAAAAAGCCTGATGCCAAACTCTGTTAAAGGCCTTAGAACTATCGAGTGCAACAACTTTGCTTTCTCCAAATTGATGCAAACCGGTTCCACTGTTCGGTGAGATATGCCATCAAATCACCAGTAGAACGTTGCCCACGAAATCCATACTGCCGATCACTAAGGATTTCGTTGGTTTCAAGATATTTCTTCAGAACTATTGGGGAAATACCATCTGGCCCAACGGATTCGTTTAAGACTCTAGCAACTGCACGAGTACGAATGAATATCTGTCCCATAGAGTGTTCAATACTCTGAGGTGCAGGAGAAAGCAATGCACAATCTGGAAGTGTGAAGCTAGCTGCGAAATGTGCAGAAAAAGATTTATTTTATATTTAGTTGTCTATAGATCAGATAACTGGAATGCCATTATAAATGAGCGTTGGAAACGACGACGAGGCTGTATTTTTGATTCTTTTCACGAGTATGTAGTATTTTTTGCCTCAATTTTAGGTCGTAGGCGAATTTCACTCGCCGAAGATGGGCATTGCAATCATTTTTGGCTCGGCTCGAAAGCATACCTCTTTAAACCTAGAAGCCTCTTTACAGCTCGAGTCATACCAGCCATCCTTCTTTGGTTTGATAGACTTATTCCTAAAATGGATAAACTTTCTCATACAAATAATGATGCTGTTTGTGATTGCATCAGCGGCGGTATCCACGTTGCTATCGCGAAACAATAGCGACCAGTTAATTCCCCCAAAGGAGTTGTTAAGGCCGTCCCAATTAGCTTTTTCGTATTGCCATACTATTTTTTGGGAGTTCTTTCTCTAACTACGTGGTTTATTAACCGCTCCGTTGGGAAAAGTTGGGAAAAGTGATCTGAGACTACGATGTAACGTCGAATGGATCCCTCAGATACTGGATTACGCAGACGATATTGATATCACTAGTGAAAACTGAAGAGGTGTACAAGACTCTCTTTGATACATATCGACTGTGCGGCATGAAATCTGGAGCCGCTCTTTTGACCTCTTGGCCTTGTTCGATATTCGAGAGGAAAGTCGTACGTATAATTGTTGGCCCCTTATTGAGGAAGGATGATTTCTGAGACTGAGACCGTGATGTCGACATCGTGAAGAGAATTAAGCTCGCTAAGGTCCGGTAGGCAGACACCTAGCTCCCATGATCGCAAAGGATCCTTTTAAGAAAGATTTATAGAAAACGACAAAAAGACAGGCCAAGACTACGCTGGAAGGATGTCAAGGATAGAGATACCCCGATTTTAGAAATTATCCCTGTAGAGCCATGGTGATTAAAGGCGTAAAGTGCACCTTAAAGAAGGGTGACTCTGACCAACCAACAGACGCTGCAAACAAAAACAAAGGCTAGAGGCAACAGGTCACGTAGACCTATCGAGCAAATCACTGATGTCGTTTTCCCTTTCACCAAGTTCAACAACTCGTACATATCTACATATAAAATTGGAATAAAATCAATAAATATGTACCACATAACTATAGCCTAGTATATACATAACTTTGAAGCTAATAGAATCGGCCTCGACTTACTGTCTGTTACTGTCGTTTTCCACTGTTTCTGATTTCTGTTTTACATAAATTATGTATCTACTCACTTGTACATATGTGAAATCAAAGATTTCGCTGGCAAATTATACTCGGCCATCAGCCCGCAACCGCCACTTGTAGAGTTTTCTCATCGTCATCGCCCACATCACGTGAAAGTTTCAATGTTTTGCTTTGGTTGGTAACTTTACGCAAATGCGTAACACGACAACCGAAAAAGCTTTTGCAAAACATTAAAAACTTCACTTTTCGACCTAACCAACATGAAAACTGGAATTGTTCCAATAGTTGATTGGTGCTGGGCATTTTTTACGTTTGGATGTTTGTCTGTCCCGAACAGTGCGAACAACTATTTTCCTAACTAACATACACTGCGGTTCACTAGATTAGGAGCACATTTTTTAAGAGATGCGAGAGCTGAGAGTGCTGTCATTAGCGAAAGAGTAAATTGGATTAGAAGTCACAGATAAGAGATCATTAAAAAAATGAGAAAGAGTGTTGGGGATAAAACAGACCCCTGGGGAACGCCAGTATTTAACTAATGTACTTTAGACTTGAAACCGTCCAATACAACTCGAATTGAGCGGTCGAAAAGATAGCTTCTAATCCAGTGAAGCTGTTTATCATCGACTCCATTACCACGTACAAAAGAGCTTGATGCCAAACTCTGTCAAATGTCTTAGAAATATAGAGTGCAACAGCTTTGATTTCTCTATTTGATGTACATACCGGTTCCACTGTTCGGTAATATATACCATCAAATCACCAGTAGAACGTTGCCCACGAAATCCGTACTGCCGGTCACTAAGGATTTCGATGTTTTCAAGATATTTCGTAAGTTGATCAGCGTTTCCATGATCTTGGAAGGAATAGATGTAAGTGCTATGGGTCGGTACGAAGATGGAGTACGGAGACGATGGCTCCCCTTTTTTGGGTATGGGCTGGACGAAGGCTGTTTTTCAACTTCTCGGGAAGAGTCCAGAAGAATTCCTTCGAAGTGCTGTCTATTAGCTTTACATATTCCTACGTTACGCAGATTTTTCCACAAACTCTTCCCACCCATTGAGGTACTGAGCGGACTGCAGTGGAAGCTTGATTTGGTGGCTCTTATCTTCATTACGACTTTGTTGCGAAGCACGTTACGAAGCAAGCATGTATAGGGTGTCCCAACAAAAGCGCCGGATTTAAATTTGCCGCCATTTTGTTAATTCAAGTTGTACGGTGATTTTTTTTTGACATTTGTCACGTGTGATGCGTTGAGTATTTTTTTTTTTTTGACTTTTTGAGGTCCTTTTAAAGTAACTTCCGCACGACCCAGAGAGCTAAGCTTTTGTGAGTGTCTAAGTCCAAAGTAGCAAATTCGGCGCTTGTGTTGGGGCACCCTTTATATATGCGTCGTTGATCCTCTAACCGAAAATGCTTCCAGCTGTTGTATGGTCGGTCACGCTGTATTATTAGCTGACAAATTTGGTTAGAAAACTAAGGTTTGTTGCCAGAAGAGCTCGTTTTGGATCTTATAGGAACATGTGAGTTGTAGATTAAAGAATTCCACCTGATCATTTGGTGATGGTACGCAGTAAATAATATCCCAATCGACTGTCCTTACATGTTCTTCTAATAAATAATAATTATTTCCCTTAAAGTCTCTATTGTCAAATATATTGGCTACGGTTACAAAATTAAAATCAAAAGCAATGTAAATAAGAGCGTGCTTAAAGAAAGCAGGTGCTGAGAGCTGGTCGTAGAGAAGAACCTTGTTGTTATCGTTGACTAAGAAAAGGTCCAGCAATGTAGCACTTTGGCCTGAAAAATGAGTCGGTGTTGTGGTTCTCAAAATTGCCTGCTTTTAATCGAGTGAACCGCAGTGTACTCGTAGTTGGTATTGGTATGCTGTTGTAAGTTGGATTGTGCTTCTGTTCCGCTTCAAATTACCTCGTAGCTCGTAGACGACATTAGCCATCATTAACATCACCATCAGCATCGATCGTCGGTCGCTAGGTGATAGCGAATACTATTTTATTACAAATCAATTTCAATTGTTATGGAATGCGATTGCATAAATGAACCAATGCTTCTGAAGGAATTTAACAACAACAGCAACAACTATCAAACATTAATGTAAAGCCTTCAAGTTAAGCAAAAAGCTCAAGTCAAGAACCACTCAAACTCTAACCAAAGCAGCGTCTACCTCCAGCATCAGTTGTGTGGACCACGACCAGTTGCTTGCTGTACGACTGTACCAGAGAAGCCCAAGTGCAGCCAACAAAAATCTGCTCACTACATACTACGAAATGTGATATGCGACATGTGAGTAACTGAGTGTGAGTACTGTACTCTCCCACATCGAATGCTGTGTCTCTCTCTCTCTCCTCTATCGCATTTTCTGGTGCTCTTCGACTTACATATTACCATCTTGTTCTTGTTCAAGCTCAAGCTTTGATGGTAAATCTGTATAAAATCTGATTTTGTCGAAAATTCCGATTTGATTATTCTCAGTTGGCAGTTTGATTTCAAGACGTTAGGTTGTTCCATTCAAAAATAGTACAATTCATCTTGTGGCATATATAGTTGTTGTTATTGTGTTGTTATTATTGTTCCAATTATATATTTAAATATATTTTACAGTGCTTAGTGTGTTTTGTGTGTTGTTTACATGTGTATGTGGACGAGTGCATAAATTATTAAAAAAAAAAAAACAAAACCTGCAACTTATTATTAATAAGTAAATAAAAACTTTAATTAATTGTGAATTTGAATTATTGCTGCCAACATGAGTTACAGTCGCCAATTGTCAGAGCTTAGTGCTAGTGAGCTGAACGATGCCATCGACGATACCAATTTTCCACAAGCGCATATCCTTTCGCGCGGTCGCAACAATAGCGTTTGTTCGACTGGCAGTACATCGGGTATATCGAGTGACCGCCGGACATCGAATACAACTGCCCACACAGAGGAGGCCGAAGAGGAGACAGAGACTGTTGGCCAGCAGCTAAATGGCACCAACAATGGCGACGTTAGTCTGAATAATGCAATTGTAGCAGCAGCAGCAACAGCTGCAGCAGGTGATGGTGGTGTCGTCGTGGACGGTGTTGATGAGCGCGCCGCCGCTATTTCAATGGCAAGAGCAAAGTTAACATTGAAAACGAAGGGTATTGCACCACTCGAAAATTGGGACACAAGCAAGGTGTCAACACCAATGACTCCGAAAACGCCGAGAACGTCAACTACTCCAGGTACTGATAAATCTGGTTATTTCAAATAAAATTCTTATATACATACATAGTTGTAACATGGAAGTTTTTCTGGAATAAATTAAGAAAATGTTTTATAATTATCCATCATACGAGTGCTGGAATATTCCAGCATGATACTCACAGATAATGTGCTTTGAGGTTTCAGCCTCTTCTAGACAGACGGGAAACAGGTTCACCACCTTGAAGTAGAATCTAAGACACCAATAGCTTGTGCGAAAGCTGACTTATGCATTCCCTATTTAATAAGGGGATTATGGCTAAATTAGTGTCTTAGATTGTCTAAGCTATTCTTCTCTAGGTGGGATAGAAAAACTTTGTTCTACTATGAAGTGTTATTTGTCTTACTGGGATCCAAATATACCCTATTTCTGAAGTTATCGGTTCGCAGAATCATTGCGCGATTACTATGATCTCTTTTAAACAGGTCTTGGCTAGAGTTTTGCAATACCAAACTATTGATAGTCATAGAACAAAAAGGATTTTCTATCTTTTTCCTTCTTATAATTTTGTCTTTACAACCAAATTCTCTATATAGGTTTCTAATAAAAAAAAAATCTTTTAGGCCTCTCTAAACTTTTCGCCAGCTTTCCAATAAAGGCTTGGTCTGCTTTGATGATAAATCCCATAAATTCTAACTGGTTTCTCTGTGATTATGTCCACCGGGGCCTACCGATCTATTCACGATATCTACTTCACGGTAATGGTTATCATTAAAGAGTCCTATCTACTTAGCTCGTTGTTATAGATTTGACTTTAATGCAACTGTACGTCGATACCAAGTTCGAGGTGATGTTATCAAAGTGGACAACTCTTAACTATAGGCGCCCTGTTCCATATCATTGTTCTGGTATAGGGTATAAGCCTGACTCGTTTTCGTGTCCTCATACAGTGTTTTTCCTACCTGATCCTACCAAGCTTGATTTCCTGCACAAAGTCAAGTCAACATTGCGGTAGAGCTTGCAAATCACGTTATTTTAGAGTGTCTGGCATCCTTATTCATAGTGCTGGCTTAAAAGTCTTTTCCCTCGAAAAGAGCTGAAAGTTCGAAGGGATTTTTGCTATAGTAGTATAAGACTAGAAGTCTCAAATCTGTATGAATTCAACTCAACATTACGGTAGAGCTTGTTAATCTCCTTATCATAAAGGGCCTGACATCCTTGTAAATCTCCTTATCATAGAATTCAAGTCAACATTGTAGAGCTTATAAATTTCCTTTTTATGGAGGGACCGACACCCTTGCTTATGGAGCTGGCTTAAAAGTCTTTCCCCTGGAAATGAGCTGGAAGTTCGAAGTGATTTTTGCTATAGTACTATAAGCGTAGAAGTCTCGAATCTGTATAAAAGTATGTAACGAACATTATCTTTAAAACCGATAGTTTGGATGCTATAGCTTTAAGTCCCTGAAATTAAAGAGTGTTGACTGACTACGGTCGGTTTTGATCTCTATACAAAAGAAGCGCACTAATTGGAATTAAGAGCTCCTTTATCTTTATTAAGGAATCAATGTTTGATCGGCGACTATATTGATTCGTCACGAAAGATTCTTCTACAGTCCTTTGCACTGTTCTACTGATGATATCAATACCGTCTGCCATAGCAAGTATCCAGATGTATTTGCAGAGAATTGTTTTGCTGTTACACTAAGGACCATTATACGTTATCGTTTGAAAGGTGGTTGAGCCAAAAGATCTTTAGTATTCACCTATAACACCTGTTTAAGAAAACTTAAATACTACTTTAGATATTCCGACTACCTTCCAGTTCTTTTAGCCAAACAGAGGAGCTGTTTTTTCGTCTTTTTCCCATTTGTATCGAGACTTTGGTCTTCGGTCCAAAGACACAAGCTCCAACTCCAGTTTCCATATTCGACCCATCTGTGAACCAGACCAGACCTCTAGCGTCCAGTGCCAGAACACCATTGCACCAGTTTGCCCGATACAATATTTCTACCTCAAATTTCCCTGCTCCCTGACCATAATGTCGGGGAAAGTTCAGAACATGTCTCTTTCAGGAATTCAGGTGACTCACATAGTCACCCGGTTTATACCCGTATTTTAGTTGCAGCTTAATAGCGCATCTAGCAGCCGTCTTCCTTATGAAAGCCCTACAACAGCTTCTAGTGCTGCCGTATGGCAGGTGCACATGGCACCCGTTATACCTAGACAGGTAATTCTTCGTAGCTTGTCGCATGGCCATACATTCAGTTGAAGCAAATTCATTTTGTTAGATCCTGCACGTTTTCCGGACACTTGATACTTTCGATAAGATCTGTGTTCCATTTAATTAATAAGTACTAAGTGTGTTATATGGAGCTTAAATTTGATGTTTATGTATAGGACTAGTACAGTAGTACTTAACGGCGCAGGGAGATAAGTCCCAAAAGAAAAAAATGGGACTTACGAGTATGTCCCACTGTCATAAGTTCCAAAAGACTTATGTCCAACCCCATCGGGAAATCTTCTTCTTTCTTTCTTTTCTTTACTCCGCTGAGGAGCATAGGGCTTTTACAAACGCCCGCCAACGAACTCGATTTAACGCCTGAGGTTTCAAAAGACGCCACTCGGTCCGCTGGGATCTTGCTTCCTCTTCTTTTGTCCTTTTCCATGTCTTGCTAGGACGGCCAACTCGACGGCTTCCTTGTGCATTCCAGTCGAGCGCCAGTTTCGTAATATCGTCCGCGCTGGCTTTCTCAAAGTGTGGCCAATCCAACTTCATTTTCTTCGTCTGATGGTGATCGCGATTGCTTCCTGCTGTGTTACTCTCCGTAAATCTTGATTGGTGATAATGTCTAGCCATTTTATTCTCAGTATCCTCCTTAAGCACTTGTTAACGAAGACTTGGAGGCGCGTCGCAATTGACTCTGTGACTTTCCACGTTTCGCAGCCATACCAGAGTACTGAGAGAACGTTAGATCTGAATAGGAGTGTCGCACCTTGTTTACATGAGAGCACACATCCGAGGCAGCATCACCAATTTTTGACATCCAGCTGCCCAAATAACAAAACTTATCGACTTCCTCTATCTGATGTCCGTCAATCGAGAGATCACATGTTCCACTAGCGTTAACGCGAAGTAGTTTTGTTTTTGAGACGTTAATTTTTAAACCCACTTTGTTAGCGTGGAGTTCTAGTGAGTTTAATTTTCGCTCATGTCACCTAGCGATTGTGACATGGAGACAGATAACATCGGCATAGTCTAGGTCTTCTAGGCGCTGAAAAACATTCCATGGCAAACCCGATGGAGTACGGGTTACTATTTTCATCACCCAGTCCACAACAATTGTGAAAAGCAATGGTGAAAGGGTGCAACCTTGCTTGACTCCCGAGTAGATGTTGAAAGGTGAGCCAAGATGACCGTTATGAAATAATAATAAGAATAAAAAGAATCGCAAAAGACCCCCAAAAGAACCCAAAAGACCAGCAAAAGACCACCTAGAGGACTCTATTTTCAACTTGCTATTTACAAATTCATAAAACGATCACAAACATATTTATTGAAAGCTGCACAGCACAACGTCTGTCGGGACAGCTAGTTTCTTATAAAGAATAAATTATCATTCCATTACCAGAGTGACAATATTTCAAAAATCACCAAACTCTTTGCTTACGGAATTTACGATTCATTCAAAAACAAAGATTATTCTCAAAACAACATCTGGCTCTGTCAAGAAATGTCAATAAATCATGAAATTTATTGTTTCCTTTTCCTTATCCCAGTATGTTCAATAGAAAGAAGGCAAACAAAACGATCTTATTTCCCGTTTATTATCGCCCGAGCCGCTTATCATCAATTAATTGCTTCTCCCTATGAACGCATCGCTTTTACTCAAGCAATGAATCTTCAGAAATCTGTTATCACTTTATCACTTGGGTGTTAAAAGTTCGTCCGTCACACCACTCGTTGGTGCTCATCATCTTCCTAAACAGATGCAGTCAATCTAATTCTGAGTGACTTAGAACAAATTAATCTTCGATGTTCGGTTCGTAATTTAATCTCAAAATTGTTCTCGAAGAGAAAAACTAACTCTATCTCAATGATAAGAGTTGCATTTTTACATAGTACACGGGATGGGACATTCATACTGTCGTCTGTCGCCTTTTAGCTCTACATTATTATCTGTTGTGACGCATGTCACGATCACTGCCCTTTACCCAGATTTCTCTTCATTTCAATACAGAGATTCCTTCTTTAGCCGTACAATACGAATGTGGAATGTGGACGTTCCGGATCTATATGATCCGCCGGCATTTACGACGCATGTGCATAGACATCTCCTTAATTCTTTCATGGCCACGCTGTGGATATCAGTGCAAGGAACTGAAACGGAACCCAAAATCAGCCTTGCATACACTGATATGCGGCAACGAAGAGGGCTAAACGATTTAAGAATTTTCTAATGGAACGTACGCTATCTCCGGATGGAGCCACTCACAACCAGATAGACCACGTGTTGATGGCGGTTTGATGGCCACAACTCGAACCTGATGAGGATACGAACGTACCAAGGTGCCCACGTCAACGCACCACTACCTTGTTGGTATGGTGACCAGCGCGCTGATTGCATCATAACGAAAGACTGCATCCGCGAATCAGATTCGAGTCAACACGGCTGCCCTTCGCAACGAAGAGACCAGAAACAACTACGGTCAAGCGATAGGACTCGCCCTAAATGCAGGAAGAGTGAGTCCTTGGGCTGAGATGCCGGGCGAAGAAGAGCAATGGATACGCCTAAAGAATACTGTCATTAGTACTGCTGACTCCATCTTAGGCAGTATTCGTAGAGATCGGAAGGACTGGTTCGATGACGAATGTAAGCTATCGACTGAACGTAAGAATACTGCGTACCAAGCAATGCAACAATCTCATAGAACAAGGGCAAGCGAAGATGAATAAAAAAAGCTCAGAAGATATGAAAAAAGTTCACCGGCGAAGGAAAGCAGCCTAGGAGAAGAATCTCGTCCGTGAACTAGAACAGTGCAGAGAGCAAGGACCGAACCAGGCGCGGAAGTTCTACTAAGGAGTCCGCGGTATAATGCAATATACACCGCGTTGCACATACTGCAAAGATAAAGAGGGTATTATGATCGCCAATCTCAAAGACATCTTAGAGCGATGGGAATAGCACTTTCATGAGTTGCTAAATGGCCAGTTAACTGAAGAATTTGAGGCTCCACCAATGACCGAAGATCATACTATGCTGCCGCCACCAAGCATATACGAAGTGAGCAGAGCGATAAATCGGCTTAAAAATAATAAGGACCCGGAATCTGATGGGATCCCAGCGGAACTGATAAAAATAGGAGGCCCCACATTACACCAATCAATTCATGAAATAATAGTGCAAGTATGGGAGGAAGAAGCTATGACAGAAGACTGGCGAAGAGGCATCCTGTGCCCCATACATAAGAAGGGAGATATCACAAAATGCAGCAATTATCGTGGTATAACGTCTCCATAGGTCTGACAGAGGGTCGGCGATTGAAGCAGACGATAATGGCTTCACCAAAGATTCTGGAGCATCTTCTTCCATGGAGGGAAAGGAGACTGATGATTGCTTGTCAGGGACATAGAGTTTTAAGTATAAAGAATAAGGGTTCAGTTTGGCATCCTCCAAATCGTCCTTCTTATAAACTCAAGTTGTGATTTGATCCCAACCAAATCTTATCACGCCTTTAGTCTTCGCCCAGAGGGGCAAGGGATTCCTGGTTGTTGGTTGATCACAGCGATTGCGGATCTGTAGGAACCCTTTTGCTCCTCCAGCTTAGCGACTTTTTAGTCGTGGTTCGGAAGTGTTACTGAAATGAATCATCTGGAGTATTATATATTACTGGTATCTTTAGGGAAAATAACCCCTTCAAACACGCCCATATATTGAATTTGGCCATCCCACATGCAAGAAGGTCGATTGGCCTTAATTTTTAAATTAAAAGGTACTAGTTCTACCTTTCATTTGACTTCAAATAACCCCTCTTCTGTATACATGAAAACATTGCTCGTACTTCCCTCCGTCAATAAATGCGGTGGTTTTGTTGGTCCGTGGGGTGTTTTGTGGCTTGACGGATGCTTAGGTGGGCACCGCAAGGGGGTAGTAGTCCCTATACTGTAGATTGTCACGGAAGTGTTTATGCGTAGTTTTCTATGCCTAATAAAATCCAGCAATAATAATTATTATTTCATGTCAACAGCGTTACCATCCTCCAAAGTATGTATAAGAAATAAACATTTAACGAGGGTTTGTGTCTCAGCTGCACACTAATTTGTTTTCACACGCCCGAAAGTGACTGTTTCCTACGCGTTAACCTACCATCGAAAGTATTGTTGTTATTTATTGCAGTCTCAGCGAACACACATTCCCACAGTAGTTTTCCATTGCGCAAGAGCAGTTTAGCAGAAAAATTGTTTTGGTCATGTGAAAAATAGCGTTCATTACTCGCTGAAAAGTACTTTTCACACGCCCATAGACGAAAGTGACTGTTTCATACACTATAACCTAGCTTCGAAAGTAGCCCTTTCAAACTCTAGTTACTTCTAATATATAAAAATCTCGTGTCACGGTGTTTGAGGCTCAACTACTCCGAAACGGCTCGACCGATTGTTATGAAATTTTTTATGTATATTTAGTAGGTATGAGAATAGGTTTTAAAGTGAAAAAAAAATACCGCTAGGTGAAAAAAAAAACCCAAAAAAAAATTTGAGAACGACTGGACTGATTTGGCTATAGTCCGAACATTGTTTGTGGTAGTATTTATGGAACGATTTGGCTCAAATTCACACCATATAATATTTAAATAAAAAGAAAGTCATTGACAATGATCTGATTTGGACCCGATAGGTGGCGCTGGGGTGGAAAATGTAGTTTTCCCTGTATATGATCTTCATATAAAGAATATTCGAACAAGTGTAAATTTTTTGCCTGTATAAGTGTCGATTCTATAGTTTTCTGGATTGGTGAGTTGGTTAGGTAGTGGAGTGTAAGTGGGCGGGAGGTCAGTGGGATGGGCAACCGGGAAACGCGGGTTTAAGTGGGCGTGGCGTCAGTGGGCGGGTGGTCAGAGGGCGGGAGGTCAGTGGGCGGGGGTCAGTGGGCGGGGGTCAGTGGGATGGGACAGCCGGGAAACGCCGGGTATTTCTGCTAATACTGATGTGACTAATACTGTGACGCGATATCGCAAAACAAATAAAGTTCACAAAACGATCACATACAAATTTATTGAAAGTGGGACAGGACAACGTCTGTCGGGTTAGCTAGTTATCATATAAAATACTTTTGTTATTTACTGCAGTCACAGCGAACACACATTCTCAGAGTAATTTTGCATTGCGCATACAACAAGAGTATGTTGTTAGTTTTCCGATTCTCATTGCTTTGAAATACACTGATGTACATACGTAGTAAATGCTGCTTTCGCCATATTTCGCCTTTATATTAGACATTTAATCATTTAAAAAAATACTTGAAGAAATATATGATGATTAGAGACATTTCTTATTGATTTCTTTCTAGGACACGAACATTGCACATTCCATCATGACCTAGAATTGGATCATAAGCCACCAACACGTGAAGCTCTTCTACCCGATATGGCGCGATCGTATCGACTTTTACTGGGTGGCCTTGGAGAGAATCCAGACCGTCAGGGTCTACTGAAGACACCAGAGCGTGCAGCTAAGGCAATGTTATTCTTTACCAAGGGCTACGATCAAAGTCTTGAAGGTAAGCACAAAGTATACCAAGTGCCGAAAAAATGGACGGACAGAGCAAAAAACGCATACTCGTAAAACTTTTTTTTCCGTTTCACGTTTAATTTATTATTATTAATGTTATTTGTTAGCGCCATTCGCCCATTGAATGCTTTTAACGTCTGTGGTTACTTATTCAAAAAGTTGTGTTTAACAAACCAGATACAAGAATATCTTTTTTTTTATACTCTGCCCCAGAGCGCGCTCGAGCGTAGATTTTTTCTAAAGGGAAATCGAACACGAAAGGCGAAAATCTTTTGTTTACATTTTTTTGTTGCATGGGTTGTTGTTGTGTTAGTACAAAGAGGGGTAAATCTCCTAAAATATACAGATCTGTTTTCGCTCTACGGTAGAGTCGTTTTGAAGGGGAAACGAACAAGTTGACAGCAAAAAAAAACTCTGGGGCAGAGTTTAACGAAAAAAAACGACATTAGTCGCTTTATTTCGGGTTTTTGTGGTTAGATATTAAGTGGTATTCTGCTGGTTCAGGTTAGAAATTGAATGACGCATAAGAACCACAATGTTCGAGAATCAAATAATAATGGAAAACTTAAACTAAGTCCATCCTTCCGTAGACTTATACAGGGTGTATCCGTTAAAGTGGAAAATACTTAAAGGGATGATTCCTTGGTTAAAAAATCGTATGGGATGGGGGGGTCCATTTTCAACCCCTGCGGTGTACGTAGCGTTTAAATGCGAAGAGACGTACTTTTGACCTTACATCACTTCACACCCCTGTAACTCTTGAACGCTTCTAGCTATAAGGTTAAGATCAAACAATTAGCATTTTTTAAATTCTTGAAACCATTACCGATATAAACGTCGTCAAAATCCAAAAATGTTTTTTTTTTTTTAATTTTATTTTCAAACGCGAATATTTCGAAAATCGCTCTCGGATAGTTTTTTTTGACAAATGCAATATTAAAGCCTATTTAGTTTTCCACCAATCCACCTCACAATATTTATGCAGTTGGTCAACAGGAGCAGGGTTAAAAAAGAAAGTTTGTAAAAAAAGCGAAAACGTACTTTTGACCTTACATGACTTCACACCCAATAACTCTTCAACGCTTCCAGCTACAAGCTTACTGTTGGTCGTTTTTGAAACAAAATTAAATTTTTAAGATCAAATAATATACACTTTCTTAAATTATTTAAGGCATACCGATATAACGGTCGTCAAATTCAAAACAAAATTTTTTAAAATTGGTTTTACCAACACGATTATTTCGAGAAATGCTCTTGGAATAATTTTTTTTGTATAAATACGGTATTGAAGCCTGTTTAATTTCCTTAAAATAAATGGCAAAATATTTGTACATTCGGTCAACAAGAGTGAGATAGTGTGGGTTGTGTTACTACTACTACGTATAATAAGGGTTGCATGACGTCCTAGTGTTCCTGCAGCAACTGTGCAACAAAATTACACGGGCAGTGGATGCACCCTTACCACTTCACTCCAGTGCATAGTCTGCTTTAAAAGGACTTACCAAGAGAGACCTAATTTTGTGAGTCGATTTCAAATGGACATATGAAAATGGTGTCCACTCACAAAATTAGGTCCTTTTGGGTATGTCCTGTTGAAGCAGATTATGCACTGGAGTGAACTAGCAAGGGTGCATCCATTTCACGTGTAATTTTGTTGCACTCTAGCTATGGGAACACTGAAGCGTCATGCATCTCTTCTTATACGTAATTGTAGTAACTAAACCCGCACTATATCGCTCTTTTTGACTGAATGCACAAATATTTTAACATGGATTTGTAGGAGATTGAATAGGCTTTAATACTGCATTTGTCAAAAAAAATGTATCCGATATCATTTCTCGAATTAATCGTGTTTGTGAATACAATTAAAAAAAATTGATTTTGAAGACCTTCATTTCGCTATCGCTTAAATAGTTCAAAAAAATGTAAATTGTTTGATCTTAAAAATGATCTTTTCTTTCAAAAAAGATTAATAGTAACCTTGTATCTTAAAGCGTTCAAGAGTAATAGGGTGTGAAATCATGCAAGGTCAAAAGTACGTTTTCGTTCATTTTACAAACTTTCACTTTTAACCCTGCTCCTGTTGACCGAATGCATAAATATTGTGAGATGGATTTGTAGAAAACTAAATAGGCTTTAATATTGCATTTGTCAAAAAAAAATTATCCGAGAGCGATTTTCGAAATATTCGCGTTTGAAAATAAAATATAAAAAAAGAAAAAACATTTTTAGATTTTGACGACGTGTTTATCGGTAACGGTTTCAAGAATTTAAAAAATTGTAATTATTTGATCTTAAAAATTTAATTTTCTTTCAAAAATGACCAACAGTGACCTTGTAGCTAGAAACGTTCAAGAGTTACAGGGTGTGAAGTGATGTAAGGTCAAAAGTATGTCTCTTCGCATTTAAACGCTACGTACACCGCAGGGGTTGAAAATAGACCCCCCCTTCCCTTACGATTTTATTCACGAAATTAACCAAGGAATTATCCCTTTAAGTATTTTCCACCTTAACGGATACACCCTGTATATTCCGGAAACTACGAGAAATCGAACCTTGCATCATTGAAGCATTTAAGTAAACTTTATTGAAGAACAAAAAAACATTAAATCTTACGGATGGGTGTGGAAGCCGTGTTAATTAAAACGTTTTAATTGCATTCATTAATATTTCAGCGATATGTTCTTTTGTATGTATTCTGATGTGGTGTCTCTGTTCATATCTTCTAATTAGATTATTTAAGGTTTATTTATTTATTTCATTTACTTTTTTTTCTGAATTAAGTTGCGTCACATGCATTTTAATTTTTAGAATTTTATTCCTTATTAACAATAACACAGAGGAACTTTGCGTAATAATAAATCATATATCCAATATGATATATAGTGCACTAGAAAATGCACTAATCTGCCCAAAAGAGGTTGAAACATTCCAAGATGTCCAGAAGAATTTCCCTAAAAGGGATATTTTTCTCTTAGCTGATTTTTGATGAAATAAAAAAACAACCCATAAAAATTAAAATTTTTCGTGTAAATTCTCTAATTGATACACAATGTGGAGGGTTTGAATAAAATCGGGTAACATGTGGAGCCCGTTATCCTGATCACTCCAAAAATGTTACAAACAGTATTGTCCACCGAAGGTACACATGTGTTTAAAATTTAAAGAAATCGGGCTAATTTTTAATGTTTTTTTATGGGCACCCCTCGGTCCTTAGTGTTGTCCATTGGAGATATGTAAAATTTGAAGAAAACCGGGTTAATTTTTTTTAAAAACTTGTATTAGGGCCTAACGACTCCGTGGTCCGGGTTGTCCAAAATTTTTACAAAAGTGTTGACCATTGGAGATACACATGTACATAAAATTTGAAGAAAATCGGGTAAATTTTGTAAAATATTTGTTCGGGAACCCACCGACCCCGAGGCCCGAAGATCCCCAATTTTTAATAGAAAGTGTTGTCATCGGAGATATGCATGTGTGCAATGTTTCAATGAAATCGGACCGTGGGAATTGGGTTAAAAATTGATCGCAATATTCCACGACAAACAAACAAACACACGGGCATGCGAAGTTAATATGGAGAATTTAAAAAACCAGCCGCATGCATCAAAAATTGCATGTCGAGAGTGAGTAGGAAGGTTACCGTCGGTACAACTTTGACCGAAGCACTACAAATCAACGAAGCTGAGATCAAATAACTAAGCTGATATCAATGATATACGATCCGAACAATTTATAGAAACAACTAGTCTTACACTTTGTAATTGCAATGCAAACTACCACTAAATAAAACCATAAAATGGGGTTTCGAAAACTGATTCCGAATCGACCATGGGATTCGCTCGCGATTGGTCTTCCCGGGCAAATTAACAAAGATTAACAAGGCAAAGACATTGCATTGGGAAGACATTCCAAAAAAATACTCTCTTTTCCTCTTCTCCTTCTGCTGAGTCCAACTCATTTCTTACTCAGTGGTTTAAGAGTGATAACCTTACCACTGCCTTCTTGGCTAGACGCTGGTATATTCTATCATTTCTTAACTAATTGGTCTAAGAGCGATAGCCTTGCTACTATCTTCTTAACTAGACGCTGGTATATTCTATGATTTCTCAACTAAGTGGTCTAAGAGTGATAACCTTGCCACTACTTCTTTGGCTAAACGCTGGTATATTCTATTATTTCTTAACTAATTGGTTTAAGAGAGATAGCATTGCCACTACCTTTTTCCCTACACGCTGGTATATTCTGTCATTTCTTAACTAAGTGGTCTAAGAGTGATAGCCTTGCCACTAGCTCTTTGACTAACGCTTTTATACTTTTTTCCTTTCAACCGATTAGTGTAGGAGCGAGTGTCTAGACGTAAACGAGTACCTAAACGTAACGCTCCCAAACCACGCTTTGCCAAACGTACTTTTATAGTATATATACACAATTCGCTACGAGATAACATCCCGCTATACCACTTAATCTACTTTTAAGACACAAATGATAATAGGAGGCAAATAGATTTTGTTAGATCGGGCACGTTTACCCGATCTACCCGATCTAATGACTTCGAATTATTTGTACTTAATACTTTCGCTAAGATCTGGTTGCCTTTTCATTTGAGCTTGGTTATAATGAACAAAATAGCCTGATAGACCTAATTTACAAGATTATAATATCCTAGCTTTTTACTTGTTCATCTTTATTTTACCCACGTTTTCGAAGACTCTGATGTAACTGCGTGAGGAATAATAATACTCTATAAGTCCTTCCATTATTGGTAAAAAACCCAAGAGCTGTACAAGAAGCTTTCATGCAGATCGAGCATTTTTTTCTCTTTTTTTCTGAGATTAAGCTGCCAACCCCACGCGTAACTCATAACCGGGCCTTAGTTGTTCTGAAACTCCCAATAAACACAAGTAACCCCAAAAAGGTGTTCACCAAATCTTGCTGTCATTGGGGACCATTGAAGAAATTCCTACGCTGCCTTTTCGTCGGTTGTAAGTGCGCCTTGGTAAAAACTCATTCTCTGCAGGGCAATTGATTAACTACTCACATAACTTCAAGTTTTATTGTGGTAGTCGCATAAGCCATTCCACCGCGAAAAAGGATGACCACAAACATGGAGGACTTTCTACCGGAAAGTGTATACAATTGGTAGTCTTGGGAGACTATACACACGTCTGTAGGAGAATACATCCAGCCATAAAATATTTGCGACCTTCCCTGATAATAAAACGTTAAAATGTCTGCAAGTGACACACTTTGACTCACGTTATGTCTTTTGATGACACTTTAGATGATAATATTTAAGCTTAAAAGCTTAAAAGAGCGACTGATGGGTGCGAAGTGTCCAGTACCATCAGTTGGCAGATATTTCCCATTCGACTGATTTTAAATACATTACGACTGACATAATTGAATTGTGTGCCGATGAAAGGAAGAATCCTTCTTCTTTTCACTTTTTTTACAATCGATATTGGTTCATGCTACAAAGCGTACTGGCTAATTAAATTAGTAATGGAAAGAGGAATGAGGAGTATCAAAAATGTATTGTATCTAAAAAAAGATTTAAAGATAAGTACTTATTTAACCAAGCCCGACAATTGACCTATTTCCAAAGAGTAAGATTCGCTCATCCGAAGGTGCTGTACTCATGCAGCCTAGCAACGAATTCTGGAACTCTACGTTTTAAATTCAAAAGATGGACAGACAGTTGAAGTGTTTTGAAAGGCTTGTTATGATAAAGGATCACGTTAAAGGATACGATATATGAGACCACAGATGGAGTTTGTCCCGCTTAAAACGCGACGTTAGACGCTGATCTCTGAAATGATTCCACGACGAGACTCTACGCGGTGAAAAAACCCTCGCCTGATAATATATGCCAATGACGTTGCTTTAGGAAACTAAAGATGCCCAGAGAAAGATAAAGCAAGTGATGTTAACGGGCGAGTCCATGGTTTTTCCCTAATGGCACACGTGAGCGTGGGCACTAAGGTATCAAGGAATGCAAGAGGAGATGTCGATGTAAATGCATTTTGAGTACCTGCTGATCATAGTGATGCGAGAATACAGAGCTTGGTAGAGCATTCCACATTCATGCTGTACGACTAAGGAAAGAGTCGCCCAACTTAACAGTGCGTTCGATTGTAGACTCAAGGGTAAACTGATAAACATTCAAAGCGCCACGAGTATTGCGGTTGAATTCGTGGAGGGCCGAAATGTAACTGGCTATTTCTCTTGAACAACGTTGTGGGAAATCCCGTAAAACAGTGGCATACAGGAGACATTTCTGCGATATCCAAGCGAATCAATTGTCCTTACAATATTTTCGATACCTATAAGTTGTATTACACGGTTCTGTATTCTGTCAAGCAGATGCAAGCTGGTCTTAGGTTTGCCTGACCTGACCAGACAGTTATACTCAAGTTTTGGGCGAATGAATTTCTTATAGATAGTAGTCAGATCAGAGGGAGTCAAATATTTCTTGCGCCGTGTTAGAAAGCCAAGGCACTTATCAGCATTTTTGGCGACGTTGAATGCAAGGTCATTATAACGAAGCTTGTCGTTGATGCACCTACCAGCATTTTTGGCGACGTTGAATGTAAGGTCATTACAATGAAGCTTATCGTTGATGCACCTACCAAGAATTGCTAGTTTTTCAGTTTTCTCGATGCAAGTGCCATTCATAGATAATGACTGGAGGTTACTTCTTCGCTTAAAAGACAGAAGAAGCGTTTTGGAAGCGTTAAATTCGACTTTATTGTGTTCTCCCCACTTTGTTATGCTGGTATTATGTTCCTCATCCGAAGAAACGGAACTTGAACCTGGAAACATATAAGATAAGCTAAAGTACTGTTGTTGCCGAAAGAATGTATTGGATTTGAAGTTGCAAACAGAAGATCATTAACAAAAATGAGAAAGAGTGTCAGAGACAAAACACAGCCCTAAGGGACACCCGCCCGGGATTCGAACGGAAATGTTTACGTTAGGCTTGTCACAGTAGACTCCGGCGCCGACCTTGCCGTCAAGCTTGGAGACGTCCGTGAAGAATTTTACTGCAAGAGTTTTTTGTGGCGAGCCGTCCCTTCATTGCTCTTTGGAGGGATGGATGGCCCTAAAACCTTTATTGAAGCATAACACCAGCAATGTGTATTTCACGTTCGCCAGTTCTGCCTTCAGCGAGTTATTGATCGTCGAGTGTCCCGTTTGAATACAAATCTACTGACGTGTTGCTGACAGTCGCGCGGCTGTATTGGCTGCTCTCTGCATGCCGTATATAGGTATCTACAGGAGTCAGGTGCAACATTACATCTAGGGCACGTGTAGGTGTTGTCTGTAATACCACACTTATGTGCAAACAGGCTGCCCTTTGTACCTTCTCCAAGAGTTTTACGTAGGTGAATTTTCCTAGAGCCGGCCACCAGACACTTACCCCATACATAAGAATCGATCTCACTACGGCAGCATATATCCAGTGTACCAGCTCCGGCTTTAGTCCCCAACTTTTATCGATAGCGCTTTTACACGCGTATAGAGCCTTATTAGCTTTATTAACTCTCTCTAAAATATTCGGTTTCGAGTTTTTTATCCAGAATAGTTCCCAGGAATTTCGCCTTATATCTGGATGTTAAGGCGGCCTACATTTGTTAGCAACAAATCCTTCACAGCAAGGAAAAGTGATTAATGGCCAACTTTGGAGAAGAGGAGATGATCTAATATTTGGACGCTTTCAATAGGGAATAGTAACGAAAGCAATTATTAAACTCGGTACAAAGAAGATGAGCTTTTTGGTTCTCGTCAGCTTATAACCAACAGTCTTAAAACCTGCCACAATCAGATAGCCCAGCATAAGAAAAAGTACAATGGGAAAGCAAACCGACCCGGAAATTGAAAAAGGAATAGAAAAAAGGAGAGGCCAAAGAAAACTCTACCGTGGAACAGAGAAACATAACTTCGATAAGTGGCCTGATAATGGTAATCACGGCGAGGTCAACTCTATTACCCCGCTCAGTTTCCTACTGAGAGGATAGTGAAGGTTGAAAACTTACAGATTAGCTTTCGACGAATCTTATCATTATTATGATAACTTCCAATAGACAATGAATGGAGAGATTTAGACTCGCAGTAAAAATAGAGGAACAAACGCTGAACGTCGGAATTCCCGAAAAGATGCGTAGAAACAAGTCGCAATGTATGTCGAAACAGTGTTATGGCTTGAAAGCATAAAAAAAGTAGGCAATCAGGTCCCGGATTCTGCAACTTCTGCTTCTCCTTCTGTTTCTGTTTCTGCTTCTGCTGCTGCTTCTGTTTCTGCTTCTGCTTCTGCTTCTGCTTCTGCTTATGCCTCTGCTTATGCTTCTGCTTCTGCTTATGCTTCTGCTTCTGCTTCCTGCTTCTGCTTCTGCTTCTGCTTCTGCTTCTGCTTCTGCTTCTGCTTCTGCTTCTGCTTCTGCTTCTGCTGCTGCTTCTGTTTCTGTTTTTGCTTCTGATTCTGCTTCAGCTTCTGATTCTGCTCCTGCTCCTGCTCCTGCTTCTACTTCTGCTTCTGCTTCGGCTTTTGCTTCTGCTTCTGCTTCTGTTTCTGTTTCTGTTTCTGTTTCTGTTTCTGTTTCTGTTTCTGTTTCTGTTTCTGTTTCTGTTTCTGTTTCTGTTTCTGTTTCTGTTTCTGTTTCTGTTTCTGCTTCTGCTTCTGCTTCTGCTTCTGCTTCTGCTTCTGCTTCTGCTTCTGCTTCTGCTTCTGCTTCTGCTTCTGCTTCTGCTTCTGCTTCTGCTTCTGCTTGTGCTTCTGCTTCTGCTTCTGTGTATCATTCTGCATCTAAGAAAACGATCGCTTTTAATTCATCATTAAACTTATCTGAAATTGTTTGTCATGAAACATACAATTTATGCGCATACTCGTAGCACGAGCTTGAAAATTATAAAAAATAATAAGAAGAGGTGTATCGCTCTTCTGTGGCCACAACAATCTGTCAGACCAAGAAAATACCTGTTCCGCGATATCATTATTTATGAGAGATCGATTTCGCAAAAACAAAATGTGTGTGGTGTTGGTTTGTCATTTAGAACTTTGGTGAAGGCAATCACATCGCAAAACCTCAGCCAACATAATTGAACGTGCAGTGCAGCTGGCACGGTCACAATGTTTACAATGTATCGTGTTTCTTTTTTATGATTCTGTGATATGTCTGCTGCAATATACGAGTACATAGATGGCATTAAATGATCTAAATACCTTTCAACTTCTTACACCGCGGATAGGGTGGTGTTATTCTTACAAAGTAATTCAATGTTTGGCGACGCAATGCTAGCGATCAATGGTAAGTGATATTCTAAATTGCACTGATCATAACCGTGATGATAAACTAAATAATTTCAAAACAACAAATGCAGAACGATGGAAACTTGGACTATTATTGATTTCGACACTGTTCTTGTTGGGTGGTTTTTTCCCACTAAGTAAATATTTTGAAATCACTATCACTTTCGAACAACATCTGCAACATCTCTAATTTTTGTCTTGTCTAATTGTAATCTTTCACCTTGCCATAGGAGACAATTATATCAGAGCAACCATTCTCTATAAGTCGAATTGATATCATTGGAAAAACTCTAAGAATGCTGCACGCACAACACATTTTCGTGTGAATCGAGCGAATGTCACGAAATCTAGGGCTGTACATAAATGAGAGCCAAATAAAGTACATGGTCTGCATGCACCACGTTTGCAAACAGAAGATCCAACATCTAATCTATAAATATTTAATTGGAGAGCAATATAATGCGCAATCCTACATTGGCCGATAACAAAATGGAACCGGAAGTACTAGCAAGGTTCTATAAAGCTAACAGCCTGTTATTCCATTCATTCACATAAATGGAAGAAAAATTAAGAAGGCTTCCGTGACAGTTATTACTTTTGGACGTTAGTCAAACATTCGGCAGAGGTGGAAACGTGAAAAAGATTTTTGGTGTTTATTTGGGATTCCAACTTAGAACCTCCTGCTCAAAAGTCCAACGCACTAACCACTAGAGCCACAGCTCTCACCTGTTAGGTTCCTGTAAATTCAGAAACGAATGAGAAACTTCGGTTCTCAGCACTCTCTTAGGACTGTAATTTCACGTTTGACTGTCATGTCTTGTATGTAGCCTCCTAAGTGATGAAGGAAGGACAATTCTATAAGCTTCATAACAATGCGATTTTACAAAATTGATATCGTGTAAGCAATTAAGCTCAGTAGATTGAAAAGTCAGTTAGTATGACCGCAAATTGCTTTCCGAGTAAAGATGGGGTTGCACATAAATGAGAGCAAAAGAAAGTACATGGTGGCCACGTATGCGACTAGAAGATCCATCATTGGCCCCGCAATTAAATTAGTGGAGCGCGAATTATTTAGCTAGCAGCACATAGCTCGCATGAGCGAAGACGATCCTGCCCGGAAAGTCCTTTGCGGTAGGATTTATGAAACACGACAGCGAGGCCGGCCAAGCCTACGCAGAATTTAGGGATGCCAAACTTGATGACATCGGCTCGAAATCGGGATCGGTGGAGAGACTTTTTGCGGGAGGCCAGGACCGGACAAATATGATGATGAATAACGTAATTAACGTTGTCTGCTTGTGTGTATGGATATAACGCTTTTATGTCGCCTCATCCCACCTAAGCCACTGGACGTATCGAAGCCATATTCACATCATGTATTCGTTTGGTGCTCCCAAAAGTTTGGGTTTTTTTTTGACCCGTTATGTGGCGGTGGAGTCGAGATATTTACGAAAATTTGTTTTTATGGTTGGATTTGGTTCATATTTACACCATATATTCGTTTGGTGCTCCGATGAAAAATTGTGAAATGGTTAGGTGGACGGGTTCTCACCTTGACGTACTTAAGATTGATTTTTCTGTTGAATTTTTACATGCACTGAAATATATACTGAAATTGAAAGTTTTTAACGGTGTCTCACCTCTCGCGAATGGGTGACAAACGTTCCGAGAGTAATAACTCTTATCACGGCAAGCTTCCAAATTCGCCGTTCGGATCCGGCCTTAAATTGTATGTCCCTTCCATTTGTGTCCAAAAATATACATGCACAACACCACAAATGGTCGCGAAAAGCTAGGCCTTGGACCGCAACGGTCTATCGCGCCGAATATTATTATTATAATAAAATAAAGCGGGGTCCACGCCGCCGCCGATGGACAAAATTTTGTCTCAGTACTCCACAAAACGGACATCTTCACGATGTCCTTTGGCGAGGTTTGATAATATTCTGGATGCGTTTATTATACTCCTACATAAGAGAAACAACCCACACGGTTCCGCCAATAAGTCCAGAAGATGACAGTTTATCGAAAACTTGGGAGAGTAGCTCTTCCCTCCTCTAATATTGGAAAGATCGAACAATTTTAACATTACTGGAAGAATTCATATCCACTATCATCATTAATATTACTCGTCTTCGTTAAGATCACCAGCAACACAGACGGTCTTGGTCTTGAAATTGGGAGATGGGCATGTTCAATGTTGTCCAATTTTGGTTATAAACATCAAAAGAGATTACTAGAGGAATATAGCTAAGAAACAAAAGCAAAACGTCATTCGCAGATTCAAAGTTGGTGAGTCCTTTCAACCGGTCATTCCGGCAAAGGTTTAAAAAATTCAAAATCCAAATAATTTCAGAGAAAACTTTGAAAAGATGAGTAGTGATAAGTGATTAACCCTTTAGAGAGGATCCTAAATTTTCTTTGCACTCTCGTTGGCAATGAAAGCGGCTCAGATCGCTTAACCATCTGATATAATAAATTAATTCTTGCCACATAAAGATTATAGTTATTTTTTTCTTTTAAATGTAGTTCAAGTATCAATTATTGCTAATCGAACTGAAACCGGTGTATGTATAAACCGGTTGATCTAATTTCAGCTGCGTACTCGAATCTCTTAACTGAACCTGTACGTTCGCAGTCAAATATTATTTAAATAATTACAGCAAAAAGACTGAAAACAAAAATCAGAACGTTACTCTTTACTTACTTTTAAATGAACTTGATGGCGAACAAGTTAATAGATTTTTCAACTCGTGCGCAGCTTACCGGTTTTGATCTGATCAAATGAGAGGAAAAAGTTGCTCGTATTATGAAAAAATTAAAATTTTTTGCTATATGGAGAAAAAATACATTTTTATTTTTACCTCTCACATATTGCTACGAGTAAGTTTCAAATGGTCATTTTGTTAAAGGCTCAGAGCCGAGACACCCAATATTGCGAAGGTTGATTACTTTTCACGCCACGAGTCTATGTGTGTTAACCAGCGGTGTAATAGATTAACTATTAGTCTAAATTCGTATGCATAGATGCAGATAAGTCTGGCTTTAAATTTCGTTTTTATAATGAACATTGGAAAGCTGTTTTTTTAACAGAGATTGCCGCAGCCTTTTTGGCCAGCAAATTAATGTAATAGTTACCTTGATTGTTATATATACTGTCCACTGTGCTACCAGCATTGCTGTAATCAGTTATATGCTAAAAACAGTTTCTACTTCTACTAGAACAATTAATAATAAATATACAGGGTGAGTAATGGGAAAGAATACTACTGGGCACTTATGGGCCTATTTACCTTACTTACGTAGGTGAGTCTTTAGTTTGGGGTAAAGCTGGACCTCAACTAATAACTAAGGAATCCGATGAGCTGGTAATTCATTCAGCACCTAAAAATCCCCAGGTGGAGACGGGGTATACCGTTTACCCCATTCTTCTGCAATGAGGTATAGAAATAAGAAAACTGTTACTGGTCAGACTGTAAAGCGCCATCTAAAGACTGGACTGATGGCCGTACGAATGATTTTCATATCAAAAGTGGGGAAGAAATGCCCCGAGGACTTCAAATCCAAACCATCAAATCATTTATCCTTAAAGTCAGCGAAGAGTAGACTGCAGCGATCAGCAGCGGCTGGGATCAGGGAAGCTTTACGGTCATGACAGACTGAAGCCCTAACTTGCACTTATTACTTTCTGACATATTTATCAAATACGTTGCGACGTGCAGTGCAGCACGGCTCAGGGAATCTGGGTGGTTTGGTACCGGACCATAAGGGCAGACAGCACCTGAAAGCATGGTGCCGGTAAAGAGTTTCCGACCAGGAAGCAGAGGTGGAGCAGTTAAGAGGCAATTTGACGTAACAATATACACTGACAGATCTAAGATGAAGGATAGAGTCGGTTCAGGTGAACTCAATATGTCAAGCTCACCGGTTCACCTAGCATCTTTATGGGAAAATTTGGTATCTGTGTGGATAGCCAATCAGCCATAAAGGTTATTCATGCGACAATAAACAACTCAAAACTTGTAAGCGGCAACAAGGATTGGCTTCGATTAGCCAAATCCTGGACATAATCATAGTATGGGTGCCGAGGCACAGAAAAATAAGAAGATCCAACATTGGTCCCGCAATTAAAATAGTGGAGCGCGAATTTGAAGAAGTGGGTATATCGCATAACACCTTTTGCAAAAGTTGTAAGGAGGTAAGTGATAATGAAACTCTTATTGCAGATGTCCGTTCCTATCAGAGTCTGGACTCTGCACTTTGGTTAGGGAGTTTTTAACTCACCTCAATGAGATCTCAGAGTACAAGATCATCGAACTAATCTCGTATTTGATTACCACAGGCTGGATTTAAAAACCATCCAAATACCAACTGTTAAGTCTGAAAGGTATCAAAATAGCAAACTCTAGCGCTAATTGAGGACCTCGCAAGTGCAGCGGCGTTTACCACTCTACCTATCTGCTTAAATTAGATCCAATACACGTCTAATAAACCCTCTGAACGCCAGTAAACATGCATATCATATTGAAAAATCAACAAAAACAGCCCTCCACCATGAAGGTAGGTAGACTGGTGGTCCTGGATCAAATAGCGCTTGAGTGCGCCGTTTTGTGACTACAGACCTTGTGTATATAGAATGTGCAAGTTTTTCAGTTTCTTTGATGCAAGAAGTTAAAGATTGGAGGTTTAAATTACGCTTAGGCGACAGAAGAAAGCATTGGGTTTCGGAAGCTTTCAACTCTATTATGTAATCCGCACATATTTATGCTGTCATGGTCAGAATTTAATGTGCTTAGCACACGTTGTAGTCCAAGTTGCACTTGCAATGAAGAGGGCCGTTCCGAAAGGACGAAATCATATAAAAGCTAATAGTTCTGTCATCAGCGAATGAATGAATTGGATTAAAAGTAACGGATAGAGCTAACAGTTGGAATATCTTTGTAAATGAGCGTTGGAATTGATGACGAGGCAGTATATTCAATTCGTTTCACGAATGACTAAAATATTTTACTTCCTTTGGGACATTGAAGTATTTTTGTCTCAGTTTCTGGTCAAAGTCGAATTTGACTCTAAATTTGAGTGAGATTACTTAGCTCGGCCAATAACTCAACATCCCTTGTGGTGTTTTGTTAAGCCTGAATGACGAAGCCAACTATAATTGTGTACATTGCAATCGCCCGCAATGAGGATTTCAGAATGTTGATCAGGTGAAAAATCCTAGAAATATAGTCAGACAGTGCATCCAACTCATTACAAGTAGAGATACTATCTAAGTTAGGGCTTCTGCAAATAAAACAGTAGTAATTGTTATGCTTACGCACTTTGACTTTGAGCCAAATGAAATTAAATTTCGCTTTGGTTGAACTGTGCTTGGGTTTAATAAGCTACACCACTACGCACATAGATGGCGAGACCGGGCGGAAAAATGGTACGTCCCAATTGAAAAACCATTTATGTAGCAGGTTTTTCTTTTAGAAAGTTTTGAGTTAAGCTGATAACAAGAGAGCCAACCTGTTTATGTGGTTTTTGTGAATTTCTTTACTATCTCCTTTAAAAAGTTTACCTAGAAAAGGTTTTCTTGTAGCACAAAGTAAATAAGTAGTACGAAACGTTTCCTTCTTAGTATGTATGTCATTTTATAGAATACCAAGAATATCTCGTCAACATTTTTAATAGCGGACAGATAGACTTACGGACAGAAAGACGAACACCAGCTTTTTCAATGATTACTTAGAAGTTACAGTTTTTCAAGCTCAATCCACACTTCATCACATCCGTCTATCGAATCATTTGTTCGAGTGTAAAAAACTATATTCAGCTTAAATGGAATAAAAGCTCTCATAATTGGATGAAAATCTCCAATATTTCACTTCAACAACAACAATACTGCTTTTGATATACGAGTAATGAAGTGTGTCCTTTTATAGAGGTCTAATAGAAGATTTATTCGAGTATAGGTATACATATATACATAGTACGAACGTACACACATACATTCATAGACGATATTTATTTATTGCCTTCACAGAAGAAAAAATCGTTTATTTCCTTTATACTTTAGCTTTTTCTTTAGGTTATGCTTATTGGTAATGGCAACGAAGATTATCCTTAAGTTATAATCCCTTCCCATGTCATTTCAACTTATTGTTATACATTCATTTAATGGCTAAGATTGGAATGGAAAGGAAAATTTCCTGTTCAAGGAGATTCAATTTCACTCTATATGGGTGAAAGAAGTTATACTCAGTTACTCCGTTGTAGTGCCCCATTAATTCAACCGCAAAAGGCTTTCCAACCCTTAGCATGTATAATGTACTGTCCTCCAGATCATAACGAGTCTTGTTTTTGTTGGTTTTTAATATCATTCAATTCTAAGTGGTTGCGAGTAGCACTTTAACTTGAACTTCCAGTAACTAAAAGAGTTTTTGATAAAAATGCATAACAACAACCAAAATATCAACTAACAAGTGACACAATCGCAACTACTAAATAATTAAATTCGCTCCCTTAACTTTATTGAAAGTTGTGTTGGCGTTAGCATCCTTCTTTTCCATGAGTAGCTTGTTGCTTTAAATTATGCGTTGAGCGCTAGAGAGAGCAGTCTGTCGTAATGTAATTGTACTTCTGAATGCTACTAATTGACTTAAGGTGCACAGTCAACATTTTCTTTATTAATTCGCAAAATTGGTGACTGTGGATTTTTTACTTTCACATAATAATCGACTGCTCATGTGCTTTCACATAAAAACAGAATTGAAATTGTTTTCTGCCAAAAGCAACAAAGGCGCATGTGATGGAGGATTAAAAAATAAATGACTCGTTGTTGGGACGAAGCATTGAAAATCTAGGTGAAACAAGCGTTGCATCCTTGGATCTTTCTAAGGCTTTTGATAGAGATTTCCTTATTCATAAGATTCGTGCACTCAGACCTACACTCTCTCATTGAATGAATTGAGAATTATTTATGGAACCGTAAAATAAAAGTTGTATTGGATGTTGGAGTTTATTTCTGCCGGTGGCTTAAGAAAGTCGAGAAGTGTCTTCATCGGTCGGCCAGTCATTAGCTCATGAGGTGACTTGTCGCCAAGGTTGTTTGATGGTGTAGAGCGATACGTAGCAAGGAACTTGCGAAAAATAACGTTTGCGTTGCCTTCATTCTCGAGCTTTTTGATTCCCTGCTTGATTGTTTGGACGAATTGCTCCGCCCGACAACTTGACTGTGGGTGGAAAGGCGCTGTTGTGATATGCTCAATTCCGTTTATGGCGCAGAGTTTCGGATAAGCTCAGACGTGAATTGTGGTCAGTTGTATGACACAATGGTGTCGCATAATCTATGTCTTGCGAATGTTTCTTCTATTGTTTGCTATCGATGTCATCTTGAAAACTACTGGCCATTTCGAAAATGCGTCAATGATGATGAGGTACCAGAAACCATCAACTGGGCCTGCGAAGTCAATGTGCAAGCGTGACCATGGAGACTTTGGGATGGGCCATGATTGAAGCGTCGTTTTGATTAGTGAAAAACTATTTGTTACGCAAGCATTGCACTAGCGGACATATCGCTTGAAGTCTTTGTCGGGCGATGCCCAAAAGACTCCTTGTCATGCTATCAGCTTCATGTGCTCGATGCCTGGGTGACCAGCATGAAGTTTATTGAGAATTTCGTTTCGGTAGCGTTTCGGAACGATGACACGAAAGAAATGCAGCCATCGAAGACAATGAGCGTTTCTCTTCTCTGGAGGTATTCTGATGCTGATGATGGACGGATCGGCTCTTGCGAAAGATCGTTTTTGTATCTTCCTTTAGTGTGAGTGATGAGAGATCTGGAAACTTTTTCTTTAACTCACCTTCCAGCTGTAATGTTTCGATGCTGTTGCAAACGCTGCAAAGGGGAACATACGAGAGCTTGAGCGATTCCATCCAGTCACTTCCGAGAACTTTGAGTTTGGATCTTGCAACGTAACAGGGACCGATGTCTTCTCATCCGTAGAGTCTCAAGCGAACGCTAAATTTTCCGAGATGATGAGTTGATCACCTGAGGCGCTGATGGCTTGGTCGTCGCATGCTGCAAGTGCTGGTGAGCCCAACTTCTTGCAGTCTGCCTCGAAAACGAGAGATTCACACGGTTGGTGTAGTCATCGCAACTCTCACCAGCTGAATAGAGGGTGTGCAACAGGCAACATCGATAATAAAATAACGGTGCTTATTACATTCAAAACAAATCAAAAAATTAGTGAGAAATCAGTGTTGCCAGTTCATTGCAGCCCTGTTATGCATGTTATTTTGATCACCAGTGTACACATTTCAATCGTTTGAGCTGCATGTTCAATCCTCTACCCTTGCTATCTCTCGTAATTAACCAAGCAATCACCCCCTTTAAGTATTTGCCACTTGAACTGATACACCCTCCTCTTATTAGTCACGAACTCCGCATTAGAAAATGCGAAAATCCTTCATTTTTGGCGGGTAAAAGATATAAAATCGCATTGATATTAGCATTCAACGCGCGAGTTTAAGGCCTGCAATTTACTCAAATTTTGTATGATGTCCATAGTTGTTTTATTTAGTATTTAAGTGCAATGAGATTACATAAATAAAATTCAAATATTATATGAAAAATTTATTGTAAATCAACCAAAAACATCCAAAGAATGCCAGTAATAAAATTCATTCTGTTCTATAACCATTTCTATCGTCATATAGTAGAATATGAAAGCATATCTCATATGACTCCGTGGCGCAACGGTAGCGCGTCTGACTCCAGATCAGAAGGTTGCGTGTTCAAATCACGTCGGGGTCAAATACATTGGTTTCTCAATTAATTTTTTCCTTTTTTTTTACGTTTATAATTTTTCTTTTTTTCTTTCAGATGTTCTAAATGGAGCTGTTTTCGACGAGGATCATGATGAGATGGTTGTTGTCAAAGATATTGAAATGTTTTCCATGTGCGAACACCATCTGGTGCCATTTTACGGCAAGGTCTCCATTGGTTATTTGCCGTGCAACAAAATTTTGGGATTGAGCAAATTAGCGAGGTGAGTGCAAATTTATATATAAAAAAGTATATATGAACAACATATGCCGATAAGCGTCCAGCGAACTTTATGTTTTGTTGTTTGTGCCTTGGACTGTATGATGCATGATACAATTTCATTAATTAAACTGTCAATACAATTTTTATTTCAGAATTGTTGAGATCTTTTCGCGTCGTCTTCAAGTACAGGAACGGCTCACTAAACAAATTGCGGTTGCTGTAACCCAAGCAGTTCAACCAGCAGGTGTTGCTGTAGTTGTCGAAGGAGTGTAAGTTGATGTGTTAAAAATATAGTTAGGTAAAAAAAAAGTTTATTTTACAAAAGATCTGTGGAAAAAGTGTTCTTATTATTTGTAGACGCTTATACTGATGACAAAACCACCACAATACTTGAGATAACGTTTTAAATGAACAAAATGAAAGGAATCATTTGATTATTCTTCGGTATATTCTAAGAAAAAAATCGTTTTACAGTAAGTGTCTATCTCCAATGTTGGTGGGCTGAGAAGCCTGGTGCACTGCGACCTAGACAGCTATTGTGCATCCCATATAATAACCACTTTATGTGGTGGCTTAGTTCCTTTGTAAATGCCATTACGTCTGCCAATTCAATCGAAATGGCATTCTGTTCTGGAACTGTGTGAGCCTTGAGGTGCTTAAATCTTTTTCGTGTGAGAGCATCACACATAAACAGTATGTGTTCTGGCAATTCTTTTGCCTTGACCTAAGTTTGCTAAGTGACCATGAATGGGCCGTGTCCCGTTATGTACCAGACTAAAGATCTGAACGCACGCATAATAGTTCAGTTTCATCCCTGTCGACGTTTCCCACTAAGCTTCGATGGAATTGTTAGTCCAATCCTTAATCTTGTTTTTGAGGTGGCTAAGGGAGTAGGCGATGCTTGGTTCTGGCCCAGTAAATATACCTTCTGCGCCTTCTCTTGCGCAAAGATCTTCTGGCTCGTGCCCTGGAGACCACATAAGGGTAATTTTATTAATTTTGGCCAATTGTTTTTAGTAGCAGTAGCAGCTCCACGTTGTTCTAGTGTTGAAAATAGGGCCTTTTAGTGCAAGTAGTGCGGCCTGGCTATCTGAGATCATGTAAATCTCAGTTCTTCTGTAACTTCTTTTAATGCATTCCAAGGTGCAGCCTTCCAATGCTATTGCTTCTGCATGGAAAACGGTTGGTGAGGTACCTAGGGGTATTCGCAGTGTGGTTCTAGGTCCGAATACTGCTGCTCCTGTTCCTGTGTCTGTTTTAGATCCGTCTGTGTACCAAATGGATGCATGGTAGGGGAGGTTATTGATAATATTTGATTATGCACTGGAATTATTACCAAGAAGTTCCTTTGGAAATCAGTTGTTTTTGTCATTGAGTCTGATTGTAGGACAATTCCATATTCCGAGTATATTTTGGAAATGATGTTTATATGTCCTGGTCTATTCGTCTTAAGCCAGCTTCACTTTTAATGTGTATGTGAGGTGATGTAAGTCCTAGAATCTTTTCGAGGGCTGCCGTTGGGCAGGTCTTTATGACACCTGTTGCACTAAGGCAAATGAATCTTATTGAGTTTTGAGCGTGTCTTAGAATGCTTTATTTTTGGCCACCATGGCTGCGTATGTCATTTGCGGGTTTATTCCTCACGTTTTGTTAAACATGCGTTGGCATCTGAAGTAAGCTTTATTAGCTTTGTTAATAATGTATCTCATATGGGAGTTTCATGTGAGTTTTTGGTCAAACATAGCTCCCAGGTATTTAGCTTCCGGCATTATTTGAAGGACTTTGCCTTTGAAATTCAGTGTAGGAAGATTTATTCTTCTTCTCTATGTGAAGATACTTACTTACTTACTTATGTCCTATATCCCCTTGTGGGTCCTAGGGCCTCTACTACGCCTACGCGCCATCGCGGGCGGTTCCTGGCAATGAGCTTCAGCTCTCTCCAACTCTTCCCCAATTGCCGTGACTCCTTCTCAACTATTCTGCGCCAGGTATTTCTCGGACGACCCGTTCTTCTACCATACTGGGATAAAGGATTCCATTGCATTGCGTAGTTTGCTATGGAACTGTCGCCTTTTCGGAGTGTATGACCAATCCACTGCCACTTCCGTCGATGGATGGTTGTGCCTATTGGTTCCTGACCCGTTCTCTGGTAAAAATGTTCGTTAGAGATACTGTTAGGCCAGAAAACCCTTAAGATGTTCCGTAGGCACCTATTTACGAACGTTTGTAATCTTTTTTTGATAGTAGCGGTCACCTTCCAATTGCTGCACCCATACAACAGCACAGATTCAACATTTGTACGGAACAGTCGCAGCTTCGCCATATCATGGACATCATTCCAAACACTGATTTTGCTTTACCGATTCGGTTGACAATATCCTGCTCGGTTCCACCTTCGGTCGAGACAATACTCCCAAGATATTTGAAACTCTCTACTCTTCCTACCGGCTGTCCAGCAATGTTACTGAGTTAGTGCCGAGGTTGATGATTTTGGTTTTGGCAGTATTCATCTTCAAACCCGCAACATTTGCCTCCCTTCCCACATTTGTAGTCATTTGGTGCAGCTCCATAGTCCTGTGTGAGAGTAAACAAACGTCGTCAGCGTAGTCAAGATGTTAAGATGTAAGAGTCCAGCGAATTCCTCCGTTTCCAGTAGATAAAGCTGCGCGAAGTACACCGCTAATCACAAACAAAAAAAGTATCGGCAATAGAATGCAACCTTGTCGTACCCCACTTAGGTTCTCGAATTCCTCTGACAGCTTTCCTCTATGCAGCACATGACATTTAGAGCCATAATAGGTTGCTTTAATAACTGGTGAACATGGTGCACATTATTTTGTCTGAGTTGACGCTTAGGTTCACCTATTTGCACCATTCGTTTACTAGTTTGAGACCAAACTGCATTCGTTCTGCTATCGTACTCTCGAATTTGCCGCGAACCGTGAGCACGAGGTCATCCGCATAGCCAATGTTAGTGATACACGAGCGTTACCGTGATGTCGACATCGTGAAGAGAATTAAGCGCGGTAGGCTCCGGTGGGCGAAGAATATCCTGCTCGGAAAGTCCTTTGCGGCAGGATTTATGGAACACGACAGCGAGGTCGGCCAAGCCTACGCTGAAAGGATGGCATAGACCAGGACGCCCAGAGTTTAGGGATGCAAAACTGGATGACATCGGCTCAGAAACGGGACCGGTGGAGAGACTTTTTGCGCTAGACCAGAACCGGACCTGGTTGTAGAGCCAAAAATGATGATGGTGATACACCAACCTCTACCAAATGCGGATGTAGTGTTTCATCACATCCGCATCAAAATGATTTCAGTTAACCCCTAGTCTCGCCTAACTTAAAAGAAACTCGAGTTTGCAACTTGTTTCAGATCAGAGCGGACTACTACGCACAATACTAAACGTTTAAAGTTAAAAATGTATTTTTAATAGTTAACATGTTTTTTTTTTAAATAAATATATGCTATTCGCTTTTAGCTAACTCCTGAAAACAGCTACAATTCTTATTATTTTAATTTTAATTTTAATATTTTTAATGTAATAAATAAAAATATAAAAAAATATTGCATTTAAACTTTTTTTTATCTTTAAACAACTGCAATTACTTACCAAACGATAATTATTTTTATTTTATAGTCACATGTGCATGGTAATGCGTGGAGTTCAGAAAATAAACAGTAAAACCGTCACGTCAACTATGCTGGGAGTGTTTAGAGATGATCCAAAGACACGAGAGGAGTTCCTTAACTTAGTTAACAGCAAGTAAAATGCTGCAGAAACATCAAGTTCATCAGAAATAAAGAGAATCGAAAATTTTGGATCAATAGCAGATAAAAAGAAAAGGAGCATAAAATTTTAACGGAGTACTTAAAATTAATTTTTGAAAATACATATTTATAAAAATAAGATTGACTATCAGTGTTGCGTAGCGAAAAAGATATTAATTTTGCTTTGAACATTGCATCCACAATGAAATTACATTTTTTTATTCATTATTATTATTTTATTGGTAAGGTTAATAGTTGGCACATATGTCAGTGTCCTGAAAGACTTAAGTTGGTAATTCTGAAATGACCTAAAGTTTATTATTTTGGTATTTCATTCTATGATATGCTTCGCAACACCCTTTATAATAAAATAAACTAAATGGGACCAATGAGAAGAACATCGATCGATTTAATTTAATTTTTTTAATCAATTTCTTAAATTATTATTTCATTAGTTATATAAACTTTGCCCGCACTTTCACACCATCTACATACAACGATTACAGGAAGTTTGCTGTTCTGGATTGTATTAGTTTTAAGTATATATTGTTATTATATTTAAATTTTTAATACATTTGTTAGTTATTTATACAACACCAGCACAACACTCCAAAGTTCACCCTGCTTAAGGGATTTTATATATTTACTTACATAAGACATTCAAATGTTTCGTACTCTTATTTTGTATGATCTAGTAAGACGGTAAAGGGTAGTATATTAACTATTTCTTATTTAATAATTTAAATAAATTTCATTATATAAACATAAACTAAACATATATGAAGAGACAAAATTTAGGGAATTTACAAGAATCATATTATTCTTGATAGTGTTAGGAAATTTTATGATACCTATATTGCAAATATTACTCATGTTATGATATGAAATATTTACATATAAAAACAAATTTTTAATTCGAAAAATAAACTATTAAAAAAAATTAAATTGTTAATCTACATAAATTTTGCAAATATTGCTCTTAAAAAATAAGAAAATGTAAAATGATAAATCATTAGTATATTGATGAAAATGCTTCAACTCTAAAAGTTTATATATACAAATGTTATTAAATAAAGAAATACATACATATATATAAAACAACACAATTTCTATTTTCTTTTTGATTATCGACGAGTTCTTATTCATCATTTATGCGATAAAGCATCGAATTTTAAATGGAAATTGCAAACTAATGTCGTGTTTTTTTTTTAAATTGCGGATAACTTTTTTCTGAATATTTCCCACTAAAATGCTTTTGTACGCTTGTAAATAATGGAATGAACTGTCATTAGTGTAAATTTGGGCGCTCTGTCATCACTGGTTAGACAGCAGTGACACTATGAAGCTGGTAACACTTCGTGACAGTCACCCGATAGAAACAATCCTTTTAGTTTCGGATTTTGATGACTACGCGCCTTGCTACAACGTTCCATTCCACTCTATTCCATTGCTCTATCATGAGTTGTAGTTGTAGTAACGTCTATCGATTCGGACCTGAAAGTCATTGTTTTTCGAGAACGAACTACCAACAAAAAAAATTGTTTTCTGTCAAATAAAAAACTTTTAAATCAAAAATTAATCGTTTAAGTGAAGACGACAAAGATAACCTTAAAAAGATTATCACAATTAAAAAAGTAATCGAAAATTCTATATGCAATCGAACCAAAAATTAATGTTGGGAGAGGATAAATGTGTAGTGTAATGTAAAAATCATTTCTGGAAATACAACGACCCACAGCGTATAGAAACATGAAGGAAAACCCGGAAAACAGCAGCCAAAAGAAAACATTATACGGGAGACACTGGTGGCAGTTCGGCCTTTAAATCGAATCTTTAGTTTGGAAAAATTATAGATAGTTTGGCCGCGCTTTTTAAAATTCCGATATATCTCCGTAATTCCACCTAATAGGGGTGATTGTTACGAAGGAAGTTGACAGGTTTGAATGGAGAGTAAATCTTCCAAAACATTTTGGAATCTAAATCTTTTTTTCCTTATAGATTCAAACTCATCTTTTCGGTTTTTTAAGCAAATTAGTAATGCCCGTGTTTCATCATCGGTCCATGTTCTTCTAAGTCTAAAACAACAAAACGTATAATTTTACGGTAATAAGCAAACGTATTGCATGCATTTTCTGTACAGTGAAAACTAGAAACCCTTAGATTATTTTATGCTTACAGATTGTTCTCCATATTTGATTTTATTTTTTATTTTTTTATTAATTTAAAACTAATATGAATTTGCCAAAACTAAAACTAAACATGTCAGCTAATAAAAAATTTAAAATGTTTATTAAGAGTATTGTGCGTAGTAGTTTGAAATTTCAAACATGCGTTGAACTATTATTTTTTTGCGATTTGCTGTCTTTTCTTGTGATTTCTCAATGTTCATCCAGTTCTGAGCAATGTTTAAAGTTTCAACTCTATAGCTCAATGGGAGCTTAAAATCAATTACAAAATTTCACCCGCACAGACAGACATAAACGAAAGCGAGCTAATAAAAACGTTTTAAAAATCAAATGAATTTATTTGATTTTAGATTTTGACATTTCAAACCAACTTGAACGAAAAAAATTTATGTACTCAATTATTTCCTTTTAAAATTTCCCTTGTTTTGTTTTCCGAGTTCTATGGTTTTCTCGGGGATAAGTAAAACACATTCTTTAATCGAGAACAAGGTAAAATATAATTGAATAAAATATTTTTTCCTAACAATTAATTAAAATACATAGTTAAAGGTTCAATTTATATTATTTATTGATAAAATATTAAATTAACTCTCAGTTTACTTGAAAAAATTTATTTATTGCTAACAAACCAATTTCGATCTCGAAAATTTTTTAATTAAAAAACACGGCTTTAGTCTGTGACTGTTTGTCCGTATTGTGGGGGTGGTAATTGTAAAACAGCTGTTTTTTATTTGCCGAGGATTAGAAACTACAACAACAATTGCACTTTTTTATTCCTTCTTTAAAATTAGAAAACCTGCTGTTTTGCTGGTTTTCAAATTCTAATTCCTTATTCCTCGGCAAATAAAACACCCCTAAAATTGTATGACTTAGGTAATTTGTTAGCATTTTGTGCACTTTCAACTTTAATTTGGCAGCACTATTGTTGCACTTTTGTTGCACTGAACGCGCCCATTAACAATTGGTCAAACAAAATGGCCATAAGATGAATTGAAACTTCGGCAAAAGCAATGGAAGCCTTTACGATATAGCGTACAAGTACGAAGAGTTAAATGAAAACCCGAGTAACGCAACCGCATTTTATAATTTTCAATCGCACTCGACATTTGTCATAAATAAATAAAAAAACTAAGAAAAAAGTGCGTAGATTTCAATAGAATATTGTTAAAACACAAACATTCATTCTTATGTGATTGCAATTAATCAAAATTAACGAAAGTTTTCAGTTTTATTATTCTGTCTGGCTGCCGCTGCATTACTAAGCAGTGCTTTCGCTGTCGCTATCGTATACCTGATAGTTTAATGTGATTTTCTATCGAGAATTAGGTTAACGTTTTAATATTCAATTAAATTATTACTGGTTGTACTGAAACAAAAAACAACTAAATCATCAAAACTGTGCCACCGAAATGGATGCCACCAAGCTGGAAAAGCTGAAAGTCGCCGATCTTCGCAATGAACTGACGGCGCGTGGTCTTGATGCGAAGGGAGTAAAAATGGTTTTAATCGAGCGATTGAAAACTGCAATGGAATCTGGCGATAATTCCTTTGGTAAGCTTAGTAATTGTTTATTTAGTTAATATGTTTACCATTGCATTAACTCCGCCAAGTAAAATTTATAATTCATTCTTTAGTTAAACTTTGAAATAATTTTTTTTTTTCGTGTATCCGCGCCATGTTTTTTCACTACACTTTGGTTAATGCTGATGCTGAAGCTCACACACATTGCTTTAATACAAATTTTCTTAAATAAGCGAAAAATTGATAATTATTCAAATAAACGAAAACAAGTAATATGTTGTTTTCCTTGTTATTTATACATCCATTAATATGCTATAAAAACAACAAGGCATATAATAAAGTAAATGTGCATTTTGCATGATACCCATTCGCATTTTTTGGCGGGGCTTTTCGCGAAATGGTGAAAAAATTACAAAGAATGATAATCATTTCGAAAGTACATAGCTTTGATAGTTTTTTTTATAAGCCGCTCTTAAATAATTCCCCAGATAGTAAAATGCATAAAACCAATACACATCGCGCTCTAAAATAATAGACATTACCCATAGTCCATAGTCTATTATCATTACTTATCATTATAGATGACAAGTAGCTAATATAATTCCTTAAGAATAACTACAAAAATATGTCTCAAAAATTAGGACAATTGGTTTTTTTTTATTTTATCAAATGCGTCAATGCTTAAGAACAGATATTACACCTTCAGGTAGAAAGCCGGTTATTGTTCTTACGATGACATTCGGTGATGTTAGAGCTGCATTTAATTGTTACTAGAATAGGAATACGATTAATTTTACAACCACATTCATGGTTGCCATTAACAAAAAAAAAATCCTACCGAACTTCCCAATAAATTCCCAATAAATAAATTTTTAAATAACGTAAAGCTTCTTCAACCAAACTAATAAATAATAATCGAAGTTATATATAGGTACTGAATTTAACAAATCATGTTTATCACTTTTTTAATAAAAATAAATAAAATTCACAAGTACATAATTAACACGTAACATAAATCAAAATAAACTAGGTACTAACACAAATAGTTCAAAATCTATTTTTGGCTGACCAGAAGAGGTTCATTTTCGCTTTAGGGAGCCAAACATTCTATTGATAACATGGAATCCCAGCTTATTCCTAAGTTTGGTTTTATAAGAGACAAATCAAAAAATTTAATTTCTGCTGCTGTGAGGTAGACTGAATAAATTGAAAAAGAAATTGGTCAAATCCTTAAATGTCACCAAATTTTTCCCAAAACTGATTAATGGCCATAGTATCGTTCAGATTTTTTTTTTCGAAAACCTTAGAAGCTTCCATTGTATCACGATATTTTCATGGTCACATTCGCCCAAATATGAATAACGGATACTAAAGGTAAAATAGATACTTCATAATTCGATTAAACTTTTTGAGGAGGTATTAATACATCTCATCATCATCATATTTGGCTCTACAACCGGGGTCCGGTCCGGGCCTCTCGCAAAAAGTCCCGATTTCGAGCCGATGTCATCCAGCTAGGCATCTAAACTCTGGGCGTCCTGGTCTACGCCATCCTTACAGCGTAGACTTGGCCTGCCTCGCTGTCGTGTTCCATAAATTCTACAGCAAAGCAACTTCCGAGCAGGATCGTCTTCCCTTATGCGAACTAGGTGTCCTGCCCACCGGAGCCTACCAAGTTTAATTCTCTTCACGATGTCGACATTGCAGTTACGCTCGTAGATCTCATCATTAGAGAGTCTTCGGAATCGTCCGTAAGACTTTTCTCTCGAGCGTGGCTAACAGGTCAGAATGCTTTTTGCTAAGCACCCAAGTCTCGGATCCATACTGGTATGACCATTGTCTTATATATCAGCAGCTTGGATGCTATGGTTAAGTTCCTGGATTTGAAGAGTCTTGACAGACATGCTGTTATCGGCTGCTACAGTTGACCCGACCATGTACTTTGTTTTGCTCTCATTTATGTGCAGCCCCAGATTTCGTGCCGCCTGCTCTGTCTGGATGAAATCTTCCTGTACAGCTCTTCGGTTTCAACCAACGATGTCAATATCGTCTGCTTAAGCCAGTATCTGAATGGATTTATGGAGGATTGTTCCTCTCGCCGTTACGTCAGAGTCTCGGATCACTTTCTCCAACGCCAGGTTGAACATGACGCAGGCCAGTCCATCCCCTTGTCGGAGCACGTTAAAGATGTTAAATGGGCTTGATAGTGATCCGGATATTTTTACTTGGTTTATAACATTGGTCATGGTCAACCTACAAAGTCGTGTCGTTAAAGTTTATAAAAATAGTGAGTAAGTTTTGAAACTCTGGAAATTTTTCCCTCATCTGCCTAAGGGTGTAAATCCGATCATTTTTTGATTTGCCTGGGATGTAGCCACACTGGTATGGACCAATGATGACTTTAGCGTATGGGGTATCCTGTCTTGAAGGATAGAGGAGAAAATTTTATACGCGGTACTCAACCACGTTATACCTTATATGGGCATATATGGGGCACAGGATGCCTCTTCCCGGATCTTTAGATCCCGCACTGCTCTGCTTACTTGGTCTACGCTTGGTGGGGCAGCATAGTGCGGTCTTCGGTGATTGGTGGAGCCTCCAATTCCTCAGTTAGCTGGCCACTCAGCAACTCATGCAAGTACTCTTCCTATCGCTCTAAGATGCCTTTGAGTTCGGGGTCAGATTACCCGCTTTGTCTTTGCAGTATGTGCAACGCGGTGTATATTGCGACATGCCGCGGACTGTTTTGACTTACTCTTACAGCAGCGAGTCCTATAGCTTGACCGTAGTTGTTTCTGGTCTCTTCTTTGCAAAGGGCACCCTAGTGGTCCGAGTCGACGTTGGCACCTAGTTACGTTCGTACCGTTATCAAATTCGGGTTGTGGCAGCGGTCTATGAACACGTGGTCTATCTGGTTGCGAGTGGCTCCATCAGGAAAGCTTTCTGGATATTTTTACCTTGTACTCGCAACGACCAAATTATTACTTGCTGCCAACTCTATGACTCGTTGTCCATTGTCATTAGTGTTCTCGTGTAAGCTATGTGTGCCAATGTACTGCCTGAATATTGGCTCTCTACCTACTTTGGCATTCATATCCCCCAGAATGATTTTTACATCATACTGAGGGCAGGCATGGAGTTCCCGTTCGACTGATTTAAAGAATTCGTCATCTGGGAAATCCTCTGTAGGAGCGTGAACGTTTATGAAACTTATGTTTTAATCTGCCCCGCACGAGAAGGCTGCATAGCCGTTCATTTACTGCTTTAAAGTTAATAACGGTGGGTCTCATTCTTTTGCTGACCAGAAACCCCACCCCGAGCACATGATGTCTTGCATGACAGCTGTAATATATGTCATATTCTGATTTTTGTAAGACACCATTTCCCGTCCACCGCATCTCCTAAATTGCTGTTATGTCAGCCTTATATTTAGAAAGGATATCGGCTAGCTGCTGTGCAACTTGAGCTCAAATATACAGTGAGCGTACGTTCCATGAGAAAATTCTTTAATAGTTTAGCCGTTTTCGTTACCATGGTCGTCGTCGTTCATCAGTGTATCCGAGGCTGGTTTGGTATTCCGTAAAAAGCATTTTTTACAGGTGAGTTTATTGGCCTCGTGCCAACCTTACTTTGAATTTCGCTTTTCCTGTACTGAAGGAAAATTACCAACGGCCACCACGTGGAGGTTTGGTCGCACTTCCACCAGTCAGAGATAGTTACGTCACATGCATTTCTGAAAGCATTCTGTGTTATTCCCCCTACTCTTCTGATGGATGACCGCCAATATATATTATGCTTCAGCAAATATATGATCTCCTGAATCGCTGCCATTTCAGCCTGGTATACGCTGCAGTGATCGAGGAAGCGGACAGAGATATAAACTTTCAGTTTTTTCTGTTTTTACGCTACCGGTCTAGCTTAGAGCGTTCCGTGAAAAATTGTACTGTTTCCATATAGGGTTCGGATCCGCTTTTACAGTCTTCGCTGGAGAGTATTGTTTTCCGAAAGCCTTTCTGATAAAGACAACACTGGTGCGATGAATTCGAGATTCGTCAGTTCTTGCTTTAACGATTTGACTATAACGCAGTGACCTATTTGGAGATTTCTCCGCTGATTTACTGCTAACAGTCGCGTAGTTCTATTTGTCTATTTCTATTTTCAAATATATCTACTGAAATAAGGTGAAGCATAAATTCTAAGACTCGATTTGGTGCTGAGGTGAGCGCCCAGCTTATAAGCATACAGGCCGTTCTTTACACCTTCTCCAGTATGTTCTTATGCGTCGCTTTTTTCTGAACTGCCCACAATACGCTCGTAAGTTCCTGTTAAGAAGGTTTGCAAATGTAAAGCAAAATCGAACACCGAACGCCGGGTATGAAATCGAAACCAGGAGAGACTAACCGCGAGAATTATTTTCTTGTCTTAGGCACGGGCATAAATATATAAACCTAGTTATAAAATTATCGTTATAGGTTATATATTTCTTAAGTTAATGCATGTAAGTGTGTGGTTGTCGCTTGTATATTTTCCCTAGCGACCGATTGTTTAATCAATTACTGCTTCGCAAAGCTGCAATTGATTTTTTCTAATTTCTATCATATTATTATCTCTTGCAGTATCTGCTGGGGACGGTCGCTGTGCTACTCCTGTTGGGGAAGTTTCGACACCAAGTCGTCGAAGTCGGCGTACCCGATCTATGACACGTTCGCCATCGCCATCACCGGTCAAAAAAGCCGAACCATCTTTAGAACCTCTTGAAGAAGAAACTGCTGTAGCAGAACCTGCCGAAGACGAGAATGTCGTCGAATCAATGGACGCTGACGAAAGCAGTGAACAGCCAGATGATGAAAAGGAAAAAAGCATTGTCGAAGACAATGAAGCTATTGAAAATCAAGAATCAGCTGCTGAGGAAGACGAAGAATCTTTGACAGATGCTCCACAACCACCAGCTAATGGAACAACAGAAGAGTCCACTCAGGATGTAGAAACTGAAGCAGCAGAAACTGAAAATGATGTGGAAGAGAAGATGGAAGTTGATTCAGCTGAAGCTGAAGCAGCAACCGCAGCAGTAAAGAAAGATGAAAACAATCATCAGCTTAGCAATGAGAAAAGCCCTGAAAAACGTACACCATCATCTGCCAAAAGGCAGGCACGTAAGCGATCGCGCACGCAGACACGTTCACGTTCACACTCACGTTCTCGATCTAAATCAAGATCTCGTTCTAAAGATCGACGTGTGACACAAAGTCGTTCACGATCGAAATCATCTCGTTCGAAATCCCGATCTCGTTCACACTCACATTCGCATAAGCATTCACGTCGCAGTGGGGCAAGTCGCGCCAGTCCGGCAAAGGCAGTCGAAGAGATCACCAACGCTGAGGATGAGCCAACCATTGAGGATAAGCAGTTTGGCCTAAGTTGGTGTGAGTAAAATTGTGTTGTTTTCTAATATACCTTGTATTTAATCTTCCCTTGATTTCCTCTCCTCTAAATAGTCGATTCTGATTTGCATTTGACCATTGATCCGGTGACATTTACATCAGCAAAGCCGATGACGCAAGAAATTTTTTCATTGGTTTGGTCTGGGGCACGCACCAATTATGGCGTGCGAGCAGGAAAAGTTTGCTATGAGGTGCGCCTAGCCGAGGAAGTTAATTTCTCCAAGTCTCACCAATTTCGCGATGAACCGCATTTACTTGGGTTCCGGTGTGGATTTTCTATGCCAAAGTGTGGCCTCGTTCTCGGTGAAGATGAGAATTCATTTGGTTATTGCGAGACTGGTCGTAAGGTTCTTAACGGTGAATATGAAGAGTATGGCAAGCCATTCAAATTGGACGATGTGGTTGGTTGCTATTTGGATTTGGATAGCACACCGTGTACCATAAAATACACACTGAATGGCGAAGATTTGGGCACTGCATTCGAGTTCGACAAGAAGTCCATCTTGGGCGAAGAGGAGGACTCTGCACTCTTCCCGCATATTACAACTAAGGGATATGAGTTCCATGTGAATTTTGCCGACAATGAGAATTTGCTTGGTAATGTGGAGAGGCCTAAACGAATGAAAAAGAAGGTCCGCACAGAGAGTGTCAGAGAAGAGAAAGAGAAGAAAATTCTTACAGACAGTAATCAGGAGAATTGGGAAGTTGTCGATGAAGCCAAGGACGATGACGACGAGAAGTCAGAGAAGAACGACGATGATAAAGATTCATCAGTAGAGGCAGCTGTTGAAGGTGAGGATGACGTCGAAATGAAAGAATCTGAGGAGAAGACCGAAGAAACGGTGGAAACAACGAAATCTAAACCGGTCGAGGAGGTGATGAAAGACGAACAAAGTGCACCTGAAGCAGAGGTTAAAGAAGAAGCTACCACTGCAGTCAATGATGAGAAAGAGGAAGATACTGATGCTTCTGCTTCTTCCAAAAAAATGCAGGAGGTTGAAGAAGATGGAAGTAATAAAAAGTCACCGGAAGCCAGCAATGGCCAATCACCAGATGAAAAGAAAAGCGACGAGAAAACCACCGAAGCCGATGAGGCTGGTGATGCTCCTTCAAAGACCAAACATAATGGTAGTGAAAGTCCAAAAAGTCACAAAGACACTTCGTCACCACCACCAGTTAAAAGGAGGAAACAAGAGGAAGCTACTGAGGACGAAATGGAGGAAATCGAACCAGAACCAAGAGAACCAGTCGTTCTTTTGCCCGGTTATGAGCTCATCGCTCTCATCCCGGAGGAACAGTACATTGCCGGGCCACAACGTCCAGAAAGTCGCAAAGAATGTGAAGTTTATCTGTTGGTCGGTCTGCACGGCGCCGGCAAAACGCACTGGGCATTAAATCATATCAAGGAGAATCCCGACAAGAGATATCATGTTATCGGACCGGATGCACTTATTGCTAAAATGATGGTGAGTTTTAGTTTTTGATGAATTTTGTGTTGCGCATATATACGGAACTTTAAACAACATTCCTTTCAACCATTCTCCTCCCACTTTTCCAGATTGATGGCAAATCGCGAAAATCTGTACACAAAGGCAAATGGGATAGGGTTTATGAATTATGCTTATCTAGTTTATCTCCTTTGGAAGAGATCGCCACTAAACGGCGTCGCAACTTCATTCTCGACCAGGTATGTTGTTTCTGTTGTTTATTTTGCCTGCCCCACCCCCCCTCCCGCCACAACAAACAATTAGGCGAAAAACGAGAGTGTTGTATTTTATTTAATTATCTTTTTTTATAATTTTATCAATAATTGAAAATTGTGAATGTGAAAGAAAGGAAGCAATAGTGTGCGTGTAATAAGCGCACGCGATTGCATTTCGTGTGAGTGTGTGAATGACGGATAAAACTTGCTCAGGAATCAATTGACCGATTTGAGTTGTGCGGACGGTTAATGTGTGGAGCCCCAGCTCAATTGGTTAATCGATTTTCCTACAAATATTGTGGCCAATCAACATGAAATGCTTACGGTATGTGTTTAGTTTTGTAAGAGCTCATGGGTTTTCTTTCGAGAATTCAGCCGATCTTTTTTTGTAGTACTCGTGTAAGTATTTCAGGTATAGCAAGTTGACTAAGGCAGAGAGAATTTACACAAAAGATGAGTATGAGCACCTGTAAGTAGATGCAATATCCAAAACATGCAAACAAACATTATTTACAAACCTTTAAATCGTGTCAATTAGAAGAGTGATTAGGATAATGATGATGATAACGATGAATTCAAAGGTCAACTCTGCTTGTCATCGATTTTCTACAAAAACAAAAACCAAAAAAAAAGGTAACATTAGTTGATAAGTTATTGTTTGGGGGAAATTAAGGGGCCAAATGGCATACAGACAGCTCCAGCTGCTTATGTGTGCCGTGCAGATTTTGTGCCACATCTCGACGCTTGGATATTGTGTTCTATATAAAAATGTATGAGTTATGCCAATGAACAAGATGAGGAGGAATGTGGACAAACTACGACGATGCAACACTCAAATCTCTATCTTACATCCAACCACAATCTACAACAACAATGCATAACTACTACCACTACTACTACAACTACAACTACAACTCCAACCTTACCTCCACTATAGACGAATGCATTTGCATCAGCACAACGGCGTAAAATGAAGGGTTTTGGGGACTTTAAACGAATTGCCGTCGTTTGCATACCAAGTGAAGATGAATTGAAACGCCGCAACACATTGAAAACAGAGCAGGGAAATGCTAATACAGTTAGAGAATCAACAATAAATAGTCTAAAAGGTAATTATTGTAATATTAACTGAACAACAAACAAAGTATAGTAATTGAATTGCAATCAAATGTACAAAATTGCTGCAACAAAAAACAAAAACAAACCAATATATTGTATATTTCTTCTCTTTTTATTCCAAAAAAAATTATTAAAAACTATGTGTGCTCGATTTGTGTGTGTGTGTGATATTGCTACGCGCTACTAATGTGTTGCATATCGCACATGACCTGTGATTATGATATTATATCTCTTATGCATATTATTATTTATTTTCTCTTTATAATGTAAATTTGTTGTTAACTATTTAATTGTTATTACTGGCCAAATTGTAATTATCATTACGGTCTATTCCCGATCATACAATGCCTTTCACTAGAGATAAGAGATGCGGTTGGGAGAAAAAAATTGATATTCCTTGAGTTATATATCATTGGGTTTTGAAGGCGTTAAATTCTACTCTATTGTCCCCACCTTGTTATGCTGTCAAAGTTAGAATTTAACGTACTTTACATACGTTGTTGTTCATGTTCCACTTGAGATGAAGAGAGAGCGCGAACTCGTATGAAAAGTCAGCGAAAGAATGAATTGGATTATAAGGAGCGGATAGGAGATCATTAATGAAAATGAGAAAGAGTGTCGGGGGCAAAACAGAGCCCTGAGGAACACCGGCTCTTATGCGGTGAACACAGGATTTAAAACCGCCCAATCTATGACTTTAGAAAGTATGGATCTTTGCGCAATGGGTCGGTACAAGGAAAGGGGTGACGGTTCGCCTTTTTAAGGAACAGGCTGGAAAAAGGCTGTTTTCCAATTCCTTGGGAAGACTCCAGAAGAATAAAATAAAAGGAAAAGCCTGCAATGCCAACGTCGAAGAACACCTTTTCAAAAGTATAGCTGGAATACCATTAGGCTCAGCAGATTTATGAATCTTGACATCATTTAATACTCTAGCTACTTGATGAGTACGAAAGTAGATCTTGCACATAGAGGTTTCTCCAAAACTGCTGATTATTCAGTTGCCCAATTTGGCGCGCAAGAGATCGATCGGCAGTCGGCTTGTATCGTATGTGGCGCCATCTTTTTTAAACCAAAGGATGGCTTGGTAACGGCGTTTCCAGCAGCGTTTTTGAAGAAGAATGGACCAACTATGCCATACTGTCACTCTTGGCGGATGCATTGGGGTTTCTACAATTATTTGTGGCTGTTCCGATCCCCAAATGGTGCAGGTCTGCTTCTTGTTCACAAAGCCCCTCAATATGGAAATGCGGTTCGTCAGAAATGATGATTTTTCGATCAAAATCGACATCAAAATAAAGCTGGTCTTGTGCCTACGCAGAGAACCGATATTGAAGCGGATGGTCACTTGCTTTCAACTTTTGAGTCATCTGGACATGGTATGCGAATAATTGGAGGTCTTTGAACAGTATTCTCCTTAGGCTGGTGTTACTAATGGCCAGTTGCTGCGATCGACGTCGAGTCGAGGTCGGTGGATTCTGTGCCACACTATGCACTATTCTCGGGCGTGCGCACTTTCCGAACTCGGGGACCACTTCTGTTATTCAATAGCAAGCACTTCTAACGTTCTTTCAATACAGCGGTTCCGCTTAGGCTCTTTCACGACCCATATTTCTTTTCGAAATTCGCACGGTTTCGGCTACACAACACTGACTTTGGAAATAAGTCTTCAATATATCGAAACGCTCCTCAAGCGATTGGTTTGTGTCCAACGATATTCTAATTTTTGATATCCTCTAAATAATACGATTTCTACAAGCCCTGAAAACAGGCCTCTGTTTCAGTGATGACTTCCTAATTCGACCCAAATCTCTTACCACCAACCTATTTCTTGAGGTTTGGATATAGATAATAGGTAAACTCTGGAGAATAAGGTGGATGGGGAACCAATTTATAGTGCAAGTCAAGTCTCCGCTGCACAAATCAAAAATGTGTAGTAAAGCACCTTGCATGTCACTCGAATTGGTCGTGCTGTTTTTACTACTACTCTCTGTAGATCAGCTAAAAGATTGTCGATGACTAGAATCCACAGAAGGGCTGAAAGAGCGCCTACTTGGGGATATCGCTTAACTCCAAACCTCCAGAGGAGGTAGTACTTTTGTAGCCAATCTTATCGAAAGCGCACTCAATGTCCACGAATGCACACAGAGCCACTTCTTTGGAACGAAAAGTTCCTGCTGTCTTCTTTACAAGATAGTGGACGGGAAATGTACTTTTACCTTTCCTGTATGCAAACTGACCAGCGTATAGTGATAGAAAAATCTAGCCAGCCTCTTATATAAACTTCAATCAATTTTTCTTCTCCAAATGATGCCGCTTTATCTTCAAATCGGCGGCGATTCAATCCAACAGCTCAGTATAATACACGCCGGTGATCCAAAAAACTGTGGCCATAACCTTGTTGGCCGACAGATCCATCTTGGCCTTTATCGGATTCCATTTGTCAGGAGCTGTCCACTGCTTGGACTGTTCCTTTGTCTCAAGGGGGTTTGATGGATCCTTGTTTCGTCCACGGTTACAAAATAGCGCCAAAACTAATTTTTATCACCGTTGAACATCGCCAAACTTCTTTTTGTCACCTTTGAACATAACCAAACACTCCTTTGATGTCACACGGTCGTGCGTACTTGTTGTCAAAAGAAAGCAAACGCGGCACCCATCTATCTATCAACCCACTCTATCACGTGAAATACTCAAAGCCTCAGTAATCTCGCGTCCCTTCTTCACTCGTCAATTGTCAATTACCATACTCTGGATTTTCTGGTGTGGTGACCTCTTTTGGACGCTCATCATCAAAAATGCTCTTCCGCACCAATATATCGAAGGGGCAGTGTCCCCATAAGCATCGTTAAATTCGGTGTTGATCTCATCGTTCATTTCTTTTTTTATAAACCAGAACCTTATCACTTGAGGAAATTTAATTTTATTCATTTTTGTAAAAACACAAAAGTTGTTCGCTTCACAAACTAAAAGATAGCAGAAAAATTGACAGAAAACATCTGAAGGATAGTAGGCACGAAACCCAACATTGACCTAATACTAGTAGCTCATCTCTTGCATAGGCCAATTCAGTCCGCTTGCAGTCAGTCTGCTTGCTGTCAGATCAGGTTTAAAAGAAAATTTCAATAAATTTCTGTAAATTCAGACCGAAGTCTTTCTTCTTTCCCCTCTTATATTGACAGTTGAAGCTGAGTTGTTGTTATTAAATTATATTTTTCCTTAAAAAGGCGAACCATCATCTCTTTGCTACTACAGACCAATAGCGCTACCATCCATACTTTCTAAGGTCTGATCAATCGTAAGCTTATGCAATACTTTGAATCACGTGAAATTCTTAACGACCAACAGTAACGTTTTCGTAGGCAACGTTGTACATGTGACCTAATGGCTTATCTCACTGAAAAGTGGAACCCCAGTCTGTTCACAAATTTGGTGAAAACAAAGTTGTTGCACTTGATATTTCTAAGGCATTTGACAGAGCCTGCCATCAAGCTCTTGTCGAAAGTAAATGCCTATGGAATTGATTAGGCCCTGCTTGCTTGGACTAGTAACTATCTTTCTGGCCGTTCAATCCAGATCGTATTCGTCGGTTTCAAATCCAATGTTCACCGCATAAACGCCGGTGTTCCACAAGGCTCTGTTTTGTCTCCGACACTCTTTCTCATTTTCATTATGATCTCCTATTCGCCACTTCTTATCCAATTACAATTCTTTTACTGGCGACAGTACTCTTAGCTCTTCATGATTTCACACTTTCTGCACACCCCTCAACATCGCAAGTGGAACTTGAACAACAACGTATGATAAGCACGTTAAATTCTGACATTGACAGCATAACAATGTGGGGACTACATAATAGAGTTGAATTTAACGTTTCTAAACTAAATGCTGCATTCTGTCGTCCAAGCGTAATGTAAACCCCCAACCTTTATCCGTGAATGGATCTTGCATCGAATAAACTGAAAAACTCGCAATTCTCGTTATGTGCGTCAACAACAAGCTTCGTTGGAACGACCACATATTTGCCACCGCTAAAGAATGCTGTGAAATGTTATAATAGTTATGTGGAATGAACTGTCTGATTCTGTGCAATCATTTAAGACACGCGTGCATAGACATATCATCTTTTCCTCTCCCTAATTTCCCAAAGCACAAGCTGTGCTAAGCATTGTAAGCTTGCAAATCCCTTTAGCGTGTGTACATTATAAAAAAAATGCCTCTGCAAAAGTGGATTGCAGAGTTTCTTTCGAATTTAATTTTTTTCCATTGAGTTGTTGACCAGTTGCCCTAAGAAATGGTTTCTATCTTGAGTTCATCGACATGGATCTCGCAGAAATATAACACTCATGTGACATAATTCTCTGTTTCCTTAACGAATTCGTTATCGCAGCTTTTACAAGAACATACAGCTTTTAAGTCGACGCGTGGACGACCTCTTTTGTTCTGTCTTTTACTTTATTTGTAGCTATTCACAGATGTAAAAATGGTGACTCTAGGGCGTCTAAAATGACTTAAAATCTTGCCTCTCCTCTGGTAATCATGAGCGCCAGTCGACTTCTCGTACTGTACTTGTTACCGGACGTCCAGCATGACTTGAAATCTTACCTCTCCTCTGGAAGTCATGAGCGCCAGTCGACTTCTCGTACTGTACTTGTTAACGGGCGTTCAAAATGACTTGAAATCTTGCCTGTCCTCTGGTAGTCATGAGCGCCAGTCGACTTCTCGTACTGTACTTGTTACCGGACGTCCAGCATGACTTGAAATCTTACCTCTTTACCTCTCCTCTGGAAGTCATGAGCGCCAGTCGACTTCTCGTACTGTACTTGTTAACGGGCATCCAAAATGACTTGAAATCTTGCCTCTCCTCTGGTAACCATGAGCGCCAGTCGACTTCTCGTACTGTACTTGTTAACGGGAATCCAAAATGACTTGAAATCTTGCCTCTCCTCTGGTAATCATGAGCGACAGTCGACTTCTCGTACTGTACTTGTTAACGGGCATCCAAAATGACTTGAAATCCTGCCTCTCCTCTGGTAATCATGAGCGGTGGTCGACTTCTCGTACTGTACTTGTTAACGGGCGTCCAAAATGACTTGAAATCCTGCCTCTCCTCTGGTAATCATGAGCGACAGTCGACTTCTCGTACTGTACTTGTTAACGGGCATCCAAAATGACTTGAAATCTTGCCTCTCCTCTGGTAATCATGAGCGGTGGTCGACTTCTCGTACTGTACTTGTAAACTCGTCTTTAGTTAATATTTTTTTTAAATTCGTCGTTTAATTAAAAATATATTTCCAACTTTTGTCGCTTTCAGTCCTTTTTTTTTAGTCCTTAATCTAAATCTGTGCTGCTCTGAGATTTTTTAAATGGAATACTCAAAATTAACGACATTTATAAAAGGACCTACAATTGTGCCTGTTTTAAGCTTCTTCTGTTGCAGAGGGCAACTATCGAAAATTTATTCAAATGTCCACTTGAAGAACTTTTTCTTCTTCTCTTCTTTGTCTTTTAAGTCGATTTCAATAACACAAGTATTGTAATCGACATTTTCCCTGGGCTGGACTTTCTGATTTGTTACAAAATGCAAAAATACTTCATTTATTTATAAGAACACAGCTTAGCAATTAAAAATTTGCTTAGCCTTGTAGATGCGATTGATAAAAAAATGAATTCTCCCATGAAATATTTCCAGCCAGTTTCACATTACCATCGCTGGACTTTAGCTGGTTCGATGACATCATTTACACCGATCTGAAGGGAGACGAAGCCAAGGATGAGGTCAAGAAGTACAATGAAAAAGGTAAAAAGGCTGTCGATGCGAGCTCACCCCGTGATAAGCGGTCAAGACGTGACTTTCATCGGAGTGATGATCGCCGAAGGTACGACGATCGCCGTCGTGATGATAATTTCCGTGGGTCCCGTTGGAAGGGCGGAAACAATAATGATCGCCGTGGCGGTGGTAATCGTTGGGGCGGTAGCGGAGGCGGTGGACATGGTGGCGGACGTGGCGGAGGATCATCGGCTCCATGGCGTGATGATCGTGGATATGGCGGAGGCGGCGGTGGCCGTGGCTATGACAACCGCAACAATCGCTATGGTGGCGGTGGTGCCGGTGGCGGTGGTCCACAAAACTGGGTGCACAACAATCGAAACCGCTATGATGACCGATTTAATCGATCTGGTGGCGGTGGTGGTGGTGGTGGTGGTGGTGGTGGTGGTGGTGCCAATCGTTACGATTCGTATGGCGGAGGTTCCCGAGATCGAGATCGAGATCGCAACGGAGGAAACGGTGGCGGCGGTGGAGGTAGCCGTCGTGAAAACAATTACCGTTCCGGAAATCAGCGGGATTTTCGGTCTGGCCACCGCGACAATCACACCGAAGATAGTCGCGGTGGCTATGAGCGATCATCTGCGAAATATTCTTCGAATGATGCTTATGATCAACAGTATAGTAGCGCTGCCAGGAGTGTTGGCAGTAAATCAGGAGGAGGTACCGGAGGAGCTGGAGGCAGTATGTCGGGGACAAAAGTATGAACGGAATTTAATTTAATTTCGGCTAAATTTACTCATTTTTCTCTGTTTTTCTCTCCCCTATAGCACAGTTCAAAGAGTTCTAATCATAGTTCGTCGTCACAAGGCGGCAAATGGAGCACATACGCCCAGCAACAGGGGGGCGGTTGGGCTGGCCATCAAAACTCACAGCAACAACAACAGCAGCCGTCGCAGCAGCAATATCCACAACAAACATCGCAGCAACAGGCGTCATATTGGAGCTACGATCAAATGCAAGGTTAGTGTGCTAGTTAGTAGTAATTAAAAGTTGGATTAGTGGTAATGTAAGAGGAATTTTGGATGAATTGCCGTTTGCTCTCCGTTGGATGAGGACGTGATTTATTAGCGCTGTTAAATAAAATAATAACCGAAAACATCAAGTGCTTTGCAACGCGCTGCATAATAGTGATACATATAAGCAACATTCCTAAGATCGAATTTCTTTGCACGTAGCAGATAATAAACCTGCTATTTTGGCACTAAGTGAAACCCAGGTGAAAGAAGACTCTGATGTTTTTAGAACTAAGTTTACCTGGTTATAACTTGGTGCCCGTATTTTTCCCACGTCGCGGTTTAATCCCTTTATTTACGTAATGATGCTGAGCTATTCATTTTGACAAATAGTCTTACTCAGCTCGTGAATGATTCTACACGAATTCCTCACATTGCAAATCATTCCGCGCCAACACTCTGTACTTGTTACTTACCTCTCGTCCTGATTATACCGTTAATGTATTATTACCGCAAGGCTCATCCGACCATTGTGTTGTATTAGCTAATTACACGTTTATAGACCACTCACTCAAGAGGCAAGAAGAGACCACATTAGTGGACTTCGGAGCTATGACATATTAGGAACAGCAGCAGAAAGCTATACAACGTAGCCAAGGTTACTAAATTGGAAACTGACTGGGATGCTTACAAAGTTACCTCAACTACCTACCTCAAGCGAAGAATCGCTCAATCTGCTTTAAGACACCCACTTCACGGGCAGCTTCCATGTTTTCAGTAATGACAGCCTTGAGAGTGCAGATACTGGTACAACCATCTTCAATGATCTGATAAATAAGGACAAACTGCTTTGGGCGCTACATACAAATCTGCAGGACCTGACGGCATAATACCAGCCGAGCTTCAAAGGAATTTGGATATTATCCTTCTAAAGAGTTGTCTCGATCTGGTCCACAATCCAGTCTTATAGAGAGAAGTGAACGTATTTTTCATGCCCATTATTCCTGTTGACGACACTGGAAAGACTGATCGATATCTACATATGCACACGCATTGACAAAAGACTCCTGTCTACAGATCAGCAGGCGTATTGTAAAAGCAAGTCTGTAGAAACAGCTCTACACACACTGGTACGTGCTATTGAATATTCCCATTGCCACAAGGTAGTATTCCTAGACATTGAAGGCGCTTCTAACAACGTCAACACATCTGCGATTACGGATGCACTGTCGACTTTGAGGTTGGACGTTGTTAATTCAAAACGTGGCGTGTCGTCTGCCAGAAGATCTGACTGCAGAGGAGCCCCACAAGGTGAAGTCATGTCCCCCTTCTATGGAACTTGGTGGTGAATGAGCTGCTGGTAAACCTAAGAGGAGAGGTCTGCAGAGTAATCGCGTCCGAAAAGCTTAAAAGTTATAAAGTTCCACATATTAACCCTCCTTCTATAAAAGGTATAACCTTAACATTCTCTGATAAAGCCTTATTCTGGAAAGAAACCTAATCTGGAAACCAAACATACAACATAGAGTTCGTAAAGCCACAGTGGCACTTTTCTCATGCAAAAAAAACATTGGTAGCAGATGGGATCTTCAAACCAATATAACTTATTGGCTATATACGCAGGTTGTAAGACCTACTCTTCTATACGGAGTGACTCTATGTTGGACTGTGTTAAATAAGAAAGTAAACCTTGAGAAATTAAGCAAAGTCGAAAGTATGAGCGGAGCACTTCGTACAACCCCCTCTGCCGCACTGACCTTCTGTTCGACCTTACACCACTCAACACATCAACATTAGCAGGCAAGTAGCTGCTCGTTCGGCTATTCGCCTTAATGCTATCTTCCAGTGGACTAGAAATGAAATCGGTCACTCTTCTATTCTGATTTAAGTAGGGATCCCAGACATCATATACTACACCACTCCGCAACTTCATTTCAACAACAATTTTCAGGTCATCTTCCCCTCCATACCATTCTGGGAAGATGACGCTTAATTGGAAGTTGAACACATTCTGATGACGGAGTCGGCGTAGGTGTTTTCTCAAAAAATCTAAATCTTAGCCTCTCTTTCCGTCTTCCAAATCACTGTAGTGATTGACAGGTTGAAATTATGGCGCTCATTGAAGCCTTATCTTTTTTTCGACTTCTTTGAGGTCCTTTTTAACCAACTTCCACACGACCTAGAGCGCTGAAATTTTTTGAGTGGCTCAATGTCAGGGGCCCATTTTGATATCCCGTTTTGACGCGTATTGCGTCTTGCACATGTGAAGCGTGGAATACAGAAAATTCTTTGAAATAGCTCCGACCTCAAAAACAGATATTTGGACGATTATTACCAAATAATAAAAAACTGTGTGGCGTGTTTCGATGTATATATAAAAGTGTGTTTTTACATTTACTTGTTTTCAAATACTTATAAGAGCTTCTTAATATAGTATTTAGTTTGAAAATAAAATGTTAACTTTTTGCATGTCACAGCCTATGGCAACCAACAACAACAACAGCAATGGCAAATGCCAAACGCAGCCGATCCAAGACAGCAACAACAATGGATGGCTTGGTGGCAGGTAATTAGTCTTGTCTCTTTTTCAAAATATTTCTCATTTAATTTTTCAATTTTCAAATTATTGAAGCAGCAACAGCAGCAGCAGCAGCAGGGCAATAACAGTCCGCAGTTGTCATCACAGCAACAGTCTGCCGCCGCCAATGCTGGTGGTCAGAATCAATATTGGTCGCAGTACTCATATCCGACACAACAACAGTCATCAGCCGGTGGAGGGACAGATGGAAGTAGTAATTCCAAGAAGTAAACCTTTGACTCGTGGAAAATCACAACATAACTTTTACACACGTTGCTGTCGTCCACGCCGTTGTAAATTAAGAATTTATAACTCCAACTCTAAGAATATTAAGCAAAATTTAATTTAGAACAATTCAAGGAAACATTACTTCAAAGAGAAACCCAACGAGAGTTGTATGAAAGGAAAAAAACAATCACAACAACAACACAACAAAACGATTTCACAGTTTCTTCCTTCCAACCTTTTATTAGATGTTGTTTTTGCAAAGTTTTTGTTTCTTGTTCACATCTGTCCCACCTTTTTTTGTACGCCATCATGTATCCTTAAATTTGGGACTAATATGTGTTTAAATTTTATTCAACTTTTTTGCTTTATATAAAGTGTATAACTTTTGATTAAAAGTTGCGAATATTAGAGAGGAAAGAAATTAGTTCTTTATAAAAATTACCTAAAAGGCGATCAAAGAGTACAACACCTTGCCTAAAATGGAAAGTGACCGATGTAATCTATCTTAACAATATCTACACAAATAAAATACAAAAACAGAACTTGCGTTCGCCTAATTTTTAAACGTTATTAGAAAATTTGTCCAAGCAAATATTGTAATAGAGTTAACTCATTTGTAACGTACTAATGAATAGTTATTGGGCCCTGAATGATGATGATGTATTTGAATCAGGAACACTTTTTTTTACTGCTAACTATCTAACTTGACTACAACTATTCTACTCACAAAACAACAAACTTTTCATTACTCATGGCATTATGTATGTAATTTATGAATAAATTATAACTATTGTGTAACACACAAACATCATTTAGAACGAACAATCCCTTTCACCCTACAATGCAAACATATTGTTGGATAGTGTCCTCTTAGATTATAAGTTGTTCCATAATAAATCGGAATGGAAAACCACAACAAGGCGTGTTTTTTAAAATTATTCCTTCATTCTGTTGATAACATTCCTGAACACATTTCAGCCGATTTCAACGAACAATAATGAATGCAGTTATATAGTCCTGAGTATTTTGCTTGTATGTATATCAGTTTCTATACTTTTATTATTCCTAGCGGAAATACCCAGCGTTGCTCGGCTGCCCCCACTACACTACCCCAACCTAACTGATCGGCAAGATCTCCCAAAACCCACCTTAAGACAATCCTTAAGATACCACCAAAATCCCCCCCCCCCAAAACGAATATATCACCAGTATCTATCAAATGCACTGTTTCAAGTCAATCTCATACAAACAATACTAACCACCCACTACATCAACCCCTTGTTTCGCAATAACCTCTTAATTGCTGTCGTGCAGGAGACCAATATTCCCAACTTATACTCATTGACATCCTTTGACGGTTACCAAACCATTCGACACGACAGATCAGACAGAGGCGGGGGACTCTTTTTCTTCACCAGAATGTATCATACCAATACATCTGCCAGCAACCCTTTCCTGATCCGCATCTGTAGGCAATGAATATTTCAGTTAACACTGGATATTTCGAGTTATTACTCTCCAATGTTTACATAACCTCCATAGATAGCACAGTAAATTGTTATCAACCATCCCTACTGCGCCTTCTCCAGGGTGAAAACAAAATTGTGATGGGGGACTTCAATACCCATCTGCCCTTTGGTTCTCCACTCTGGACTATGGACAACCGTGGAAACTGCATTTGTCACCTTAAATGAAGATTTTCCTACCATATCACCGCTACGTACTCTAGCTCCCCTAATATCGCAATAGCCAGCACCTCGCTATTAGGTTCCCTGTCATGGCGAGCAGCACCAGCGCTTAGCTCTGATCACATCCCCATTGTGATCACAGTGGATAGAACTTTGTCATATCCGAACATGAACCACTGAATTTTAGTTTATGTTTTTTATGATGATGTTAATGTTAATTAACAAACTTTTTTACTTCCTTTGGGACATTCATGTATTTTTTTCGGGGCACAGTTGAATTTGGTTGGTCTAATGTAGGTATTGCAATAATTTCTAACTCGTCTCAATTTGGTTGGATTTTACACAGTGGGTTTTTTATATAACCGAAAGCATACCTCCCCGTTCCTACAAGCCTTACCAAGCATTTTCCTTCGGTTTGATACAATTTGTACTGGAAGAGACAAACTGTCGCATACCCTCTTGGATTATGGTAGTGATCGTATCAGATCACTATTGGCATTAAGTGTCCAGTTGATACTCCTAAAGGTATTGTTGGGGCAATCCCAGTCGGCTTTATTTTAGTTGGTTCGACAACGAGAAGTTAGCTGATGCCACACAGTGGTCTGAAGAGCCTAGAGATGCTGATACACTGACGGTGTATTTGTTAGGATAAGAGGTGAGAAATAAGTCAGGGGTATTAGCGTTATAACTTAAAACGTCTGGATTTCGAGTGGGCTCATTCACAAGCTGAGTGATATTGTTTAACTCGACAAATAACTCAACAAACCTTCCTTGTGGTATTGTTAAGTCTGAGTGGCGATGCCAAAAAGAATTGTGTACGTTGAAATCGCCCGCAATGACGATTTAAGAATACGGATCAAGTGATTAAAATCTAGTAATAGAGTTAGACAGTGCATCTAACTTATTACAAGTCGAGACACTGTCTAAATTTAAGCTTCTGTAGGTAAAGCAGTAGTGGATGTTATGCTTACGCATAACATAGTTGGAAAACAGGTTGAACTGTGCTTGGGTTTGATAAGCTACATTACTACGTACATAGATGGTGAGACCGCGGTGGGGGAAAAAATAATGGCACCAAATTATAACCAGGCCAACTTAAACCGAAACATCGGAATCAGCATTAACCTGGGTTTCTTTTAGCGCCATAGTAGCAGGTTTGTGGAAGAGAAATTCGATCTAAGCCCTCGAATGTTGCTCACGTCAAACTCGAATTCGCACACAGTCATATTGGACACACACCGAATCAATCGAAACGAACCGTGATGCGTAATAACAATGGCAGCACTCAAAACAAACTGCTGCTAGTCTTATGCCTTTTCAAAAGTTAAGAATAGACCGACTGAGAAAGCGTATCACACACGTATCACAAAACCAAACGCACTGGGTCCTCGAATTGTTGGGCTATCACAAAAGATTCACCAGCAACTTCAGCAGCGTTAACCAAGTGAACGAGTAGAAAAGGGAAAGAGAAAGGACTCTTTGGTAAAACTTCCGCGCCTGGTGAGCTCCTCGCTCACTGTACTGTTCTAGTTCACGGACGAGCACGAGATTTCTGAAGGCGTGTCCATTTCTCTTCTACGCCCGAGATCTCAGTCCCAGGACTTACTCTCCCTGCATTTAGGACCGTAGTTGTTTCTGGTCTTCATTGCGGAGGGTGCGGCCTTTTGTGATGATGCAATCCGAGCGCGGAGCACCATACCAACAAGATAGTGGTCCAAGTCGACGTTGTCACATCAGTACGTTCGTACCGTCACCAGGTTCGGGTTATGGCGGTGATCTATCAACACGTGGTCTAATGGTTGTGAATGGCTCCATCAGGAGATACCCAGATGGATTTGTGAATATTTTTACGCTCAAACCTTGTACTCGCAACGACCAGATTATTGCTAGCTGCCACCTCTATGACTGGTTTTGTCCATTATCATTAGTGTTCTCGTGTAAGCTATGGGTGCCAATGTACTGCCTGAATACTGGCCCCTGCCTATTTTGACATTCATGTCCCCAAGAATGATTTTTACTTCATACTAAGGACAGGCATGGAGTTCCCGTACGACTGATTCAAAGAATTCTTCTTTTTTATCATCTGGAGAATCCTCTGTAGGTGCGTGAACGTTTATGAGGGTTATGTTTTTAAATCTGCCCCGCACATTCATTTCATTTACTGCTTTAAAGCCAATAACCGTGGGTTTCATTCTTTTGCTGACTAGATACCCCACCCAGCATGACAGCTGTAATATATGTCATATTCTGATTCTTGTAAGACACCATTCCCCGTCCACCGCATCTCATGAATTGCTTTTATGTCAGCATTATATTTGGAGAGGATATCGGCTAGCTGCAGTGCAGTCGAGCTCTATACAGTGAGCGTACGTTCCATGAGAAAATTCTTAAATCGTTTAGCTGTTTTCGTTGCCGTGGTTGTCGTCGTTCATCAGTTTATCCGAGGCTGATTTGGCGTTCCGTAGTAAGGTTTTTTACGGGCGAGGTTATTAGCCACGCGTTGAAGGGACTAGCCCGATCATTTCGCTTTTCCTGTATTGGAGGAAAAATACCAGCGGCCACCACGTGGAGGTTTGATCGCACTTCCACCAGTCAGAGATAGTTACGGCCACATCATTTCTGAAAGCATTCTGTGTTATTCCCCCTACTCTGCTGATGGCTGACCGACAGTCAAAATTTACATGGATGCTTAATTGCCTGTCAATATAGAAGCCTTTGCTCTCGACGCAATAAAATCTTATATGGACTTAAACCTATAGCCATACCTCTTCTACTACTTGCTACTTGTTAGCGGGATCCATGGGATACCGCAGCGGTATGACGTGTTCACTTCTGTTACTTCAGATACAGCTACTACTTCAGTTATTTCAGTCCGATCGAACATAGCTGCTGTCACGTCAAAATTAAATCTATGTTTTGACCGGAATCCAGTCGCAGTCGCTGGCGTCGCACTCGAAAAACCGTTTCTGCATACACAATAAACCATTCCGTGTTTAAGTTTCTATGACGTAATCATGAGGGGGTTAAAAATTTTTCAAGTAGAAAATTACATACAGCACATTGTGGCATTACTTTTGCTACAACCACCCACCCACCTACCTATGAAGGAGGCCTTTTTTTTTTGGTGAAATGCTATCTTTGTCCCTATTATGTTGTTTGTGCACTCCATTTTCTTTAAGTGAGTGTATGAGTTTTGTGTCTTCCGTTAGCTTTATGTACTTGATGCTTGATAAGTCTCACGAGCTGCTGCAACGAACCAACGAACAAGCAAACGAACAAAAGATTTTGACATAAAAGTACAAAAGCGGAAGGAAGGAACCCACTAAAAACTTCTTGAACTTTATGTTGACATTTTGAAATGTTTCACATTTGTTGCTTTCTCATTCACTTACGGAAGGCGGAAGGAAACGCGCCATATTGGAATCCCTGTTGAAACAGTCATCTCAGCTCAGCAGCTTTTCGCTTTCTCTTCGTCACTCGGCTGCTGAATACAGTTGACAGTATGTAGTTTATTGTTATTTCGTAGGACAAACTTCATTTTCTTTGTATGCGATATGGGGACGTGGAAGTTTCTGTTTACATTGTTTACTGTTTGTTTGCATAGAAATGAAGATATTGTAGTAACAAGCGCAAGCCTTTGGTGTAAGTGACAAAGGGATCGTGAGAGGGGTATGCATGAAACGTTAAAGCGTACAACTTTAATACAACAGCAATAACCGTGTGAGTGCTCTTGTCGGAGTAAGTTTTTTCTGTGAGGTTAAGACGATAAGCATATACAACTGGTGAACGGCGACAGTCGCTATGCTATAAGCTGTACCAATGATTTGCATTGTTGTATTATTTGCTGCAAGGCAAAGGCTGTACCTGGCAGTGGTTTAAAATGTGGCTATTAAAATGGGCCCCTGCCATTGAGGCGCTCACAAAACTTCAACTCTCTAGGTCGTGCAGAAGGGGGATCTGCATTGATTGACTGGTCAAAACTTGGTTTGAGTCAGTAGCGCAACTATCAAGTTCGTGGTGTAGTGCTTGCTCTACCTCCTTGTGGTGGTCCCCGGGCAACTATGTATAGAAATACTTATATACGAGTATGTAGGCTAAAATTGCAAGTGCGAACGGTCTAGGTAACTAGATATCGACCATGTGGCGATCAGCCGACGTTTTAGGAGCTGTCTTTTAGACGTCCGAAACAGACGAGGAGCCGACATGGAAAGTATTCTTGGTATAAGCCAGGCAAGGCACAGCACGTGGTTTACCGAAGATACCTGGAGGCGGATTGAAGAACGTAAGCTACTTAAAGCTCGTATTGTAGATATCCCAGCAGCAGCAGCGAGGATCGAGCTAGAGTCCCTGTATCGAAGCAAAATAAGAGAAGTGCAGCGTAGTGTAAGACGTGACAAGCGTAACTATATTAACAACCTGGCCTCAGAAGCAGAGGAAGCAGTGAGCAGGTGCGATAGCAGAACCGTTTACAGAATCACCAAAGAGCTGGCAGGTGGTCACCGCTCTAGCCAACATCCGGTGAAAGGCCTAGATGGTGCCGTTCTCGTTTCAAATGAGGGTCAGCTCAAGCGATGGAAGGAGCATTTCTCTACGGTCCTTAACCGTGTATTCGCCAACGATATGCAACCAAATCAAACGGAGCTGCCGGAAGTAACAATTTTCCGAATTCGCACCTCCACTCCCAGTAAAGATGAGATCGCTACCGCGATCAACGCACTAAAGAACAAGGACTAGATGGTATACCCGCAGAGCTTCTGCGTGCCGCTCCAACGACATCAACAGAGCTTTTATATCCTCTTGTAGAGAGAGCTTGGGAGGCAGAAAGTTTCCCTGACGAGTGGAAGAAGGGAATGATTGTCAGGCTCCCTAAAAAAGGTAGTCTTTATGGAAAGCGAAAACTAGAGAAGTATTTACGTTCTTCCTGCAGTTGCAAAGGTAATAGCCAAAGTAGTACTTGAGCGAATTAAGGAACAACTGGAAGATACACTCGATGCCGAACAAGCAGGTTTCCGCACTGGATCCTCCTGTGTAGACCATATAAATTCCCTGCGGATCATTATTGGACAGTGCATTGAATGCCAGACACCACTGCACCTGCTGTTCATCGATTTTGACAGTGTCAACAGACAGTTTATCTGGCTCGCCTTGCGCATGAGAGGTATACCCGATAAACTAATAGCTATTATTAAAGCAACATATGATGGCTCTAAATGTCATGTGCTGCATAGAGAAAAGCTGTCAGAGGAATTTGGATCCTAAGTGGTGTACGACAATGTTGCATTCTATCGCCGATTCTTTTTTTTGTTGGTGATTATAGCGATGTACTTCGCGCAGGTTTATGTACTGGAAACGAAGGAATTCGTTGGACTCTTACATCCCAACTCGAACATCTGGACTACGCTGATGACATTTGTTTACTCTCACACAGGATTATGGAGCTGCACCAAATGTCAACAAATGTGGAAAGGGAGGCAAATGTTGCGGGTTTGAAGATTAATACAGCCAAAACCAAAGTCATCAGCCTCGCCACTAACTCAGTAACCAGTAACTCAAGTTAACATTGCTCGACAACCGGTAGAGAGATTAGAGAGTTTTCAATATCTTGGGAGTATTGTCTCGACCGAAGGTGGAACCGAACAGGACATTGTCAACCGAATCGGCAAAGCAAAATCAGTATTTGGAATAATGTTCATGATATGGCGAAGTAATGCGATCAGGTTAAACACCAAGCTGTGACTGTTCCGCTCAAATGTTGAATCTGTGCTGTTGTATGGGTGCAGCACTTGGAAGGTGACCGCTACTATCACAAAAAGATTACAAACGTTCGTAAATAGGTGCTTACGGAACATCTTAAGGGGTTTCTGGTCTAACCGTATCTCTAACGAATATCGGGTCAGGCACCAATAGGCACAACTATCCAACGACGGAAGTGGCCGTTGATGGGTCATACACTTCGAAAAGGCGACAGTTCTATAGCAAACTACGCAATGCAATGGAATCCGTTATCTTAGGATGGTAGAAAAACGGGTCGTCCGAGAAATTCATGGCGCAGAACAGTTGAAGAGGAGTCACGGCAGTTGGAGAGAGCTGAAGCTTATTGCCAGGAACCGCACGCGATGGCGCGTAGGCGTAGTAGAGGCCCTAGGGCCCACAAGGGGATGTAGGATATAAGAAGAAGAAGGTCGTGCAGAAGATGTTTAAAAGGACTCAAAAAAGTCGAAAAAAAATTCAAACCATCACACGCGATACACGTCATACTCGAAATATGGACTTAGACACTCTCAAAATTTCAGGTCTCTAGGTCGTGTGGAAGGTGGTTAAAAAGGACTTCAAATCGGTTAAAAATACAGACAGAAAGGGGTCAATTCAAGTTATATAAAAGTTTTTAAGCTAAGGTTAAGTATAATGGTCAGCCTAGGAGGCTGACAAAGCTGGATTGCAGGCACTTAAAACAATGCTGATGCCGGATTTTCCGCAACTATTGCGGCAAAAACGCATACTCTGAACTCTGGAGCATGTTCTTTGTATTCAAAGCATGCGCAACAATTTGATCGTCTCCTATATTTGTAAGTCCAAATCTAAGTTGCATTTTCGGAATGAAATAATTCTCCCACGAAGGAACCAAAAAAAGACATAGCAGGGAATCTCTTCTTAAGTATGACACACAAAACTGAAGACGTAATGGTTTGGTGATGTTAGTGGATTTAACCTAAAGACCCTACAACAACAATCCCTAACATCGCCTATATCTTCTGTACGCCTTAAGTAACTAATAAGTGCGGTTTTAGGCCATAAAAGAACAGTCGACCAAATATTCTACATTGCGGCATATCCTGGAGAAGACCCAAGAAATGCAAGTCGACACTCGAATCGGAAGATCTTAGAACAACTGATCAAAACAGTGATCGGATGATAGCTGATGACGCCTCGTAATCGACTGTTCATAAGAGTCCAGCATTGTACCACGTGAATCATTGTTAGTACTGTTTTGATACAAACTCGTATTGAACCAAAAAATGTCATGTCTGTTATCCAATATCTTCTCAATAGAGACCTTCGAAAATATTTGTAAAAATTGTGCATCCAGAGCACGTTGCATCCAAAACGGAATATGTAAAATTTTCCTAGACACAGGGTATTTACTCATATACTTATCCTTGTTATGTCAGCTGATTTTGCATTCACTGTAGCTTTCCGTGCCAGACGAATACATTCGAGACTCTGCATATGGGTCCATCACTAATCAGATCAGATTAACTAAACTATGTATTTTAGATATTTCGCTAATTTTGGCCATTTCGGAGGATTGCAAACGTATACGGCACGTTTTGGGCACAAGGCATTCGTATACCTGTCGCAAAAGTGCTGCACTTTACCGATGCTCTGGCGGATGCAAACTTAATTAAGTGCAAAGTTGTGTTTGCGTTTGCTGTTCCGGATTCAGCCCCTAAGATACGAGTGCACAAATAGCGCGATGCAGAGTTAATTTGGGAATTATTAACCAAATTATGTCAGCTAATTAGAGTTTCCATTTGGAGTCGTGGTTGGTTTATGCTACGCCGCATCGCCATTTTAACCAATTTAGCGCAATGGGGATTGATTCGACGAACTAGCCCCAGTCGCACATCTTACTTTGCAGTTCACTTTGTGCTTAGTACTTTGTGCTATGGAAGCTACTTTCATGAAGATTTGTTGTGTCGCACAATGCACGACCTAAAATGTAATACTTTAGGAACTACGTAATGCAGTTTAATGCATTTTACTAACAAACTGAAATGAAATGAAGAAACTGAATGAAATGAAGCGAAATGAAATGAAATGAAATGAAATGAAATGAAACGAAATGATATGAAACGAAACGAAATGATATGAAGCGAAATGAAATGAAATGAAACGAAATGAAATGAAATGAAATGAAACGAAACGATATGAAACGAAATGAAATGAAACGAAATGAAATGAAATGAAATGAAATGAAATGAAATGAAATGAAATGAAATGAAATGAAATGAAATGAAATGAAATGAAATGAAATGAAATGAAATGAAATGAAATGAAATGAAATGAAATGAAATGAAATGAAATGAAATGAAATGAAACGAAATGATATGAAGCGAAATGAAACGAAATGAAATGAAATAAAATGAAATGAAATGAAATGAAATGAAATGAAATGAAATGAAATGAAATGAAATGAAATGAAATGAAATGAAAGTCCCCTCGTAGTTTAAGTGTCTGATTACGAATCATCATAATACGAGGGGTGCCGTAAATGTTTTTAGAAAACGGTAATACTAGTGTTTTCCGATGCAAATCTCAATGTCAGTAAAATAGTTTAACATTTTTGGATGTTATGTTTCTCAACAGTGTTCTGTCAGTTCGCATCGCAACATTGTTTTTGATTTACTTGAAAAATTGAATTCAGTGAAAAAATGGAACTATTGCGTGCAAATTTTCGTGTGATGATTTTTTACGATTTTCGAAAGGGGCTAACCTAACAACAGTGCTTCGAATCATTTCATTCTACTTTTGGCTAGTGTTTATAATCGGTACAATGAATTTAAACGCGAACGACGTTCACTCAAAGACGAGCCTTGTAATGGTCGTCCAAAATCAGCTGTTGTTGTACCAGAAAACATTGATGCTGTGAGAAAACTAATTGAAGAGGATCGTCATGTGACTTATCGGGAAATCGAGGCATTAGTAAAACCAGCGTATATACGTTTTTACATGAACATTTAAAGGTGTGGAAGCTTTGTGCACGTTGGATTCCACATTTTTTGACAGACACAAAAAAAGGTTCGTGTCGATTGGTGCCGCCAAAATTCGTTGAAGGGGACGTTTTTACATGAACATTTAAAGGTGTGGAAGCTTTGTGCACGTTGGATTCCACATTTTTTGACAGACACAAAAAAAGGTTCGTGTCGATTGGTGCCGCCAAAATTCGTTGAAGGGGACGAGTCATGGGTATTTGCGTAAGAGCCGCAAAGAAAATGGCAATCGACTGTTTGAGTCTTCCAATTCGAAGAAAATCCAAAAAGTTGTGCGAGCTCGGAGCGTTTGGAAGCAAATGGGCGTGTATCTTCACGAAAACCGGGCATGTGGTTACTGTGGCTCTTGTAAATAAAAAGACAGTCAATTCACCTTGTTTGCGTGAGGTTTTCAACAAATTGAGAGAAAATAACCCAAAAACAGCGAATCATTTTGCATCACGATAATGCGAGCTCACATACATCACATCAAACAAGCGAGTATTTGAGCACTCAAACGATCGAATTGATAGGTCATCTGGTCATCGAGAACCTAAGTGGGGTACGACAAGGTTGCATTCTATCGCCGATACTTTTTTTTTGTTGGTGATTAGCGATGTACTTCGCGCAGCTTTGTCTATTTATTTATCCACTGCACCTGCTGTTCATCGATTTTGAGAAGGCGTTTGACAGTGTCAACAGACAGTTTATCTGGCTTGCCTCGCGCAGGAGGGTTATACCCGATAAGCTAATATCTATTATTAAAGCAAGCTATGATGGCAAATGTCATTTGCTGCATAGAGGAAAGCTGTCAGAGGAATTCGAGATCCTAAGTGGGGTACGACAATGTTGCATTCTATCGCCGATACTTTTATTGTTGCTGATAAGCGATGTGCTTCGCGCAGCTTTATCTTCTGGAAACGGAGGCATTCGTTGGATTCTTACCTCTCAACTCAAACATCTGGACTACGCTGACGACGTTTGTTTACTCTCACACAGGATTATGGAGCTGCACCAAATGACAACAAATGTGTGAAGGGAGGCAAATGTTGCGGGTTTGAAAATTAATACTGCCAAAACCAAAATCATCAACCTCGGCACTAACTCAGTAACATTGCTGGACAGCCGGTAGTGAGAGTAGAGAGTTTCCAACATCTTTCGGCAAAGCAAAATCAGTATTTGGAATGATGTTCATGATATGGCGAAGCAATGCGATCAGGTTAAACACCAAGCTGTTACTGTTCCGCTCAAATGTTGAATCTGTGCTTTTGTATGGGTGCAGCACTTGGAAGGTGACCGCTACTATCACAAAAAGATTACAAACATTCGTAAATAGGTGCCTACGGAACATCTTACGGGGCTTCTGGTCTACCGTATCTCTAACGACATATCAGAGAACGGGTCAGGAACCAATAGGTACAACCCAACGACGGAAGTGGCAGTGGATTGGTACACTCCGACAGTTCCATAGCAAACTACGCAATGCAATGGAATCCGTTATTTCAGGATGGTAGAACGGAACGGGTTGCGCGAGAAATACATGGCGCAGAACAGTTGAGGAGGAGTCACTGCATTTGGGGAAGAGTTGGAGTGAGCTGAAGCTCATTGCCAGCAACCGCACGCGATGGCGCGTAGGCGTAGTAGAGGCCCTAGGACCCACAAGGGGATATAGGACATTAGTATAAGTATATCCGCCTTACAGCCCCGACTTGGCACCCATTGACTTCTTCCTGTTCCCAACAATCAAAGATAAGATGCGTGGACAACGATTTTTATCGCCTGAAGAAGCGGTTGAAGCGTTCAAAAAACATGTTTTGGAGCTTTCATCTTCGGACTGGAAAAAGTGTTTCGATAAATGCTTTGAGCGTATCCAAAGGTGTATAGATCTTAAAGGCGAACCTTTTGAAAAGCAATAAAGCATTTTTTGATGAAAAGTTTTAATTTTTTTTTACTTTTACTAAAAACTTTTACGGCGCCCCTCGTATAATGCATTCATTCTTAATTACCCCCGAAATTAAGTTGCACACACGCTAGAACACTTAAGCCTGGTCAAAGCCAATTAAATTGAAAGCACAAGGCAGTCATGATTGTGTACGAAGAAGAACAAAACATACGATTTGAGATGTTAACGTCAACCGAATAACAATGGGCTTTAAGCGTTAAGTCCACTATGAATGAAACATGCATATTGTCTAATCTTATGACAGCAAATAATTCAATTTGCATAATTTTGTACCGTCATTTCAAGCTAATAAATTAATGTCCTCCATTATAGAGGAAAACTATTTGTGTGTGTGCACTGATGCATGATGCTTCGTCGTTCGTAATTCTCCGTCTATTTATATATAATAGAAAGATTAAGATATTTAATTGCATTCTTTAGATAGGCGGAAGTGTGTCAAATACATTAGTACATATATTGATAATGAAGGTGAGATGCCTTTGTCTAATTTGCATCAATATTAAGGAGAGTATTAAAGGATTGTGTATGTTCACATTGGAGGTTGGTAACTTATTGGTATAACAATGAATATTGTTGCTTCTATAAATTGTTTTCTTAGCTATTATTACGTACATATATATACAATAAATAATCAATGAAGTTATAAGATAAATATTGAGTCGCACCGCAATAAGTGAATCTTTCACGACAATTAGTTCTTTGCACCGAAAGGACCACAATGCTTAAATTGAAATTGGATCTCTTGAATTCATTTCTTTCATTTTGCTTTTGGATGTATGCCTATTTTTTTTGCTTTAAGACTGGGCCATCCGGCAAGCCTACTCTGTACACTACTAATTAGAGTTGGTCCCAAGTCGGCATGCAGCAAGATGCTTCTAAGACAGCATCCAGTGTTGACACCTACAATAGCACCGATGTGCGATCTTTTTTGAGAGATCAAACACTTGGAGCGTTTCGGATCCAGCTTGGGCCAGATCTAATTTGTTGCTATGCAAGTTTGACCATTTGACCACCTATAGTTAGTTTTTACATTAGCATCCCGCTTTAACAAGAGTTTTCATGTAGCCTATGGAACCATATTCAGGTAAGAAGGGTAGTGTAGTTCCTGGCTTGGCGATTTCGTCAGCCATACAGTTACCCGGAATGTCTCTGTGCACCAGCACCCAACACAGGTGGATATGGAACTACTCCGCCATCTCCACGAGAGATGATCGGCAGTGAAGGTCTATACTTGAATTTGTAGAGACGGAATCGAGGGATTTCAGTGCAGCTTGGCTATCCGAAAGTATACAGATATCCTGACCGGATATAACGTTTCTCTGCAGCCAAATCAAGGCTTCAGTGATCGCCATAATTTCAGCCTGGAAAACACTACAGTGATTTGGAAGACGGAAAGAGAGGCTAAGATTTATACTTTTTGAGAAAACACCTCCGCCGACTCCGTCATCAGTTTTTGACCCGTCTGTGTAAAAATGAATGTGTTCATCTTCCAAGTAAGCGTCTTCGTCCCAGAATGATCTGGAGGGGATGGTGACCTGGAAGTTTTTGTTTTGAAATGAAGTTGCGGAATGGTGTAGTCTAGTCTATTGCACACATATACCGAAGTACGGTCCATTGTGATACCACAGGATCAGAGCCTTTTCCCTTTTATTATAGAGCCCATTTTGTGCTCCTTGGAAATTTTAGGATGTCTCCCACTTTGCAGTTTTCGACATCCGATAAGCTATTTAATGTACCATATCCCAGAAAAATTCAGGATAAAGAAGTGACCGATTTCATTTCTAGTCCACTGGGAGTTAGCATTAAGGCGAAGTAGCCGATCTAGCAGCTACTTGTCTGCAGTAAATGTCGAGTAGTGTAAGGTCGAACAGAATGTTCATTGCGGCGGAGGGGCTTGTACGAAGTGCTCCGCTCAGGAGCATATTGAGCGATTCTTCGCTTGAAGTAGTCCACGAGCCATCTGCCTTTTTCAAGCAGCTCGGCATTATTGGAGAGGTTGCGAGGATTTTCTTAACATAGACCACACGGAAGATTCTTCTATATTTTATCACAGAAGAGTCTCAAAGAAGAGCGTTTGGCTGTGTACTTAATTCTATTTTATAAAGTTTGAGAGATGCTTTGTAAGCATTCCAGTTAGCTTCTAATCTAGTAGCCTTGGCTGCGTTGAATAGCTTACTGCAGCTGCTCCTGAAATGACCTAACTCCGAGGTCCACCAATGTGGTTTCTTCTTGTCTCTAAAACAAATGAAAGGGCAGGAGGCAGAAAGCGCTTTATTAAAAGCACAGGTGAGTAACTTGATCTTGTGGTCAAATTCATTAGTGCTAATGGGGTGAATTGTAAGAAAATGTGTTTGAACGTTACTCGGTATTTGAGCCTGTCAGTCTTTCTATGATTTCTATAAGGTTATTGGCGAGGGGGTTTGTCATTTAAACTGAATTGTATGTGTACCGGTGATCAGAGAAAGAATGTTCAGTCTAGAATTATTTGGTTGAGAGAGTCGATGAGAAGAGTATTATTTAACACTTCTTGTCCACTACTGGCTACGAAGGTTGGTTAATTACCAGTATTGACTACAGTTAGGTTAGTACTTAAAATATAATCGAAAAGTAACTCACCCCTGTCGTTTATGTCGGAGCTGCCCCATACTGAGTGATGGGCGTATGCAACGCAGCCGATAATGAGACTGGTGTTACGTCTTCTCGCCTCTGCGATGAGACCCAGGAAAGATCCCACATGGTCGTGGGCGAGATAAGCCGATGCCAGTCAATAGGTTCCTTGGTGAGTCTCCAATTGTGCGGCAGTGAGATCTCGATCGCTGAATTTAGGGAGGGGAGTAAAAATATATTTAGATAACGTTTCACTAATATGCAGGATCTAGGTTTACCTTTATCTGCTACATATTGCGAGTAATAACCAGGAATCCTGAGTCCGCAAACCAGGTTGTTAACATTCCATGGTTCTTGGATTAGGACTATGTCCTCTCCGCCTTTAAAAAGACGAAGTGCAATGGAGGTCGAAGCCTTTTTAGAGTGGTGGAGGTTAATCTGAACTTACTGCAGCGTTTCTGTTGCAATCAGAGAGAGAAACCTCCACCACGGTGTTCTCCAGATCACCTTCCATTTCTGAAGGAAAACTGAGAAGTACGCGTCCTCGTTGGAGAATTCTCCAAAGGCTGAGTCCTACGTCTCCATATCCGATAGAGGATTGGTCAGGGAGGAGATAGACGACTGTGACAGGGTCACCGAAGTTTTTCAAGTGTTTCCATTAAGGGAATTGCCAATACAACTTAACCGTAATTTAAAATTCAAACAAATTGCACAAAATTGAGAGCATTTTCTCATTAATTCCAAATCGTGCTGATCGAAATCCAATCCTTGCTGGGCTAAGTATGTGCGGTGACCAATCGACGATATGCACCAATTATGTTCAGCGAATGCGACTGCGAATAATTATCAGGTAATTGCAATAGAATTACAATTGCAATGTTGGCAACACAACTTCCGGTTGTTGCTTGCTTGCTGTATATAGTGCATTTTCACTATAACCAATCAATGAACGATAAATTTAATTTAACGTTTTGCCTTATCAAGCGAATAAAATGAATGCAGACACAGTTTTAAAAGGATGGTTCCGTTATGCGTACAGTCCCAGTACCTTTTGATCTCTATGGCGAGCAATTAAAATTTATTAAGCGAACAACAGGAACAACATCCTGCAAAGGAAATAATTGAAAAAGGAATTTCTGAAATATTTTTCAATTTCAATTATCAATTGTTTATAAAGCTGATGAAGCAGAAGAATTTTCGGCAACGTTTTTACATTTTTTATAAATCCATTGTACTAATAGGATGCCTCAAAGATAAAATATGTGTGATAAATAGCGGTTTTTTGCTTTAAAGTTAAAGTAACCGCCATTTCAAACCTGTCTATGCTTAATTGAAAGTTCTTTCTATTGGGTTAATTAAAATCACAATTTTCAAGAAGGTGGTTATTATTTTAATAGCAAAATATGTAATTGCAGCTCTTCTGTCTATACAACTATACTGCAGTTTTATATTTTGTGAACGGAGTATATTACGATGCCTGTGTTGTTGTGTTTTGTTATGTCTTCACAAGTACGATTATGTACTTATACCTATAATTTATGTTATATGACGTACACCAACCAAATACAAACCGAATAAACGGACGTTTTTTGTGTATTATATAAAGACTAGCTGTTAACCCCGGTGTTACCCGGGACTCGCAGACCACCACCACCAAGACACCGTTTAGACCAACCAAGAGCTAAAATAGTAGGCGTTGTCTGGCTGCCCCTTACACAATACTGACCAACCATATTGACCGCTCCACCACTGAAACCACCGCATACCATTGAGCCACGCCACCACCTACCAGCCACAGACCCAAAATTGTAGCCTTGTATATATACTTGCTGGCCCAACAGACGTTCTCTTGTCCCACTTTCAAATTTGTTTGTGAAAAGCTCAATCAAATCAAATCAAATCAAAATCAAAGTAAAAAAAACAACCCATAAAAATACAATTTTTCATGTAAATTCTCCAATAGCAGATGGGTATGTGTTAAAATTTGAAGAAATCGAGGCCTCACTCCAAAAACTTTACAAAAAATGTTGTCCATCGGAGAAAAAACTTTACAAAAAATGTTGTCCATCGGAGATACAAAAATTTAAAAAAATCGGGTTAAGTTTTTTAAAAAATTTGTTGGTGCCCCATGACCCTCCAAACCCTGTCTCCAAAATTTTTGCAAAAAGTGTTGCCCATCGGAGATACATACGTATATAAAATTTAAAGAAAATCGGATTAATTTTTTTTTTAAATTTTGGGACCCCACGACCCCGGGACCCAGGGTCTCCAAATTTTTTACAAAAAGTGTTGTCTATCGGAGATACACATGTATATAAAATTTGAAGAAAATCGAGTAAAGTTTTGTAAAGTATTTGTAGGGGAGCCCACCGACCCCGTGGCCCGAATGTCCTCAAATTTTAATAAAAAGTGTTGTCATCGGAAATATGCATGTGTGCAATAAAATAGGACTTTGGGAAGTGGGTCAAAAATTGATCGCAAGATTCCATGACACACAAATCCACAAATTCACAAACCCACAAACACACGGGCAAGTGAAGTTAATATAGAGAATTTAAAAATGGAGCTGTGGGCACAACAGGACTTTCTTTTACGGACGTGGACGAAATCTTCAGTCAATGTATATGTCACCAAGGAGGAGGGTTTCCTCCCCTTCTATGGTCACTAGTCATTGACAATCTTCTAGTCGATTTTCAAAGATCGGGCTACGTCACCATTGGTTATGCAGACGATTTGGCGATTTTTATTAGTGGTAAGTACTGCACGACTATCACTAGTCTCATGCAAGGTGATTTACGAGTACTACATTTCTTAGAATGGTGCAGCAGGGAAGGACTATCCATTATTCCTTGCAAAATCGTTCTAGTGCCTTTCACGAAAAGTCTGGTCGATTTGGGACCTATTATCATTCTACCTAGTGGTAAGAAGAGCCCACACTGGTGGAACTTTGAGCTGGGCCAATTTAAAAAAAGCTGTAGTAAGCTTTTCAACTTCGCCAAGTTTACAGGAACAGAGACCGACTGGGATGCCTACAAAGAAGAAAAAAGTGTATAAAAAAGAATTGAGGAAAGCCAAGCGCGCATCCATCCTGGAGACCCTTCTGCAGCAGAATGGAAGAGTCTTCTGAGGCATCAATGCTCAGAAAAATTCTCTCAACCAATCCAATAATGCTGTCTGAAAAAAGCTGATGGCTCGTGGACTACTTTTAGCGAAGAATAGCTAAATCTGCTTCTAGATACCCATTTCCCAAATAGCTCTCATACTATGTACAACACTGATCTAAGTAGATAAATTAGGTATAATACCATCTCTCGAGATATAATTGATAAGAACAAATTGCTTTGGGCACTATATAGCTTCAAACCATATAAATCTGCAGGATCAGACGGCATAATCCCAAATCCCAGCTGAACTGCAAAGGACTTCGGACATTATCCTTCCTTTGCTTGAGACAATTTTCAAAAGTTGCCTTGATCTGGTCCATATTCCAGTCATATGGAGAGAAGTGAAAGTGGTCTTCATTCCAAAAGCAGGTAAATGTTCCCACGTCAGTCCAAGAGACCTCAGACCCATCAGCATTTCGTCATTCCTTTTAAAAACATTAGAAAGACGATATCCACCTTCGTACTAGTATTGACAAAAGACTTCTGTCCGTCGATCAGCACGCGTACTCTAAGAGCAAATCTGTAGAAACAGCTCTGCATACGCTAGTACGTTCCATTGAAAACTCCATTTATCACAAGAAGGATACTCAATGGTAGTTTTCCTGGACATCGAAGGCCGCTTTTAACAACGTCAAAACATCTGCGATCACGGATGCGCTGTCTTCATTGGGAGTGAACGACTCACTGGGTGAATTGATTGATCTTCTGCTCACAAGTAGGATCATCAGTTCAAGACTTGCTGCCAAAAGATTTGTCAGCAGTGATGTTAAATATCTCGGCGGCATCCTTGATAAACGGCATACCTGAAATTCTGAAACTGATTGAAAATCAAGTACGCCATCGAATGCTTTACTACGTCCTTGTGGGCCAGTAGACGCCTCTACGGCAGAACTTTAGGTCTAAATCCGAAAATGGAACATTGGATGTACACAATGACCTATTTATTATCACGTACGCGGCCATCGTTTGGTGGCCGAAAGTTATTGAACGGACAACGCCAACTAAGCTTCAGAAGCCACAAAGAGTTGCCTGTCTAGGTATAGCTGTTGTAGAACTTTCACCCTTGCGTATCTTCATTAGGAAGACAGCTGCTGTATATGCTATTAAGCTGCAACTAGAAGACAGGTACAAACCGGGTAACTATGTGCGTCACTTGAAAATTCATGACTTAATTCTTGAAAAAGACACGTTCTGCACTATCCCCGACGTTATGGTCGGGGAGCACTGTTTCGAAAGGAAATTTGAGGTGGAAATATTAGACCGGCTAAACTGATGCAATGGTGTTCCGGCCCCGAACGCTAGAGGTCTGCTCTGGTTCACAGATGGCTGGAATATGGAAAGTGGAGTTGGAGCTGGTGTCTTTGGATCCAAAACAAAAGTCTCGATATGACTGGGAACAAATTCCTCAAATTTTCCAGGCAGAACTCCATGCCATTGAGATCTGAGAGAATTAAAGGCGATAGAATATATACATATATTTTTAGGCTGAAAGCCAGGCAGCACTTAGAGCGCTGTCGTCCAATTTAATTGACTCAATATCAGTGAAAAACTGTTACTATGCATTGCAACCACGTGCCAGACAAAACAAAGTCAAGCTCTGTTGGGTTCCTGGTCATTTCAGGTCCTTTTTCTACAAGGAAATCCATAACTTTAATAGGGATATCACCTTAACAAAATCGGTGTGGGCTCAACAACAGAATGTCTGCTCGAAAGATGAAGAGTCATCCGTGCACATTCTCTGCGAATGTCCGGCATTACTTTGGTTAAGGAGACGCATCTTTCACAAGGAAATATGCTCGACAGCGGAGTTGAGAAATTCTGCCCTATCGTTCATTTGGGAGGTGGTACGTCTCTAAGAATAAACAAACCCTAAGACAAAATAGATCTTTCAGGTAGCAGTATCTGTCACATTGGCTATGGTATTAATTAAAAAAAGAACAGGGTAGGCTGTGTCGGAGACACGGCCGTAGGTTTTGAGCGTGACAACGTCTGCCCGGGACGAAAAAAAAAACAAAGATCTTCTTGTCTGTTAGACGGATGCACATCTCAAAATGTTATAGTTGCCAAAATTCCAGATCCTATATGTTCACACGCTAAAAGGATTTACACCCGTATAATGCTTAGCACAGCGTGGGCGTCAGGAAATTAGGGAGAGGAAAAGATGAGATGTCTATGCACGCGTGTATTAAATGACTGCAGATCATACAAATGTGGAAACACAGAATCAGGCAGTTCATTCCACATCACTATTGTGCGGCTAAAGAAGGAATCTCTGAATTGGTTAGTACTTTCCGGATTGGTTCGAGGATGCATCTGAACGTTTCTTAGGAACACCGCTTGTGAAAAAGCGAATCGTGCGAATCGCTTTAGAAATTGCTTTGTTTCAAAATTCCGGACCATAATGATCATATTCCAGAATTTACATAGGAAGAAGTCTTGTAGTCGCATCTTAGTCCTACATTCCAAATTTCATGCGAATCGCTTGAAAAATTGCTTTGTTCCAGAAATTCCAGACCATAATGATCATATTTCAGAATTTACATAGGAAGAAGTCTTATTGTCGCATCTTAGTCCTACATTTCAAATTTCATGCGAATCGCTTGAGAAATTTCATTGTTCCAGAAATTCCAGACCATATTGATCGTATTCCAGAATTTCCATTGGAAGAAGTCTCCGAATTTCATGCGAATCGCTTGGGAAATGGCTTAGTTCCCAAAGTACTGTCATTTAAAAGTGGCTCACTTAAAAGTGTGATATTTAACAGTGATCACAACAGTGGGACATTTAACAGTGTATCACTAAACAGTGATCACAAAAGTGTATCACAAAAGTGTATCACAACAGTGTATCACTTAACAGTGATCAAAACAGTGCATCACTTAACAGTGATCACAACAGTGTATCACTTAACAATGATCACAACACTGTATCACTTAACAGTGATCACAACAGTGTATCACTTAACAGTGATCACAACAGTGTATCACTTAACAGTGATCACAACAGTGTATCACTTAACAGTGATCACAACAGTGTATCACTTAACAATAATCACAACACTGTATGACTTAACAGTGATCACAACAGTGTATCACTTAACATTTTTGAACCCTGTAACCTTGTAGTAAGACGTTGTCACGTCAAAAATGTGATGTTTGGTATCGATGTACAAAATAAAGCAATACGAGCAAATGCGTCCTTGTAAAATACGAATTATATAAGAACTGTAATTATCAATTTACTTCAATAAAATTTACTCGATGTTATTCGATTTTTTAATTTTCTTTCTGTAATCTCTGTTCTGTTGTAATCTCCTTCGTAAGTCCCAGCGCAAGTGACCGACAACCTCGTTTTTTTTTGTGTCAAGTTGGCACTTCTATGAGTGAGTGAAGTTGGTTACAATGTCTATTTGTTTGGAAACTTACAGCTAGATGGCGTTACAAAATACTTTACAGAACGGACATTAACTGGATTACACGTTCGCCCTTAAGAAATGTCCAAGTGCAAACCTTTGCCAATTAATTTGCAATCAACATTTTAGATTGGGTCAAAAGGGGACACAAGACACGTTCTCGTAAGATGCGGGAAAACAAACAAAAAGGCTGTTAGTTTCATCACCGGCTATGGCCATCATTGTCCGACTTCGCATGTTTGCCTTTTCTCCCCTAAGTGAGTCTTTGTTGTTTTTTCCATCACTGTAACTGACTATGGTATTCACCCACAAATTGCTGTAAATAAAGTGGTTGGTAGAATGATTCGTCAATAAAGTGACACCCAGGACAATGGGGATTTTTTACATTTATTCATACACCGACAATTGAGAACATTTCCATCCCCTCCTGCCAGGTAAATAACAAATAATAGATAATTCTATTATCCATAACCTTAAACTAGAATGTTACTTTGTGCGCGATGTGTAGTTGTGTGTACCAAAGTGGAAAATGTACTCACTCGTTACAAAGTTATTGCGTTATGGCTTAAGGCTTTCAAAGTCACTCTAGTCACGTCGCCCGTCTTGTATTTACTTACTACATTTTTACACAATGCCATGATTCGATTTTTTTGAACCTTTTCATTAAAATAAGGACACCTGAAGTTGGCTAAGGTGATGGATACCTAACCGCTGTCATGTTTTATGACGTAAATCTATCTATCGAGGGGATGAATAATTAACCGCATACCATTGCTACATCCTGAAAATACTTTAACGTTCTAATTCCAAAGTTATCTCATCATCATTATCCTTAAGTTAATTACACTTAAATTTCGTAGAAATCTCCCACTCTATCTCCCTCGCTCTCTCTTTCATTTAAGTGGAGCAATAAAAAGAAACTTTTCTACTTAATTCCATTTTTAGTTTTCTTGATGAAATTTGATGTTGATGGCCACTTCAACCTGTAGTAAGTAGTCGCAGTAATAGTAGTGCACAGCAAGTGATCCTTCTGTATATTTGTGCTACGTTTGTAAGTTTTATTTCCAGAGATATAATAAAAATACTTCACTACATTGAGTAAAAGTAAGTGGCACGTAATTGGTAGCTATATTTTGATTGAAGATGTAATGAACTAAGTTGTGGGTGGAAGCAACGGAACGTGTTGATCCAGAAATTTTTTTATTGTGAGGTTGTGATGGTGCAAGAACAGCGCTAGTACACTGTACACATTGACCACTACATATTGGTAGATATACTTATGTTTGGCGTTGCAAGTTATAAGCAAGGTACACAAAGAACGGAAGATAAAATAAAAAACAAAAAACAACAAAAATTTAACGGGGAATATTTTTTGGCATTCCTAAATTTTGGTCGACATTCTTTCTAAAAATGATTGCGATCTGCTGTGTTCCATAAAACCAATTACAAAGGACATAGCAGCAGCCTAGATTAGCTCTTGTTCCATAGATCGTGTAGCTGTTGAGCCCTCCTCAGTATAGATGGATAAGTAATTTTCTTTACATTACTTCTGTTATGACCTTTGTTCCTTTTCTTTGGGGTGAGCCTTGTCACGACTGCTACAAAGACACCTAGAACTTTTGCGTTCGTAGATCTGGTATCTGCAAAACTGCGTCCACGATCGATTGATCGATGTTTTGTTACAAATCCATAACCAATTAGCCTGCACGAGTGTTCTCACAAAGGTACGAGTAGTTCAATTCGTGATGAGAACATGCTTCAGTTCAAAGAGTGGCAAAATGCCCACACGAGCTGTAATGTGCAATGATTAGGGGGGCAATCTCCGATGCATATGAAGCGAGCTGCCCCAGTGAGCTCTCCCACAGTAAGCAATGAAACTCCATGATTGAGCGTAGAACTGCTTACCCTTCGAAGGCTGGTAAGAAAACTTTTCGAAACCGCCAAATGCAGCGAAGCTCTTACAGCATATAATACAGAAGTGAGAAAAGCTAAACGCAGAACTTTCCGTAACTTGTGTGAGGAAGTAGCCAACACTATAGGATCTGTAAGATTGTATAGAGTGATGACAAAAAAATGCTAAGAGTATCAAGACATCAAGAAAAAAAGAAAGACCAGAAGAGAAGGTTCACAAAGAATGAGGAGTAGAGAGCCCTCGTTCTCTTGAGAACACACTTTCCAGAAAGCACAGTGAATACTAACGAGCTTGAGATGGGGATGAAGTACCTCAGAGCAAGTAAGGAGGACTGAAAGAATGCCTCGGACATCTGCACTAAGGAATGAATCCGACAGGCAATAAAAAGATAATTGGCAGGAGTAGATGGTGTAATACGTGCAGTCATGCAAGCTGGATTAGATAACCTCTTAAGCACCCTAGCACTTGGGTATTTACCAACAAGCCGGAGAAGTCGATGGTGGTAAAGTGGGAAAGAAGGATCCCACCCATCCAAAGTCCTAGAGAACTATTAGCCTAATTTCGTGTGTCCTACAGACTACCGAAAAGGTTATCGACAAGTATTGGAAAGAGAACCACTATATTTCAGTCATCATGCATACAGAGCTGGCGGATCTACGGAAACCGCACTGTGGGAGCTGCCGGAAAGTATAGAGGAATCACTTGCCAGAAAGAAAATCGCTCTATGCGCCTTCGAATCATTAAAGACATTTGCGAAATGCTGTGCACCAGAACAGTGGAGACCATAGTTGGTGTTAAAATTATTATGGTCAACACTACAATGCAAGACTGACTTCCATTGGTGTTGGTGCTGAAGGGTGTGCAACAGGTGTGCTCACAGTCCGATGATGTCTTTGAACAACCCTCAGTTTACATTGAGCAGAGCATATTCATTTTCTTTGCTGCATCCACAATGTGTTCGAACATGGTTTTCCCAATTACAAATGGTTTTTCATTTATTAACTCACATTAAACTCACATTGAACAAGTTGGTGAAACATCGAATAACTTACAGAGCAGCACGTCAATCTCCTAATAGTAAATCAGTTAAAAAAATTTCAACAACATTACCACCCCCCCAAATGACAGAAAGAACGATTAGTTATTTGTGAATTTCCATATTACAGGATGTGCACGATGGCGCATCATCAGTATTGGATGTTCGACATAAGTTTAACAGCAAATCCATGTCAGAATGAAAAATACTATTTTACGAAAATTGCGCACGAAACGTGATGTGAATGTGAGATTGTGGTATTTTGCGCTATCACGCAGTGGTGATATACTGTATTAGGGAAAACTTAGACCAATTCAGCGTTTCTACCAAAATCGAGTGAATTGGCCAATCAGTACTGGCATTCTCCCTTTTTATTGAGTTCTCTGTATTAACTACGCATTCAGGTGTGTTTATGCAGTTAGCTCCAGTCAGTAATCGTCGTTGAGGAGATTTTTGGTTAATGCGGACGAGGTGCTGATGGTTCGTCGGGCTTTAAGCATGAAACGCATGACATTTGGCTTGTAACAATCCTTCGGGACAAGCTAGAACCAGAGACTCGTAAAGACTGGGTGAAATAGGGAAAAATTAACAGTAATTTCCCCACATTTTACGAATTCTTAGACTTTCTTGATCAATAATGTTCTCATCTAGAATCTGATCCCAACTACGATAAATTGCACTCTCGCTCACACACCGTAAAAACACACTATCCAACAGTTACCACGCAATGTTATAAATCCGTAGAAAATCACAAGCTTCCTGATTTTACACAGTTGCTCTCATAAGATATATATACCTGCTCGTCGTGAATACATAGGAAAAAATCAAATTTGTTTTAATTGTCGGCGTGGTAAACATAGCTCGTCCGACTGTAGGTCAAAATTCTCATGCTACCACACGACGTTACCAATACTGTAACTAAAAATAACGGCTAAGAAACATCACCACAGCACTCGTCTAATGAATTTACTCATACTGTTGCTAGCTCTGTAAACGGTAGCGAAGCTGTTTACACGACATCAGCCGACAACAACAGCTCTCTGCTTGTTTGGACTAGGAACTACCTTTCTGACCGGAAACGCCGGTGTTCCCCAAGGCTCTGTTTTATCTCCGACACTCTTTCTCATTTTCATTAATGATCTCCTATCCGCTACTTCTAATCCAATTCATTCTTTCGCTGACTACTGCACTCTTAGCTTCTCATATGAATTCGTGCTTTCTGCACGCCTCTCTTCATCGCAAGTGGAACTTGAACAACAGCGTATATAAGGCACGTTAAATTCTGACCTTGACAGCATAACAGCATGTAGTTTCCACACAAAATAGAGTAGAATTTAACGCTTCCAAAAATCCAATGCTGTCTTCTGTCGTCCAAGCGTTATTTGAACACCCAACCTTTATCCTTGAATGTATACTGCATCAAAGAAATTGAAAAACTCGCAATACTCGGTATGTGCGTTAACAACAAGCTTCGTTGGAACGACCACATATTCGCCATCGCTAAGAATGCTGCGAAATGTTTAGATTTCCTAAAACGGTGCTAGATGTACTTCACTCCCTCAGACCTGGCTACTATTTACAAGTTGTCCAAATATGGAATTTTCAACATATCATACAAGATTTGGGGTCGACGAAGCTCTAACGCGATTTTGAGAATTAGAGGATCTTCCACAAGCATGTACACTCATTCGGGAAGAGCATTGATTCACTATGTCTGGTGATATCGAAAAAATGTGCGGAATGATTTGGAAAAAATTCTCATAGCATACTGTTCCACCGATGGATCTCCTCTGTATGGATAATCCCCAAGGCAGCTCTCTGGGGTCGAAGTCCCGACCTCTACTTAAGGATGTTTTCTTTGTTGTCTTGTTCATTTGTCACCGAAAAGAAGGTGTGATCTGAGTCATAGGCGATACCTGGACAGTGCAGGCATTGTGATGACGTCGCCGTACCCACTCTATACGGGTATAAATGGAAGTATCCGTGGCCGTTAAGAAACTGTGTCAGGTAGTTTCTAAACTCTTCGTGCCCCATTTTGATCCAAGGGCTTACGCGTCCGAACATTCTCACAGTCCATCTTTCTCTTGATTATCGTTAACAGAAAAACTATGGTTTGCAATCATTCTGCCAGCCCCAGGTTTTTTGTGGTTGGCAGCTTTGCGTTACCTTCTCAGGAAGGTGAAAGATATTGACATTATGACAATCGAGGTGGTCGAGGCCGCCACCAGCAGATCGACACGTGTTTGCATTTGGGGCAACCATTTTCGCTTCATTTTCTCATAGAGAGAGTCGGTCTATACCTCCGCCACATAGTGAAAAACGGTTTGGTTCGCAAACATAAAAAAGGCAGCGATTGCTTGACTCTAGGCTGCCAACGTTCGCCATTAGTCTGGTTAGACCAGTACGCCATTTGCAGCCGTATCTGCTGCCCACCGAATGTGTTCAAAGAAAGCCATTTTTTAGACCGAGATACTTTGCAACGGGTTTCGTCGTAATAATCTCTTTGCCTTCTCTCTTCAGAAAAATTGTCTGAATCAATAAGGATAACAATCCCCGTTTCGTTTAGTGCTAATTATAGTCCCTGTGCCGCCAACCAGCTGTTTATAGTCTGCATCACATGAGTGATGCGACATCATTCGCATACCCAATTAGGTGAGTCTCATCGGCATTTTCAGATCTCAAAGGCTGCCATCAGGTTTGATCCAAATACCGTTCCTGCGTTGACAGCCAAACTCCGCTGACTAGTTTGGGTTTTAAAGAGCAAAGTGCGATTCTTCATGTAGTCGTTTATGATCTGAAGAAGATATTGGTTCTCCAAGGCATCAAGTACCATCCTGCAGTATTGCAAGAATTCTTGATAATAAGCGTCACGAACTCATCGATACGTCAGCCCCTCTGACCTCTGCAATGACTTCCTGTATTGCACCAATTCTTGATAGCCCGATTTTGAAACCATAATGCTTGTGTGAGAGATAAGGCAAAGCTTGGATCGCACTTTTGCGTCTCAACCTAATAAGCTATTCCATTACCTTTCCCGCTATGACGAGCATGTACAACTAGAAGAATTGTAAACTATGTAAGAACTTGACAGGCTAAGTTTGTCTGAGAAGACATCTGTAAATACTTCATCCTTAAATATGGCTTCGTTGCTGTAAAGTATTACGCGGCGAATTGCTTCCCAGCGTGCCTTTAAATCATTCTGGTGGGAAACTTGAAAGTTAAATTCACGTTAGAATTTCTGAAGTTGTTCAAGATTTTGTCAGAGTCAGAGCAGAGCTGACCAGAACTTAGTAACTTTAATTTAAAGACTGATAGACTCCAAACGCTGTGGAACTGAAAGTGAAGAAGCACTGTGTGCATGTGCGTGACCAGAAAAAATTCCTTCTTTTACTTCTTATTCTTCGTTGGTAAAAATAAACTAAAAGAGAAGAAAGCTTTTTGCGTTTGCAGTTTTTATGCTGCTGCCATTAACAACTTTGGTGTAGGGGTTAACGAACCAGAAAACAACCCCTATTCAAATACATAAAAAGTTGCGGCTACGAAAGAAAGCAAGAACAAAAATCTTTTAAGAAACTAAGAAAAAAATCACAATTTTTTTTAGGAAACTTCCTAAACGCCATTGGCCAACAGCACGAACGACAATTTAATTGCACTTGAGACGTACTTTTTCGGGTGATACACGAGTATCTGCAGATGTACATCTATAGATCTGTGCAGCACGCTGCTTTGCGGAAAGTCTAATAATTTAATTTCTTATTTAAAGCGTTTTTTCGCTTAAGTTGTCACTAACTGTCAGTTGCCAACTTGGCAATCTTGTGTACATTCAACAAATATTTGCAGCGTGTTTTGGGTTGAATAACCAGCGCCCAGAGTCAATGGAGCACCTGAATTAAGCTGGAACTAAGGCGGGAGCGGGATTTGTATAGTTCTAAATATCATTCCGCAGAGAAAATGTTTCATGGACATTTAAAAAAAAAGAAAAAGAAATAATAAACCCTAAAGAACCCAAACGGCATCCGGTTGCTGGACACTATCGGCCATTTCTTCTTCTCTGTTCAAATGAAAATGATTTATTATCCTTTGGTGTACGTGGCTGGAAAGAACATTTGCTCACAGCCAAAGGCAGCAGAAACAGGCTGGTGGGAATAGTGAATTATTATGCAACTCAAGGAGTTCCTTTTTCTGTTCAGTCATGCAAAAGAAATGTTCCACTACTTAACTCTGTCGATGGCTACCATACCATTTTTCACTGAAAATGTTTGCATAATAATCTAAGGAGGGTAAATACGAGTGGCAAAAAAGTGCAATGTCATTTGCTTTTATTGGTTCGCATCGTAATTTTTTCTCCAAATTTTCCATTACAGCAATTTGCAGTTTGACTTTAACACCTAACGCATTAGATAATAATAAGAATTAAGGCCATCATGACGGCGTTACTTCAAACCAGCACGAATAGCTCAATAGGCAAGTCTTAGTGTAAGAACCATCATTATCTTTTCAATTGCCTGCGGAAGTCGCGTGAAACATCCATCAGTATTCAGTAATCTGCAGAAATTTCAGACGGATGTGTATTTTGCTTTTGCTATTCGTAATTTCTTGACGCCCACGCTGTGCATAGAATTATAAGTGATCGTGTGTATACAACTCGATGACGAACAAGCAGTTTTCCGCACTGGATCCTCCCGTGTAGACCACATCAACACCCTGCGGATCATTATTGAACAATGCGTTGAATTGCGGTCACCACTGCACCTGGTGTTAATCGATTTTGAGAAGGCATTTGACAGTGTCTACAGAGAGGTTATCTGGCTCGCCCTGCGTAGGAGAGGTATACCCGATAAACTAAAGCAGCCTATGATGGCTCTAAATATCATGTGCTGCATAGAGGAAAGCTGTCAGAGGAATTCGAGATAATAAGTGGGTTACGACAAGGTTGCATTCTATCGCCGACACTTTTTTTGTTGGTGATTAGCGATGTGCATCGCGCAGCTTTATCTACTGGAAACGGAGGCATTCGTTGGACTCTTACCTCTGAACTTAAAAATCTGGACTACGCTGACGACGTTTGTTTATTCTCACACAGGATTATGGAGCTGCACCAAATGACAACAAATGTGGAAAGGGAGGCAAATGTTGCGGGTTTGAAGATTAATACTGCCAAAACCAAAATCATCAACCTCGGCATTAACTCAGTAACTCAAGTTAACATTGCTGGACAGCCGGTAGAGATAGTGGAGAGTGGAACCGAACAGGATATTGTCAAACGCATCGGCAAAGCAAAATCAGTTTTTGGAATGATGTCCATGATATGGCAAAGCAATGCGATCAGCTTAAACACCAAGGCTGCAACTGTTCCGTTCAAATGTTGAATCTGTGCTGTTATATGGCTGCAGAACTTGGAAGGTGACCGCTACTATCACAAAAAGATTACAAACATTCGTAAATAGGTGGATACGGAACATATTAAGGGGTTTCTGGCCTAATTGTATCTCTAATCGACATCTTTACCATAGAACGGGTCAACGAACCAATAGGCACAAACATCCAACGACGGAAGTGGCAGTGGATTGGTATACTCCGACAGTTCCATACAAACTACGCAATGCAATGGAATCCGTTATCTCAGGATGGTAGAAGAACGGGCCGTCCGAGAAATACATGGCGGAGAACAGTTGAGTAGGAGTTACGGCAATTGGGGAATAGTTGGAGAGAGCTGAAGCTCTTTGCCAGCAACCGCACTCAATGGCGTTTAGGCGTTAGGCACCAACGCTAACACCATATACTTATTTGGGTAATAAACTTCAATCACTACGTAAGTCTTGTTCAGAACGAACTGGGCTCACAACCAAAAGTTCACAACAGAGCTCAGCTACACTCCAAAGGAGTTCAATTTCGCACAATAAGCGGAACCAGCTCCGTCTAAATTTGACATGCTTGTCACATCTATAGACTCCACAGGGAATCTAGATAGAAAATAGATAGAAAACAGCATACCAAATAAATGATATTTTGCTCTTTAGCCAGTTTATGCAAACGAAAGGTTTTCTTGTGGAATGACCAGCTGGCCAGCTTCAACTCTGCTAAGCGCACGAAGAGTTGGAAGCAATAAAGGTTCGCCCTCACAGAGTATAATTCTGAATTAGAAAGATCTAAAAGGGCCACACGGAGGAAGTAGCCCACGTAAAAGATTAAATAACACGTCGTACCGTGGGGATACACTTCAAGTTCATTTCCCAAGTACGTCAACTCGTGTACTATACAGGTACCCGAACGCATCTGACCAAAGGGACTGCATTGCGAGTAGAGTAAACAGTTTATCCGGTAAAATCTTCAGTTCGGATAATCTTAAATCTTTAATCTTTAAAAGCCCCGGCGGTGATGGTATCTTTCGTGCCCTTCTACATCAGAAGACAATTGATCTCATCCTGGTCTATGTCGTAACAATAAATTTATATTTTGTGGGACTTTTAGTTCAATTCAATCTTTATTTCGGTATTTCCAACGTTAATAAATGAATTCAAAGATAACCTGCGAGCAACATGGAAGTTTCGTCAGCCTTGACGTGAGCGTTGATGAAGTGAGCTGCCTGGATCCTTTGTGTGTGAGCCTTTAACGTGAGTTGGACGAGCCTTGAATGGAGCCTGAGGCTCTCTCTCTCTCTCTTTGAAAATAATACATAACGCTTCAACGAAATTCATAACCCCCTTAATCGTTATCACCTCAGGCTGGTGTACGCTGAGTCGGACAGAGATGTTTACCTTCAGCTTGTCACAGAAGACTCCTCCTCTTACGCTGCCGTCTAGCTTAGAGCCATCCGTGAAAAACTGTACTGTTTCCTTATCGGTTTCAGGTCCACTCTTTCAGTTTTCTCTGCAAGGTATTGTTGTCCGAAAACCTTTATCGAAGCATAACACTGCTGTAGATTATTATGGTAATTATAGTAGATATTTCTTTCCTAACATGCTTTCAGAAATATTCCAATTCCTCTAATCTGGGTATTATTTACAAGGCTTTCTTCATTCGTCCTAAACTTGAGTATAATTGTTATGTTTGTTGTGTCATACATTGCATCTGTTAGAAACAATATTAGAGACGAAAACATTGGGATGTCAATTGGTCGTCACTGTCGCTATTACTATCGCTATTAGGGGTACTCAAAAGAAATAGCCAATTGGCAAAATTTCATTATTCCATATCTGAGAAGTGATGTTGAGACTTTAATCCCCGTCGTTCGGAATCGGAAATGATACATAGCTCGCACAAGCAAAAGCCATCTGCTTGAAAAGTACAAAAAAAACCATCTGTAGAATTAAGAGATACGGAAGCGGGACAGCTAAATCCTCGCTGAAAATATTTTGTAACAAATTTCTACCGATGGTTTCGCAATGCGGTTCATTCTGTCGTGCCTAGGTAACTATATTCTCTAAGTTCAGCATCCTTTAATTGGTCTGTTATCAACCGTCCAAATTGTGCCCTCGTACAGTTTGTCCAGGTTATAGAGTTTTTGGCGCTTAGTAGAACGTAAATGTCGGTCGTTGTATGTATCGTCCCAGGGATGTGTTGATGCCTATTCCCTATAAGTATGTCCTGGCATATTTTACGCGAATTACTCTGAACAGCAGATGACACCAACCGTAATTGGATAATGCGTTATGCGCAGTTTTAATAAACGCTATAATGTGTTCCGCCGTATTATTCCGCCAACCATGAGTTTTGGTGTACGGAATGCACAACGGGACACCGGCTACTTGTAATAAAGATAAAGTGAAGATTTATTTAAAATTAACATAACTTTGCACTTAATTAGATGCCACTTTAGCGAAAATAACACACACATTAGTGGTATCCCAGGTAGCTAGAAATTTCATAAATGCAACTTAAATGATGTCTAATCCTTACAATTACGTTACGTACATTACTGTTGCTGTTGTTGTTGTTTTTGTGATAAAGAGCGATGAATGAAAGCATACAGATACAATTGTTGCATTTGGATTTATGCAAGTGTGCAGACTATATATGTATGTTGTTTTTACACAAAAAGGATGAAGTGGAGTTCCGTATTTGCCTTTTATGAGGGTCACTGCAGTATATTTAACCATTTTCCACATATCTACTAGATATTTGCTGGTTGTGTTGCGGACTCTTAAAATTTGATCAGCACCGTTGAGCGCCGTTTTCTTCTGAGGCCTTATTAGTTTCGATCTGTTTGAATGCTCTGCTAATTCTCTTTTCACTGGAGCTCAGATATCTAATTATTAAGCAACTCAAGAAAATACACTTACAATTTTAAGAGAGAATCAAATTGAAACATAATCGAGCAAGTTTAGAGTTTATCTATTCTTTAGTTTTTTATGCGGTTAAACGGTTTCTAGCGATAGGGTTGGGGTAGATTTCCAGTTAGTTGATACACTCGTACCTTGTTGTTTTCTATTTAATTTGATCGTGAACTTTTTGACAATTTTCAGGTCACCTAGGTTATTTTCATTTCTTTCATTTCATTTCGCAGGGTATTGTTCGTAGTATCTTTGTCTGATTTGGATGGGATCACATCACCCTTCGAGTCTACAAGAAGGATGAGCTGGAGGCAGGTTAACAACATCTCTCAGACTCGAAGCTCCTTATTCCCGACCCTGGATCATCTGTCACGATTCCCTTGATGAAAGACACTCAAAAAACTTCGGTGACCCTGTCACAGTCGTCTATCTCCCTGACCTCTATCCTCTATCGGATATGGAGACGAAGGACTCACTCTTCGGAGAATTCCTCAAACAAGGACGTACTTGTCAGTTACCTATTCGCGTTAGGTGGGACACCATGAAAAATACGTTTTTGTGTAACTGGGATTGGAACCACGAACCCCCTGCTCAGAAATCAATGCTCTTATCCACTGACACACGGCGCCATTCAATAACCATGGATTGTTCAAAACCTGGTTTGCGGACTCAGGACTCCTGGTTATGACTCGCTATATGTGTGAGATAAAGGTAAACCTAGATACTGCATATAAGTGAAACGTAATCTAAATGTATTTTTACTCCCTAAGTACAGGCAGTACTCAAAGTGCTGCCGTCCAATTTAATGGAATCAATATCAGTAAAAAACTGTTACGATGCAAACTGCAATAAAGAAGCTAGGGTTGGTTACAAATCTGCGTTCATAGGACCTGAAGACTACTGGACTACTGTGGTGTCAACTGGGCAGCACTGATAAATTGTTGGGAACACAAACTTCGTCTGGCCCACTGGGATAATGTCCCGGGGATAAGACAATCCTTAATCTATACAGGGATAGCATTAGGAAGCTGGTGAGTTTCCTAACAGGTCATAGTGGCTTGCGGTGCCACCTTTACCAAATTGCTGTGTGCTCGGAGACAGAATATAAAATAAAATTCTTGTCGAATTTTGTGCAGTGCAGTGCAGCCAACAAATAGGTACGAAAGTGAAACGATAGCCATAACAACATCACGCCACCGTACTGGCCAATCACATCGCACCACGTATACAATAGTATAAAATGGCGAGCACGCACGACCTACTAAGCTTCTCGTCAGGCTCACGTCAATGCTTGTCGGACTCACGTCAAAGGGGCACACAAAGGCTCTATCATTCCGCCTCTCGTAAGAGGGGCAGCGAATGGATCAATCATTGAGGCTCTCGTCAAAGGCGCCGAAGGCTCCCGCATTCAGGCTCTCGTCAGGCTCACGTCAAGGCTTGTCGGACTCACGTCAAAGGGGCACACAAAGGCTTATCATTCAGGCTCTCGTCAAAGGCGCACGAAGGCTCACGCACTCAGGCTCGTCGGGCTCACGTCAAAGGATCACAAAGGTTGACGCACTCAGGCTCACGTCAAAGGCGCACAAAGACTTAGCACTCAGGCTCACGCTCGTCTCAGACTTACGCACTCAGGCTCCTTTCAAATCGGCTGGTTCGGATCACGTTTAGGGCTTACACGCAAAGGCTCCCGAAGAATCACGTCTTCAACACAGCGGAGTTGAGAAATTCTGCTATTAAGGACATACTATCCTTCATTAGGGAGTTGATACGTCTCTTAGAGTAAAAACACCCTAAGATACAATATATCTTTTAGATCGCAGTGTCTGCCATATGGACTAGGGTTTTCTTTAAAAAAAAAAGCTCATTGCCGCCCAAAGACTGGTTTTAGAGTAAGAGAATACTAGCGATGTTTGAGTTAATTTGTAGAACTCGTAATTTCATATATACTCCAAAAAGGCAGTGTCCTTTAAAACCACCGTGAAACGCATTAAATATTAAATATCTAAAAATAAACTTCACAAGCTGAGTAAACTGAGAAAATTAATAACAATGTTTTTAAAATGTTTCTAATTCTATCTTCTACTATTGGCATCCTCACCATGAAGACTTAATTTTCGTTGGTTACCGTAGTAGGCATTTTTATCTCTTCGTTGGGATACCCAAAATATCTCTTTTAAAAAATTTACCAAAAAAGTTGCTTCTGCACACATGTTTTTGTTTGCAACCAACGAAATCATAAAACAATACGACGAATTTCTGAATTAAACTCCGATTGCAATTATTTCCCCTTGATTCTTGCTTATTTTCGTTATTTCGTTTGTAATATAAAAGTAAACGTGACGCAGATGTATGATGATTGTTCGATCTTTTGTGTGTGGCAAGTGTATTCAATGGTGGGTATTTCTAACGTGCCGCCATCTGTCCCCTCAAGGATTGAACAATAAAAATGCAAATCAAAACAATCACAATAAAATTCAGTCATAAAGAAATATTTATCGGAAAATCGCATCTGTTGGGGTTGTTGGCGATGGAGCAGAAGAACGGACCTCGAGTACGTAAAATCGAATTGAAATTCCCGACCAAAGTTAGACAAACAACCAACAACAACAACGAAACCAAGACAATAAATAACTCATTCGATCGACTAAGAACAACAACTGTAGGCGCAGTTAAATCCAATTCAATTGAAATGACTGACATAGTCTCAATGGCATTTTGATGCAGTGAATTGTGGTGGAATTGTCACAATTTGTCAATCTTCACCAAGTAGGCAGGTACGAGATGACACGGCCTTTAGAATGATCCGGCAAACGGGGTTATGAGCCATCGTATGTCAATAGGAAATAGAAAGAGGTTGTATAGCGGCAACCAATTAGCTTAGTGTTTGTCCCATAGAACATTGTGCATCCTGTTTGTTGGCCAAAATAAAAAAAAAATTCATAGATCAGCACATTTCCATTATGTTACAAGATCATTCAGCCATTGAGATTACTGCGTCCGCATTTCTATGACACAGAAATATAAATGTCAAAGTCAATAACTACCAGTTATAGTGCAAGTAACTGTTTTCACTTTTGTTCATTCCCAGTTCAAGAAGAAGAAGATGACGGTTCGAATCGTTCCACTTATGGGCATCTGATACATATGGTATTCCATAAAAGATTTGTACCCGATTGCAGCATGGAAGCATATGCGTCTGATCCTTTTTATGGTTCGTACGATATGAATGGATGATGGATAATGTTATGCAAAGGTACCGATTTACTGACTTGTTGCGCTTAATTTTTACTTTTTTTGCCAAGGCGTCTCTTATAGTCTTTTATATTCTAAAGGGATTAACCTAAAAACACAATTACCTTTGTCTGTTTGTCTGTATGTAACGCTTTTATGTCGCCTCATCCCGCCTTAACCACTAGACGTATTTAAGCCATATTTACACCACATATTCTTTTGGTGCTCCGAAAAGCTTACGTCTTTTTTGTGGAGCCGTTTGGTGGCGCTGGAGTCGAAATATTTATGAAAATTTGAGTTTTTGATTGGACTTAGTTCATATTCACACCATATGTTTGTTTGGTACTCCGATAGGTTGTAGTTTTTTTTGGAGCCGTTAGGTGGCGCTGGAATCGAGATATTAATGAAAATTTGTGTTTTTGGTTGGACTTAGTTCATATTCACACCATATGTTTGTTTGGTACTCCGATAAGTTGTAGTTTTTTTTTGGAGCCGTTAGGTGGCGCTGGAATCGAGATATTTATGAAAATTTGTGTTTTTGGTTGGACTTAGTTCATATTCACACCATATGTTTGTTTGGTACTCCGATAAGTTGTAGTTTTTTTTGGAGCCGTTAGGTGGCGCTGGAATCGAGATATTAATGAAAATTTGTGTTTTTGGTTGGACTTAGTTCATATTCACACCATATGTTTGTTTGGTACTCCGATAAGTTGTAGTTTTTTTGGAGCCGTTAGGTGGCGCTGGAATCGAGATATTAATGAAAATTTGTGTTTTTGGTTGGACTTAGTTCATATTCACACCATATGTTTGTTTGGTACTCCGATAAGTTGTAGTTTTTTTTGGAGCCGTTAGGTGGCGCTGGAATCGAGATATTTATGAAAATTTGTGTTTTTGGTTGGACTTAGTTCATATTTACACCATATGTTTGTTTGGTGCTCCGATGAAAACTGGTGAAATGGTTAGGTGGTAGAAAAAAGATTCCGTCATTTTTGACGGGTTCTCACCTAGACGTAGTTAAGATTGATTTTCCTGCAGAATTTTTACACACCCAAAATGTCCCTCGGGAATGCCGCCACATATACTGAAATTGAAAGTTGGTGCATTTGTAATGCTTCTTTGAAATCTGAACCCAAAAAAGGGTTTGTTGAATGGAACTCGATTAATAGTCAGGAGCCTTAATCGAACCTATATAAAAGCATAAATTATCACAGGGGGAAGAAATTAGCTTTCCTAAAATTGATTTGTAGCCAAGCGAAAGTACTTTGCCATTCAGAATGAAGCGTCGCCAAATTCCATTTATGTTGGCTTTTGCAATGATCATAAATAAGAATCAAGGCTAGTCTCTTGATATTGTCGGTGTATACCTTCAGTTATATGTCGCTTTAACTCGAGGAAGATATCATAAAAATGTAAAAGTCTTAATTACAAATACAGATTGTCAAGGAGATTTACTTAAGAACTCGAGAAAGTTTAGAAACAACAGAGTAATTAAAGAAATCCTGAACTAAATAAATAAATATGTCTATTTCTGTAACTTTTCTTTAATTTTTTTAGAGTAGTAATTATATTTTGGGACTCAAGTGGAAAAAGATAATTCCGTCAGTTTTGACGGGTCCTCACTAGTATTATGATAATGTGTCTGTGTGCGCCGTGGTTCAGTGATTGTGTTGGACTACTGAGCGAGATGTTTAAGGTACGAATTCCAGAAAGACCAAACCAACTATCACGGAAATCTTCTCAAATCGTTTTTATGAATAGGCATTAAATTCTATGTCTCTTCCGTTTATGTGCAAAAATGTAACACGCACAACATGGAAATTTGGAAATTCTACAATGCTCACATTGTTGTTTTAGACTTGTTCACTAATTTCGGGTTCCAAGGGGAAAATCGAACAACAACTTAAGTTTTCGAAGAAAACTTTCTGGAGCAATAAAAACAAGTATGTGTAAAAAAACTCGGATTAAAATTTTTATATATACATCGAAACACGCTACACAGTCGTTTATTATTTGGTAATAATCGCCAAAATATCTCTTTTTGAGAATATTTATTCCAAGAATTTTATTTTTTCCACGCTTCACACGCGCCACAGGTGACTCACGACACGCGTCAAAAGCAGGATATCAAAATTGGCCCCTAAAATTGAGACGCTTATATTAAATTTCAGCCCTCTAGGTCGTGCGAAAGGTGGTTAAAAGAGACCTCAAACAACGAGAAAATGGCGCGATTTCAAACCATCATACGTTTCACACGCGAAACGTGACACGCGTCATACGTGGAATATATGCTATTTTGGTACTTAGATACTCACAAAATTTCAGCTCTCTAGATCGTATGGAAGTTGGTTAAAAAGGGCCTCAAAGAAGTCAACAAAAATTTTTAAACCATAACACGCGCCACACGCGATACGCGTCATACGCGGAATTTGAAAAATGCTGGACTTAGTCATACACAAAATGTCAGCTCTTTAGGTAATGTGGAAGGTGGTTAAAAAGGACCTCAAAGAAGTCGAAAAAAAAATTTGAACCCAACACACGCGCCACACGCGACACACGCGACACGCGTCTTACTCGGAATTTAATAAAATGCTATTTTGGATTTAGACATCATGTGGAAGTTTGTTACAAAGGACCTCAAAGTGGTCGAAAATACAAACAAAAAAGGGTCAAGTCAAGTTAAATAAAAGTTTTTAAAAAGAACGAGAAGGCATAGTGTGGTGAGAAAAGAGCTGTACACGATGGCGCGCAGTCGGGTTAGAAGTCCTAGCAAATACAAGAGAAGACTATTAGCAGAGAGATTTAATCTTCTGAGTCTAGCGCAACCTTTTAAAAATTTTCCGTTGATCGTAAAACAATTTTTTTTAATGATTGTCCAAAATTTAATAAGAAATTAAATGAATCGAATATTGTTTCGGTCCTTCAATTATTATTCAATACTATCGGAAATACCCAGCGTTTCCCAGCTGCCCCATTCAACTGACCACCCGCCAACTGACCTCCCGCCCACTGACACCCACCACTAATATGTTTCGGTTCTGGAATGGTGCGTTCGAAAAGTGATAAAGTAAAAAATTGCTGTGAAAACGAAAAATGATATTTTATTTATTACTTCACCCATTCTCGGATCGGGAATCGACCCCTAGGATTTAAAACAAGTATGCCTTTGCCAGATAGATATTTGACGATCCGAAAGTGTAATCAGCTTTTCCCAATTATTTTCGATTCCATCTTTGGTTGACTCGTACCCGCATATGAATATCGCTATCCTATCGCTAAGAAGCTTACAAACTTAAAAATAAACTTTAGACGAGAAAGAAGAAACAGTTAATTGGACGTAAACACAAGCATCGAATGGATGGATCAGCGATTTTTTATTCCAGCTGAAGAAGCATCCGCTCTGTGTAATCCCTTGTGCAGTTAGCATTTTAATTCAAGTGACTGCTGGCTGTCACTTTTTTCCCTTGCTTCCTGACGCTACTTATTAAGTTTAATTAATTTAATTACAGAAACTGTAAAGGAAAATGCCCACTAAAAGAGTAAAAAGTTGGAATTTTTATTGTGTGTATCCTCTTCTTCCACTGCTGAGAGGAAGTAAATAGCAATTACAATTTTTTTTTTCGTCTTCCGCTGCATGTGGAGTAACATCTTTGCTAAGATTTCGTTTTCCATTAAGATTTTAATCACAATGATCCTTGATTTTGCCTGAAAAGGAGGAGGAGTACCCGACGTGTTCGTGCGTCAGTGTTGCATGAACGATGGATGAGGCGAAAAACCAAGCACTTTAGCGCAAACAAAAAATAATTTAATAATTTCTATTAAGCTTAGTTTTAGTTTCTTTTTAAGTTTTCTAACCGTTTTTGTCATTATTTGCTTATAAACCATCTATGTTCTCATTGCATCGATTTTTTCGTCCCCTTGACTTGTTTTACCAAAATAGTTTGGCAATTTGTCAAGTTTCTTCGAATATCTCGGCCAGCCTTTTTCTCAGTTAAGCAATACACGATCTGATTTAATTTACGCCTTTATATTAAAAGTTGTAAGCCCAATATTTTAAGGTCATTATTTAATTTGTCTTTAGCTAGCGGTGAATTCTTAAAAGATTGGACATTTTTGTACATAAGTCCAAATCATTAAAAGATCCAAAATCTATCCAAAAATCTTTGAAGCCATTGTAAAAAGAAAACTTGCCTTCTTTTTTTCTAAGAAGATATCGGAACTTCAGCATGGCTTTGTAGGAAGCTGATCAACTGGATCCAATCTAGGCTTATTCTAAAATTACTGTAAGTCAGAGCTTGAAAACAACCGCCACGTTACTTTGACTAATTGTTATTTACACTGAATTTTCTATTGATCGAGTCTAACATAATAATTTAATAAAGAAAATGAATGTTAATCGGCTTTCAGGGACATTTTCTCAAATGGATATCTAAAATTTAAAGTTAAAATTGGCTCGGTTCATTCTAAATTAATCTACTGGTGTCCCACAAGGAAGCCACCTAGGTCCCTTATTACTCATAAATACTTACCACTATACATTTAACAATTGTAATGTTTGTTATATGCTGATGATGTAAAGCTTTACTTTTCTATAGAATCAATCATAGATTGCCTTAAATTGCAATTTGATATCTTCAATGTTGTTAACTGGTGTAAAAAAACGACACACTTTTATACTATAATACACATTAATTTAAATGTAGAGGCCCTAACTTATCGAGAAATAAACTAATAATAAATGATAACTATATTAGTAATGTACCGCTTACCAGAGTTTCCAGCTTTTGTGATGATTTTCATCAGCATTATGAATATATCCAAAAGCTAACAAAATGTTAGGATTCGTTAAAAGAAATTCATAAGGCTTTCATGATACGGTTATAATCGCTGTATATATTTTCGGTAAGACCTATTTTGGAATATTGTAGCATCATATATTCTCCCTATTATGCAAACTATAACTAACGTACATCCCGCGTACAAAACGTTTACACGTTTTTCAATTCACCAACTATCTTATCGATGTACTTTCACTGCAATATTATAATATACCACATAGGTTGCTCTGATTTACTAGATTTGATTCCGAGTTATGCACCATCACGGTGCTTAAGAGATAGAGATTTTTTTTAACTATATATATACAGGGTGTATCCGTTAATGTAGCAAATACTTAAAGGGATGATTCCTTGGTGAATTTCGTGAAAAAATCGTTTGGGATGGGGGTATATTAATACCCCCTGCGATGTACGTAACGTTTTAATGCGAAGAGATGTACTTTTGACCTTACATCACTTCACACCCTGTAACTCTTGAAATTTTCTAGCTACAAGGTTACTGTCGATCTTTTTTGGAAAAGAATTAAATTTCTAAGGTCATATAATGTACATTTTTTTAAATTCTTAAAACTATTACCGATATAACCGTCGTCAAAGTCAGAGAAGAATTTTTTTTTTAAATTTTATCTTCGCTTCAACCGTACTTGGTTAGAATGTCAACACATTATAATTATGATCTTATTTCTTAGTCATTTCTACTTTTCTCATAAGAAAATTAATATAATTAAATTACACCGCAACATTATTACCCAAATTGACCTAATCCTTGTCTGATACATATGTCTGTCGGACAACAAAAAATCTGATAGTTTTTTTTTTTTTTCAAATTCTGTCCCCAGCACCAATTTAATGATGTTTTGTGCTGCTCCAGTAAATAACGAATCGCCGTAGAGATAATTTGTCGCATTGCTTTATATGAGACGCAGTCGTTATGGTTATGTAAACGTGACTGCGGATTACGTGCTGATTCCAATAAGTGACCTTTTTTCACAACATAATAATGGCATACATATAATGTGACATTTATGCACAGCATACGAAATTTTGTAATTTGATTTCGAATTTGCGATATCGATTTTGGCATTTTACTTAGAACATAACCATAACCAAGGGTATAACCCTATATGGAAATGGTACGAATACGATGTACATAAGGGTTGCGCCGACATAATGAGATTTTTGGCCAATATCCAGAGTCGGTAGGTGAAACAAATTTGTGCGATTTATCACGTGTCAGATGCTTACAGCTTGACTCGTATTCCCCCTTTTGATTGCTGGTTAACAATCCAAAACCCTTTCATTGAAGTCCAGTTGTGAGGTATCAGTACTCGTGAATGATGTCGAATTGTTTTTAAATTCTCTATATTAACTTCGCGTGCCCGTGTCTGGCTGGCTGGCTGGTTGGCTGGTTGGCTGTTTGGCTGGTTGGCTGGTTGGCTGGTTGGCTGTTTGGCTGGTTGGCTGGTTGGCTGGTTGGCTGGTTGGCTGGTTGGCTGGTCAGATTTTGTGATCAGGTCTTAACTCACTTCCCAAAGTCCGATTTTATTGAAATTTTGCACACATGTATATTTCCGGTGACAATACTTTCTATTAAAATTTGAGAGTGATTGGGAAGCAGAGTCGGGGGGCTCCCATACAACTTTTTTTTCCCGGCCGCAGATCATTTCATACTATGTTCTGTGTTCGTTGTGCGCTGTGTGCTGGTGGGAAGCGCTGCTTGCTTTACGATTGGGGTCGTTTTGTTGTTGGGTTGCAGTGCTTCGTATGTGTTTTTATATTTAAGCATTTATAGTAGAATTCATTATACTTTTGGTTTATTTTTTTGCAATTGGCGTTTTAGTTCGGTCAAAAAGTAAACGATTTATGTCTGGACGCCAGCAATGGACCGCGCGATTTTTAAAACTTCGTGTATCCTATAACGTTAGTTCGTCAAGCAATAAACGTAGGTACTTAGAAGCCATAAACATATAACTAAAAAAAAAACAACCCATAAAAATAAAATTTTTCATGTAAATTCTCAAAAAGGATATTTTGTGCAAAGTTTTAATAGGGTTAATTTGAATAAAAATAATACTAGAGCTCCTTTACTTCAAAATTATTACAAAAACTGTCTTCACCGTAGATACACATATGTAAAAAACTTTTATGGGAGCCCCCGGCCTTGGGGCCCGATCACTTATCAATAGAAAGTGTTGTCATCGGAGATACACATGTGTTGAAAATTTGAAGAAAATCGGGATAGTTTTTAAAAAATGTACAATGTGCTTATGACCCTTAGGGCACGGTCACTCGAACAATTACACAAAAAGTTTTGTCCATTGCAGATACACATGTGTTTAAAAATTTAAGTAATCGGGCTTTCTTTAAAAAAAATGTCTGAGCCCCTCGGACCTCAGGGCTCGTTAACTCCAATCATTTTACAGAAAGTTTTGTCCTTCGGAGATACATATGTTTAAAATTTAAAGGAAATCGGGCATTTTTAAAATATTTATATGGGCACCCCTCGGGCCTCAGGGCCCGTTCACTCCAACAATTTTAAAAAAAGTTTTGCACATCGGCGGTACAAATGTATATAAAATTTGAAGAAAATCAAGTTTCCATCATCACGAAAGACTGCATCCGCGAATCAGATTCGAGTCAACACGGCTTCCCTTCGCAACGAAGATACCAGAAACAATTACGGTCAAGCGATAGAACTCGCTCTAAATGCTGGGTGAAACTGGCTTACACAGACGATATTGACATCGTTGGTAGAAACTCAGGAGCTGTATATGGTGCTTTCATCCAGATCGAGCAGGCGGTACGAATTCTAGGGCTGCACATAAATGAGAGCAAAACAAAGTACATGGTGGTCACGCTGCGAGCAGAAGATCCAACATTAGACCCGCAAGTAGTGCAATCCTTAAACTATCTCGGTTTAACTGAAGCAGCCGATAGCAGCATGTAACCAGAAATACACTCACGGTTGCTTAAAGCCAACAAAGCCTACTAGAGTCTGTCAAGACACTTCAAATCCAGGAACTTAACCATAACATCCAATCTGCTGGTATATAAGACAATGGTCATACCAGTACTGACCTCTAAGCCGCATTCGAGAGAAAAGTCTCTTCAATATAGCATTGGGTTCCTCAGGGTAGGTATTTAGTACCGCCCTTTTTTATTTGTTTGTGAGTCATTGATCGAGTTTTATTTCTTTTTATTTTTTAAAGAATTTTAAAGATTATTATGAACAATGTTTTCCAGTTTTTTTTTTATTTACTCACTTCAGTATGCTTTCGGTCCTTTTAACCTTGGAATAAAGACGACGACAATAGGCTCCCTATTTTACTTTTTTTTCGGTTCTATCTATTATGCTTCTGATGACAGATACTTGAGCGAAGGAAACAAACAAATCTCAGGTACCTCGTTGTTAAAACTTTTGATCAAATTAAAGCTTTCTGTCGTTTGACTTTGAATTATCCTACTAGTGTGACACAATTTCTCCAAACAATAATCGACAGTTCTCACACATTCGCAGAAAATATTTATCTTTAAAACCCTTGAGCGTCGTCCTATGAGAGGTATTAATACTCGAACTTAAACATGCGAGCAATGTAAAAGGTTTATATACTGTAATTATGTATAGGTCGGTATATCGCGAATTGATGCGATCCCAACTGAAGGTTGTCCTATAAATTGTCCTTGATTTTGTTGTCGTTTTGCACGACAATGATTTAAGCTGAGCTACGTGCATCGTTCTCATATTCAATGCTCATTGGCTTTTAATTTCTATTTTCCCCATGTATCTACGTATGTACGTAAGTGTGAATGTAGTCATACATGCAAGTAATTATGTATCTGTGTAAATTTACACATTGGCGCTTTGCGAATGGGGAAAATTAATTGACGCTACTTATTGTGAGTGTTACATAATCCTCGAGGACGTACTGATAAGTTCTAGAGAAGTCTGTCAGCAGGCATAGATGTTATGTACATGTAAAGGATTACATGTGAGGCTGAAGTGCCTCATGAATGAATGCAGTAAAGAGTCTTTATCGATCTGTAAGCTGTAAAACCGTCGTGAGGCAGTCTATTAAGTAATATCATCTTGCACAATTAGCATGAGTTGCTGTTTTGTTACATAAGGTTGTGATCCAAGGGCATGCATGTTAATACAAAGGTCTAATTGTGTTTAAAGTTATGGACATCAATATGACGTCCTCTCAGTTAATAATAATCTCAGTATATGCCACTGGTAAATTGCGTTAATTGAGCCTTTTTCTGATTTAAAGACTTCTTGCATTGAACTCTGGATAAGTCGATTTGTTGGTACCGCTGGGAAGAGTTTCGAGTTACATATGTTTTCGAACAAGATAGTTTTAAGAATTTAAATTTGTGTTTGCGAAATAAAATTTTTATTAAAGCTTTACATTTATTTAATAGTAATCTAGACTTTATGGTCGAAAAAGTAGGTTTCCGCACTGGATCCTCCTGTTCATCCTGCGGATCATTATTGAACAGTGCGTTGCAGTTGCGGTCACCACTGCACCTGCTGTTCATCGATTTTGAGAAGTCGTTTGACAGTGTCAACAGACAGTATATCTGGCTCGCCTTGCGTAGGAGAGGTATACCCGATAAACTAATAGCTATTATTAAAGCAAGCTATGATGGCTCTAAATGTCATGTGCTGCATAGAGGAAAGCTGTAAGAGGAATTCGAGATCCTAAGTGGGGTACAACAAGGTTGCATTCTATCGCCGATAATTTTTTTTTTGGTGATTAGCGATGTACTTTGCGCAGCTTTATCTACTGGAAACGGAGGAATTCGTTGGACTCTTACATCTCAACTCAAACATCTGGACTACGACGACGAAATGACAACAAATGTGGAAAGGGAGGCAGCACTTGGAAGACTTGTGAAAAGGATAAGCAAAATAGGTGAGAAAGCTGATGGGAAATGCTGGAAGAACATTTCATATTTCGATTGAATTCAAATAGAGGTGCAATGCAGCTGGCTATTTCTCTTGAGTACCTTTGGTGAAAGATGCAATAAAACAGTGACAAGCAGGAAACGTTCGTACGGTGTTCAAGCGAATCTATTGATTTCGCAATGTTTTCTTCACTAAGTTTTATCCAACGGTTTTGTATTCTATCTAGCTGATGCAAGGTAGGCTTAGGCGCACCGGACCAGATATGGCAATTGTACTCAAGCTTAGGGCGAATAAAAGCCTTGTAAATAGTAGCCAGATCATAGGGAATGAAATATTTCTTGCACCGGAATAGAAAAACTAAACATTTCGCAGCACTTTTGGCGACGGTAAATATGTTGTCGGTCCAACGAAGCTTGTCGGTAACGCATATACCGATAAGTTTTTCAGTTTTCTCGATGCAAGTGCCATTCATGGATAATGGCATGGGATTTAGGATTTGCTTAGACGATTGGAGACAGCATTGGGTTTTGGAAGCGTGAAATTCTACTTGATTGTTTTATCTACATTTTATTATGCTGTCCAGATCAGAATTTAAGTGGTTTGAGTTCCACATGAGAAGTGGTTGGACGTTTCTCAAACTTAGCTTCGAGCAGCTGAGAGTGCTGTCATCAGCGAAAGAGTGAATTGGATTATAAGTAATAGACAACAGGTAATTAATAAAAATGAGAAATAGCGTTGGAGATAGAACAGAGCCCTGGGGAACGCCAGCATTTAAGCAATGAACTTTAGTCTTGAAACCCTCTAATACAACTTGAATTGAGCGGTCCAAAAGCTAGCTTCTAATCAAGTGAAGCAGTTTATCATCGACTCTATAAGCACGCATTTTAGACAAAAGAGCATGATGCCAAACTCTGTCAAAAATATCGAAATACCATAGAAATATCGAGTGCAACAGCTTTGCTTTCTCCAAATTCAAGCAAAGACCGGTTCCACTGTTCGGTGAGATATTTTTATTATTATTATTATATTAGGTGGGGCCGAACAGCCCTGAGCACTGCGACCTTTAGGTCTATTGTGCGTCCCTGACGTTTTACCACATTATGTAGTTGTTCAGTTCCTTCGTGAATGCCACCACATCTGACAATGCGATTGGTCTGGCATTCGGCCATGGAACCGTATAGGCCTTGAGATGTTTCATTCTTTTCTGGGTGAGGGCTACGCATACGAAGAGTATATGCTCTGACGTTTCCTTTGCCTCGTTACAGAATCGGCAGCGGTCCGATTGGGATTTTCCCATTTTCAAAAGATCGTCTTGGAATGGGCCATGTCCTGTCATATACCAGATTAGTGTTCTTAGTGTATGGCGGTCCAGTTTGATGGCCCTGTCGGTGAGATATACCATCAAATCACCTGTAGAATGTTGCCCACGAAATCCATATTGCGAGTCACTTAGGATTTCGTTGGTTTCAAGATATTTCTTGAGCTGAAAATTGATCAGCGTTTCCATGACCTTGGAAAGAATGAATGCAAGTGCTATGGGTCGGTACGAAGAATGAGACGACGACTCGCCTTTTTTGGGTATGGGATGGACAAGGGCTATTTTCCAACTTCTCGGGAAAAGACCAGAAGTATAGGATAGATGGAAAAGCTTACGCAATGGTTATGCCAGCTGGGAAGAACACCTCTTCAGAACAATTGGGGAAATACCATCTGGCACAGTGGATGACTGATTCATTATGATACGAGTATTAAATACGGCTCCGATGATTAAACTATCATAACATTTTTGCATCCTCTTTTTCAGTAAATTCCAGAATAATTTTAGATTCGGATATTTTTACAAGAGGACAGGAATCAGCAACAGTAAATCTATTTTTTTTTAAATGTTTGAAATGTTGAAACGTTTCCTTTTTGGTAACAATATGCAACGTGAAAAATATTTAAGAAAAAAACAAGAGAAGCCCGTAATTCTCAGGAAATCCGGCAAATTTATTCAGCTGTTACTCTTGTTTTGCATTCGGCCATATGTTTGCTTATTCTCTTGTCCAAGCCATTCCTGGATGGGCTATAAACATTGGACAAAAAATCGCATTTCTCTTACGCATAACATTAACTTGGCTGCTGTGTTTATTATTCTGTGTTTTTTCTGATGTTGTATTTTTTCTTCCCTTTTGTGCTTCGGATTAAATAACAACTGGAACCTCTGCCCAGATTGCTACCATAAACCTCAGATGGGGCTCTTGAGGATAATATTACAAAATGTAGTCGTACACAGTGGTTCACTGCGAAACATCCAGTAAACCTGTGCTCTCGCTCCTGCTTTTGCATATAATCCCAAAAGTTTTAGAACAGAAAAAGTTTATTGGAAAAAAAATGTCAAAAGGTTGCACACAGCAAATCCGGTAAACAAGGACATTTTTATTTTTTCTATCTTCGTCAATGACCTTTCGATTTTCCAATTCCTTTGCAATTATTTCCTTTTTTCCTTTTGTCCAATATGTGACTTCTTTAAGAAATAATGATTAAGCTGTTTGTCAACTCTGCTCGAATTAAAGGTATTTTTAGGACTTTACAGAATGTTTGTACAGAAATAAATTTGTCAAACCATTATTTTTGGTTCAATTCTCGGTTATTTGAGTGTAAGAGGATTCCGTTTTTTTTGTGCTTCGCTGAACCTCAAGCTATGGAACAATAGATCACAGATGTACCTTATTACTTCTTCTTTTTTATTCCTTTTTGCAGAAGAAGCTTCAGTTAATGCTAAACGAAAATGCATTGCAGTAGTTTTTCCCAGATCTGCATGCATATATGTAGTCTACAAAAGTCAAGTAATCGAACAAGTGTCCACCATGCATTAATTTAATTCATATCCAAGCGTTAGATACCAAATAAATGGCCTCTTAATGCCACGCTGATGATTTTTCCCTAATTTTCCCGAAATTCCTGTTTAACTTACGATTAAAGCCAAGAGTTTAAACTCAGTGAGAAAAACGAGTCCATTATGCAAATGGTTATTGCACGGAAGTCCCTAATACCCAAATCCGACGGGCATAATATTCAATTCAACTTATTTCCATTCAGATTACGAGTTTGGTATTTGGTTTTTGGTCTTCGGTTGGAGTAGTACGCGGTGCGCTCCAACTAACAACCGTTTATTCGAATCATGGAATCACCGCAGTAAAAGCGAAAAATTAAATGAAATTATAATAAAGGATGTCATTAAGGAGGGGGGACGACGACGACGACTTAGAGCTGTTAAATGAAGCGAAATAACCTCAGCTATGACTTGGCTCAAAGACGTGGAAATAACTGGAGTAATTAAGACTTTCATTTCAATAATTGCCCCTAGCACTTGCAGGAGCGAAGAAGTCTTTTTATTAAATATTTAATGTAAGTTAGGGAGTTGATTCGTACGGATACTTTGGGAACTTTTTTTTTGTGGAATACTGAAGAGAGTAACATCGAAGCAACTGACTATTTGGTTACTGCTACCACCAATAACCATGCGACGTTTAATCAAATCGTCTTTTTATCTCTTCTCTCGTAGATAACCACCACATTTTTCACCGGATTATCTTTACGGTTATGAGCGCAGTTAAATAAAAAAATTTGAATTAATCGCCAAATAATGAAACAAAAAGAAAATGTAGCAAACTCAAAGAAATGTTGGGTTAAAAAAATTTTAATTCCATTTAGAAGATTGTGCTGAAAGATATTATGCTAAGAGCTGTAAATACTATTTGAACGCGACAACAACATTGCAGCTGTGATTAAGGGTAGTGGAGCTTTATTTTTTTCGAATTCAATACGGCAGCCTCTAACAGCTTAGAAGCCTAAAAATATACTAGCATGATTGCAATAAATACAATCAAATTCAGGGACTAAAGTATTTTTTTTTATTTCTACCCTAACCCTAGCAAGATCCATTGTATCTTGTGTATCGATTGTATGTTTATTCTAAAATACCCTAATGAACGATAGTACATCCTCAGTGGCAGAATTTCTCAGCTAAGCTGACAAGCATATTTCCTTTTGAAAGCTGCATCTCCTTAACCAAAGTAATGCTGGGCATTTACAGGAATGTTCTCGGATCACTCTTCATCTTACGAGCAGAACCTGCATTCTGTCTCTGACCCCACACCAATTTTGTTATGGCGATATAGCCAGCCGCAATTACTAGATGATTACTAGCAATGTTAGAAAACTCACCAGCTTACCGGAACAGTGCTCCCTGACCATAATGTCGGGGATAGTGCAGAGCATGTCTCTTTCAGCTTAATAGCGCATCTAGACGCCGTCTTTCTGATAAAGATTTGCAAGGGTGACAGTCCTACAATAGCTTGTAATGCAGTCGTAGGGCAGGTGCGCATATAGCACCCGTTAAACCTAGAAAGGCAATTCTTTGTAGCTTCCTTATTTTCCGTTGTTCCTTCAAGAAGTTTTGGATACCAAACGATGGCCGCGTACGTGAAAATTGGTCTCACCATCATTGTATACATCCAATGTAACATTTTAGGATTTAGACCCCAAGTTCTGCGTCTACTAGCGTCTACTAGCCCACAAGGCCCTAGTGGCGCGTTGGTTGGATTGCTGAATTGATATGAGAATTCCACTTTAGCCGTTTATCAAGGATGACGCCGAGATATTTAACCTAGGTGGAATAATCTAACGTGGTGCCTTTGATGATGATAGGTCCCAAATTCGTCCAGCCTTCTTTTTGTAAAAGCCACCAGAATGGTTTGCAAGGATTGAGTCCTCCTCTGCTGCACTATTCTAAAATGTGTAGTAAAGCACCTTGCATGACTATCACTAGTGTGCTTACCACTAATAAAATCGCCAAATCTTCGCATAATCAATGGCGATCTAGCCTAGAAGATTGTCAATGACTAGTGACCATAGCAGGGAAGAAAGTACTACTTCTTCGGGACATCCCTTAACTGCAGTCACAGACACTCCTTCGGAGTAGGAAATCATATCTCGACTTTTAAGCATTACTCTTATCCAATGATTGTCTTCGTCTTCGACACCTCTGCTACCGATTGCCCTTGCAAGAGAGTCTTTGCCAATGTAATCGAAACCGCCGTCAATGTCGATGCAGGCACACAGGGCCACTTCCTTTGAACGAAAAGATCCTTCTATCATCTTTTCAAGTTAGTGAAGGGCACCTTCTGTGCTTTTGCCTTTTCTGTTCGCAAACTGAATTGAGTGCAGAGGGGTAGACATTTATAACCGACCTCTAATATGAGGACGAATTATGTTAGACTTATAGGTTAGGCTTATTGCCTTGTTTGAGGATAAATATCACATAGGAATGTACCACCAGTTGTAGCTGGCTCTAAATAAATCAATCATACCCGGTAGGATGAGATCGATTGCCTTCTGTAGAAGCGCTGGGAAGATTCCATCACCACCGGGAGATTTGAACGGTTTAAAGGAGCCTACTGGCCATTTAAACTTATCCGGACCGGATAAACTATTTACCTTACTCGTAATACAGACCCTTTGGTTTGATGCGTTCATGTACGTGTATGGTGCACGAGTAGATGAACCTGGGAAATAAACCAGGAGTAGGGTTCTGATTGTATACTCACGGTTCGACCTGTAGGTCCATCTGCCTTTTTTAATAAACCTACACAGTCTGTCTGATCCTTAACTAACGCCTTGTGGATTCGTTCCGCTACTGGCTTTTCAACAATGTTTTCGCAGCATTTCCTTCATGTGGCACGTTTGGATTGTCTTGACTTAGAGTTGTACTCTGTTAGGGCGAACCTATATTCGTCCAAACTCTTCATGTGTTTAGCAGCATTAAAGAGTTTTCCAACTCTCTTCCTAAGCTTAGCCAGATAGTCGTTTCACCGTACACAAACTGATTCTACGGAGACAACTGTAATGATAGGAAGTGAGTAACACATCATTTAATTGGTACGCCCATATATCAAAAGACTAAGAAAAATATATTTTCACACGCCCATAGACGAAAGTGACTGTTTCGTACGCTATAAACTAGCCTCGAAAGTAGCCCATAAAAAAACACTAGTTATGTTATGATATAAACGTCTTTTGTTATTTACTACAATCTCAGCGAACACATTGCGCATGAGTAAGAATTCTCTTTTGTTTGTCGTTTGTGATTTCTGCTTCTCGATTTAGCAGAAAAACCGGTTTGGTCGCGTGAAAAATTCATTTCTTTGTTATTTACTGGAGTCACAGCGAACACACATTCTCACATTTTTGCTTCTCTCTCGATATAGCAAAAAAAACCGGTTTGGACGCGTGAAAAATGGCGTACACGACTCGCAGAAAAGTGCTCATCGTGCTCGTTAGCTTCGACCTCGTACGATAAACTCCACTTTCCTTGCTCGTTCTGTAATATACTATTTTGTAACATTTATAATGAAATAAAGTCAATACTACAACTACAACTATGAGCGAATAGACAATCACATCGGAGCGGCTGTTTCCAAATGGAACAACAAGAAGCAGTATTCGCAATCAAAGTGGAAAAGTTTACTTAGTTTTAAAAAAATGCAGGCTAAATTTCGTATCTCGAATTTAACCAATAGTTCTTAATATGAAATATGACGTAATAATGTCCCAATTTGGGCAAATGAACATTCAGCCAATTACTTTGTATGGTAATGAAAAATATAAATTTGCATTACTTTACCACTTATCACCTTAAATGCCTGGAATTCGGAATTTCATCCGGGCAAATAGTTATCCTGGTCACTCCTGTTTAATACTACAATTGCTCGTTTAATAAAAATATTCCAGTGCGTTCAGTATATATATGTGTATGTGTGTGTCCATTATGTATATTTTCCATTCAGATTATTGTACATAAAACACAAAATATGGGCAAATATTCTTACCAATTTAATATGGATGGAATTTGTAAACCTTAATTATAATAGATACTTATATGTTATAGTTTGTTCTTTGTGTTTGTAGTAGGAATAATGTGAAATTGGTTTTTCTCTCTTGTATAAATGTTTTATTAAATAAAACTTTAACATGCGATTAAGAGAGCATCTGCGTAATGAACATTTATTCATATATGTAAATATATACTGTACTGGTAATATAGCAGCCTCATTAACTCATTAATTACATTACATGTAAAATGAACGAAATGCTTACATGCCATGTAAAGTGTAAAGCAATGTAAGTAAGAGGATTGTTCATATTTTTAATTGTAATTAAACGAGTAAACAGAGTTTACGGTTAACACATTTTTGCTTTTATTTATAATTGCTGTTGGGGCTGTGTACAAGTTCATTTACAATTAAAAACGACTAAAAAATGCAGACCAAGGACATAGATTGTTGCTGTTGTTGATTTATTATAACGGGTGTTTTTTTAAGAGGTTGCCGATTTTTTTTTTTCAATAAAACACATATAAAATTATGAAATGACCAAAATTTTTTTTTAATTGGTAGATAATTTTTTGGCATTTAACATTTAAACACAATTTCTGGCATATGGCTACCACGACTATTTTTCACAAATGTCATTCTGGAGGTCCAATTTTCCAGCACTTTTTCAAGCATTTGAGGGCGTATGTCAGCAATGACACGTTGAATATTGGTTTCCAAAGCGTCAATCGATTGAGGTTTATCCACATAAACCAATGACTTCACGTATCCCCACAAAAAGTAATCGAGTGGCGTCAAATCGCACGAACGCGGAGGCCAATTCACCGGACCATTTCTCGAAATAATGTTGTCGTTGAAAGTTTCTTTCAATAAGTCGATTGTTTCACGTGCTGTATGGCAAGTGGCACCATCTTGTTGAAACCACATTTCATCCATATCCATATCTTCAAGATTTGACAACAAAAACTCATTTAACATGGTTCTGTATCGATTTCCATTCACGGTTACGCGTCGTCCTTCCTCATTTTTAAAGAAATATGGACCGATGATCCCACCAGCCCATAGACCGCACCAAACAGTACATTTATCAGGATGCATTGGTAATTCTTGAACGGCGTGTGGATTATCTTTGCTCCAAATGCGACAATTTTGTTTGTTGACGTATCCATTTAACAAAAAATGCGCCTCATCACTGAAGAGAATTTTACGGTAAAAAAATGGATCTTCGTTCAATTGATTTAACGACCAATCACTGAATTCACGGCGCAAACGATGGTCGTGTGGCTTTAATTCTTGCACCAATTGAATTTTGTATGGCACCAAACCCAAATCTTTACGTAAAATTTTCCATAAAGTCGATGGACAAAGTCCAATTTGCTGAGCACGACGACGAATCGATAAATTGTCGTTTTCTTCGACACTGGCCTCAACGACAGCAATATTTTCTTCTGTACGAACTCTTCTCATTCTTGTCGGTGGCTTGGCATCCAAAAGAGTGAATGTAGACCGAAATTTGGTAATTACGTTCTTTATGGTGGTCTCTGACGGACGATTATGTGCACCATAAAATTCACGAAGTGCTCTATAAACATTTTTAATTGAACACTGATTTTGAAAATAAATTTCCACGATTTGAAAACGTTGTTCTGGAGTTAACCTATTCATAATGATTTGCCAAACAATACTGAGTAGAAATGCCACTTTGAGCTGTCAAAACAACTGTCATAAAATAAAACGACATCTATCGGAAAAACAAACCTCCTAAAAAAACACCCTTTATTAATGCAACAATGTCTCTTGTTGCACGATTTTCCCCGATACGATACGATACGGTTAAAGTTAGAGTGTGTACAAGCTACTTGCACTGCGAACTATCTATCTATCTATCTATTGTGCCCGCTATAATTTGAGCCTAGAAATTAGTTTAGTTTTGTAACGGAGTTTTCTCAGCCGGGGTAAACTCAGGGTGACCAGGGTTCAAAATGATATTAAGGTCGTTACAATAAATTTATATTTTTATGTGACTTTAAGTGTAATTCAGTCTTTATTTCGGTATTTCTAAAGTTAATAAGTGAATTCAAAGATAGTCTGCTAGCAATATGGACGTTACGTCAGCCTTGAAGGTGAACCTTGCCGTGAGCGTTGATGTCACGAATTTTCGGGAGCCTTTGCGTGAGAGCTTTTGACGTGAGTGAGCTATACAAGCCTTGAATAGAGGCTGAGTGCATGAGGCTTCGTGCACCCTTGACGTGAGCATTTGAGAGTGTAAGCGCGAATCCTGAGCGATGCGTAAGCATGAGCCCATGTGCGCCCTTTCACGTGAGTCCGACGAGCCTGAGTGCGTGAGCCTTTGTGCGACCTTGACGTGAGCCTTTGAGTGTGATGTGTGCATGAGCGTGAGACGAGCGTGACTCCTGAGCAATGCTTTGGCGTGAGCCTGGGAGGAGCGTGAGCCTTTGTGCACCTTTGACGTGAGTCTTTGAGTGGAGCGCGAACCATGAGCCAACCTCTGAGTGATGAGTCTGAGACGAGCGTGAACCTGAAAAGGTTGTGCGACGGCGAGAACATTAGTGAGTGCAGGGAAAACGTCGGCAGAGATAAGCAGAGAAAACGTGGGCAGCGTAACGACCTGCGGGGCAGTCACACAGTTAGGTTACATTGTGTACGAAGGTGAATTCAGTGACATCGACCGCGATAAGCAGAGAAAACGTAGGTAGCGGTAAGCTGAGATGTGCAAACGTAACGACCTGCGAGGCAGGATACACAGTGAGGTTACGTTGTACGATGGCTTGAAAATTAGCGAATGTAGCAACGACCGGCGGGGCAGTCATACAGTGAAGTCACGTTAAATGGCAAATGCACAAAATCTTAAAGCACAAAATCCCCAAACACAAAATCTAAAAGCACAAAATCCCCAACACAAAATCCCTAAACAAAATACAAAATCCAAAGCCACAAGATACTTAAACACAAAATCCCAATAGAAAATCATCAAATCAAGTCCCTAACACAAAATCCCAAATTAAAAAATCCCGAAATCGAAATCCCCAAATTCATCGTAACAAAACATTAGAGCCAGTGTGATCAGGATATTAGGCACGGGCAGCCCATACCTCTGTCGAAGCCGGTTGTATATATGATAGTTGGACTTTTCATAGAGTGAACCGATGTTTATTTACCTGGGCTGAATCTACACTAGTATGAAATTTTTTTTCGAGGCGTATATGGGGCTATATAATTAAAAAAAAAGTGTAGGCTGTGTCGGGTAAACGGCTGCGGGATTTAAGCGTGACAACGTCTGCCATGGGTGAACGAAAAGAAAACAAAGAACGGACATATCAAGATCTCAAAACGGCATAGTTCCAAAAATTCCACACCATTATTCCATGCTAATCGCTTGAGAAATTGTTTTGTTGCCGAAATTCCAGACCATAATGACCATATTCCAGAATTTCTATAGGAACAAGTCTTATAGTCGCATCTAAGTCCTACATACCGAATTTAATGCGAATCGCTTGAGAAATTGCGTAGTTCCTTTAACATGAGGCATAACATCGGACACTTAACATGGGACATAACGGTGGATATTTAACATTTTACTTTTTGAACATTGGATATAAAATAGGTCACTAAACATGGGACATAACAGTGGACACTTAACATGGGACACAACATCGGACACTTAACATGGGACATAACGGTGGATATTTAACATTTTACTTTTTGAACATTGGACATAACATAGGACAATTAACATGGGTCATAACAGTGGACACTTAACATGGGACATAACATCGGACACTTAACATGGGACATACCAATGGACACTTAACATGGGACATAACAGTGGGCATTAAACATTTAACCTTTTTGAACATGTACCCCTTGTAGGGAGATATTGTCACGTCAAAAAACCTGCTGCAAAAGCTCGATATCGATGTTCTGGTATCTTCTTTTCTATATATAGGTTATAGGATGCATTTTCTCCAGTTTTCTGGTATCATTATTTCTTCCTTATTGGAGTCACTTTTTTAGGCAGCTCCATTTCTCTTCTATGCCTCCTTCTTCATCTCGAGCACACTTTGCTGTTTTAAATTTTGAAGCAGGCGTATATAGACTCGAAACTTATTCGTGGATGCAGTCCGGTCTCTGAAAGCCCTACCATTCATCATTTAGCACCTGTTGACTGTACTGTTACTGTTGCTATTAATTTAGTCCTACTAGACCTACAAACCCAATTACACACGAACGCAATTATTTGTTCTTTTTATTAACTTCTTGGCCACAACAAAAACAAGAAATTGAATTACGATAAATCAACATCAGACAACACTAATAATTTGTCGAAGATGCGACAGCTCGTTTATGTGAATGTCAAGTGAATGTCAAATGTGGTTCGCTGCACAATATTGAAATATCATTGATATCTGCTTGCTCGACTGCATCCTAGCACTGCATTTGATTTATGAACGAGTACGAGAGTATTTTTGTGCTCCTTGTCCTTGTTCTTACATACGAGTTTGTCTGTTTGACATCATTTTATTCTTCCACTTGGATCGTAAAATGCAAATAAGAAGAATTCGTATTGAAGTCGATTTTGTATTTGTCGTTGTTGTTGTGGATGTTGATTTGGTGCATCACAGCCAATTGCTGGAACAATCGATAAACATTTTGATGACCGATTTTCATTGTCAATCTTCTGGTTTGAGTTTTATTGAATGATTTGCTTTTTGTGGACGCGATGCAGTCCAATATGAAATAAAAGTTTATTTCCAAGAAATCATGCGACTTTACGCCCAATGCACGTGCGTTGCGTTTCATGCGTCGTGCAAGGTTCAAGAACAAAGACCTCATAAACATTGACACAACTGTATTAAAGAGAAGAAAGAGAAGAATTTAACCTGAACAACTCCCCATACTATTTGCCGCAACGCTACCTGGATAAGAAATGAATTCGGCCACTTCTCTATTCTGAATTTATTCAGGGCTCCACCAGGAGGTAAAGACTTCACCATTCCGCAACTACATTTCAACAACAGCTTCCAGGTCACCATCACCTACAGATCACTCTGGGAGGAAGGTGCTCTCTGGGAAGACGAGTCAATCAGTTTTTTTACTGACGGGTCCAAACTGATGATGGTGTAGGCGGAGGAGTTTTCTCAAAAAGGCTAAATGTAAGTCTCTCTTTCCGTTTTCCTAATCACTGCAGTGTTTTCCAAGCAGAAATAAGGGCGGTTAAATAAGTCCTGTCTTGACATATCATATCCACTAAGGATATCCGCATCTTCTCGGGTAGTCAAGCTGCTTTGAGTTCCCTAGAATCAGTCTCTACGAACTCTTTTGTATCCCTAGATTGACGATCGTCTCTCAGGGAGATGGCGGAGCAGTTAAGCATTCACCTGTATTGTGAGCCGGGGCATTGGGACATTCTGGGAAACTGCTGGGCCGATGAATTCGCCAAAAATGGTACTACGCTACCATTATACCTGAAAATGGTTCCCTAAACATACCGATTGCTACATGCAAACTCATGCTAAAGCAGGATGCTTATGACAAAACCAGCCCTAGATGGACAAATGGTATAACAAGTGATTCTTACGCCGAACTGCTCAACCATCTCGGTAAGAAATGAGTTACGGCTCAACGACGCCCCCTTTGTTGTCAGTAAGAGCACATCCAACGGCTTTATAGCCGCCTGACTGACCAAATGATAATCTTCTTAAAAGATAATACTTTATTTTTCAACCCGTTCATAACCTCCTCAATCGCTATCACCACAGACTGGTATACGCTGCCCAGTGATCAGGGAGTCGAACGGAGATGCTTAATTTCAGCCTGGCACAGAAGTCTACTGCTCCTAATCTAACTCCACCGTAGCCGGTCACAAGTCCGAGTTAAGAAAGGAGTGGTAAACTCGTGGTGGGGTCCAACTGCATCATCAAATCTTATCTGGATATATTGTACAGGGCTTTACCACGGGAGATTAATAATGGCCGCGGGTACTTTGAGTATGCTCATTGTGGCCAATGTCTTCGTAATTAGCGACCCTGAATGGACTACTATAGTACTTAGAGATTGTTTAATTGGTGGAGCTCTTCGTATTTAGTAGCCTAGTCATAACAAAACCTCTTGACTGGATGTGGACTGGAGAGAAACTATCCCAGGCGGCCTAGGATAAGGTAGTGTATCCTTGTGACAAGTGATGGGGTTCGAGGTTCCGGACGATGTGTGCCAGAGTCGGTTTTTTCTTCGCGAAAAGCCACTTATACTGAACGAACTAAGTCCTTTGATGTCAGATCTTACCAAGGTCGCATTAGTACCACGGGAGCTGTCTGTGCCAACGGACCAGGTTTAACCGTAAGGTTGACAGGTCCTAGGACAACTTTGGCTTAGGACCCAGCTCGTTCTTGGGATGCAACGTGGGGGCTGAGGTTTACTGTCGAAGAGAGGTTCGCTTGACTGAAATAACATAATTATGAGTATACCTAATGGCGAAAGCCGGGTAAGTACGGGTTCGTCCCACTCCAATGATGATGCTCCTAATCTACCATCTAGCTTAGAGCTGTGAAAAACTGTGCTGATTCCATATCTGTTCCGGATTCTTTCTTTCATTTTCTCTGGAGAGTATTATTTTGGAAAAATCTTTATCGAACCATAGCACTGGTGTCGTGTATTTGAAATTCCTCAGTTCTTGCTTTAACGATTTATTTGTATTTAGCTGGCAACCATACGCTTACTCCATACAGTAGTATTAGTCTTACTACAGCTGTGTAAAGCCACCAGTTCTGGTTTTTTACCGTAGGTGTTCTCACATGAGTACAAAGCAATATTCGCCTTTTTTACTCGTCCTATGATATTCGGTCTCTAGCTCAGTTTCCTGAATTGCTTTATCAGCAGGTACAACCGTAATCCGTTTCATAGAAGGGGGGATAGTACACCTGCTTCCGGTGTTTCTCTTATCGCCCGTCTTTTGATGATAGAGCCAACCAGCTCTGCACTAATAACGTTGCTTAAAATTATATGATTGAGGCTTATAGGATAGCCCAGTCCCTTACTGATTCGTCTGTCCTTACGGTATTGAACACACCCTCAACATCCAGGAATGCTACCAGTGTATACTCTTGGGAGTATATAGATTTTGAAATTGTGCTTACTAAGATGAGTGAGCTGTATCGACAGACTGCCACCTGCACTAAGCATACTAAGACTTTGCTTAGTTGCTAGGTATAACTTTAGCCCGCATGTGTACATTCTATTGACCTTTCCAGGGTTATCAGGAGAAATGCTGATAAGTTAATTGTCTTAGGTCTTTTGGCTTTTGAGCTTTTTCGATAAAAACGACCATGACTTCCTTCTAGTTCCAAGAAATATGTGTCCACTTAGTGAACCCTGTAAAAGTTGTTTCTAATAAAGGGAGTACACTCTCCGAGTTATTCTGAATATCCGCCGGTATTATTCCGTCTGGACCGGCTTCTTTGTAAGGTTGACTTATTGTTCACTGGATTCGATTTTTGTTCACGATATCCTCTGTAAAAACCGAATGGAATGTTTGATAATGACTATTGAGTTACTCATGGAAAGTGAGTCTCGATGAGTAGCTCCATTAATTACTCACTTGAGGTCCTTTGCGCCCTTGTCAGTTCTCTTTTACAACTTCTGGATGCTCATTGTAGGAGTTTGTCTTTCTGGCTTTATTCAATGCTTTTCGCTTGCGTTCTGATAGCTCCCCAACTCTGCCGACCATTAAGTTGATTTTTGTCCACCTCTTGGTTTTGTCATGCAGCGCCAAAGGAGTGATTCATGGCGCTTGTTATTATGTCTACCAAGTTATGTATCTCTGACTAAAAAAGATAAATAATTTTAAATTTAAATAAATTACGAGTCGAAATGTTTATACCGGTAAAGTACGCCTAATTTAATTTACCAAAAAAAATCTTTAAAGCGCAGGATAACCAGCAGCTAGCCTGACAACCGGAATTTCCATTCCATTGGATGGATCAAATAAAATCCATGAAACGAACGATGTATGAACAGTACGAGAAAATGTGTTTGAAGAAGTGTGTGGGTGTGGGTGTAGGTATGGGATCGATAATAAATCAAACGAAGATGATTCGTCTGGGTATAAGCGTTAGCGCGACTTTCAAAGATCGCAAATATGAGTTTACTGGATACGTGACACGTACCACCATAGTCACGCTACACTCATGCATCCCTCCTCTAGCAACAGATTATATTTCCATTACATCCGCTGATTGCAATTTAAAATTTCTGATTTCTGCAATTGGATGAGAGCGAGATTCCAATTGCGATTGAGGAGCTATTTGATAACGAAATACTCGTATACTTTCATAACCTTACCTGCATGTACAGTATACACTTATAGATGTAAGATGCAGTAAGGCGTCTGTGTAATCTCATTTGGCGAAATTAAATACCATTTGCATCAATGAGCTTATCATTTTTTATAAAATTGTTAATTTTTCGCAACAGATAATTAATTTCAATTCAATGGGGTTGTTATTAAAGGTATTATCATGCATTATGTTCTTTTTGACATTGGGTATCGCTCAAGAAACCATGCGATAAATCAATGACTCCACACGATGACTTCCATCGAAGCAGAATATTAGGGAAGGAAAAAAATTACTGTCACTGAGTAGAGATTGGTATGTGGTATAGCTAGAAAGAGTCGCTCGGATCGTAGTCCATTTGGTTTTTTGAGGTTTTTCCAATCTCCAAAAGTGCAGTTCGCATATCTTCTTTTTCTTAAATCCTTTCACTCTCGAGGGGCATAAGACGTCAACAACAACTTCGCGCCATCCAACTCATTCCCAACGACCATGCCTCCTCAACGTTATCCTAGGACGTCCCACTGTTCTACCTGCCTGGGTGAGCTGCATGGCATATTTCGCAATGGAGTTGTCGTCGCGCCGTAGTGTATGTCCAATCCACTGCCACTTCCTCCTTCGCACAATATTGTCTATAGGTTCTTGGCCCTTTCTCCGATGAAGTTCGTCGTTCGATATACTATTGGGCCAGAAGATTCTCAAGATGATACGTACGCATTTGCTTACGAAAGATTGCAGCTTACTCGTGGGAGTCGTATCCACCTTCCAAGTACTGCAGCCATACAACAGTACTGATACGACGTTGGAGCGGAACAGTCGAAGCTTAGTTCTTAAGCTGAAAACATTGCTTCTCCAGACTTTTGATAGCATTCCTTTTCCTGCACACATCCACTTCGGTGCCACCGCGATAAGCCGAGACCACACATCCTAGGTATAGAAAGTTGTCAACTTTTTCGACTACCTGTCCAGCAATGTTGAGCTGAGAGCGGGTTTAGTAGTGTTCATGGCAGTGTTTATCTTAAGGCCTACTTTGCTTGCTTCGGTTTCTAGATTTTGGGCCATCATATGAAGGTCCATTATTCGATGTGAGAGCAGGCAAACATCGTCAGCGTAGTCTAGGTTTTTAAGGAAAGTGTCATAGTCGATCGAATTCCAATGTGCCCTACCGTCAGTGCAGCACGGAGTACATCGCTGATGACCACCAGGAATAACAGCGGTTATAGTATGCACCCTTGACGTACTCCACTTTGGACTTGAAATTCCTCGGACACCTTACCATTGTGTAGGACGTTACATTTACTTCCTTCTTATGTAGCTTTGAAAATAGCTATAAGCTTTTCTGCGATACCCCTCCTGCGCAGGGCTATCCAGATAGCATCTCGATTTAAGCTGTCAAAAGACTTCTCGAAGTCGATTAACAGAAGATGTAGCGGAGAGCTGTACTCGACGCATTATTCTATTATGATCCGCAAGGTGTTTATGTGATCGATGCAAGAGGATTCAGAGCGATAGCCTGCCTATTCGACGTCGAGAGTTGAATCTAAATGCTCCTTGACGCGTTCTTATGATTCTAGCTATTAACTTGGCTACGGCCGGTAAAAAGCATATACCTCTTCAGTTTCCACAGTCCATCAGATTTCCCTTTTTTGGAAGCTTGACGATCATCCCTCTTTTCCACTCTTGGCGAAATTGATAATTTTCCCACGATCTCCGTATGAGCGGGTGTAGAAGTTCAGCCGATATGCTTGGCGCCGCTTGGAATATTTCGGCAGGGATGCCGTCAATACCCACCGCTTTATTTTTCTTTAGAGACTTGATTGCTGGTGTTATTTTGGTTTTACTGGGAGGTCCAGTGCAAATTCGAGAGTTCGCATACATCATTGACAGATAATTATTTTTGGCTCTATAGCAAGTGTCCCTGTTCACCTGACCGGTTGCTTTTTATGAGTGAAACACAAAACACAGCCAGGTTGGATCCACGTAGATTCAATAGGCGAAGTTTTTACCGCCACAGTTTCACACTAATAAGTCATTCCATTTTTTGTGCTGAAGTATTCAAAGGGTATCTAAAAATGGTTTACACCCTTAGAAAATAGAATAGAAAGCAGGAAATGGCTCACATGTATACCAAAAATACCTAACACCTATAACTCTTTTCTTAGAAAACGTTGGAAAGATTACTTGACCTATATGTATAGGTATCTAAATAAATAGAAAATCACTAGCAGGGCACAGTTTCATCACGGAAGTCTGCACATACAGCCCTTATACTCTTGTGCGCACGGTTGAAAAATCACAGTACTTGAAAGACTACTCCCTTATATCGTTCCTCGACATTAAACGCGCCTTTAACAATATAAAGACAGAGGCTGTCATGAAAGGCTTGTCTCTTCTGAATCTATACACCTCTGTATGCAAGCTAATCAGTTATATGCTATTTTGAAAAAATCAAACAATTGATATTTAATTTTAATTGAAATATAACAAATCTTCCTTATAGTGAAGTTTAATAAAAATATTACAGAGTGGAGTAAGCAGCTCGAAATGAAATTCATTATGAGTTTTAATTAAATAATTATATGCTATTAAGCTGGATTGTTAACACCTAGAAGGATCCACCATTAGAAGCCGATTAGTGGCCAGAGGAACACCGCAATGAGGCGCTCTGTCCTCTACTATAGAACGCAGTTGTCAATGAATTACTCGTGGAGCTGGAAAGGGAGGGCTATCGGAGGAAACGAGAGCTATCTCAGATAACTTCCTAGAAACGAATAAAGAGGTTATGCAGGTTGCGTCTTAATCGTCGCAAAAGGGTTCAGAAACTTTAGACTAGAAGTAAGCTCGTTTTAGGCAGAATTTGTTCTCTTTAAGAACAAATATAAAATACCATTTGTTTCCCACCCAAACAAAAAAGTAAAAGAGATTACTTGGCACAATCTTAGACAGTAAGCTAAGCTGGAAACGGAATATTCTAGAAAGAATTAACAAAGCTGCCATAGGTTTATACTTTTGCAAAAACGTCTTTGGTAAAAGATGGGGGTTAAAACCGGTATTGGTACACTGGCTCTATATTGCACAAAAAAAAAACCCTATACTGTTTGGTGACTATCGATTTGGCGAATATAGACTGCACACTACCCATTTTGTGCTTCAAGAATGGTTTCCAGACTAATAAAGAGGTAGTTCTATACTGAAAACCGATCCCGTGAAGTTTTTTACTGGCGGCTCAAAGTTTGACGGAAAAATAGGATCTGTTGTCTTTTTTTGACAAACAAAAGGTAGGTAGGTATCCGTTCGTCTACCGAACTATTGCAGCGTTTATCAGTTTGAGGTGATGGCGATTGAGAAGGTACTAATCTGGTTGGAATATAATATAATATCAGCAACGATATTATAATCCATGTAGGCAGTCTGGCAGCAATAAAGTCGCTGGAGTTGGTGTCACTGACGACAAGAGTAGCGTTGAGCCGCCACACATCTCTTAAGGAGATGAGTAAGTATTTCGACGTCCAAATAGTGTGTGTTATTGGTCACACTGACATCGCGGGGAGCTGCAAGGCTGGCTGGAAATGGCACAAGTCTTCACATATAGCGGAAAGGTCAAGTGTGGGAAAGACATTAATGAGAGTGAAGTTAATTATTCGGAAAAAGGCGGAAACATTAACAAATGAGAGGTTGAGAAATGCCACCACACGTATCATAGCAAATCAAGTATGGTCAAGGATAGACTTGATACTAATTTCAATGCAAAGAAAAGATCTGAGAATGACCGTGGGGATACTAACATGGTACTGTCTTTTTGGTGTACAAGCTTGGTCTTGAATTCAATTACTTTCCTAGAATCTGGAAAGATGTCTAGGAGGAAGAGACTCCCGGCTCTTACATGCAGAAGGCAAAAGGAAAAACATTTATCGGATATCGAATGCTGTAAAGTTCGTGACATCCTGAGATTTCGAAAAAGGCCAACTTGTATTCTGTGAAGAGGGAAAGGTAAAAATTCAGTTGTACCACAACGGACCGTCATATCTCTAAGTGTGTTGAATAAGCCACCGAACCGAACCCAACCTAATTCTCTTCAATAAGTTTTGATGAACTTTTACCCGCATGAATGACGATTATGTGATACAGATCTATATAGGTACTAACACTCAACATTAAATAAAAATGACTTCCGAGTAAACTTCAAAGAAGTATTTTAGAAACTTTTTCAAAAAATTTTGCTCTCGTTCACAACTCAACGGAAACTGAATAATTGAGCGAATTGTTCCGCATAATTTGTGCTGCCAAAAGGTTTTGTCAACTTCCACTCAGACGTGAAACCAATGAAGTTTCGAAACTTCCATTATCTGAAAGAAAAAAAAATTGAAATTTTAATTTTGAAAGCAAATAAAAATATCTCTGCGGATTATAGATCGATGGTGACGACAAAATGCACCACGCAATTGCATTGCGCAACTCTATAGATTCCCTTCGAAGTTATCTGAAGTTATCTGGAATTTTTATTGCAAAGACATTTGCATGTTCCTGTGAAAACGATTTACGTAGGGATATCATTATGTGAAATGCATTTTCTCCCGAAGGTACGTACGAGTAGAAGTAAAATTAATTTGCATTTTCTTACAAACGGAGGGATAACTTTTCAGTCACGGCAGCTGGAGACGAAGCTATAATCCAATTTCCAATCCAATTGCTTTGTGACTTTACAAATTCCAGCATAAATTTCTTACTTTGAACTTTTAAGAAAGTGACAGTGATAGTGATTCGTTTTCGAATAGAGTATCAAAGCAAAAAGTTGGCCAATTTATTTTAATTCAATTTCTGTAACTTTTTGAGACTCCTCTATTTCTTCTCTTTATTTTAATATTTTGTGTACCCCTGGCTCTATAATTGAAATCATATGCGCAAATAAATACATGACTGACTAGTCTTGAAGCAGCCGTTTAACTCGCTTAGCTCATACTAGCGCTGCCCAACTGCCACGAGTTGTCTTGCGACAAAAATCCTATTGGAATTACATAAATTACATATTACCGGAGCCCTTTTCCTTGTCTTAGCCATACGATTATTATATTAAGATTAGGATTATATTAAATTTCAAAAGCCATACTGGTATGGACAAATGTTGACTTTAAGGTGTACGGCAATACCGTCTTGCAGAATAGCAGAGGATAACTACTTATACGTGATACTCGGACAATTCATACCTTGATGGCAGTGTAGTTAAATGCTTTTCCACAATTTAGTCGTTTCTTGACTTTTTACTTTGACTATAAATTCATAAATAGTATGTGTGACAAACGGTGATGATGACGCGATTATAGACAGTCATGTCCTTAGCCTCTCGCATCACAACTCCTACCTTATGCGTCCACGTCGCGTCACTGGGAGCTCTGCCAAATCAAGTGAACGATTTCGGTACCCAATCCGATTTGTATTAGCTTGGGTCGGTGCTAAATAAGAAGGTGGACTTGCCTTGGTCGGCGGCGCTTCATGTCGACCTAGGTTGCGGTTGGCCAATCACCACTCAACTGAATTAATAGATTCTTGAAACTAATACAAGCCTCGGATACGTATCGAATTTATCGACAATGACCTTTGGCCCACGGAAAAGGACACGTTTTGGACTCGACTGGAATCCACAAGGAAGCCGTCGAGTTGGCCATCCTAGCAAGACATTGAAAAGGATAATAGAAGAGGAAGCAAGACCCCAGGGGAACGAGTGGCGTCTCGTGAAACCTCAGGCGTTAAATCGAGTTCGTTGGTGGGCGTTTGTAGAAGCCGTATGCTCCCCCGCGTAGTAAAGGAAAGAAAGAAGATGTGTAAAGTGAGACCAGGACCGGAGCCCGATTGTATTTTATTACCTTTAGCCCTCGAGGCATTATTTCTTTGCTAACTTCATTTACGGTTGTTATGCTACCTTATTGATATCTACATTCATTACTGGATGCCTAATGCCAGTTCAATTTCTTAATTATCTGGCCATTGAGTAACTAAATGTCCCACCAATGATTTCGGAGCCATTGGTCTTTAAGAACGGATTTTCCAGTTTATGCAATTGGGCATACTGCGGACGGACTCTTTTGTAAAACTTCCCTCAGTCTATGTACTTATCAAGTTTAACAAAGAGATTCTTCACCCATTCATCTTCTGAGCTCTTTTAAATCCTCCTTGATTAGAGGAAAATGTCTTCTGATAATCTTAAATTATTTTGGAACAAAACGCAACAATGTAACGCCTTAAACATGAAATGTTGTAACAGTGTTTGCTCTGGTGACATTCGCCGGCCATCCAGGGTTTGTTCTCCTCCTCTTCTTCGTTACAAATTGAAAGTCTTTTGTTTTTTTTTTTTCATTCTAATCCATATGTTTTATGTTTTATTTTCGGTTTTAGTCGCTAAATGATGACAACGCTGTTTTTATACTTAAATTATGCTTACTACATAGGTTCTTATATATAATATATGTTTTAACTACTGGTGGAGTGCGAATTTGAAGAAAAGCAACCATTCAACTATCAAGGGTCAATTGCAGCAGCCGATCAAATCTTGGACCCAGAAATACGCACGAAATAATTAAATAAATAAAACTTCAGCAATTTCTTTAATTTTAATTATTAATTAAATTTACTAGTTTATTGCTTACGCTTTTGCTTTTTAATAAATAAATGCGTCTAGTACTTTATCGTACTAGCGGGTTGATGATTGGAACTCAACTGCCTGAGCTCTAAAAATGAATGTCAAAGGAAATCACCGAAGATCTTGAATTTTTACTATTACGACATACCACATAACATACCTAATCGATACCGATCAAGAGTATTTGCTATGTCGCAATCAATATTATTTAGTTAATTCCCAATCGGCGCTGAGTCAACATTTTTAAGAAGGGAAACCCAGTGCATTGGCCCACTTACAATTGATGATGATTTCGCATTTTCCAGTGATGAACTCAATGCATTGGTTCACTTTGGTTTTTCTGCTTATTTACGTGTTCCAGTGTCGTCGTAACTTTTATGGGTCACTCCAAAAGTCATGACGGCGATAAATTACGAAATAAATTACAAAGAAAGAAAATCCAGACTCAGGTCGTGGAGTGTTAAGACCAATAATTAACTCACGTGGTTGCTTAAAGCCAACAAAGCGTACTATAGTCTGTCAAGACTCTTCAAACCCAGCAATTTAACCATGACATCCAAGCTGCTGGTGTATAAGACAATGGTCATACCAGTACTAAGATATGCATCCGAGACTTGGGTGCTTAGCAAAAAGCATTCTGAGCTCTTAGCGTTCAAGAGTCTGTAGATAATTTAGCGTTATCGCTATCCTCCAGCCAGCCATCATCCTCTTCGCTCATGCGAGCTTGGTGTACCCACCGGAGCTTACCGAGCTTAACTAACCGAGTATCTCGTCTAGTATCTCCGTAATCCGTGCTTAGCAAAAAGCATTCAGAGCTCTTAGCGTTCAAGAGTCTGTAGCTAATTAAGTGTTGTCTACTTATTTGATCAAACAAAATTTATTTAATTTAATTAATAAGTTTCAATAAAAACACAACTTATTATATATTTTAATATTTTATTAGCTGAAAAATATTTTGACGTTGCGCGTAAAATGGTAGACAAACTAAAAATGGAGACGGAATTATATTACTGGGTTTTGTTATCCTAAGATGCAGTACAATATTGCCAGATAAAATCAATGAATTTTAATATGATATGGAAAAGAATAAGTAAACAAATAACATTTTACAATGTAACTATTGTTTTAGAGAATTGTTAGCCCCGTATGTGAGAAGGATTATTCCTGAAAAATACAGCGTGGCAGACCAAGAATCTGCTGGAAGGATGGTATGGACCAGAACGCATAGAATTGCGGCATGACAAACTGGTTAACATCGGCTCGAAATCGGTACCGATGGATGAATTTTTTGCAGGGCCATGATCGGACCTTTAGTAAAGCTTAAAAGTTAATCACTCGTAAAGCACTCGCCCTGCAAGTCTGGCTGACCGTTTTTCGATTTGAAAACGTAATATTTTTTAATAGAAAGATTACCGAAATATCAAAGGCTGACGAATTATCCATGACATTTATATGCGAGAACATAATTTAAAATCTTTTCAGCGAAACCTCTTTTCTTCGAACTGGTCCACCTTTCTAATAGATTTTTCGAGATACTGAGTATCCTGCAAAAAAGTTGCTGTTACTTACAACGAAACTTTCATTATTGTGTCCATAGTTTTTACCAAATTGGATTGACATGCAGCTATTCCTATAATGTTACACCCCGAATTTTAGCGATCGCACCAGAACATTAAAGCTTAGATTGTGTACAAGTGTGGCTAGAAACAATACCTTTGGATGAATTTGGAAATTGACAAAATATTTCATCCTGGATTGAAATGATTAAGTAGAGGTGTTGGTATGTATTCCCAGAATTTAGATGACTCTTTTAGATAACGGGCAATTTAAAAGCGTTTCCTTAACATATCCATTTCCATTTCCATTCGGACACAGCATTCATATTTGAAGTCGTAGTAAAGTGCAGAGGAAAATAGCAAAAAATAAAAAAATAAAAAATCCATTCCATCCAATCATAAATCTTTTGCACGAATAAACAGAAGCGAACATGGGATATCAACTTCTGTTTTTCTCTATAAACTCGTGAGAAAAGCCAAACGGAAGCAACACTGCGGGACACCAACAGCTGTAGTCATTGTATATAGGTACTCGGAAAAAATAATAAAGAGCCTCTTCATTATTTATAAATTCTCTGGAGAGACTTTCCGGTCGTGCACTTCTACTTCTCGCCCATTGGTTGTCACGAGAAAAAAATGGCCGCATAAATCAGTGTCGTATTCTTCTGACATCTTTTTTTGTGGTTTCTGTAGAAGAGGACAAAAACCTTGCCAAATTAGAATAATAAAGATGTTTTTGTTAAAAAAAAAAGAATCAAAAAAAAGTATGACCTTGTTAACACCCCAATGGTCGCATGTTGAACAAAATGAGAAATAAAGGAACCATGCCGTAGTGCTTATAGAGTCAATATTCGATACTAGCTGTTTATATAATATTCCTTACTTAGTTATTTATCAGAACCCTTGAGATGTAAATTTTAATCTAGGAATTAACTTTTACTTAAGGGTAGAAGTAGTTAAGCCAAACAACTGAGCACTAATGTTGTGCAGAAGGGTGGGAAAAAAAATATGGGAAGTTACACCGAGAATAATGCACTAGATTTACACCATGATAGTTATACCAATTATCACCTACGAAGCAGTGGCATGGACGAATAGGACCAAGCTAAGCCCCGCCAAAAGGGAATTGGAAAAAATGGAGATGCTAGCATATGTTTTAATTACGGTGTCCATGAGAACCCACCTTACAGCGGGCATCGAAGCAATCCTTGGGCTACTCCAAATATACATAGCGGTAGACAGAAAATTCAAGGATACTAAGCATCGTTTGAGAAAGATATGCAGCTATACAGAAGGCAAGGCAAGAGGAATAGTAAATTCACTTGCCAAACAGATTCCTTTAGCGCGCATGCCGTATGATAATAATGTGCAGAAGCTTGAACCTTTTTGCGGCGTAGGGTATATGGCAGGAAGAAAGAATTAGGCTAAATAGATAAGGCAGCCGCTTTCATAAGATGGAAAAATCTTTCACGACAGGAAAAGGAATTGTTGGGGAACTATAAGCCAAGAGGTCTTAGTTGATATTGGTCCTAAGTAGAAGTAATTTAAGAATCATTACCGAGTTCCTAACAGGACATTGTAGACTGAAGTGGCACCTAAGGAAATTAAAATTAGAGGAGGATGGCAGCTACAAGCTTTGTGGAGTAGCGGAGGCACTTTCTAAGCGTATGCCAGGCAACGATCCGACAGAGAGGAGACCATATGGGAACCCACGTAATCTCGGAGTCTGCGCGACATTCATTGAACCCAATCCATATCACTAAGTTCCTAAAAGACTTTGGATTGGAAAGGCAGCTATAGGGCATGTACTGACCCCATAGCGCAAGTCAGGAAGCGCAATAGATCCATGTGGGTCGCAGTGCTACTAGAATATACCCTTATTTTCCTTATCATCATCATCATGGGCCAATAAAGACTTTAGCGTATGGGGTTTTCCTTTCTTGTATTATAGAGGAGGAGGAGAAGTATAGGCGTTACTCAAGAACGTTGTATCACGATAATTGATGCACGTACTGATATATACTTTCGTATAGGGCACATGATGCCTCGTTCGGTGGTCTGCACCGCTGGTATCCTATCCGGTGCCGAGGCTTTATTGTCTTCAAGCCAATTAATATCTCTGTTAACTTCTTCTACCTCTGGTGTTGGTAGATCCTCCAATACCTAAGGTAACTAGCCATTTAAAATCTTTTTAAAGTGCTCGCTCCCAAATGTCTTTGCAATCTGCGATCAGATCACCCACTTTGTCTCTCTAGTATGTAAAAGGTAGTGTTTATTGCGTCAAACCGCGGACTTTTTGGTAGAACTTTTTTAATCAATCACAAGACTCTTCAACAAGGCAGCTTTCTTCCGTCCGCAACTTTTTTTTCACATCTCCTGAGCTCTTTATATTTTTCTTCGAGTGTCCGAGTTCTTTGAGATTGTTGTATTGATCGGTATGGAACAATCTGACAGTCATTGAACCAATCGTTTTCTGACCTTTGCAACTACTGCCAAATGTACAGTCAGCAGTAGTTAAGACGTATCTATTTATCTTCTTCGCCAAGTATATCAGCCCCAGAACTTTCTCTTCCTTCATTGAAAGCGAATCCCATAGCGTGACTGTAGTACTATCTCGACTTTTTGGTAGGAAAAAGATTTCCTAGAATCTAGTGTTTACAAAAAATACTCAAAAATGTGGATATTGTCGATAGAATACTTGGAAAATCGGTGAGTAACATTTGAAGTTGCAGGGTGCTTGACACAATCAATACCGCAAGATCTTGTGCGGAATGCTTTTTCAATTAATCTTAATAGAAGTTCATATATAGTGAAAAAATTTAACAAAGCTATCGTTTAACAAATAATTGAATTCTTTGTTGCATTTTTTTATAAATCATCATCATCGAGCCGATATTATCCGGTTTGGCATCTCTAAATTCTGGGAGTCCTGTTCTATGCCCCCTTAAGTAAATACTATAATTCAAAAGCTGACGCACTACCCTCAACTGTTAACTTGACTTGTGACTTTTGAGAAACTTTAAACTTCTGACTTTATTTAAAATGACCAACTTCAGTGACATATTGGTGAGCTTAAACTGAATAAATCACTTAACAAGTCGACACATTCAACAAAATTAGAGCAAGAATTTCTCATTTTGGTTTTCCGTATTGCCGGGTAGCAGTAGCAGCCAGGTTCAGCTGCTGGCACCGAGGTGGCAAAAAGTACTTCTGTTGTCTTTGCTTCAGTGTCCCATGTCACGTGTCACACATGTCACGGAAAAAGAACAACATGCACAGCCTTTGCTCATTGTACTCATTCTTTCTAAGGACTATACATAAATTTTATTATGTTGTCCTTCCGGCTTGACAGTTGCTGTTGTAAATTTCGGGTCACTCTGCAATGTACGGTGTAAGTATTCAACCACAACCTCTAGAAAAACTTTCGCCAGCTGATGGGAAAAACTTCATCGAAGGAGGAGAAGACAAAAAGAAGAATAAGAAGCAGTTGTCGTTGCTTGACCAGTAATCGGAGGATAAAGGCTGGTTTGTGCAATACATTACGATACGTCACATGTATATCTGTTAAGGCTTTTATGTTATCTTCTTCATTGTTTAGTAAAATGTATGATAGAAGTTTTTTTTTCAAATCTTAAACACAACGACGAAATAATGCTCCTTTATTTAGTAAAAGTTTGCTAAAAAGAATACGATGATCCTATCAAAAAACCACAGTGAGTAGTGAGTTTGTTTTTGTACTTAGATATAAGTTATGATTAGGTTAGGCAAATTATGAAAAACAACCCCCAGGCGTGAAGAACGCCTACAAAGTTATCATAGTTTTAATTCTTAATAAGATCGCCTATTCACTTAACTAATTGATGACTTTTTATACATCCATCTAAACAATGAACAAGCTGTCATTTAGAATGATGCTTCGTATATCCGGTGACCTAAACTATCGTATCGACTCATTAGAATCAAAATTTAAGGATAAGTGAAAAAAATTGAAAATACATCCTCGTCAAGTAATTCTTAGTTATAAGGGACATTCACAGATCCACAGATGATATTTCCCTTTTAGTTAGTGAAGTTAGTTCCGAAGAGGTGGTCATCAAAATTGGCATTACTGTTGCGTGAGCTATTCCATCCATCCTATTCTTCTAGACTTTTTCCAGGAGGCTGAAAAATAGCCGTTCTATAGCCTGTACATAAAAAAGGCTAGCCGTCGATTCCATCGTCGTAGCGACCCATATCTCTTAGGTTTATTCTTTCCAAGCTGATTAATCGCAAGCTATTGAAATATCTTGGTGATCAGCGATCAGCGGAATAGGGGGAATAGCACAAAATGCATCAGAATTGCAAGAAGCTGTAACTTTATATCTGACTGGTGGAAGTGCGATCAAACCTCCACGTGGTGGCCGCCGGTAATATTCCTCCAATACAGGAAAAGCTAAGTTCAAAGTAAGGTTGACGCGAGGCCAATAAAAAAAACTATTTCGGAACCTAAAATCAGGCTCGGGTACACTGACGAACGACGACGACGACCACGGCAATGAAAACAGCTAAACGATTTAAGAATTTTCTCATGGAACGTACGCTCACTGTAAAGAGCTCGCTTCCCCGTGGGGGTTCCAACTGTATCTTATTGAGGTGCTGGGCTTTACCACGGGATATTAATAAAGGCCATGGGTACTTAGAGTATGCTCTATATGGGCAATGTATTCGTACTTAGCGACCCGAAGTAGGCTACTGGTACTTAGAGATCCTTATTGGTGACTCTTCGTATTTAGTGGCTCATTTCATACATTATGATGTGATGTGCATGGGATAGTTTCTATCACAGGCGGCCTAGGATATTAGAGGTGGTATCCTAGTAATAAATGATGGGGTTCGAGGCTCCGGACGATGATTTGCTAGTGATGGTTTTTCCTTCGCAAAAAGGCATTCACTCTGAACGAACTAAGCCCCTTGATGTCAGACCTCACCAAGGTCGCGTTGGTACCGCGGAAGTTGTCCGTACCCACAGACCAGGTTTTACCGTAAGGTTGACCGGTCTGAGGACAACTGTGGTTGAGGACCCAGGTCGTTCTGGGGATGCAATGCGGGGGCTCATGGTTTACTCTCGAAGAGAGGAACGCTAAATTGGAACAGATCAAAAGAGCATGCTTAATGGCGAAAGCCGGGTTCGTCCAACTCTATGAATGATGTATAGAGCTCGCTGCACTGCAGCTAGCTATGCTGACATTACAGAACTTCAGGAGATGCGGTGGACGGGGAATTGTGTCTTACAAAAATCAGAATATGACATATATTACAGCCTGGCATGACAGACATCATGTGCTCGGGGTGGGGTTTCTAGTCAGCTAAAGAATGAAACCCACCGTTATCGCCTCTAACCCAATAAATGAACGGCTATGCATCCTTTGCGTGCGTTCAGATTTAAAAACATAAGCCTCATAAACATTCACGCACTAACAGAGGATTCCCCAGATGATGGAAAAGAAGAATTCTTTGAATCAGTCGAACGGGAACTCCATGTCTGCCTTAGTATTATGCAAAAATCATTCTGGGTCATATAATTGCAAAAATAGGAATGAAGCATTCAGGCAGTACATTGGCACCCATAGCTTAGACGAGAACAGTAATGACAGTGGACAACGAGTCATAAAGTAGGTAGCAAGCAATAATTTGGTCGTTGCGAGTACAAGGTTTGGGCGTAAAAATATCCAAAAAGCCACCTAGGTATCTTCTGATGGAGCCAATCGCAACCAGATAGACCACGTGTTAATAGGCCGCCGGCCCAACCCGAACCTGATGACGGTACGAACGTACCGAAGTGCCAACGTCGACTCGGACCATTATCTTGTTGGTATGGTGCTCGTCGCGTAGATTGCATCATCACGAAAGACTCCATCTGCGAATCAGATTCAAGTCAACACAGCTGGCCTTCGTAACCTTCCATTCTGATACTGGCCCGTCACTCTTATTATTAAGATAAGATAAGCCGTTGTATTGTAGATGTACCGGAAGGTGTATCTAGAATGACACTTTTATAGCTTATTTAGTAAAGTTTGAACTCAGATCATGTTAGAATTTAAAAGTCGAACAGGCCTGAAATTGGAACTTCTACACCCAAAATTATTTCTTAAACCAACATCGAGATACCAATCTTTTTAACTTCTCTATATCAACTTCGCCTGCCCGTGTGTTTGTTAGTTTGTCGTGGAATATTTTTAATACACTTCCCAAAGAACGACTTCATTGAAACTTTGCACACATGTGTATTTCCGATGACAACACTTTCTGTTAAAATTTTGGGCCCCTCGGACCTCAGGACCGGGTGCTGCTAATATATATTTTTTAAAAATTAACCCGATTTTCTTCAAATTATATGCACATGTGTATCTCCGATGGACAACAATTTCGTAAAACTTTTGAAGTGATCTGGACCCGGGGTCGGGGGCCTCCCAAAATTTTTAATAAAAAAGTAACCCGATTTTATTCAAACTTTGCACACAAACTTTTCGGGCAGGTTTATTTTACTTAACTTATGTGTGCTACTATACTTGTGTCTATGTTTGTACTGGAGCCTTATCAAATTTAATGTATTCTTATAAGAGTTACCCTAATCTTCCATCTTCTCAACCAGTTTTTTTTTAACACGTACATGCCTAATAGAACGTAGTACTATTTTGGGAGAAACTAAGTCGACGCTTGGATGTTGCTGCTTCTAGATTCAAAGGGTTCTTGCTGTCGGTTCGGTGGCGTAATATGTTTTCTCGCTGTGGTCTTCTTTTGTTTCCTGCACTTGGCTGTACTGCATTAGTACAGAATGCACCTGAGTTTTGAAGTTTGAGTTTTTTTGTTGGTTTATACTTCCTACTGTATATCTGTCCATCAATTTAAAATATGTGCGACATACATACTTGCAGTTATAGATAGTATTTCTCTTGATACGTTTATTAGAGTATCTGAAAAATATATCGAAAGCCATGACTTTCTGATGGAAGGCTGGAACAAAATTTAATAGCCTCCTCTCAACAAATACGAGTGCATTATGCATGGGCTCATCTACTTTTTGCTTAAAATGTAAAATTGAAATTTGCGTAAGATCACTCTTGTAGCCGAATTAGAACACGAAATAAAACACAAAAAGACTACAAACATTCGCGAATTTAAAAAAATTTTCAAATCAACAAAAGTTAAGCAAAAAAATGTGATGTTCCAATTAAAAAAATTAAATAAAAAAAAGTCTCATTTATCTCAACAACGGAATGTGCACTCAGTGTGCAGTACAAAAGTCAACAAAGCTTTTCAATGAATTTTGTCATTCGAAATTTGCATGCATTCCGCAAATCAAAGTTTAGAAACACCAAAGTTTACACAGTGTGTGTTTGTGCTTTTTCCACATTGCACACTGTTGCTTTTTTTGTTGTTTCCTCACCAAAAAAAAAACCCAAAGTGAATCAACAACTCAACAGTGGCGGCAAAATACTGAAATCCTGCAAAAGTTTTATTGCAAATATTTGCCTGAATGGGGTTAGAAACTTTGTTTCATTGTTCCGATTTATTTTATGCTTATACGAGTATGATGTGATGTGATGTGTGAAAGAGTAAATATTTTGATGAAATAAACGAGTGCAGGAAAAATACTTATCAGCTATTAAAGACAAAGAATAGCATATTCGAAGAACTCTATTCAGAGCCGGCAGTGATTCAACATTAGCCATCAGCAGAATATTTGGAATAACACAAGCATCAGATCAGACCTCCTCGTGGTGGCCACCCGTATTTTTTTTTTCATAAAAGGAAAAAGCAAAATGATCGGGATAGTCCCTCAAAAGTCGATGATTATCCTTAAACTATCAGTCATTCAATTTTTTTTTCAACACGACATAGGTCGTAGTTGTTTTTGTTGGGCATCCAAGTCGCCACTTGGAAGGTAGTTGAGGCTGCATAAGCTTCTGGATTCAAAAAGTCCTTGTTGTCGTTTGGTTCGGTGGCGAGACGTATTTTTTCGCCGAGGTTTCCTTCTGTTTACTGTCATTAGCAGAATAGTAAAAGCATTAGATGAGACCGTTGAGTTTTCCGGGTCCTGGATGCAGTGTAGCATTAGGTGAATGTGTATTATATTTTAATTGGTGGCCACTGGTTATTTTCTAAAAAAAAAAGGATCGGGATAGTCCCTTAAAAGTAAGGTTGTTCCTATGTCAATAGTCTCGGAGCTATAAATGGTCCACAACGACGTCCACGGCAATAATGAAAACGGCTCAACGCCTTGAGAAATTTCTTATCGAAAGTACGCTCACTGTAAAGTGCTAGTGTAGCACAGCACCTAACCGATATCCAAGTTAACACAAATATCGGTCGTTGCCCTTTACACAATCCCACACTGCGTTTCCACACAATACCTTTTACCGATGACACTGCACAATATTTCACCTGCCCAGACACCCAATTTCCCGTGTTGCAATATTGTTTTGCTGTAGACTGTAGAATAAGCATAATTTGCAGAAGTAATATTCTTGCTTTAATAATTCTTAGAATAAGAATTATTAAAACTAAAACAATAGCATAAGCATAATTTGTAATTCCTAGAATAAGTTTTATTGAAAGCAAATTTGTTAAATTATAAATATACGCAATAAATAAATTATCAGTAGTTCTGATTCGACCTCTAACTGCACGTGTTGTATTTTTTTTTGGAGCTGCGCGACGCAAATACCTTAACTGGCGCCCGAGCAAACAAAAGTCTTTAAACCCGAAAAATTAAAAAGTAAAAGTCGTGTATAGTGCTAAGTGTTCCCTACTTTTAAAATTGATAAATTGATATCATAAAAAAGTGTGAAGTGGTAATACAAACACCCTGCCTATTAAAAAAGTGAAGTGGTTATTATATACCCTTGCTATATTAACAGTGTGAAGTGGCAATAAAGGCCCTACTAAAGGCGAAAGGTGACCTTGTTACAACACTTTTGGAAAGCCCAGGAAAAAATTTTTTACCAGTGTCCAGAGGCCTAAGACCAACTCATCAAAGAATCATCATAGAACCAAAGAAAACCAGCAGATAACCATCGGAGAACCACCCGAAAATCATCAGAGAGCCATCGAAGAAACATCAGAGGACCATTACAGGATCATCAGAGATAACCAGATAACCGGATCCAACGTGACACACCCCGTTCCCAAGTAAGCAACGCTAAAAAGGACAAAACGGACTGCCCAAAAGGATTTAAACAAGATGCTGTTGGCTGTATGTTTGCTGTAAGCGATTATTTTTATTTTATATATTAATCTTACCTATTAGTTTAGCCACAAGAATTTAAAATAAATTTCACCTTCTTTTTCAAAATAAAAATATATAAACCTTGATATTTAAATACACCAAATATATATACTAAATACTATATAGATTGAAAAGAGTAAGAATTATTATACAAGTATAAAAGAAGCAACAAACCAAGTTTATAAACCTTGATATTAAAATATATACAATCATTATTTCAAAATAATATATTTTTTAAAGTGAAAAAAGTTAGAGTTATTACACAAGTAACAAACCAAGTTATTAATTTGAAAAAATGGAACAAGTGAAAGATTTAATAACCCAGCTAACTGGGGCTGTAAATGCTCAAATGGAGCAAATCAAGCTAATTAATACCCGTTTGCAACAACTCGAATGCAGAGTCAGCCCTCCTCAAAATACTTCCCAAACCCCTCCTGCAACCCTAGCTCTTCCAAAAAGTGAGCAAGACCTTATAGATATTAGGAAACTCCCCGACTGCGTTAGAGACTTGCAAATTTTTGACGGAAATCCAGTTCACTATATTTCATGGATCCACAGCGTTGAATCCATATTAAAAGACTACGAGATAGTCAAACTTAAGCCCATTTACAGGGCAATCATACAACATATAAGACAGAAAATTAGAGGCCCAGCCGATACTGCCCTTATTTCGTACAATATTTTTGACGACGATTGGTCAAAAATTAAAAAATGTTTATCCCTGCATTACGCAGATAAACGTGACGTTCGTACCCTTGAACACGAGCTCAATTCAATGAATCAAGGAAGACAAAGTATAGACGAGTTCTATGCAAGAGTCAATCATCAACTTTCCTTGTTAATAAATAAATTAAAAACCGAAGACTACTCTCAAGAGACTATTTGTGCTCTAACAGAAAACTATAGGAACAGGGCTTTAGATATATTTATCAGAGGTCTAAATGGTGATGTTTCAAGGATGCTTGTCATCCAGAAACCCAAGACTTTACCAGAGGCATACACCTCATGCCTCGAGTTTCAGAATCTTAATTTCAGAAGCCTTCCGATCTACAACAGAGGCATAAACAGTACTATATCCGCACCCATAAATCAAATGTTCCCCAATAAATCACAGTATAGGCCAAGAATGCCACCTAGACAAATAACTCCAATCGAAAAAAATACGATTTATAATACACCTCGATATGCGGAATACTACCCCAACCAATATAATAATCCACCCCCAAGACCAACACAACAAAAACCCCCACAACCTATGGAAATCGATCAGTCTATTCAAACACATCGTGTAAATTACATAAATAGACCTACAAACAACCCTCTCCCCAGAAGATCGAATGAGTCATCAAACTTGCCCCGAAAGCAGCAACGGCTTTTTGCTACAAACACTGTTGAAAATTCAGATCTTAAGCAGATAGATCCGGATGATAACACATATCAAACAGATGAAGAGTTCGACTACGAGGAAATCGTAGACGAAACTCCTGAAATAAATTTTATGACGGAAGCCTCTCTAGCGTACCCTACCTAGAGTATGTTACCAGAGATGGTAAAACGTTAAAATTCCTAATCGACACAGGAGCTAACAAAAACTTTGTGTCAAGTAGAATTGCAACAAATTCCAAACCTATTAAAACACCGTTTAAAATACAATCAGCTGCGGGACAGCTTGAGATCACCCACAAAATAAGTGGTCCCTTTTTCAGAAGCCTAGGTAATAACAGTATACTAGATTTCTTCGTTCTCCCTGGCTTAAAATCATTTGACGGAATAATAGGAGACGATACTTTGAGGAATTTGGAGGCTGTAATTGATAGGAAAAACAGTATCTTGCACATAAGTCCTAACATAAAAATAAAACTAAAGGCAAAATATTCCAAACAAGTCAACAGCGTACAAACAAACACTGACATTGAAAATGAAATTCAGAACATCCTGAAAAAACATGACAAACTTTTTGGTACCATTGCTGATTGTGGAGCAATCGATACAAGTGTCCGTGCAGAAATAAAAACTACAACGTCTGAACCGGTCTACACAAAGTCGTACCCCTATCCAGCTAATTTGAGGTCAGAAGTAGAAAATCAAATTGAGAAAATGCTTGCAGATGGTATTATTAGACCATCCAAAAGCCCGTACAACTCTCCTCTCTGGATTGTCCCGAAGAAGGCTAATTCAGCAGGAGAAAAACAATACAGGCTAGTTATAGATTTTAAGCGTCTTAACGCAATTACTATCCCAGACGCATACCCTATCCCGGACATTACGAACACCCTAGCAAGTCTTGGAGAATGCAAATTCTTCACAACTCTTGACCTAACTTCTGGTTTTCATCAAATAAAAATGAAAACTAGTGACATTCCAAAAACTGCATTTTCCACGGCAAACGGAAAATACGAGTTTACTCGACTCCCGTTTGGTTTAAAAAATGCTCCTGCAATTTTTCAGCGTATGATCAATGATGTGTTAAAACCACTTATCGGGAAGATGTGCTACGTCTATATAGACGATATAATCGTCTTCGGAAAGAACCGGGACGAGCATAATAGAAATCTTGACGAGGTTTTTTCATTTCTGGGAAAAGCCAACTTAAGAGTAAATTTGGAAAAATCTAAATTTTTGAGATCCGAAGTGGATTTCTTAGGGTACATAATTACTCAGGAAGGAATACGTGCAGACCCGAAAAAAATTGCTGCAATCCAAAAAATTCCAGCACCACAAAATCTTAAAGACCTAAAGAGCTTTCTTGGTCTAGCATCGTACTATCGAAAGTTTATTAAAGACTTTGCAAAAATAGCTAAGCCTTTGACAAACCTAACTAGGGGATTGAATGCTCAAATAAAGGCAAATCAATCAAGAAAAAAGGAAGTACACCTTGACGATCAAGCTTTGAAAGCATTTACAAATCTTAAGGAAATGCTCGTGTCCTCAGACATTTTAATTTTCCCAAACTTTGAAATGCCATTCATTCTAACAACGGATGCCTCTAATTTTGCAATTGGAGCCGTTCTATCCCAAGGAGAAATGGGCAAGGATAGACCTATCACATTTATATCCAGGTCACTAACCAAAGTTGAAGAAAACTATTCAGTAATCGAGAAGGAATTACTAGCAATCGTTTGGTCACTCGATAAGCTTAGGACGTACCTTTATGGAGCCAAGTGCATAAAAATCTTAACAGATCATCAGCCTTTAACATTTGCCTTGAGTAACCGCAATAATAATGCAAAACTCAAAAGGTGGAAGGCAAAAATTGAAGAGTTTAATTATTCCCTTATATATAAACCAGGTAGAACAAATGTTGTAGCGGATGCCCTCTCAAGACTTCCAACGGAATTAAACGTTCTAACTTCTTCTGGAACACAACACAGTGCAGAAGAAGATAGCACTGACCTCATACCACACTGCGAGGCACCGATTAACGTCTTTAGAAACCAGTTAATTTTTTCTGAAGGAAACGATATGATTTGCTATGAACAACCACATCCTAAATTCCACAGGCATTATATAAGATTACAATCTTTCGATAAAGTCAACCTAGCTCAAATTTTAAAAGAAAAACTAAATCCAAGTATACTGAATGGAATTAAAATACCAGAACACATTATTCCATTGTTAGGAGAAGTATATAGAGAGTTTTTTTCTCACTTCAAAATTAGAATCACGCAAAGAGTAGTTACGGATATCGCAAATGAGGAAAATAAACTGAAAATAATTCAAGACGAGCACAAACGCGCACACCGGAATCATAAGGAAAACAGGGAACAAATTTTAGAAAAATACTATTTCCCTCAAATGAACAAACTAATAAAAAAGTATACCGACTCTTGTGATGTTTGTTGTTCTAACAAATATGACAGACATCCACCAAAACCTGAATTGCAACCAACTCCAATTCCATCATATCCAACCGAGATATTACATATGGACATCATCGAAATTAAAAGAGAAAAATTCATAACATGTGTGGACAAATTTTCAAAATTCACAAAATTTTTTCACATTAAAAATAAATCAGTTTTACACGTTAGAAACAGAATAATAAAATTATTGCATTTCTTTACTGTCCCAAAGATACTGGTAACTGACAATGAAAGTAGCTTTATAAGCCCAATCATCCTCAATTATATAGAAGGTCTCGGAGTAACTCTCTACCTAGCCCCCCCGCAAAAAAGTGAGGTCAATGGAGCTGTGGAAAGAGTACACTCAACTATTATTGAAATAATAAGATGTCTTCAAAGAGAATTCCCAGACTATTCGATAAAAGAAATAATTAATATAGCAGTAGACAGATATAACAATACAATCCACTCGGTAACAAAAAAGAAACCTGCCGATATCTTCTTTGGAAGAAGTCAGAGAATAAATTATCAGAATTTAACAGATTTTAAAAACATAATTAACACTGATTTAAGATACGAAATTTTACGTAATCAAAGGAATCAGATCAACAGACACAATCAAAAAAAGATCTCCACCAAGAAACTACAATCCTGGTGAAACAGTATATAAAAGAAATAAACAAATAAAGGGAAAAGAAAAACCCATATATCATAAAGAAACTGTAGGATTAGATAACACCGTTACAGTAACAACAACCAATGGAAAACGAATACATAAGTCTCACCTCAAAAACAAACCTCCCATTTCAGATTAACCCCCTTATGTGCAGAAGCCGTTGTGAACGTCTACGAGTACAATAGCCCTCTCATTGCAGTGAAACAAGGAACGGGAAGAATAATAAACGGAAACTATAAAATAATACATACCATAAACCTTACCGATTACGAAGAAATAATAGATGGCCTAAGAGCAGATGTGCACCACAATATCCTTAAAACAAATCCTTATTTACAACAATTAAGTCACCAACTTTCTAAAATAGACAACCTGATGGAGCAACTACAAGGAAAAAATCTGAGGAAGACTAAAAGATCAATAAACTGGATAGGATCCGCCTGGAAATGGCTGGCTGGTAATCCAGATGCGACAGACTGGGATAACATTTTGGCAAAAAGCAATGAACTTATTAGTAATAACAATAAGCAATATCAAGTAAATCAGCGCTTCAGCAAATTAAGCAATAACCTAATAGATAAATATAATAGAATAACCGAAATTTTAGACACAAATAATACAGGAAAATATGAACAAATACTTTTTAACAAGCTTGGTCTACTTAAAGACGAAATCGGAGAAATAGTTTTAGCAGGACAACTTGCCAAAAAAAAGTATAGTTAATTCAAATTTACTAAACAAGGCTGATATTGCTGACTTACTTTCCAAAACAGGAACACTTCCTTTTAAGAACGAACTTCAGGCCATCGAATATTCTGAACCCATCATGGTAATAAAAGATAATCTCCTATTATACGTTATTTGCTTGCCCCAAACGGAAGAGGTAGTGTTTAACAACATCATAATACGATCAACAGTAAAAAACAACAAAAGGATAGATCTAGACTTTTTTAACTTGTTTATATCCCAAACAACGAAGTTTGGTGTCAGAGAAAAATGTACCGTAATACAAGATACGACTATCTGTAGAAAAAATCAACTTCAAAAACTAGCTCCAAACCATTGCATTATTAAGCTCTTAAATAGCGAAGATGCAACATGTAATTACCAATTTCAAAATAAACCAATTGCCGAACTCATAAATGAGGGTACCTTATTCTTAACTAACTACTACGGCAATCTTTCATACAGTCGAACCAATAGAATCCTTAACGGCACTTTCCTAATTAATTTTCAAAATGAATCAATTGAATTAGATAACATTAAATACACAAATTGGGAAAGTCGATCATACCATATTTTACCTCCATTACTATATAATAACCTGACGGAAAGTGGTATGAGATTAGATCTCCAGTATCTTCACAAACTTCATTTGGACAACGTTAAGAAATTATCCCATTTTTCATCTTATACGGCTCTCTCAATAGGCTCAGATATAACCATCCTATTAATTAGTATATTGCTAAATCTTATTCTAATCTTTTGTTTGAAATTTAAAAAACAAAATGAACCCCTTGATGCCACTTTTAAAATTTCAAATCTAGAACCCATTAAGATAAACTTTTGATCAGCGGGACGCTGATACTTAAGAAGGGGGGAGTTAACACAAATATCGGTCGTTGCCCTTTACACAATCCCACACTGCGTTTCCACACAATACCTTTTACCGATGACACTGCACAATATTTCACCTGCCCAGACACCCAATTTCCCGTGTTGCAATATTGTTTTGCTGTAGACTGTAGAATAAGCATAATTTGCAGAAGTAATATTCTTGCTTTAATAATTCTTAGAATAAGAATTATTAAAACTAAAACAATAGCATAAGCATAATTTGTAATTCCTAGAATAAGTTTTATTGAAAGCAAATTTGTTAAATTATAAATATACGCAATAAATAAATTATCAGTAGTTCTGATTCGACCTCTAACTGCACGTGTTGTATTTTTTTTTGGAGCTGCGCGACGCAAATACCTTAACTTCCATAGTAAACGGAGAAGGATGAATGAACGCAATATAAACCGCATTCCACACACTGCAAATCTGATCACCGATTAAAAAGGCAAGAGCACCATCTGGATTTGTTCCAATCTCTCGTTTAGCTTGCCATTTAGCTACCTGAGGAATTGGAGGATCCAGCAATTACCGACGGCCAACCTATGTTACCGCCAACAAGCATATAAGGAAGTTATCAGATCCATAAATCGGCTCTAGGCTAATGAGGACTCGCGGGACCAGATAGCGTCCCAGCCCAACTGATAAAATCTGGAGGGCCCACACTACACCAAGCAATTCGTTAACTAATATTGCAAGTATGGGAGAAAGAAGCGTTGCCAGAAGACTGAAGAAGAGGCATCTTATACCCCATACTTAAGAAGAGTGACATCACAACGTCAATATCAGTGTTGAGTACCGCGTGTAAGATGTAGGAGGGTAATCTGATCGCCAATTAAAATGGCAAGAGCACCATCAGGATTTGTTCCAATCTCTCGTATAGCTGGCCATTTAGCTACCTGAGGAATTGGAGGATCCAGCAATGACCGACGGCCACACTATGTTACCGCCAACATGCATATAAGGCAGTTATCAGATCGATAATTCGGCTCTAGGCTAATGAGGACTTGCGGGATCAGATAGCGTCCTAGCCCAACTGATAAAATCTGGAGGGCCCGCACTGCACCAAGCAATTCGTTAACTAATAGTGCAAGTAAGGGAGGAAGAAGCGTTTCCAGAAGACTGAAGAAGAGTCATCTTGTACCGCATACTTAAGAAGAGAGACATTACAACGCCAATATCAGTGTTAAGTACTGCGTGTAAGATTTTCTCCTCTATGCAACAAAAGACGATTGTGGCATACGATAAAGCCAGCATGGCTTCAGCATTGGGAAATCCACAACTGATCTGATTGTCACCCTTAGGCAAGTCATAGACAAATATCGAGAGTTCTACAACTAACTACACCATGTTTGTTAAGATCTCAGAGCCGAATATGATAGCATAGCCAAGAGATTATTCGACATCCCACGACTGAGTAAGTTAGTCATGACCAATATTATACTGGGATGGCTGGTCCGTGTGCTCTTCACCGTTCCGGTGGACAAAGTGCTCCGAGACTCTGATGTAACGGCGAGAGGTACAATCCTCTACAAGTCCTCTAAGATAATGGCTTCCGTAGACGTTATTAACGTCGCTGGTAGAAACTTATAAGGTGGATGCGGTGCCTCTAATGGTTAGTGCGTTGGACTTCTGAGCATGAACTTTGAGGTTCGAATCCCAGAAACATCAAAAATATTTTTACCGGTGGTCTACCTCTCGCAGATGTCCGAGAGTACTTACTTTTCACAAAAAGCTTCTCAACTCGACTTTCGGATATAGGGTATTCAATTGAAGCTCATTTTAATATATGTGCAATAATGAACACGCACGACCAGAAGCTAAACTAAGCAAATATTATTATTATTATGGTAGGAACTCATGATTTGTACAAGAAGCGTTAATCCAGATCCGATACGAAATCTGGAGCTGCACAAAAATCAAGGAAAAAATATCAGAAGACATAAAGGCCACGTCTGTGAGCAGAAGTGGTCATGATATCCAGGCTTATGGGTATAGCACTATGGTAATACCAGTAGTTAAATATGGATCCGATACTTGGGTGGTTAGGCCTGACAGGCACAGCACAATTTTTTCGTTCTCGTCTTTGCCAGAGTTTATTAAATTTACTATTATTATGTTTTTACTTTGAATTCAATAAACGAAGTTTTTTATTCTAATTTTAAAAATTATATCTTTGTACATCCTTATAAAGGTCGCAGATCACTTTAAGAGCATACTAATTGAGTTGTTTTATTGCTTATGACAAATATTTAATACGCACCTCTCAGGCACATTCGCACATTGCGCCCGAATTTGGAAATCTCGAGTTGCGCCCGACGACGGGTTAAGTCGCTTTCGAGAAGAAGCTGTACATGAGAGATATGTGCAAATTATTGGCCTTTTTTTCAAGATACAAATACAGGTATTTTCATGAGCATTTGTATGAAATTGTTTGGTGCAGACAAAAACTGGCCAACAGGAACAGGTGACCAACTTATAAGGGTGGCCAACTTGACAGGTTTTACTGTATATGGTAGCGGCGTAGACAAGGAAGAGTAGGAAAAAAAGATCAATTAGCTGACACCAAGTACCGGCTACAACGATAATATCCATAAAATTTCACTCGCAAGTAAAGATATCGTAATTTTTTTCATTTAAATTGAAATTAAAGACCACACTAACAGCAAAATGAATAAAATATTTCAAAGTTCATTAAAAAGTTTCTCAATGAAGCCTTTTTATTCTATCACTCATAGAAAAGTGAGCAACTCTTAGCACAAAGAAAGCATAAACCTGTGAACCACTTTCATGTTCTTTTTACCATTTTCTACGAGTGTGTAGTTAATGTTCATAGTGAGGAGGAGAAGGGAAGCACCCACACATACGTACATAAGTACAGGCACACGTTATGAGTGGTTGATATGCATTGCGGTGTTTCCTTGATACGACAACATCAGCGACTCAACAACGATGCAAATATAATATGTCATCCAACTTGTGGAGCACCACATATTCCGTAACACATTACTATGTACAGCATAATAACCAGACTACTGCTAACTACTTCTGTTACTAGTACCACTACAAAGCCAAGGATAAAAATGTCACCAGGAACATCTGTGTAGCTCATTTAAAGTACATCGTTGGTGTGGCATGAACTGGAAGTTTCTTTCTGCAAACTGAAATACAACGTCAACAGTGATACCATTTTGTCATTTAATTATTTATAAATTTGTTAGCACACACATGCACACATTTCCACGAAAAGAAAGTTCATTTTAGGTTTACAACCACAAGTCAACAGTTTATGGGCTTATTAACTTTGCTTTTGATGAATTTCTTCCAAAATTTTAGACATAGCTGTTTTTGTATGCATTCATTATTCCAAATATATAAATAGAAAATAATATACACAACAACGTGCACCAAAAATATTAGGAAAGATCCCTCGATGAGGGACCGTTTAGCCAACGATTTCCACTTGGGAGATTTGCTTAAAACCTTGGGTTCTTGAAGAGTACGTGCAATAAATAAAACGCAAAAATGTTGCGCTTTCAAAAGTAGAATTGTTTTTGAACGATGTAATGACGTGTCAATTGAGTCACAATTTTGTGACTAATTACGGATTTTTTATTTTTTTTTATACATCGTGTCATTACTAAGGGAGAACTCCCTGAACTCCCTTGCGTCACGGCAGTAAGGTGGGCTATGCCTTTTATTTAAATTCGCTAATAACCAAAAGTATACCTAATTCCACTATAAAAACTGAAATATAAAAACACATACGAAGCAAAGCAAATCAACAACAAAATAACCCCAATCGTAAAGCAAGCAGCGCTGCCTACAGCACACAACGCACACATAACACTGTCATTATAGTATAAAATGATCTGATGTCGGGGAAAAAATTTGTATGGGAGCCCCCCGACCCCGCGGCCCGATCACAAGCAAATTTTAAAAGAAAATATTGTCACTAGAATTATACATGTGTACAAAGTTTCAATAAACTCGGGCTTCAGGAAGTGTGTTAAAAATTGATAACAAGATTTTGGCCAGCCAGCCAGCCAGCCAGCCACGGGCACGCGAAGTTAATATAGAGAATTTAAAATCGAAGGAATGTGATTTACATATTAATCATATTTCTCACGTTTGTAGACGGTTTCCATATCTGTTCCCAGATTTCTCTCGGATTCATTCAAAAAGCAATACGAAAAAACGATCGACGACGAAACTAAAACGATGCTAGTCCAAATTCTTTTATCAATGGATCATGGTTAGGGAAAACTACAAAAACCTTGACCAAGAAAATATTACAAATATTATCTTCTTTCTTTCCTTTACTCCGCGGGGGAGCACAGGGCTTCTACAAACGCTCGCCAACGAACTCGATTTACCGCCTGAGGTTTCACAAGTCCACAAGTCTTGATTGGTGATAATGTCCGGCCTCTTATTCTTTTAAGCACTTGTTGACGAAGACTTGGAGGCGCGTCGCAACTGACTCTGTGACTTTCCACGTTTTGCAGCCATACAAGAGTAATGAGAGAACGTTAAATCTGAAGATCGTTAGCTTCAGCCAGCGAAATATTACGTGTTTATGAATTTTCTAGAAATTGGTTTTATAAATAAAACAATAACCGCCATATTTTGGAACGTTTAAGACACTTTAGCTGGGCGCCGTGTCTCAGTGGGAAGTGCATGGATTTCTGAGCAGGAGGTTCGTGGTTCGAATCCCAGAAAACTCCAAAGCAGTATTTTTCACGGTCCCATTTCTCGCGAATGTCTGACAAACATCCGGGAGTAATAACTTGTCACAGTGGGAAGTGCATGGACTTCTGAGCAGGAGGTTCGTGGTTGTAGGTCCCTTCCATTTGGTTCCACCTTCGGTCGAGACAATATTCCCAAGATATTGGAAACTCTCTACTCTCTCTACCGGTTGCCCGGCAATGTTAACTTAAGTTACTGAGTTAGTGCCGAGGTTGATGATTTTGGTTTTGGCAACAATTGCCTCCCTTTCCACATTTGTTGTCATTTGGTGCAGCTCTATAATCCTGCGTGAGAGTTAACAAAAGTTTGTCAGCGTAGTCTAGATGTTTGACTTGAGATGTAAGAGTCCAACGAATTCCTCCGTTTCCAGTAGATAAAGCTGCGCGAAGAACATCGCTTATCACCAACAAAAAAGTATCGAGTGCATCTTCCAGATGTTCCTTAATTCGCTCAAGTACTACTTTGGCTATTACCTTTGCAACTCCAGTTTTCGCACTGCACAAGACTACCTTTTTTAAGGAGCTACATTCCCTTCTTCAACACTTCGGGGAAACTATCAGCCTCCAAAGCTTTCTCTACAAGAGGATATAAAAGCTGTGCTGATGTCGTGGCAGCGGAACGCAGAAGCTCTGCGGGTATACCATCTAGTGATCTAGTCCTACCGACATGTTGTTCTTTAGTGCGTTGATCGCGGCAGCGATCTCATCTTTACTGGGAGTTGAGGTGCGAATTACGGAAATTGTTACTTCCGGCAGCTCCGTTCTATTTGGGTGCGTATCGTTCGCGAATACACGGTTAAGTAGATAAATGCTCCTTCCATCGCTTGAGCTGGTCCTCATCTGAAACGAGTACGGCACCATCTAGGCCTTTCACCGGATAATGGCTAGAGCGGAGACTACCGGTCAGCTCTTTGGTGATTCTGTAAACGGTTCTACTATCGCACCTGCTCGCTGCTTCCTCTGCTTCTGAGGCCAGGTTGTTAATATAGTTACGCTTGTCCCATCTTACATTACGCTGCACTTCTCTTCGATACAGGGACTCTCGGTCGATTCTCGCTGCTGCTGGGGTATCTACAATACGAACTCTAAGTAGCTTACGTTATTTAATCCGCCACCAGATATCCTCGGTAAGCCATGTGTTGTGCCTTGCCTTGCTTCTACCAATAATACTTTCCGCTCCAGATTTGATGACAATTGTCGGCAATGAGCTGCTGATTGCTTCCACCTCTTGCGATAAATGATCCCTTAATTGTTGGCGTGCTGAGGGGATCTTTAGCCTGTCGATGTTATATCTAGGCATTCATATGATATTGCGGAATCTTTAAACTGATGCAGTACGTAACTGGACAGTAGCTACCATAAGGTGATGATCCCGTACCATACCCATGTCGGCTCATCGTCTGTTTCGGACGTCTAAAAGACAGCTCCTAAAATGTCGGCTGATCGTCACATGGTCGATTTGGTTGGATGATGATTGTCTGTCAGTTGGCACCTAGCTGACTTTGTGGCAGGTCTTATGCTCGGTATCAGAGCGGGCATTTTTCGGTACCGCAGGGTGCTAACACACGTTACCTAGACTAGAAACGCTAGACCGTTCGCACTTGCAATTTTAGCCTTCATATATAAGGCTTTATACACATAGTTACCCTGGGACCACAACTAGGAGGTAAAGCAAGCACTACATCAAGAACTTGATTGTTGAGTTGCTGACTCAAACCAAGAATTGAACAGTCAGTAGTTTCCCGATCAATCGCAATGCAGATCCTCAAAAATATACGTCCACAACACAAATAGTCGCGATTAGCTAGGCCTTGCACCGCAATCGTGTGGCGCGCCGAAATATTATTATTAAGACACTTTGGTCAGGGAGCTCCAAATCTTATGTTTTCCTAAGTTATTCAGAATTTTTAAGTTTTTCATACGAAACATGAGCTTCTCATGACTTGCAACACCTGGGTATACATGTGGGCTGGTAGCAAACAGGCTAGTACCACATAAAAGTGATTTTTTCTACTTTTTAATATAATTGTGGCCATTGTGCTTTTGCAATGTGACTATATGCGCGCCAATTTAAAAAATAAATGAACTCGAAACATATTTAGTAAAATTTCGACTTTTTTGTGTTTTAAAGAAGTTATTGGATAAAATGCTAACTTTTAAGTGATTGCGATGTAAACTGCTTAACTGTTAGTTGCGTTTGTCCAAAGTCAGTTTTCCCAAAAAGTCGATTTAACGTAAGTTAAGAGGATAATGTCAAAGCACTTTAAAGTTGCAAAAGTTCTCCATTGAGGCTTAAATAAACCTCCCAATGTGTGTATTTGTGTATGTGTACTTGAAAAATTACTTAACCTTTTCAATTTTCTGATTGAAAGTTACCTCAATGCGACTAATGCATTAAGCTGACTTCTTGATGACTTCAACTCAAGGACTATGAAAACCTTCCTCGGTGCTCATTTGAATTTTCTTTTTTACCTTTCGCACAACGTATAGTCCATTTGATTTTTTTGCTTATCCTTCGTAAACAACATAGTCCCTAGTAATTGTGCAGTATTTAGATTCTTTTGCTGTGCAGTGATTCATATATTCCTGTTACAGTCTATGGGGTTTGAAAATGATAGTAGATAGTAAAGTAATTGGCTCACTTTACCATGTTATTTGCCTTAATTTACTCTTTGAAAAGACCGAAAGGTAGAAGTTGATTTTATTTTGAAATTTGGCAAACCCACTGGCTTTCGAATTAGTTTTCTCTTCTAAAGCAGTTAGCCACATTAGTAACTTATGTTTTGAATTGAGTTCATTTAGAAGCTGGAGTTTAAATGTATCTTTGTTTGATGGAATTCGTTTGGCATTTTATTACGATGCAACAATATCGCAGTGCAATTACTGCAAAAGTTGGATCAATAGGGAATCTGTGGTCTTCTATAGAAGAAAAGACGTTCGTTATCCATTCGTAGTTAAGAGTTAAGATCAGGTCGTGCGGCAAAAGAGATTCATCCGAATGGATTTTACTAAACCTTCCCCTTTATTTCATTTACACATATGTAATTTACATTTAATATAAAATTAACATTAAATACATACTGTAACTTAAAAATAAATTTTTTTTATAATGTGTGTGCTCAATGGGTTTAAACCCTTATAATGCTTAGCACAGTGTGGTAGTTTGAAAATAAAGGAGAGGGAAATGTGATATATCTATGCACACGTGTCTTGAATGACTGCATACATATTTGGAAACACAAGGTCGGACAATTCATTCCATATAATTATTGTGCGGTTAAAGAAAGAATCTCTGAATCTCTGGTACGTCCGAACGTACGTATGTACGTCCAATGGTAGATGCGTGAGCTCGAGTTGTGGTTCGGGTATTTCGGTTGGGTTGGAGGATGAGCTGAATGCATCAGGATATGTCTTTTGAACACCGCTTATGGAAGAAGCGGTAAAACAACTGTTGGATCAATAGGGAATCTGTGGTCATCTATGGAAGAAGACCACAGATTCCACAGACTTTAATTCTGTAATGTACAGAATTTAAAATGAAATAAGTACAATCAATTTGGAGTGAAGTGATAGCACTCGTGTAATTACAAAAAGTAAAAGCATAATTCTTCTATATCTTGCCACAAACTCTTTACTTTAGTTAACAATCAATTCAAAGTTTTGAGTACTGGACGTATCCTCCAGTTGGCACTGATGATCTAAGTCCTATACAATCCAATGCAGCGTGTAAACAGCACTTTTTGTGAATGAAATCAATTCTGCATAGGATATGTATTAGCATCATTCTACATAAAACACATAGCTTACTATTTTAGTTGAAGTTTAACAAAGTCGCTCTGACTTATAGCTCCTTCTTCATTCAAAAGTCATCATATGCCACCACAGAGAACAATCTTTAGGGTAAATACCTTCCTCTTGCCGTCACTTTTGTACTCGTACATCTATCTGTAAGTAGTGGTATTACATATGTAGTGCTCGTACAATATTCTGTACGAGGCATACGTAATGAGCTGCGATGCACATCATTACAAAATGAAACGTGTCCTTGGTAGGTACATCAACAACCTAAGTTGGGTAACTTACGAGTTACGACGATGCAAATACAATGTCATCCACATTGTCAAGTACCAGATTTTACGTCGACGTGATGGCAATATTTATGTTTGAATGACATAACCATCAGAAGGCGACGGTGCCGACGACGACACCGACTACGATAAATGCTACCTTAAAGGCCTGTCTCCTGCCGCACGTTTTGGGAGTTTCTCCCCTGCATGTGAACACGCGAAATATGTTGCCATTAATAATAAGATATTTAGGCAAGGAACGTCTCCTTTATTCTGTTGTTAATTAATTTAGGTAAACCAGATTAATTATTTGTGATGCATACACACCTCTATACTTCCAAACATATATTGTACGTACACAACAGAATGCGATTGAATGGAAATTTCGTCTTGTTTCCATGAACATAATTTATAGGAGTTCGTATGGAATACATTAATTTTGCAATGTAGTTGAATGAGTAAGTACAGAGGGGTTACTTAAATTATTGGCAGCACTTAATTTCACATTCATGACGCAACTAACCTCTATTATGACATGCGGCCCTTTTTCAAATGGTTGTGTACTTCTTTATGACATCTTTATGCGATTATGGGTGAGGCATGCGGATCCCATATCTAGAATAGCTACAGATAATGGATTCCCCAGATGATGAAAAAGAAGAATTCTTTGAATCAGTCGAACGGGAACTCTAAGCCTGTCCTCAGTATGATGTAAAAATCATTCTGGGGGATATGATAGCAAAATAGGTAGGGAGCCAGTATTCAGGCAGTACATTGGCACCCATAGATTCCACGAGAACCCTAATGACAACGGACAACGAGTCATAGAGATGGATACAGGCAATAATTTCGTCGTTGCGAGTACAAGGCTTGCGCGTAACAGTATCCACAAAGCCACCTTGGTATCTCCTGATGGAGCCACTTGCAACCAGATAGACCACGTGTTGATAGACCACCGCCACAACCCGAACCTGATGACGGTACGAACGTACCGAAGTGCCAACGTCGACTCGGACCACTATCTTATTGGTATGGTGCTCCGAGCGCGGATTGGATCATAACGAAAGACTGCATTCGCGAATCAGAATCGAGTCAACACGGCTTAGCTTCGCAACGACGAGACCAGAAACAACTACGGTCAAGCGATAAGACTCGCCCTAAATGCACGGAGAGTAAGTCCCGGGGCTGAGATGTCGAGCGTAGAAGAGAAATGGACACGCCTTAAGAATACTGTCATCAGTACTGCTGACTCCATCTTAGGCAGTATTCGTAGAGATCGGAACGACTTTCGTTCGATGACGAATGTAAGCTAGCGACTCAACGTAAGAATGTTGCGTACCGAGCAATGCTACAATCTCATAGAACGCGGGCACGCGAAGATGAATATAAAGAGCTCAGAAGATATGAAAAAACAGTTCACCAGCGAAAGAAAGCAGCCTGAGCGAAGAAGATCGTCTGTAAATAAGAACAGTACAGAGAGCGAGGACCGCACCAAGCGCAAAAGTTCTACCAAAGAATCCGCTGTATGACGCAATTTACACCGCGTTGCACATACTGCAAGGACACAGAGGTTTATCTGATCGCCGATCTTAAAGGCATCTTAGAGCGATAGGAAGAGCACTAGCATTAGTTGCTAAATGGCCAGCTAACTGTGGAATTGGAGGCTCCACCAATGACCGAAGACCACACTATGCTGCTGCCAGCAAGCATAGACGAAGCTAGCAGAGCGATAAATCGGCTCAAAAATACCAAGGCCCTAGAATCAGATGGTATCCCAGCGGAGCTTATTAAAACAGGAGGTTCCGCAATGCACCAAGCAGTACATGCACTAATAGTGCATGTATGGGAGCAAGAAGCGATGCCAGGAGACTGGCACTGAGGCATCCTGTGCCCCATACATAAGAAGGGAGATAGCACAACCTGCAGCAATTAACGTGGTATAACGTTGTTGAGTACCGCGTATAAGATTTATCCTCTGTCCTTCGCGAAAACAATCGAATCGCTTAAACATCGTAGGAATGGTTCCAGCTTGTCACTGTTTTATCGCTTTCACAAGCGATGTTCAAAAGAAATATCCAGATGTATTCCGCCCATTCTCGAACCCATTCGTAATACCCGTGCCTCAAGTCTAGTCCACGGGTCCACCATTAGGACGTGGTTAGTACGTCCTATTTAGAGATTCGTTCTTTAGCCGCACCATAGTTATGTGGAATGAATTTCCCGATTTCTAATTTGCTAACGCTCACGCTGATCTAAGCACTATGGTGTGCACATCCCTTTAGCTTGTATACTTTATATAAAAAAAGACAGGGGTGTCCGAATACGCTGAAGTAATCATTGGTCAATACCAGTTTGGCTTCATCTAAGGCAAATCAACACTGATCAGATTTACACCCTTAGCCAGGTGATGGAAAAATGTCTAGAGTTTCAAAACTCACTACACCATCTTTTTATAGACTTTAAAGGCGCCTATGATAGCATAGCCAGAGTAGAACTTTATAAAGACATGAGAGCATTCAGCATCCCAAATAAACTGACAAGACTATGTCGGTTGACCATGAACAATGTTATAAGCCAAGTAAAAATATCCGGACACTATCAAGCCCATTCAACATCTATAACGGACTCCGACAAGGGGATGGACTGGCCTGCGTCCTCTTCAACCTGTCGTTGGAGAAAGTGATCCGCGACTCTGACGTAACGGCGAGAGGAACAATCCTCTAAAAGACCATAAAGATACTGGCTTACACAGACGACATCGACATCTTTGGTAGAAACCAATGGGCTGTACAGGAAGCTTTTGTCCAGATCGAGCGGGCGGCACGAAATCTGGGGCTGCACATAAATGAGAACAAAACAAATTACATGGCGGCCACGTCTGCGAGTAGAAGATCCAACATTGGTCCCTCACATTTGACCAATGGATATTTGGTTTTGGCGTCGATGGCCTTTACGCGCTTTGTCTTTAACGTCGAACTCTCCATCTATGAAGTGTTAAACCACTTTTTTCAAGTTGTATTTGATGGAGCACTTCTACGAGCCAACGATTTGTTTGTTATGAATTATTTTGATTACACTTTCGACGGACTTATAATTATTCAGTATCCCATTATAACAATAATAATAATAAAAATAAAAAAAGGGTTTAGGTTCTCACTTTCTTTCTTTCTCACTATCGTGTTGTGCAAGTTATATTTTTGCACACAAATGGAAGGGACCTACAATTTAATGCCCTATCTTAAAGTGGAATTGCGAAGCTTTCCATGACATGTTATTATTTTCGGAATTTTCTCAAACATTTGCGAGAGTTGGTAAAAAATACTTTTAGTGTTTCTGGGATTTTGAACCTCCTGCTTAGAAGCACAACGCACTAACCACTAGAGTCACGACACCCACTAGTTTTATTATACATTCGTTTATTTCTTTTTTTTTTTGGAAATCTACGCATATTGTGCGATTTTTGTTTAGCACAGGAAGTTAAGTGCACTTGTCGGAAATATAAGAAGCAAACAAAATTAGCAAACTTTTTGCAGAGCCGTCTAACGTCCGTTTCGAAAGTTCTGTACAGAACTTTGCTATACACAGAAACACTCTTTGTTTATTGGTCAAAACAAGGAAACATTTATTTTTAAATAAAAGAGATAAACTTAATTACCAAAAGTGTCATGTTTCCTTCCATCGTTCATTATGGAAAAAACATGGAAATGCTAGAGTGCCAGACGAACATAAATGTACGGAAAAACAAGAGCAACTTATTTCTGTTGCAAAAGGAGCTTTGTTGCTAATGCAGGATTGTAGCTGTAGTGTTATTGTACGATGTATTGTTTGCTCTCTAAATCAAGTTAGATTTACTCGTACCGCTAACGGTAAACTCGGTCATGTACAAGAGTCCTGCTGATCAAAATATGTTCCCCCGCGCAACGGATGGCAAGCCAAATACCAGTCCTTGTAAGCGACTGGAGAAAGGCGAACGAACGAACGAGTACTTGAACTTTTGTTGCAGTGAAAATAAACAGTTGAATGTACATACCTATTATAACTGTAACAATCAGGATACGGTTTTATCGATTTTCAGATTGTCCATTCTCTACGTACTACAAGTAGGTACCTACCAGTGCAATGAAAGCGGAGGAAACTTTGTCGTAAGCTCATGTATTTTCTGTACCGATTTAGCTGCCTGGCAAAAACAATTTATCCTTTTTACTGCAGCAGCAGTAGAAGAAGGAAGCGGAGGAGTTCTTTTATAACTGGAAATGTTTTTTTTAAAAATAAATCGAATGAGCAGCTTACGATTATCGCTCTTCTCTTTGGCTTAGTAATTTAAAGTATGGGCTGATTTTTTGCAACAGAAATGTACAAGCGATGCATTTAAAGGGGAAGTGATTTTTAAGTATCTTTGACGCAAAAAACACACGAAATAACAAAAACTCTACAATGGATAATTTTGTGTCACTTTTTGTCATAAATGTGTACTGGAGTACTGGAGGATGACCTACAGAATACCTCATCATTCGTCTATATAATGATGCGAGGAAATGTTTTTGACCAATCTGTGCTGCAAGATTCTCTTTTTTTGTTACTGTCATTATTACTGCTGACTCTATCTTAGGCAGTAGTCGCAAAGTTTGTCGGATGAATGTAAGCTAGCAATTGGAAGTATAAATGTTGCGGGCAATACTACAAACTCATACATAGTGGGCTCTCGAAGGAGAAGAAGGAGTCTTAGAAGACATCAAAAAATAACTCAGCTTAGCGGCGAAGGTGAACCGTTTGAGAGAAGAATTTCGTCCGTTATCTCCAACAGTACTAGGAGCTAGAATGGTATCAGGCGTGGAATTTCCACCAAGGAATGCGCAACATGACGCAGTATACACCGCTTTGCATATACAGCAGAGACAAAGAGTGTAATTTAATCGCCGATCTCAAAGGCATCTTTGGGTGATGGAAAGAGAATATTCATCAGTGGCTAAATAGCCACCTGACTGAGGAATTGAGGGATCCACGAATGACCAACGATCAATACTAGCATGTAGGTTGACCATGACCATTTTTTATGAGACAAGTAAAAATATTTGGATCAATTTCAAGTACATTTCACATCTCTAACGGGCTCCGACAACAAGATAGACTAGCCGGCGCAGGGACATAGGTCTCAAATCGAATTGGGAACTAATGTCCCGTCCCATCGGGAAATAAGTACATAAAAAAATATGTTGGGACATATGTCCCTGCGCCTTTTAAAAGAAGCCATTTTATGTTTTGGACTTATGTCCCGATTGGTTGGGACTAATGTCCCATTTAAGTTGGTCATAAGTCCCAAAAGTAAATCTTGGGACTTATGGCCCTGCGCCAGACTTATGTCCTTCCGTCGGCACTGGAGATAGTCTTTCGAAACCCGGATGAAACGACGGCGAGAGGAATAAGTCAATGTTAGTCCATCTAGATACTGGAATTTGCAGACGATCTTGACATATCATTCGCATAAATCCAAGAGCTGTTTAAGAAGCTTTCATCGAGACCGATCTGGTGGCACGAGTCTTGGAGAGCATATAAATGAAAGCAAAATAACGTACAAGGTGGCCACGTCTATAAGCAGATGATCCAACATTGGTGCTGGATTGGAGCGTGAATTCAAAGTAGTTCAATCCTTTATCATCCCTGTTCAATTTGCATATTGCAAATTGCATATGGAGACAAGGCTTGTGTTCCCTCTCATAACGGCATTCGAGAAGAAAGCCTTGAGGAAATATGTTGGCCCCCTATGTGATGGAGGACTTTACAGTGATGACATTTAAAACATCGACAGAACTGCTAGCACACACAAGTGAAGAGGGACCCGCTTGAAATTTCTCTATGGTAGTATTAATGGAACCTGTTAGCAAGGCACGCCAAGCATATGCTAAAAATAAGGTGTATGTCTGGACGGCCAGAGTTATGGGCTGCCAAGCTAGTTAACAGCAAGTTAACAGAACAGGCTGTGAAGACACATATCATATTGGTATATGTCTTCTCAAAATCGATTATTAAATACAAATCGATTGCACTAGACTGTTGAGCAGAATATTCTGTTGCCTAGAAAGTCTTCCACCAATTATATATTATCATAGCTCTACAGCTGAAGTCCAGCCCTGATGTCTCGCTTTCGTTGATTAGATTCACAAAAACATTGATCCATTAAAAACCACTTGACTTCTCGATGTTTTTTTCATTCTCTACACTCTACAAGCTTGCAAGAATCATGGACGACTATCAAAACCAATCAAAATTTACAAAGAGTGTTCAAGGGAAGCGTAAAATTAAATAAAAATAAAAACTTTCTGTACATCTGTCTGTTGATCTTTCTCTTAAGTCTATCATGATTTTGTTAATTTTTATGAAAACCTTCAATAACCCTGTCAAATTGGTCACAATATAAGTAAAATATAAGTTCTTTCGAAAGTCTGAATAGGCTTTTCATTTGCTTTTGCTATAAATCACTGTCGCACTGTTGTTCTAACCAACAGAACCCTTAAACATTTTAGTTAATTAATTAATTAAAACCGAAAATTTTTAATACTACTACTATGTGTGTGTGTTAAGTCCAATTATTTTTAATGACTGTAAAAGTGAATAGTGCAGAAGCACAAGTGCAAGGCTTTACACAGGACAAGAGTTTTTGGTAAATTCATAAATGGTTCAATATAAGGAGGAGTATATGTTGTTATGTCGTAAGAGTTCATCCTGAATATGAAACCACCTCAACAATAATGTCAATATGATCCCAAGTGTAAAAGTAGTAGTATATTCTGCCATCCTTCAATTCAAGTAATGATGACTATGATAAAAGGGATGAAATTACATGACTTAGTTTTGGGTTCTATGTGCAGTATTCGACTTTGTTACCGAAGCACGTGACTTGGATGAATCTTCTCTTGAAAAGTTTGACAAGAATTAAAGGGATGTGCAATTAAAATTTTTGGTATCATTATTTGTGGCTTCTGGACCATTCACAATGTAGTTTTATGTATTGTTTCGTGGAGCATTTGTTTCGAATATGACACAGAATTTCCAAAGTTTAACTTGTTTCTTGACTTGTAGGATACATGACTTGTACTTTCTGATAGAATACGAATTCAGACTACTTTACGAGTCCAAGTCTCATGAAGTGGTTCTTTAATGCTAAAAGATGTTAGATATGTGGATGTTAGATAATTGATAAGAGTAAGAGATGAGAGGTTTACGCACATTCGTCTTAATTTTCAGCAGATCATAGAGATGCGGAAACACTAGTCAAGCAGCTTTGAGATCCCTAGAATCAGTCTCTACGAACTCTATTGTAGCCATAGCCTGTCGATCGTCTCTCAGGGAAATGGCGGAGCAGTTCAACATTCACCTGTATTGGGTGCCTGAGCATAGGGACATTAAGGAGAACTGCAGGGCCGATGAACTTGCCAAAAATGGTACTACGCTACCCTTTCTACCTGAAAATGGTTCCCTATGCATACCCATTGTTATGTGCCAACTCATGTTAAAGCAGAATGATATTGACAAAACCAAAGCTGCAAAGCTAGATGTACTTTCCAATGACTTCTGCAGAAGCTGCATGGACGCGGACGAGGAAGAGACCATTCTTCACCTTCTTTGCACATACACAGCTCTTTCTCTAAACCGTAAGCCTTATTTTACAACGACCTTAACGATTTGTCAAGCACTGACATCAAAAGTCTACTACGCTTCATTCAAACTCCAAACTGTTCAATGAGTTCGGTGAGAAAACCTCTCGATCCATGTAGCATCACAATAGACCATCTATTGGTCTAAGTGAGTCGGCTTCCTGCCGACAGCCACCCCAACCCAACCTAACCTAAAGTGTTGTGATAGGAAAAGAGAATTTTGTAGCTTATCTTATACTAGCCATTCCCGGGTGCTTCGCGACCCTTACATGCGAACCCCTGGCTTGGGGGGTGTACTATTGCCTATAACTATCGTCCACCTGCCAATAATATACATAAAAAATGCCATTAAAATCGTTTTGTAAATGTGTGGTATTTTAGTAAACACATTTCCTAAACTGCGTTGCAGAAAATGTTTGCTTGTGGACAAAGCGATAGAACAGCGACAAGCTGGAAACATTCATACGATGTTCAAGCGATTCGATTTTTTCCGTCACCAATTAATTTTATTGTGCAGATCTATATTCTGTTCTAGTAGATGAAATGTGATCCTGAAGCACCTGACCAGATAACATAGTTGTATATAATAGAATTGTATTGTAGTATTGTCACCGGAAACATGCAAAATTTCAATAAAATCCGGCTTTGGGAAGTTATATATAAAATTGATTACAAGATCTGAGCAGCCAGCCAGCCAGCCAGCCAGCCAAAGTGAATTTAATAATTCCGCGTTCTTCAGGTGTTGTTGCTTGTTGTAAACTACTCTCTATCTGTCTATAACATAAATGTCAAAGCAAAATGGCATTTGACACTATTTGCACAAATTATGGCACCTCTTTTATTATAAAATTACTTTTGCCCCACCTTGAATATAAACTCTTACAATCATTATGGTCCCATGGTCAGAATTAAACGCCCTTAAAGGAAGTATTGGACATGAACTCGTTATTGAAAGTATCGAAGGTTCCTGAACAGAGCCTTGATGAACATCAACGTTTATGCGGTGACGATAAGATTTGAAACAGTCCAATAGGACCTGGAATGAACGGTTAGAAAGGTAGATACAAATCCAATCCTGTATGATTTTATCGAATTGGAATGTTTAAAAACCGAAAAGACTCAGGGATATTGCATCTTTATTTTTTAGTCAAGGGACCTGACTACGCTACGGAACACACAAATAATATTCAGGCTTTTGGTAGAGTTACCAATATAGCGTAACGCCATTCACACAGCATAGATAATAGCAACATCTCTATTTGTTAATTGTATACATAATTATTATATTGTTTATTATTGTTGAACAAAAAATTGGATTATCCAATTATTAGTTGATTTTCCGGCAAACAAAATGAAATATGTGAGAAACGCCTCGTCCTTCTTAAATCACAACAACGCAACTCCCATACATTGTTTGAAAATACATTACTTAATATCAAAACTAGACATCTCTTGGGCCATCTTTCAATTGGAACTGGACAAGTGTTATGAAATATGAAAATGCAGTTGCGGCAAGGATAAAGAACAAACGGCGATTGAGTTCGAAGAGGCCACAGATACGAAACCGAACATTGGTGTTGATTAGTTGCAGAGACAGGGATTCGCTCTGCAAAAATCGATGAAATTTTTGTTAGAAAAATATCTACGACTATACAATGGAACACTTACACTCTGCTCCAAGCGAGCATCCATAATTGACACCCGATTGAATTTTCGCATGATGTCACCCGTATCCTGCAGCTCTGTGTGAATTTCCTCGCAAACGTGACCCACAAAGTATGTGTCAACAAAATAGGCAAACGCATGAACGGTACTCAATGCAATGACTTTCGCGTTGACATCCTGCGAGTGATTCACATCCATAAAGTGTGTAAACAATGTATACCAATTGCTGAGGTTATTGATGAGAGTTGTGACAGCCAAGCCTAGAATCTGAAATTGGTGAATGGCAACAGAGCTGTGTGTTAGTTTGAATATCTCATGGTAAACGATTGACAAATGATCGATTTTATCGCTGAGATGGCAGCAAAGCAAAGATATCGTCCCTCGGCGTCGTCCTTCCAAGCGGAAATTCTCCAAAAGCTTTACTTCGCGCAATATTTGACGCAGTTGTTCATTGAATGTCTGATAAAATTTCAAAGCACTGGTATTGATGAAGTAAAAGTAATTGGCCATAATCTCTGTGATATTCCACAGAGCGAACGAGTAAATTACACTAACAACGTGCACTGTATTCCACACACCAATCAAACAGCTGCTGACAATATTCAATATCTGCACCAACATCATAAAGTTCAAAATACCAAACTTAAAGAGTAAAAGTCGTTGGAATCTTCTCGCAGGTGTTCCATGTTCGGTGTGTTTTCTAACGAAGAAATCATCCTCAATATCTTGGCGGGTCTTGGTAATCTTCTTTAGCTCCAAGTGATTGACACTGTTGGCGACGAAAGTTACCACTACCGACACATATTGTATCAACGTGTTGGTAAAATGCACAATTGATACAAGTTCCCAATCACTGGTGCCGCCGATCACCCAGGAGAAGTTCTTCAAGATGTACACAGGCATCGCAATGACCAAAATGGAGGTTATCACCCAGCTATAGATTATGGTTAACCGACTTGTTGATTTTTGCGGAATGTAATTGACTGTCACTAAACCCAATGCTGTCGCATAATAATAACCGTACTTGTAGATGCTGTTCTTGTGGTTTTCCCAGAAACTCATAGTGTTACTCACGACGACTTACCACGGGCAGGACATTGCACAAAATGCTGGGATCACTTTATCGAACAAAATTTCGAACATTGATTGCTGTTGCTGTTGCGTGTTCCGAAGAATGCGACATAACTCAAATGTCCTCATGAATAATATAATGATGCACTTGTCACGGACGACATTATTTATACGCATAGGCACCGAAGAGCGCCCTAATGTAACGAGATAATTATTTAATTACCTTAATGTGTTTTGATTTTTGGATTTGAATGTGTATTTGAATTTGCTAATTGACCCATGTGAGTTGTTGTCTTTTTGAAGGGTATTGCTTGGTTAAGCGGTTTATTTAAATTATTTAGGAAGGAACACATCAACTCTGAATATTGTCTACATTAACCCTTCTGTGTACTAGAAGTTCTGATCCGAACTTAAGGCTTAGTCATATTTTTTTAATATAAATACTTAAGTGAGGATTATAAAATTCCAAATATGTTTTTTAAGATTTCGTCATAAGTATAAATTTGTGCATTTGTGTGTTTCTGAAAAAAAAGGATTTTGCGATTTCTATACCTCTTTCGCACTATATACGTCTAGCCAGACCTCTATTTTTGTTATTCGCTATATACTAATTGGCTACGTCCCTGACGCATCTTTCTTTCTTTTTTTTCCTTTACTCCGCGGGGGAGCATATACCTTCTACAAACGCCCGTCAACGAACTCGATTTATCGCCTGAGGTTTCAAGAGACGCCACTCTTTAGCCTGGGATCTTGCTTCCTTGCTTGCTTCTATTGTCCTTTTCCATGTCTTGCTAGGACGGCCAACTCGGCGGCTTCCTTGTGGATCCCAGTCCAGCGCTAGTTTCCAGATCCATTTTCGTCGTCTGATGGTGATCGCGATTGCTTCCTGCTACGTTACTCTGCACAAGTCTTGATTGGTGATAATAACCGGCCATCTTAGCCATCCACTAGCGTTAACGCGAAGTAGTTTTGTTTTTGAGACGTTAATTTTTAAGCCCACTTTGTTAGCGTGGAGTTCTAGTCAGTTTAATTTTCGCTCTATGTCACGTAGCGAATGTGATAGGAGACATATATCATCGGCATAGTCCATGTCTTCTAAGCGGTGAAAAACATTCCATGGCAAATCCGATGGAGTACGGGTAACTATTTTCATTACCCAGTCGATGACAATTGTAAAAAGCAATGGTCAGAGGGTGGAACCTTGCTTGACTCCCGAGTAGATGTTGAAAGGTGAGCCATGGTGACCGTTAGGAATGACGCGGCATGTTGAGTCTCAGTACAGCTCCTCGATGATGTTGATGAGTTTTTCCGGAACAGCATAGCTAGACAAAATCTGCCACATCATGTTTCGGCCCACGCTATCAAAAGCGCGAATCTACAAAAACCATTAAAACCATAAACCGAGGAGAGCGATACTCAACTGGCTGTTCAATGACTGACGCAGGGTGTTAATTTGATCAGTACAAGAACGATTTGGACAAAATCCTGCTTGTTCATATCTCAAAATTGGCTCTAACGCATTCTGTAAGCTCCTAGATATTATAGAGGAGATCACTTTGTTTATGGTGCTTAGCAGGGTAATTCCTCTCCAGTTTTCGCATTTGCTTAAATCACCTTTCTTGGGGAGTTTGACTATTAAGCCTTCTTTTAACGACGATGGAATGGATTCAGATTCCCAGATATCTTGATATATATCATGCAGTGTTCGCGTAATTGTCATTGAATGCTGCTTTAGCAGTGAAGGAATGGTTGTCCTTATCTCATCCATTTAATGAGTAGCGACGCTGATATTAAGTAGCCTATTAGGGTGCATATGAGGGTTGATTGACGTGCCTGCCGAAGTACAATTCAAGACATTCTTAAAATGTTCTCTCCAGCGGGTTAATTATTGTTCCTCCATAAGACTCAAAGAGCCGTCTATTGCCTTAACAGGGTAGTTGATGTGGTGTTGCTTGTTGGCGCGCTTACGAGCGAGTTGGTAGACTGTGCTGTATTGTCTACTATCAGCGGTTTGCTGTGCATGTGTTGCGATATCGGTTAGCCATGCTCTAATGCTTGCCAGTCCTGTAACGACCTTCTCGTGGCTTTAGAGAGTAGAAATCCCACTCCGTTCGCATGGTGTTCTCCTGCAGGCTTACACGAAAAAAGTAAAAACTCACCGGTAGATGTTCGTTTTTTCCCTACTGCAGGCCATCTCACCTCACTAAGACCAAGAATCCCTAGATGGTGTTTACGAAATTATTTTGTTAATTGAACAAGCGTTTTTGTCTTGACGAGCGTGCGAATGTTCCAAGTTCCAAAGTGTGTCCTTTTCCGTGTTCCAAGGGTCATTGTTGATAAATTCGATATGTATCCGAGTCTTGTATTAATTTAGTTGAGTGGTGATTGGCCAACCGCAACCTAGGTCGACATCCCGTCGTCCCCTTCTTATTTAACGCCGACCAAATCTGATACAAATCGGATTGGGTACCGAAATCGTTCACTTGATTTGGCAGAGCTCCCAGTGACGCGACGTGGACGCATAAGATAGGAGTTGTGATGCGAGAGGCTAAGGACATGACTGTCTACAATCGCGTCATCATCACCGTTTGTCACCAGAGATTAACATTTGCCACTGTAATTATTACAGCAAAAGTTTGTTCAAATTGCAGTTAATGTTAGATAAATTTAACAACTTTCGTCGTATATTTTGCATCGGTTCGCTGCAAATTCCAAAACAATTGCTGTAACATTTACAACATGACAACGGCCAGGGTAACTGCAGTCGCTGTTATTATAACAGCAAAAGTCTGTACAAATTACAGTTAATGTTAGATTGATTTTACAAATTTCGCTGTATATTTTGCATCAGTTCGCTGCAAATTTCATATCGAATGCGTTAACATTTACAACAGGATCTCTCAGGTTAACATCAGCAAAAGCAAAAGTCGGTTCAAATTGTAGTTAATGTTAGATGGATAACAATTTTCTATATCAGTTGTTGTAAATTTGATGTAAAACTCTGTTAATCTTACAACTTTATAATCTTACAGATAAAATTGTAATTTTCAAAACATGGTTTTAGTTGAGACAACCATATCTTCGCACAATCAACAACACATTTCGTTTTGTTTTTTGTTATAAGTGCTTCACATTTAGATATAGATATAGCTGCATATAATGTGACAACCTTATGTAACTGAACTGAAGAATGTAATTCTCATTTTCTAGTGTTCATCGGTTCCTCTTACAGTTTCTAATACGAGTGACATAAAGAATATTAAACATTTTCCTGTCTAATCTCTAATTCAACTAATTTGGAACTCCATACTATACGAGTATATATATCCGATGATCGGCTGTGAATACGCAATGCGTTACTCATAGAAGTATCATTTACCTCCTTAGTTTTCCTATAAACCTCATAAAAGGTCACGTGCCTACCAGATTATATCTTGACTCATCCTGTAGCCGCTTTAGTCATTGCTATGCACTATTCACTCTTCACTATTCAATGCTCGTTTTGTTTGATTTTGTTCGTAGTCGTCATTGTCGTCACTGCTTGTGATGTTGAATTTCTAAATGTGTCCAATTGTCCAAGTGATCTGAGCCAGAAGTGTAATACCATCAGAGAGCTATTGGTGTAATATTCTGACAAACAACCAAAGGCATAAAGTGATGCAAGCACACCTGCAACTATAGGAGTACAGTGCGTATTAGGAGGCATTTCTCTTCCAGAATAGACATTCTAAATTGACACGTAGTAGGAGAATATACTCGACAGGCATACCAACACATTCCCAGGGATACAATTTCAGTGCTGACATTGGCAAAACGTGCATCAATTGAAATTTTCGATCTAATGAAACATTCAGGAGTGGGAGATTTCCTTCAGATCTCGTGCTCTGCCATTTTAATGAATTCGGTTTGTACATGTGTGTGGACGAGCGCTTTGTGGCTGGCACTTATATGCTATTTTCATTTTCATATATTAGTATTAATCCATTTAAATAGCTCTGTTAGCAAGGAAACAATTTTTTTTTAATTAGAGCATTGGGAATACTCACCAGCACAATGCTAAGCTCTAAAGTAAAATTAAATGCAAGGAGAGTTAGAACTGATTCCTCAACCCTCCATTTAGTTGGAAAACGAGGCGTATGTTGGGTTATGTGTTGTAAAAATGCAACATAGACCATGGTCCATAGGCGCAATGTTGAACGGAAAACAAATAACACCAATAAGAGTGGGTGGTTTGACGAACACAATATAACGGCTTCACGACTTTTTCGTTCCAAGCCGTTAAACAGTCTCTTTGGGTCACTCCTCGGTCTTCTCTTCCTTATCTCCCAAAGAGATTCGATCGGATTTAGATCGGGGCTAAATGGTACAGCCAATACAAAATATTAACACCTTTATGTTGCATTTAGTGTTAGGTAACTTTTGTTGTACGACAGAAAACATTACAAAGTCTGTTTTAGGGATCATGTTCCTGAACATTTATAAGTCGCGTAATGTTCGCTCTATACCGGAAAACATTTACTATAATATTGGGTACTTTAAAAATTCATAAGGCATTTCTGTATCTGGCGGCATTGGACTATTTGGAAGACAATGTTGTTAGAAGGGTAATGGACAAAGCTTAAGATACACAACACTGGTAGTAATCCCCCCTTTATCTTTCCGTGATCGGAGAGGTAAAATGGATGGGAGGAAGTGATAGATGTCACATTGACTACTAGTAATTTTCAATTCAGGGTTAACAACTGGACTGTCAACTCCTATTTTGATCATAGATATATAATGTTCGACCTGTCTCTCCAGTCGGAGACTCCCAAACCGTACAGGAACATTAAAAGAACGAACTGGACGAAATGCAGTCACGTTATCCAGACAAAACTCGGCAAAATTCCTTCTATTAAACCAGCTACGACTGTGGTCGTGGACTCCATCATTAAGTTGTTCGAAAGCTCCATGGATTTGGTCATGAAATGAATGAATCATGCCCGATCAGTCGCAGCAAGAAAAAGCACCCAGCTTGTTGGAGCGATGAACTGGATACGCTCAGAAGGCTGTCCAGATCCTTGTTCAACATCTGTTATACTGATAATTTCTGGCAACCCTACAAGGACTGCCTTAAAACATACAAGAAAGCCATCAGGAAAGCTAAACGACGTTCCTGGATGGAGTTCTGTCAATCAATTGTGTTCACAAAGGAATCAGCCAGAATATGTAAGATTTTATACAAAGACAACTCTTGTCCGATCCTTACAAAATGTCTGGATAGCAGTTGGTCAGAATCAACGGCTGAAGCTTTGGGTATCTTAGTAAATACCCACTATCCCGCATGTAACGACTCGGGTTCAGCTCATTGGCTGAGTGCTCCCGAAAGACAGGAAGTGACACCATGCGAAGTGGATAACATCATAGCCTACGAAAAGGTATCCTGGGCCATTCGCAGTTTTTCTGCGTATTCAAGGTCCTACATGCTACCTGACTCTGCTAGTATCTTCCAGGCGGAGATCTTAGCTATAAGAGAGGCTTGCAGGGCCTATCTCACACTACCACAAAAGCGGGCAAGGTTAACATATGTGTAAACAGCCAGTCTGCTATTAAAACCATTATAGCGATAAGTAACAATTATCTAAGCTCGTCAGGCAGTGCCAGGTCAAACTTGCTTCTATTAGCCAATGAATAGACTTGACCCTAGTTTGGGTACCGTGGCACAGCGACATTGACGTCAATGACATGGCGGACGTGCTGGCGAAGAATGGCGTCACACTGGACACGGACTGCGCTGAGACAGTCGGCTGTCCTCTGAGCTCCGTTAGGGAACGTATTCTCTCCTTCCTTACCACCAAAGCAAATCTAAGGTGGAGCAATTTGATCAATTACACCACGTCGAGAGCCTGGCCTGTAGGCAGCCATGCAGCCAAACTGGAAATCCCTCACAATACCTTTTGCTGGAGCTGTTTAGCTGTGAAACTCTGATTCATTTTCTTTGCAAGTCCCCGGCCCTTGCGGCTCTTCGTTTCCGCAAAATAAGTATTCCCTGCTTTTATAACCTAAAGGATCTTTCAGAGTATGGCATCACAGATCTGATATCCTTAATGCTACAGGTTGGATATAAATACACACAACCATTTTCGTTGCATTGGGTCTCCTGAGGAATGTGGCAGCAAAACGACGCTCTATAGTGCTGTTTGAAGAACTCGCCAAATCAGTGAGGACCGCCACTTTACCTACCTACCTACCTACGAAATATTTTTTCAAATTTATTTGGAGATCATATCATTCGATGATGAATTAGAAGTTTTGAGAGATATTTTAATTTCATAAATCTCCAAAGAAAAAGCTATCGGCTATATAGCAATCTTGAATAATACTTTCAGATTATTTGGATGAATTCGAATAAGATTGGGTTACAAATTAGCTCCTAATTAGCCACACTCCCAAGATTTATCCTCCACCGATTATTTTCTGTTTCCGAATTTGAAAATAAAATTGCTCGGTGCTCTTTTGAGATGTCATCGAATGGCATATAATTTTCTTAAAGTACACATTTTTTTAAAACTGTCGCGCGCCGAATATTATTATTATTATATTAAAATAGACAAATATGTTAGCCACTACTGTGGTCATCGACAGTTATCGACGACGCCAGCTCACCAGCCACTTTATTTTTTTCTCTCTCTCTTGTGATTGATGGTTGGATGGAACAATTCTAGTGGACAACGCATGCATACAACCGATCTCGTTCCACTTTGGAAGATCAGAAATATGAAATATACAATAGAAGGATGCCGCAATAAATTGCACAACAATGATAATCATTGAATACTTTGAAAATATAGTTCTTCTACACACACATGAACACTTTTGTGGCAAATCTAACTAGGACATCGAACATTGAGCAGACCGTTGGAAGCCAACTCAGAAATGCAATGCAACAGCTAAAGAAACTAGAAGGAAACTACTTTGCATAGCAACAACGGTTTCCCAGTTTTGTCTAAACAACTGTCAGGTTATAAAAAAGTACACAGCCCGACAAAAATCTTTTTGTCCTTAGTTCTTTCCTTCGTCCTCAAATTGAATGGTTTAAGAGTACTTATTTTTCCATTCCCGCCAAAGCTTAATGCTGCAATATTTTCTGTTATCATTATATTACAATTAATACGTATACAACCTTATCACTTTACGCTGGCCTACATATTTTCGTCTACTAGTCTAGTGGTTTAGATGTAGAAGTATTTTTTCCTAAGTCGCTAGCACTAGGAAGAACACATCGCGCGTTGCAACGGAGGCATCGCTAGCACCCCCATTGCTACGACATCACGCTCCAACATACGCGGTGCTAGCTAGCATTTACGGTTTTTTCTTGCCAGCCTAGATACTTATCACCCTGTCATAGTAAAAGGTGTAGACGCCCCTAGTTAAAAAAATGTCCTGAACAATTTTATGAGAAAGTTATTTTTTTTAGAAAAAAAATTTGCAACGTGCAGTCTTCTTCGGTATTTGCATTGAAAGTAACTTTAACATTAAGTCTATGTTTCCGATTTGCATGGAAACAAAGTCCTATAAGTATATGCGATCATAGAGTAAACATTTGAGCCAATAAAACATATAAAATAATGAAAATAGTTCATATTTCATAAATACGTCATTCCATTCATACGAGCAGCACATCAAAGAATAATGTATTGGCGTTCCGTTGCAGGCCAGATGCCAAAAACAATATATACCTTACTATCCATATAAATGTCACATAAAATAAAATTATTTATATCGCTTCCGATTCTATCTTTATTGGCTAGAGATTATTTGGTGGACATATTTTATGCAGCAGCACGAGACTGTGGAAACTGTATTTACGAGCAGCATGGAATAGATATTCATTCAAATATTTCAATAGTTCACTGTTTGTATTTTGAGATCAAATATTTAATATGTGCACGATTGTCGTTTATATAAATTATAGCTGAGCATTCATTCCTGTCCCATTCACTGTATAGATAAACTTAGTCATATGCAGTGCAATTCCGTCGCTTCATGCATTGTATGCATAGAGTGGACATATCGTATTTTCTATTGATAAGATGTAAGATATTCGGCGACTATAAAAAAAACGAAAGATTCCTGGCCAGGCACAGATTGCAACGGAAGTGCATGAAAATAATGAAAACGCAAGTAACTGTAAAAAAGACTTCGTTTTTCTGGTACAATCTTTTATGTATACATCGACATACACAACACGGTCCTTCATTATTTGGTAGAAATCGCCAAATTATCTGTTTTTCGAGGTCGAACCTTTTTTCCATGTGCCACATGCGATTTGCGACAAGCGTCACACGTCCTATATCAAAAATGGACCCTGAATTTGAGCTCAGCCCTCTAGGTCGTGCAAAAGGTTATTCAAAAAGACCTAAAAAAACAAGAAAATGGCAACATTTCCATCGATTCGACGCGCCAAATGCGAAACGCAAGACACGTCACACGCGGAATATAATAAATGCCATTTAGAACTTAGACGCTCAAAAAATTTCAGCTCTCTGGGTCATGTGAAAGGTGGTTAAAATCATCATCATAATATTTGGCTCTACAACCGGGGTCCGGTCCTGGCCTCCCACAATAAGTCTCTCCACCGGTCCCGATTTTGAGCCGATGTCATACAGTTTGGCATCCCTAAACTCTGGGCGTCCTGGTCTACGCCATACTTCCAGCGTAGGCTTGGCCAGCCTCGCTGTCGTGTTCCATAAATCCTACCGCAAAGGACTTTCCGAGCAGAATCCTCTTTGCTCATGCGAGTTGCCTGCCCACCGGAGCCTACCGAGCTTTATTCTCTTCACGATGTCGATATCGCATTAACGCTGGTAGATCTCATCATTGTAGAGTCTCCGGAATCGTCCTTTCTCACATACGGGGCCAACAATTCTCCGTAAGACTTTTCTCTCGAAAGCGGTCAGAATGGTTTTTGCTAAGCACTCAAGTCTCGGATCCATATGTAAGTACTGGTATGACCATTGTCTTATATACCAGCAGTTTGGATGTTATGGTAAATTTTGACAGACTAAAGTAGGCCTTGTTGGCTTTGAGCAACCGTGCGCGTATTTCTGGTTCCATGCTGTTATCGGCTGCTACAGTTGACTCGAGATAGTTAAAGGATTGTGCACTACTTCATATTCGCGCTCCACTGTTTTAATTGAGGGACCAAAGTTGGATCTTCTACTCACAGACGTGGCCACCATGTACATTGTTTTGCTCTCATTTAAGTGCAGCCCCAGATTTCGTGCCGCCCGCTCGATCGGGATGAAAGGTTCCTTCCTGTACAGCCCTTTGGTTTCTACCAACGACGTCGATGTCGTCTGCGTAAGCCAGTATCTGAATGAACTTATAGAGGATTGTTCCTCTCGCCGTTACGTCAGAGTCTCGGACCACTTTCTCCAATGCCAGATTGAAGAGGACACAGGCCAGTCCATCGTCTTGTCGGAGCCCGTTATAGATGTTGAATGGGCTTGATAGTGATCCGGATATTTTTACTAATCTTATAATATTGGTCATGATCAATCTGCATAGTCGTGTCATTTTATTTGGGATGACGAATTCTCTCATGGCTTTATAATGTTCTACCCTGGCTATGCTATCATAGGCGTCTTTAAAGTATATACAAAGATGGTGTAGTGAGTTTTGAAACTCTAGACATTTTTCATTTATCTGCCTAAGTGTGTAAATCTGATCAGTTGTGGATTTGCCTGGGATGAAGCATTCGATCAACAGGTGCAGGGCGAAAATTAAAAGTTTTTAAAATGAACGAATACATACTTTTGATCTTACATGACTTTACACCCTATAACTCTTGAACGCTTCCAGTTATATAGGTTTCTATTGGTAAGTTTTTAAGATCAAACAATGTATACTTTTTAAATTACTTAAGCCATACCTATATGAAGGTCGTTAAAATCAACTCTTACACTTCACTTCAGTGCATAATCTTCTTTAAAGAGACTTTTCAAGAAGGACCTAAAAATTTTTAGAAGGACTAATGACTTCCAATATATAAAAAGGGACTCAGTTGATTGCACTGCACACTGACAAAATAAGAAATAATAAAAATAAAAGAATTAAAAGAAAATTGATTTACGAAAAAAGTTTTTACATACAGATCTATGCTGTATTTTCTTGATTAAATTTACAATTTACGTATAACATAGAAGTGCTGATTTTTTTGGGAAATATGTTGCACCGTAGTGTCATCTAAACAAATATCCGCCATTTAAAATAGATGCACAAATTGAGAACTTACGAGTATTCAAAACCTAAACTATGATAAGTTGGACAAAATCAAATTTCATTGTGCGGCGGAAGATCTATGAAATTTATGCCATCGCAGTAAACTGCAAACAATTTTCCAACCAATTAGTTGTTAGTAAAGTAATAGGCAAGAAATTGAAATATCCAACTCAATTAGGGGAGCAATGAGATCACAACTCAAAGATTATTGCTCCTCATTGATCGCGAGAGAATCCCTTGATGGGAATTAAAGTGAAACTGATTTCAGCTGAAAAACTTTGCTATTGGAGTAATACAGCTAATTTTTGATCATTAATATCCATAAACAAATTAAGGTTACTGGATATGGTGCACTCTACTAGAGACACTGCTAAATATAATTTTTGTGGAACGATTCGGTTCGCTAACTACAGATATCATTGCCTGAATGTACTTTAACTTTTATGTAAATAGTATTGAACACAAAAGAAAGGGATGATGACAAATCGATTAAGAGTATCGATGTCATAGTCTCCATTTAGCTCGATACACTTCATCCAACTTTTCTACAATTTGTTGATCCCCTCCATATAATACGGTTTCTCGAGCCCCTCAAAATAAGCGTTTGTTTCAGCGATGACCTCTTAATTCGACCCCATCTCTTTCTTACCTCCAAGCCATTTTTTCATGTTTGGAAACAAGAAATTGTCGCAGGGAGGCTAAATCTGGGGAATATGCTGGATAAGGGAGGAGTTCGTAGCCTAAATCATGCAATTTTGTCATTGCAACTGCGGACTTGTGCGCCGGTGCGTTGTCCTGGTGAAAAATAACTTTTCTCTTCGCCAAATGCGGCCGTTTTTTTCATCAAATCGGCTTGTAATCGATCCAGCAGCTCTGCGTAATATGCGTCGGTGATCGTTTTACCCCTTTCAAGGTAATCTATGAGAATAACACCGCGCGCATCCCAAAAAACTGTTCCCCACCTTGGCCTTCTTCGGCTTCGATTCACCAGCCATTTTGACTGTGCCTTGGTTTCTCGTGTGTTGTGGTGAATCTAGGTTACGAAACGGCGCAAAAACTCAGTCGAATTTTACTGGAACATCCCCAACCACACCTTTGAAGTTGTCAAATGAATGCTTTTGTTTTCGATTGTAAGCAAATGTGGCACCCATCTTGCGGAAAGCTTTTTCATGTCCAAATATTAATGCAAAATCGAAATCACTGAGCCATGTGATAAGCCTGTGGCCTCTTCAAGCTCGCGCACTTTCACTTGTCGATCGTCCATTATGAAACCATGGATTTTGTCGACATTTTCTGGTGTGGTGACCTCAATTGGGCGACCAGAACGTTCGGCATCACTTGTGCTTGAACGACCGCTCCGAAATTGAGTTAATCAGTGGTGAATGGTTCCAGTCGATGGTGAAGAGTGCACATAATATTTTTTTATATAGAGACTTATTGCCAAGGGATGACTCCCTTAATGACTTACGTCACGGCAATAAGTTGGGCTAAGCCCTTTATTAAATTCAAAATAAAAAAAAAATAAAAAAACTTTTTTCCATTTTAACGAAAATGCTCGTAGGCGTCAATATAAAATGGCTGCCACAACAAAACTATTTGACAGATCTGTCTGAAAATTTGGATGCGTTCTTTTGAAAGATGATTCTTGACAAAAAAAATTGATAACTTTAAGGTGACGACACAATTTGTGTTCATTTTCAAGGACTTCTCGACCCACCCTCGTACACATGCATACACAATTTGAAGAGAATCGGGTAAATTTTTTAAACATTTTTAATAGAAAGTGCTGTCATGGGAAATACACATGTGTGCAGTTTGAATAAAATCGGGCTTTAAAAAGTCTGTTAAAAATTTATCACAAGATTCTACCCACCAGCCAGCCAGAGAAATTAAAGGAAGGGTAAGGTATCGAATATACTCATAAGGGTAAAAGAGGACGGAATTATGTATGTATTAGTAGAATTAAAATTGTTCCCTTGATTTGTTCCTAGTGGCTCGAATTTTAGATATTAACTTTACGGGTATATACTTTAAAAAATTATGGTGATCATCAGACAGCGAAGACTTTGATTATTTTGTGATTATTATGGCTATAATAATTTCTCTGTTATAAAATATAAATTAAAGCATTCACCAAATCAAAAGCCTAACAACACTGCATGTCTGTTTTTTATAAAAGTCGAGGCAAAGCACTGTAAGAATTCCACTCATGCACAATTGAACTCTGCTCATTTAACACGAAATTGTAATAAAAGACAACGAATAATCCGGTTCACTCAAGCCAACCACCCATTTGCTCAATGCAGGCAAGAAAACGCAAAACAAAATCTACTTAGTCCTTAAGGACTAAAGAAAGTCACTTTGTAATCTTTGCAAATCGCAGAAACCTCAAGCGCTTACGTATATCCTCTTTATCGGAGCCTTGTTATTCTGTTAATTCCCTGGTGGGTTGGCGCTTCTTCATACTAAATAGATTTACAATCTGTATTTACGCACACACACGCATAAAAGCGTTTTTTTTCGGGTAAGAAAATAAATCGTTTGGTCGGATAAATTGAGAAAGAAGAATTACGAGACACTTTTTTGCGGTTCCAATTAAATGCTGTAGGAGAATATTTGTTTGCTTTTGTTTGGTAAGAAAAAATGAATTAACTTTAAAATTGTAGAACCAAAATAGTCTATGAATACGTGAAGTAATAAATTTAATTTGGAATTGGCGAGATTTCTATCGGCAGTATCGCGCTTATTCTTTAATCAAGCGTATGAAAACTTCTTAAAGTCTACAAAATATTAGAAATTCGAGCATGAAGAGAGGGCTACATATAATATAGAAGATAAGTTTACAGATCGTTTAGAAATCTGCTGGGAAATGGGAGCATTCCTTAAATACTTGAAAAATGATATAAGTAATTTATACAAATATCGAAAGACCATTTTTTGAAAGGGTGCAGCTTGTTTTTCTATTACCGAAATCAATTGGAATCCATTTTTCAAATGTTTCAACTGATTAATTCTTACGTAAAACGTGTAGACATTGGAAGGATATTTTAACAGGAAATCCTATGTAATTACCGCTTGCGACAAGCAACAATGCTAAACTTGTCAGGTAGTGTCAAGCAGAGCTGGCTATGATTATGCCAAAGCATAGTCTTAACCCTAGCTTGGGTGCTGGGGCACAGCGCGACATTGACGGCCAGTGAGAAAGCAGACGTACTGGTGAAGAAGGACGTCAGATTGGACATTGATTACATTGAGAACGGCTGCTTTCTTTGTGCACCGTCAGCGAACTTGATCTCACCTTCCTTACCACCAAGGCACAGCTAAATTTGAATCACTTGACCAAGTGCACTACATCGGGAGCGATATACAATAAAAGCAAATGCAGCAAGCTGATCTCAAGATCACGGAAATATATTTCCAGAGTAGTGGGCATAATCACAGGCCACTGACCAGTGCGCAGCCACGCATCCAAATTGGGAATACCGCATAATACCTGTATGCAGGAGTTGCATACATGTAAATGAGAAGGAAACTGTCATTCATTATCTTTGCAAATGTTTACTTCCTTTGGGTTGATTCAAGACCGCATTCTAATATTATTTATTAATGAACTATCATGTATACAACAATTGTTGAGTGGATCGACGAGAACATTGTGCCAAACAGTGGCATCTAAAGGGAATTTACGAAAACATCTGCAAAACTGCTTCAAAACTTTTCAAAGGCTTAGAAAGCAAAAGTAGAAAAAGAGTGGGAATGTAATCATGGAACTTCAAAATCCGTGCGAAGGTTGTTTCGGCTTTAAAGGTTCCTGTTGTGGGTGAGTTTGTTTTCCTGGATTTTACACAGGTCAGTACACATAAGCGGTGATGAATTTACCATAATATCTTACGGAGACTATCTTAGTCTTTTTGGGAGCAATTTAAAAGCAAAGCACATTCTGCCGTTGACAAATTGGACGGCAACATTGAAGTGGATATACGTAAACTTAAATATCATATAGGTTATAAGCATTTCATCAAGTTTTCTTACCGGATAAGAGAACACTGACAGACTACGGAATTCATCGATATCTTATAACACTTGAAGACCAGATGGGAAGAAAGTCAGACAATATGGCCTGACTTCTTGAACTTCTGTTAACTTTCAAGTTATTGAAATGTTTCAAAGTAATAGCAATATGCAATATCAAACAATCCAGATCTTCTGATCTGAAATGCTAGTTCTAGAGCTTGTTCCCAGATTTTCACATTCAAAAGTGAAAATTTGGCTAAAATAGCTTTTGAACGCAATTTGAGCAGGTGTTCGTTCGACTCTTACATCTCAACTTAAACATCTGGACTACGCTGATGACGTTTGTTGACTATCACACAGGATTATTGAGCTGCACCAAATGAAAACAAATGTGGTAAGGGAAGCAAATGTTGCGGGTTTGAAGATTAATACTGTCATGCCAAAACCAAAATCATCAACTAAGCGAACACTACATTCGCCATATGAACGTATCTGGGAATCTGAAACCATTCCACCATCGTTAAAAGAAGGCTTAGTAGTCAAACTACCCAAGAAATGTAGATCACAATTGCGAAAACTGGAGAGGAATGAATAAGCAGGATTTTGCCAAAACTGTTAATGCAATGATCGAATTAACACCCTGCGAATAATCATTGAACAGTATTACTCTTCTCCGTATATGGTCTTTGTAGATTTTGCACGTGCTTCTGACAGTATGGGACGAAATATTATGTGGCAGATGTTGTCTAGTTATGGCCTTCCAGAAAAACACATTAACATCATGAAGGAGCAGTACTGCGACTCAACATACCGTGTCATTAATAACGGCCATGTAATTGTGATTGAAAAAGACTCATTTGAGAGTTAATCCTGTGACCCATCTCATCTCATGTGAATAGCTAAAGGTAAACTGTAGCCTATTTTGTCTAATACGTATCCTTTTATCTACTACGTATCCCTTTAAAATGCTTAAAGTGCTGCCCCATTTTCGTAAGAAAAATAAAATGTATTCACATTTCATAGATAAATTTTGTTGGCTTCCTATTCCTGTACCGAAAATTTCTCTACTAATATATATTCACTGAATAACGTCTAAATGCTTTTACTTCAGTTTCTGTTTTTTTTTTGCCCCGGCACTCCTGTAGTTGCTTTTGACCCAGATTTCCGAATTTTAATTGTACATTTTGCAGAATTTCACCTACATTTTAATTGTGCACAATCTAAATAATCCTCGTATGCTCGTATATACAGGGTGTCCCCTAATTCGTCAAGGAGAAATGATTTTTGGGCATATTCTAAAAAAAAATCATTCTACAGTAAGGGTCTATCTCTAATGTTGACATCATTTATCGGGGATATAAGAAAAAGCTTACTTTTGTGTATCCTGACCAATATTAACGAAAATTGCTCTGTTTATACTAAGGTAGAACCTTTGTTAAGGACTCCCTTTTTAGACGAATTACTAGCCTTTGTAACTGCGTTTTAATAAAGTTGATATCTTATTTGAGTCCTCAGATATCCAACTTCAATGCCACTTCCAGTTTTCTTGCCCATGCTAATTTTTAATTTTGAGGTCAATTTTCTCCACAAAACGTGTAATAAACATAACGTTTTATTACTTTCTTCTTATGAACGTAACAAAGATAAATATAAAAATCACCAACAAGTTTGTAGAAAAACCCATAGATTTTATGATAATTGGGAAAACCTGCAGCAGGTAAAATTTAAAAAAGGCGTTATTTTGCTATAAGCTCCAAAGGCTATGAATTTAATGTTCCAGACATACATATCTAATGCACTGCATGGAGAAAATCCTTATCCATACCACCATACTACTGTGCAAGAACTGCTTCCCGATGATTTGGAAAAGAGACTTGAGTTTCTAGCTGGTTGCCGAGCTTGGATGACAACGAGTTTATTAGCAGAATTCTTTGGACGGACGAATCTCAATTTACAAGAGATGGGATCACAAATTTTCACAATCTTACATGGGCTGCGGAGAAACCACACAGAAGGATACATTCATCATTTCAACCCAAATTCAGCGTCAATATGTGGGCAGGTGTTATTTGAAATAAGTCGTCCACTTCAAACTACCACCCAGGTTGAATTGTACAAACTATCTGGAGTTTTTGTGTAATTATTTGCCAGAACTATTGGTGGAGATTCCACTGATTCAACCAACTTCATCATATTTCTAAAAGGATGGTGCTCCAGCCCAGGTTAAGAATTAGCTTGATGAAGAGTACGGTAATCGTTGGATAGGAAGAAATAGGCCTGCAAGATCTCCTGACCTTACAGTGTTGGATTTTTTTGTATGGAGAAGAATGAAAGAACTTGTTTATTCAATCGGAATAGCAACTCTAAGTGAATTAGAAGAGCGTACTCTCGAAGCGTCATCAAAAGTGAGGTAGGAGTTGGGATCAATAAGTATTCGTAGTGAAATCCATAAACGGGCTCTAGCACGCATACAAAACCAACGAGGACACTTTGAGCACCTGTTATAACTGTTGTTGTACACACATAAAATAAAAATTATCTAAAACCACACAAAATCATTTTTTATTCATAGCCTGTGGAGCTTAAAGCAAAAAAACCTTTTTTTTTTTAAATTTTAACTGCTGCAGGTTTTCCTAATTATCATAAAATCTGTGAGTCTTTCGAAAAACCTGTTGCTGATTTTTATTTTTATTATTGTTACGTTCATAAAAAAAAGGAATAAAATGTTCATTACACATTTTCTGGAGAAAATTGACCTCAAATTCAAAAATGACCATGGGCAAGAAAACTGGAACAGACATAAAAGTTGGATATATGAATACTCAATTAAGATATCAACTTTATTTAAACGCAATTACAAAGGCCGGCATTCTTTCTAAAAACAAGTCATAAACGAAGATTCTATCATTAGTATTAACAGTAATTTCCGTTAACATAGGTCAGGGTACACCAAAGTAAGCTTTTTCTTATATCCACGATAAATGATGTCAACATTGGAGATAGACGCTTACTGCAGAACGATTTTTTTCAAAGAATATACCCAAAAATCATTCCCTAAATAATCCTTGATGAATTAGACACCCTGTATATATACACGTCGATGATTGGTGTGGGTGTATTTAGGGCGAGGATAACGATTGAACCAAGTTGAATTTTCATATGTTGCTCAATTTTTCCAGCATTACCGGCGCGACCACTTTGATGTTCTGTCATGATTTGGGAAATGTTTTGTGCATTTTTTTTCTATGGAATAAAGAGATTTTTTAGATAAAATTGGCATCGCATCAAGTTCATATCTATGCTGAAATATAAAAAGAATTAAAAAAAAAAACAAAAAAATACTTTTTTCTCGCGAAGTACTTATCACTTTTGTGTAAGCTACACATCAAAAAAACCTGATGGGTGGGATGATCATTTACGGTACGGTATTTTGGCATGGCAATCCATTATTTAAAATAATTTTTAAATAAAAAAATTGGAGCAGGACATATTATGCCAGAACCGTTTTTTCTGGTTGGTACTTTTATGTGCCGGCGGTATTTTTGAACAAAAAAAAACTACAAATTCAAAACACAATATTGATGATAGCAGAATAAAGCAATCTCCTGAAAAAGGATCCGTTTTGCTTATCCTATTTGCTTCATATTCATCCTATTTGCAGTTTAGTATCTGACCGTTCGATTTACTTCATTTGACCCGAACGGTTTGCTCATAGTTCTTCTTATGATAAAATTAATTTTAGGACGATAATGTGAACCAAATATGGGTTTGACTATTTTTTTTAACTCATATGAGGATTTTACACTTTCTTCTTGATTAGATCTGAAGATTTTTACGCCACCTGTATTACCGTCATCTAGTTGTACATGCATTTCTTGAGAAAACAGCGCATTTAGCATACATTGAGTAACTTATATAAAAATTAAAGTATACAAACAATATTCTAGGGATATATATGTCCCATGTAAAAATATACAAAAGCACACAGTCATCAAGCTGTCGTTTTCGGAAACGTTTTTTTCCATTAGCTAGGGCAAAAATTATAAAAAAATATAAAAAAAGAATTAGGTTTTTTTTTTAATTTTTCCGCTATTAAAACGAATTATGAGTACATCGAATAATGTAAGTGGAGGAAATCCAAGTACTGTTTTTGATAATTCTGGCTACCGCGAAACTCGACCATCAAATAAGACAAATCGAAACAAATTACGGTCAGATTATAAAGAATCTCAGAACTCAAATTCAAAAAGACCAAGACCAGGTACAATCAGTCACGCAGGAAACAAACAATGAATATAAATCCAACGAATCAATTTCAAATACTGGACACTGATATAGTAGGACCCGAAACATTTCAACCAAATATTTCAATAAATAATCAATCAAGTCCCATAAAAAAACCACCTCCAATTACTATTTTTGGCAAAAATGTCAATGAAATCATTGAAATAGCAAAACAAGCCACATCCAATCACAAGAATGTACGTATTAAGCTTACTCAGTTTGGAAACTAGGTATTTGCTCCAAATTTAAAAAATTATATTGTCATAATTGACTTTGTGACTTTCCTCGTATCGCGGCCATACAAGAGTACTGAGAGAACGTTAGATCTGAAGATCGTTAGCATCAAATTCCGAGAGATTTGCAAGGAGTTCCAGATATTATTTGGCAAACTATAGGATTGTCGCGGCTTGTTTCAACCATTTTTTGACATCTAGCTGACCAAGTAACAAAACTTATCGACTTCCTCTAGCTGGTGTCCGTCAATCGAGAGATCACATGTTCCACTAGTAGTAACGCGAAGTAGTTTTGTTTTTGAAACATTAATTTTTAAACCCACTTTGTTAGCGTGGAATTCAAGTGAGTTTAATTTTCGCTCCATGTCACCTAGCGATTGTGTTACTATTTTCATCACCTAGTCGATGACAATTGTGAAAAGCAATTGTGAGAGGGTGCAACCTTGCTTGACTCCCAAGATGATCGTTATGAATGACGCGGCATGTTGAATCGCGGTACAGCTCCTTGATGATGTTGATAAGTTTTTCCGGAACACTATAGACAGACAAAATCTGCCACATCATGTTTCGGCTAACGCTATCAAAAGCATTCAACACGAGTGTGCAATTTGTTTCATATCAAAGCAAACTACTACACACAATATTCATTTTAAACGTCAAGTCCCATTTAACTTAGTTTAAACCCAGAAATTTGGGTATAAAAATAATCCTGTGTGAGAGTAAACATACGTCGTCAGCGTAGTCTAGATGGTTGAGTTAAAATGTAAGATTCCAACGAATTCATCCGTTTCCAGTAGATAAAGCTGCGCGAAGCACATCGCTAATCACCAACAAAAAAAAGTATCGGTGGTAGAATACAACCTCGTCGTAACCCACTTAGGATGTCGAATTCCTCTAACAGCATTCCTCTATGCAGCACCTGACATTTAGAGCCGTCATAGGTTTCTTTAATAATAGCTATTAGTTTATCGGGTATACCTCTCCTGCGCAGGGCGAGCCAGATAAACTGTCTGTTGACTGTCAAACGCCTTCTCAAAATCGATGAACAGCAGGTGCAGTGGGCACCGGCATTCAATGCACTGTTCAATAATGATCCGCAGGGAGTTTATGTGGTCTACACAGGAGGATCCAGTGCGGAAACCTGCTTGTTCGGCATCGAGTGTATCTTCCAGATGTTCCTTAATTCGCTCAAGTACTACTTTGGCTATTACCTTTGCAGCTGCGCAAAGGCCTCTCCAGTTTTCCCACTCCATAAGACTACCTTTTTTAGGCAGCTTGACAATCATTCATTTTTCAATTCGTCGGGGAAACATTCTGCCTCCCAAGCTCTCTCTACAAGATGTACACATAGTTGCCCGGCGACCACCACTAGAAGGTAAAGCAAACACTACATCTCGAACTTGATTGTTGCGCTACTGGCTCAAGCCAAGTTTTGAGCAGTCAGTAGTTTCCCGATCAATCGCAATGCTGATCCCCAAGTAAAGTTACTGTGGAAACGTTTTTTTTTTCTGTTCATTAAATGGAGTAGTTTATAAAATTCTTTAAATCTTAGCAAGGACCGAACCATTTATGGCGATGAAATGTGAAAATATGGTATGTAGTGGTATAAGCCGACTAGAACATTTCAATTTGGCAAACTGTCGTACTATCTATAGGTATATGTCACACATTGTAAAAAGAATACACAAATTTCGTCATAAGTTTTATAGCTGATGGGATGGTCCCCAATGGGATCAGTGTGAACGAACGAACTTCAAAATGGGAAGGTTTTTTTTTAACATGTAGTTATGTGAAGGTTTTATTTGCATTTTTAAAAGCTTAAATCAATAATATTTGTTACAAATTGCACATTGCTATGTGCCGTTCATGTAATTGACACAATGCTACATAGTCAACAATTGCACTTTATCGGATTACATTTGCGTGTGGAAAGCGAAAACGTTACATACGTAAACATTCGCTTTATCTCCAATACAAATAGATTGTTTTTGTGAAGGAATGAGCAGTGTAGGGCAAATATATGTTAACAATATGTTTACAAACACAAGAGTGGATTATATATTTCAATTGCAAATATTTGCAAATTCCAATTCGACATTTTGTATGTAGATCCAATAAAATTGGTAAACAATACACCTTGCTCGAATGCAATCGTTGAGTGTAGAAGGAGTAAAACCGAAAAAAAAAATTCAAATGGAATAATATTTGATTAATCAACGTGTGCTGGTAATGGTTTAGAAGTTGTATCAAAATAAGTTATCGCCTGCGGTATGCAGAGAAAATTGCGGTTATAATTTTGGAAGGGAGAATCAGCCAGGAGAATCAGACAATGTGTGTCGTGAAATGTAAGAGAAAAACCAACAATCATTCATAACAAATTTTTGCATTAGCATATGCTAGTAATGACATAATGATGCCGTGCAATTAAGATCCATATGTTAATTGCTTCGCTGTCTGAGTATCTTTGAAATTGGTTCTTTGTATTATTAATAGCGCCCCATTTTGTTCTTTTAATAACAACAGCTACTGGATACAATATGGAAATTTTTTTTTGTGGTAAATTACTATGTCATTAATTATGTAATACAATATTCAAATATCCTGCATAAGTGAACTTTTTCGCAATATGTGGTCAAATACATGGCAATATGCGGTAATTTCACTTTTGTTAGATGTCAGTCCTGAAATTGTCTAAAGTCTCTGTCTTATTGATAAAATAAAGGATGGACTGAAAGACCAAAGAAAAAAGACCGGAGCCGTTAAATCAAACGAACGAAGCGGCAAATTGATTGGTCCATTTCTGAAGATATTACGGTCACCTAACCAATAGCTTGATTGTTTGCCCAGCTTCATGCTGTCTTTAGTGCGCATATTTGTATTTTTCTAGTATTATGGTTTTTTTGTCCTTTCGTAGCATTTTGTATTTTCTACCGTGATTTTACGACGAATGAGCTTAAGGAAGGTGCATAAGGGATCAGTTCTACCCTTTGGAGTTTCCCGAACAAAAGTAAGTTTCATGGATATACTCGCAGTTCTTTTCAATAAAAACGTTTAAGTTACAGTTTCCAAAAATACAATAGCGCAAACAAAGCAGCATTTAAATATTTACTGGATTTGCTAGGTTCGTCTCTGCTAATGCTGAAACTAAAGTCTGCCGTTCCGCTTATCGTCTGCTTTGCGGTTTTTTGCGGAGGGTGGTTACCAAAAGCGAGTTGGTAAAGACCACGAAATCGCTTTATCGCAGTCCACATTCAGCGAATTGTTATACGCAGTTTTAAAAGTCTATGCCCTCAGTGGATAAACTGGCCGATTGTGGAAGAACAACGAGGGATTGTCCTGGGCTTTATATCAACATCATCATATTTGGCTCCACATCTGGTATCCGGTCCTTGCCTCCCGCCAAAAATCTCTCCACATAAAGCATAAACTAAATTTTGGCAGCAGTATTTCAAAAAAGAGTTGCAAATAAATTGACCAACAGCTTTAAAGCTTGGCTCCCATTTTTTTTTTATAAAATCAGCAACATCTTTCTAAGGGATGTCGATAATATTTATATCACAAAATGGTTCTATTAAATTATATCTAACATTATCATCATAAACGATGATTTAAATTATTTTTAAAGAATGAGCAAGAAAGAATTCACAAATAGTTTCCATTGTAGAGGCGGCTTTTGGAATAGGGATTGCTGGGTTCGGGACCAGTGAAGATTCTTTCTGCATTTTCTCTTGCACAGAGATCTACTACATCGTTTCCTCTGATGTCTGAGTGTCCGGGGGACGACCGTAGGATAATTTTGTTGGTTCTGGAATCAAATACTGGATCTTTTAATGCTAGAAGTACTGTCCGACTGTCGGAGATCATATAGATCTCGGTTTTTCTGTACATTTTAAGGTGCAAGATTCTATTACTATCGTTTCTGCCAGATATACAGTTAGATAATTTTCCTAGGGGTATTTGTAATGTTATTCTAGGTCCGAATAATAGTTCTGCTCCGGTTCCTCTATTTGTTTTTGATCTGTTAGGTTGGATGCATGGTGGAGTAGGGTAATATGATATTTTCAACTTGATTTCGATCTGGTACTCTTAGCGAAAAGTTCCTTTGGATGTTAGTTGTTATCATTAAGTCCGATGGTTAGACAGTTTAATTTTACAAATTTATTTTGGTTATGATGCTGGTGTGTCCTGGGTCTAACTTGCTTTTATTTGATTAGTGATTATTAGTTTAATGGCTCTTGAGCCAGCCTCACTTTTGATATGTAAGTGCAGGAATAGGAGCCCTAGAAGATTTTATGACGCTGCCATTGGGCAGTTCTTTACACTTAGACATATCGGCCTCTGGATTTTATTTAGTTGTAAGCGTGTCTTTGATTGTTCGGTTTTTGGCCACCAAATTAGGGACGCGTATGTTATCCTGGATTTAATAATGCTTTGGTATTTACATAAAGTTATTTGCGGGTTTATTCCTCACGGTTTGCTAAACATTCTAATGTTATCTTTTTCAACAAATATATCAGATAGACAATTTGCTTTGCCTTTGTTGATAATTGGCTCTTTTTGGTGGTTCTTGATAGTGTCATCTCGTCCCGAATCAACAAAGCACGCCATGCGTATCACAAGCTGAACAATATATGGCGTTCACGCAACATCTCGAGACGCACTAAGCTTAACATTTTCAATGCAAGCGTGAAATCGGTTCTTCTCTACGGATGTGAGACCTGGAAGGTAACCGACTCAGTATCGACGAGGTTACAGGTCTTCATCAACAAATGTCTCAGAAGGGTGTGCTGCATTTTCAGGACAAACTTGATCTCAAACGTGGACTTTCTAAAACTCACCAACAGTCAGCCAATAGCTACAGAGATTCGACGGAGAAAATGGCAGTGGGTGGGGAATACTTTGAGGAAACCAGATGATGACATCGCAAAAATGGAATTTGAGTGGAATCCGCAAGGAACGCATCGCCCGGGACGCCCGCGAACTACCTGGAAAATTTGGAAATTGAAAAAGAGTCAAGAATGACAGGTACGTGGCGGCAAATCAGGGCACTGGCACAGGATCGAAGAATATGGGGGTAGTTTGTTCCTACCCTATGCTCCTAAGGGGGCGATGTTTATTCAATAATCTTTTATGTTTATTGTTAATTATGTCAAACACTTGTAAATAATAATTGTAAATTGTAAATAGAAATTGAAAAAATATCAAGGAAAAAAAAACTATCGCTACCACCTTTGTCTGCTGTACTAATGCACATTCGCAATCAGACCTTGTTTGTAGATTTGCTTTTGAATTACTCTTTGTTTTATAAAATTTACTTCAGAACTCTCATGCAGGATATATATCGTGCGTGCGATTCTATCATCCATCACAACTGCAGTGTACTGAATAAAAGTTTTTATTGCTTATTACACCAACTAAAGCAGTCTGCCGGAAATCATTTGCATCATCCATAGAGTATAATAATTAATTAGTAAAATTAAGAAACAATTGAAAATTTTTACTAGCACTCTGTGCCCAGAGCACACCCATCCCCATCCACCGAGACGCAACGATGTTAAGCCAATCACTGATACTTCTCTGTAGCACAATAGAAAATAATTGCACTCATTTAGCCAGCTTCCAGAAAACAAAAAGTAAACACTCGAAACTTTTTCCTGCCAGATCTAATGAATATTTTACGCCTGAACCGCTGCACACAACTAAACAACTAAAAAACCAAAAAACAATCAAAACATTTAGTTTTAATTAAAAATTTAAATTTCTACGCATTATGAAGTGCAACGGAAGGGGGGGTCTCTAGCGAGATGAAAATGTGATACTATGTGTTTGTGGGTGATGGAAAATTTTAATTGAAACCTTCAGTGCAGTTTTGGCCATTCAGCACCAGCCAATCAAACTTTTTCGATTTAAAATTAAAAGTTCGCTGATAGCAAATTCAAGTTTATAAAATTAGCTGCGATATACATTCCGGCATAGAGTGTGAGCAGAATTAATGAATTAATTATCAATTCAAATGCACTCAAATGAGCAGTTTTAGAGAAAACAATGGCCCTGCATATGAGGTATCCCTAATCTTATAAGGTAATGTTAGTTACAACGTACCTATGCTGGCGAGTATACAATCGTACCATTACAGGATGAGTAAAGCAAATCAGTAAAAGCCGCTTCACACTATCTTAGAACTCATATGACTTCTCTTAAGAGCTTCTATCTGAGTTGTGTGTGCGCATCGTTCTGACTTTCTATCAGAGAAACTGTCAATTTGACAAAACTAAAATTTCAATTTGTACTTATCATGGACAGTAAAAAGCGATTGCTTTGAGTTAAATTCACGAAATTTACTTCGCATCGGCATGGTTGTGGCAGTGGCTGGTGGAATCTTGCGATCAATTTTTAACCCACTTCCTTAAGTCCAAACTTTGCACACAATATTTGCAAATATTTGCTGTTAAAATTTGGAAGTGATCGGGCCCCGGTTTTGGAGAGGGGGGGATCCCATATAAATTTATATTTTTCACTTCAGTATACTTTTAGGCGCATATTATAAATGTTTTCTTTTGTTTCGCATGTGTTTTAAATAGGTAGGGCCAATAGGATCTGGAATTTTGTGGACCAAGCAATTTCTTAAGCGATTCGTATGAAATTCGATATGAAGGACTAAGATATGCGACTATAAGACTTGTTCCTATGGAAATTCTGGAATCTGGCCAATAGATAAGGTAAGATGGCCATCAGTCAAAACCGACGCACTTAGACCATGAAGGTCCGTTGTGATACCACAAGGATCTAGGAAAATTCCACGCCCACTCGTTGAACCACTTGCAGCTTCGTATGAAGCGCAAGTGACTATTAATGTCAATGTGGGTTAGATCGTTGAGATCGTTGAAAAAGAACGCTCCCAGATGGAGCTTCCGCCTATTCGAGAGGGCTGGGCACGTACAAAGTAGATGGAGAGTGGTTTCCTCCTCCTTCTCCTCCCAATCCATGCCGCTTCTGCAGAAATCGTTGGAAACGACCCCTAGTTTTTTTGCATGCTTGCCTATGAGACAGGGTCCAGTTATGACACCAGTCTGTTTTAAGAGAACAAACACTTGGAGCGTTTCGAATCTAGCTTGGGCCAGATCTGCTTCGTTGCTATGCAAGTTGTACCGTTTCACCACATGAGCTTAAACGTGAGTTTTCACGTAGCGATCGGCATGCCAAGTGAACTATATTCAGGCAATAGGGGTAGTGTTGTTCCATGTTTGGCGAGTTCATCAGCCATATAATTACCTGTAATGGCTGTATGCTCCGGCACCCAGCACAGGTGAATGTTGAACTGCTCCGTATTCTTCTCAAGAGACGATCGGTAATTCCGGGCTAGCATGGAATTTGTGGAAACTGATTCCATGGACTTTAGCGCAGCCTGGCTATCCGAGAAAATGTGGATATCCTTAACATAGATGACATTACTCTTCAGCCAAGACAAGGCCATGATTTCAGCTTGGAAAACACTACAGTGATCAGGAAGACGGAAAGAGAGACGCAGATTTAGTCTTTTTGAAAAGACACCTCCGTCAACAACTTCATCAGCATAGGGTCTTGAATTTTGCGAACTAAGCCATTCCTCAAGCGATTTGTATGAAATTCAGTATGGAATTTTTGGTGTCTTTTGACGGCCTTTTTTTATGATTCTTTTTGCGGTTTTGTGGTTCTTTTTTGAGGGTTTTCTTGCCCCACAACCTAAAAGAAGTTTCACATACACCGCGCGTAAAGGTTATACGCACTGATTTTTTTTATTTTAACGACCTTCATATAGGTATGGCTTAAATAATTTCAAAAATATACATTTTTTTATCTTTAAAATTTAATTTTCTTTTAAAAACGACTAAAAATAACCTTATAGCTGGAAGCATTCAAGAGTTATAGGGTGTGATGTCATGTAAGGTCAAAAGTGTGTATTCGTTTATTTTACAAACTTTCAATTTAACCCTTATTCTGTTGACCGAATGCATAAATATTGTGAGATGGATTTGTAGAAAATTAAATGGGCTTTAATACTGCATTTGCCAAACAAAATTATACGGGAGCATTTGTAGAAATAATCGCGTTTTAATATAAAATTTAAAAAACAAAAAATTTTTTTTTTGATTTTGACCACATGGGTAATAGTTTTAAGAGTTTAAAATTTTTTACATTATTTGACCTTAAAGATTTAATTTTCTATCAAAAGAGATCAACAGTGATCTAATAGCTAGAAGCGTTCAAGAGATACAGGGTGTGAAGTGATTTAAGGTTAAAAGTACGCCTCTTTGTTTTAAAACGCTACGCACACCGCAGGGGGTGAAAATAGAATCCCTGCCCAACATAGGATTTTTTCACGAAATAAACCAAGGAGGCACTCGTTTAAGTATTTGCCACCTTAACGGATACAACCTTTTAACTAGCTTCACTTCCCTCTCCGTAGTGTTGCATCACTAAACTCTTAGCATCCCTCCAGTATAGGTTTGGCCGGCCCGCTGTCGTATTCCATAAATCCTACCGCAAAGATCTTTCGGAGCAGGATCCTTTTCGCTCATGCGAGCTAGGTGTCCTGCCCACCGGAGCTTACCGACCTTAATTCTCTTCACGATGTCGACATCGCGGTAACGCTCGTAGATCTCATCATTATAGAGTCTACGGAATCGTCCTTCCTTACATAAGGGACCAACAATTATCCGCAAGACTTTTCCCTCGAACGCGGCTAAGAGGTCAGAATGCTTTTTGCTAAACACCCAAGTCTCGCATCCATATGTAAGTACTGGCATGACCATTGTCTTATATACCAGGAGCTTGGATGTTATGGTTTACTTCCTGGATTTGAAGAGTCCTGACAGACTATAGTAGGCTTTGTTGGCTTTAAGCGACCATGTGCGTATTTCTTGTTCCATGCTGTTATCGGCTGCTACAGTTGACCCGAGATAGTTAAAGGATTGTATTACGTCAAATTCGCGCTCCACTATTTTAATTAAGGGACCAATGTTGGGTCTTCTGCTCGTAGACGTGGCCACCATGTGCTTTGTTGTGCTCTCATTTATGTGCAGCCCCAGTTTTCGTGCCGCCTGCTGGATCTGAATGAAAGTTTCCTGCACAGCTCTTGGGTTTCTACGAACGATGTCAGTATCGTCTGCCTACGGCAGTATCTGAATGGACTTATAGAGGATTTTTCCTCACGCTGTTACGTCAGAGTCTCGGGTTCATCCCCTTGTCGGAGCCCGTTATAGATGTCGTATATTCTTGATAGTGATCAGGATATTTTTACTTGGCTTATAACGTTTGTTATGGTCAACCTACATGTCATGTCGTGTCAGTTTATGTGGGATGCCGAATTCAATCATGGCTTTATAAAGTTCTACTCAGGCTATACTATCTTAGGCGGCTTTAAATTCTATAAATAGATGGTGTAGTGAGTTTTGAGACTCTAGACATTTTTCCATCACCTGCCTAAGGGTGGAAATCTGATCAGTTGTTGATTTGCCTGGGATGAAGCCAAACTGGTATCGACAAGTGATGAATTTAGCGTATGGGGCTATCCTGTCTTGAAGGCTAGAGGAGAAAATCTTATACGGGGTACTCAACAACGTTATATCACGATAATTGCTGCATTTTTTGATATATCCCTTCTTATGTATGGGGAACAGGATGCCCTTCGCAAGTCTTCTGGCACCGCTTCTTCCTCCCATACTTGCACTATTATTTCATGAATTGTTTGGTGTAATGTGGGGCCTGCTATTTTTATCAGTTACGCTGGCATTCCATCAGATCCCGGTGCCTTATTATTTTTGAGCCGATTTATCACTCTGCTAACTTCGTCTATGCTTTCGACAGCATAGCATGATCTTCGGTCATTGGTGGAGTCTCCAATTCCACAGTTAACTGGCCATTTAGCAACTTATGAAAGTGCTCTTCCAATCGTTCTAAGATGGCTTGTAAGCGGTTCTTTTGGCTTAAAAACCTCGGCATCTTTTAAAGTTCCAAATAGGGTTTTTTTTTTAAATAGGGGTGTGTATTAGTTAGTTAAGCTGTAAAAGTACATGCATGCATTCAAAATTTTAAAAAATGACTTCTCCTTCTGATACTCGGTTTGTGTTGTTCACAGTCGAAACTTTTGACGAGTGTTATAAAACGCGAATTACTTGGAAATCCCAACCAACAGTAGAGCTATTAATTAAAACGAGCAAACCATAAGGAAAGGAGGTACGAGTGGGATTATTTAGGACGTCCAAGTATTGCTCATTATTATATGTTCGCAAATACATATGTTTCTTTTACAAGTACGAGTACTCTTACATAGTTCGTCCTGGACTATATGCCATAATAAAACAGGAATGAATAATGACTGGCGTCTTAATACGTGGTTAGTATTTGCCTCCTTTCATTTGCAGTGCTAGCCTAAGAATGCTCCCTCCTTGACCAAGAAAAATTTGGTTTTAATTAAAAGCGAAACAGAAACGCTCCGCAATTATTTTGCTGGTAGTGCCTTTTATATACTCTAAGGATTCGTTTGTGTTGTGTTGTATGATTGAGAATAATATTAATAATTTATTACAAAAATAATTAAGTGCCGGCAAAAGTTTTCTTTTCTAATGGTTGCCCTCAGGTGAAGAAAGTACACTCACCCAGTATGCTTTGTAGGTGATGTTACAGGTTTGTTTGAAAAATCTTCTCTTACAATATGCCCTACATAATGTTAGACCAAAAAAGAGGCCAGCGGAAAAGCCATTCTGCGGAAAGTATTCTGCATGGCGCTCGGAAGTCAAAAGCTGTAAGAACTTTTCAACGTTCTTCACAACATTCTGATATTTTTGGCTTTGACAAATGTTAGTAGCATACGATAAAACTTGCCACATAGGCGTTTCAAGACTAAATCCCTCTCACTATGACACCCTTGTAAAAAATATAGGTAGGAGAAATTCGAAAGCCTGAATTTCGTAACAATACTTTGATTCCAACAAGCTGGTCTAACTATGGAAGCAGTTCTTTGGGTTGACCTGTTTGTTCACTGCAAATCTTGCAACTCGATGTGCAGCCCCAGATTTCGTGCCGCCCGCTCGATCTGGATGAAATCTTCCTGTACAGCCCTTTTATTTCGAGCAACGATGCCTTATATTTAGACAGGGTTTCGGCCAGTTGCTGTGCAGCTCGGGCGCTATACGGTGAGCGTACGTTCCATAAGAAAATTCTTAAATCGTTTAGCCGTTTTCGTTGTCGTGATCGTCGTCGTTCATCAGTGTATCCGAGGCTGATTTTGTTTTCCGTAATAATAATTTTTTACGGGCGAGCTTATTGGCCTCGCCCCAACTAGCACGATCATTCAGCTTTCCCTGCATTGGAGGAAAATTACCGGCGGCCACCACGTGTAGGTTTGATCGCACTTCCACAAGTCAGAGATAGTTACGGCCACCTGCAATTCTAGAGCATTCTGTGTTATTCCCCCTATTCTGCTGATGGTTGACCGCCGGTCTCCTAATAGTGGTTCTATTAATTACTGGTGGCACGTAATGTTGAAGCGGCTTCTGAGAAAAAAAAAACAAGCATGGAATTTATTTGGATTTAAATCCACGCCATTAGATCTGCCCCAATTAAGAATGACTTAAATGTTAGACAGAAAAGCCGTATTCATTAATTCACGCGAATCAATCAAGCGAGAAATGCAATCTTTTTGACTGACAAGCTCAATGAAAGCCGATAACGTTGTATCATCAGCAAATAAATTTTCACGCGCCCATAGCCGAAAGTGACTGTTTCGTACGCTATAAACTAGCCTCGAAAGTAGCCCATAGCAACACTAGGTTTGTTATGATATAAACGTCTTTTGTTATTTACTACAATCTCAGCGAACACATCGCGCATGAGCAAGAATTCTCTTTTGTTTGTCATTTGTGATTTCTGCTTCTCTCTCGATTTAGCAGAAAAACCGGTTTGGACGCGTGAAAAATTCATTTCTTTGTTATTTACTGCAGTCACAGCGAACACACATTCTCACATTTCTGCTTCTCTCTCGTTTAAGCAAAAAAAAAACCGGTTTGGACGCGAGAAAAATAGCGTACACGACTTGCAGAAAAGTGCTCATCGTGCTCGTTAGAGCTCAAGCTCAGGCTTCGACCTCGCACGATAAACTCCACTTTCCTTGCTCGTTCTGTAATATACTATTATATCACCGATTGCGAAAGACTGCAAGTCATTATATCAAGACGAGCGCAGGCGACAAGGATGACCCTTGTGGTACGCCAGCATTCAATACTTTTATTTTGCGGTTCCATAATTAATCCTTAATCAATGCAATGATAAAGATGTCTAAGTTGTGCGAACGAATCTTATTTATAAGACATTCATGCCTAACTCGATCAAAAGCTTTCCAAATATCCAGGAATACGACGCTTAATTCACCTTGATTTTCATTCCTTCGCTCCCAACGATGAGTCGTGCACGTCATGAATTCACCTGAAGAGCGATTTTTGCGAAATCCATATCCAGATAGCTTATTAGTTTAAGATTCCATTACCTTTGATAGAATTGACAACAAAGCAATAGGGGGTAGTTGTAGGTGCAGATTTATTACCTTTTTTCGGAACGCGTTGAATATTAGCCATTTTCCAAACTGACGGAAAAGCACCTGTCTTCATTGAGAGAGGAAATAATTTGCTAAGCAGTTTCGCCAGAGTATGATGACATCTTTTCTATAATAATCACGGAATACCGGTGGCTCCAGTCGCTTCATTGGGACCAAGTTCTTTAGGAATCTTAGAAACCACCCATGGCCGGAAATAGATTTTAGAAATTCGTTGCCTACATTCGGAACAAATTGTGGATTAAGGTTAGATGAAGGAAAGGTACACGCATAATTAAAATGTAAATCTAAGAGATTAGCTTTCTCAATACCTGTTTTATAATAAATACTATTATGGAATAAAGAAGGAACAGAAGAAGTTTTGTCTGCAAGGTTTCTTTTAACCAGGGCAGCAAACGCCCAAAAACTTCGACTGTTTGAATCTGAAACTAAATCCCGAATCTTTTGGTCATTTATTATTTTGGACCTGTTTATTATGTTAGCTCTGTTTCTTGCTATTCTAAGCTTAACAAGGTTTTCTTCGGAAGGAAAATTAACGTTGTTCAAATGGGCTGTTTCTTTACTTGCGACTACTGAACTGCATTTTTCATTAAACCACTTATTCTTACGAATATTACCTTTCTTAGGAAGGAATGAAATTGTTCATTCCTAGCAAAATGGTTGGCGGGATAAGTTGAGACACTTCATCAGCATTATTGTTGGAAAAGCAGTTTGATCAATCAAATGAGCTATACAATTGGTGCAGGAGCTTCCAGTTGGCATTTTGGAAGTGCCGGAGTAGCCTTTTACGAATAGGCTCTACAATTGTTGGGGTAATTGAAAATTTGGCTATTAGCAGAGCGTGGTCGGAAAGTCCATTTTGGTTCTTGAGTTATAAAAAATGAAAGTGACTAACTGTGTATCGTATGCATCCCCTGCTTACACTTGTTTATTCTAGATGTATTTAAAGGTCCTGACACTGACCAAGGCTGGAATGAGGAGGAAAATATAAATCTCAATGTAATTACTTGTTTGTCAGAAGGTCTTTTGTCTCACTTCGTTTTTTCTATACCGAGTTAATTTGGGAAGTCGACAACTCGATTTATTTTTCAATCCGAGGACTTTTCCATTTATTACCTTATTTTTTTTTTGAAAAATTGTTAACATAATTTAGTACTTCTTACTGTGAACTACTATCCTTGAGGAGAAATATTTTCCTGTATGCGACATCGATCGAAGTTTCGGAAGACAACGACACTTAAATTACACCAAACTTTTTTGCAGCACACATACATACACACTTATACACATCATCTTTACCATCATCTACGACAAATTGAATTTGTTTCTTGATAAAAACAAAATAAATGTCACCACCCACCCCGACAAAACAAACAAAGTTCAGGTGGTAGTAGTTCTCCCGTATTATTCGACATATTGCTGCCTCAAATGGTTGACTTTACACTCTTTGGAAAAGTCATGTGTGTGTGCTCTGTGTGTGTGAGTTTTTGTGTTTATGTGCATGTAAAAAATGCAATGACTGATGATGAGAGTGTCAAGTTGTTTGTTCTTCTTGAACTTTTTAAAATGTTTCTTATGTTCTCATACGATGCGACGTTCGTAGCTGTCGTAAGGGTAAGGAAGTGATGAGTACTCGAGACTTGAGAGAAACAAAAAAGAACAGATAGGTAAGAACAACCCATCAATGATGGCGAAACACAATAGGAGCTATTATTACTGCCACCATCAACGATATACGAGTATGTACGAGTAACATAACAATTTGAGGTTGAAAGACATTGCAAATTATAAGGTGAAGTTAAAACTCGGTAGCTGTGGCTTACTTGTTTCGTGGGGACATACTTCGCCGCATTTCCGGAGGCGAGGACCGATCTCCGGTTGTAGAGGCAAATATGGGCCAAAATGATATATATGCTAGGAAGCATACATTACAAAGGAAGTTAGTTCAACTAAGAAATAACAAATCTATAAACATTTTTCTTGTAAAATCTCTAAGTTTTAATAAAATCGGGGTAATTTTGAAGAAATTTTATTGGAGGCCATTGACCCTTGGGTCCGATCAATTTTACTTTGTTATAGAGTTTTGTACACATATTTGAAGAAATTCGGGCTAATTTTTAAAAAATTGATATGGGCACCACTCGGGCTTCAGGGCAGTGCTTCAGGACTCCAAAAATTTTACAAGAAGTTTTGTCCATCGGAGATACACATGTATATTTAAAATTTAAAGAAAATCGAGTTAATTTTTTTAAAAAAATTGTATGTGGCCCCCGAGGTCGTGGGGGGTCTTCAAAATTCAAAAAAAAAAAACAAAAAAAAAACAAACACATGGGCACGCGAAGTAAATATAGAGAACTTAAAAAAGATGAGCGTGTAACTTTCACGCGCGGTTGTCGTTAAACTTCTTTGACGTAGTGGCCGATATTACGATTAAATTAAAAGACAAAAATGGTTCTATGTACCACATTTCATACAAATCGCTTGAGAAATGGCTTAGTTCCCAAAATTCAAGAACCTATTGGCCATATCGCAGAATTTCTATAGGAACGAGTTTAACAGTCTCATCTCAGTTACACAAACCGTATTTCATACAAAACGCTTGAGCAATGACTTAGTTCCCAAAATGTCAGACCCTATTGGCTATATCCCAGAATTGATAAAGTATACAATACAATACAATAAAATATTGAGTCACAAATTGAGTATAGAAAATAACGCTTGTCAATAAAATCATATACTTTTAGAGTTTATGTATTTTTCCATTTATTATTTTTCAAAAACGTCGATAAAAAATAATAATTCAATTAAATTCAACTCAAAAAAGTGATATGTCGCGTAAATCACAAAGATAAGTTAGTAAGGTAGTTAAAAAAATTTCATATTACATATATACATCCGCAATAAAATGATTTGCAGTTCGCTCACAAATAAATGTAGATAAGGTAGTTTATACGAACTTATTTCTTATCATATACACCAACCGCCATGCAGATCATATCCGCGATCTTACATCCGCATCAAAATGATTTCAGTTACCCCCTTGTTGCGCCTTAAGAAGTTTAACGTCAAAAACAAGTAATTGTAAAATAAAGTCGTTCTTCGGGTAAAAACTTTTATTTATCGACATACATCGCATGCACAAAATTTCAGATCTAAAGGACGTGTAAAAATTGGTTGGAGCTGTCACACAAGAGATCTCAAAGATGCTCCATGACACTGAGCTGTTCAAAAAATGTCAGCTATCTGGGTTGTATTAAAGGTGATTAAAAAGGACCTAAAAAAGTTGACGCAGGGACGGCCTATTTCAAAGATTAACGCAATTTCACATGCGACTCGTGACAAGAGTCACAGGCGGAATCATAGAACGCCTAACGAGGCTATGCTTCTTACAAAATGTATACTCTCTTGCAAGCTCGGAATTGGGTAAAAACCCTGTGGTCCATTTGAAAGCTTAACCCAATTTTCACGCATCATTCGCGCCACACGCCACACGCGACTAGTGATATACATCACACGCGGCATCTCACAAATCGAATAAGATACTGAAATGATAACAAAATTTCCGCTCTCTAGGTCGTGTGAAAGGTGGATATAAAGGACCACTCTAGCAAGTGTGGTAGAAAAGATTGGGCCTATTTTTAAGATTAACTCACTTTCCATGAATTACACGAGCCACACACGCCTCGTGACATGCGTCACACGCGAGATCACAGAAATGACCCTTGACACTGAGCTGCTCACTAAATTTCAGCTTTCTAGTTAATGTAAATGGTAGTTAAAGAGGACTTCAAAGAAGCTGAAATAACTGACAGATAGGAAATGTCAAGTTTATTAAAAGTTTTTTTTTTTAAAAAAGGAACATGCGTTAAAGGATTCGCGATTTGCCCACTTCAGCTTGCAAGCGAACTGTGTCTCGGTTAGTTTCCTCCACTCTGATTGGTGCTGTTTTGACGTTATCGCACTGTCTTTCATCCCACGGCTTCCCTTTTGGTTACACGTCGTTTCTCAAAACGATTCGATGGTGAGTCAATTCTAATCGAATGTTCTACGCAGGTTATCGATGTAATTGAGGCAAAAGGTTGTCCGTGCTGATGTTATTTGGCCAGAATCATCGAATAACTTGGCGTAGAAACCTGTTTGCCAAAACTTGGAATTTCCTTTAAGTGACTTTTGTCCGTCCCCATTTCACACTTCCGTTGAGTAACACTGGTTTCGATACAGGTGTTTGGTTTCTCGTGACAGGTCATTCATCTTCTAGGCATTTTCAGGACGTACATGCCAAACGCGGGCTATGCTTATCCGATTGTCGATATCATCATGCGTTTGCGGTTTTTCGAGGTGATACATTCATGGTAGCAGAAGGAGTTCACGCCGGGTATTAAGGTGTTGTTAGTGTTAACCCAATAATGTTGTGGGTTTCGGTTATCATTAATTTAGTCTTGATATAATTGATTTTAAGACTTTTTATGGAGCGCCTACAGTTTTGCATTGATATTTTCTAGTTTGGGAGTAAGTACGCAGGGGCGTTCATAGTCATGATTGTTTAGTTTTGCAGAAGGAGTCCATTGTATGCCATTCGCTTCTTCGTTGCTTGTTGCCGGCGTAACCTTATCTGACATGAGCATCAGGAATATTAGTGGTGATACAACATAGTCCTATCGTACGCCGAGTTTGATTTTAAAAGGATCAGTTGTTTTTCGTATCTTGTCTAATTGCACGCCGTTGCTGTTCGTATCTTGTTGTCTGCGTCTAATTACATGCTTCATTATATTTCAAATATGGTCTATAATGCTCGAACCAGTTTCCTTTCCCTAATTGATGGTATCGAAAGCAGGTTCAAAATATGTAAAGGACAAACGTAGGGAGAAGTTGAACTCATTTGCTTAATCATTATTAAAACTGAGCTCCGAGCACTAGCAACTCTCACTGAAACCGGATTGTTGTTGCCTGAAATTGCGAACAGTTCCTGTACAGTGTTAAGGAGTATATCGTAGCATCGCCAGTTTATACCCCGTCTTGGGCCGCTTTGGTTTGGAAGGTTGACTATTAGTCCGTCTGTCCAAGATTTCGAGGTACATCCATTTTTTAATTACTGGGAGCAGTATTTCAGAATTATTTGCAAGATCACAATTAAGAAGCTCATTGCAATGTTGTCTGAGCCGGCTGTTTTTCGATTTTTGAGCTTTTTATTTGCATTTCTCTTAGTTATGGTAGTGCTTCTGAAATTCTACCTTCTCACACCTTGGTTGTTACTTCTGCCATTAGTAGCATATATGTAGTTTTTATGACCCATGTTCTTGAAATGCTATTTTCATCTGGCTAGCCGTTTATCTTCATCCTTATCTTATCTACTCCTGAATTTTTACCCATACCCACTTTAACGATAGCCGGTTACATTTTACTGAGGTTCCCGCACTGTTTCTTCGGCAACAATCAAAAGTTATGAGATGAACATTCGTTTATTACTATTACTTCGTTTAACTTAGCGATTGAAAATAGAGTACCTAGATCTTAGCTTTGCGGCCTGTTTCATTATAATGAAAAAATGAAGCAGCCATAAATTGAAGTATTTGAGAAGACAAGCCAAGAGACTGCATCGATTTTTAACATGCCTTGCCATATAGCTATCCTTATTTCGTGTGCGAGTAACTTTAGTGATACATATTTTTCTATAAAGTTCCCTAGACACTTTATACGATTATATCTCACAAGCTCTGTCCATCCTAAGTAAGACCATTTTTCTAATAATTACGTGAAGAGGTCTTACCAGTCTGGATCTTACTAGCAATCAAATAGACTGATCTATGCTTCTTCGCTTCCTTTTTCTGCTTGCTTGCTTTTTTTTTATAGTTTACGTAAGCGTAAAGGGGTTTGTACCCTTATAGTGCTCGGCTATATGCTTAACACAGCCTGTGCGTTATGGAAAGGCTTGAGTTTTGAATACCTGTAGATGTAGATATATGACAAAGCATTCTGCATCAGTGTTGTATGGCTGAAGAACGAATCTTTGAATCTATCTGTACGAAGACGAGGACGTGCTTTAGAAAAACTGATGAGCATTTAGAGCGCCACGATTTTTGCGGTTGAATTCAAGGAGAAGTGGCATGCAACTGACTATTTCTTTCGAGCAACGCTGATGTAAGATGCGGTTAACGGTACCCATAAGCTTTAATGCTCGATTTTGTATTCTATCTATATTAGACCAGATATGACAGTTGTATTCAAGTTTGAGGCGAAAAAACGCCTTGCAGGTAGAGGCCAGAGGGAGTAAAAAATCGCTTGCAACGTGATAGGAAACCTCATTTCGCAGCATTTGTAGCGACGGTGAATAAGTGGTCATTCCAACGAAGATTATCTTTATCGCACATACCGAGAATTGCGAGTTTTTCAGTTTCCTCGATGCAAGTGCATAGATAATGGCTGTGGATTTAGGTTTGGAAGCATTAAATTCTACTCTATTATTTTCCCCAACTTTTTTATGTTGTCCAGGTTAGAATTTAACGTGCTTAACATACGTAGCTGTTTGTTTTACATGAGAAGAGGAGGGATGTTCATCAAACATATTTGAGAAGCTTAGAGTGCTGTCGTCAGCGAAAGAATGAATTGATTTAGAATCAAGAGACAAGAGATCATCAATATAAATGAGAAAGAGTGTCGGTGATGGAACTTAGCCTAGGGGAACGTCAGCATTTAATGTAATGCCAGCTCAACATGTAATGTCAACAACAAAATAAAATCATTAATTTGCGTTTGCTTGGTACGAGTACTGACTACTCTGCGGATTCGGCGTTGGGCGTCCGCTAAGACGTCTATTGCCATCTGCCTCTCTAGAGGTCTCTAGATATCCTCGCATAGCAACAAGTGGCGTGAGCTTTTGATTGAATATTTAATGATTTCGATAATTTGTCTGATGAATGTCACTGCATCGTGTCTTATATTTCAGTGTTTATATTATGTGATGAACGCTTAAAAAACACGGAAGATTTGTTTCCTCGCAATCCTTTTTACAGGAACTTTTTTCATCGCTTCTGATCTACTAGAAAATTCTCCTATCCTAACTGGTAAAATCTGACTTAATCAGATTCTCGGTTAAACTACGAGGCTTCTACTCAAATAACAAAATTTCCTTATTCAATTAATTCCCTAAATCATCACTAAAAAAATAGGAAGAAAATCCAGTCGATATTCCCAGCGATGAGGATCACGACGATATCAACTAAAAAATTGCTTAAAAAATATACTTTTTAATTAGTTTACCTCGAAATGAAAAATTAAATAAAAAAATTAAAATTCTTCCTCAAACTTTTTCTCTTGTTAATCAATAACTTCCCCAGAGCATCGAAATTAAACTTTCGTGCCTACGTTATACCAGAAAATTTCCAGCAAAATATTTCTTATGCACAATAAAGTCCGTCCTTCTGAACTTGTCGTACAATTTTTCCCCACGGTCATATACACTGGAAAAGTTTATTCGAATTTGTTGATCAAATCGTAAGTTTCCTGTGGGTTGTGTTGTGTTGTGAAGCGCATTTATCGAGCGACGGAGCATTCTTCTCTCCTATCGTCTTTTAGTTATCGCATTAAAAACAAACAAACAAACAAGAAAACGAATAAACAAAGAAAAGTCTTAAGTTTTAAAATTCATTTTAAAGTTTCCTTTTGTTCAAATCATAATGAGCACCATCTGGAAAGTAGGTCACTTCACCAAGTGATAGATCGTCGGAAAAAAGGACAATTAAAACGTATGAAACGATCCCATTTGGTTTGTTTTAGTTTTTTAATAAAATTCGTTTATTAAAGAAAAAATTATACTCTCCGACAACAAGTTCCAGGCGCTCGCAAATTAAGTTTATATTTTAATGTGCAGAACTTTGTCTCTAAGAAGCATATAGAGGCAATCTAATGCACTCGGTAGTCATTAGCCGTAAGTCTTATCGAATATTGTGGCGTACAAAGCCACAAATTATTGATGAAATTTAAAAGGAAAACTTGGTCAGAGAAAATATTCGATAAAATAAAATTATATAAAAAAATGCTTTTATTGAAGCATAACTAGGCCACTAAAAGGTAGAAAATAAAACAGATGGTAGATCTGGAGCAACTAGAAGTGTTATAAATGGTTTAAATAAAAAGTATTTTTATGGAAATCTGGAATATTTGTGGCTTAAAAAAATTAAATAATTTAAACGAACGTTGCCAAGCATTTGAGGCTTATGACAATATGAAAAGAACAACAAAACAAAAACTCCTACAAAACCCTCTTAAGAACCTATTCAAGACTACCTTAGAACCCATCAAAACAACTCAAACTCCTCTCAAAACCATCTCAAGATCTTGCTCAAAATTCACTTAAGAACCTCTCAAAACCCTCCTAAAACCCCACTCATGACCCTTTCAAATCCACTCAAGTCCCCTTTTAAACCACAGTAAAACCCCCACAAAACCCCTTTTCAGACTCTACTCAAGACACTCCCAAAATCCCCTCAAAATCCCTTCAAGACCACCTAAAGACCTCAAGACCCCACTAAAGATCCTTACAAAACCCCCACGGAACACCCCTCAAGACTACTAAAAGACCCCTACTTCTCATAGCCATCTAAAGACTCATCAACAACAACTAAAACCCTCATAAGATATCCTCGAGACGCCACTAAAAACCCTCCCAAAAACCCCTCCAAGACTACCCTCAAGAACACCTCAAAATTCTCTTAAGACGTTCTCAATAACACAATAAATAGCCTACCAAAAGCCTCTCAAGACCCCTTATCAAGAATACCACTCAAGACTACCCAAAACCCCCTCACAACCCCTCTTCAAGATGTTCTTGAAACAACCTTAAGACAAAATTTAAGACCCCCTCAAGACCCTCTTAAGACCATCTTAAGACCCCACTAAAGAACCTTTAAAAAATCGCTCAGGACCCCCCACCAAGACCATGTAAAGAATCCTTCGAGACCACCTCACCTCCAGCCTCCTTTATACCTACCAAAATACTTCCAGAAGACTTCTTAAACCATTCAAAACCCTCCTAAGACTCCCTTAAAACCACATTCAAAACCTCGTTAAAACAACCTCAATACCCCCTCAAAGCCACATCAGGATCTACCCAAGACCTCCTCAAGAACCACTTAAGACTCCTCTCAAGACCCCTTAAAATCTCTTAAGGACCCAACTCAAGACCCTCTCAGAACTCCTTCAAGACGCCATCAAACAACCTCAAGGCCATTTAAGACCCCATCAAGACCACATGAAGACCCCACACAAAATCCCTCTCAAGACCCCTTAAAATCCCCTTAAATCCCTTTCAAGATCCCACTTAAGCCCCTTTTAAAACCACCTTAAGATCCCCTCTAGACCCCCTGATCACTAAAACACTCCCCTCCGGACCCCAATCGATCGATTATCTTGAAAAAAAACCCTTTTACGATGTACTTTTTTCTTCTGCTTCTTCTTTTTAATATCGAATTCCTTAAAAAGTTACCGTATACACTTGTACATTGAATCGCTCAAGGTAGAGTTAAAAACTAAAATCGAATTATTGGGAAAAGACTTTTTCAAAGTTCGTTTTACTAAATCAACCAAAAAGCACGAAATCAACATCATTATAAGTTTCCTACCATTTCTTTCTCTAGTATAAGAACGGCAACCTTATTTTTTCAGTTTGAAGAAGTTGATTGATATAACAGCAATTAATGCTTTCGATTGAAAAAGGTCAAGAGGATTATGTCAAAAGTATTTTCCTAACGAGGAACTTACAGATACAAGTGCGTTCCGATACGAACTAAAACATTGAAATATTCACTGGAAATAAGAACAACCAAAGAAAAAATACTACTGTTGATTCCGGAGCTTACCTCTATAACTATAGAGTATCCGTACATGTGTTTGTGCTGTTCGAGGAATTATGAGTATGCCAGAGAACACTGTCTGTTGTCAAGCGAAAACATACAACGTCATACATCGTCGCATAAATACTCTAAGCGAATCTTTGATTTTAAGCAGTTGGCTCATTGCGTAAACTAATCTCAAAGAAAAGTCAATTTGTTAATTCCAATTAAATTGCTAAAGAGAACAGTGGCGAACATTCCATACAACCCTTGTTAATCCACTTCCTTAAGTTCACATATTTTGTAAAACTTCACAGGTTCTTCAAAATGAACCCAATTTTATTGAAACTTTGCATCCATGTGTATCTGCGATGATGACACCTTCTATAAATATTTGGTAATGATCGGGCCCCAGGGTCAAGGAACTCCCACATAAATTTTTTCAAAATGAACCCGATTTTATTCAAGCTCTGTTCTTCTTCAACGCTTGACTTTCCAAATTAACAATCTCCCACTATCAGAAAAAACAACGCTTTATTTTCTGCATATGTCACAAATACGTAGAAAATCACTTACTTAATGGAGGTGTGGGCACAACACGACTTTCTGTAACGGACGGGGCCAGAATCTTCAGTTAAGGTAGGTATGTTAAGGTTTTTTTCAAATTTTTTTTTAAAATCCTCTATATTAACTTCGTGGGCGCCGTGGCTCAGTGGAAATGAACATGGCTACTGAGCAGGAGGTTCGTGGTTCGAATCCCAGTAACACCAGAAGCATTTTTCACGGTGTCCCACCTCTCGCGAATGGGTGACAAACGTTCCTAGAGTAATAACTTGTCACGGAAAGCTTCTCAATTCGCCGTTCGGAGCCGGCCTTAAATTGTATGTTCCATTTGTGCCCAAAAATATACATGAGCAACACAAATGGTCGCGAGAAGCTAGGCCTTGAACCGTAATGGTCTGTCGTGCCGAATATTATTATTATTATATTAACTTAGCGTGCCCGTGGCTGGCTGGCTGGTTGGCTACCTGGTGGGCAGAATCTTGTGATAAATTTTTAACACACTTCCTAAATACCGATTTTATTCAAACTTTGCAAACATGTGTATTTCCTATGACAATACTTTCTTTTAAAATTTGTGAGTGATCGGGCTGCCGGATTACAAATTTTTTTCCATATAGCGGCATCAGATCATATCATACTATAATGACTGTGTTTTGTGTGCGCTGATGAGTGGATGCGCTGTAAGCAGCGCTGCTTGCTTTACGATTGTGGATTTTGTTGTTGTTGGGTTGCTTCGCATTTGTTTTTGGTTTTCAGCATTTATAGTGGACTTCAATATACCTTTGGTTTTGGTTTACATGAACATTTTTAATTTTTAAATTCTCTATTTTAACTTTTCGTGCCCGTTGCCGGCTGGCAGACTGGGTGGTAGAATTTTGTAATCAATTTTTAACCCATTTCCTAAAGCCCGATTTTATTCAAACTTTTCACACGTGTGTATTTTCCATGACAACACTTTTTACAAAATTTTGGGCTCCTCGGCTTCCATAAATTTTTTTTTAAAAATTTACCCGATGTATTCCCGATTAGAGAATTAAACGAAAAATTTTAACTTTAATGGGTTGTTTTATTTATTTTTATTTTTTGTTTGTGTTTTATATAAATTTCTTTTGCACTTAACAGATTTCTCCTAAGTTCTATTCTTTTGGAGTTATTTGCAAAAAATCGAAAAACTGTTTAAATAAACTGTCACTTCCGGTTGTCAGATTTCCGCCAAAATCATCTGGCCCCTCACAATTTATGTAAAAAGCTTAAATTTGAATATGATAAGTTCAGCCGTCTGGGCTGTAGAGCGGACATAGCCAGATAGATAGACAGAGATTTTTTTATTTTCGTTTTTTCTGACTCATGAGATACGGTAATAGGTAAATCTGCAAAAATCCCGAGTTCGAAAATTGTCATGATTACCATACTACCTTTAACTCCTTTAACTATGTAAAAGAAAGTTAAAACCGGGTTTGTTTATCTCGGCTTTTTGCAAAGCCACTTTTAGAATATTCGAAAATTGTAATTTAAGTTTGTCATTGGAAGTTCAAGTATATTTTGCGCGGCTTTATCTGTGCTGTGAATCAGCAGAAACATAACATCTGCTTATTTGCTTAACTTCTATAGTAATATCTTATATTTAAGACACGTTTGATTCTAACGTGTTTTTTAAAGAATATTTTTAGCCTTTATCACAATTTTACCGCTCTCCACTATTAGAGTCGATTTAATTAATGCTAACTTTACCAGGAATATTAATCTACAATTAATGTTTGTTACACTCTTGCAAAAGTAGGAAATGGATTTCTCGATTCATTTGAAACATGCAAATCGATGATCAAAACAACATTATCCTTGCAGCAGTAATGAAACCAACCAGTTAACCGGAGGTGCTTCATTAGTATGAGCCTTTAGATCCTTTATTTCACGCCCGTTAGTGCGTGAAAGCCATCAGCTATGACCGCTGTAATGATAATTGAAACGAGCAGACCGGATGGTCAATCGTATGCCATTTGCTGAGTAAGTGACCACTTGCACCACGACTCTCGAGCTTATTCCATTTTGTGAATAACAATTTACATCTGCCTCTATAGTCGACCTCAATCAGAAAAAGTGCTCGTACTGATGATATCTAGAATGTTTCTACGAATTGCAACTGCACTGAACCATGCAGCAATCCTTAAAAATTAGGTTAATTGATTGATACATTTTTTAAAAACCTAAACACACGTCAACATCCTATGATACAATAATTTTGAGTGCACATTTAATTGTAATTTCAATCTTGCATGAGACCGATTGACCGATTACTATAATTACTTTCAAATACGCCGTACAAGAACCGCTATTAGAGCCTTTCAAATTAATTGCATTCGAACTTCAATTATTCATACACATATATCTGCGTTAGGAAGCTTTCTCAAGCGCATATATACGAAACCTTTCACTTATTAACCGTTCGAATAATTATACGTTCAAATGATGATACAGCACCAAGGAATGCTTTGTAATTTATTCCGTATAATAGAACGAGCAGAATCAAGGATTAAGATCGAGAATGGGAAGGAAATGGCAATTACGAGTATATGGCTGGTAGATATACTAATGGTCTCGTCCAACACGTATTATGTAGAACAACGCAGTCCTATACAGAAGAAATAAAAAAACCAAAGCGCCTGCAGGTGCAATTATAAAAGAAGGGAAAGTTCTTTGACGGCATTTGGAAAACATTGGAACAAACCAATAGTTACTTCATGTCACCTTCTTGCAAAATCCTGGAAATCTTGATTACTTGTCAGCTTATGAAATATCTTGACATGATATATGGACATCATAAGGAAATGGAGTGAATACAATTGATAAACCTTTAGCGCTTATAAAAGTTTTCTATTTTTTTCTTCTAAAATTAATGTCCAGCATTGGATATCGTGCCGCCGTTTTTTTTTTTGCGGGTATCCGCAACAATATTAATTAATCTTTGCAAATGTTACGGAAATTATTGTTAAGCACCTACTTGTAACAAAAAAAGAAAATGCCTTTATTAGATTTTCACATCCAATAAATTTTATACAATCTTATAACCACTTTTTCTGAAAAATCGATAGTCGTTTTATGGTGTGGCAAATGCCAGAATTGTCTCACAATTTCCATCACCACCGCACAAGTAATTGTCAGTGCCAATGCCGGGGGGATGGCCTACGTCTACATAAATCGCAAACATTTATTTCTTATTTATTACGGCACTCAACATCAGGACCATGATAATTATATTTTTTCCATAAATAAATCACTCTGCACAAGGATAGCATCTTTCACTTGGGGCATGGAGAATAATATCATTCTATTGTCCTGTCTAATGCACTGTACAAAACGAATATCTTAAATTAAGATTTGCAAGAAATCCACCATCCACACAGATGCAATTTTCGTATAGAAGTACTTTGTTTCATTTTTTTTACTCGTATTTCAAATATTATTAAATATAGAACCAGGAAATGGATTAATATTTTGTTGTGAAATATTGATAAGTGTTATGCTTAGTTTAACTGATGACTCTCTACCCATCTAGTCTAAAATTAATTTTTGTTTAATCTCGTCTTCAGTCTTAATAATTTTCCTGAGAGCTTACATATGTAAAAGTAAAGCCTTTGAAGGTGGAATGTCGTTAAAACCAGTAGTAAGTGAAGGAATATATGCGTGCTTATCATTTCATCATTTTTGGATCAACTAGCAATCTTTGTTCTTACCCGGTTGACAGTTTTTACGGGCAAGATTATAAGCCACCTTACTTATGAGCGACAACAGAAAGGTCACACAAATAATAAATAATTTTGGTTATTTAGTTCAGAGAAAATAAAAACCTTTTTTGTGCCATCTTCTTGACTCTCTTTTAACAAATTCTTCCCGAAAATAAGTCAGATAAGGTTGCTTCTTGTATTGCTTTACTGATTACGCATCACATTACATCTTAATCATCATATTCAGCTCTACAACGGGCGCCTGGTCCTAGCCTCTCACAAATTCCGATTTTGAGCCAATTACATCCCTAAACTCTGGGCGTCCTTGTCTACGCCATCCTTATAGCGTATGCTTGGCCGACTTTGCTGTCGTTTTCCATAAATCCTACCTTAAAATATTTTCCGAGCATGAACCTCTTTGCATATGCGAGCTAGGTGCCCTACCCACCGAAGCCTACCGAGCTTAATTCTCTTTACTATGTCGACATCGCGATAACGCTTGTAGATTTCACCTCACATACGGGGACAAAAATTCTCCGTAAGACATTTCTCTTGAACGCGGCAAAGAGGTTAGAATGCTTTCTTCTGCTAAGCACCCAAGTCGCGGAACCATATATAAGTACTGGTATGACCATTGTCTTATATACCAGCAGCTTGGATGTTATTGTTAAGTTCCTCGATTTAAAGAGTCTTGACAGACTATAGTAGGCTTTATTGGCTTTAGGCAACAGTGCGCGTATTTCTGTTTCCATACTGTTTTCGGCTGCAACAGTTTACCCGAGATATTTAGAGGATTGTATTACTTCAAATTCGCGCTCCAATTTTTAATTGCGGGACCAATTTTCTACTTGCAGACGTGGGATCCATGTACTTTGTATTGCTCTCATTCGTGTGCAGCCCCAGATTTCCTACCGCCCGCACTATACACAGATGTTGAAGTGAGTTTTAAAACTCTAGACATTTTTCTATCACCTGCCTAAGGGTGTAAATCTAATCAGTTGATGCTTTTCCTGGGATGAAGCCACACTGGTACGGACCAATGATGACTTTAGCATATGGGGCTCTCCTGTCTTAAAGGAAAAGGGAGAAAACAACGGTATACCGCGATAATTACTGCATGTTGTGATATCTCCTTTCATATGTATGGGGCACAGGATGCCTCTTCGCCAGTGTTCTAGCATCACTTCTTACTCCCATATTTGCACCATTAGTTCATGAATTGCTTGGTGTATTGCCTCCTGATTTAATCTGCTCCGCTGGGATACCAGCTGGTCCCGAGGCTTTATTATTTTTGAGCCGATTTATCGCCCTATTAACTTCGTCCATGCTTGAAGGCGCCAGCATGGTGTGGTCTTTGGTCATTGGTGGAGCCTTAAAAATTAGCTGGCCATTATGAAAGTGCTCTTCCCATCGCTCTAAGATGCCTTTGAGATCAACGGTCACGTTATCCTCTTTGTCTTTGCAGTATGTGCAACGCAGTGCATATTGCGTCATACTTCCGCGCCTTGTGTGGTCCTCGCTTACTATACTGTGCTAGTTCACAAACGAAATTCTTCTCCCAGTCTGATTTCTTTCGCCGGTGAACTGTTTTTTTCATATCTTCTGAGCTCTTTATATTCATCTTCGCGTGTCAGCGTTCTATGAGATTGTTGCATTGCTCGGTACGCAACATTCTCACGTCCAGTCGCTATCTTTTATTCGTCATCGAACCAGTCGTTCCGATCTCTAGACTACTGCCTAAGATGGAGTCAGCAGTACTAATGACAGTATTCTTAAGGCGTCTCCATTTCGCTTCTACGCCCGGCATCCCAGCCCCAGGACTTACTCTTCCTGCATTTAGGGCGAGTCTTATCGTCTTACCGTAGTTATTTCTGGTCTCTTCGTTGCAAAGGGCAGCCGTGTTGACCCGAATCTGATTCGCGGATGCTGTCTTTCTTGATGATGCAAACCATACTAACAAGTTAGTGGTCCGATTCAACGTTGGCACCTCGGTACGTTCGTACCATCATCAGATTCGGGTTGTGGCGGCGGTCTATAAACACGTGGTCTATTTGGTTGCGAATGGCTATATCAGGAGATACCTATGTGGCTTTGTGGATAGTTTTACGCGCAAATCTTGCACTCGCAACGACCAAATTATCGCTTGCTGCCATCTCGTGTAAGCTGTGGGTGTCAATGTACTGCCTGAATAATGGCTCCCTACCTATTTTGGCATTCATATTCGCCAGAATGATTTTTACGTCATAGTGCTGACAGGCTTGGAGTTCCCGTTCGACTGATTCAAAGAATTATTCTTTTTCATCATCTGGGAAATCCTCTGTAGGTGCGTGAACGTTTATGAAATTTCTAAAATAGCTGCTGAAAATTAGTTTCTTTATAATATTTGAATTTTCTTTCCTTAGTTACGTTCTGCTATTCAATCGAACATTGCGGCATAGCAATTATATAGAATTTACAGGCTGTCTTCTGGTACAGATTTTTTTATTCCTACCTTCCATATTTCTGAATTGCTTCCATATTTCATATGATCAGCCTTATTGTTCCCAAAGATCTTTTATTCATTTGCAATTGCATGTGTCTTTTCTATTCAAAATCCTCAGAGTTGCACCATTTCAACATCTACATATTTCGCCGGAAGCATTATTATGTCGGTAGCACTTGTGAAGCAAATGTATAGTGAGTAATTTTTGTGGATGTAACGTAAGATATTAAAATCACAAATAACCCAGTTTCACCATCACCGAATACACTTAAGTAATTAAACACGTTCCTTGTAAGGAATACTTAGGAACTTTTAATTATAACAGTAACTGTGAAAACTTTCTTATCGTGACTATTACAAGAATTTAGACTAAGAACCACCCGCCGCGCAATCCACACAACCAGCAGCTAACGTGGCATCTTCTTGGTCGTCATTTCATCATTAGTTCGACTATGTTGGTCCAAAGAGCAAATGCAGTGATAGGGCACAAGTGAGAGCGGTGCAAAGAATCCTTTTGACCCCAAAATTAAATTGCATTTTTTTTATCATCACTCAACATTTTTTTTTATAAAAGGAAACCCTATATGCTTTTCGTTTGCCATTAAAAATAATTACATTTTCATGTAATGCTGTGAAAATTTCTAAACTCTTAAGCTCATGCAGCGGAGATTAAATTAATTACTAGACAATTTTAAAGTACACTTTTGAATAGTAATTTAAAAGTTCACAATTAGTGGTACAGCCTGTTTATCACTTAAATTTGAATGGAGAATTGAAATGTGCAATAACAATAAATTCCTTTTGTTGCCTGGATACAAAACGCATCCAGCGAACGAAAATTCGCATTCGCATTGAAAATTACATTGAAGTTCTTTGATTGCAGGGTTTCGAGTTGGCACAAATAATTGCTTTCAGATTGTTTGTTGTATAAAAGTTTGTTAGAAGCTGCCAGATATGCATTGTTCATCAAGTGGTGAAGTTTTTGAATGTGATCCTATAAAGTTTTAATGTAAAAACTCAGGCTATTCTTTTCTCGGTAGCAACAAAAGCAAACAAAGAAAGCAGTCAGCTAGAGAATAAGGTAAAGCACATGGTGATAATGCAATGCGTCTCGTACGTAAAAACACATTGCAAAGTTTAACGCTTGCAAACAGTTGGCATGCATCAGAAGTTTCCTCTTTTCTTTACATTTTTTGATTTTATTGCTTCAGTTTGAGAATATTTTTCCGTTCAGTTTGGACCATACATCCTGGTAACAAAGTGAGAGAAAAGGTGACAGTTACCACCTACTCTATTGGGTTATTGAAAAGACAAATTGTCAAAACAAATCGAAAAAGTATGTAATTGTTTCCATAATTAGCTCAAACTCATAAATGTACTTAAGTTGTAACCGATACTACAAACTCAACAATTAAAGTGACATTTTCATAAAAAACGACAATTACTTTGAAAATGAAATGAGAGCGTAAGTGCATGATGTGTTTCGCATGTGCGTAAAGTGAGTCTCCCAAGTGATTACAGGGAAAAGCCATTATCTTCACCGCCATCCATTTAAAACATCCATCACCTATATAGCGACTTAACGCAAGTCACCGTCAGCCCTATCTTTTGTCATAGACAGTAGCTTTGCTATATGTAAAGTATGTGAATTCAAGCATTGGTATCCCCATCTACCACTTCGAATAACTCCATTAATTGATTATCAGTCAGTTCATAGTACAGGAAGGAAATTTCAACCAAAAATTCTTTACTTTTAGTGTTGCTATAACTGTTCAAGTGTTTCTTATCCTTAGGTAATCATATGAGTAGAATGGAGGTAAACTTACCTTTATATAAACAGTCTAATAAGCCCTACAGGCTACATGTAGCGCCCTTCCTACTCGTAGTCATATCTTTTTAAACTTACTCCTTTTAGAAGCTATATTCAAAAAGTAATGACACAGTTTCCATACAACATTGTCTTTATCTATCCCCCTTCAAAATAGTTCACTTGATGCAATAAAGCTCCAGAAAAAACTTACAAGGGAACAAATCTTTGGAGTAAGGTTCGGTTATCCACTGTCGCATTCTTGAAATGGCACACACAAAAATGTGTTGTATTTAATTTCTTATTATAATTTGCCCACGCTTTAAGCAGTTAGCACCTTTATAAAGCTCCGCTATGTGCACAGCGGGGTGTTGAGGTAAAGGAGGGGAAATGTGAAGACGTTTGTTAGCTTGTGTCTTGAACTGCTGATCATTCGAAAACAGTCACTCTAGTCGTTTATCAGAATTCAAATATTCAGGTGTCAGGGTTTTTACGGCTCTCGGTGCCACCGGAAAACTTGAGCTCCTAAAAGCAAGCAAGGCTCTACTTTCCATAATCTTCCCATACTTGTTCCCATTATCGGCGCGGTTTTGTTAATTTCCACACAAAACTTTAGCGCATAGTGAGCACAATCGTCCCAGTGCATGTGTTATGAGCGAGGTCCCACTAGGGAGTCTGCCACTGGCAAGGACGTCGCGACACGCTCTCTGTGCACTGCAGAATAGGGGGAATTACACAAAATACATCAGAATTGCAAGGACGGGGAATATTATAAAAATCAGAATATGACATATATTACAGCTGTCATGCAAGACATCATGTGCTCGGGGTGGGGTTTTTAGTCAGCAAAAGAATGAAACCCACCGTTATCGGCTTTAAAGCAGTAAATGAACAGCTATGCACCCTCCGAGTGCGGGGTAGATTTAAAAATATAAGCCTCATAAAGGTTCACGCACCTGCAGAGGATTACCCAGATTATGAAAAAGAAGAATTCTTTGAATCAATCGAACGGGAACTCCATGCCTGTCCTCAGTATGACGATAAAATAATTCTGGGGAATATGAATGCCAAAATAGGTAGGGAGCCAGTATTCAGGCAGTATATTGGCACCCATAGCTTACACGAGAACACTAATGGACAACGAGTGATAGAGATGGCAGCAAGCAATAATTTGGTCGTTGCGAGTACAAGGTTTGCGCGTAAATATATCCACAAAGCCGCCTGGGTGTCTCCTGATGGAGCCATCCGCAACCAAATAGACTACGTGTTGATAGACCGCCGCCACAACCCGAATCTAATGACGGTACGAACGTACCAGAATGCCAACGTCGACTCGGACAACTATCTTGTTGGTATGGTGCTCCAAACAGATTGCATAATCAAGAAAGACACCATCCGCGAATCAGATTCGAGTCAACACGGCTGCTCTTCGCAACGAAGAGACCAGAAACAACTACGGTCAAGCGATAGGAAGAGAAATGGACACGCCTTAAGAATACTGTCATTAGTACTGCTGACTCCATCTTAGGCAGTAGTCGTAGCGATCGGAACGACTGGTTCGATGACAAATGTAAGCTAGCGACTGAACGTAAGAAAGTTGCGTACCGAGCAATGCAACAATCTCATAGAACGCGAGCACGCGAAGATGAATATAAAGAGCCCAGAAGATATGAAAAAACAGTTCACCGACGAAGGAAAGCAGCCTGGGAGAAGAATCTCGTCCGTGAACTAGAACAGTATAGAGAGCGAGGGCCGCACCAGTCGCGAGTCCGCGGTATGACGTAATATACACCGCGTTGCACATACTGCAAAGAAAAAGAGGGTAATCTGATCGCTGATCATAAAGGCATCTTAGAGCGATGGGAAAAACAATTTCATGAGTTGCTTGATGGCCAGCTAACTGAGGAATTGGATGCTCAACCAATGTTGAGTACCGCGCATAAGAATTTCTCCTCTATCATTCAAAAGAGAATAGCCCTATACGCCTAAGTCATCATTGGTCCACACCAGTGTAGCTTCATCCCAGGCAAGTCAACAACTGATCAGATTTACACCCTTTGGCAGGTGATGGAAAATGTCTAGAGTTTCAAAACTCACTACACCATCTTTGTATAGACTTTTAAGCCGCCAATGATAGCATAGCCAGAGTAGAATTTTATAAAGCCATGAGAGAATTTTTTCACTTCAATAGTTCACTTGATAATCGTAAATGATCAGCAAATCGCACACGAACCGAATGTTTCTCGCGGTATTGGCAAAGTGGAGCATAATAAAGCAATGGAATGAATTGACCATTCATAACAACTCCACATAAAATATAAGACTTCTACAAGGAAACAACACAACGAGGAGCATAAATTATTTTCATAACAATCTTCGAAACACCCACAATGTCATGTCCACGACGAAAGCATAACAAGAGGTAAGTAATTGGTTATTCGCGTGTCGCGTGTGTCTTGTGTGTGGCACCACGCACATAAATATATTCAGGTATGTATGCGATTGACTCCCTCGAGAACGTCTTCATCGAAGTCATGACAAAGCCGACTTCACAAATGGCCATAATAACAAGTAAAGTGTCATATTAACGCCTTTGTCATAAAAAACGATCGACTCGAGATGAGTGTGGGACTGACATCATCATCATAATGGTATTTGGGCATAAACTCCTGAAATAATGACCGAATGCAATGAGATTGCCATAAAGTTTATTCTACAGCCAACTGGACTGGACACTCGACAATTAAGTGCAGGGGTGTCTACCTATGATTTGCTTTTTTGTTTATTATTCATGGACTCCTAGTAAATTCTCAAAAGGTTTTGATTTGGAGGATGCATTGAATAACTCTTTGCATTCACATTGTACTTAAAAGCAGAATTAAATTATCACCCCAACAATGAGAACCAAAGTATACAACAAGCAGAGGAACAGAGAATTATGTTGACCATATCGATGACTCGACCCACCAATGGATAAGGGCCGTGCTGGAAAGTCGATTAATGACTTCCTGCTCAGGGGGAGTGTCTGTGTCGGTGACTGCAGCTAAGGGCTGACCGCAAGGAGGCGTATTCTCGCCCCTTCTAAGGTTACTTTTCTTAGACAACCTTCTAATCGATCTACATAAATCGGGCTACATTGCTATTGGTTATGCTGTCGATTTGGCTATTATTATTAGTGGTAAGACCATAACAAATGTCATGCAAGGTGCGTTACTTCACGTCTTAGAATGGTGCAGTAGAGAAGGACTTTCCATCAATCCTTCTAGTGTCTTTTACGAAACGTAGATTGTCCGAAATGGGACCTATCATCTTAAAGTCCGCCATTGAACTTGCCACTGGGGCCCTGTGGGCCTTTAGACACCTCTACGGCAGATCTTGGGCTCTTAATCCTAAAATGATACATTGGATGTATACCATGATGGTGAGGCCAATTATTACGTATGCGGCCATCATATCATATAATTTTGGTGAAAGACCTGAAGATGTTCCCTTACAAAGTGCAAACCTTTCCCAAATTGTTGCCGGCTGAACGTCAAGTGAGGTTAACTTACTCCGATGCTCTGCTATACCTGGTGCAAGAAGAGGGCGATTTCGTATACAAAATCATAATGAGCGACGAAGCCCATTTTCACTTAACTGGATATGTGAATTACATTTCTGTGGCACGGAGAATCCACATGAAGTGCACGAAGAGCCATTCCATAACCAAAGTGACCGTTTGGTTCGGCATTTGCAGTAAAAAAGTGATTGGCACTAATTTTTTTGAGGACGCCGACGGGACCACCGAAAGCGGACCTGGTCAGCGCTACAGACAGATGTTTAATGAGTTTTTTTTTTCTGAAAGTTGCTGTCTCGAGCATTATTGATTCCGACTGGATGTAGCAACCGCTCATAGAGCTCGGGTAACGATGAAGATTTTTTCAAACACCAATTTCTGGGGCGTCTAATCTCCCGTTTTGGCGATTTGAACTGGCCGGCCAGATCTGCCGGTGCCAGACTTCTTCCTTTGGGGATTTTTGAAATCCCGCGTATACCACAACACAACACAAAACTTGAAGGTCTTGAAGGCCAACACTGAAGAAGAAATCACCAATCTTGATCCAGATGTTTTGCGAGCAACCAGTCCACAAATCTTGTGATCAATTTTTAACCCACTTCCTACAGCCCGATTTTATTGAAATTTTGCACACATGTATATCTCCAAAGACAACACTTTCTATTAAAATTTGAGGCCCCTCGGGCCGCGGGGTCGGGGGGCTCCCATACAAATATTTCACAAAATTTACCCGATTTTCTTTAAATTTTGTACACATGTGTGTCTTCGATGGAAACACTTTTTGTAAAAATTTGGAGCGATCGGCCCCTTGGGGACCCCAATATACAATTTTTAAATATCGCTATATCGCATCAGATCACGGCAAAGTCTGGGCTCTGTGCTTTGTGAGCAGCGCTGTTCGCTGCCGCTGCGTCATTTGGTGAATGATTTTGCCACAAAACGAGCACGCAGTGTGTGTGTGTGTGTGTCTATCCCCAATTAGAGAATTTACAAGAAAATTTTTATTTTTATGGGTTGCTTTTTTTAATTTTTAACAAAATGGCAGCGAAATCACATTATCATATCACTTATGCCCCACCATGTATAAATGAGGTATAGGTCGTTAAATTGTAATTACTTTTAGTTAAATGCATATATGTCTCTATATAGATTCATTTACATTAAAAGTAGACAACCTAAGCGAAAAACAGTTTGGAGTTTGGATTTGTTATAAAGAACCTTTACCATTTTTCTTTAACTCGCCTGAGAGATCTGCTCTTCGAACACTAAACGCCTACTTATATGCTAATTTTTAAGTAAATCATTAGACAGGGTAATGAAAGGGATAGTCAGTCGACTTTGATGGAGTGCCAAGTAGTAACTCCTACCATCCAGCAATACCACCACCGTTGCATCACAACAAAATTTATTCACCCAATTTGCATAGAACTTATATGAGACGGAGTGATATAATTTATACTTTCGACATCTTTTCTGACATTTCCAATGGACATAAATAACGACACATCACCACCATATTAGAAGCGAGCGTTGGGACGACCAAACACACAATTGGGCCATTGATTTCAATTGTTGAATATTTTCGAGGAAAAATCAATAATTGGCAAACCTAAAAGAAGAACATTATCGGATGCCACCCACCGTGTGACGGACGAAATCAGTGTCCATACATGGACTGACATAAAACTGACATAGTGTTGTTATGCTGTTGCTTTTTCTTGGTCGATTTTGTTATACCAACGCAGCCTTAGCTATTGACTGGTAATTTACTGATTTCGGATGTAAGACGAAAATTTTTTTTAATTTTTTTGGTCTGAGTGCTCATTTTATTTAAATTAATTTATTTTATCATCTTAAGTATAAAGACCAGAATACATTCTTATAGTGTACATAATATAATATAAGTAACCACTAAAGCAAGAATAACATGAGGGATAAATTAGAGAAAAGGAAAAGGGTAAAAACAAAATAAATAAGTAAACTAAAGGAAAGTGAAGAAAGGAGCAAATATTATGCAGCATTCATGAGCGATTATTGCAGATATTATAATTATTAAAAACATGTTTTATATATTATATAAAGTTTAATGACCTAGAAGGGGGAGAGTTGGAAAAATTCAACTCAGATCCTTAGGATATATTATTCATTGACGATTCCTTTACTGATGGGAGAACAGAATTAGGATAGTTCTTAGATGAGTATTCTAAAGAAAATAGGAAATGGCCAACAGTTTTTCACAAAGAAATATTTCCTTTTTTTTTACAACTGGGCTGTCTTGAACAGGATAGAAAAACGAAACTTTGCAATTTATAGTGACAGCCAAGCTGCTGTACTAGCATTGGAATCACCTTGTGTCAACTCCAATATTATTCGGGAATGTAAGAGAATGCTGAACTATATATTTGAAGATGGAATTTCATCATTCTTATTTGAAGGCGGATTTTGGTCGAAATGTAAAATGCGAGTTCTTATACGTACGAGGTGTATTGCATACAATTTATATGTTGTGTGATGCGTTTTCTTTCTTTGGGTTAGTGTAATTTACTTTAATTACAGAATCTACTACAAAAATGGTCGCGTTTTACGAATCCATTTGTTCTTTCCCCATAGACAACTCACAACTCACCTACCAAAGTAAACACCTAGTTGCACACTAATCACATGCTCGTGACCAGTGCTACTTTTATGAAGTAACTTGTTGTTAACCCTGGCGTTACCCGTCGATCTTATAGGACTCCATACTGGGGTTCGATCTTTCGTAGGGCCGAGCTTTCCCCAGAGAGTGAACAGTAAGAGATCTGCTGTTCTCTACTAAACCTACCTTAAAATCCCCTTTCTTGGTTTTGAGTCTCTGGCGGGCCTTATAAGAGGGCTCCACCCTGAGTCTCGATATCTTTTAGGGCCCAGTTCCCATTTAGCAGGGAGCAAGTGGTGAAATATCAGCTCCTTCCGACTAAATCCCGTAGGGAAAAATTCCCAGTAAATTCACCTGAGGTGCAATCCAACGTTTCTTGCCTGTACCCCGTCGTTGCGAGACCAAAGTCAGCGGCAAAGGAACCAGGAGTGGCGGTAACCTAACAACAAGAAATCCCGAAGACAAAACATCACGGCGAAAACAGACAAAAAATAGAATTGAATTGAATCCAATAATATATATTTCACACGCCCATAGACGAAAGTGACTGTTTCATATACTATAACCTAGCTTCGAAAGTAGACGTTACACACACTAGTGAGTTAAAATATAAAATACATAATAAAAAACATAATAAATAGTCAAAGCGAACATTCCCAGAGTTATTTTGCATTGCGCATAACCGGTTTAGCAGATAAACCGGCTTTGGTCGTGTGAAAAATAGCGTACTCGCAGAAAAGTGCCCATCGTGCTCGTTAGATTGCCGCACTCGCACTTCTAACTCGCATGATAAACTCCACTTTCTTGCTCGTTATGTAATATGCTATAATATTAATACATAACAAATCTTTAAAGAGTCAAATAAAGAAATATTTTTGTAACGAAACCAACGGTCTATTAGTTCATCTGCAAACGACCCTGCACGCCGGCGAGCGTATCCCAGCAATTTACCTCTCGTTACAGAGTCAATGAAAAACTGCTTCATTTGATTAGTAGCTATCTGTTGTACCGCTCAATTGAAGTTGTGTTAGACGGTTTCAAGTCTAAAATACATCACGTAATGTTGGAGTTCCCCAGCGCTCTGTTTTGTCCCTAAACATTACATCGAGTCTAATTCATTCTTTTGCTGACGACAGTACTCTCAGCTGGTTATGCAAGTTCGAGGAATGTCGCTCCACTTCTCACGTGGAACTCAAACAACTACGTTTGGGGATTGGGGATTGGGGAGAAAAGAGCCGAGTAAAATTTAAAGCCTCCAAAACTCAATGCTGTCTTCTGTCGTCCAAGCGAATCTTAAATCCAATGCCATAATCCATGAATGCATCGAGGAAACTGAAAAACTCGCAATTCTCAGTATGTGCGTTAACGACAAGTTTAGTTGGAATGACAACTTATTCACCGGTTTTATTTCCACTGATCTGGCTACTATCTACAAAGCGTTTATTCGCCCCAAACTTGTGTCCAATTGTCATATTTGGTCAGAATACAAAAGCGAGCGCTCAAGCTTATCGGTGATGCAAATTTTTCGAAGTCAACAGATTCGCTTGAATACCGCAGGAATGTTTCCCGCCTATCACTGTTTTATCGCTTCTTCCACCAGCGGTGCTTAAGAGAAATAGCCAGTTGTATACCATCTACCTCTCCTTGAATTCAACCGCAATACTCGTGGCGCTCTAAATACTCATCAGTTTACCCTCAAGTCCATCTTCTGAATTACAGCTAAGTTCAGAGATTCGTTTCTCAGCCGTACAACACGTATTTGAAATGCTCTACCAAGCTCTGTATTTCCAAATCGCAATGATCCACAGGCATTTAAAGTAAAAGCTCATAGACATCTCTTCTTTTATCTTCAGTTTCCTTAACAACCACGTTGTGGCAAGCATATCGCCGAGCGTTACAATGGTGTGAACCCCTGTGAACTGCGGACCATACAAATTTCATCAGTCGTCTGCTTCCAAGGTATCAACTTTTGTATTGTTGTTTTGTTTCATTCATTAAATTACTTTAGTTTTTCTTTATTGCTACTGTTGCGGAAATATCTGAAGAACTGAACTATTCAACAACTTCGTTCCACTTAAGTTTAAAAAGATAGATAAATAAGAAAAAAAATACTAAAATGCTACCTAAAGGGGAAGTCATTTGTTTAAGAATTTTATTCAGCTTCGAAACCACTCGTAGATCTCAAGAAGAAAATTTTTCTAACATCTCTAAAAAGGACACCCTTTGGATGTCATTTTGAATTTAAATTGTAATTGTTTTTTACACTTATAAGTGTTCGAGTAGGGCTATGGGAGATTCAGTCGTCGTATGCAATGCAATGTGCAACGTATGTGGTATGTGGAAGATAAATCGATAGCTTAAAAGTTTTATCTGAAAACTTAATGTATAATAATTTGTGGCTATTTAGTGAATTTATGTTTTTCGTTTTTCAGAATGAACTACACATCTTAGTATTATATAATAATAATCGGGTTTTGTATTTCATTTCCCCCACCTTCCTTACCCTTTAATTTACTCGCTAGTCTCACAACAGCAGGTAACTCCTCGTAAATCATTTCTATACAAATTACTCATAATTCAAAATGATAATCCTTGAAAATGAATGCATTGCACGGGAACGAGTGTATCTGCTACAACAAAATCGTGCTATACACCCATGACATCCATTTTGCAGAAAGTTAATGGCCAGAAGAGCCTCTCCTAAACGACTCTTAGCTTAACAAACAGATGCCAGCTCTCGAATAAATATAATAATTACACTTTCAGTGTACAATTCACACCTGGTGGTAGTGAACAAGGGATTATTGGAAGCCTAGAAACGCCTAGGGATGCCATCAGGTTAATAAATTCAACTGAATGTCATTGAAAAGAGAAGACACTGCTCGTGTTCCTTACTGTAGTTGTTTAAGTATTGCGAGACGGTTCGATGTATGCCGCATTTTATAGGCATTTAAAAGTTAGGCGAGTTGACTGGATTTTTTGTGCATATTACGAAAAGAAATTTAGACGGCGGTAAAAGGAGTGAAAGGCAAGTTATTTGCTTTTGTGTTAATCGTAACTCTGACTGAGTTACAAATGACACTGACTGGGATACGAAGTGGAACATATCATTGTTCGCAAAGTTCTCGCGTAACTACTCTAGAAATAAGAAACAAATGACAAAGTCCCACAAGATACCAAAAGTATAAGATTCCTCGTAAACAACGATTCAAGAGGCAGTTCAACTTGAAAGATTCCAAGTGCATAAACGTCTGCAAGAACGTAACGATCTCGTCAGCTTGGTGTTTTCTGATGAAAACATTTTTACGGTTAAACAGTACGTACGCAAACAGAATCATCATGCGTGGTTAGAGGGCAAGTCTAACGACAATTTGGACAAGCAAGCTGCTCTTCGCAAGCCAGCGCCGGCTTCTGTGATGGTTTGGAATGCTGTAAATGCAAATGGTCATTCTCCCCTAGACTTTATCGATCAAGGTGAATCAAGAAGTGTACCGAAAAAAGCTATTAAATGATGCGTCGCTAACTTGGACATAAAAACACTTTTGTAATAACTGCTGGACATTCCGTCAGGACTCAGCACCCTCAGCACATAAATCTCAATTGACACAACTGACGGATGCAGTATTTCGCGATGATGCAATACGCGCTTGGAACCGGACACGAACTAGATAGGGTACATAGCTTTACTGCTTTAAAGCCGATAACGATGGGTTTCTTTCTTTTCTGGACATTCTTACAAAGTCACGGTCCAAATTTAATTTCTTTGCAACAATGGCCTCCAAACTCACAAGCCTTTAATCCAATGGACTTCTTGATAGGCTACATTTTAAAGACCAAGGTGACGACAAAAAGATATAAAAGTGTGGATGCATTGAAGATAGCTCTGTTCGTAGAGAATGGACCAAAATACTTACAGGTCTCGTTCGTGCAGCATGCAATGACTTTCATTAAGAGACTCGACGCTAACATCCTCGCCAACGGTGGCTATATTGAATGGTATTTTTCATAAAGTTTGAAATGTTTACAACATTCTCTAAAAAAGATTAATAACCATATTTATAAATGACGAAATTACAGCCTTAATAATACTTCGATTGCCGATTCCTGTATGCACTTCTTGGGTCTTCTTCAGTTTCAACCGTAGTATGAATATATGGTAGGTGTGAAATTTTGTTTCCTAAGCTCGCACTGATAGGAGTCAATCAGATTGTTGATATGTGACTTTAGCTATCAACACAGTACTGAAGATAGGACCTTTAGGCGATGGTAAGGCGACAAATTACAGATATATATTAGTCTGTCTCCTTTCTAATGGAAAGGCAAATAATGCGGAGGTTCCATTTAACAGGCATGCAATAACCTAAAATATCTAATATATGTATATAAGAAGTAATATCCTGCAATTTAAAAAAAACTGTTCTAGCATACCGTCGGGGGCTGCAGCCTTAATTTTCATAAGTTTTAATATAGTGAACGTTACGAAGTCTGCAGAAGTAGTTTTTCCAGTTCTTAGCACTGAATTAGGTTCTACTGCGAAGTTCTCTTCCTTCCTTTCCTTTACTCGATGGGTTTTGAGTCTCTAACATGGCATTTTTAAACTCTATATATTAACTTCGTGGCGGTCAGCCATCAGCAAAATAGGGGAAATAGCACCGAATGCAACAGAGTAGCCATAATTATCTCTGACTGGGTGAAGTGCGATCAAACATCCAAGTGGTGGCCGACGATAATTTCCCTCCAATACAGGAAAAGCTAAATTATCGGGCTAGTCCCTTGAAAGAAAGGTTGGCGCGAGGCTAATAACCTCGCCCCAAATCAGCCTCGGAGACACTGATGAACGACGACGACCACGGCAACGAAAACGACTAAGCGATTTAAGAATTTTCTCATGGAACGTACGCTCACTGCATAGAGCTCGAGCTGCAAAGCAGCTAGCCGATACCCTGTCCAAATATAATGCTGACATAACAGCAATTAAGGAAATGTCGAGGACGGGGAATGGTGTCTTAAAAAATCAGAATATGACATATATTACAGCTGTCATGCAAGACATCATGTGCTCGGGGTGGGGTTTCTAGTCATCAAAAGAATGAAACCCACCGTTATCGGCTTTAAAGCAGTAAACGAACGGCTATGCAATCCTATCTGGTTGGTACAGTGCTCCGAGCGCAGATTGCATCATCACGAAATACTGCATCCGCGAATCCGATCAGAATCAGAAACAATTAAGGTCAAGTGATAGGACTCGCCCTAAATTCAGGGATAGTTAGTCCTTGGGCTGAGACGTCGGGGGTAGAAGAGAAGTGGACACGTCTTAAGAATACTGTCATTAGTACTGCTGACTCCATCTAAGGCAGTAGTCGTAAAGATCGGAACGACTGGTTCGATGGCGAATGTAAGCTAGCGACTGAACGTAAGAATATTGCGTACCAAGCAATGCAACAATTTCATAGAACGCGGGCACGCAAATATGAACACAAAGAGCTAAGAACATATGAAAAAACATTTCACAAGCAACCTAGGAGAAGAATATCGTCCGTGAACTGGAACAGTACAGGGACCAAGGACCGCAACAGGCGTGAAAAATCTACCAAAGCGTCCGCGGTAAGACACAATATACACTGCGTTGCAAAAAGTGTAATCTGTTCGCCGATCTAAAAGGCGATCTTGGAGCGATGGGAAAAGCACTTTAATGAGTTGCTAATTGGCCAGCTAACTGAGAAATGAGAAATGAGGTTCCACTAATGACCGAAGACCACAATATGCTGCCGCCACCAAGCATAGACGAAGTTAGCAGAGCGATAAATCGCCTCAAAAATAATAAACTCTTGGAATGAGATGTTATTCCAGCGGATATGATGAAATTAGGAGGCACCGCAATACACAGAGAAATTCTTGAACTAATAATGCAAATATTGGAGGAAGAAGCGATGCAAGAAGACTGGCGAACAGGCATCCTGTGTCCCATGCTAAAGTCATAATATTTCCATACCAGTGTGGCCTCAACTCAGGCGGATCAACAACTGATCGGATTTACACCCTTAGGCAAGTGATGAAAAAATGTCTAGAGTTTCAAAGTTCACTAAACCAACTTTTAATAGACTTTACAGCCGCCTATGATAGCGTAGCCAGAGAAGAACTTTACAAAGCCATGAGAGAATTCGGCATCCAAAATAAACTGACACGACTATGTTGGTTGACTATGCCCATTGTTATAAGACAAGTAAAAATATCCGTATCACTATCAAGCCCGTTCAACATCTATAACGGGCTCCGACAAGGGGATGGAGTGGCCTGCGTACTCTTCATCCTGGCGTTGGATAAAGTGATCGCAGACTCTGACGCAACGGCAGATTTAAAATAGTGGATCGCGAATTTGAAGTAGTGGAATTCTTTAACTATCTCGGTGCAACTGTAGCAGCCGATCACAGCATGGAACCATAAAACACAGGCACGGTTGCCTAGAGCCAACAAATCCTACTATAGTCTGACAAGACTTCGGTGCTTAGAAAAAAGCATTCCGACCTCTTAGCCTCTTGGAATTGAGCTCGGTATGCTGCGTTGGCAGGGCAACAAGCTCGCATGAGCGAAGAGGATCTTGCTCGGAAAGTCCTTTGCGGTAGGATTTATGGAACATGACAGCGAGGCCGATCAAGCCGACGCTGGAAGGATGTCGTAGACCAGGACGCCCAGAGTTTAGGGATGCCAAACTGGATATCATCGGCTCGAAATCGGGAGCGGTGGAAAGATTTTTTGTTCGGGAGGCCAGGACCGGACTCCGGTTGTAGAGCCAAGTAGGATGATGTAACTAGGTAGTAATCCGAATCAATGTTGGCCGAGAAGTGCGGACATCTAGGATACTCGTGTTTATCTGGAGATTGTCAAGTGGTCGTATGCTTGTTATATTAAAATTTCCTCTCACAGCAGATCCCACTAAATTTTATAATACACGTTCAAGGTCTTGAAGTAGTTATGCTTTCACATTAGCCGAGCTGATCGAGGAGGAGGCGTTGAGGCGCTGAGTGATAATGATGAAATCTTGTCTATTGCGATTAATCCACTAAGATAAGACCCAAATCGAAATAATGATAAAATTCTCTTTCACAAAAAGAAAAGCAAGGGCACATGAATTTCTACGTCTTCCACAAAAATGCATATTGACGGGTAGGGTTATATCCAGGTAACAGAGAACACGCAGACGAAGTGTTAGACATTTTGGTCGACGTCAGCATGCAACGACATAACAATAAAATTAGTTGTCCCATCAGAAAAATGTATATACTTTTTTATTAATTATTCTGTAAGCTTCAGTTCCGTGCAGAAAAAGATAAAAATTCTGTAAGCTCCATTTATATCGAAGAATTCGGCGCTCATTGTGGTAATAATCGGTTCTTCTGCTATGAGGCGTATCTAAAAATGGTAATCGCACAACATACCCATGCATCGATAGATTATTGTAATTGCGCTGGATTCGAGTTTTGTGATAACATCGCTAACAGCAGTATTACCGCTAAAAACGAACTTAATGAAATGCAAATTAATGCACAAATTTTTTTTTAATACATTTGGTGTCGTAACGTTGTCAGCCTCCATGGTCACTCTACTCCACTTACTAAAGTCCGCAGTTCTTGTTATCAAAAAGTTTTATCTAAATTGGATCTAATTAAAGTTTGTGCAATGCGCTTGCCACTTTAAACCAATTTCAGTGGCACAACAACCAAGCTACGAGTATCACTCTGATACGATGGCATGCAATGTTGTTGAGTACACGTCGTTCCGGCCGCAGAAGCAATATAAACCCTTGTTGGAACCTCCACGACGGTCGTCACACTGTGGTCGATAATGACGATGGTTAACACATTACACGAATTTTATGCTTCACGGCACCGAGTGTGCAAAGTGTAACCTATACCGGTGCATTTTTGTGTATGTCCATCGACCAGACACGATGCTGTACCTGCACCTGGCGGTATAATTGTGTGTCACCAACAAAACACGACACGGCCATTTTGTCGCGTGTATCTTGTAGCAGTGAATTTCGTGATCGAACACTTTGCAATCAAACAGTTAGTTATCCCTGTAATGTGTAATGTCCAGCTATGCACGTGGCCAAATTGGTGTAAAGTAGACCAAGAGTGTTGAATATTTTTGTGTTTAACCCTCTAGTAGGCAACTTCTAATGTTAGACCGTCTGCAGTAGGAGTTGCCTAGACTTCAATTAAAAAGCAAACTAATACTGTTAATGTCTTGTTATAACGATTTTATCTGCAGATTATAGTCCGTTTTAATTATCTGCTTAATTTTTATTTTAATCGGTCGCTTAGTTTTGGATCGGTCGATACGAGAAAGTACAAATTTTCATGATTACTATACTTCATTTTACTATGTAAAAGAAAGTAAAAAGGTTATATTTTATCTCTTTATGTTAATATGTTGTTAAGAAGAAATTCGTCCGAGTGTGGGTCAAATTTAAAACTTTTTTAATTTTTACCTGTACTAACTATTGTGGCCGCTAGTGTGAATACACAAGAGATCTCTCATCATGAACACCATTCTTTTCTCTCGCAGTAGAGGTCGGAATACACCAGAGAAATTCACCACGCATGGTAAATACGCCCACTGCGTAGGCCCACCAAAGGTTCAGTAAACGGGAGCGAAAGAGACAAAAAGAACGATCAGTCTGAACGGCTTAAGAGCGAAGCCCTTCCACGCTTAGTGCTGGAATTTCATCACGATTGAACGGTGGCTTATACGCGCCACACGCGTCACATGCGTCAGAGCAACCCACATACGTGTTGTACGGCTGAAGAAGAAGAAGACCATAAACTTCCGAAGATGGGCTTGAGGATAAACTGATGAGCATTTAGAGCGGCACAAGTATTGCGGTTGAATTCAAGGAGAGGTGGCATGCACCTGGCTATTTCTCTTCAGCACCACTGGTTGAAGAAACGATAAAATAGTGACAAGCAGGAAACGTTCCTGCGGTGTTCAAGCGAGTTGTTTAATCCTTTCAATTGGCTTTCTCGTATCCCATACTGATTTTTGGTTTTTTTTCTTTAGCTACACTCATACCATACCAGTGTGGCTTCACCACAGGCAAATCAACAACTGATCAGATTTTCACAGTAAGGCAGGTAATGGAAAAATGTCTAGAGTTCAAAACTCACTACACCATATTTTTATAGACTTTAAAGTCCCCTATGATAGTATGGCCAGAGTTGAGCTTTATAAAGCCATGAGAGAATTGGGCATCCCAAAAAACTGACACGACTATATAGGTTAACCATGACCAATGTTATAAACCAAGTAAAAATATGCGGATCACTAGCAAGCTCATTCAACCTCTATAACGTGCTCCAACAAGGGCATGGACTGGCCTGCGTCCTCTTCAACCTGGCATTGGAGAAAGTGATCCGATGCTCTCACGAAACGGCGAGGGGAATAATCCTCTATAAGTCCATTCAGATACTGGCTTACGCAGACGACATCGACATTATTGGTAGAAACCAAAGGGCTGCACAGGCAACTTTCTTCCAGATCGAGCGGTCGTTACGAAATCTAGGGCTACACATAAATGAGAGCAAAACAAAGTACATGGTGGCCACGTCTGCCAGTAGAAGATCCAACATTGGTCAAGCTATAAGAATAGTGGAGTGGATTTTGTTTTGCGTTTTTAAGTCACAGTTATTGGTCACATTATTGTGTAACATTTTTAAATTTTAGGAACTAAGTAATTTCTCTACCGATTTGTATGAAATTCGGTATGGTCTTCTGAAGGTCTTCTGCGGAGTCTTTTGGGGGTCTTTTAAGGGTCTTTTGAGGGTCTTTTGAGGGTCTTTTGAGGTGTCTTTTGAGGGCCTTTTGATGGTCTTTAGAGGTGTCTTTTGATGGTCTTTTGTGGGTCTTTTGGAGGTCCTTTAAGGGTTTTTGGGGGTCTTTTTAGGGTCTTTTGGGGGTCTTTTGGATGTTTTTTTGAGAGTCTTTTGGAGGTCCTTTCAGGGTCTTTTGGGGGTCTTTTGAGGTTCTTTTGGGGTTCTTTTGGGGTTCTTTTGGTAGCCTTTTGATGATCTTTTGGGGGGTCTTTAATGCTTTTTCAGGAATTTTTATGGACTTTCGGAGGTCTTTTTGTGATTATTTTCGGGGTCTTAGGGACCTTTTGATGGTCTTTTGGGGTCTTTTGGATATCTTTTTGCCCACTACATCAAAGAAGTTTCACTTTCGAGTATGACGCGTGTCGCGTGTGTGATGGGTTGAATTTTTGTTTCGTTTTTTTAAGGTCCTTTTTAACCAACTTGCACACGACCCAATGAGCTGAAATTTTGTGAGTGTCTAAGTCCAAAGAAGCATTTTCGAAGAAGCGGGTTTCGATGAATATATAAAAGCTTGTACCCGAAAAACTAAGTTTTTTACATTTACTTATTTCTCTCCTTTAGCCAGCCTTTTTATATTCCAATTTTCCGTATAATTTGACACGACAATCTTTTTGTTAACGAGGAGGTGTTACTGGTAAGTGACAAGGACTGCCCATCCGACGAGCTTAGACAAGAAACCGCGAGCGTGTCGCGACTTCCTTACCAGTGGTAGAACCCCTTGTGGGACATCGCTCCATAACAATCTTTATTTCCAATTCAAATTAATTTTATGGGTTGGTTGTTTTGAAACATGAGAAACAAAATAATTTTGACTGATTCGAGTTAAGATCGCTCCATCCCCCGAATTTTCCACTGAACCACCTTAGTTCACCACCAAATTAATTTTGACGAGTTTCATACTTTATTGCAATGAAATAAATACCCAATACCCAAATCTTCGTTGGTTCACTCATAAATAAAATAAAGAGAATAATCTCAACGTTCAATACATAAAATTGATCGGCTTAAAAGAATAACTATTCGCGGTTACATATACCGACTAAAATCGAGGTTATTAAAAAATAATTTCAGAAACTTACACTAGTATCAGACTGTCCAGCCTCTACATTTTAAATATACCTACTCATAGGAATTTTTCTGGATGGTATCATCCTCTTCTTCTCTTCCACTCATATCAGATTCCTGTGTTACAAGATACCATAAAGGTTGTCTTCCGGCGTAATTGAATGTCCATAATTACACAAAGTACTTAGCAATTCTAATTTATATCACTCCAAAAAGTTGCAGATAGAATAAAAATGCTGAACGAACAGAGTGTGTGCTGTGTATGACTTGAATGTGTAATTGTGCATCTACTCGTACTTTGCTGTTCATTAGTGAGGATTATTAATTGCTGGAATAACAAAAACGACACACCAGGGGACTTACCCGGCTATTTGGCCCACACAGCACACCGTAAGACTTACACAATAAACAACTGTATCCTGACAGTTTCACCCATTTCATTGCACGGCGGTTGTCATAAAAGCAAATCGATATTTATGAGCTCACCAAGTAAATTGTTTCTTGCTACGAATCGAGAAACAGCTACTCGACCACCCGTACCTTTAGAGAATTTATTCGAACACAAAACTGATGGCATCTGGCAGAGCAACAATTCATGAGGAGTCATAACTTCATTGAGTGTTGAATGTGTTATGTTGGTATGGATCTGGTAATTAATCGAATTTGTTTGTTATGGCAGGTACCTTGGACAAATTGCAATAATATATTGAACTTTTAACAAATTCCCCTTGTTGAGGCAATCAACGAGAAAGCGGACACTCGTGGTCCATGCGGGGGTGAGCTTTGACAATGTCTTGAAATTTAAAGAGATAAAAAAATTGGATTTGAGTTTCCAGTTTCGCTATTCAGTTAAGTCCTCAAATATCAGATTGTGTTCCTTTATATCAAAATATTCATTATGATATTTGGCTCTACAACCGGAGTCAGGTCCTAGCGTCCCGCAAAGAGTCTCTCCACTGGTCCCGATTTCGAGCCGATGTCATCCAGATTGGCATCCCTAAACTCTGGGCGTCCTGGTCTACGCCATCATTCCAGCGTATGCTGGGCTGGCCTCGCTGTCGTGTTCCATAAATCCTACCACAAAGCACTTTCCGAGCAGGATCCTGTTCGCTCGTGCGAGCTTGATGTCCTGCCCACTGGAGGATACCGAGCTTAATGCTTTTCACGATGTCGACATGGGGACATTGCGATAACGCTCTTAGATCTCATCATTGTAGAGTCACCGAAATCGTCCTTCCTCATATACGTGGCCAACAATTCTCCGTAAGACTTTTCTCTCGAACGCGGCTATGTAAGTATTGGTATGACATTATACACCAGCAGCTTGCATGTTATGGTTAAATTCCTGGATTTGAAGACACTTGACAGACTGTGGTAGTTAGCCTTTGTTGGCTTTAAGCAACAGTGCGCGTATTTCTGGTTCCATGCTGTTATCGGCTGCAACAGTTGACCCGAGATAGTTAAAGGATTGCACTACTTCAAATTCACGCTCTACTATTTGAGTTGAGGGACCAATGTTGGATCTTCTAATCGCAGACGTGGCCACCATTTGCTTTGTTTTGCTCTCAATTATGTGCAGGCCCAGATTTCGTACCACCTGCTCGATCTGGATGAAAGATTCCTGTACAGCAGTTGGGTTTCAACGATGTCAATATCTTCTGCGTAAGCCAGTATTTGAACGTACTTATAGAGGTTTATTCCTCTCGCCGTTACGTCAGAGTCTCGTATCACTTTCTCCAACGCCAGGTTCAAGAGGACGCAGGCCAGTCCATCCCCTTGTCGGAGCCCGTTATAGATGTTGAACGGGCTTGATAGTGATCCGGATATTTTGACTTGGCTTATAACACTGGTCATGGTCAACCTCCATAGTCTTGTCTGTTTATTTCGGACGCCGAATTCTCTCATGGCTTTATAAAGTTCTACTCTGGCTATGCCATCATCGGCGACTTTAAAGTCTATAAAAAGATAGTGTAGTGAGTTTTGAAACTCTAGACATTTTTTCATCACCTGCCTAAGGGAGTAAATTTGATCAGAAGTTGCTTTGCCTGGGATGAAGCCACACTGGTATGGACCAGTGATGATTTTAGCGTATGGGACTATCCTGTCTTGAAGAATAGAGGAGAAAATCTTATATGGGGAAACTCAACTACGTTATACCACGATAATTAAATGTTAGGATATCTCCTTTCTTATGTTTGGGCACAGGTTACCACTTCGCCAGTCTTCTGGCATCGCTTCTTAATCCCATACATGCTCTATTAGATCATAAACTGCTTGGTGCGTTGCGGAACCTACAGTTCTAATAAGCACCGCTGGGATACCAACTGATCCCTGGGCCTTATTATTTTTGAACCGATTTATCGCTCTGCTAACTTCTTCTATGCTTGGAGGCGGTAGCATATTATGGTCTTCGGGTTTTTAGTGGAGCCTTCTGTTCCTCAGTTAACTGGCAATTTAGCAACTCATGAAAGTGCTCTTCTCATCGCTCTAAGATACCTTTAAGATCGGCGATCAGATTACCCTCTTTGTCTTTGCAGTATATGCAACGCGGTGTATATTGCGTCATACCACGGACTCTTTGGTAGAACGTCCGCGCCTGGTGCGTTTCTGGGTCTCGTTACTGTTCTAGTTCACGGACGATATTCTTCTCCCAGGCTGATTTCTTTCGCCGGTGAATTGTTTTTTTAAATCTTCTGAGCTCTTTATATTCAGCTTCGCGTGCCCGCGTACTACGTGATTGTTGCATTAGTCGGTACTGCAACATTTTTACGTTCAGTCGCTAGCTTATATTCGTCATCGGACCAGTCGCTCCGATCTCTACGACTACTGCCTAAGATGGAGTCAGCAGTACTAATGACAGTATTCTTAAGGAGTGACTATTTCTCTTCAACGGCTGACATCTAAGCCGCACGACTTACTCTCCGTGCTTTTAGGGCGAGTCCTATCGCTTGACCATAGTTATCTCTGGTCTCTTCGTTGCGAAGGCAGCTGTGTTGACTGGAATCTGATTCTCGGATGCAGTCTTTCGTCATGATGCAGTCCGCGCTCGGAACACCATACCAAATTTTTCAGCCAGCCATGTCTGCCAGCAAAAGATCCAATATTGGTCCACCAATTTATATAGCGTGCGTGAAAGTAGTGTAAAGTAGAAATACGTGCACTGTTGTTTAAAGCCAACAAAGCCTACTTTCTGTCTGTCAAACTGAATGACTTCGATTTAAATTTCCGGTCCATGGAGAGGGTTTTGGTGGGTGGCCAGAACTGGACTTTGGTTGAAGAGTCAGAAATGAATATGATGTCTTTCAATCGACGAGGTGTCCACGCAGTCGTGATGTCAGTAACAATAGCATTATATAGATATAAAATAAAATAAAATGCCAGGATTCAACAAAATTATCGTTACTCGTCTCCATATGCACGAAGAAAGAGGCTAATTACACTGGCAGGCAAGGCGGTAAAAAAAAATCACACAAATAAAGATAGAATCCCACATAGGTACCAGTATTTGCATTTATAGCAAAAAATAGTGAATGGAATTTTCTCACTGTCTGCTCAGATTTCGTTCTCTAATTAGAAAACTTTGGTAGGTACTCGTAATTTCTTAATCTTATAAATAAAAGAATTACCTTTTTAGTAAAATGCACTTTGCACGACTGTTGTCTCAATTGTCTTAGAAGAATGTGAATTTCAATTCACTACGACAATGTGACACAAAAGTCACTTTGTGAATTTGTTTGCTAAATCAAAGCCGCCTGGAAAAACACTTAATTGACGCTATTACCGTTTCCAGGGTAAACAATTGGAGCGTTGGTACAACCCACCCGTAATCCGCTGCGCGGCATTCAAGCTGCAAATCAAGTAATGGTTGGTGTAACCATTTTACATTTTATTACTACAGACGATTCACATGGAATGGAAAATCTTAGAAGCCAATTACTTCAACCAATTGAATGGAGCTACTGGTGAGTGTAAGATGCCTTTCTTAAGACTTTAATTTAAGGTTTCTTTAGCTTTTTGAAAAACAAGCACAGAATTAACACAAATACTCGTACTTATGGTGAAATGTTTGAGTTTATTTTTGTTCTCTTTGATAGTTGCAACCTCTTTGTTCAAAATGGATACGTCTTTGTAAGAGTTGTATTTTCCAAATAATAAAATCTGTTTTGAAAAACTACTACACACAGAAGGTGTGAAGAAAGAATGAGGAGAGCAGTGTGTTGGACAAGTGCTGTAAAAGGAACCAAAGTTTTCCTTGGAAGTTTAGTGACACTAGGAAGTGAAAAGATTTAAGCTCGGTAGGCTCCGGTGGGCAGGACACCTACTTCGCATGAGCGAAGAGGATCCCGCTCGGAAAGTCCTTTGCGGTAGGATTTATGGAACGCGACAGCGAAGCCGGCAAAGCCTACGCCCAGAGTTTAGCGATGCCAAACTGGATGACATCGGCTCAAAATCAGGGCTGGTGGAGGGGAGGACAGGACCGGATCACGGTTTTAGAGACAAATATGATGATGATTACGTAATTGCCGATTGTTGCTCCGGTTGGCAGGACACCTAGCTCGCATGAGCGAAGAGGATCCCGCTCGGAAAGTCCTTTGCGGTAGGATTTATGGAACGCGACAGCGAAGTCGGCAAAGCCTACGCCCAGAGTCCAAACTGGATGACATTGGCTCAAAATCGGGGACGGTGGTGGAGAGGACAGGACCGGACCACGGTTGTAGAGCCAAATATGATGATGATTATATCATTGGGAAATACACCAAGCCTTGCTGCATACTTGCCTATAAGAGAGCCTAATGCTGCTTGCCTGCCTGCCTGCCTCGCATGAGTAGTTTTACCTTTTGCCACACCACCAACTGCACCTGATTTGTATAATTGCCGATTGTTGCGTTTCCTGGCCTTAAACGACACTAAGGCACGCACTCACGCAGTACAAAAGACAGGATCTTATAGGCGATGCTAAGTAGACGCAGTTAAGTGGGTGTACTTTCTTGTCGATCGGACAAACATTGCTGAGATTCCATTCTTCAAAAACATAAAATTTTAAAGATAAGCACTCTATCAACTCTGCTGTTTCAAAACTCTTGGCCATAAAGCCATCACGGCCATAGGCTTTATGCCTCTTATGTTTACGTATTGCGATACTCACATGTCTGACAGCGGAAATTTGATAGACCACCTCAAATAATTCACCGCCCATGCTTATTACACATTCATCAAAAAGAAATTGCGAACTCATTGAACAAATCATACAAATAAATGTACTAAGTTAGGAGAAGGGTAGACTATGTGGAGACCAGGAAAAAACGGATGAGTATTCAGGCAAATGCTGTTGGCTACAAACGTAAAAAGAACTCATTTCCAGCTTTTGCTATCCGCATCCTTACTGATAGCTTCATCGACTTACAAACGTATTCAATGCTGATAGCCACAATTTAGTCGTGAAAATAAAGCTGCAAAAAAATTCGCCAGCATTTTGTTTCGAATAAATTTGCTAGAAAGTTAATTATGTTAGGAGAATCGTCAATAAATGCCTGACAATAGGGGACAGTAAGTTACCATTAGATTTTCCAGCAAACAAAATTGCTTGCCAAATATTTTGGCCTTCGCCAAAATATTGGTAATACGCTGCGAAAAGCTCTTGCAGTAATTTCCAATTCGGCTTTTGTTTGCTTTTGGTTAAGTGTGGATATGTGTGGCTTTGTTAGACTGAACTAAAACGTACGTAGTAAAACTCTCACATATTTGTACTTACAGAATACAAATATTATCCGAAACATTCATTCATGTAAACAATAGCCAAGCAGCAAGGATCTTTCGAATATTTCGCCAGGCATACAAGTACTTTGCAAATGTAACTTGGATGTTTGCGCATCGCTAGAATAGGACTGAAACTAAAGCAAACCCTATGCAGACACAAAATTGAATTAAGGGAAAACTTGAAAACTTCATACATACACACACATATGCATTACTCTTGTATGTGTTCTATTAATGTAGTGCAGTAAGAGAATCAGACATTTTGCTTCTTTGCGTAGGGATAATGGCGAAAATGGATCCCCACAACCACAATGGTGGTAAAAGTGCGGCTACAGCTTTTGGGATGAAACGAGTATGTACGAGAATTGTGAAAATGTTGCTGTGCGCTTTCCTACAAAACTGTTTCGCTTAAAATGTATGCAAATTTAATTAAAGTTACTTCAACTTTGAGGTCTATTATCAGACTATAAATAGGCAACGAGTCAATTCGTGGTTTCCTCCATCCTCTTAATTGTTTATTTAATCTCAAAATATACGAGTATTACTTTTATTACAATTTATGTTATGGATATTGAGCAAGAAATTCAATTTGCGAAAGAAAAATCAGAGAAAACCCGAAAGGAATGGAATGTAATTAATGGAAATAAAATGGGCGACGTAAGATTAAACATCGTGGGTCTAAGTCGAATACCGATCCGATGATTCTACAGAGATCCCTTTTGTTTTACGGTTCTACAACGTAGAGTTTAGCTGCTCATATTGCGAACTAACTGAAACTTTTAGAAAATTATTTAGTAATAAATTTGTTCAGTAAAACGAAGATAATCTGGATTTATATAAACGCTCCCTGCTAGTATAGTTTATTTTCTTGTCACACGCCCATAGACGAAAGTGACTGTTTCATACACTATAACCTAGCTTCGAAAGAAGCCGTTATACACACTAGTGAGTTAACATATAAAATACTTTTGTTATTTACTGCAGTCACAGCGAACACTCATTCCCAGAGTAATTTTACACTGCGCATAACCGGTTTAGCAGAAAAACCGGTTTTGGTCGTGTGAAAAATAGCGTACATTACTAGCAGAAAAGTACTCGTGTGGATAAACTCCACTTTCCTCGCTCGTTATTTAATATACTATACTCATACTTTTGACGCTATATCTTTCGAGAGGGCTAATCTGATAAAGATGTCCAAACCCAAATCAACAAAGCACGCAAAGGTTTTGCAGCGTGCTTGAAAATATTGAAACCCAAACCAATGGCTTTTCTGTTCTTATAGATGGGCACTGAATTTGCATGCCAGTTAATTGAAAATCGTAAGCTTCGCAAATGACCGGCGACAACATTATGTTACAAGGAACAAGCTAAGAATTGCGCCAACACTGCCAGAAATTTGGAAAATAAGAATCAGAACAAAAAATGCTAACTTCTAGGTTGCAAAAACAGCCGATTGCTATGTATGATCTGAAGGTCGATACTTATATCGCTGGGTGGAAATGCAAAAGCCTCCTTATATTATTATGATATCAATTGTCTACATCGAAAATATTTCTCAATTTTTATTCAAACGAAAGTTTTGCTGCCAATAGTTGTCTTTATCATAAGTTTGAGAATCACTGAATTTGTATACTGATGATATTTCATCACGTCAATGATGCGTGCCTGTTCAAGTGAGTAAGTGAGTAAGTGAGTAAGTGAGTAAGTGAGTAAGTGAGTAAGTGAGTAAGTGAGTAAGTGAGTAAGTGAGTAAGTGAGTAAGTGAGTAAGTGAGTAAGTAAGTAAGTGAGTAAGTGAGTAAGTGAGTAAGTGAGTAAGTGAGTAAGTGAGTAAGTGAGTAAGTGAGTAAGTGAGTAAGTGAGTAAGTGAGTAAGTGAGTAAGTGAGTAAGTGAGTAAGTGAGTAAGTGAGTAAGTGAGTAAGTGAGTAAGTGAGTAAGTGAGTAAGTGAGTAAGTGAGTAAGTGAGTAAGTGAGTAAGTGAGTAAGTGAGTAAGTGAGTAAGTGAGTAAGTGAGTAAGTGAGTAAGTGAGTAAGTGAGTAAGTGAGTAAGTGAGTAAGTGAGTAAGTGAGTAAGTGAGTAAGGCTACCTAAAATTCCAGAAGTCGCACACGTCCGGAATAAAAAAACGCACGTTCCAACAAGACAAAGAAACGAAAGAAGTGGCGAGAATATTGCTGCTACAGCCGCGAGTGAATGTGAGGTCTCATATTTGTCGATTACACGTTGATTTTAGCATCTGGACATCTCAGTGACCAGTATGTGGCAATTTTTGCGCAAGGACTTGTACCTGCATCCCTATTAAACCACTTGGACAAGAGAACTTACACAAAATGACCCTCAGCTGAGACGTAACTTCAGTGATTAAGCCGCAATCATGTGCGGAAAGGAGCCCGATTTTCATCGCATTATGATTCTCAGCGAAAGTTCAACGGCTTCGGTAATAAGCAAAATGGTCGCATTTGTGCATGCCAGCAAACACAAGCCTTTCACAAATAAATTTTAGACCCATAAAAGCTGACTGTTTGGTGCTGGTTTAATGCCCCTTCTGCATTGGCTCATATTTCCTGCAAAATAATGCTGGCAAAGGTATACATTTTGGTATAGATTGGAAGAGGCTGACTTGCAGTGCTGTTAGTTTAAACATGGCGGCGTAACTTGCCAAACAGCTGGCCAAACAATGGATTTATTGAAGTCGTAGCTTGGTGACTGTGTTAGCCAATTATTTAGCCGCTTCGTTTGTCTGATTTAATGACTCTAGATTTTTTTCTGTGGGGTTATCTAAAGTCGAGGATCAATGCCAATAACCCAGTCACTTTTAATGGCCGCTGAACCAACATCCAGTGCGAAATTGCCGATTTATGCGAAAAAGTCATGAAAAATTAGATTCAAGGGATTCACTTGTTCATGCGTTTCTGTGAACGACATTTCAATGATGGATAATTATCGGAAGCGATGGTAATTTAACCCGAAATAAAAAGTTTTATTTTTTTTGCATAAAAAAAATAGGACGCTCTTAATAAAAAAAAAAGTTGACACCACAGACTGTAGAAAATATCGCGGTTAAAGTTGGTTGAGTACCAAAGAATAGGATTGTTAGAAATAGTTAGGGCCACAATTGATACAGCTCTTGATGTTTAATCGCAAGCAAATCAACAAAACTGATCAGATATTCACACTTGGTAGGGGCTATGAAAAAAAAATATATAGCATCCGTCTAAAGAATAGGCAAGCTGACCATTAGCTATAAGCCACTTAAAGTAATCTTTCAAGTCAAATTAGAATCTTAAAGGAGGAGTGTATACTCCTTACACTGTCTTTCCGATGCAAATGACATTGATAGAAGTAATCCACCATTCAGATCTAATAGCGCGACGAAAAATCCATTGAATATCCGGTGCATACGATTTAAATATCGTTCTACAGACGATAGGTAGGTAATTGGGCAGTCGCTAGAGCATAATTTTAATAACAAAACAGACTTTAATATCAAAACAGGAAAACCAGTCTGAAAACTCTACTAAAAAGGGTTCTACAAGACTCTCTCCCTTTGAAAAGCGCATACTTTACCCAAACCATTTCTTTTGCATTTTTTTAATGGAAAACTCTTTAATTTTTGTCTGCGATAACTTTTTTCCGGCTTATCACAATATTTTGTATTTTTCTTATAATTCCACATATTTGTAATTTTTCGGTCGATATACATAAACAACAAACAACCACATTTAGAAGCTCATCAATATTTTTTTGTAATATCAATGCAATACAAAAGAAACGCCACTAGGCGTTAAAACTGTTAATTTCAGATTAGTTTAATATGTTGCGAGAATTCCTATTAAAATATATTTGTCTCACAGCAGAGGTGGGAGGTGGGGATATATAACAAATAAATGTACAATAAAGTCAGTTAAATAAAATTGAAACATGGTAAGAGAATTACTCGCTCTTGAATAAACAAAAATGTGTGCTCTGTTGACCCCCATTGAGAGATAATTGCGACGCAGTTGGAAACCACAAAAACCTTTTAGAAATAACCATTAGTCAAGTTTGTCAATTATCTCGTTAATAGAGATAATTGCAAAACAATCAGCACTTCATATAATAACCCCCATAGGAGTATGTCACTTCCTTAAATTGCCTTCAATGTGCTTACAATTAGTGAATTGATCGTTTAATGGTAAAATGTATGCCGCTTCGAATTGGATGCAAAAGTACGATTCACACGTTAGTCAGGGATAAAATTGGGTAGGTATGAAACTACCCCGAATGGAAAAATTAATTACAAGATCCAATACTGTTTAGTTGAACGGTAATAACCTTTTTCGAATGAATTTTACGACCAAATTCATGGGTAAATGCCATTATCTAAACATAGGTGGTTGAAAGTTCGTTGAAGCTGGAAACACTTATGTGCTTGGCATAATGACAGTCATTTGAATAGCGTTGTAGATGGAACGGGCCTTGCAAAAGAACGAAGAAAGACTGTGATATCTACTGTGGTGATTGCTAAAGAGAACAACAAGAAACAGCGTTACTTCTGGTGCGAATTTGTTGTAAGCGGCAGGGTTAGCCAAAATTTTCTAAGACGTTGACTAAGAACGGTTGTAGGGATAATGACAGGACACTGCCTTCTAGGGAAACACGCGAGAAGGATGGGTGTCGAATATAATGACTTCTGCAGAAGTTGCATGGACGAGGAGCAGGAAGAGACTATAGACCATCTTGTTTGCTCATGTCCGGCACTAATGCACAGAAGGCGCAAACACTTAGGTAAGCGGTTAATGAATAACCTATCAGATCTCGAAAATGACAAAGTGCGAGATATACTTCGATTCATTAAGAGCTCTGAATGGATCTTCTGAAAAGGGGGAATGATCTAACTGAGCATTAGCTGCCACCGCAATATAACCTAACCTAACCTATTGACGCTAAATATGCCAACATAATCCCAAGATGCGATCACGATCCCAAAGAGGAAATCGCAAAAACAAAACCAAAGATTGTCTCTACGAGCTGGTCAACAAAACTCAGGACCAATGCCCTAAATATAACTTTATATTCTGCCTAACACCTGACCAATATGAAGTGAGGATTGCAATATCGAAACTTAAGAATAACAAAGCCGACGACCGAGCTTTATAAAACTGCAGGAAATATGTAGAAAGCATACTTCAGTAGCATATCTCAAAAATTTGGTCAGATGCAAAGATGCCCCACGAATGGAACATCATCGGTTGCTTGCTCTGTCTTCTAGAAAGGAGACTCACTAAACTGCGCCAACTGCTGAGAGAGTCACCTATAACATTCTATCTACCGAGCTGTATAAACGCCTGAAGCCAATGTTCAACAACATGTCGGAAGCAATAGGACCCAGTCATTCGATGTCAAAAACAGTTTTAGCAAAGGTGCGTTCCTCTGATTGCTTTTACATCATATTGCCAAGAATTTTGCGAATCTCTCAGGTTCTCGATAAAAGCATAATTTTCGTCAAATCTGTTCAAATACTGGGATAAGCTGACGACATTGATGTTGCTGACAGAACCCAGCAAACTGTCAATTTACGAGTACCAGGATTGAAGGAGAAGCTGCGAAAATGCATTGGCGTTTAATGAAGGTAGGAAAAAGTATTTTTTGTGAACAAGTGGGCCACCAGACATCAACGTGTTGGTCAAAACGTACTATTACTTTGTCTATGCCTATGCAGCTCAAAAATCAAACAAATGATCATCTCGACAATCGTTGTTTTTTGGTTTAGGAACGAATTGAGATATAAAACCCTCACTCCGAACACTAAAATCCCAGTCCTGCTCCTTGGCGCTGAAGCAAGGACTATATCGAAGACAGGTCGTTTTTAATTAAAAAATTCTTCGGCTGATTGTCGGTCCTGTATGCGTTGATAGACTTTGCTCGAGAAGATTCAATAACGAATTATGCGAGCTGTACAGCGAGACTACTAACTGGGTGTTTGAAATGGCAAAGACATGTATATCGGACGGAACAAAAGGAGAATGCCTCACCTTCGGTGGTGCATACAACTTAAAGCCATATCTGAAAGACGCATTACAACGCTTTCAAAAATCAGTTATTGCTATCGGACGTTTGTCAGATATACGCGAGAAGTGGCACCGTTAAAAGGCTTTTTTGTATTTATCTGTTATTCTTTTTGGAGCTGCGAATCTGCCTCTCAAGTATTATAACAGACTAACCACTGAACCACACAGCGTCCACACTTACAAAGGATAGGTGTGCTGTGCACTATTGGAGGCAGTTAGTATATTAGTTGTGGTCTACCTCAGTAAACAGGTACGCAAAATATTCATAAACTTCGGTTCTAAAAAACCTACGCCAAAGTTTAATTAATTACTCGAAACAATTTACGAGTAATATGATTTAATGCTTATTTAATTTTCTAATTTTCAAAATTCGTAATGGCGTTTTAAATAACAACTGTTTAGGAGACACAGTCGGTCAGTCACCAACAAATACAAAATTTTCAATTCATTTTAATTTCCAATCTAATTATCATGGAAGCGTATTAGTCAAGTCCTACGTAAATTATAGCGAAACGTGTTACTAATTCATTTTAGCCAATCTATTTTTAATTTTTTAATTATAAAATGAATGTTTTTATTAAACGAACATGTAGTCGAACAGACATAGTGTGTTAAGCGAGATGAGTTCGTATGAAATCAGAACAAGTTAAATAAAACGCAGCAAGAATAATAATGGTTTGGTTTTTGGTGCAATTTTTATAAACAAGAATTAAAGAACATATTGCATAGGTCAAGCGATAGGACTCGCCCAAATGCAGGGAGAGAAAATCCTGGGGCTGAGATGCCGACGTAGAAGAGAATTGAGCACGCCTTAAGAATAATTTCATTACTAGTTAGTGAACGTAAGAATGTTGCCTACCGAGCAATGCAACAATCTCATAGAACGCAGGAACGCGAAGATGAATATAAAGAAGAGCTCAGAAGATGCGAAAAAAAGCAGCCTGGGAAGGGAGTCTGGACCGTGAACTAAAACAGTACAGAGAGTAAGGACCGTACCAGGCGTGGAAATTCTACCAAAGAGTCCGCGGTATGACGCAATATACACCGTGTTGCACATACTGCAAAGACAAAGAGGGTAATCTGATCGCCGATCTCAAAGGCTTATTAGAGCGATGGGAAGAGCACTTTCATGAGTTGCTAAGTGGCCAGCTAGCTGAGGAATTGGAGGATCTACTAATGATAATACTGTGCTGCTACCACCAAGCATAGAGGAAGTTAGCAGAGTGATAAATCGGCTCAACATTAATAAGGCACCGGGATCAGAATGGGTCTCAGCGGAACTGATTAAAATATGAGGCCGCACATTACACCAAGCAATTCATAAACTAATAGTGCAAGTATGGGAGGAAGAAGCTATGCCAGAAGACTGGCGAAGATGCATCCTGTGCGCCATACATAAGAAGGGAGATATCATAAAATGCTAAAATTCTCCTCTATCCTTCAAGACAGAATCGCCCCATACGCTAAGGTCATCATTGGTCCATACCAGTGCGGCTTCATCCCAGGCAAATCAACAAATGATCAGATTACACCTTTAGGCAGGTGATGGAAAAATGTCTAGAGTTTCAAAACTCACTACACCATCTTTTTATAGACTTTAAAGTCGCCGATGATGGCATAGACAGAGTAGAACTTTATAAATCCATGAAAGAATATGACAAGAGAGTATGTGCAATTGTTGAAGATAGGGTGGGGGGGATGAACTGTTCATCCAGTACAGTATGAAGGATCACCATGACCAATGTTATAAACCAAGTAAAACTATCCGGATCACTATCAAGCGCATTCAACATCTATAACGGGCTCCGACAAGGGGATGAACTGGCATGTGTCCTCTTAAACCTGGCGTTGGAGAAAGTGATCCAAGACTCTGACGTAACGGCGAGGGTAATAATCCTCTGTAAGTCCATTCCGATACTGGCTTACGCAGACGATATTGACATTATTGGTTGAAACTGAAGTGCTGTACAGGAAGCTTTTATCCAGATCGAGCAGGCGGTACAAATTCTGAGGCTGAAAATAAATGAGAGCAAAATAAAGTACATGGTGGCCACGTCTGCGAGCAGGAGAAACAACATTGGTCCCTCAATTAAAATAGTGGAGCGAGAATTTGTAGTAGTGCAATCCTTTAACTATCTCGGGTCAACTGTAGCAGCCAATAACAGCATGGAACCTGAAATACGCACATGGTTGCTTAAAGCCAACAAAGCCTACTATAGTCTGTCAAGAGTCTTCAAATCCAGGAACTTAACCATAACATCCAAGCTGCTGGTACATTTGACAATGGTCATACAAGTACTAACACATGGATCCGAGAATTGGGTGCTTAGCTAAAATCATTCTGACCTATTAACCGCGTTAGCGAGAAACGTCTTACAGAGAATTTTTTACCCCGTATGTGAGGAAGGACGATTCCGGAGACTCTATAATGATGATTTCTACGAGCATTACCGCGATGTCGACATCGTGAAGAGAATTAAGCTCGGCAGGCACCTAACTCGCATGAGCGAAGAGGATCCAGCGCGAAAAGTTCTTTGCGTTAGGATTTATGGAACGAAACAGCGAGGCCGGCGAAGCCTTCGCTGGAAGGATGGCTTAGACCAGGACGCACAGAGTTTAGCGATGCCAAACTTGATGACATCGGCTCAAAATCGGGACCGGTGGAGAGATGTTTTGCGGGAGACCCCGGTTGTAGAGCCAAATATGATGACAATGATCGGTGCAGTTCGAGCTCTATACAGTGAGCGTACGTTCCGTGAGAAAATTCTTAAATCGTTTACCCGTTTTCGTTGCCGTGATCGTCGTCGTCGTCGTTCATCAGTGTATCCGAGGCTGATTATAGGTTCCGTAAAAAAGTTTTTTTACGGGCGAAGTTATTGACATTGCGCCAACATTACTTTGAAGGGACTAGCCCGATCATTGATGGTGCACACGAGCACGCGAAGTTAATTCAGGGTAGTCCAAAACGATGTTACCATCCATATGGTATAACATAATTTTAAATTTTTATTCGTGTGATCGAGCTATGGCCAGTATGGCGAAAAGAATTCGCACATGTATTGAGAACCAAGGAGTTCAGTAGCTTCATTTGGAGTTGTTTACATTCTGTAACTCATATTATGTATCGATTAAAATAAATAAATAAAAGTCAATCCCATATAAGTTGTCACATCTTTTTGGGCACTCTGTAGAGAGAATTGAAAAATATCAAAATGACAACGTGTGCATGTACGCGTGGTTATAGTATCCTGTAGACAAATTTATATTTCTTTTTGTTATACCGAAAATAATACCACATATGTGGTAAGGAATATCATAGTTTTTTCTTCCCTTTACAAAGTTGCGCTGCAAAATACTTCAAGGCAAAGAACAAAAAACATAAAAGTTAATCTTTACTCGCATGCACCTATAGCATTGTGTACAAATGTATAGGACAAGTTTCCATTGTCATCTTGATGCAGCGATGTAATCGAACAATTATCCTTTAAGCTACGGGGCTTAATCGAAAATTACAAAATGTTTCTCCAGTGAAACTTTTGTCGTTTAGTGCAATCACGAAAATGATGTGGATGTGTACTCGAAAAACAGTCGCGGTAAATTGTGTGACGTGGCAAATTACTCCTTCCAGTAGATAAGTATTTTCTTAGTTAACATCACTAATTGGAAATAATTGTTCAGTTATTCGCAAATGAAAATTTTCTTTGTATTTCGTGATGTTTGCTTGCTTCGCGCATTCGACTGCGGCATACACCAAGGTGAATGTGGGTATGCGTGTGTTTCGACACAACAACAACTCTATCATTTATCAGTAATAAACTGCCGGAAGTTAGTGTTGACGACAATAAGAAGGAACAGGAGGAGAAGGAGCAAAGCAAACGTGTACCAGCACCACCAACGATTACAGTATGCCACATAGTGTGCAGTGTTGCCTTTCAGAACATTCCGAATATCATCCAAGGTAGAATAAATTAAATTTTGCTCAGTATTTAGTGCCTGCGTTCTTTGTAGATACATATATGTGTGCCAGATGCACGCGGTGCGCTGAATGGATAGCTGAACGCAACATTTGGATTTCAACGACTTTGCATTTCTTTCCTTTGTTTCGAATTTCGCCCGTGATGTTTCAGCGAAGGCGATAAGGAGTATCCTGCAGGGTAATTGCTTTCACGAGTATTGTAAGTCATGTGGAACAATGCACTATAAATATATATATATATGTAGATACGTTTATAAAACGAGTCTGTTATCCGAGCTGATGTTGTTGCGAGAAAATATTATTATTGTTTATCCATTACACAATGGAGAACAAGCAAGCAATTAATTTAAAGTTTATTATTAATTTAATGCGGCATTGTTTGTTGGCAAATGGAACGTATATGCACTTTAGGGTAAATTTACAAGCATTACACGTCAATTGCAATTTTGTACTTAAAATATTCAACCGGTAATTGACTCACTCAAACAAAAACCCACGATGTAAGTCTTTATTGTAATTGGGACATCGAAGAGCAGGCAAATTTTGTGATCATAACATTTCAACAATCGATATAAAGGGACACACAATCAGATTTTACGTTCGCTCAGATTGGAGAATGTTATTTTTGTATACCAGCAACTTTATCAAAATATCCAAGTACGAAGAATTACTGGAAAATCCTTGATTGAAGCTTTTAAGCTCAAATATGTATTAGTAACTTGTTGATTGATAAATTTATTTTCATTAGACCGGAAATGGAGGAAATTAAACTTGAACTTTGAAACTTACTTAACTTGTTGGGACTTGACAATAATCATACTTCTGACGATATTTTGGTTAACAGTTGTTAAAAACAAAATATTTATTTAATTGTATTGCTTCTTTATGGAGTTTATTTGATCGTATTTTAAAAAATAATAATATTTGCCAATTTTTCGGTCTTGCTGACCATTATGGTGGCCTTGATAATGGTGCATTCACATTCATGAAGTTAGCTCCGGTTTGTTTGACACTTCAACTGATCTAAACTCATAAAACTGGCGGTCAGACATCAGCAGAATAGGGGAAACAAGGCGTACAATGTTTCTATTCTGACAGGTGGAAGTGCGATCAAACATCCACCTTGAAATTAAGGTAAAGGTATATGGTTCATCATCATCATTATATTTGTCTCTACAACCGGAGTCCGGTACTGGCCTCCCGTAAAAAATCGGAGGCAGTTTTACAAAAATTGAGTTATATAAAGACGCGCAGTCGACGGATCCTAGGAGGAGACGATGTATGAAAAGAATGTCAACAGTTTATCTGCGTTCCTCAAGTGTTTTTAGGTTTATGAGGTTAGGCCGTGATTGTCCCAATGTAAGCCCCGAAGAGCAAATCATAGAAAACGACGTTGGACGCTCTCGATTCTAGACATGTGGCAACACTGGTAAAGAGCAAAATAAAAACTGGCGGTAGTCATTGAGAGTAGTCAGAGTTAGTTGTAATAAAGACAGCAAATATATAGTTTTTTTTTATTCTTAATTTTATTTGCTGCTTAAAGACACATTAATTTGATGATAGGGGGACCAATGTTGGATCTTCTACTCGCAGACGTGTCCATCATGTACTTTGTTTTGCTCTCATTTAATTGCAGCCCCAGATTTCGTGCCACCTGCTCTCTCTGGACGAAAGCTTCCTGTACAGCTCTTCGGTTTATATTTGTTGTCAGAGCCCGTTATAGATGTTGAAAGGGCTTGATAGTGATCTGGATATTTTTACTTGGCTTGTAACATTGGTCATGGTCAACCTACATAGTCGTGTCAGTTTATTTGGGACACCGAACTCTCTCATGACTTTATAAAGTTCTACTCTGGCTATGCTATCATAGGCGGCTTTAAACTCTATAAGAATATGGTGGAGTGAGTTTTGAAACTCTAGACATTTTTCCATCACCTGCCTAAGGGTGTAAATCTAATCAGTAGATGCTTTTCCTGGGATGAAGCCACACTGGTATGGACTAATGATGAGTTTAGCATATAGGGCTAACCTGTATTGAAGGATGGCATGTTTTGAAGAGGCACAAGATCCCTCTTAGCCAGTCTTTTGGCATCGCTTCTTCCTCTCATATTGCTCTATTAGTTCATGAATTGCTTGGTGAACTGCGGGACCTCCTGTTTTAATCAGCTCCGCTAGGGTACTATCTGATCCCGGCGTGTTATTATTTTTGAGCCGATTTATCGCTTTGTTTACTTCGTCGTGGGTGCCGTGGCTCAGTGGTAATGAGCGTGGCTACTGAGCAGGGGGTTCGTTGTTCGAATCCCAGTAACACCAAAAGTATTTTTCACGGTGTCCCACCTCTCGCGAATGGGTGACAAACGTTCCGAGAGGAATAACTTGTCACGGAAAGCTTCTCAATTCGCCGTTCGGATCCGGCCTTAAATTGTAGGTCCCTTCCATTTGTGTGCAAAAATATACATGCTCAACACAAATGGTTGCGAGAAGCTAGGCCTTAGACCGCAATGGTCTTTCGCGCTAAATATCATTATTATTATTACTTCGTCTAGCCAGTTACAAAGAAGCACATAGACACATCATCATCATATTTGGCTCTACAACTGGCCTCCCGCAAAAAGTCTCTCCACCGGTCCCGATTTCGTGCCGATGTCATCCAGTTTGGCATCCCTTAAGCGTCCTGGTCTACGCCATCCTTCCAGGGTAGGCTTGGCCGGCCTCGCTGTCGTGTCCCACACAAAGGACTTTCCGAGCAGGATCCTCTTCGCTCATGCGAGCTAGATGTCCTGCCCACCGGAGTCTACCGAGCTTAATTTTCTTCACGATGTCGACATCGCGGTAAGGCTCGTAGATCTCATGATTATAGAGTCTCTGGAATCGTCCTTCCTCACATACGGGGCCAATAATTCTCCGTAAGACTTTTCTCTCGAACGCGGCTAAGAGGTCAGAATGCTTTTTGCTAAGCACCCAAGTCTCGGATCCATATGTAAGTACTGTTATGACCATTGTCTTATATATCAGCAGCTTGGATGTTATTATTAAGTTCCTGGATTTGAAGAGTCTTGACAGGCTATATTAGGCTTTGTTGGCTTTAAGCAACCGTGCGCGTATTTCAGGTTCCATGTTGTTATCGGCTGCTATAGTTGACCCGAGATAGTTAAAGGATTGCATTACTTCAAATTCGCGCTCCACTATCTGAATTGAGGGACCAATGTTGGATCTTCTACTCGCATAGACACATAGAATATAAAAAGAAAGCCCTTCAAACCCCTTGCTCGTCTAAAGTTTTGAAAAAATTATGAACTTCCTGAACTTGTACTCCAAACCCATTATGTATACCTTCTCGTATTTATTTACCCTGGACTAACATCAAAATGTGAATAAAACAAACTCTGACACAATTTCGACTGAGTGAAAAGGGTGCCTCGACTTGAAACAGAACCTGAAAACCAATTCCGATTTTTGTGTTACATACAGTTTTTTCCAGCAAAAAAAAAAACTCGTCGAAAAAATGGGACAAACACAAAATTTCCATCTAAACTCCAGCCAGAGTGAAAGCAATTTAAATTTGCATTTGATTTTGAGGCTTCCGCTGCCCGTCACGAAACTGTACTGTACATAAAATGCAGCTGTACAATTGGTTGGCTGGGTTCGACTGCACTAAAAATCTCAAAGAGAAGAGGAGTCTGTAGTTTTGCGCTTATATCCGATCCAGAAAGAGGTGCATTCGAGTAAATTCGCTCGCGCTAATTTTTTGTTCGTTTGGATTAGTTTGGCACGCGTGATTTCAATTGGAATGGAAATTTATCCTGAAAGCAAAAAAGGGGAACCAAAAGTAAACTACAAAATGGGACACATATTCACAGAAAAACGAAAAATTTGACGTTCACACAGATTTTTAGTAGATACGTGTACGTTAGAGTTGTGAACAACAGCATATTCGTTACAGTTTTTCTGTTGGTTGCCCTTTTGATGAGCATAGTTGTGGTGTTCTATTTTTGGGCATATTCGGTGCATTCGGCAATTTATGTGCCGGAAGGTTGATGTTTTCAATGCAATGCATAAAAACAATTAAAATAAAAACTCTTAATTTTTTATTAACTGTACATTGTTTACAGCAGACTTCTGGGTTAATATTGAGAGTATTTGAATTAAAATGACAATAAAATTTAATTTTTTGTATTGTATTGTATTGTATTGTATTGTATTGTATTGTATTGTATTGTATTGTATTGTATTGTATTGCATTGTATTGTATTGTATTGTATTGTATTGTATTGTATTGCATTGTATTGTATTGTATTGCATTGTATTGCATTGTATTGTATTGTATTGTATTGTATTGTATTGTATTGTATTGTATTGTATTGTATTGTATTGTATTGTATTGTATTGTATTGTATTGTATTGTATTGTATTGTATTGTATTGTATTGTATTGTATTGTATTGTATTGTATTGTATTGTATTGTATTGTATTGCATTGTATTGTATTGTATTGTATTGTATTGTATTGCATTGCATTGCATTGTATTGTATTGTATTGTATTGTATTGTATTGTATTGTATTGTATTGTATTGTATTGTATTGTATTGTATTGTATTGTATTGTATTGTATTGTATTGTATTGTATTGTATTGTATTGTATTGTATTGTATTGTATTGTATTGTATTGCATTGTATTGTATTGTATTGTATTGTATTGTATTGCATTGTATTGTATTGCATTTTATTGAAGCCTAAGAAGCACCACCAACACTGAAATGTTTTTTTTTGTTTATAATAATTATAATTAATAATAAATGGAAAATAATAAAAATAGTTTCCCTAACACAAAAGAAAAGCAGTGTCGTGTAGCCACAAGTAGTTGTGCGTAGTTTGCCACCATGTTTTAATATAACCAAGCTATGATAGAAATTGTGTCTATCATTGCTTAGTTCTTGCTACTTATGCAAATATCTTAATGATGTTGTTATTGTAGGAAGAAGGACAATTTAAATTCGACCTCGCACAATGCTGCCGCAACTGACCAATTCATTGGAATCTCAGAAGCGTGGGTTCTTGCGAGGTTTAGGTACCTTTTGTATGTTTGTATCGTTCCGATTCGCGCATCAGCAAAGTAACATGATAAAGCGCTGATAGCGTGACAATCATTTCATTTATTGGCTGCGTAGGAAGGACTTAACACTTCCAACATGTAAAATCACTTAGTGTGCAATATAACCAAAGCAGTTTATCGAGGTGACATCGTTTGGTGATGTAGTTGGGATTGGGATTGCAGAGGAAATTGAGGAGAATATATATGTTTACTTTTGGCAAATAAATTACAAATCGAAAACTCGAGTTCAAGTGGATATGAAGAGGGCAGGTGGACGTAATGAATTAAATGGAACTGCGAACTTAGAATAAGGAAAAGACAAAGTGCCCAGTCAAGGCAGTGAGATTGTAAAGATTGTCAGTAACTAAGCGCAAGTTGTTGCTGCTTTCGCTTGCTGAACTAAGTCTTATAGAGTGAAATCTGCATGATATAATTACAGAACTGCGCTTTTGCCTATCCAGTATGGACATGCCTGGTTTGTACGCGAGGAACGCTAGGAATTTGTTGGTCACACTCTGACGGTCATTATGAAGACTGATGCGGTTTACGTTTGGCCTCCCGGATGTTTGACACTTTCTACTAGAGTTGGACACTTAAGTAGAATATCATCGACTTGACATGACTAGACTGCTACTTGAGGTGTATGCTTATGAACACTTCCACAATTGGAAGCCAAACCGCTTCATTTAGAATCGACAAATTCCATATACAGAGCGTTTCTGTGTTTCGCATCAGATTGATTACATCTGAGAGACCTGCCAGTCGGCTGCTGAATTATCCTTTGGCATGGCATAATGTTCCGACGCGATCGTAATCACTTCCAATGAGTTGATGGCCTAAAGGCAACAAAAGTATACAAGGTAACACGATGAACGAATAATCAGGTACCGACGAAAATCATTCCAATATATCTCCTCCTCTTTTGGTCAACAACTGGAAACTGGCTTCAGAAATGTGTTTGATAAATCAACGTAAGCCTCACGAAAGACAACGAGTAGCCGCTTCAACTTCGCATAATGTGCGTGTAACACATTATGCATAAGGCCGCTTTCGCCCATCGAATAGGCTCATGTCCTTTACGTTTAGTTGGATATGTCGTTGGTCTGTAATAAATGAAGGATAACAGGCAATCAATTTGATTTAAATCCAACAGGAGCTTTTTCTGATACGCTGTCATTCGTTTTGGAACTTATAGAATAGGAAACGCTCATCGGTGACTTCAGAATTCTTATTCTACTAATGTCAAGTGACGAAACAATGAATTTATATTGGATTTTTTTTTTAAAAAGTGAAAACGAATAGAAAACTGAAAATAACTAATGAAAGAATAATGTGATGATATTTTTTTTTGACTTTAAAAAAAGTGATGAATATAACTTAAGTAAGTCTCTATTACAAGTTGTATAACTGACTGGAGGATCAACGCAAAAGGTCACACAAGTACTAATTGTACTGGGCGTAATGGCATTTCGTTAATGACTTCGGGTTGCTGACTTACCGAAATGTGAAAAATTGAGCTCCATCGCTGAGAAAGATGGGCGCACTTAAAAGTTTGGATAATTTGCAAACGTTGTTGAAGCAAGTAATTTGCTATGTATGGACGAGTGGAAATGTTAAGTAACCCATAACGAATTCACGCATAACCGAGAAACCGTATGGGGTATCCCAATCGAAAAACCCTATCTATATGTTCTGGAGGAGTAATCCACTAAGGAAGAATTAAGGGAGAAACTTGAAATACCCAAAATACGATTCAAATGCCATTTACAGATAATTCATGGTCCGTTGATCTTTAAGTTCCAGAGTTTAGAAGAGGAGGGACATTCGTCGAACCTATATAAGAAGCTAATAGTGATCTCATCAGCGAAAGAATTAATTAGAAATTAGACGACAAGATTTGAGTAATGAAGATGTAACGAGGTAAATTGCTGGGGTACGCTCGCCGGCGTCCACGGTCGTTTCTCTATCAACTAATGGATCGTCGGACCGCTGACTCGGGTACGGCCAAGAAACGTTGGATTGCACTTCAGGCGAATTTACTGGGAATTTGTCACTACGGAAGGAGCGGGTCTTTCACGACTTGCTCCCTACTAAATGGGAACTAAGCCCTAAGAGATATCGAGGCTGAATGGAGTCCTATAAGGCCCGCCAGAATCCTAATTTCTAAGGGTTTCTACACCTAGCAAAGGGGAATCTCTTCCTATCGAGGTTTTCAGGGTCTCGAGATGGAGTCCTATAAGGCCCGTCAGAGTCTCGAGACCAAGAAAGGGGATTCTAATGCCAACTCATAAGGGAATTTGGCTCACCTGATTCTAGCGCGGACAAACGTTGGTTGTCCCGTATACCGCCTTCAAAATTTATCCGTCTTTGGCTTCGTTTGAAGCTTTGGTGTCGAATATGTCGCTTTTTGCAGCTTTGCAGCTCTTTCAACTCTCTCATGTTGTTGGTGGGGGGTTGGTGGATTAAGCGGTCCTAAAAATAGTTACTAATCCAATGAAGCACTTTGCGACTTACTATTTTCGCGGAGCAAGAAATTAGTTAATCGACTCCGCACGCACGCTGACCACATTTATTTTTAAATCGAAATCAAACTGTAAGGTTTCTTGGAAATATCGAGTGTAAAAACTTTGCTCCAATAAAATTGATAAATAGACTGGTTCTATTGTTGGGTGAGATATGCCAATAAATCACCAGTAGAACGTTGCAATCAAAATTCGTACTGTCGGTCACCAAGGATTTTGTGTGTTACAAGATATTTCATAACCGGACGATTGATAAACGTTTCCATAACGATTGAAAAAATGGTGGTACGAGTACTCGTAATACCAATATGTCGGCGATGGCTCACCTTTTTTGATGCAGGCTGGACAGAGGCTGTTTACCAACTTTTCAGCATCAGTCTGGTAAAACAGGATAGGTAGAAAAGTCTACGTAGGGAAGTTCAATAGAGAAATCCCATTTGGCCCAGCGGATTTTTGTATATTGAGATCACCTAAAACTCTATACGAAAGTGAATTTATCCCATAGAGTGTTCAGTGTTCGGAGGTAAATGCGGAAGCAAGGCACAATCTGGCTGCATGGAGCTTTCTCCAATATGTGCATCAAGTATATTGCCCTTGTCCTTGCCCTTAGATCTGACATCTAGAATGTTGTTATAAACGAGTGTTATAATTGACGACGAGGGTGTATTTAATCCTTTTATATTAACTTACCGTTGGCTGTTATATGTCTCCCCGTGAGGGTTCCAATGGCATCTTAACCTATACATGGTTGAGGTGATAGGCCTTACCACGTAATGACTACGTACTTTGCGACCCTGAGTGGACTTAGAATGTCTACTAGGGGACTGTTTTCGTATTCAGTGGTCTATTCGTACACAAGTCTGTGATGTGCCTGGGATAGTTTTTATCCTGGGCGGCCTAGGATAGCACGGTATCCTAGTGACAAATGATTGGGTTTGAAGTTCCGGACGATATGCTGCTAAGGCTGTATCTTATCTACTCCCAGGCACTCATACTGAACGAACTGAGTCCCTTGATGTCAGATCTCACCAAGGTGGCGTTGGTACTACAGGAGTTAGCTATACCCACAGATAAGGTTGATCACCTTGGAGGTTAGCTGAGTCTGGGCCAACTTTTGGTTGCGAACCCAGCTTCGTTCTGGGCTTCGCCTACTTAGTGGCTGGTGGTTTACTACCCAAACGCGGGTAGAGCGCTTGCATGGTAACATCAGAGACAGACTGATGTTACCAAGTCATTGGAGCATCGGTTTACGTCCCTGATGTTACCGGTGCGATGATGTGCTCATTGTGGAGTTTCACATCTCAACCGGTTGTCGTGTACAAAAAATCTGCAAGGATTTATATAGCTCCTGCTCTAACCATTGAGTTAATACTGGCACATCTTCCATGATGGACGGATGTTAATTGTTTTATAACTAATCCGCGTCCGAAGAGGTCTTTTGTGGTCTTGAGGGGGCATCGAAGTGGCCTGATTTCTCTTGAGGGACTGTCAGGAGGATCTTAATGGGTGTCTTGAGGGGTTCTTGAGAGGATTCTGAGGGGTTTTGGGGGATCTTGAGGGAGTCTTAAGGGGGTTTCAATAGCGTCTTGAGGAGTTTTTAAGTGAAGCATTTTGTTAGCATTTGGTGGTTTTTTCTTATGGTGGTCTTTTGGTGGTCTTTCGGTGGTCATTTGGTGGTCTTTCGGTGGTCTTTTGGTGGTCTTTTGGTGGTCTTTCGTTGGTCATTTGGTGGTCTTTTGGTTGTCTTTTTGTCGTCTTTCGGTGGTCTTTTGGTGGTCTTTCGGTGTTCATTTGGTGGTCTTTTGGTGGTCTTTTGGTGGTCTTTCGGTGGTCATTTGGTGGTCTTTTGGTTGTATTTTTGTCGTCTTTCGGTGGTCTTTTGGTGGTCTTTCGGTGTTCATTTGGTGGTCTTTTGGTGGTCTTTTGGTGGTCTTTCGGTGGTCATTTGGTGGTCTTTTTGTGGTCTTTCGGTGTTCATTCGGTGGTCTTTTGGTGGTCTTTTGGTGGTCTTTCGGTGGTCATTTGGTGGTCTTTTTGTGGTGTTTTGGTGGTCTTTTCGTGGTCTTTTGGTGGTCTTTTGGTGGTCTTTTGGTGGTCTTTTGGTGGTCTTTTGGTGGTCTTTTGGTGGTCTTTTGGTGGTCTTTTGGTGGTCTTTTTGTGGTCTTTTGGTGGTCTTTTGGTTGTCTTTTTGTCGTTTTTCGGTGGTCTTTTGGTGGTCTTTCGGTGTTCATTCGGTGGTCTTTTGGTGGTCTTATGGTGGTCTTTCGGTGGTCATTTGGTGGTCTTTTTGTGGTGTTTTGGTGGTCTTTTTGTGGTCTTTTGGTGGTCTTTTGGTGGTCTTTTGGTGGTCTTTTGGTGGTCTTTTGGTGGTCTTTTGGTTGTCTTTTTGTCGTTTTTCGGTGGTCTTTTGGTGGTCTTTCGGTGTTCATTCGGTGGTCTTTTGGTGGTCTTTCGGTGTTCATTCGGTGGTCTTTTGGTGGTCTTTCGGTGTTCATTCGGTGGTCTTTTGGTGGTCTTTCGGTGGTCTTTCGGTGGTCTTTTGGTGGTCTTTCGGTGGTCATTTGGTGGTCTTTTTGTGGTGTTTTAGGGGTCTTTTCGTGGTCTTTTGGTGGTCTTTTTGTCGTTTTTCGCTGGTCTTTTGGTGGTCTTTCGGTGTTCATTCGGTGGTCTTTTGGTGGTCTTATGGTGGTCTTTCGGTGGTCATTTGGTGGTCTTTTGGTGGTCTTTCGGTGGTCTTTCGGTGGTCTTTTGGTGGTCTTTCGGTGGTCTTTCGGTGGTCTTTCGGTGGTCTTTTGGTGGTCTTTTGGTGGTCTTTTGGTGGTCTTTTGGTGGTCTTTTGGTGGTCTTTCGGTGGTCTTTCGGTGGTCTTTTGGTGGTCTTTCGGTGGTCTTTCGGTGGTCTTTCGGTGGTCTTTTGGTGGTCTTTTTGTGGTCTTTTGGTGGTCTTTTGGTGGTCTTTTGGTGGTCTTTTGGTGGTCTTTTGGTGGTCTTTTGGTTGTCTTTTTGTCGTTTTTCGGTGGTCTTTTGGTGGTCTTTCGGTGTTCATTCGGTGGTCTTTTGGTGGTCTTTCGGTGTTCATTCGGTGGTCTTTTGGTGGTCTTTCGGTGTTCATTCGGTGGTCTTTTGGTGGTCTTTCGGTGGTCTTTCGGTGGTCTTTTGGTGGTCTTTCGGTGGTCATTTGGTGGTCTTTTTGTGGTGTTTTAGGGGTCTTTTCGTGGTCTTTTGGTGGTCTTTTTGTCGTTTTTCGCTGGTCTTTTGGTGGTCTTTCGGTGTTCATTCGGTGGTCTTTTGGTGGTCTTTCGGTGGTCTTTCGGTGGTCTTTTGGTGGTCTTTCGGTGGTCATTTGGTGGTCTTTTTGTGGTGTTTTAGGGGTCTTTTCGTGGTCTTTTGGTGGTCTTTTTGTCGTTTTTCGGTGGTCTTTTGGTGGTCTTTCGGTGTTCATTCGGTGGTCTTTTGGTGGTCTTATGGTGGTCTTTCGGTGGTCATTTGGTGGTCTTTTTGTGGTGTTTTGGTGGTCTTTTTGTGGTCTTTTGGTGGTCTTTTGGTGGTCTTTTGGTGGTCTTTTGGTGGTCTTTTGGTGGTCTTTTGGTTGTCTTTTTGTCGTTTTTCGGTGGTCTTTTGGTGGTCTTTCGGTGTTCATTCGGTGGTCTTTTGGTGGTCTTTCGGTGTTCATTCGGTGGTCTTTTGGTGGTCTTTCGGTGTTCATTCGGTGGTATTTTGGTGGTCTTTCGGTGTTCATTCGGTGGTCTTTTGGTGGTCTTTCGGTGGTCTTTTGGTGGTCTTCTGGTGGTCTTTCGGTGGTCATTTGGTGGTCTTTTGGTTGTCTTTTTGTCATCTTTCGGTGGTCTTTTGGTGGTCTTTTGGTGGTCTTTCGGTGTTCATTTGGTGGTCTTTTGGTGGTCTTTTGGTGGTCTTTTGGTTGTAGTTTTGTCGTCTTTCGGTGGTCTTTTGGTGGTCTTTCGGTGTTCATTTGGTGGTCTTTTGGTGGTCTTTTGGTGGTCTTTTGGTGGTCTTTCGGTGGTCATTTGGTGGTCTTTTTGTGGTCTTTCGGTGTTCATTCGGTGGTCTTTTGGTGGTCTTTTGGTGGTCTTTCGGTGGTCTTTTTGTGGTGTTTTGGTGGTCTTTTGGTTGTCTTTTTGTCGTCTTTCGGTGGTCTTTTGGTGGTCTTTCGGTGTTCATTCGGTGGTCTTTTGATGGTCTTTTTGTGTTCTTTTGGTGGTCTTTTGATGGTTTTTTTTGTGGTCTTTTGGTGGTCCTTTCGCTAAAAGGAAGATAATAAAATAAATGATAGATCTAGAGCAACTAGAATTGTTATAAAATAAATAAAAATTTCTGGAATGTTGTTAATGAAAATCTGGAATATTTGAGGCTTAAAAAATCACATTAATTAAAACAACCACGTTAATCGTTTAAGGTTTAAGATAAGATTAAAAGAATATCAAATGCTTGGCGTTGTTCTTGTGTGTGTGTGATTTTTTTAAGCCTAAATTAATCCAGATTTTCATTAACAACATTTCAGGAATTTTTATTTATTTTCTGGTTGCTCTTATTTTCAATTATATTTTTATTTTGGATTGGAATCATTTCTGGCTCGCATTAATTCTTTTAAATACCGTCCGCATATTCACCTGACCTCAAAACACTGGAATTGTTGGGTTACACTATTAAACCCAAAGCTTGTAATAACAAACAAAACCGTACTGCTACAGTGTGAACCGTGAATGAGTAGTAAATAGTGGATAAGTCATTGAAGGATTGATTGATTATCAGTGTCAGGCATTTTTCAGGACCACATGACCACAGGCGTCAATTTAAAAGTTTGCGGTTGTAATATAAAGATAAATAGAAATTTGAATTCACATAAATAAATGGCAAACAAATGTGCGAACGACATGTAATAAAATTACAAACTATTTGCAAAAAAAGTCTACAATGAATCAAATTTTGTCGTTTAATTTGTTTACCGCATTTTCATCTGCTCTCTAATACGTAACTGAAAATTCTTGTTGTTGTTATTATTATTATTATCACATATGTATGTGCTTTCGTTCGTGTCACTGCATTAAAAATGGCTTAATTTAAATTTATTTCGTTTTTTTTATTGCCACACGTAATTGCCACAAATGTTTGCGGTTTTTTGCTAAATTAATAACAAGTCGAAAATATTTTGATATTCTGTGACATAATAGTCGTACATATGCCATGGTAACGGTAACTGGATGATACAAGTCATAAATTATTAGTGCTGTGATGGTACTAATTAACAAATGTTGACAACATTTCACACAATAAATGAAAACACGCACCTCATTTTAAATTAATTGGTGACTGTAATTTGTTTATTATTTAATGTAATATTAATCGTGACACATGGAAAACACACAAATAAAAAAATAATAACAATTTTCCATGGACAAATAGGCAACAGCTGTAGCCACGTGAGCTATTCGGTTGGGTTCGACCGCAACTAGGAGCTCCATTCTTCATCTATCACCGTTTAATGCCTTGACGTATAGTACGACTTAGAGAATATCGGGTATCGGGTGGTATCTCACAGACTTAACTAATGCCATTGGACAACGGCAAGAATTTGATCGTCGTGAGAACATATATCGGTTTGAGTATCTCCTGATGGAGCCACTCGCAACCATTGCACCACGAAAATTAAACCAGTACGAAAGTACCGAGGTGCCAACGTCGACTCGGAGTATTATCTAATTGGTGTAGTGCTCCGAGCGCAGATTCCATCACCAAGAAAGACTGCATACGCAAATCAGAATCGAGTCAACCCGGCTGCTCATAGCTACCAAGCAACCATAGTAAATTAGTGAGACTTTCCATTAATGAAGATAGAGAAGAGAGAGCCAGGCATAGAAGAAAAATAGACATGTCTTAAAAATATGGGCATTAGACCTGCTGACTCTATTTTAGTCGCAAAGATCGACTCAAAGAGTTCGATGATCAATAAAAGCTATCGACTGAACGAAAGAATGTTGAGCACTGATTTATGCAACAATTGCATAGAAATCGGGCAACAACAGAAAAAGAATGTAAGGAGCTCAGATGTTGCGAAAAAATATTTAACCGGTGAAAGAAAACTCGTATGTTGAATCTCGTATAACAACTAGAACATTACAGAGAGCGAGAACAGCGCCAGGCCGTATTAGCTCTATAAAAGATTCCGCGCTTTGATGGAAAGAAAAAGGGTAATCTGAGAAGTCGGAGGCTCCACTAATGACCCACTACCCCACTGTGCTGCCGTCGCCAAGCATAAGTTAAGTTAGCAGAGCCATAAATTGGCTTAAAAATAATAAGGCCTCGGGACCTAGATACAAAACAACGGAGCTGACTAAATCTGGGGGGTTCGTATTACACCAAGCAATTCTTGAACTTATAGTGTAAGTATTGGAGGAGCCAGTAGACTGGAAAAGAGGCATCCTGTGCCACATATACAAGAAAGGAGATATCAGAACGTGTAGCAATTACGTTTCTTTTTTATAATTCGCGTAGGCTTAAAGGGGTTCGCATCCTTATAATGCTCGGCTATATGCTTGGCACAGCGTTGGCGTTGAGTAAAAATTATGTTGAGTATAACTCAAAAGATTTTCTCCTCTATCTTAGCCTCATATGGTAAAGTCATTACTATCCCATACTCTTTAAATTCAGGAATTAAGTCATAACATATGCTGATGTGTAAAATAATGTAAATACCTGTACTAACATATGGATCCAAGACTTGGGTGCTTAGCAAAAATTACTCTGACCTCTTAGCCGTGTTCGAGAGGAAAGTCTTAAGGAGAATTGTTGGCCTAGTATGTGAGGAATGACGTTTCCGAAAACTCCAAATTGATGAGCGTTACTGCGATGTCGACGTCGTGACATCGTGGCTAGACTCCGGTGAGCAGTCCACCTAGCTAAAATCGGTAAAGAGGATGCTCTCCGAAAAGTCTTTTGTGACAAACCACCATACGCTGGAGGTATTGCATAGATCAGGACGCCCAGATTTTGGGTACGAAGTGTCTTTGGATTTACGTGGATACCTGACAGGAAGGCTGTGCCCCACGGTCCTCTTCAGACATGGATTAATTAAACGACAATCAACAACCATCTTAGCCAATATTAACTCAATGGTTAGAGCAGGACTCATCAAAATCCCTGCCGATCTTTGGTTCACGACAACCGGTTGTGATATGCAACTCTACAGAAAGCACACAATCGCACAGGCTACATCAAGATGGTACCGCAGCTGTTCTTGACTAAGCGCTTTCTCGACGTCCAATTTGGGCCCCTTTTTTTAGTACTGCACGCCGTATGTCACAAATAACACGACCAATGTTGGCGTCAATTCTTTCTGGTTTATCAGCAAAACCTACTTGCTTCACGTGAACCCACAGGAAATAATTGAGAGGTGTCAAATCGCATTACCTTCGGGCCAATTGATAGGCCCAAAGGTCGAAATCAACTTATCGCCAAACACTGGGTTAGTTTCCAAATCCTCTAGAGCCCAGTCGGCGGAAGAACAGCGCATATGATGGCCATTTAGCTTTAGTTCCTATATCAGCTATATCTTATACGAGTGTAGGCCAAGATCCTTTCCACGAAGTGGACGGAGAGAATGCCAATACTTGCAACCGACGACGATTTGATTAATTTGGATCTTTGAGCACACATTCATTTACAGCGGCGATTATTCTTTTAAGTGCGCAGCACATTTCTTGGAGTTATTGTATCATTAAGAGAGTATGTGTATCCACAGCTCGACGGGTGGTGCGTCCACCATACTTATCACCAAGTTATCTATTACCTGAATTTTAAAGTTAATTTGGAAAATGAAGTAGCTTTGTTTAAGCATAAATCGATCTCTAACGGTGATTTGTAAGCAGAATATACGGGGTGGAGTGGACCTCCGGTAGTAGAAACGGAAATACGTTTTTTGTAGTGGGACTAAAGTTCAAATGATGGTGTTATTTCTTCCAAATTTCTCCATGACCTATGGGTGAAAACCTGATAAGTTGAATTGCTTGCTATGAAGCCGCAATGGATCATTGCTGCATCCATTTTTTCCTACCTCAATAGTTGCAGCTGATATCAGCAGCTTAGGAAACATTTTTTCTTTTTCTTTTATGGTATCTGATGGTGCATGAATTTATATATGCATAGTGTATGTTCTCATAGAGTTTCCTTACTTACTTACTTGATTAAATAGAACATCTATCATTGCTTAGCCATGTTATGGATATATTTATATGTCATGGTATTGGGAGATGATGTAAGCTTCTTCATCAAAATGACTTCATAATTGTTATCTTAAAAATTATAAATTGTACGACTATCTTTATCTGCAACAAATCAACTAAATTGCGGCTTCAACTACAAGTGAAGTGAATGCGGAGGAAAAATTTGAATCTTATTAATATGCTTTGGGAGCATAAATTCTGAACAAATGTTTATCTAAGCTGCAACTTTCGTGCATGGTGTTCAAAAAAAAAAAACTTTTGCAATGTAACTTAAAGTTATTATGAAATGAAAACGAAGCAGACCTATTATTTGCTGCGAGATTGTCTTTCTGTCCAAATTTGTTACAAGCGAAAAAACAATAGAGTGGGTAACGCAAGAAAAGATACAATACCCGCAAAAATCTAAGCTCTCAATCATTTAAATCTCTTCACTTCATGAATGAATAAGTAAAGCTTACAATGTTAGTCTTCAATTCCTAGAGTGACTGCACTAAGCTGATTTAAAATAGTATTTCGATTTTATCAACCATAGCCACAATTTGAGACTTTTTCCAATGGAATAGCAGCCCTCTTTGAAAAAATTTGCTACATTTTTTAGTCAAATGCTTTACTTGATATCCAGACCAACTGAATAAACGCTGCAATCTCGCATCCAATTCGATGGCAATAGCAATTTATATTTTAAATAAAAAAAGTGACGGACGGCAAATGGAACAAATGAAGCTGAGAAGGAAGAATCCAGACTAAGTGGCGAAAGTCAGTTGTATTTACCTTCAATTATAAAAGAAGAACATGCCTCAGCAAAGTGCCATTAGATAGATAGCAGGGAGCCCGGCAACCGATGCAGCTGACGTAAATTGCCTTTCCTTGCTTTTTGTACAAGCGAATCTTCTAGCAATGAGTTGAACGCTACTGCAAATTTCGTTGTCCTTCTCCTCTTTTGAATGATCCAAATGATTTGCATAATATCAGATAATTTACTTTGCATTGTGCTGCTGCGCTACTTTATGTGCAGTTTTTGCTTTGAATTTTTTTCATGGCTTCCATTTCCAGTTGGGAGATATCCATCCGGAGTAATCAAATATTGAAAAGAAGAAGTGGCATATACGTAAACTGGCAGTGCTAGCAAAGTGCTTTTAGGTATACAACAACAAAAGCTAATAAGAACTTTACTGCTTTAATGATCACTTTTAACCTGGAAATATTTAACAACCATTCACGGCATTCATTTTTGATTAAGCTGAAAAAATTAAGCTTGAATTTGAACTTTAAAATGATTTTCAATGCCATTTTAAAGCAGATATTTCAAATAGTTGTGTAGGATAATCTGCAAATTTAAAAAATTCCAAAATTTGGTTCCATGGCAAAAAGAAGTGTCATTGTGTCATGTCATTGAAGTGAAATTTTCCTGAGGTACCAGATATTATTCACAAACAGACCTTGTATGTGAGGTACCAACTTCAACTACACAACTGATAAAAATTTTACATCACAGGTTTCTGTGGAAAGTTAAAAAAAAGGCAACTTTCGGAGGCAGTTTGTATGGCTAGTACCTTAACCCGTTGCTGCATACAAATCTTAACCAATTTTCCGCCTTGTCCTAGATATCATTTTTTTGAAAGAACCTATGACGTTAGGCTGTCCGTTCCAGAGTTGTGCTGAGAAAATCGCACATCCATCCCGATGGAAATTTCTTTGGTTTTTTTCATTTGCTCCAAATTTCATAAAATCTGTTTTTAACGTACTTTGGTTTTTTTCTGAGTAATTTAATACTTTTTTAATACAAATCAAAGTAATATAAATGATTTTTAATAAAAAGCACCCTCTTTTTTTTTTTTTAATAAAACAGCTTGTGTTTGAGATAACAAAAAAATTCGGTTTACCCTCATCGATGCCATTAATAGAACACAGGATCAATTAAATATCACCGACGGAAACGCTTGCAAGAGTTGCCTCGGGATCAGATGGAATACCGCGGAGCGGAATAGGAGCGCCTGCACTACATCAAGAAATTCTTTAATTAATAGTGCAAGTATAGGAGGAAGAAGCGATGCCAGAATACTGTGCCCCATAAATAATAATGGAGATATCACAGCACAGTGCAGCAATTATTGTGAAATAACGGTGTTGAGTACCGCGTATATGATTTTCTTCTCTATCCTAAAAGACAGGATAGACCCATACGCTGAAACCTTTGTTAGCCCATACCAGATCCATATCAGTTAGGCTTCATCCCACGCAAGTCAACAGCTGATTTAGTTTTCACCATCAGGCTGGTTATGGAAAAATCTCTAGAGTTTCAAAAGGAAGGTGATCCGAGATTTTGATGTAAGTCTATCGATATACCGGCTTACAGAGACAATATTGACATCACTGTTAGAAACCAAAGAGCTGTACAAGCAACTTTTAATACAGATCGAGCGAACGGCATGTAATCAAGGGTTTACGGGACATAGCAAAACAGCCAATAACAGCATGAAACCAGAATTATCCGCACGGTTTCTTAAAGACAACAAATCCTACACTATATACCACAACGGTAATACCAGTACTATCACATATGGATTCGAGACTTGGGTGCTTAGTAAAATGAATGCAGACCTCTTAGCCGCGGTCGAGAGGAAAGACTACCGTATAACAGTGGGCGCCTTATATGAGGAAGGTCGATTTCGGAATATAATAGCGTTACCCGATGTCGAGCGTTTGCTATCGCAGGAGCAAAGATGATCCAGCTCGGAAAGTTTTCTGCGCTAGGATTTATGGGGAGTGACAGCGAGGTCGGCTAAGTCAACGCTGGATGGGGTGGCGTAGACTATTATACCAAAAATGTTGAGATGTCAAATTGATGACAAATAACATCGGCTCTTAATCGTGACTGGTGGAAGGTGTTATTTTAAGGAGGAGAGGACCGAGCCGTGGTTAGAGAGTTAAATATGGCATGCGATGGTGATGAAATGTCAAGTATGGAGCTAGTAGAATCGTTAAACCAAGCGCTGCTAACTTAACGCATATCCGAGAAACCCTATTGAAAAAACCGAGGTGTTTCTTTGCAAAAACCCTATATTTTTTAATGGAAATTATAATAACCTGGTTGTTTATCTTTTTTGATACGTAGGCATCTAACTGTGATACTTCAACATTTTCTTGCCAATCATGTCATGAAAATAATGTGCCAAAGCTCAACTGGTTCATATAGTGAGTATCTATTGGAGGCAAAAATAATCGTATATTTATATATAAAAATGAAATGCTATTCGTTGGTAAACGCATCACTTGAAAACGGCTGGACCGATTTGGCTCATGTTCGCCATAGTCCGATTAAGGTTTAGAAAAGTTGCCCGGAAAATTGGAAAATTCAGAAAAAGCTAAAAGTGGGTCTTTCATAGGATATTTGTATAAACTCGTGACCATAACTAACGGTGCGAACGATGGATTACAGTAATTTTTTGTTTTGTTCTTAATGGTCCTGGAAAAGAAAGATAATGAGTTCAATGCAGGAAAACACATAATTTTTTTATGCACATAACTGACGATAGGAACGACACATTTGGTTGATTCCTTATTTGTATTGTTCGTTACGCTACCGGAGAGCGGAAAATTTACAAAAGAGTGTAGAAAAGTGGTTGCGTGTGGCAAAATCCAACAAAGCAGTAGTTACTTTTAAGAAACGCAGACCACTTTATAGCTATTTCCATTTTTATTGAATTTTTGGATCATCAGTCAATTAGTTTTATTCATTACACCGGTTAAAGGTCCATCCTTTATAAAGGTGTAGAAATGTTATTGGTATTACCTGGACTGGACCTGGACCATCCCAGTCAATTTCGTTCGCTTCCGTCTTAAATAAACATGCTGTTTGCTTTACGGCTTAGACGAACACTTCCAATGGGGTATAGAATAATCAACAAAACAGATGAAGTGGCCGATGGAGGCATTTAATGACGCTCCCATATTAGGTACTTCCTTAGTTACTACATTATATCTACATATTTTCATTAAAATTCAGATTATCCAGAACTTTTGTAACTTCCTTTATGAAGCGACATTTTTAATTAAAAGTTGAGGTCCTAATCAGAGCTAATGTGACGTGTTAATCCGCTGGCTTCAGTGGTTTTGATGTTGTTGATTCCCAGTAATTGCTCACATTGCTTATCGTTTGATTGAAGACACGACCACACCCACATTACGGAATATACCGAATCAACAAAGATTTGATCGACCTGCGGATAACTTTCTTATTTATTTCCTCCTCACACTTCCCAACTGATTCAGAAGCTTTTCCGATTCTGTTTTCAGTTTCCACCCAACCTTCTCTATAGGTTATGTGTACCTATACATAATTGATCACCTTGCTGTGATAATTAAAAGCCATTGTTTGTCATCCATAGTCAAAGGAATAAATTACTAGTCGCCCTCAATGACAACAGTGTTAACAGGTTTGTTTACCTACGAACATACATCAAGGATCATAAGCTACACAAAAAATTATCTCATTTCACGCTACGTTAAAAATTAATTGGATTTCATGAATGACAGTTTTACCCCACCCCTCAGAATCCACCGCTCTATCACTGGTTAATTTATATTCATCAACAATGATGCGGACAATGGTGGATATTTACGAGCTAATAAATCCGCTTTTGTATGCAGCGAGTAGACTCGTATATCGCTCAATGGTTGGTACCTTTTTAAAGAAGGTGCTGTTTTGACGTTGCCATCACTGACGCGCTCAAAATATTGGCAAATTTTTAGTGTCAATCCACCGCTTTACGGCATGAATCCTCTTATGTTTGCCACGTTGGTAAAAACTGAAAACGTATTGCGTCATTGTTATGTGACGGAAACAGTGCGGTTGGAATAAAGCATCAACCGCGGCTGCTGTATGTGAAAGTTCCAGAGATTGGCATGATAATTGATAAAATTATAACACAAGTCTAGCACGCTTTAATGAAAATGGAGTCCTATACCAGAGAAACCTAACTCACCACAGATCTGAGCCACTGAAAACAAGCCGCATTAGACTGAGAAGAACTTAGGTTATTCGCTTACAGGGTCAAAGAAAGTAAAGCAATGAAGCAAAGTGACCACCACGCTTGGTTGTCTTTCGTTTTTTTTTGCTTGGGTCTTAGAGCAGCTAGAATTTGGCGTCCATTTTGCTAAATTAAAACTTTTTGTGGATAAGGCGAATTTTCAACTCAGCCAAAATCAAAGGCAAAACTTAAGGATAGCAAGGAATGAGCTTTATATGTCGAAGACAAAATTTATCCTTCCAAGGGTAACTAAGACTACAAAAGCGCATAATTTTCACATGAAGCGAACTTTTTACAAACTTGAGCATTCTCATAATAATTCTTAAAGGCCTGCTGAAATAAATCGGATTCTCTGCAGTTCATGCTTTAAGAATTATTCTCGAAGCGATCGATAATGTGTGCAACTGCAGACAACCAAGGAAAATGCAAACAACGCTAACCCACTAGAATCGATGCGGCTCTATAATTCTTCTCCTCGCTCAGCCTCGTTTGTAAGTGCGGCCATATTATCATCATCATATTTGGCTCTACAAATGGTGTCAGGCTCTCCACCTGTCCCTATTTCGAGCCGATGTCATCCATTTTGACATCCGTAAACTTTGGGCGTTCAGGTATACGCCATCATTCCATCGTAGGCTTAGGCGGCCTCGCTCTCGTGTTCCATTAATCCTGCCGTAAAGGACTTTCCAGTCTATCAATATCAATAGCCATCAGGAGATACCTAGGTGGCTTTATGGATATTTTTACGCGCTAACTTTGTACTCGCAACGACCAAATTATTGCTTGCTGCCATCTCTGTGACTCGTTGTCCATTGTCATTAGTGTTCTCGTGTAAGCTATGGGTGCCAATGTACTGCCCGTATTTTGGCATTCATATTCCTCAAAATAATTTTTACATCATACTGAGGGCAAGCATGGAATTCTCGTTCGGCTGATTTAAAGAATTCTTCTTTTTTATCACCGTTTATGGGCGTTGATCACTGCATCCGAGGCAGATTTGGGGTTTTGTACTAAGTGCGGTCGCATAGAACTTTTACATTTTGCTACTGAAATTGGAGCAACCAGAATATGCACTAAGCTGGTAGTGAATAAAGGAAAAAAGATAGAAAATATTCTTCGACTTGAAAGTGTAGCCTTTACCGTTTCTGGATATCGAGAGAGCTTTCGATTATACGGATTATTAGCTGATTGCTGGAGCAAAAATCGGTAAAGCTAGGTTTCGAAAACAAGAGTTGGATATAAACTATTCTATAGAGACATAGAGGATGTATCAGTAGCATTTATTACAGTCAAAGGGTGCCGAAAATGGGAGCTTTTTCTTATTTACTGTTAATAGGCGCGCCCTACGTACCAAGCTACATGAGTTGTGTTACATGGCCATTTGGTATGCGAATGACCTCACAATATTATAGTTGATAGCAAGAATGACTGGGACACCTCCAACGTTATGTGCATACTTCGGAATGGTGCAACAGGGAGCTTCTACCGATCAAACCCAGTAAAACCATCCTGGTAACTTTGAATAGGAAAGGTACTATCAAGGGAACTATCATCTCGTATTTCCATGATGCCAATTAGTGTAAATTTTATTTGGTGGTGTCTTAAAAAAGACAAAGATAAGATGACGCCGATATTTACTTAGAGCTGGTATATTTAGTAACAGCTTTTGTTCCTTCACTGACCGCATGCTTGGCCAACTCTTCGGGAAGTAAAAGTCGCAAATAAGGTCGGTTACAGAGTTTGCCACAAGAGCGTGTAGGCCTGCAAGCGGAAGGCAAAAACACACTGCCTTAAACCAAAAACGATTTACTGGCTTCACAGCATGTTGGTTATACCTCTCATAATATATGCATCTTTAGTCCGGTGGACTTTGGTAATGAAGTAAGTCAAAGTGAAGAGTTGTGCCTATCTTGAAAATTATGCTAACAAGCTAACATCTTTACACGTCCGGCTTCCAGATGTACCATGTGATTATATGAGTCACTTAATGATAATTACCACTACCCCTGAAACCGACATGATCTTTACCGTTTCTGACAAGAACACGGGGTTTTTTAGTTTGAAATATTGAATCGCAAAAAGTAGCCCAATTGTATACCAACTTATGACCCGAGATAACAGGATTCGTGCACTGATTTTGGAGAAGTTGTGGGTGTTGGACCTGATACCACTGTACAATTTACCAAGTGTTTTTCAAGCAGAACGTCCCGCCATCATTATCCTAGATAAGGGTATAAATGTCACGTCAGCTGGCCCTGAAAACTCATAGGTCCCATTCGGTGTGTGGACCAAACACTTATGCGATGCTGACGAAGCGGGCCAAGGTTAAACTTGGTGGCCGGCCCAAAAGGGATTTCTAGCAACGAAACTGCGAATGAACTACTCGTATCAAGGGCTGGCTCATCAAGAGTTAACTGAGCTTCTGCCACAGCAAAAAAATGCTGTCATTCCTGCTGGGATTGAGCTTGGAGAGAAAAGTTCAGACATACTCTAATAGTAAAGTACTTTCCTAAACTAATGAAGGTCGAAGAATGCTGTAGACTTTGATAGACTATTTTTAGTGTATGAAATATTATCATAACCTACTGAATCTGTCTACAGTGAAAGTGTGAATGCTCTGACAGAGCTGCATCTAGTGCTAATCAAACGAAGAGTCTTTCGCAAGTAGTTTCTTACTTCACTCGATCTTATTAACTCCAACAGTTAGGTCTTTATAAATATACTTTTAAAGGCGCAGTTTTGACCATTGGCCAGGGCACGCTTGTTAAAAAAATCTTTGAGTAGTGGTACGACAAATTCTTACCTTTTTATTTGATTTTTCTTTGGGTACCGCACGTTCGTAGAGTGTTCGGAAATCTCTCACCCACTAAAACATAAAAGGAATTGACGCACATTGTGAATATTCAAGTATTTATAAATCATTTTGATGTGCACCCTAACAATAATCAATAAAAACACGGCGTAGAAATAAATGAATGTAATAATTTAATTAATTAATAATAACACAAATTATATTATTTTTTATATTTATATTATTTATATTATTTTTTCATCCTTATATAATAACCGTATTTCACCATTCCTATTACCACGCACTGCTGCACGTAAAATTATATAATGTCATGTCATTTACCTACTCTCGCAATAAATCATTTCCTTGTACCACTTTTTTGAGGCTCAATTAAGATCTCTACTAACAAAACATGAGTGGTTGCTATTCAGAATACTGAATACAAAAGTAACAATTAGCATGCGGCTAGTGAGGTGTCGTTATTCCAATAAACCTACATACATTAATTTGCGTTTTTCCTACCATTCATCGGTAGGAAGTGTGAATTTTCTTTATTGGCCACTTCTGTAGGATTAACCTATACCCGTTAGTTAAATTTGTACAACCAGCATCTTCGCACTCAATAGAAAAGGGGACATTCTGTGAACAACAACAACAACAAAAAAAAAAACCCCATCTCTATAAACAAACGGCCGGGAGCGACAACCCTTTTGACCAGCGGAGCTCTTCTCTGCAAACAAAAACAAAGCGGACTTTTTAACACAGAATTCAAAGTGAAGAAGATCAACAACAACAACAATACAAACAACAAAGAACAAGCATGACACCCAAACGGACCATCAACACACCATTTGATCGGAATATGTCCCATGGGTGGGTGGGTTGTGGTCGTCGTCAGGAGGAATACTCAAAGCAAAGAAGCATCTGTCGTCGTAGTTTGCCAAAGCAATTTTTGTTGTTTGTGCGGTGTGTTAAAGCCAATCTACGGACAGCAGGAAATATATTACCGGACGAGAAGCATTTTTGTTGAAATTGGTCGGATCTCTTTTTGTGTCGAGTAACAATAAATGTTTGTTTAGGCTTTGTGGTACACATCTTAACTAACGGAACAAGGGGATGATAAAGCATTTTGCTTACCACTGCTTTCATTGCACGATTTACGGCTTAGATTAAAGCTGCTGGTATTATCACCTGAGCCTGCTAGGTGATAATACCATTTGACAAGGTTTTGTTAGAATAAAAAAAAACTGAATTTTTGAAAAGGCGTAAGGCGAAAGAAGCTGAAATGGATTGGTCATATGTTAAGAAACGTTCACAAAATTAAACGGATTGCACAGGATCGACGAAAAGGCAGAGAGCTTGCTTATGCCCTATCCTTCAGATAGGAGCGATACTTATTTACTTTTTGTTAAATTTATTATATTGTACATTTTAACCCTTACAACTTCGAACACATCTATGGACGCTTCAAAAAGTTTCGTTAGATAGCTGTTAGGAGTTTGTTTTTGATTTAATGATCACTTATCACTGTATGACAGGGCTTTTAGTTAATATTAATAGCAATGGTAGAAGAACTCCAGAGTAATCAAAATTAACTTTAACAAACCTAAAAACAATCTTTTTTATGAGTTTGGGGATGATGTTTATCCGTGTAGAGATGCTTCCAATGCCTACTGATTCTAATGTTTACTGATTATTCCACAAATGTTTCTCAGTCTTCCCTACAAAAAGGTAAGTTGAAAAAGTAAGAGATTAAAACAAACTCAGCACTAAGTGCAAAAAGTACCCTCATAATCTGAGTTTAAAATGAAATTATAAACATTGTGCGATGAACTTAAAAAGGAGATTCCGACGAGATACCTATTATGGTATTCAATTGTGTCTTTTAGAACATTTTATTAGTAGTAATGTAGATATACTAAATAAAGGATGCAAATCGACCTTCATAAATACGATTCGCGAAGAGGTACTCGATTGCGAATCCTTCTTCTAGATATGATCCAAAGTCCACGGACTGGATTCTATATTGGGGATCGATGGAATGTTACCGAACGACTCGATATATAACTTAACCGAATGGAAATGGTTAATTGGGAATGCTCTATAATAAAAATAATTTAGAAATATGTATTAGATTTTTTTATAAGATATATAAAAAAGATTCTCAAAATATTTCCAAAGATTGGGGGTCCTACCTAAGACCTAGCAAAATACCTCTCAAAAGACTCCAAAGATATCTCATTAAATTCCTAAAAACACTCCAAAAAGACCTCCAACTATCCTCAAAATACTCCCAAATGACCACCCAAAAATTCCCAAAAAACACCCAAAAGACACAAGACATAAATATCCAAAAGAACCCCAAATACCCCCAAAATAAAGGGACTAGAAGAAAAAATCCCAAAAGACCAACCTAAAACCTCTCAAAATACCATCAAAAATATCTCCTAGGCACTTCAAATAGTCCCCAAAAGATTCTCTGAAGACCGCCCAAAATACTCCAAAAAGCACCCAAAACATTCGCAAGACATCTAAAATACTCCAAAATGGCCTACCAAATACCACTAAGAGACCACCAAAACACTCCAAAAAAACCTCCCAATAACTACAAAAAGACCGCTCAAACATTTCCATAAGAACCCCAAATACCCCCAAAATAAAGGGACTAAAAGAAAAAATCTCAAAAACCTACCAAGAAGCTCTCCAAATACCATCAGAAATACCTCCTTAAACACCCAAAATATTCGCAAAAGACCCCTAAAAGACTTCTAAAATACTCCAAAAAGACCAACCCCAAACACCACTAAAAGACCCCCAAAACACTCCCAAAATACCTTCCAATAACTCCCAAAAGACCTCCCAAAAGACCACTAAAACATATCCAAAAGACCTCCAATTACCCCTAAAATAAAGGAACTAACAGAAAAAATCTCAAAAGACCAAACAAAAACCTCTCAAAGTTCCGTCAAAAATACCTCCTAAAACACTCCTAATAGTCCCCCAAAATATTCTCTGAAGATCCCCCAAAATAATTAAAAAAAAAAACCCAAAACATTCGCAAAAGACCCTTAATAGAGTCCCAAAAGACATATTAAAAACTCCCAAAAGACCCCAAACACACTCCCAAAAGACCTCAAAATACCCCCAAAAGACCATCAATATAATCCCGAAACACTTCCAAAAGACCACAAAATACCCCAAAAAGGCCACCAAAAGACTCTCAAGAGACCCAAAAAGGACCGCCAAACACCTTCCAAAAGATCTCCAAAAGACCCTCTAAAAACCGCTCAAAAATCCTTGTTTTTAAATACTTATATTGCCCCATTTGCTTACAAGATACTTTGTCTAGCCCCCAAACGGAGGGACCTGGTGACTTCAGTTTATGAATAAACACTCCTTGTGTTAGTATTACTTGAATGAAACACAAGCAACATTTTATTGGGAAAAGGGACAAAACTCGGGGTCGAAAGGGTTAATTGGAATTAAATAAATATCAAGAAAAAAAATAGTGTTGATCAAATAATTTTTTTTAGGATGAATCACTGAAGTGTGGAATGTACTGTAAGCATATTTCCGCCAAATCAAAACCATTTTCGGTGGGTTCAAATTGCGTTTCATTGTTAATCTACACACAATTACTTAAGTGTACTTGGCAACGTATATTTATCATGAAAACTTGAATGAAAATTTATTGTTTTTTGCCGATATAAGTGTCAATTTTATAGTTTTCTGGTTGGTCGATGGGTGGCGAAAGGTCAATTTATATAGACTTAATGTGCGGGTAGTCAGTTGGCTGGGTTATCCTGGAGAAACCGGGTATTTTCCCTAGTAAACAACAAACAATGAAAATGTGTTGTCTCTGCATGTTGACCAAAAAACAACAACAACAATATCCCGCATACAACAGATTCAATTTTCATTTTCAATTTGATTCCAAAATAAACACAACAATCCGCAACATGAAATCAATCAATGTGCCTCCGAAATGCCTGTTGGAAAAATGACAGAAAAAAATTAAATCGTATAATTTTCCTTCAACGATTGTTGTTGTTCCAACTGCTATGAAAATTTAAGATAAACATCTGATTGATGCGGTTGCTGGGTCATCGGCAGGGATTGAGTTTATGTGTTTCTATAAATTGTACGAACACCACCGGATGGAAAATCGGCTCCACGACACTTCAATGCGAGTAAAGTTCACACCTGGCCAGAAAAAATATTGTGATTTAATTAAAAAATACAGCAAAAGATAGAAAAAATGTGCTATGTGGCGGTAGGATAATTGCCAATGCGATGTCTTTCCACTCATCCGTTGCGAATTGCATTGTATAACGTGTGTAGACGATGCATGTCAATCCCAGCTAAGGACCGTTCAGAAGGACTGTGCGAAGACTTTTTTATTTTTACCATTGTAACAATATTTTGTCAATAGGTCAACTTACCATTAAAATACTTACCTATAAAAACAAATGAAACTCTTGCTCTTTTTTTTTTATAATGTACACACGCTAATGGGGTCTACACCCTTAGGGAGAGGAAAAGATGAGATGTCTATGCACGCGTGTCTTAAACGACTGCAGATCATATAAAAATATACGAAAATAATATAAGAAGTAGTGAGACCAAATATGGATGCAATATCAAAATCACTCGTTCATGAGTTACAAACTGCGGAATTAGAGTCTCAAAAAAAAAAAGCCGACGACCATACTTCCGCTGCCGCTACCAAGCACAGAAAGATAAATCGGCTAAAAACCAACAAGGCCTCGAAATCAGCTGGTATCATGGCAAGGAATACCCTCTACACCGAGCAATTCATAAACTAATAAAACAATTATGGAAACAGGAAACAATGCCAGAAGACTGAAGAAGATGTATCCTGTGCCCAATAAATAAAAAAAGAGTAGCCAATATTTTGGTATAACGTTCTTGATTACCGCGTATAAAATACCAGTGTCTCTTCAACATCATTCCCGAGACTCTAATTTATTTTTTTGGTTTTATTTATTTAGATATTGGATTTAGTAGAATCTTAAGTCTAAATTAAGTACAATATAATTTTGTTGGAGCTAAAAATTGTGATTGATGATATAATCATTTTACTTTTGAATCTCTTCAGCCTATGCGGCGGCTCTTGCTGATGTAGAACCTCACTAATAAGGGGCTTAGGATGACAGTTAAGTTTAGTGGTATACCTCAGTCTTTGAGTGTTGATATCTGCTGTGATAGTCATGTCTCTATGCCACAGGGAGTTTTTAAAGTACTATGGTACACCCGTGATTGTTCTTACGATTCTGGACTGCAACCGTTGCATTGGTTGCATTCTAGATTGGAAGAGGTTGGTTAGCCACAGAGCTGTATGCCATTTGTCCTGTATGGCTGTATGGCTTGATGATTGTTTTAAAGAGAAGGATTTTGTTATCTAGACAGATGCAAGAGTGTTTGTTGAGCATCCAGTGCATATTGTAAAATTTGAGTTTGACTTGATCGTGTTTTCTTCAGGTAAGCCGTCTGTCTAGGTGGATACCAAGGTACATCAAATCTTTACTTTGAGGAATTAATGTGTTGTTGAGAGTGATAGGTGGTAAAGGTGGTAAACTCTTACCTGAGGGTAAAAGTGATGTGTGTGTTTTCGTCTCGTTCACTTTAATTCTCCATGTGGTTCAAGTCACTTTATGCAGTTATTTTTTTTTTATTTTGCGTACGCTTTAAGGCGTTCGCACCCTTATAATGCTCGGCTATATGCTTGGCAGAGCGTTGGCGTTAAGGAAAAGAAGGAGAAAAGAGGAGATGTCTATAAGCTTGTGCTTTGAATGCCTGTAGATCATAGTGATGTGGAAAGATGGAGCTTGGTAGAGCATTCCTTATACGTGTTGTACGGCTTAAGAACGAATCCTTGAACGTAACTCTACGTCCGAAGATGAGCTTGAGGGTAAACTGATGAGCATTTAAAGCGCCACGAGTATTGCGGTTGAATTCAAGAAGAGGTGGCATGCAGCTGGCTATTTCTCTTGAGCAAACTTATGGCAGGAGTTATACAAAAATCTGGTACTGCAAGCGACACCAGAATTGGAAAATATGTGTTACTGTATTTTGTCTCACCTGCTCTACTTCCTTGATGTTGCCTTAAATGTTGCGTATCGGCTAAAATAACAGAACGAATGTTGTTATCATGTTCTATGATTAAACATTTTTCTGGGTCTGTTATTGTATCAACTATCTGCCATCGGAATGTAGGAGATATAATGCACTAGAGGTGAGGCGAATCATCAGCAAAACGTGTAATCTTTGTATTAAGTAGCATAGTAACGATTAGACTATAGGCAATAAATCTAAAGAGTGATAAATTTCGTTCATGTATCAGAAAAATTTCCAATTTAGGAAGATAATGTAATGTAAATGCTTTAAGGCATATTTTAGGACATTTTGCAAGCCCAGATTCTTAAGAAGATTGAAATGAAAAATGGATGGGATGATATATTTCCGCACATATTTTGTGTTTTTATTTTACCTTTCATGAATGTTGTAAGATGTAGCAATAGTTCATCGTCATCTAATATTCGTATGGGCATATTGGAGTTCGTAGCACTCTGCTCCACGAATAACGAATTTAGCTTAGGGACATATATCTACTTAACGTCACCTTGTTATGTATTCAATTCGCAACAAAATTGTACATTTTTCTTAAATAATTAACTAACGTAATACTAAAATGCCAGGAATTACATTTCATTACTTGTATTGTGTGAGTTTACTACTACGCTATGGCATAAGTTTAAGCGCAAGATACTCAGATATATTTCAGCATTGGATAGAAGCCAAAAATCTTTAATGCTACAACACTCTAATGGCATTAAATGGCCGGAAAATTCACTTGTTATAGCACTAAACATTTTATACTTTCAGGATACACTTTTCGCCAAAAACGTCGCTAAACGATATGAAAGAAAATACTTGGGAACGAAAATCTGCAGCGAGATTTTTACGGTTACCCTCTTACCTTTATGGAATTTCCGAGATTCACCATTTCCTTTCGTTGTCATGCATTTAATACAGTCATACATATAGCACTTTAAGTGAGTGCATTTAACATAAAAATCAACCCAAATGGATCTTTAATGGATGTAGGCTAAGATTGAAAAAATAGAATTAATTTTATAAAATTTATATAGGAACGCCTCTGCCCTGGGGCCCGATAACAACCAGATTATATCACTGGAGATACACGTGCATAAGATTTGAAGAAAATCGAGTTAATTTTAAAAAACATTATAAACGCGCCCTCGGCCTTGGGTACCGATCACTTCCAAATTTTTATAAAATGATACGGACCTTATATACTTCGGCATCACAAAATATATTAATAGGCGCAACCTAAAAGCAGAGACAAAATTCGACCTCTTATCTGACCACTTACCTGTTATTATCACACTAACAAATTTCAAAAGCGTTGAAAAAAGTCCCAAAACCCTCACAAGGTAATCGACAAATTGGCTTAAAAATGGAAAATACATATGCTCACATATCAACCCGTTAACTCCTATGGTGCAACACGAGGGCTTAGATACTGCAATTTTCGCATTCAACACCGAACACCTAAGTCCCCAAAATAATACTCGCACATAAGTCAGAATTAAAGAAATGATCCGCGCTAAACGCAAATTAAGACGGGAGTGGCAAAACACCGATCTCTCGTCACGAAGCAAAAGCTGACGAAGGCTACGAAAGCCCTCCAAAAAATGAGAGGAGCCTAAGAAAATATCTGGAAGACATCTTACCAAATGCGACCAGCCACCACTCACTCTGGAAAGCGACAAAGAAAACCAACCTCCAAAGGAGCATGACCCACCAATATTAGACTACCAAATGGGTATTGGGCAAGAACCGACGAGGAAAAAGGAAGAACTTTTTAAGAGCACCTAAGAGCAAAGTTTTTACGCCAAATCTATCCCATTCCTACGAATGCTTGCAGCAAAAAAGAAGTATTTTTTGAAAACAGTACGTGTCCCATGTTCTAAAGAATGGAATAAATCCCAAGAAGGCATCTGGTTATGACCTAATTACTGGGAAAATGTTAATTAAACTGCCAGCTGTATAAATTGAACACCTAACTTATGCTTTCAACATAGTTTTAAGTTGGGGGTAGTGGCCCCAACCTTGGAAGACATCGAAGATAATCATGATACCGAATGTCGGCAAGGACCCTACCATTGTATCGTCTTATCGTCCAATTAGTTTATAACCTTTACTATCCAAAGTCTTCTTTAAACTACTACTCGAGAAAATAACTCCGTTCGTGGAAAAGGAAGGAATAATACCTACACACTAGTTCGGATTTAGAGCTAAGCATGGCACGATAGAACAGGTCCACAGGGTAGTAGATGAAGCTTAAAGAGCCTACCATAATAGACACAATTGTACGGATGTGTTTCTTGACGGTGCACAAGCGTTCGACAAAGTTTGGCACTATGGGCTCATCCATAAAATAAATAACATTTTGCCACAAAACTTGCACAAAATCCTTAAATCCTACCTTCTAAGCTGCCATTTGAAGATATATTACAAATCCTTTATATCAAAAGACCACTGCATATGAGCGGGTGTACCCCAAGGAATTGTCCTTGGCCCACTCCTATACATATTATATACATCAAACCTTCCTATAAACATCACCCACCTTAAGCACCCACAACGACCCCAAATCAGCTTCTCATAACCTAAATAACTATAAAAAGCTATTTGAACTCTAGTTAACCATTTGGAGAATTAAAGTGAACGAGACGAATAGCACACACATCACTTTTAACCTCAGGCAAGAGGACTGCCCACCTTATACTCTCAACAACACATTAATTCCTCAAAGTAAATACTTGAAGTAGCTCGGTATCCACCTACACAGACGGCTTATCTGGAACACATTGAGTCTAAATACATTCAAGTCAAACTCAAATTTTACAATATGCACTGCTCAACAAACACTCTACCATCAGTCTAGATAACAAAATCTTTCTCTCTAAAACAATCATCAAGCCAATATGTATATATGGCATACAGCTGTGGGGCTCAGCAAGCTCCTCCTATCAAGAAATCTTGTAAAGGTTGCAGTCCAGAATCCTAAGAACAATCACGGGTGCACCATGGTACTTTAAAACTCCCTGCTGCATAGAGACCTGAGTATCCCGATTTTGGAATATTTTGGTAGAAATCTTAGGAGAAAAGTTAGCAACATTTTACATTTTTGCAACAAGGGATGTGAAAAAATATAAATAACCACAAGTTGTTAACCCTGGCGTTACCCGGGACCAGCTGACATCCACCCCAAGGACACGGTTTAGACCTACCAAAAACTACAATAACTGGCGTTGTCTGGCTGCCTCTCACACCCTACTGGCCCAACCAAATTGACCGCTCCCCCAATAAAACCACTGCACACCCTTGAGCCACACCCTCACCTTCAGGTTTCTATAATTATCCCCGGACTCATATGAATATTTTTTTTAAAAAAATGAGCCAAATCGGTCCAGCCGTTTAGCCGTGAAAAGGTAACAGAGCTAAATAAATTTTTTCTCTCGGCTAAATAATTCCCAAACGGCTGAGAGAAAGATGTAATGACTTGGAGCGCGAAACCCAATTACCGGTGTGCTAACCCTACTACACCAACTAATGCATTTTGCAGTCAAGAGTTTGCCGAGCATAGCCAGTCGCCCCAAACCGCCGTTTGTCAAGTCGCACCGAGGACTTTTATAAAATACGAGTCAATCGACTCTGAAAGTACTGGTCAACTTCTCCGACCGCTCCATTTCCTCTGATTTAGTTTTGATCGTCAGATGAAGAGCGTGCTTGAATACCGTTCTCAGCTGACTATCTAGCTCCGTTTAATTTTGATCGCCAGCCGAGCAGCGTGCTTGAACACCTCTCTCGGCTGACCATCTGCCCTGTAATCTATTCTATATCAAAAGTACCTATTATAAAACCTACCGTCATGTATTTTAAGTTATTACTAATGTATATATTATAATTATTAAGTTAGAAAAAAAGAAAGAAATAAAAGACAAAGAAACCAAGTATTTTTGTGTTACGTAATCTTGAACCCTGGGTATTCAGACGAGCGAAACCCCAGCAAATTCATTTAAATTCAGCTGCCCGGTATTTTAAAGAGAATTTAGGCTAAAGCTGTGCAGGAATAAATGAGCGGGCGGACTATAGTTAAATTGGAGTTGTGGTTAGCCAGAAGAGATTGACACTACGCGAATGTTATAGTTATTTTATAGTAACATGGGAAATGTTACATTGAAAAATATACTACTTCTCTCGTCTGGCTAACCACAATTGCTATTTCACAGCCGTCCTGCTCATTTTTTCTCACAAGCCATAAATGTAAATCAAGCGTTATTGTTACTAGTGAAGTGCCTCTTCCTTTGACGAGTTACCATTAACTTCGTTGAAGTCCGTTTGGTTTTCGACTCAATTTTTCCAAACAATAATCCAATAACACCTTGATACCTGACGCTGACAAAAAAAATTTACATTGGCAGACAGAAGGATGATATTAACGAGCAATTGTATTGAATTTTAATTAGTAACTTCATTTCAGATACTTATCACTCAGATTGTATTTTTGTATCGGGTGCGTGCACGATTGCTTGCCCTGAAGACAATGCAATTCATATTCTGTTCTAGATGTACAATTCAACTGCCAAGCAGGCAGTTAATATCTTTTTAGCTCTATTTACCTCCATCTACGATTTTTCATTTCCATTACATTGGTAATATCTTTTTAATTCACTCTAAATGTCGCATCTAAGTGAGTAAAACGCTTGCGATAGCATCGAATGTGTGCGACTTAATAATTATTTTCTGTCAGCATCGGTGTTCACTGGCTGGCTCGCGAATACTCGAATACGATGAGGAGAAACAATTCGCTGATGCATATCTTAATTGGAACTGAGAGTTACACAAATCGTAGATTCATCTCTTACTTTTTTAGCTCTTGTGCAACTATGCACAATACAGATGCGATGCTTTGTTGTGTGTACAGATCGGGAAAACATCTCGTCAGCGGGAATATTTCTGCAATTAGTGGGCAATTGCACTGACACTTGAATCGCGATTGGAATTAAATGCTTTGCTGTTGCTAATTGTTTTGATTTGTGCCTCGATGATGATCAATGGAATCACGAGAGATCCCATCTTGGTTAAACTCTGCTTGGATTTACTACAAAAGCTTATTAACGAGAATAATTGATTGTATTTAAGGAGTTTGGTTTGTATTGCACTGTATTCACTTTACAGAACAAAAAGTTTTTACTTTTTGTGTTGCATTCAAGTTGCCTTCCGGTAATGTTTTGGGGGAACGGGAAGTGCAAGCGATTTAACTCAATATTTATATTTGCATAAAGCTACGTAACGCATGCATATTTGCATAGTTAAGTCTATTGTTGTTGATGTGCTGTGACGCACCGACAACACAACTGGCAATTTTCAATACAGAATGCATCATCCTTGCAACATAGTGCATCTCTTCCGGTGCAGATAAAATATAAGTCGTTTTACAACACGATTATGTTTTGCCAAACAAGAGATGTCTTACACAGAACCAACTGATGGCTGATAGTTGCACTCAGTTCACAAGTACTTGCACATCATATAAGCAGTAAGCAAACAAGGAATCGAACGGAATCCTTCTTAGTTCGCACGTCAAGGATATTGTGTATCCATGTCCCCATGCGAAAGAAACACATTGCGAAATGCGAGAATGTTATCATCTCCGAAGTTTCATTTTGCACACCATTCCAGCTGAGTGGATGACATCACCAGAACTATGAATTTCCTTTGGTGATCCTGACAGCCGTCGCGTCTCGCTCCGTGTGATATCATTGCAATCATCAAGTCATATAAAAAATTCAATTTGTCCCATCACTAGGAATGGAATTTGTTATCCTACGACAGGCGACAGACAGAGGGGAGTTGCTCTTTTATGTAAATTCGTGTTAATTGTAAATGAGTTTGTTGACAGTTGGCATATCCTTTGGAGTTGATCCTTATTGTATTGCCTAGCAATGCATGCCATGGAATGGAAGAATGTAGTTTTATTTGTTGGTACTTGAAACAATTAAATGTTTAACTGTTCTTGATTGACACGCTTCGACTTCGAGATCGGTTTTCAATTGAACTATCCACTCTCAGCAAAGAATATTATTTAGTAGCAAAAATTTATCCCAATCGTTGGGTTTGTCCATTCCCATTTGCATAGAAGTAATTATGCATTCTGTAACAGAGTAACAGTTGCCGTGCGATGACTTAAAACGGACAACTTTCTTCTCATCAATATGCAGAACTAAAGCACAATCCAAGTCATCCGAGAAAATGGCATTTTAATTAGCAGATGAGGCGTGATTCGTCGTCGCTCAACAGCCTTATAGCTTCACTCTGTTGGACTGCATTTGAGTTTCATCTAAGGAACAATTCCGTCCTTGGATCTCCTTACCTACAGCAGTGGTTTAACTGCTGCTCATCCAGCTTTAAATTTTAAATTTAAATAAATAACTAAATCGGTCCAATGAGAATCCTTTTTTGCTTTTCAGTGGTAAGATGAATTAATATTTTAAGTGTTGCTTGTTAATCATTTGTCAAACTGAAGTGGTTTTATGTTTTCGTCGTCCATCACTTAACAGAATAGTATACTCATTTCAAAATTAATCCAATCCTTTGTTAGGAGCGCACCAATTAGTACGCCAGGTTCAGGCTCTATCTCACACTGTAATCGGTGTTATCATTAAGCATTCAGTCGCCCAACTAAGTGACCTGGGCCAGGATTCTGTGTCGGTGATACTGATAAATGATACAATTATCATGATAAGGAAATGTCCAATTTACTAAAAAAACTACAAGTAATCATTTTGTCGATGAGAAAATATTTTTTTTCATTATCATTATCACCGACACAGAATCCTGGTCCAGGGCCATATGTTATAGGTTTTGCCTTATCGAAGCCGGTTGTTCTTAACACATTGCTTGGCAAACAATGGTCTTAATTGATAGTTGATTTGATGCTTATCTTTTATTTCATGTAAATATTAAAGGACAACCTGTAATATCTGTTACAGAGAACGGAAACAGCATTTACTCGTATTGGGCTTTGTTGTAAGTGGCACAGTTAGTAAAGAAGTCTTAAGCTTTTGACATCTTAGCGAAAAAGTTGTAGCATTTGGCATTATTGCTTAGGTTACGTGATGTTAGTATAAAAATTGGGAAGGATGACATTTTTGGGAATACTGTCGGCCGAAAAACACAGTACAGACGACATCACTTATGGAAACGGATTAATGTTGATTTGATTTGCTGTGGTAAGGAATGTCGTATAGCAAGCACACAAGCTCTGCGGATCAAGACACCGTCAATTAAGTGATCACGTCGTGAACGACATGAGACGTGCCTCCAGTATTAAAGATATCCGCGCCTATTGAGCGGCAAACATTGACTTGGAACCTAGGCAGCCAAGGTGCGAATTTGGATTTGCCAAATGCCATGTTAATAGAGAAAGTATGCCTTCGAACGGATGCTTCCACCTAGCCACCGGACCGCCACAACAAATGATGACAAATGCACAAAAATAAGATATAAATATTCGATAGTGGACTGCTATGGAACAAGCACCAACAAGGAGTACTACAAAAATAAAAAAGGGGTGTTCAGAAGGGTGGCAGGAAAACACTGGATGTACACCAAGATTGTTATTCCAAGGATAATGTATGCATCATTGGAATGGTTGGGCGCCGTTGCTCAGTGGAAATGCGGATGGCTTCTACGCAGGAGATTCGTGATTCGAATCCCAGTAACGGTGTCTGTAAAATGTTTATAATAAGTGTTGTCCATCGGAGATACACACGTGTGTAAAATTTGAAGAAAGTCGGGTTAATTTTTTCAAAAAAAATTTGTATGGGACCCCACAACCACGGGGCCCGGGGTCTCCAAAATTTTTACAAAAAGGTTTTGTCCACCGGAGATAACAGCGTTTATAAAATTTGAAAAAATTCGGGTTAATTTTTTTAAAAAATTTGTTGGGGCCCCATGACCCCGGGGTCTCCAAAATTTTTACAAAAAGTGTTGTCCATCGGAAATTCACACGTATATAAAATTTTGAGAAAATCGGGTTAAGTTTAAAAAAATTTGTTGGGGCCCCAAGACCCTGGGGCTCGGGATATCAAAAATTTTTACAAAAAGTGTTGTCCATCGGAGATACACATTTGTATAAAATTTTAAGAAAATCGGGTAAATTTTGTAAAATATTTGTATGGGAGCCCGAGGTCCGAGAAGACCCAGATTTTATTAGAAAGTATTGTCACCGGAAATATACATGTGTGCAACATTTCAATAAAATCGGACTTTGGGAAGTGGGTTAAAAATTGGTCAGAAAATCTGACCAGTCAGCCAGCCACGGACACGCGAAGTTAATATAGAGAATTTAAAAAGGGAACATATGCATTCATGTATCTATTGGATCGGTAACAAAGGATCATGGGAATTGGAACTGGCCAAGCACTGTGTGGTAGAGGGATGATAAGATGTGACGATTGATTTGGGTCGATCGTTGCATCACGTCGCCGTCGTGTTGTATAACTGTTTATGTTTTGCTGTTTGTTTAGGTTCTTCTCTGTTGAATAGTTAGGTTCTTTCAGTTTACAAGGCATATTTTAAGTACCTTAGTTTGATTATTACTTTTAATACATCTTTGGCTATTGAAAGTCGAACCTCGTTTGTTTATTTTAAAATGGGATGTGCGTAGTGCTTGGTATTAACTACCAAGAGTTTGGAGTGGATGTGAGGGATTGATGAGAGTATAGGTACATAGGGGTTTTGGGCATAACAAGCCCTCTTTCAAAAACGTAACCTTCATCTGGGTGTTTTCTTTCACAACGATCTTAATGATCTAAAATCATTCGACCTTTATGGCCTTTCGACCGACAGCCACTTTAACCTAACCGAACCGAACCTAACCTGCTCAACTGCTTGCATACGCTAATGACATTGATATCATTGCAAGAACCCAGCGAGCTGTAACTGGTGCATTTGACATCATTAAGGGGGAAGCGGTCGGTTAACGAGGACAAGACAAAGTATTCGCTATCAGCACAAACGGACACCCAAACTGTAATTTTGGTTTTGCGTGTTATGAACATTTTGATGTTAGAAAATCTCAGAAAATGTTTGTAGACTACCAGTGGTTTTCCCAGAACAAGCCTTTAGATGTAACTAAGAATATTTTTTATATTCTCAACTATTTCCGGGACTTTTTCTTGTAAGCAGTGCTCTGAATGAAGTAATTGTCAACTTTTTCAAAGTTTAAAAAAAATATCAGAAAGCCTGTCAAGTTTTTGTATACCAGTCTTCTACATCATACCTCCTATCGAAGAATGAAAAACTTTTAATGATGCTTGCGACGAACGAGTGCACTTCTTGGGATTCTCTCGGTATAAGCACCTTTTATGCCGCAGTCACTTAAAATCCTTTTCATGTGAATTAAATTTTGCTGTGAATGTGCGAAAATATCTCAATGAGAAAACTTTTAAAGGACACAACAAACTTCGCTGGATCTTTGTTGTGGTCGATCGAATCAAAGCGCTGGTAATTTATGATCTCAGGTGCAATGGACAAAATAAGTTGTACGATTATTTGCGAAACCTTGACTTGATTTTGTTTGGAGGTAATATAGGTTGGTTTATGTTATTAAAAAATGAATTTTGATAACCTCGGCAATTTTTGGAAGGTGAAGGATAAAAAAACAAAATAATCAGTTATCCTCGGACAATTGGAAGTGGAAATCCATCGATAAATCAAAACTCCACCGCCTCATTGACCGAACCAGAATGGACTTTCAAATGTTTAAAACTTTTAACTGAGATTTATATGTAGAAGAACCATAACCGTCTGCAGCATTTAATTGCATTTTTGTCACTGTCGCCAAGTTCTGACGATGAATATTAATTCTGATGACAATAATATTATTACTTATTTACGATTATATGAATGTAATAAAGCAATATGTCTCTTTTGCCTTTGATCGCCTTGTGTACTCAATAATCATCGAACGGAGTATGAGTAAGTAGAAAGAAAATATCTGACTTCAAGCAATAATTGGATTTAAATTGTAAATCGGATAATGATTGATTTATATAATGACGATCCAGAACAACAGGATAAATAAAAACGAATATTTAAAGTGAGTTCCTATTGAACGAAATCGAGTTCGAGTAAACAAATTTTCATATTTGTCTGTAAGGTTCATGGAAAGAGTGTCATATCTGGCGGGAATAACTTCTACGTGTTTGTGAAGCAGTAAAGCACGAAATATGCACGAAAGGAGTATACGTTTTTGCCTGAATATGGAACATATTTAAGGCAAAGTTGCCACCAGTCCTTCTGACGTTGCTTTTCGTAATTTAATTTCCCTTAGAACAGACTCATCGTCTTCTTCATTTGACATTAGGGAATTTTCGAGAAACTTTGCATCTGCAAAATTGTTTGTTAACAATATGATGTAACGGTGAATTTGATTACGAATATAAGGAATATATTGTGCCAATAAAATTCTGAAGATGAAGCTGGCAAATTTACCGCACTATTTCCGCTAAAAGTGAATACAATTTAAGCGATTAGATGCGATATGGCCCCATATAACTAATTACATAGACAAGACCATGCTTGAAAATAGGGCCATGATTTCAATTTCAAATGAGTCCTCTAATTTATCAGATAGAATTATGACCCTTGAAAAGCAACTTGAAATAATCAAAGAACGTGAAAAATGCAAGAATCATAAAATTTTTATGATGTATGGTATCCCGGATAGTAAAGGGTTCGCCAAATAACTTTTTTTTTTTTGAAAATACTATAAAAAAAACTACTGAATATTTTCTCAAATTCCTTTTTTTATTTGAAAGTACAATCCTTCCGGTTAACAATGGAAAATAATTTCATTCGAATGGCTGCCTCGGCTGGCCATGCAGTAGCCTACACGATCGGTCCAATTTTTAAGCACATTATCGATTGTGTGCAGCTGTATTTCACCAATGGCTTCACGAATATTGTCCTTTAAAGCGTCAATTGTCTCTGGCTTGTCGGCGTAACACTTATCCTTTAGGGCACCCCACAAATAATAGTCCAACGGTGTCAAATCGCAGCTCCGAGGTGGCCAAACAAATCAGCTCTGCGGCTGATAATGCGATCTTCAAAAACAGGGCGCAAAACATCGAGTGTAGCTTCGGCTGTGTGGCACGTAGCTTGCACGAGTGTTGAAACCAAATGTTGCCAATATCCTCCTCTTCAATTTTTGTGAACAAAAATTCGTTCAACATGGCCCGGTAACGATCGCCATTGACTGTAACGGCCACTCCTTGCTCATTTTCGAAGAAAAATGGCCCAATTATGCCTCTGGACCAAAATCCGCACCAAACAGTGACTCGTTTTGGGTGTACCGGCTTTTCAATGTATGCGTGCGGGTTTTCTGTGCCCCAAATGCGACAATTTTGCTTGTTTACATACCCGTCAAGATCAAAATGAGCTTCATCCGAAAAGATGATTTTTTTGGCAAAATCGGCATCTTCTGTAAGTCGATCGCAGGCCCACTCAGCGAAGCGAAAACGCATTGGATGGTCAGTTGGCTTCAACTCCTGAACCAATTGGACTTTGTATGGCGTCATACCAAGGTCTTTATGCAAAATTCGTCTCAATGATGTCTCCGAAATGTTCAATTGTTGAGAACGACGGTGAATTGATGTTGATGGCGCTTCACGCACACTTTCTGCCACAGCATCAATATTCTCGGGTGTACGCACTGTTTTTGGCTTTTCACGCTTTGGTTTATCGATGAGGATGCCAGTTTCTTTCACTTTTTTCACAAGATAACGAACATACGGACCTGACGGTGCTTCTCTTCTTCCAAAATCCGTACGTAATTTTCGCACACATTCTGCAACATTACCATGATTTTCAAAGTAATGTCCCAATATTTCCCAGCGTTGTTCAAGCGTATACACAACCATATTCGTTCAGCGAAAGGATACATCTAATTATCTGTCAAATCAGACATAAGCTAAGTGTTACCATTCACGAAATAAGCACTAGTTGAAAAAAAAAACTTTAGATGGCGGACCCGTTACAAAAATATATGAGACCCCTTTTATTTCTACGATTGCAATGGAGTTAAATATACATAATTTCAACACCATTAACATTGAAGAGATTATCAGACTCAAAACGGGAAGGGATGATAGTAGTACAAACCTAAAAAAACAACCCATAAAAATACAATTTTTCATGTAAATTCTCTAATAGGATGGGTATGTGTTAAAATTTGAAGAAAACCGCGCTAATTTTTAAAAAATTTACATGGACACCACACGGGGTCAGGGCCCAAACACTCCAACAAACTTACAAAGAGTTTTGTCCGTCAATGATACACATGTGCTTAAAATTTGAAGAAAATCGAGCTAATTTTTAAAAAATGTATATGGGCACCCCTCGGGCGTCAGGGCCTCATTCCAAAAACTTTACAAAAAATTTGTTCATCGGAGATACACACGTATATAAAATTTTAAAAAAATCGGGTTAATTTTTTGTTAAAAAAAATTGGGGACCAATGACCCTGGGGCCCGGGGTTTCCAAAATTTTTACAAAAAGTGTTTTTCATCTCCGAAAAATTTGAAGAAAATCGGGTTAATTATTTTAAGAAAAGTTATGGGGCCCCACGAACCCGGGCCCGGGGTGTCCAAATTTTTTACAAAAAGTTTTGGCTATCGAAGATACAAATGTGTATTAAATTTGAAGAAAATCGGGTTAATTTTTTTAAAAAATTGTATGGGGCCCCACGAACCCGAGCCCGCGGTCACAACATTTTTTACAAAAAGTGTTGTATATTAGAGATACACATGTGTATAAAATTTGAAGAAAATCGAGAAAAATTTTGTAAAATATTTGTAGGGGAGCTCCCCAACCCCGTGGCCCGAGGGGCCTTAAATTTTAATAGAAAGTGTTGTCTCAGGAAATACACATGTGTGCCGTGGAATCTTGTGATAAATTTTTAACCCATTTCCCAAAGCCTGATTTTATTGAAATTTTGCACACATGTGTATTTCCTGAGACAACACTTTCTATTAAAATTTAAGGCCCCTCGGGCCACGGGGTCGGGGGCTCCTCTACAAATATTTTACAAAATTTACTCGATTTTCTTCAAATTTTATATACGTGTGTATCTCCGATGGACAACACTTTTTGCAAAAATTTTGGTGGCCGGGGTCGTGGGGCCCCATAAACATTTTTAAAAAAAATAACCCGATTTTTTTCAAATTTTATATACATGTGTATCTACGATGGACGACATTTTTTGTGAAGTTTTTGGAGTGAGGCCCGAGGGGTGCCCATGTAAATTTTTTAAAAATAAGCCCGATTTTCTTCAAATTTTAACACATACCCATCTCCTATTAGAGAATTTACATGAAAAATTGTATTTTTATGGGTTGTTTTTTATTTTATATTTAAACTGATTGCCAAGAGAGAACTCCCTTGCGGCCACGGCAATAAGGTGTATGCCCTTTATTAAAATTAAAAATGAAATCAAAGAAATGTGATTTACAATATATTACATTCCTCACGTTTGTAGCCGGTTTCGTTTTATTTTCTCGGAATTCTCCCTGATTCATTGAAAAAAGCCATACGGAAAAACGATCACGAAAATCAAATGAAGCGAGTCCAAATGCTTTAATGCATGGATCACGGTCAGGGGAAACTTCAAAAAACCTTGACCAAGAAAATATTACAAAAAAAAAAGTCTTCAAAATTCTTGGAAACTGAATTGAAAAAATTCGTTCTTTCAGGAATTAGCTGACGACTTTCTTGAATGTCATACATTTTTTACTTTATTTTATATTTTCCATTGTGCTATATTATAGTACTATATTGTACCATATTTTGTTATTATTATCATTTTTATTACTTGTTTCTACTATTTCTACGTGGAATTTTAACCTTATCAATTTTGAATTTCTCCTTATTTTTCTTTAAATGCATTTTTTTATGAATTGATTTAATAATCCCTTAGTATACAATTGTTGGGTGCCGTGGCTCAGTGAAAATGCGCGTGGCTGCTGAACAGGAGCTTCGTGGTTCGAATCTCAGTAACATCAAAAGTATTTTTCACGGTGTCCCACCTCGCGCGAATGGGTAACAAACGTTCCGAGAGTAATAACTTGTGACGGAAAGCTTCTCATTAGCCGTCATCTTTGACCTCTACAGGAGTGTAGCAGCTCGAGAGTCCATTTAATAAGATTGATGGGTTACGTAGGGCTTTACGAGTGAATTGTAGGTCCCTTCCTTTTGTGTCCAAAAATATAAATGCGCAACACAAATGGTCGCGAGAAGCTAGGCCTTGGACCTTGAACGAATATTATACAATTGTTAGAAAATTGTTATAAATTTGACTCAAATGGTTAAATGAATTACAACGGTATTCACTATAAATTACATAACATAAATTGTAACCTTATCAGTCTTTAATTTCATCTTATTTTATTTTCCATTATTTTTATCATGAATTCTGTTATAACTAATTTACTCCTATATTATAATATTGTTATAAATTAAACTCAAAGTGGCTATATACATTCTTGCTATTTATGTAATTCAATATAATTTACATAAAATGACCTAGTTGTCATGTTGTATAAAATAGTAAAAAACAATACAATACAATAAAATAACTACACAGTAATGGAAGCAAAACAAGTGCCTACGTCATTATCCTTGATGGCTTCGTAGTCTCAAAACCTAGTCGCTGCTACTGTCGTTCTGGCGATAATTTAACAATTGTTTTGTTGGGTAATACGCTTATTAGCGTAGTGTAGCGTAAAATCATTATTGCTTATTTAATGATCCGTATACGCTCGCACTTGTATCTACTGATACTATGTATGAAGGCGGCAATTACAGACATTTGCTATTCTGACGCCTACCGTATTACGAACGAGTTTCATTACAGCGCGGCAAGGCATTCACAAACACAAGGACGTGTGTTATATTTCCTTTTCATGCGTGATGTACATAACATTAATTCTAATGACCCTGTTTGCATGTCTACCATTAACAGAACCGTTCACACTCTTTACACATTTTTGGGCTGAGTGAGCTTACCGGGAAACACAAACACAAAAGTGTCTAAAACTGCCTGCAATATTGTGTGCCAGTCAGGTAATGGTGATGGTAATTAATTTAAAATACATTTTCATATGAAAATTTTGGTTTGTTTTTGTAGTTATTTCCTCTCTCTATTTATGATTTACGCACGATCAGGTGCAAAGGGCAGCTAATAAATTTAAAAAGTTTTTATTTAAAATTAACAATTATAATAGGTTTTTCGATTGAGACGCCCCATATTTTCAATGGGGTTTCACCTCGTCCATACTTTCCATTAATTCATGGAGAATTGCACGCTTCACAAAGATTTAAAAAATAATTAAAATTTTTAATCAAAGTTCGTGCACTGTTGAGATGACTTGACGTACAGTAACTGAAATTTTCGGTCGTCGTACTCGTCCAGATAAACGAACAAACAATTGAACGTATCGTGGAATAATTTGAGTCAACATAGGCACTTCATAATGTTTCTGTAACAACAAGAAGAACAACTGCAAGGACTGATGAGAAGTATGAGGCCACAATCTAAGCAACATTTTCGCATATGGGCAAGTCAGCGACCAGAATCCATTTGCGAAATGCCATTACACTCACAATAAGGATCAGCTCAAGCGATGGAAGGAGCATTTCTCTACGGTCCTTAACCGTGTATTCGCTAACGATATGCACCCAAATCAAACGGAACTGCCGGAAGTAGCAAATTCCCGAATTCACACCTCAACTCCCACAAAAGATGAGATCGCTACCGCGATCAACGCACTAAAGAACAATTAGTCGGTAGGACTAGATGGTAAACCCGCAGAGCTTCTGCGCGCCGCTCCAACGACATCAGCAGAGCTTTTATATCCACTTGTAGAGAGGGCTTGGGAGGCAGAAAGTTTCCCCGACGAGTGGAAGAAGGGGATGCTTGTCAAGCTCCCTAAAAAATGTAGTTTTATGGAGTGCGAATATTGGAGGGGCATTTGCATTCTTCCTGCAGTTGCAAAGGTAATAGCCAAGGTAAGGAACATCTGAAAGACACACTCGATGCCGAACAAGCAGGTTTCCGCACTGGATCCTCCTGTGTAGACAACAGCAACACCCTGCGGATCATTATTGAACAGTGCGTTGAATTCCGGTTACCACTGCACCTGCTGTTCATAGATTTTGAGAAGTCATTTGACAGTGCCAACAGACAGTTTATCTGGCTCGTTTTGCGCCGGAGAGGTATACCCGATAAACTAATAGCTATTATTAAAGCAAGCTATGATGGCTCTAAATGTCATGTGCTGCATAGAGGAAAACTGTCAAAGGAATTCGAGATCCTAAGTGGAGTACGACAAGGTTGCATTCTATCGCCGATAATTTTTTTGTTGATGATTAGCGATGTACTTCGCGCAGCTTTATCTACTGGAAACGAAGGAATTTTGTTGGACTCTTACATCTCAACTCAAATATCTGGACTTAGCTGACGACGTTTGTTTACTCTCACACAGGATTACGGAGCTGCACCAAATGACAACAAATGTGGAAAGGGAGGCAAATGTTGCGGGTTTGAAGATTAATGCTGCCAAAACCAAAATCATCAACCTCGGGACTAACTCAGTAATTCAAGTTAACATTGCTGGACAACCGGTAGAGAGAGTAGAGAGTTTCCAATATCTTGGGAGTATTGTCTCGAACGAAGGCGGAACCGAACAGGACATTGTCAAACGAATCGGCAAAGCAAAATCAGTGTTTGGAATGATATCCATGATATGGCGAAGCAATGCGATCAGCTTAAACACCAAGTTGCGACTGTTCTGTTCAAATGTTGAATCTGTGCTGTTGTATATGGGTGCAGCACTTGGAAGGTGACCGCTACTATCACAAAAAGATTATAAACATTCGTAAATAGGTGCCTACGGAACATCTTAGGGTTTTCTGGCCTAACCGTATCTCTAACTAACGTCTTTACCAGAGAACGGGTCAGGAACCAATATGCACAACCATCCAACGACGGAAGTGGCAGTGGATTAGTCAAACACTCCGAAAATGCGACATTTCCATAGAAAACTACGCAATGCAATGAAATCCGTTATCTCAGGATGGTAGAAGAACGGGTCGTCCGCGAAATACATGGCGCAGAACAGTTGAGCAGGATTCATGGTAATTGGGGAAAAGTTAAAGAGAGCTGTAGATCATTGCCAGGGATCGCACGCGATGGCGCGTAGGCGTAGTAGAGGCCTTGGACCCACAAGAGGATATAGGACATAAGTATGTAAGTGTTAAACTCACAAAATTTGACTGTTTGGTGCGGGTTTTATACAGGACAGGTCATCGGCCCATACTTATTTTTCAATGATGCTGAAAACACAATAACATCTAACAGTTGTAACTGGCAACACAACAATGCACTGCTTGAAGTTAATTTAAGTACCTATCTACAAGCACAACTAGAATTTTGTAGAGCAGCACCTAAAAAATTTTCAAAGATACACCTCTTACAAATTGGTAAACGATAATCAACTGTTGACCTTCATCCATGTAATTTTGACCATTTATTTGGACTGCAAGTAATGTCTGTAAAGAAATTGATCAGACATTTTTCTGGTTATCTTCATATTGAATCCATCCATAGCATAAATGGAACAAATCGCCTCCAATTTCGAACAACAATAGAAATCGATTACACAAAAGAAATAAGTTTCCGAAAGCTCTCAAAATGTGGTATTCATTTTCAATTTGAAAATTGATATCCTTCTACGAGATGGAGAATTGGAAGAAATATACTTCTGTGATGTGTGTGTGTGTGTGTGATTATATTGGTACATACATACATCAATCTGTGCACATTTCCACAGATTTTTGTGCAATAGATTGAAAATATAGATGGACATTTGAACGGTTCATTTGTATTCGATTCCTGTCTTTCAATAACAGGAAAGGAAAACATTTCAAAGTGATGCATGCTGAGAGGCAATCAGAAGATCCATTTGCCTAAAAACACAAATAACACACAAAAGCGAAATTAAATCGAGTTAACACGAAACAATCATTCTGTTTACTTGCAGCATAACTTCTGGTCCATGAATGTGAACGATACCCAACATAATGAACATAAATTGCACAAACTGGGAATGCAGGAATCTTTCAACTGGAGCGAGGACATGAAAGCAAACAGTAAACTTGATATTGATTTTCTGTTTTTCTGTATTTGCAAAAAATTGCACGAAGTCTGTAAGCGTTGGTGCGGTTTTGTGTAAATTCCGCTTAGCTTTTGCATAGAATTCTTGGTGTAGGCACATTGTTCGAAGATGAGGAATTTAATTGTTAAAGGAACTATTGTTCATCTGGGTTTTGGGTTTGGTTTGGGTTTTGGTTTTGGGTAGATCTCATCATTATAGAGTCTCCGGAATCGTCCTTCCTCACATACGAGGCCAACAATTCTCCGTAAGACTTTTCTCTCGAACGCGGCTAAAAGGTCAGAATGCTTTTTGCTAAGCACCCAAGTCTCAGATCCATATGTAAGTACTGATGTGACCATTCTCTTATATACGAGCAGCTTGGATGTTATGGTTAAGTTCCTAGATTTGAAGAGTCTTGACGGACTATAGTATAGCTTTGTTGGCTTTAGGCAACCGTACGCGTATTTCTGGTTCCATGCTGTTATCGGCTGCTACAATTGACCCGAGATAGTTGAAGCATTCCACTACTTCAAATTTGCGCTCCACTATTTTATTTGCGGGACCAATGTTGGATCTTCTCAATTTATGTGCAGCCCCAGATTTCGTGCCGCCTGCTCGATCTGGCTAAAAGCTTCCTGTACAGCTTATCGGTTTCTACCAACGATGTCAATATCGTCTGCGTAAACCAGTATCTGAATAGACTTATAGAGGATTGTTCCTCCCGCCGTTTCGTCAGAGTCTCGGAACACTTTCTCCAACACTAGGTTGAAGAGGACGCAGGCCAGTTCGACCCCTTGTCGGAGTCCGTAATAGATGTCGAATTGGCTTGATAGTTATCCGGATATTTTTACTTGGCTTATAACACTGGTCATGTTGAACCTACATAGTCGTGTCGGTTAATTTTGGATACCTAATTCTCTCATGGCTTTATAAAGTTCTACTCTGGCTATGCTATCATAGGTGGCTTTAAACTCTGTAAGAATATGGTGTAGTGAGTTTTGAAACTCTAGACACTTTTCCATCAGCTGCCTTAGGGTGTACATCTGATCAGTTGTTGATTTGCCTAGGATGAAGCTACACTGCAGAATTGCTGCAGGTTGTGATATCTCCTTTCTTAGCACCATACCAACAAGATAGTTGTCCGAGTCGACATTGGGATCTCGGTACGTTCGTACCATCATCAGGTTCAGGTTGTGGCGGCGGTCTATCAACACGTGGTCTATCTCGTTGCGAGTGGCTCTATCAGGAGATAACTAGGTGGTTTTGCGGATAGTTTTACGCGCATACCTGAATACTGGCTCGCAACCTTGGATTGCTGCCATCTCTATGACTCGTTGTCCATTGTCATTAGTGTTCTCGTGTAAGCTATGGGTGTCAATGTACTGCCTGAATACTGGCTCTCTACCTATTTTGGCATTCATATCCCCCAGAGTGATTTTTACGTCATACTGATGACAGGCATAGAACTCCTGTTCGACTGATTCAAAGAATTCTTCTTTTTCATCATTTGGGGAATCCTCTGTAGGTGCGTGAACGTTTCATCTTATGTTTTTAAATCTGACCGCACGCAAAGGGTGCATAGCCGTTCATTTATTGCTTTAGAGCCGATAACGGTGGGTTTCATTCTTTGGCTGACTAGAAAACCCACCCCGACGTCTTGCATGACAGCTGTAATATATGTCATATTTTTCAAGAGACCATTTTTTTAAGAGACCATTCCCCGTCCACCACATTTCCTTAATTGCTGTTATGTCAACATTATATTTGGATATGGTATCGGCTGCTGCTGTGTGGCTCGAGCTCTATACAGTGAGCGTACGTTCCATGAGAAAATTCTTAAATTGTTTAGTCCTTTTCGTTGCCGTGGTCGTCGTCGTTCATCAGTGTATTTGGGGTTCCATAATAGGGTTTTCGACAGGCGACGTTATTGGCTTTGTGCCAACGTTACTTTTAAGGGACCAGCCCGATCATTTCGCTTTTCCTGTACTGAAGGAAAATTATCAGCGGTCACCACGTGGAGAGCGGGGCCGGTCAAACGATAGAGTAGACGATGTTGCGCAGAGTTTAGCGATGCTGGATGGCATCGACTCGAAATAAGGACCGATGGCGAGATTTTTTGTTGAAGGCAAAGGCCGGACCCAGGTCGTAAATCCAAATATCGCACCTTCGGTAGAACAAAGATGTAAGTGCAAAAATTAGTTTTTCTTAGTTAGGTATGCCAAAAGTATCAAAAATGATAGCTTTTTCTAATAAAATTAAGACGTAATGGAAAAATCGCAGTTGTCAACAGAGATTCTAGTACGTATTTGTTCCGTTCGTCAGTCTTTAAACGAATTTTTCGGACGAACAATGCGTTTTCTGAAGAATCAACATTTTTGCAATTAGCTGTTTGTTCCATCGTAGGTGCGATATGATGATAACCCAGTCGCAGTCGCGTAAGTTCTACAAAAAAGTGCACTCTTCGAATCCGGGAACTATACTATAATTATGCTAATGGTAATACTTTTTACGCCAGATAATGGTCGTACCATTGTGCTTACATATACTTTGAAGTATTTAACGCGAAAGTTTTGTACTGAATTGATGGTCCGGTATGTGGGGTAGGACAATTGCGTTTTTTTTTTCAAACACATTGGCAACTACGAAGTGTACTGAAATAAGACAGGGCTAAAACTGTACACTACCCCCTACATTACGATAAATAAAAGCTGTTTTCAAATGTTATGTTAGTGGCCCAGAGATAATTCGGTATAGAATCAAGCACCGAATAACTAATTTTAAATTATTGTCTCGATACGAGTTGGCATTTGAACAACGCAAATCCTTCCCGTATGGCTCTAAATAATTGAATATGATGAACATCGAATAGGACTCTGATTGTTGTTCCGCCAGCCCCGGGTAGGAGAAGTGCAAGTGGAAAATTAGCACCAATCATGAACAAAGGCATTCATACTCGCATTGAGCAAATATGAATTGTTATTGATTATGAACAACAATTTCATAAAATGAATTACCAAAGCAATTCACTTGGTGAATACACAATAAACAAGCAATTGATTGATGCAGGTCAACATCAGTACATGAGTTGTGGTATTTATTCATTGGTTACCACATTAAAGCTGGAATTTATTTAGATGCACTTGTTAAGGCAGGACGCTAGTGTTCATTGAGTTCAACATATCGCTATGGGAAACATATACATTAGCTAATGCTTTTGTGATAATCATTTCATTCATTGTCCCAAAAAGTGGTTCCGATTTCGTAAAAAAATATATGTAACCTTTAACAACTCGCGCCAACAAAATCAGACAAGTACTCGCGTGGTTATTTTGTATACCACTGGAAAATATCACTAAAAATAAATTCAAAATATATTCTTTCAAACAAAATGCAAATTAAAAAAATTAAAAATTTTGGTATAACATAATTATTAAATATGTGGCACAGTCCGTCTCAGAGAAACTGGGTGGTGCGTTACCAAATCGTACGGTCACTGCAATATACTGCACTTGTTATCAAAGGATATGATATCAAAGGATATGATACTCATGTGACTACTACATTCCTAAACTTCACAGCAGTCCCAACTTTGCTGGTTGAGGTTCCGACTAGAGAAAGTTTGAAGCACGGGGTATTATCACAGCTTTTTGACGTAACCTCTATTCACAGATGGATCCAAGATGAGAAATACAGTTGATGCTGGAGTTCTTCTGGAGACTTTGTCAGCATCTTTCAGTTGGACACCCTAGCGATTTAGCGATGCATGCAAGATCCTGTCTCACAGTACCATAATAGATGGAAGTGTTGACCTATGCGTAGATAGCCAATCTGCAATCAAAGCAACAACTCAAAACTTTTCAGGCTGTGTCCAGCTAAACTCGCTTTGATAAGCCAACGAATAGATTTAACCCTAGTGTAGGTGCCGGCAAAGCAAAGCAGACAAAGAAAGACGTCACATGCTGCCTGCTTCAGCTTACTGCATAGTATTAAGGACAGTTATTCTGTTTAGCGTAGGATCATACTTCTTGACCTCCTAGCTAAGGATTACCGGAAATATTAGGCTGTAAAGATTTGAGAAAAGGACGCAGACTTATGGCAAGTATCCTTAGAACGGGAAGCAGACAAAGATGGATATCAAGACTCGTTGGTTACGTATGCCAGTGAACTTTTAGTCCATTGAAACTGGGAGGTGTCCGCAATAAGGTTATTTAAAGTTTATTTTTGTATACCGGTTAACCTTTATTATGGGTTGCTTAGAGGCGCACATGGAGCTACTTTGCTCGATAGGATAAGTACATAATAAAAGGGAGTTCATGATCTTGGAAAGTGTTTATGGAGATCAAACGAAATAAGCCGAAATATTGTGTCAAACAATTCGTGAAGTGGAGGGTATTTTGGTCAGTAGTATAGTCTAGAATTGATTAAATGGTGTCAGACTTTGATTTAATCCATTCTGCGTACCTAAAATGCAGAATAATTATTACCAACTGAAACGAGGACAGGGCAAGCATAAGAACCTCCATCATATATCTGCCCAAAACAGATCAAGCTGAAAACATCTGCGGTATGAAATGTCAAATATGAAACTTACAAGACGTTGTCAATTATAGCGTGAGGAGGGAAAGAAGGATGGAATTGTTAGGAATTAAGAATGAAAAAAGAATGAAGACCTCCCAAATATAGTTAAGAATTCGTACGTTGGACATGATTGGATCTATTGAAACTTGAAACTTAACAAATCTTCAGCCATATAAAAATATTTCTTAAATTCTCCACGAATTTGAAAAGAACAATTTAAAAGAAACACTTTGTAGTTAACAATTCAAAAGTGTTACACTGCGTTCGGCCAATACACAGGTAACACTGAAGTGCTAAATTATATTATGAAATGCAAATGCGAAAACACTTAGCCACAAGATGTTCTTTGTTCATTTTAAGAACTCACCACCGCGCTTTACCACCATCAGGACAAAATTTACAACATCTATGTAAATCAGGACAAACCACAGTGAAAAAAAAAGCGAGTAAAGCTATTATCATAAGCGCAAAAAAGCATCGTCTGTGCCTCCATTGGACATTTGCGACTTAAGTTTCCTACAAGTCGGCTGACAATGGATGCAGCAATTCCTGTCCCTTCGACACTCGCACGAACTAGAGACGAAACGACACGTTTTAGGCGCAAAATAATACTTGAAGGCAGTTGGGAATTTACTGCATCCAGGCATATCTGGGTCACTGATTCACTGCGTCACTTTTAACATAGCACGACGAGAAATGTCTCATCGTCACTGCTTGACTATATCTCAGCTGAGTTTATTTTGTCTTTCTTCTTGTATTCCTGTAGCAACCAAATGGGAGTATTGGGGGTTACCAAGTCCTTTATTTAATGTCACCAGGTTTCTGCTGTTAATATGCGATGGTCCAACTTTGACAAACTCTTATGCGGAGCTCTTGTATCTTGATTTTCTTCGTGATTCCTGGGGAGTGTGTGGTGAATTATTACTGCTAACTGCAAATGAGTTGCTGTGGATATGTGCTCCTTTTTGTCTTTGAGCAATTACATTACCCTTACTGATATTATAAACTAGCATTTCCCGGGCGCTCCGCCACCCGTACACATAAATCATCACTACCACGGGAGGGGTATAATATTGCCTAAACCTAAACAAAGAGCCACCTATCGGATCAACTACGTGGTTTTCCGAGATATTGTTAAGACGAATATTCTGTGAAAGTTTCAGCTCAATCGGCTGTCTAGTTTTCGAGTTTTAGTGTCGTATTACAAACCAACAGACATCCATTTTTATATATACAGATAAATGTACGTATAAAACGCAGCACAGAAAGCAGAGCCGCACATAGCACACAGTCATTATGAGCCGCTATATGGTGTGATGTTCGTACAAAATATAGCAAACAGAAAGCAGCGCAGCGAACAGTGCGTGCAGCACACAACACAGTCCTTATGAAAATTGGTCGCCACGAAAGTCCCTTGTTACTTCAATGGGATAACATATGCCTATGTTCAAGCTGAAAGCCCATTCTAAATACTGATAAGAACATTTTTGAAGCCGGTCTACTAGTTCCGAAGATTAGCTCCTACACACAATTAATATAATATTAGTATATATAAGAAAGTAACACTGTCTGTCTGACTGTTACCTTTTCACGGCTAAAAGGCTGGACCGATTTGGCTCATTTTTCTATTAAAATGTTCGTAATAGTCCGTGAATGATAACAGGATTACGGAATATTCTGGAAAAATCGGGAAAACTGAAAAAATACCTTTTTCCATGTGATTTATGTATGAGATCGCGACCATAACTCACGATTCTACAATTTTCGGTCAGGAGCGGGTAGGTGAGAGTATCGCTCAATGGTGTTCGATGGTTTTAGTGGAAAACGGTCGGATTGGTTGGGTCAGTAGGCTGTGAGGTGCAGCCAGACAACGCCTGTTATTTTAACTTTTGGTGGGTCTAAACGGTGTCTTGGTGGTGATGGTCGGCGGGTCCCGGGTAACGCCGGGGTTAACAACTAGTTGTTTTATATTTTAAGTTTATTTTGGAGCTGGGTATTTGGCTGCCATCAATCCTAGCACATCTCTGCCCATAGGCAGAGTGGTGAACCTCGCTGTACTTGCGAGGTCCTCAATTAGCGGTACAGTGCGCCATTTTGATACTAAAAACAGCGAGCGGCCTAGCATGAATATTTGCACGGTTTAAATCTAGCTTGTAGCGTTTAGATTCGAGATCAATTCGATGATCCTGTAATCGGAGAGCTCTTTAATTCGGCGAAAAGTGGTTTACCTAAAGTGCGGTGTCTTCACCCTGCAAAGGCCGGACTGATTGCCGATAGTGGTGTTGAAAGATAGAAGTTTCGTAGTAATAACCTAATTTCGTTAACATAATCCAGAAATTCGCTGTTAACATTTTGTAGCCAGCAATCGCTATATCCTGTATGCTACGCATCGCATACAGGATCCGCATACACTTCGCATCCAGTGATCTACGCATCTTGTGATCTACGCCTTAAGTTATATATGCATCTTGTGAACTACGCATCCTGTAATATACGCATCTTATTAACTGTGCATCCTCTGATCTAAGCATCCTGTGATATATGCATCCTGTTATCTACGCCTCCTCTCATCTACGCATCTTATGATCTGTGCATCCTCTAATCTAAGCATCCTCTGATATATGCATCCTGTTATCTACGCATCCTGTAATCTACGCATCTTATGATCTGTGCATCCTCTAATCTAAGCATCCTCTGATATATGCATCCTGTTATCTACGCATCCTGTAATCTACGCATCCTGTAATCTACGCATCTTATGATCTGTGCATCCTCTGATCTAAGCATCCTCTGATATATGCATCCTGTTATCTACGCATCCTGTAATCTACGCATCTTATGATCTGTGCATTCTCTAATCTAAGCATCCTTTCATATATGCATCCTGTTATCTACGCATCCTGTAATCTACGCATCTTATGATCTGTCCATCCTCTGATATATGCATCCTGTTATCTACGCATCCTGTCATCTATTCACCCGATTCGCCCGATTCACGAATCGATCGATCTGTGCACCCGGTGATATCAAATGTATATTTCTAATAAGAAACACTTACAAATTGAACAAATTGGGTCAAAATAGTTTATAAATTTATTGCTACGACCGAATATATCGTTAGACGTTTTCTTTGCCGTGACGGTCATCGTCGTTCATCAGTGTATCCTAGGCTGATTTGGGGCTCCGGAATAAAGTTTTTCACTGGCGAGGTTATTACCCTCGCGCCAAGCCTTCCTTGGAGGGATAAGCTCGCTGCTTTTCCTGTATTGGAGGAATATTTCCGGAGGAAACGTGGTTTGATCGCACTTCCTTCCGCCAGTCAGATATAGTTAGGCCACCTGCTATTCTGAAGCATTATGTTTTATTCGCCCTATTCCGCCGATGGCTGACAGCCTTTTATGTGTTGGTTTTTTTTTAGGTAATTAATCAACATACATCCCCTTGTATTATAGTTTTACAGTGGAGACCAAATTAAAGAGAATTGTCATACCACCAGAAACACATTTGACAGAAGTTCCACAACATTTGCTTGCGGTGATTCATTGGAGACGGAAATCAAATTTATAGAATGTACATAATATACATACACTATGCATATTTGTACACACATACATACATTTATTACATTTTATGCGTTTACCAGTCCTGCCCATCGAATGGGTGCGACAGCTTTATTTTTGATTTTTTGTGAGATAAACAGATTGGAAAGCATTTATTTATTCCACATCATAGCATCTGCCTGTGCACGGGATAACAAAGAAATGACACCGGACGTTGATAACCGCAATTAGCGGCTGTCAAAGGGATAATTGGTGCCATGTGATTTCACCATAGTCCTAACGTGTAAGTTATGTGGTATTCTGTTCAAATCCTCGTTACTGGTTATTGTAATTTACAAAACGTACCACATCCATCGCTAATGCGAAACGGCAGTTTATATGCTACGTGCAATATCAGATTTTCAGAATGACAGTATTGGCGGCCATATTGACAGGTTAATCAGGACGAAAATTACTCCACAGGGAAAAGTGAATTTAAATAAATAAAAACAACAAAATCAATAGTATCGCTCGGTTGCTAAAAGCAACCTATTTTACCGCAATTACAGCAACTACTTATACGAAGCAAAAGTGACAGCGAATAAAAGAACTCCATGTTGTTATCCTTGAATTCTTTTTTTTGTGCTTTTAAAAAGACTGAAAATGGAATTATGTTGCAGCTCCCGATTGGATTTCGTAGGCGAATGATGTGCGAACGGAAAAAGGATTCAATTACAACGCATCATCTTGGATGGAGTGTATAAAAGCTAATGCTCGTTGTGCATGGTAAAAGTAATTTTTTTTAGCTTTTCTATTTCACTTAGACACAATCATTTAAAAGACCTAAGTTAAAGTGAACAGTTTTATCGATTACCCTTCATGCAGATACATAGGTGCCTTTATTTGGGATTAGACATGGAATCTACTCGTATATATATATTATGTTAAACATATTTAAAGGATGCTACTTCCAACCAGATGCTAGAGCCAATGAATTGATTCGGATGAATAGCATGCACTTTAACTGAACGACACATAACCATCTTTACACACTTTGGCCAGCTGTGTGGTATGTGACGTCCTCTTGTTGAAACTACGAATGCTCGAAGTCATTCTCTTCAAATTTATCAAAAAATGGAATGTCTTGTCAATAGCGCTCTTCAGTTTACTATTTTGTAGTACAGTAATGTACTTAAAAACGGTTAGAACTTAGAAGATCGACATATATATAATGGCCAGATAGAGAAATATTTTTAAATTCTTTGAGGTTGGATCACGACAGGTATGGTCAAATGCTGTACGCTATTGTTTTCCCTTTTGATGACATCTCGCTCGCAATCTATGAATCAAATTATTATTCTTAGCGTCGAAATGCGTAAGGGTAACTATTAGACCGCTGTCCACTGTTAAGAAAAAGATTTCGTGGTCCATGCCTTTTCAAGTTACATTAAAAACTTCCCGTATCTTAATTGTTAAATAAAATCGTATACACACATACCCATGCAAAACCTGCGCTACGTCAATGTATGCGTCATGGGTTGGGTATGTAATCTCGCATTTCAAAATCTCGCATTTTTAAAAGGAAAAACTCCCATTTTACTTAAATAAATAAATTAATGCGAGATTTTGTAATGCGGGATTTCGTATCACTCCCATGCGTCATTACTTTTTCACGGATAATGGTAGAAACTTCCTCGGTGCTTATCGAGAGCTAAAATACGCCAGGAAGTCCGTAGATGAATAGCATTCACTTTAACTGAACGACACATAATCATCTTTATACACTTGTCATAAGCTCTTCAGTTTACGATTTTGTAGTACAGTATGTAATGGGCAAAATCCGATTGTTGGTAAATTTCCAACAATACCTTGAGTCCTATATTTTGGTTATTAGAGCATTTACATGAAATATTTCATATTTAATGGGTTTTTTTGTAATTGTAAATGTAATTGTTCTCTCTGATATTTTGCTGCTTACTACTGTAACGAAGTTCTCTTCGTTATAAACTCTATATCGAATATCTTCTCTTTATCTCTCCCCCAATTCCATGTACAAAACGTCGGGCACCATGTAAACACAATAAGCACACAACTACACGTATGTAATTTGCAAAGTAACTTGTTAAATTCCAAATGTATTGGCAAATCATAAACTTCGCACATGGTCTTTGCAACTTAGTGGTTAGGTTTGCCAACTTTTGCCCACAAAGTTGTCGACTTCCGAACGAATAAGACCGCTGGCAGAAGTTTCAACCGAACTAACCAGAATATTTTAGGGGTGCTGGGAAAACAGCGAAATAAATTTGAAAAAGACTGGGCGACCGTATATATATATATATATATATATATATATATATATATTCCAGACCGCACGACGTTTGTAAACCACGTCACTCTTCCCTGCTCACTATCCTCTCATAGGCCATCAGTATCCCTCCTTACGCTCGTGTCTTGACAATAGATCGTCAGTATTCCTCTTATATGTCATGTCTTGAACTTAAGCTGTCAGTATTCCTCCTCTCTGTCCTGTCCTGAGCATAGGCCATCAGTATCCCTCCTCACTGTCGTGTTTTGACCATAGACCGTCACTATTCCTCCTCTCTGTCTTGTCTTGACCATAGGCCGCCAGTACTCATCCCCAATGTCGTGTCTTGACTATAGGCCGCCAGAATTCCTCTTCTCTCTCGTGTCTTGACCATAGGCTGTCATTATCTCTCCTAACCGTCTTGTATTGTCTAGAGGACGTTAGTATTCCTCCTCCTTGTCGTGTCTTCACCATAGGCCGACACTATTCTTCCTCCCTGACGTGACTTGGCTATAGGCCGTCAGTATTTCTCTCACTATGTCTTGACCATAGGGCCAAAATCCAGTGTATCCCTCCGTAAAATTGTCCGAATGTCGCACCACCGTAGGTCTCAAGAGATTAAAATAACGCCCGCTCTGTAGCGAACATTCTTAAATGTCGAACAATCTTGACATTATAGATCACTGGACTCTTCACTGACGTAGTCATTTCTCCATTTGTAATCATCGCCGCTGTCTTTTGTGGGTATGTACCAGCCGGCTGTTAATGTGGATATTGGCCCATCGCCAGGTAACGCCATCTAGTACGCAAGCCCCGCTACTCGGCCCTAGCCAACCTCTCTCTCAGTTTAATTAGGTATTGTTGGTGGTATATATAGTTATTCACTAAGTTTCTTATTAAATAGCAGGTATATTAGTTTCCATTTGTGTCCAAAAATATACACAGTATACTCACTGAGAGTACTTAGTATACTGAATGAAGTGGGTGTACTGGTTGTACTGACTATACTGAGTACACCCATTACTCCCACTCCTACTAAACTCAGTATATTCACAAGGTGTACTTGGTGTACTGGGTGAACTGGGTGTACTGGGTACAGTATACAGTACAGTATACTGACCCAGCGAGTATTCTGAGTTTACTGAGAATACTGAGTATACACAGTACACTCTCTAGGAGTAGTTGGTGTACTGGTGTAGCCCCGACGTTTTTTTATGAGCTATGTTATCGAACAATTTTTGGGGCAATGTTGTCGGAGCTGGCTGCTTTTTAATTCCTGAGCCCGTCTCTCTAAGCGATAGTACTGTCTCCGATATTCTGTATCTTACTCCAAGGTTGATACTTGTGTTTATGTTGATCATGAGCTATGTTATGTTGTCACGAGCTATGTTATTGAGATGCTGTTTTCATGCCAGCTATGATATATTTTTTGATTATCAATAATTTTGACTGGGAGCTGATTTCTGTACAAGTTACTGTTGCCATGATCGTACAACTTTACCGAAAGTTGTTCTGCCGCACTGCACTTTGGGAAGTTGTGAGATAAACTTCAGTTTGTAATTTCGTTTTAGGCGTTAAACATAGCGACAGATAGCAGAGTACCTTGATCTTAGCTCTGCAGTCTGTCCCAGGTCAATATTGGTGTTGAATAGTTAGCTCTTTACCCTTTTTTCGGCAACTCTCTCGCTCAACCTGCCTGAGATCCATTCCTTACTGAATTTGCTATGTTCTCTCTGGCATTCTCGATGCAAATCTTGTTGTTTGCGGTGGTGATTTCAGGTTTTTGTTCGGTTTGATTTCTCTCCCTACATAGGACTCGCATATAAAAGCTGATTTTTGCACATTTGGCGGTTCAGAGATAGCGCGGCAATGAAAAGAATGTGATCCGAGCGAATATCAGTGTTCTGTGATCAGTCAGTTCATCGTCGGAAATGATAACTACTCTTACAAGCTCATATTCGTGAAGAATTCAGTGCCTTCATAGGCACTCATTCATCATCCAGTAGTGAATATTTTTCATGAAATTGTATTTATTTACAAAATTGTACCAATATTTTAAGCACAAAGATTCATGATTGACGAAACTACAGTTTTTTTTTTAATCGGCAAGGCAACACTTCGAGTGACCTTCAATTCTGTATTTCATACTAACTTTTATCAAATAAAGGAGCAGAAAGTTATGTCAAAATGTTAATCTCTACTAAATGATGATTTAAATTTAAATAAAGCTTTACGGCAATTACGGCTTGACTTCCTGTCTGTTTAAAAGATTAATTTATTTTTGTTCTGCATCCAATAATGGGATTTTGTAATTAAATTTAATGAAACGTATAAATGGACAGAAAGTTATTTCCAAGCGGAGATGAAATCTGTGCCACCGGAAGTTGAAGTAGAACGTTTTCACAAAATCATGAGACAAAAGAAAAGCTTTAAAACGTAGGTAATGCAATCGGACTGAGTACCTACAACAAATAAACTAATAAACCGCAAAGTCAAATTGCTGCGGCTTTCTACTAAGCAGTGTTGGAGAGCATCAAAAAAAAAAGACGTGGCGGTAGATGATTGAAAGTAATAAATACTTTTAGTTACTATTTTTACAAATTACAAATTACAAATGTTTTGACTGCCCTTGTGATATGTGTTTTTTAATTGCGAGTGAAAACCGCAGCCGAAACTGCAAGCGTTTAAAGTCTAATGGCATGTTGGTCGGAATCATTGGGATGTGTTGACAGATAGCAAAAAAATGACCGTGCAAATGGATTCGAGTACCAAGCGACACAAAATCAACACAAAATCAAGACAAATTTAATTTTATTTTAATTTAGGCTGGAATGCGTTTTTCCAGATTTTGCTAAAAATGTCTCAGGGAGCATAACAAATAAAACAAATAAAAGAATCAGAGCAAATTCATCGTTCGAATCGTGAGTTATGATCGCTAGTTCATAGAAAAACAAAAAATCAGTTTTTTTCGAATTTTTTTAATTCTTCGGGAAACTTTTCCAATTTTTCTTTTCGTATAAACCTTACTCGGGCTATTACGAACATTTTGAAATAAAAATGAGCCAAATCGGTCTAGCCGTTCTAGAGTAATGCGGTTATCAACGAACAGCATTTCATTTTTAAATTCTCTATATTAATTTCGCGTGCCCGTGTGTTTGTTTGTCGTGGAATATTGCGATCAAAATTTAACCCGATTTCATTTGAACTTTGCACACATGCATATCTCCGATGACAACCCTTCTTGTTAAAATTTGGGGCGCCTCGGGCCTCGGAGTCGGGGGGCTCCCATACAAATAAATAAAAAATTTATGGAGTAACTTAACTTACAGACGCACCAACGATTATATATATAAACATAACTCAAAAAAGTGTATAGAATTTTTTGGAAGTTATTTTATTTAAAAAAAGTCCCAATGAAATAAATCCCCATAAGATAAGATGGAGATGTGGGCACAACACGACTTTCTTTTACGGACGGGGCTAGAATCTTTTTACAAAATTTACCCGATTTTCTTCAAATTTTATATACATCTGTATCTCCAATGGACAACACTTTCTGTAAAAAATTTGGAGACCCCGGGTCCCGGGGTCGTGAGGTCTCACACAAATTTCTTAAAATTTTTTTTTAAAAACTAGCCCGATTTCTTCAAATTTTAAGCCCATGTGTATTTCCGATGGACAATACACTTTGTAAATTTTTTGGAGTGAACGGGTCCTGAGGCCCGAGGGAGCCCATTAACATTTTTTAAAAATCCGCCCAGTTCAAACTTAACACAAATATGTATCTTCTTTGAGAGAAGATTGTCTTTTATCTTTCTTCTCTTTATTATCGCGTTATTCTGAAGATTCGAAAGGATTCAAGGAGTGCTGACGTTATATCATTCCTCGTTCCTTTTTCATGTTTTCCAATTTTTATAAACATGACCATCGTTTAAACTGCTTTTCAAAAATATTGAGTTTTTCCACACCACAAATTTGTGTATTCACTGCTATCAGTCATAGCTTGTGATACTCTGAGTGATACTCGAGTGAAAGCTCCTGAACAATGCAGAAATCAGTTTGATTGATGGGCATAACTTGAAGTGAATGTTGCGAAGAGAAAACCCGTACATCCGGCTGTTCATCATGGTGCCTTCAGTTGGCTGTGCCACTCACTCTTGTCTTCTTGATATTCAACATTTGGTCGGAAAACTTAAAATCAGACTTTATAATGCAATTGGTGGATAGATGCAGTAGCAGGAGCATTTTGTAGCTCTTTCTTGGAGTAATTTATGTTAGTGAATTTCGAATTATGCAATTATGTTGAACTAAAGTAACAACTAACAATTATAACTACTGAAAACTACTCTATCTAGGACAATGATGGTCATGCGACTTAATGCTTTTCATGGGCGGTGGCTGATGTTAACAATTGTACACTGAGTGCTGACATCATAATTGTTCGTCAGTGTCCTTGCCGCATGAAATATGATTGCGGTTTACATCGAAATTGGAACAATGCATCACCACAGACAAACACACAAAAAACATGCATGTGGGGTTTTGATGAGTTGGTAGTGGGGATAGGGTGGAAATAGTTGTTTCTATGGTTGTTTTTATTAACTATTTAAATTGTGGTTGAAATTATTATTCAAAATTAGATTTTATTCAAGTGACAAAGGCGATTTTGGTACAATGGTTAGGATAGACAATCAAAGTTACAAGTAAAATGGCCAAATTATTCTTCCATTATTAATGTAATATTGAATTAAATATCAGTCGGACCATAATAGATTACTTACTTGGTCCAAAATTTTAATAAATTAATGGGAAGATGTTTGGTAAGGCGGCCAACGGTTTGACTTCACATTAATATCCTGAAACCACTTTTTTGTGACCCTGTTCTTTCATTTCATATCTTCTATGTAATTTTGACTTATACGAGGTATCTGATCAGTGACTCAAGAAATTGCTTAAAATTCTGTGTTAAGCTTTGTAGTGAAACGTCTACATTTATGGCGACATTTATTTATATCTTACATGCATACTTAATACGTAATCTAAAGGTCGGAATTAACCTGAACCTCTACTAACATACCGCTACTTACAAACCTCTACAGCTAAATAACTGCCTCTAGTCGCTCACATTTATCCTTTGCAAAGCACCCTCTATTTGTAGGCACCACAAAAGTCGAATTCTTTCTATAGTGCTCTGTCTCTTTGTGGTGGATTCGAATTCGAAGTCTACGCGAACCGGAGCATTTGTGTTCATTCGCTCTACATATCATGGCCATTTTATTAGACTTCCAATGTGTAATTTCTTAAGTAGGTCGCTTTTTCGTTCCGAAGACTTCGCCATGGAATCTCCTCCTCTAAAGTCTCATTATCATGTCCTGTAACACCGGATTGAATACGGTGCCAACAAATCGTTCCCATTCTTCACGATCTGCAGCTGGATATTTCAACTGTGGTCACGTTTTCATCGAAAAGTCTGCTTCTGCTAAGACTGTTGATCTTCACATTGTACTTGGTCTTCTAACCCGGTCTTTAATCACAGAGAATTTCATTTAAAGGACTGCTTCGCGATGTTATCATTTGGCTTCCTCAGTGTGTAACTAATCCATTTTGCTATCTCACATCGAAATTCAATAGCTCTTGACTCGTACTACGCCACAATTCCCGGTTTGCTATAATTTTTGGCGCTGTGGATATATAGTGCAGATAAAGATTTACAAAAGCCTTGAAATTTCCTCGAGTTGTTTGCGAAGACTTTTGTGATTTAGCATTGGATTCGAGAAATATCAACTTAGTGCGCTTGTGGCTGGATTTCCAAAATGGAGATAGAATATATCGTTGGAAGCTGAAGCTTTATTCATTCTGCTGTTAACGTCCAGATATGTACAACCATCAGCTGATGCAGTACTTTCAAGGTAATTAAACAGTTCAACCTCTTCAATAGGTGTCTTCTGCGAAATAATACGCTGATGGGTCGAGCAGCCTGAGGGCCTTATATTTGTCTTATTAGCAAACCTCTCATCCTCTCCTCTGCAGCCCACTGATGTTACCTACCAGGAAAGATACATCATCGGCATAATCCAATTGACTAAGCCTTTGAAATGGTCTCCATTGAATGCCATGTCTCTTCACTGTAAAAACGGTTTGGCAGTGAGTACATCAACTATTGTCAGTAGAAAAGGATTGACAATAAAACATCCTCTTGTCGCAATGCCTGTCACACTACGAAAGAGTGGGAAAGCGGTCCATTGTGCAAAACGAAGCAACTGGCGTTTTTGAAGGACTGCTTTTAAATAGCATTTTAGGCGGGATTCCTCTTCCAAGAAATGATCTTCGTAGGTATTCCCAGTTAAAGCGATCAAAGGCCTTCTCAAAATTAACGAAGTTATTTCAAAGAGGTGACTGTAACAGCAGATTGCTCGAGATTGGTACGTAGGCTATTAATATGGTCGAAACACAATCGACCACTACAAAACCCCGCTTGATGCCTCTCTACAGGGTAAACTTAATTATTACCTTTATCCTCTCTAGTTGCTAGTTTTGGAAAAACAGACAAAACTTTTGCAGCTTAATAATAACACCGTTCTTCTAGTTTCTGAGTTAGGTTTCATTTGTGTATCAATGGAGGTAGAATACTAGCTCTACTGTAAATACTGCCCCTAAAAACCCCCTTAAGTTTCATCATCACGACCCTATTAAAATCCCCTTAAGACCACCTCAAGACCCCATCAAAACGTTCTTAAGATCCCCTAAAGACTCCACTAATGACTCTCTCAAAATCCCCTCAAGAAATCCTTAAGACGACCTCAAGACCACCTAAACACCCCACTAAAGATAATCTCACTCTTCCCTCAAACCACCTTCAAGACAATCTGAGCACCACCCTTAAGACCTTGTTAAGACTTCGTTAGGTTCCCATTATAACCCCCGGAAGACTCTCTCAAGACCATCACATAACTCCTAAGAACCCCTTTGACCCCCACAAAACCCTCTTAAGACTCAAAATCCTCTCAAACCCTCATAAACTCTACTCAAGATTCTCTTAAAACTCCCGCAAAACCCTTTCCAAGACCCTCTCTAGCCCCAGTTGAGACCACCGCAAGAACACTTCAAGACTCCCGTAAACCGCCCTCAAGACCTTTATGTCCATACCTTTTGAAGATCTACTCAGTGCCCCTATCAAAACCCTCAAATCAAGACTACGTTACGACCCCTTTCAGGACCACACTCAAGAACCTCTCAAACTCTTCTCAAATCCCCACAAAACCCCCTAAAGACCATATAAATACTCTCCTCAAACCGCCCTCAAGCCTTCAAGACCACCCTAAAGACCCTTTAAGAACCCCCTCAAGACTCCATCAAGACCACCCTAAGGACCCTTCAAGAACCCCCTCAAGACTCCTTCAAGACCACCTCAAGACCCGCTCAAGACCCACCTGAAGGCCTCATCGTGACTCACATCAAGACCTCACCTATTGTACGTGTTTTAAAGTAAACATATAAACCGACAGGAAGACAGAATAACAGAAAGACAGAAATACAGTAAGATAGAAAGACAGAAAGACACACAGCCACAGGCAAGTTAATATAAAAGCATTTAAAATAATAAGCAGACAACATAAAATCGATCTTTGTTATCACTCAAATTATCAAATACTAAGCTTACCTGAACAAGAAACCAATACAAGAAGACGAATAAGAAGAAGAAGACGAATAAAAGCCGGGCTATATATCCAGTATCCAGATGTAATATAAAGTTGGGAAATAAAAAATAAATAAAACAAAATATCAGATTTATCATTTAACTGCGTTTCACTTAGATCTACAAGTATAACTTCTGATCTGTGGACAAATCTATGGACGTGGTGTGAGAAACCCTGACATCACTCATCACAATAACCACACATCACACAACTCACCGCTTCTTAGGTATCATATGTAGAGGGTTGATGTAAGATATTTTTAATGGGCATTTGGTGTCCTTGTGACAGTTAAATTGATCCATATGTCCGCTCTGAACAGAAATCCTGTTAAATTGGTCTGTCTGTCATAAGCAAAGTACATCTACTTCTCCGAAACATCCTGACCGTTTTAGCTGCTGTAACAATACTCGACTGACTGTATGACATGATTACAAGTACCTTTCGTACTTACTATTCTGATGAGATATGAGACAAAAGATGCATATATATCCTTTATATTATGTCCCATTGAGCATGAAATAAGTTTTTCATTTAATCGAGAGCATAGAGGATACGTCGTCAATTTATATACCACATACCCGTAAACCTGAACTATGGGTTGTTATGTTTAAATTGCAATTTCACTAAGGAGCTTACTCTAACAGACCAACCAAAATACACACACAAGTACACATCAATCTGCAAGAGTATTCTAATAATGATGTTGCGTGAAGTTCACATGGGTTTATCGGTTATGGTGCTCCTCTTGTATAGCCTCAAGTGAAATGTATCGACTACAAGCATACGATAATTGAAAAAGTCTTGCAGTCATCTTCTATGCATACTGCTTGCACTGGGAATTGTGGGGATAAGGATGTCTCTGAACTCGTATATTGGAAGTGAGCAGGACCCAGCAAACTCAAGAATTTACTATTTTTGCATAATAAATTGAATCGAGTTTAGTCGAACGTCTTTTCTAAAGATGACAGAGCCGACAAGCGGAACAAAAACATTTTTCTATGACATCATTGAATAGCAGAGATGGAAAGCTGACGGAAAACTTCATTTACATTTTATCAACAGATATATTTGCAATATCATAAGATGTTGAAAAGTTTGCAAAATTATTTATTTTTTTTCTCCATTCAGATGCAATTTATTTAAGCATTTGATGTAATCCTTTATGACGTGTTTAGAAATGACGTAATTGGAGACAATGAAATCAAGTTGGTGTTTAAGGAACCGATGATTTTGTTATCCTTTCCTATATAGTATTGGCTCAGTGAATAATGCATAGCTTCTTAGCAGGAAATTCGCAGAACGAATCCCAGTAACACCGAAAGAATTTTTCACGGTTTCTCACCTCTTGTCAATGTCTGACAAACAGCCGAGAGTAGTAACTTGTTACAGAAAGCTTCTCAATTCACCTTTCGGATACGGTATTAAATTCTAGGTCCTTGCTGCCAAGTCAAAGAGTGTAAACTCATCGCCGATCTCAAAGACAAATCAGGCAGGCAGCACGAAATCTGTGGCTACATGTGAATGATAGCAAACTAATGGTGGCTATATCTGTGAGTGAAATTTCCAAAATAGGACCTTTAATTAAGATAGTTCAAGAGCTTAGCTATTCTAGAGTAAAGTCTTACTAAGACTCCGTATGTAAAGAACGACAATTCCGAAGACTCCTGACGATATCTATGAGCGTTAACCGCCATGTGTGTATCATGAAGAGAATTAAGCTCAGGAGGTTTCGGTGGTTAAAGAAAATAGCTCGCATGGGCATTATCTTCTATATTCTAATTGGCTTTGTTACTTAAGCAGAAAGTGATTCTAAAATATCATCATCATACCAATTCAGTGGTTCAAAAATTTTAACAGATTCATAAACCATAATGGGAGGAACACTTTTAGCAACACTTTAAAAAAATTGAGAAATATTGCGTTAAATTATATAAAAGATCTGAATGGTGTGAGTAGATTTTGCAGCAGCTGCGGGTCTTTGCAGCTAGCATGAATGGTGTAATTTTCTTGTGCAGTTAATAACTAAAAAGTCACCTTTTATTTGGCATTCCCCCTGGAGGGTTGCCACACTCGCAGTACCATTTAACCTGCTGATTATTATGTGTGTCATATCAAAAGTGACTTTGATATATGACAGAATTCATCTTGGCTGTAGCATCAAGATATAGGCAAGCCACATACTGAGCGCAGTCTAGCACATTATAGCGTAGGAGAGATATCTAGAGCACTCACTGTTAGACTAATAGCCGCAAAATGAAAGTGAGTCTTTGAGTATAACACAATTAGTCAAATTACCAAATATTAAGATAAGGTCGGCTGATGAATTGGATAAGCAAATTTAAACGTTCGAGACGATCGTGGCTCTGAAAGCCTCTTGCCCAATCAGTCGTAGCAAAAAAGTTCAGCCTCCCGGGTGGAGCGAAGACCTTAGTAAACTTAGGAGTATGACTAGGTCGATCTTTAATCTATTTTATAACAACAAATACTGGCATTCTTTATAAACATACAAGAAGGCTATCAATGAAGGAAAGCGAGGCTCTTGGATGGACTTTTCTGTCAATCAATTGAAACTACCAAGGGCTCTGCTAGAATTTGAAAGATTCTGTTCAAAGAGATCACCTGTCGGACCTTCATCAAGAAACCTTACGGTGGCTGGACGGCAACTGCGGCAGAATCCCTGGATGTTCTAACAAATACACACTTCCCCACCTGCAGTTATCAATGCGTAGATAATTTGGAGAGGTTGCACGCTGAGCATCCGGTCTCCTGTGACGTAGTCGATAACATCATAACCCGGGAAAAGGTTTCCTGGGATTTACGAAGTTTTTCGGCCTATATATCTCCTGGCCTGGATGGCATACAGCCAATAATGCTATACAAGTCAATGGATCTGTCGACTTCCTGGCTAAGGAAGATTTTCAGAAGCTGTCTCCTACACAATTAAGTCTGCCGAAGCTGGAGAGAAGTTCGGGTGGTTTCCATACCCAAAACAGGTAGAATAGGATTTTAGGCCTCTAAGTCCCTCATCGTTCTTGCTAAGGGCTCTGAAGCAAATTCCAGATCACCATATCAGGAAACGATTTGAAGTCACACAAACATCGAGATCTCAACACGCATATCTCAAAGACAGGTCCACGGAAACCGCCCTCCATGAAGTAGTGTGAACCTTACTGTTGCTGATAGAAATTAACAAAATGCTACTAAATATTGAAGAGGATATGACGAAGGTAGTTGCGTAGGTAGATGAAGTCATAGAAAGGGCCATGGGTAAAATCGGTTCCGGAGCAACAAGCTGTGGCCTTGAAGTTTACCCTGGGAAGACTGAAATGGTATTGTTGACCACTAAATCCAAAATACCGGTCTTTATCCTTCAAAAGCACAATGGGAAATATTTCAGCATACAGCGCCAAATATCTCGGAGTAATCTGGTATAGGAAGCTTAGCTGGAAGGCTAACATAGAGAACAGAGCTAAGAAAGCGTGCGTGGACCTCTATACCAGCAAAAAAACCATCGGCAGGAAATTGGGTCTTCAATCAAAGATGGCTATCTGGCTGTACATAGCTGTTGTACGGCCAATTCTTACCTATGGATCGCTGGTCTGGAAGCCTCGTACAACAGTGCCAAGAAGAATTGGCCTAGATCAACCAAATCCTGGACCACTTCAGCTTACGCCATTAAGTTTGCTCATAATTATGCTATTCCTGTCAGGCATTCCCCTCTTTCGAGAGTAAACCTCAGCCCCTATGCTACATCCCCAGAACGAAATGGGTCCGCAGCCATAGTTGTCCTCAGACCAGGTCAACCTCACGGTCAAACCTGGTCCGTTGGGCACAGACAACTCCCGTGGTACCAACGCGTCATTGGTGAGATTTGACATCAAAGGCCTCAGCTCGTTCAGAATGAGTGCCTGGGCGATGAAAAACCAACCCTGGCAGCACATTTTCCGGAACCTCGAACCTCATCATTTATCACTAGGATAGCACGCTACTAAATACAAAGAGTCACCCATAAAGATCTCTAAGTACCTACTTCGGGTCAGTAAGTACGAAGACATTACCCATAACGAGCATACTCTAAGTACCCGCGGCCCGTATTAATCTCCCGTGGTCAAGCCATGTATAGGTTAAGATGCAATTGGAACCTTGCAAGTACAGCGGGATATACAACTCTACCTACCTACCTACCTTGAGTATAACAATGTTTGTCCTAAAAACCTCGAACACCTTATGCTGTGCTGCTCCAAAAATGCGGCTAGGCTTTATGTCAACAATATGTGAAGATTTCATAGCATATGGTCTGTCTGCAGGGGCTGCGTCACACCATACTAAGCTAAGACTAAGGTAGGTCGACGGGTGTGGTGTTGTTTGGTGTGTTTTTTTAACTAACGGACGCTTAAAGGGATAAGGTAGATCTTGAGAGGTCTTGATGTTTTTTTTTTTTTTTGAGGACAGGGTCGATTATGGTAAAGTTGTCGAATCCATAGTTTTTGGGGTCACTGAATTGGATAGCCACAAAAATGACAGACAGAGTGCTGGGTCGACGGTGTTGCTGGTGTTGTATGGTGTTTTTTTTATTGTTTATTAGCTTACGCTTTAAGAGTTTCGGTGGATTTTTAGGGGTTCTTGAGGTATCTTGGAACTTTTTGGCAGGCGGGGTCGATATTGGTATTAGTGTCGAAAATCGTTAGTTTTCGAGATCGCTGAGATAAATAGTGCTGGTAAGACAGAGTTGCGCTAGATGGGTTTTTTTGTTAATTGGCGCACACTTCAAGGGATTTCTCACTCTCGTTCTATTATCATCCCATAATAATCCGACACCCTATTCGTTATTCCTAAAATCATATAAAACCATCCTTTAACCATTCTATACACATCCTATTTGAATCCTTTATTCATCCTATAATTATCCTTTATCTATACTCGTATATTACGATGATCCATAATCTTCCAATGATCGTTCGATAATCATGAAACCAAAAAGTGATGAATTATAAGTAAAAATCTTAAAGTTAGAGTGAAAAATGTGATGCAGGCTTTAAAGTTTAACCGATTTGATGTCCAACATTACTTTTATTGACTTGTGAGCTTGAGTTGAAAAAAATCCACGAAATCAACGTATGAGTTATTATTATTATCAATCTGTTAGGCCACCAACAGGTGACTATAAGTGGTTGAAATTTTTGTACTTGGCCGTGGTAAAATTGCCAATTCGGAAAATTGTCACCAAGTTGGGTCGAGTCATTTTGTGTGAACGTACTTTGAAGAATTTACCGAACATTGCATAGCCGCAGTTAAATTTACGTTACGTACTTCTTGTGTAAAATTGTCGTTCATTTTGTTTTATTTATTGCCAACGACATCTGGCAAATGTCTAAAGTTCTAGTTCCACTGTGTTGCACTCGTGTGGGTATATTCCTCAAGGAAAAAGTTCTGTTCAAACATTTTCACGAATTTTCCGTCAGACAAGGTTTTTCCATAAAATGAACTTTCTATTGTTTCCAAAGTTGCAGGGAAAATGTAGGAAATTCCATTATAAGTTACCATAGAGCTACGATCTGGACTTGTTCCAGGTGTTGGTTATCAGAACAGTTGACTCGCGTAAACAATTATAAATTATTTCTGATTATGGGTCCTTCACACAGAAGAACAAAAATGTAGTAAATCCTTTTCAAAAATAAGGCGCAAGTGATTCCGAAATTGAAATGTAAATTAAATTTCAAAGTTCAAGAAGAGTAGTTTAGCGTAGTAATGTGGGTCTTAGTGCTACAATGGAATAGGAGTCATGTGTAAATAAGTTATATAAGAGGACGACAATATCACAACAATTCGCGCAGATTGCAATCCATTTGAAACACGAAACTTCGAAAATGTAGGTACTCATCAAAATGCTACTATTCACGCGCTAGTTGAAATCACTGGATAGAATAGAAATAATTTGTCATCCTAAAGAAAACGATTAAAAAAAATAAACATTACAAGTACTCGTATAAGGGAAAGGAACGAAATTATCACAAATCATAGAACTACCATTAATCGAATTGATAAACTTCTTTATCGTTCGGCGATAGTTTCCGCTTCAATCAGTGGACCCTCATACAAGTTTATTCTTCTTTCAAATCTCCGTCAAAGGAATCCAGCGGCAGCCCTACGCTATTTGAAATGTTAGTTCAATGATATTTGCAACTTTTAAACTAAGTTGCCAATCTTGCGTAAAACTCATAAGATTCATAGATACATGCTTGTAATGCTGGTATCAAATGCACACAAGAAGAAATAACTGCATCATCCGATAAAGGCGAGGTGGTAGTTATGTTGTTGTTGGCAAAGGCAATCAGCAATGTACGGATAAACTTCACAAAGTTTGAATTTTTTCTCCCAAAAGAAGTGCACACAAGTTTCACATTTGACAAGCTGATGTATAGTGCACTCGAACCGTTATAAATGCGAGTACGTGCTTGTGCATGTATAGTCGATGTAAGAGCAGAACAAAAAACTTCTAATTAGGATGGAATTTAATGACGCTCATAAATTTTACGTTTCGGTATTTTCGTCCCTTTTGAATCCCGCAAGTACGAGGGCGCAAAATTAAAACTTTTTCCACTCAAATTAAAAATATAGAACCTTAAGCGGCGTCAAAGCACTTGAAAATATTTCCATACTTCTATAGTGACGAACTTGTTGAGGCTTAAATACTTCTTACTTGGCCGCTCAGAAGTACACTTATGCACTTCGTACATTATACTATTAGCAAGTGTTTTATGATTTTTAATCCAATTAATTCATTATACAAACAAAAAATTCCTTCTGATATTAATGCCCATATGGTTCAAAAAAGCTCCTCAAGGCAAAAACCCATAAAGGAAAGCAAAATTTACACGCGTCACGCGGACACTCACAAATCTTCTATAAAAATCAACTGCGCACAAAATGTCAGCTCTATATGACTTAGTTAAAAAGGGCCCCAAAGAAGTAGAAACAACTTTTACATGTGTCACACGCGCCACACGACCTGAGTCAAACTCAAATGTTCAGAAATGTTTCATGAGGCTAAGCATAAGATTTCAGCTTTCTCTGTACAGTTAAAGTTGCCTAAAATGGCCCATAATGAAAATAGGAAAAACAGAAACATTCTTACGTGTCACATGCGTCCAGTGCGATACCTTATATGGTCATATGCATCATGAAATTGAGTTTCGCACAACATTTCAGATTTCTAGAACTTGTGAAAGGTTGCCCAAAAAGACCTCAGAAATCAGAAATCTCAACACTCAAACAAGTCAGACGTGCCACACGTGATATGCAACAAGCGTTAGATGCGGGATCTCGAAAATGGCCCATCAGACTGAGCTACTCACAAAAATTGTAGCTCTAAAGGCATCCGAAACTCTCACCAGCCCACGTCTACTTCTAACAAGACATCAGTAAAGGTTTGCGCACTCATTATTCTGACTGCCTGATCAATTCCTGGCTTAACGCTTTATTTAATTTTAAAGCTTCCAATACAAAAGATGGTAAAGTTTTCAATACGCCAATTCTAAGTTGAGGTTTCTTGCGTTTTATGAGAATGCAGTGGAAGGATGTGCCATTTGTCATCATCGATAGTTTTTAAGTGTCCCGTATGAGATACCGTGCATGGTTGATCAGTGATTCAAACAATTGCGAAGCAGCAAGAACATTTTTTGGAGGGTTGAATATGTTGATATTTGGCGATCAATTGCAATTACCGCCAGGACGAGGAAGTGTCGTTTTCCATCAACCAAAACGCATGCAACCAACGAGCAGTCCTAGATCATTTTGCAAGAAAGAATGTTTTAATGGTCACAGTCATTGCTCAAGATAAAGTTATTGGCACCGATCGCACTTGAAAACTGTCGACTTGCAAAAAAGTAATTCCAACTGATATCAACAAAACTGGATCATTACCAAATTAACACACTTCACCGATGGTGCAAATATAATGCTTCGTTACAATATGGACACAAGTAGGGGATTAGATAACGGCACCTTGGGTGAAGTTATAGAAATTATTTGGTCACACTTCCGAAGAGCTCAACTGTATAATTAACACATTCCATTAGTACGAATCTATTTAGGTGAAATTGGAATCAAAAAAATTCACCCGATATTGGTACCATTCCAAGCAAAATATTATCATGGAACTGCAGGAAAAAGCATGCAACCGTTGATCTTATGTTGGTCATCAACAGTGCATATAATACAAGGAAACACATTTGACTAGTTCCGCAAACTAGTTTTCAATAAACCAGTTCCGTAATTAATTCGGCAAAAATAAAACGAGAAAAGGGGCTTGAACTAGTTCAAATATGCCAGTGTGTCATGGCTATTACAAACTATTGTTGGCGCCATAAGAAGGAAAAGATACCATTATCGCGATGTAGACAGTGCACATAAAGGAGGACCTACTTCGAGTTTCTGTAGTGAAAACTTTATGTATTTTATGCAGGAACAGGCCAAGCTTTAAATAGAAGGATGAATTTAGAGATCTCGAACTGGAAGGACCGTTGACGAAAACTGTATGTACTTAACATATACTTTGTGTTACGGTGAGAGTTCTAACAGTGTTTGAGACAAATCGGAATTATGTAGAACACCAGCAATGAATATGCTGTAGCAGTGTTTGCTCGGGTGACGCTTATGTCCTATATCCCCTTGTGGGTCCTAGGGCCTCTACTACGCCTACGCGCCATTGCGGGCGGCTCCTGGCAATGAGCTTCAGTTGTCTCCAACTCTTCCCCAATTGCCGTGACACCTCCTCAACTGTTCTGCGCCATGTATTTTTTGGACGACGCGTTCTCCTACCATCCTTAGATAACGGATTCCATTGCATTGCGTAGTTTGCTATGGAACTGTCGGAGTGTATGACAAATCCACGGCCACTTCCGTCGTTGGATGGTTGTGCCTATTGGTTCTCTGGTAAAGATGTTCGTTAGAGCACCTATTTGCGAACGTTTGTAATCTTTTTGTGATAGTAGCGGTCACCTTCCAAGTGCTGCACCCATACAACATCACAGATTCAACATTTGAACGGAACAGTCGCAGCTTGGTGTTTACGCTGATCGCATTGCTTTGCCATATAATGAACATCATTCGAAACACTGATTTTGCTTTGCCGATTCGGTTGTCAATGTTCTGTTTGGTTCCATCCTCGGCCGAGATGATTTTATATATTTTTTTTATATGTCGGTTTTCTTTTATTTTATTTCACTCTTAAGGACTACTTACTAATAATAATAATCGCCTAATAACATAATTACCGTTGTCTGCTTGTCTGTATGGATATAACGCTTTTATGTCGCCTCATCCCGCCTAAGCCACTGACCGTATCGAAGCCATATTCACACCATATTTTCGTTTGGTGCTCCGATAAGTTTAGGTTTTTTTTTGACCCGTAAGGTGGCGCGGGAATCGAGATATTTACGAACATTTGTGTTTAGGATTTGGTTCATATTTATACCATATGTTCGTTTGGTGCTGCGGTAAGTTTAAATTTTTTTGACCCGTTAGGTGGCGCTGGAGTCATTATATTTACAAACGTTTGTGTTTATCGTTGGATTTAGTTCATATTCACACCATATGTTTATTTGGTACTCCGATAAGTTTAAGTTGTTTTTTTGACCCGTTAGGTGGCGCTGGAGTCATTATATTTACAAACGTTTGTGTTTATCGTTGGATTTAGTTCATATTCACACCATATGTTTGGTGCTCCGATAAGTTTAGTTCATATTCACACCATATGTTTGGTGCTCCGATAAGTTTAAGTTGTTTTTTCGACCCGTTGGGTGGCGCTGAAGTCGAGATAATTACGAAAATTAGTGTTTATGATTGGGCTTGGTTCATATTCACACCATATATTCGTTTGGTGATCAGATGAAAAATGGTGAAATGGTTAGGTGGTAGAAAAAAATTCCGTCATTTTTGACGGGTACTCACTAGTAATAATCATATTTTGGCGCGGCAGACCATTACGGTGCATGACCTAGCTTCTCGCCACCATTTGTGTTGTGCATGTATATTTTTCACACAAATGGAAGGGACCTACAATTTAAAGCCGGATCCGAACGGCGAATTGAGAAGCTTTCCGTTGTTACTTTTGGATTTTTGTCAGACATCACGAGAGGGGGTACCATACTTTTTGGTGTTTCTGTGATTCGAAACACGAACCTCCTGCTCAGAAGTCCATGAACTTCTCCACTAAGCCACGGCGCCCACTATAGGTTAATATAGATGTTTAAAAAATCACACTTTTTGTCAATATTTTAATTCATCTCAGATGCCATAAAGACATGACCAGCCAAATCTTATTTGGCGATCTATTTAAACCTCAAATTTAGACAGAAAAATGCCCTTGTAATTATATTCACAGATGTCGTCAAAATTATTGGAATTTATTGTCCCCCTTTAAATTGCCATTTCTCAGGATTTTTGAAATGCGACAGGATGAGTGTGATTTAGTTGGTCCGTCCGACCGACTGTGAATAGAAATTTGTCACGTTTTCCGTTCACGTTTATGTGTCTTTCTATAATTCAATCATAAATAACAGGTTTTTTGTTATTTCGTTACTCCTACAATGCTACCTACGCCTTGTTCGTTTTTCTAACTTCTTAACATTTCTAACCGATGTCACGACAACCGGAAGGAACACGCCATATGGCACAAAGGAAATAATTTCAGTCAGAGAAGTTAGCTGTAAGAAGAGTCTCATATGTTAATGGAACATTTGACAAATATGTTTCCGTGTGGTGTGACCACGTCACATGTGTTGTATGTGTGTTTGTAATTGGGTTGGTCTACTGAACACCACCTAGACTGGATAGTATAAAAAGTTTCGGATATGTAAATGTTCCCAATCCCTGGACATATCTGCAACTTTTACCTGCAGCAGAGTGGAAAAACAAGAAACTTTATATGACTTTTGAATTACACCTGAGAGCTTAAGTTGAGCAAATTTATTTGCATTTCAGATGCGAAGCAGCACAGACGCTGATAAATGTTAAATTCTGGCCTACTTAAAAGATGGAACTGCCACATTCTACATGACAGCATGACTGTTTTAGTCGAACACTTTAGGATAACTAGAGAAAGGGTAAAATTCTAAAATCACTTTGTGTATCAAAAAGTAAAACGTGAAAGTGCAAAGTGGTTAAGGTTAGTGGAACACTGATACAGCAGATGTTTGTCCTAAATGACTGATTGATAAATTGCAGCTCTCTCTTTAACAACATACGGAGCAGTTAGTGTATTCACACGCCTCCCTTTTGTGTATTTATATTAACCATTCCCTCCTTACCTGTAACTATTAACCGGTAATATAAAAATTAGACGATGTCGCAAAGCAGTGCGTCATTAATTTTGCTCAACATTTTAACGTACAACAAGATTGCGGCCACAAAAGACCAATTTGCATCGGTCCTAAAAACGGTTATTTATGCCTCGCAGTGCCACAGTGCACAGTCTACATCCACACCAATGGCGACTGGCATGTTCTCTGAATAAATGACACGAAAACAGCAGACGGTAGGCACCGGAACAGCCGACATACACGAGATGAGCCACAAAGTTTAGAGCTCTTAATTAGTACACACACGTAGCGTAGCTAGCTAGGAGTACGTATCTTTTGTACGTGAGCAGTGCATGAGCTGCCATGATGCCAGTTGGAATGTGTGCGTCCTTGACACACCAACTTCTAGTGACATTGATGCAGATAGCAAGTCAATTGCGTTTCGTCGTGTGGATGCAGGGTATAGTTTCTATCTCTTGAGGATAAAACGAGGACGTTTTATGCGGCACAATGACACGGATGCTGCGATTGTGGTGAAGAAACAAAAAACGGTAACATGTTACGGTTACCGCATGTTTCCAAAGATGTGTCATTTATGTGATCGTTCATCCTTCCAGTCGTTTAATCACAGCAACAGCTTAACTAATTAATTGATCGTGCTTAGATGGTGACGATGAAGTTCCAAGCAATCAGAATGCACTTGTACGATGTGCTTCTGCTCACATATATTTGTACAGAGTTATGTGCAGGTGTAGTGTGTGAGAGATTAACTTGCAACAAGCAACAAGCATAAAGGACAGACATATCTTTGTAAATTATACGAAAACAGAACTCTGCCAAAAACGGGAAATAGTTAGTATTTCAAAATTATGTTACCCAAAACTAATAATTCCAAGTCGTAATTTATATGGAGGAACTATAATTCCTATAATCGTCAAGTGTCCGTTGCCATTGATCGACGTTACCGCAATTCTGCCGCAACATAGTTTTTAGAAGAGATAGGGTCAAAAGTTATTAAGAGAAGAAGCGTTAAATGAGAATGATGGGATATTGAAGAGATACCGGAGCACCCATCCTATTAAATAATATTACAAAGCATATCTGGAGACAACATCAAATACCGTTCTTAACCATCCTATGCCCGCTCATTTAAAACATAAGCCTCATAAACGTTCAGGCACCTTCAAAGGATTCCCCATATGATGAAAAAGAAGAATTCATTTTAATCAGTCGAACGGAAACTCCATGTCTGCCCTCAGTAAAATGTAAAAGTCAATTTGGGTGATATGAATGAAAGGTAGGGAGCCAGTATTCGGGCAGTACATTGGCACGAGAACACTAATGACAATGGACAACGTGTCACAGAGATGGCAGCAAGCTATAATTTGGTCATTGCGAATAAAAGGTATGCTCGTAAAAAATATCAAAAAAGCCACCTGGAAATCTCCTGATGGAGCCACTCGTAACTAGATAAACCACGTGTTGGTAGACCGCTGCCACAACCCGAAACTGATGACGGAACGTACCAACGTGCCAATGTCAACTCGAAAAACTATCTCGTAGGTCTGGTGCTCTGAGCGCGGATTGGATCATCACGAAAGGCTGAAATGTAAATGCAGGGTGAGGAAGTCGTTGCGCCGAAATGTTGGGCGTAGACCAGAAATGGACACGCCTCAAGAATACTGTCATTAGTACTGCTGACTCTGTCTTAGGCAGTAATCGTAGAGATCGAAACGACTGGTTTGATGAAACTTAAGAATGTTGCTTACCGAGCAATGCAATAATATCATAGAACGAGCTCACCCCCATATAAAGAACTCAGAAGATACGAAAAGATAGTTTATCTGCGAAAGAATGCAGCCTGGAAGAAGAATCTCATCCATGAACTAGAACCGTACTGACAGCGAGGACCGCACAAGGCGCGGAAGTTCTACCAAAGAGTCCGCGATATGCAATATACACCGCGTTTCACATACTGCAAAGACAAACAAGGAAATCTGATCGTCGATCTCAAAGGCATCTTAGAGCGATGGGAAGAGCACTTTCATGAGTTGATAAATGGCCAGCTAATTGTGGAATTGGAGACTCCATCAATGACCTACGACCACGCTACGCTGCCGCCACTAAGTATAAAGCTTACGCAGACGATATAGACATCGTTAGTAGAAACCCGAGAGCTCTACTGGAAACTTTCATTCAGATCGAGCGGGTGGCACAAAATCTGGGGTCTGCACATAAATGGGAGCAAAACAAAGTACATGGTATGGTGGCCACATCTGCGAGTAGAATACCAACAATGGTCCCCCTTTTAAAATAGTGGAGCGCGAATTTGGAGTGGTGCAATCCTTTAACTATTTCGGGTCAACTGTAGCAGTCGATTTTTTTTTATATAGAGACTCATTGCCAAGGTAGTTACTCCCTGAATGACTTGCGTCACAGCATTAAATCAGAAATACGCGCAGGGTTGTTTGAAGCCAACAAAGCCTACTATAGCCCGCCAACACTCTTCAAATCCAGGAAATTAACCATTACCTCCAAGCTGCTGGTGTGTAAGACAATGGTCATTCCTGTACCTACATAGGGATCCGAGACTTAGGTGCTTAGCAAAAAGCATTCTGACCTCTTAGCCGCATTCGAAAGAAAAGTCTTACGGAATTTTTTTACCCCTATGTGAGGAATCCCGTATACAACAGTCACACCCTGAGATACAGCCCCAAACCCTAGAGTCTACGAAACCATTTTAGGTTATCCCGACAAAACTAGAAAATAATGGATATCTGATAGCACATGGAACACCATTCGTGAACGCCAATCCATAAAAGCAGAGTTAAACGTGGCATCGGGTGCCGAGCGAAGCGCATTAGCGCGAAAGTCTAGGGATATGGATCTGCAATTTGGCCGTTCAGCTAGGAACGACAAACGAGCATGGCTAAGCGACATCGCAATACAAGCACAGCAAGCCGCTGATAGTAGACAATAGAGCGCAGTCTACCAACTCGCTCGTAAGCTCGCCAACAAGAAACACCACATGAGCTAACCTGTTAAGGCAATAGACGGCTCTTTGATCCTTATGGAGGAACAACAATTAACCCGCTGGACAGAACATTTTAAGAATGTTTTAAATTATAGTTCGCCAGGAATGTCGCTATTCCTTCGTTGGATGAGATAAGGACAAAAATTAGTTCACTGCAATCAGGTAAAGCAACAGGCAATGAAAACATCTACGCAGAACTCCTTCAAGCCGAGGTTGAGTTAACTACGCGAACATAGCATGCGATATATCAAGGTATCTGGGAATCTGAAACCATTCCATCGTCGTTAAAATAAGGCTTAGTAGTCAAACTCCCCTCTTGTCAACAAGTGCTGAAGGAGGTTACTGAGAAAAAGATGGCCGTACTATATCACCAATCAAGACTTGTGGAAAGGAACGCAGCAGGAAGCAATCGCGATCACCATCAGACGACGAAAATGGAGCTGGATTGGCCACACTTTGAGGAAGCCAGCGGATGATATTACGAAACTAGCGCTCGACTGGAATCTACAAGGAAGCCACCGAATTGGCCGTCCTAGCAAGACATGGAAAAGGACAATAAAAGAGGAAGCAAGATCCCAGGGGCAGAGTGGCGTCTCTTAAAACCTCAGGTGATAAATCGAGTTCGTTGCCGGGCGTTTGTAGAATAAACAGTTTCACCTCCATACACCTTTTCTATTAGCAACGCTTAAAAGTAAAAAATATGCGAATAATTGGAGGCCAGGCATATCCACCATGTAATATATATGTTTATAACTTTGAATTGGGAATCATTTGTCACATTTCTGCTGCTTATTTTGAACACAAAGATGTTTATAATTTTAACCAGGAACGCATCGAAAGTGTTAAATATTTTCAAAAGCAATCATTAATGCTTTTGGCATACAATTTACCTCCTCTTGGGAAAAAACCGGAAATTTGCGACACCAATGCTAAAAATCCCATCCTAACAAAAGAGGCGATATGTGATGTGAATTCGAGTAGACGCCTGATAATTAGTGCGACCCAAAAAAAGATGCATGATACCGCCAAAAAAATGCCACAGAAAACTCGACTCAATTAAGCATTCACAGATGGCAATCGTGCTGAACCACCACAAACAAACCAAACAACCAACCACCATTGCAGCTTGATGTGCCTCCTAATGGATGTTTATCGTTCCGGATCTAAATTCAAAGCGGACATAGCGACAGGCTCATTTACACAGCACTGGAATTGTACGAGTATCTGCTTAATTAAACGCATTTTCGCTTAATCGTTCTGAGACAACACATCGACCGGACGGACATCCTATCAGACAGGAGGCGGACTGCCAATAGATCAGAATAGAGAGCGTCGGAATCGATGTGTCAACATCAAAAACAACAACGAACGAACGGTGGCTTCTGCTGACCGGTTGGACATATGCCACCCAATGCCACATAGATATTGGTATCGAATAATGCCTGTACTATGTTATCCCGACAGAACAAAATTCATGATGTTGTTGTTGTTGTTGTAGTTGTTATGCTTGTTGTTTTAGTAGTGAAATACGAGTAACTTCCGTCGGCTGGGCGATGCATTCGCTACTAGATCATGACGTAATGCATACAATTTTAACTTGCAACTGAAGAATTCCACTGCAATTGCCGGCATTAATTAAAACAGCAAATAAAGTTCCCGTAGTCGGGCAGTCCAGTCCATAGTCCAGTTGAGTTGCACCACCATCAATTGGACAGTTACAGCAGCGATCTGCTACCATCGATGGTGCGATGGCGCTCGCGCAAAACCTCTAAACACACGCCAAGACGTGTAGAATCAACATAAGTCTGCACTTAATTAATGACAGCGCGAATGTTCCGCAGATAACTCTGTGCGTTCGTCAGTAGATGTTGGCAGCGGCTTAGCATGGACAGAACCACAGCATGTACCTACTCGTAAGTAGTACGTGAGTACGTCGTGATCAACTTTATTTCTCCTCGATTGTAGGCGAGTACTGCTCGAAATGCAATTCCGACAAATCGTGTAGATATTTTCACCATATAGGGATGCCATTATTTGCTCCTTTCTAGTCCTGAAGTATATGAAGTTGGTTCTGGGTGGCTATACCCATACTCTGAGTAAATGCAATCGCCGGGGTGGTCTACTGATTTCTGAATGCCTAGGATTACGGCGAAATCTCCACCTGTCAAAAAAAATGTTCCTACTGCAAAACTTTTGGTATCTTTTGTTCATCATAAACTCATTGCCAAGGAAGAAGGTGGGTTACTTCTTTTGGGTCCTTTATTAGAATCAAAAACAAAATTAACAACTCGAAGGAATGTAATTAATAATATATCACATTCCTCACGTTAGTAGCCGGTTTCAAATTAGTTGCTCAGAAGTCTCTCTGATTCATTGAAAAAGCAATATGCAAAAACGAACACAAATCTAAAACGATTCGAGTCCAAATGCTTTGCTTTAATGGTCATGGTCACGAAAAACGACAAAAAACCTTGACCAAGGAAATATTAAATAATAATACATATAATTTTTGTTTAGTCCTCTAATGAACTCTACCAAACTGGATGACATCGGCTCGAATTCGGGATAGGAGGAGAGATTTTTTGCGGGAGGCCAGGACCGGACACCGGTTGTAGAGCCAAATGTGATGATGAATGAACACTTCGGTCATCCTTCAAAAACTAGATGACTACTTATTTGAAGGCGTTTAGATTAAACATTTCGGGAAACAAGGAGTCGACCAATTGATTCCACATCGAAGACGAAATGTTGGGTTCTACATGAAAATGGTTTTATGGCAAATCTGAACTAACACGAGTGTTAACGTTACTAACAAAAGGATCTGGAACTAGAGAACGGGTTTCGGAAGACATCAACCGTAGTAAAATTTGTAGAGAACAGTTAAAGCTCCTACATTTCGTCTAAGGTCCAAAGTATCAAGAGATAGAGTAATGGTAACAGCGTTTATCAAACTAACAACCCTATTCTGAATTCCATCGAGATAAAGCAAATGCGTTCTTGGAAACCCACCCCATACGTATGAATTAAGTTCTAAAATTGGTCTTACATAAGTCTTATAATCTTAATATTTCAGAGTGGGTGAAGTAGAAGTTACAACGTCTTATGAAGCCCAAACATTGACTTGCTATTTTTAAAACTTCATAAGTATGTTCCTTCCAGGACTGTTCACTTGAAACTCTAAAACCTAACATCTTAAATGAATCAGATCTCGCAAGAGGAGCACCATTAATTACTGGTGGCACGTAAGTTTGAAGAGAATTAAGCTCGGTAGGCTCCGGTGGGCAGGACACCTAGCTCGCATGAGCGAAGATGATCCTGCTCGGAAAGTCCTTTGTCCAAAAATCGGAAGACGACAACGAGGCCAGCCAAGCCTACTCTGTAAGGATGGCGAAAACCAGGAAGCCCAGCTTTTTTGGATGAAATCAGCTCGAAATCGGGACAGCTGGAGAGATTTTATTAGGGAGGCCAGGAACGCACACCGTAATGTGATTTAATGGAACCTCTTCAGATTCGCATGGGATGCCACAAGAGTCATCGCTATCGCCTACGCTTTTCTTGATATATATCAATGACCTATTTTGTCTTCTACAAGATGTGTTATGCATTTTTTTGCTGATTATACAACGCTATGATTTCCCATTGAGTTTGTTAGTCAAAGATAATGCAATTCTCGCATGAGTGGTTCGCGTTATTTAATGAATACGGCTGTTCTGTCTAACATTCAAATCATTCTTGATTGGGGCAGATCTTATAGGGTGAAATTTAGTCCGAATAAATTTCAGGCATGACTTCTTTGTTAGAAGATCTCATCATTATAGAGTCTTCGGATTCGACCTTACATACGGGGCCAACAATACTCCGTAAGACTTTTCTCTCGAACGCTCCTTAGAATGCTTCTTGCTTAGCACCCAAGTTGCGGATCCATATGTAATTACTGGTATGACCATTGTCTTATATACCAGCATCTTGGATGTTATGGTTAAGTTCCTAGATTTGAAGAGTCTTGACAGACTATAGTAGGCTTTCTTCGCTTTAAGCAACCGTGCCTGTATTTCTGCTACCATGCTGTTATCGGCTGCTACAGTTGACCCGAGATAGTTAAAAGATTGCACTACTTATAATTCGCGCCCCACTATTTGAATTGAGGGACCAATGCTGGATCTTCTTCTCGTAGACGTGGTCACCATGTACTTTGTTTTTTCTCATTTATGTGCAGCCCTAGATTTTGTGCCGCCTACTCGATCTGGATAAAAGCTTTTGGGTTTCTACCATCGACATCAATATCATCTGCGTAAGCCAGTATCTGAATGGACTTATAGAGGATTGTTCCTGTCGCCGTTACGTCAGAGTCTCGGATCACTTTCTCTAACGCCAGGTTGAAGAGGACGCACGCCAGTCGGAGCCCGTTATAGATTTTGAATGGGCTTGCTATTGATCCGGATATTTTTACTTGTTCATAAGTATTCACAGTGAAATCCAAAAACAGGCTCTAGCATGCTAACAAAACCATGGAGGACCCTTTGAGCACCTGTTGTAACTGTTTTGGTACACAGATAAAATATAAATTATCTAAAACTGCACAAAATCATTTTTTATTCATAGCCTTTGAATGTTAAAGGAAAAAACTATTTTTTAAAATTTTACCTGCTGCAGTTTTTCCCAAGTACCATAAAATGTATGGGGTTTTCCACAAAATTGTTGGTGACTTTTAGTTTTATTATTGTTACGTTTATAAGAAAAAAAAAGTAAAACGTTATGTTTATTACGCGTTTTCTGGAGAAAATTGACCTCAAATTCAAATATGAGCATGGACAAGAAAACTGGAACAGGCATTGAAGTTGGATATCTGATTTAAATAAGATATCAACTTATTTTGAACGCAGTTACAAAGGCTGGTACTTCTTCTAAATACAAAGTCCTAAAAGAAATTTCTACCGTTGGTATTAAAGGAGCAATTTCCGTTTAGATATGTCAGGGTATACCATAGTAAGCTTTTTCTTCAATCCCCGATAACTGATATCAACATTGGAGATAGCCCCTTGCTGTAGAACGATTTTTTCCTTAGAATATACCCAAGAGCTATTTCTCAAATCATTGTGCAGGAATTAGTGGACACACTGTTTGATAAATAAAATAATTAAATTAAAAATATTAACGATAAGAAGAATTTCGACAAACCAACCAATTAACAGTGAAACGTAACCAGGCCTAACAAACGAAAAAGGCACACACAACTACTGAGCCAATAGATTTACCAAAATTCTGCTTCTAAAGCTACACAAATAAATTTAATAAAAAAATTTGAAAAATTTGCTTATATCTTTTTATATTATTTTTGAGGAAAATTAATTTCTTGCTTAATATTTGACTCAAGGTTTGCTTGATTTGCAATTCAACTGCAGTGATATCAATTACTTTGCAATTTCAATGGCACAATACCAAATGAAGGACTCTTCCTTTACTAATATTATCAAGGTCATTCCAAGCTAACGGCTCGAAGCTCGAAAGGTATTTGCAAGGCGAGGTAAAGGATTGAAAAGGGGAAAAACTTTTCAATGACAATTTTTTTAATCAAACTCATTCACAATGGGATTGCGAAAATGTCCCTCCCTTCCATATTTATACATTGACAACTCTCTCCGGCTGTCTCTTTCTCTCTTTCTATTTCGTTCACACACACACACACACCATCGCCGTACGCTGATACCGCTTCTACCATTTTAATCATTGCGAGTGCTCCTAATGTTGGTGTGCTGTCTGATGCGCTTATCCACTGGGGTATTCGATGTCAAGGACTCGTCAGCAAGGTTGCCATTTGTAAGTATTTCAGATTAACTAACTCAACTCATCAAGTTGATGTACAAAAACTAATTCATAAAAGTCTCTCATGTAAAACATTTACATCTGAGTTAACAATGCAATTTTTGGGGCATTTTTTATCTTTGATGATTCGGGAAGGAAAACATAAAAAAAAAATTGTTTTGTTAATTATTTGTTTATTTTTGAATGGATTCTCAGACAAACTCTAAGGGTATTGTGTACAAACTATTTTTTGCAATGGTTAGAGCCTGCCGATCTTTGGTTCACGACAACCCGTTGAGATATGCAACTACACAGAGAACGCATTATCGCCGGGCTCTGATATACCAAAGATTTTGGTAACACCACGCATTCAGCTGATGTTACCAAGCTAGCGCTCTACACCCGTACTACGAAACTGGGTCCTCAACCAAAAGTTGGCCCAAACTCAGATAACCTCCAAAGAGACCAACCTCATCTGTGGGTTACAGCCAACTCCCGTAGTACCTACGCGACCTTGGTGAGATCTGACAACAAGGGATTCAGTTCGTTCAGTATGAGTACCTGGGCGTAGGTATTCTACAGCCTTGGCAGCACATCGCTTCGAACCCAATCATTTGTCACTAGGATACTGTGCTATCCTTGGCCACCCAGGATAGAAACTTTCCCAGGCACATCATAGCCCGTGTATGAATAGGCCACTGAATACGAGGACATTCTAAGTACCAGTAGCCCATTTAGGGTCGCAAAGTATGAAGACATTGCCCCCATAAAGAGCATAATCTAATTAACCGCGGCCCTTATTAATATCCCGTGGTAAAGCCCCGCACCATATCCAGATAAGATTTTATGATGCAGTTGGACTCCATTACGAGCTTACCACTCCTCCTTTCTTAACCGTGCTTGTGACCGACTATGGCGGAGTTCTTCTCACGATACATCCAAAACCCTTTAATAATAACGGATTCGCTTATGACATATCACGCGAATCGTTTAAAGAGCACTCTCAACAGACCATATGCAGCTGAAATAAAGGCACGCCCTAGTCGGATACAAAATGATTGCTTAAGGGAACAGAAACAGCGGCATATTAAAAAAAAAGTTGAAGCTTCTGTCTAAAGACTAAATTTGTTGTCGTCTGCCTAATATCCGCTCTTGCTGAGGAGAAAGCCAACAACCGTAAAGTAATGGTCCAAACTCGACACTTAGATTGTTATAAGTGATTTTAATACAAGAATTGGTTATACCTACTATTGAAAAGAATAGTCTACGGACCGCGTGCATAGCGATTATTGGAATTAAAAGTGCATTATTTCTCTACTGATTTTCCATTAATATATAAATTGGTAGGTTACAATTTTGTTTTAGTGGAATCACTGTCAGTGCGGAGAACATGAAGGGGCCACTTCTGCAGACTGTTGAGGAGCTCTGAAGATTAATATTCTCCCGCCAGACTAAACGAAACATTCTGACCATTCTGAACGATGATAGCATTTTTTCTTCAGATAATGCCTATTTAATGGAATCGAGAATTGTTTACTCGATCTTAGTCTCAGACAACTATAGGATAATTAGACATCTTAACAAAGCCTATAAGATCGTATAGTGTAAATGTCTGAAGCCACTTACCAACAACCTGATTAGCCGCTATCATTGCCGGTGTAGTCTACAGAAATTGAGCCCTTATCGCAGGTCCACGATAAAGGCACAAGTTCGTTCAAGTCTGTTTATAAGACAGAGGCGAAAATTAACGAGGGCATGCACTTAACAAGAATGGACGCTCAACACAATTTTCGCTCATGTTTGCGTTAATAGACTTTTAGACTTGGACGAGTTAACGGACCTTAGTTCAAATTTTTTCTAAAGTTGTTGTTACGTTACCTGAAGCTTGAAGCAATATTGTCATTAAACATATTTGGTTTTGCTATACTACGCAAATACCTGTTCACCTTACCAACGCGAGTTATTTTTTAACCAAATGACTTGCAGGTGTAGCTGAAGACAACAAAGTACCAATTTGTCACATTTTTATGTATATCCTGATTATTTTCCGTTGACAAGGTTATATTCTACTCGAAAAATATGAAACACCTTGAAGGCAACTCGAAAGCAATAAAAAATTATTTGACTAAACTAAATCATTACCTAAGAGATTTTCAAAAAATCAAAAATCCTATATAGCAGCGGCTCCCAAACTTTTTTTGTCGTGACCACTCTTAAGGTGAGAAATTTATCACGTCCTCTGTATGCCATTCATCGGAGTTAGCCAAGGGCTATTAGCGGAGGGTTAAAAGATTTACTTAACGGGACAAGTAAGTTGATCTGTAAGTGGGGGAGCCAGCGCCAAGAGTGGCCTACTTGTTCGGCAACAACATTAACTTTCTTCCTATTCCAGAATTAATAACGAAATTAATGGTGGCTCTGCTGATTGAAATTCCGACCAAGAAGGAAATGCAGAAAATCGTGTGTGCTCTAGCATAATTTCCCGGCGACGACGACAACATTCCGCCCTTATAGGTCCAGGAGCTGAGAGAACACTGCCGGAACAGAAAAAACCAGTACCTCATAGGATATGATGCAAAGGCACATCATGAGGTCTGGCGCAGCAACGATATCAATAGAATGGGTGAGTGTCTTTTAGAAAACCTTAGTAGTAGTAATGTAGATATACTAAATAAAGGATCAAAACCTGCCCTAATCATTCCGATTCGCGAAGAGGTACTTGACCGCACTCTCGTCAGTCTATTTACCTTCAACTTAATTGAAAACTGGCATGAGTCCGACGAAGGCTCGCTGTCAAACAATCAACACATCAGGTATAACCTTCTCGGTAAACTGGCACATGATTTTCTACATATGATCCAAAGTCCGCGGACTGGAATCTATGCCAGGGACTTGTTCTCACTAAAGTAGATATGCTTGTCACACCTATCTATATATATAAAAGTAAAACTTTGTATGTTTGTATGTCCGGTGTAGACTGCCAAACCCTTCAACCGATCGCGTTCTAGCTTTGAATATGGGTTTTCTACCATAAAAGGCACTTAATAGGCATATTTTGAAAGTTGTCAGACTCTTGGTTCAAGGGGTCACCATACGAATTTGTTTTATTGTTTTTACAAATTGCATGTTTTAATGAATCAATCGCGTTCAAACTTATTCTACAGTTATCTGGGCAGGTGAGGTGGTCAGTTGGTGCGAGTTCAGTGGGTGGGGTGGTCTGTGAGTGGGTAGTCATATGAGGTCAGAGGTCCGTGGGCTGTGGGTCAGATGGTGGTGGCTCAGTTGGCGGGAGGTCAGTGGGTGTAGTGTCAGTGGGCGGGTGAACTTGGTGGGGGTCAGTGGGATGGGGCAGCTGGGAAACGCCGGATACAATGGGTGGGTAATGAAGCCACGAGCAACGCCAGGCACTTCAGCTAGTTAAGTCTACAGCGGACTTAGATGAGGCAGCATATCAACTTAATGATGTGCTGTTCTATTCCTATCATGGCAGCTGTATCCCTAAAACTAGGACGAATGATTCGCTGTTGGAATGACCAGCTTGTTAAGCTTGGGAAGAAAGTCAGAAAACTCTTCAACTTTGCTAAATGCACGAAGATTTAGGACGAATATAGGTTCGCCCTTACTCGTTCATTATACATGTGTCCGAATGCATCTGACCCAATGGTCTGTATTACTAGTAGGGTAAATAGTTTATCCGGTAGTATCTTCAGTTCGGATATGGATAAATTGGCAGTAGGCTCTTTTAAACCTTTGAAAGCTCCCGGGATCTTTCCAGCGCTTCTACAGAAGGCAGTCGATCTCACCCTACCGGGTATGATTGCTTTATTTAGAGCCAGCTACAACTGGGGGTACATTCCTACTATCTGGAGAGAGGTAAATATGACATTTATCCTCAAACCAGGCAATAGGACTAGTGAATTGCCTAAATCATACAGACCTATAAGTCTAACATCGTTTTTCCTCAAAACTATGGAGAGACTTTTGATGTTCATATTAGAGGCCGGTTAAAATTATCTACCACTACGCACCCAAAGTCATTTTGCGTACAGGAAAGCCAAAAGCACAGATGGTGCCCTTCACTATCTTAAAGAAGAGAGAAGGAACTTTTCCATACAAGAAAGAGGCCATGTGTGCCTTCCTCGACATTGAGGGAGCTTTCCATAACACTGGCTACGACTCTATTGCAAGGGCAATCAGTAGCAGGGGTATCGAAGACTCGACCAATCGTTGGATAATTGCCATGCTTGAAAGTCGAGATATATATTATTTCCTCTTCGGGAGGAGTGCCTGTGTCTGTGACTGTAATTAAGGCTTGGCGATTTTTATTAGTGGTAATTACTCCACGATTATCACTAGTCTCCTGCAAGGTGCTTTACTACACGTTTTAGAATGACGCAGCAGAGAAGGGCTATCCATCAAAACCGTTCTATTGCCTTTCACGAAAAGAAGACTGGTCGATTCGGGACCTATAATCATCACAGGCACCACGTTAGATTATTCTAGTGAGGCTAAATATCTCGGTGGCATCGTTTATATGGCTAAACTGGAATTCGCAGATCAAGTCAGCCATCGAATGCGCCACTAGGGCCTTGTGGGCCAATAGACGACTCTACGGCAGAACTTGGTGTCTAAATCCTAAAATGGTACATTGGATGTATCATGTACGCGGCCATCGTTTGGGGGCCGAAAGTTCTTGAACGGACAACGACAACTAAGCTTCAGAAGCTACAAAGTGCTGCCTGTCTACGTTTAAGGGGTGCCATGCGACCCTGCCCTATGACAGTACTAGAAGCTGGTGTAGGGCTCTCACCCCTGTCAATCTTCGTTAGGAAGACGCTGCCAAATACGCTATAACGAGAATACGGGTAGAAACCGGGTAACGATGTAGGTCACCTGAAAATTCTTGACTCAATTCCCGAAAGAGACCTGTTCTGCACTAGCTTGCTCGGAATTGTCGTTCATAGGACCTGAACCGTACAGTGTGGTCAACTGGGCTGCCGCCACAGCACTGATCAATTGTTGAAAACACAAACTTTGTCTGCACCACTGGAAAAGCGTCCCAGGGCTTAGGCAATCCAAACAATTAATCAGGCCCTTTTCTTACAAGGAACGTCTTAATTTTAATAAGAATAGCATTAGGAAGCTAATACGTGTGGGTGTGGGCTCAGAGACTGAATGCAAGTACTGCTGAAGAGTCATCCAAGCACATTCTCTCTGAATGCCCAGCATTAATTTGGTTAAAGAGACGCATCTTTCACAAGGAAATATGCTCAACAGCGGAGTTGAGAAATTTTGCTACTTAGGGATTACTATCGTTCATTAGGGAGGTGGTACGTCCCTTAGAGTAAAAACACCCTAAGAGAGCAGGATAACGTAAAATTTAATTGAGATTCTTTAAATCTATTTCTTCATAAATTGTTTGACCATACGAATGTCTGCTTTTTCATTAATTTTGCATAAAAGTAAATTTTCTTTTTAAAGTACTTTGTCGCTGACATCAAAAATAGTTATTGCCTTTCCCTGAAGTTATAGACTTAAATTAATGAGTTTTTTATAAATATCTGCGAGAAATGCCATTTTTAAAAGTTAATTAAACAACCTGTTGCATTAAGCAAAGTCGTCTTCAATCATGAAGGTTCTAACTTCAACCCTCATTTCAAAGAGCGAATCAAAGTTTTCCCACGAGTAAGCCTCCTTACTTATGCGTAAAAAAATAAAGACATATGCAGAATACCCATGTCACGGTATTGTATTCCTTTGTCATGATTCTATGGACTTTATTATTTTCACGCTTTCGTCGAGGACCTTCAGCTAGGGCATGACGGTGGAGCACGGAATGAATATTACGACATTATTTGATATTATGTTTTATTTTCCAGTCATGGTATTTGGACCATCTGAGCTTATATCTTCGCAGGTTAACCAATGGCATGTCATTGACTTTGATCATTTTTTCTATTAATTTAAAAATTTCAGCGCTAGTTATGGTAGATGGAAACGGCTTGCAGGCTAGAAAAGACTGTAGGTAGTGCACAAAAACTATTAAAATTGCCAATCCTGCAACATCTGCTGATTCATCCATTTGCATTAAAATTGTTGTCAATTTTAATCGTGGAAGCAAAGTAGCTTTAAGATCCACTTCTAATTCCCTGGATCCGAAATATTGTCTTGGCTTTAACATCCAACATACATTCAACAATGACCTTAATAAATGGATTGATTAAGTTTTCATCAATTGTATGGGCTATGTGTCCATTAATGTATTTGCTGAAACGGAAAATTCGAAAACTGACTTAGAATGATGCCATCAACGCATTTTCGTGAACTGTCCGTAAGCTTTAATTTAATAGGTATTTTGGAAGCTCACCGCACTGTCAGGTGGTTTGTACTTGCACTCTGGGTGCAGCTCTTTAAAGTGACACATCATTTTTGCTGGGAAAATAGCATTATTTTAAATAAGCAATAAGTTCTAAGCAGTTTTTGGTGGGAAAAGCTAACTAGTCCGGTAGAATTTTGATTGTTTTTGGATCGCTTCAAAAAACAACAAAGAGCACAAATGCTCCGCGGATCACGGTTTGTGAAATTCTGATGCATGGAACGGTCACGTTCTCATGGCCACATAACCAATACCAATTCCGCATTAGCAGTATGCGATTTTTTTTTTTGTATCCTCCCAACTCGTTCGCCCTGCGTTTTTTGTCAAGCAAAATTCCTAATTCGCTGTTTGTATAGGTATACGAGTGTATATACACTTGCATAATAGAAAAATATTTTGTCTTTTCATGAGGTGTAAGCAACGCGACTACCCACAGAAGATTGCACCGCCCCAGAGAACAGTAAGTAAAAGCGGCACTCTGGCGACCTTTTTTTTTTTGGCTGGCGCGCTTAACCTTGCGCCGTGTCGTATCACGCGTGTAAAATAAATGTCCACGACACTGAATTAATTTTATTCAAAAACCAAACGATTGTTGAGGGAGTGGGGTGATGGTGGAGTGTTGATAGGTCGAGTGGGAGAGTCCGCAAAGAGACTGTCGGTTTCTGAAGTTGAAATACCGATGAAGAAAAACAAATCCTTGAAGGAAAAGCTGAAAGCCCAAGCAAGGACACCGTCGTCACTGAAGAGCAAATAATAATTATTTTTTTGTTGTGTTTTTTGGTGTTTTACATTTGGGAGCATATTTTCCAGGCTGCACTCTTAGGTAGAGAATGATTTCATTTGTTTCTGTCAGCATTTTCCGATTTCGGTTTGCAAATATTCTTTTTTTATTATGTTTTCCCTTGAACGATGACTATGTAGAGAACAAAAGAACCCCTGAGCAAAATTTACGGTAGAAGGTGTTTGAAGCAAGAAATTGTTGTAAAATAAATAAACTTCAACTTAAGGAGAAACATATGGACGAGTTTTTGGGAACAAATTTCTCTTGTTGCAGTGAGAAACTTAATCAACAAAATGGAAGCAGGAGCCAGGCAGGGAAGCATACTAACATCCTTTGCCTTCACACAATCTCTTGAGCGTTGGTTATAATGCGTTTTGATTGCATGAACCTATTTCGGACATCAACATATTTACTAAAGAGATGTGATCTGAAATGGTGAGGTGTTTTGCCTTGACCATGACAATTCTAAGGCCAACTTGACTAAGGTTCAGCTTTTAAATTTTCAATCATTTGAAGTCGGACCATTATTCAAATTGAAAGAAAGCAAATATCGTTGGTGTAGTTCAAATTCCAAAGAAAGAATGCTTTAGATTTTAAAGTGACACGTGAGACTTCATAAACTATTAATGAAAAGAAGTGGTGACAGTATGCAACCTTCTGGAATCTAATTTTAAATATCAAATTCTCCTTTTTGAAGGTTTTATATTTAGCACCTTTGTATGTAGTTTGAATACTAGCGTCTTAGTCTTTTTGAATATCTCTCTTGCGCGAGACATGGCCGAATGAAATCCCATTTTAATAATAATTAAGACCTTTTTTTTACGACTTGTGGATGATGAATGAAGACTAGATTCTTTTATCGATTCCTGTAGCTTTTTTCGACTCCGACAATCGACGCACAGATGCCTTCCTAGATCTTTTTTTAGAACTCCGCACGCTTTAAAAGATTTGCAGCTTTGCAGTGCTATCGCCTCCTGGTCCTCGGTGCGGAGCGGGTCACGCTAAATGACAGCATAGGGCTGGATCAAGGTGTTATGCGAACCGAGCCGAAGATGTGTCTGATCCTAAGGCTCAAACTACAGGGACCATCAATGACAAACCCCTTTGTTTGGGCAAGCGGCAATATAGAGAACGTCGTTCGGCCCATAAGATATTACAAAGGTGGGCTGATACCCCTATGGGGCAGCTCACGAAGGAGCAAAAGGACTCTCTTGCATGGGTGAATAATATATAATGGTAGTAATTCTGGCTCATTTCATCTTTTTCTTAGCTGATGATCTCCATTTTAAGTCAATAAGGTCTCATCATTAATGGGGTTTATTTTGAAGTTTTACCAGTCAGTTCGTTTACGATTATTAGAAGGTATCACACTATCGTATCGATTAAGCTGTTTGTTCAGCCATCTATGAATTTTCCTAGCTATTCTTACTTTAACGCTGATAAGAGAAGAGTTGAGCGTCTTTATATATAATTATTATAGATACGCTGGACATTGTTCATCTTCACATTCCTAATGAATTTTATCGAACTGTAAAATTACTTATAACTCTCAAAATGCTTGCATGTTTCTCCAAATTCTAATTTATGCCTATTTGTATCTCTTTCGGTTTCAATTCTTCAATCCTTTAATTTAACAATTTTTCAGCTGTTCGGTTTTTAATTCTTCAATTCTTTAATTCTTCAATTCTTCAATTCTTTAATTCTTTAATTCTTCAATTCTTCAATTCTTCAGTTCTTCAATTCTTCAATTCTTCAATTCTTCAATTCTTCAATTCTTCAATTCTTCAATTCTTCAATTCTTCAATTCTTCAATTCTTCAATTCTTCAATTCTTCAATTCTTCAATTCTTCAATTCTTCAATTCTTCAATTCTTCAATTCTTTAATTCTTCAATTCTTCAATTCTTCAGTTCTTCAATTCTTCAGTTCTTCAATTCTTCAGTTCTTCAATTCTTCAATTCTTCAATTCTTCAATTCTTCAATTCTTCAATTCTTCAATTCTTTAATTCTTTAATTCTTCAATTCTTCAATTCTTCAGTTCTTCAATTCTTCAATTCTTCAATTCTTCAATTCTTCAATTCTTCAATTCTTCAATTCTTCAATTCTTCAATTCTTCAATTCTTCAATTCTTCAATTCTTCAATTCTTCAATTCTTCAATTCTTCAATTCTTCAATTCTTCAGTTCTTCAATTCTTCAGTTCTTCAATTCTTCAGTTCTTCAATTCTTCAATTCTTCAATTCTTCAATTCTTCAATTCTTTAATTCTTTAATTCATCAATTCTTCAATTCTTCAATTCTTCAATTCTTCAATTCTTCAATTCTTCAATTCTTCAATTATTCAATTCTTCAATTCTTCAATTCTTCAATTCTTCAATTCATCAATTCTTCAATTCCTCATTTCTTATTTTACTTTTGATACTTGTGTGGGAAATACTTTATTAAGAGACACATTTAATAAAAAATGTCACTCGTTTCTTGAAAGACATCAAATATGAAAAGGAATAGAGGTAATGCTGTTTGCCCGAGCAACAGAGCTTCCAAATTTCACGTGGCAAGGCGGTATTTGGAATTGTTTGATGTTCTGTGATATTTATAGCGGAATCTTCCTACGATAACATCAATTGAATTACGGTAACAAAATTTGTATTAACGCCTTTGGGGTTCACTGCTCGTGCATTTATTTGCTTTTCCCGAATTTTTTATTTTGATTTCTTTCTAAATCGAAAAAGTTGTTTATTTGCGAGCACAGCAGAATTTGGTAAATGTTCAGCAGCACATAATATGTATATGGAATTTGAGCAGGAATTGAGAATTTCGATGGGAGAATAATGTATGCTTCCAACCTAAATACACAAACTAACAAATTATATCCCTCGTCGTAATCGTTATCGGAATTTGGTTGGCGGTGGGTAACACCTTGTGTATTTGGTTTTCGGGAATTGAAAGAAACACTCATTTGTATTTTATAGTATACCTCTGTATACCAAAACAGTATAGGTAGATGCTTTATTTGATTTGGCTTTATTTGTTTTGCTTTAATTATGTAGTCTATGGTATGACTAGAAATGCAATAATCTTTAGTTAGGATTATTAGTTGTTCACATTGAACAGTAGCTATTATAAGTATAAAGTACAAAAGCCACTTTTAGGTGGAAGTCCCATTTCTTAGCTATGGTTTTACTGCTAGCATATAGAGAGTGACAAATCATGCTTTATAACCATGGTTTTGGTACTTGAATTCCAGCTTAGCAATCTATCCAGGATGACAGCGAGATATTTAGCGTTGGTACGTACTAGGTAAGTGTTATTCTTTGTCCATTAAGTTTGTGAAGGACCAAATTCGCTACATTAGATTTAATTGTGAAGAGTAAGATTTCACCACATTTTGACCACAACTTTAGCTGAGATTGCTCAGGGTAATTACGGACAGGTGCTGTCCTAATATGAGATTCCCCAAGTTATTTGAAGACATTAATACTTTTGTCATAAATCGCTAAGCCACAGGCACAGCAAATGAAATTCTCTGCATCTCTCAACTAATTTTATATATATATGGCTTGCTAGTTTAGCATGACTTGTCTGTAGATAATCCATTGCTTTAGGAACTGCTCAATACCTCACTGAGTAAAAGATTCCTGAACGCCCATTGTTAAATGCACCTTGGATATTGAGAAAAGTGGTCGGCGTATATTATTTGTAGTTGATCGGATCCTCAATCGTGCGCACCCCCTATGCAGGGCCGTTTGTGTGAACCTTGGGGTATGCGTGTTCGGATATCGAAACTTGTGTATCTTCGATGTCTACGATGGTTGTCTAGAATACGCGTTTCCGCAAGAAAATATACTGCTTGACCTGAATTATTTTACAGACGCCTTTAACCTTCTTTAAGGGTGAACACTAGAACTGATCTTTTTCAGCTGCACTTAACATAACTTAGTAATAGACAGGTTCTTGAAATTGTCACGAAGTCTTCAAATCAATTGACCAATCTAGTAAAATTGGTTGTATGCAGGCTAGGCCGAGTGATTTATGTACAGAAAACTTTCTTATGGTCAAGGAAATATTTTCTTGGGATATACCTAAAATTATTCCTTTGACGTCAAGGTGCTATATTCTCTTCAGAAATACCCGGTCGGTTTTCTAATCGAGAGTCTCTGCACTTAGTGTAGTACCATTCAGCAGAACCAATTAATCGGCTGATAAAACGAAAAGTTGCCATGTGATCTTTTGACGAAACTTGGACATGTCCTTCTACGGATGGAGTCTTAAATTTTTTAGCTAAACCTCTGATAGAGTGCCATAAATGGCCACTTGACTTCTTCGATGGCTTTTTTATAGCTTATCAACCTATTGTGTTTATAACAAATATTGAAAATAGTCAGCCGTCTCAGCCGTCTGTCCTGTCCTGATTGAATTGTCTCAGCACCGGTACTTTTTCCCAGTTGGCCAGAAAAATATGGCGACAATTCAGTTGATAGTACAGTATGGTTCAGGTCGTGTGAGCGCAGACTCTGCGTTAACCCTAGTTTCTAGGCTATACCTGTGTTTCTATTTCATGTTCCAACTCTTGACATTTTATCTTAAAAAATTATGATCTTCGACAACATATGAAGATTATCCAAATTTTTGATCTGCGATAACTCTAAATGCGCTAATCATTCTCAGCGACGAAGCCCATTTCTGGCTTAACGGTTTCGTTAAAAGCAAAATTGTGATGAATGTTGGAAAATTGGAAGAGTTTGACATGTAATTTCAATAAGACGGGGTCCCTTGCTACACAGCTGGCCTCAAACAGTCGAGTTTTTGAAGTCGAAGTTCGGTGACCGTGTTATTTCCAGAAGTGGACCAATTGTTCGTTATGAAATTCGTGTGATTTACGACTCTGGACCTTTTTTTTCGTGTTATGTCACGTCCGACCTACAAGGCAACATATGATGATATGTTCGATATGTATGTGAAAAAGTCATGCAACGTTGGGCTCTCAGAGTTTAGGGATTTAGAGAAGCCTAACTGGATGACGTCGTCTTGAAATCGGGACCGGTGGTGAGATTTTTTACGGAAGACCCGGATCGGAGCAGGTAATAATAGTACTTTAACCCGAATTACTTTTTTTAAATTCTCCATTTTAACTTCGCGTGCCCATGTGTTTGTTTGTTTGTCGTGGAATTATGCGATCAATTTTAACCCACTTCCCGAAGTCTGATATTGAAACTTCATTGACAAAATTAAATTTTGTGTCCCTCGGCTCGTTATCGGGGGGTCTCCCATACAAATATTTTACAAAATTTACCCGATTTTCTTCAAATTTTATATAAAGGGTGGTCCAACGAAAACGCACGATGTTAATTGTAAATAAAACAAAAAGTTTTCAGAGTATTATCTTAATTTTTTTTTATTATAATAGAAATCGAATCTATAACAATTATGTGTGAAACAAAAAATCGGCCAAATGCTCGCCACGGCTTCGGTGGCATACCTCTATCCGACGGTCCATATTTTCAATGACTCTGAGACATAATTGAGGTTCAATGTCGTTAATATGCCGAATTATCTCATCCTTTAGCTCCTGAATTGATCTTGGCTTATGGACGTACACTTTTTCTTTTAAATATCGCCAAAAAAAGTAGTCCAACGGTGTCAAATAACATGATCGTGGCGGCCAATTTACATCGCCACGACGTGAGATAACACCGCCATTGAATTTCACGCGCAAAAGAGCCATTGTTTCGTTGGCTTTGTTGGAAGTGGCACCATTCTGTTCGAAGCACATATCGTCCAGGTCCATATCCTCAATTTCTGGCCACAAGAAGTCCGTTATCATCTCGCGATAGCGAACACCATTCACGGTAACTGCTTGGCCGACCTAATTTTCGAAGAAGTATACGTCCCGATGACGCCGCCAGCCCATAAACCGCACCAAACAGTCACTCTTTGTGGATGCATCGGCTTTTCAACAATCACTCTGAGAAAACACCGCCATTGAATTTCTCGCGCAAAAGAGCCATTGTTTCGTTGGCTTTGTTGGAAGTGGCACCATTCTGTTCGAAGCACATATCGTCCAGGTCCATATCCTCAATTTCTGGCCACAAGAAGTCCGTTATCATCTCGCGATAGCGAACACCATTCACGGTAACTGCTTGGCCGACCTAATTTTCGAAGAAGTATACGTCCCGATGACGCCGCCAGCCCATACACAGTCACTCTTTGTGGATGCATCGGATTTCAACAATCACTCGTGGATTCTCATTTGCCCAAATGCGGCAATTCTGCTTGTTAAGGAATCCACTGAGGTGAAAGTGTGTGCCTCGTCGCTGAAGATGATTTTCTTTGTAAAGTCACTTCTGTCTGTTCAACCAGCCATTCGGCGTATTGACGACGCTTAAAATGGTCAGTAGGCTTCAGCTCTTGAGTCAATTGAACCTTGTTAGCGTGTTAATTCAAATCTTTATTCAAAATTCGCATCAGTGATGTTCGTGAGATGTTCAATCGTTGGGCACGACGACGAGCGGAGGTTGACGGCTCTTCTGCCACACTATCGCGAACAACAGCAATGTTTTCCGCAGAACGAACTGGGCGAACATGCACAGGTGTTTTCACATTTCGTACAGACCCGGTTTGCTGAAATTTGCGCACAATTCTACCGATTGTGGACACATTTGTTCGATTATGCTGACGAAGTGCACGAAATGCATTTTCATTCGAACGCCCATTTTCGTAAAAGGCTTCAACAATCTTAACGGGGCGTTCTAAATGAAATGAAAACCTGCCCAACTATCATCTCTGAAATATTCCTTAGTTCCCACATCATTCTGATTCTCTTTCTCTTTCTCTTTTTCTTTATCTTTCCCTTTCTCCCCCTATCGCTTTCTATCTTTATATTAATCATACTCTCTTATTTAATTGCGCTCTTACTATTATTGACTTATATCGCAATTCTCAAAATTTGCTTTGAATAAAAATTAAAACTAAACATTTTATTCACAAGACTTTTATATTTTGTTTTATTTCATTTATTTATTTTCATTTTCATAAGTAAAAAAGTTCATTTTACGAATTTCATTTATATTAATAATAATGATAATTAGAATAATACAAAAAATATATAAATATAAGTGATATAGATATTAAACTAAAGTTAAATACAAAAGTGGGAAATAATTTTTCGTTTTTTAAATTTTATTGATGGCAAAAATTGTGGGAAAACCTAATCTCAATATCTTTCTACACAAAAGTTTAAGCCCAGCAAAGAGGAGGGAGTCACATACATAAAAAGCTCCACACGTCCTGCATGATACTTGTACTTGTCATCTAGATACTTCTAATAAATTCGTTTCAGTTCTGATTCAAATGCGCAACTGATAGTTTGTTAAGGTACTGGTATGATTTTTTTATAGAATATAACTCTATTTGATATGAAATTATCAACAATAAAAATTAATATAACTACGAGTACATACCTAGTTGGATTTTCTAATTGAATTTCGTTTAAGATTTTTTGATATCTGCATGATTTCATCTTTTAAATGCATTACCATTTTGATTTTACTATAGTTCTGTGTGTGTGTGTGTGTGTGTGTGTGTGTGTGTGTGTGTGTGTGTGTGTGTGTGTGTGTGTGTGTGTGTATTTGAAATTGGGGGTGAGTCTGTATTTGTGTGCGGAGATATCGTCATCGTGATGGGGGATTTGAATGCCAAGGTTGGTGTATTAAGTCCGTTTATATTTTTCCCTTTGTTCGAATTATATCTCACATTTTATTTTTATAGTTTGAGCATAGACAAAGTACCAATGTAGAGTAACATATTCTTAGGTGTGTGTGTGTGTGTGTTTGCATGTTAATCAAAAATAAACCACCTGTTCAGAAGTTCTTAAGTATGTCCACTGAATGATCAAAATTACAAATTCTAGCTGAGTCTTGACCATTACAAGCCACCAAATCAGTTGTTGGATTGCTGTTTGTGGAACATTATGCCATCATTTTGAAATCAAAGACCGTCCCTGTTCATATCGTTAAGTTGCGGACCGACAAAAAATTACCGTTTATGTCTTAGTGTACTTCGACCACTATTAAGTTGTTCTTAACTTTATTTACAAGAAGAATGGACTAATGATGCGACTCAACACTTCAGAAATCATACTCTCTGTGTCACCCTATGGGGATACTCATTATGACTACGTGCCTCGAAACTTCTTCTTTACTTTTTGTCCTTACCCTATCAGATAAAAGTGATCATTTTTTTTTAAAATATTTTGAACCAAAATCAACTCAAGCGAACATAAACCCACATCAATTGTGTGCATTCCATTTGCAGAATTTAGTATCTGTCTCTCACTTGGTTTTAATTTTGCTGACCAAGCCTTCTTAACAAAACTATAAATTTGAAACCCATCGAAGATCGAAGGGTATGGTTTTTGCTGTCAGCAAGACGACGATGACACTTATTTCTGGGAGGAGATTTTTCAATCATTCGATTTGTTGGCGTGAAACAGTGCAGTATTTTGCGTCCAAGAATACATTAACGGATATTCAAATAATGGACAAAAATATGATAAAATGGACTTGCGTTCCATTTGCATAACGGATACTACGAAAATTCTATCACTTAAACAGCGCAAACGAAACCCAGAAGGAGACATAGCTTAGTGGATGGTAATATTGTTGTAATTCTGGAGTTCGTTGCAGTTGAGACTCTTAAGTTTTCGCACATACTTTGGCAACAGCAGCCATTTCATCTGCGTGGATTGGAACGGAACATTGGAAGGATATTTTTCTCCCTAAAAGACAACGCTTCGTTTCCTTAACTTCGACCAAAAATTAATTATAAATTACGCCCATATCTTGTAACATAGCACTCACTTGGAAAATGGTTTTTCGGACTACAGACAACTGTCAATATTTCAAAGTCAAAAGTATACGCTTTTGACAAAACACCGATTATTACTTTATCCTTCAATCTTCAAAATCATTTTCTTTTGATAGTTATGTGAGGCTTAAGTCTTTTCTTCTTCTTTCTTTTGCTCTGCGGGGGAGCATAGGGCTTCTACAAACACACGCCAACGAACTCGATTTATCGCCTGAGGTTTCAAGAGACGCCACTCTGTCTCCTGGGATCTTGCTTCCTCATCTAATGTCCTTTTCCATGTCTTGCTAGGATGGCAAACTTGTCGTCTTCCTTGTGGATTCCAGTCGAGCGCTAGTTTTGTAATATCGTCCGCTGGCATTCTCAAAGTATGGCCAATTCAGCTCCATTTTCGTCGTCTGATGGTGATCGCGATTGCTTCTTGCCCCAAGTCTTGATTGGTGATAATGTCCGGCTATCTTATTTTCAGTATCCGCCTTAAGAACTTTGTTGACGAAGACTTGGAGGCGTAAAAAGTAAAAAAGTTTTATTTTGGTTCATCTCGTACCTACCTTTTGGATCTCATCAGCTCTAATGGGGGTTTTCTGCGCCTGGAGATGTCTTCGCTCTCTGCACTGTTCTAGTTCACGATCGAGATTATTCTGCCTGACTGCTTTAATTCGCCAGTATACTGTTTTTTGATATCTTCTGAGCTCCTTATATCATTCTTTGTGTGTCCGTTTTCTATGAAGTTGTTGCATAGCACATTATGCAGAACATTCGTCATCGAACCAGACGTTCCGATCTTTTCGGCTATTACCTAATACGGAGTCAGTAGGTACTTATGACAGTATTTTTACGGCGTGGAAAAATTGTTCTTCTAAGCCCGGTACTTCAGCTCCTGTATTTACTCTCCCTTTATTGAAAACGAGTCGTATAACGTGACCGCATAGTTTTGTATGTTCTCTCAATTGCGAAAGGTACTGAGTTGACTTAAATCTGATTTGCGGATGCAGTCTTTCTTGGAAATGTAATCCGCGCTCGGAGCACCAAACTATCAAGATAGTAATGCGAGTCACCGTTGTCACCTCATTACGTTCATAACGTTATCAAGTTGTAGTTGTGGCGGTGTTCTATCAACACGTGGTCTACGCCACGTGATACCCAGTTGGCTCTGTGGCCATTCTTACGCGCAAATATTGTACCTGCAACGACTAAATTCTTACTCGCACTTACTTATCCACTGTCATTGTTGTTCTCTTGTAAGCTTTGAATGCCTAAGTACGGCCTGTATACTGAATCCCTACCTATTTTTGATTTTCACATCATACTGAGGCAGGCATGGAGCTCCCGATAGACTGATTGAAAGAATTGTTCTTTTTCATCGTCTCATCTCTTCTCACTCGAAAGGTGCAGTGCCGTTCATTTATTGCTTAAAAGCCGCTAACGGTGGGTTTCAATTTTTTGCTGACAAGGACTTATCCCGAGCACATGTAGTCTTGCAGGACACCTGTAGGGTATGTATGTAGGGTATGTCATGGTAGGATTTTTATAAGACACCATTCCCCATATACCGCATCCCCTGGATTGCTAATATTCAAGCATTATATTTGGACACGGTATCTGCTAGCTGATGTGCCGCTCGAGCTTTAGGCATTTTCGTTGCCGTGGTTGTCGTCGTACATCAGTTAAAGTCCCGAGGTTATTTCCTGGTTCCCTAATGATATATATGTATGGGTGAGGTCAACTTAAAAATTGAGTGCGCAATCATACATTTTTTTTTTTGTTAGGTGGGTTGGAAAATTCTCACCTAACGTGAGAATAATACACAAAATTTTAAAAAAACCTACGCAGAACTATTCCAAGTGTTATGGATCCCACACCATTACTTCAAAAAAAAAAAAACTAACTGGAGATAAGCTATCAATTTTCGCACCTTAACGTCCACGCTGTTCTAAGCTTAGCATTATAATTAGCATTCGTGCATAAATTATAAATTATCGTTTATCGTCCTTTCGTTTCACATAACCTTTACTTTAAAAGAGAATTATTTTGCAGGCGATTAGGTCCTCTGAGACAAACTGCTTCGAAAAAATTATTATCTTTTCAAGATTTTGAATAAATTTTGATAGTCCCACCCAAATACACAAACACACACCTTTATGTTATACGAGCACCCTGCCTATGCTTATTAGAATCATTTATCCTAGCTAACTAAGCCTATTTTTATTAATCGATAATAATTCTCCTTAAATGCTAATTTCAATATAATATTATTTTATATAATAAATGTATCTCTTTTCTTTGATTTCTTACTTTAATTTATTTATACAATGTTTTAATCGTTTTGTTTTAATTTTAATTATTATTTATATTAATAATTATTAAGTATTTCTCTAAATTGTTCAGTTTTTTTCTTTCGTATAATTTTTTGTTAATTTGTTGATTTAGTTGTTGTAGCTCTTGACAGACAGTTTTTTGTTTGCATGATTTTTCAATATATACATTTACCTATACATATACACAACACAATACATTATATATAGTTTATTTAATAAAAATAGTTTTGTTCTTTAAGACAATCTTAAGAAATAATAATATTTATGCAATTTTCTTCGATATAAAAAAGTCAAATGCAATATTGTAATTCGTATTTAAAGATACATTTGTTCTCTACCAAAGTCTTTTAAGTTTTTTGTTCGTTTAATTTTTGTAAAAAAAAAATAATTTTTTGTTAACTGATGAATTTGCAAAAAATAATCAAAGTTATTTTTTAAGAGCTGCTCAAGGAAATGACCACAATATCGGAAAATATAGAAGAACGTCATAAAATAATATCGTGCTTATGAAAAACAAATAAATTAAAAATATGCAAAATATGAAAAAAAGGTGCACAACCAATCCTTTCTAAAATACCAGAACAATAACTTGAATGTCAAACTCTTCGGATAATCGGTCATTTTTCCTTTGAAGATAGAGACATTTTGTTAAATTGGGACGCCCCAATTTTCCAATAAGTTTTCTCGGCTAAGTGTGAAGTTAGCTACGGGTTGATTGACGTTTCGGCGATGCTTATACTTGGCATTTTGTAATGAAAAATAAACGTTCGCATATTATTCAAATTTGGTAAAAAAAGTACGCGATCGGTTGCGATAACTTTACGTGCGTCTACTTCAATTTTCGATCGTCGTACTCATCCAGATATATGGATAAGATAGTAAAGCGAGCTTCTTAGCTCGCCATATGGATAGTTGTAATTCAGCCTAAAGACTGAATTATCTTAAAAGGATTTTACTTTAAAATAAACATTTTTTTTCTCCTAACCCCTATGAATAAAAAAAACTCATGGTGTACATCGCAAGCTGAGCGCTTAACAACAATTGTTGTAAAACAAGTATTTGAGAAAAAAAAAATTACACGCGACACATGCGACGCACGACACGTGACAAGCGTCACTTCATCGCAAGCCAAGTTTTAAAACAAGTAAGTTTCTGACTCAGCGGCTTCACGAAATCCCATTAACCCTCTGCGACTGACATGGTAGTATGACAGACACCACAAAATCAAAAAACGTGTGTTACGTTGTTATTTTTCAAAATTTGACTCTCGCGTTCTCAGTACCTTTCTGTCGTATGCGTATGTTGTGTAACGCGAGCGATCGCGGCGTGCGTGTGCATAGTTGTGTGAAGGAGAGTGCCTGTTAGTCAACCACGTCCGCGTTAAGTTATGTGTCTGATACAAACAACCACCTCAGTGTAACAGTTGTTATATGTTCATAGTGTCTCTTATGCAACATGTCAGTACAATTGTTGTTATTTATTTCTTAGATGCTTCACCCAAATAACAACCAAGGGTCTCATATCTCATAGATCTAAAAGAACGTCGACTGGAGCCTTTGTAAGTCACGAACAGCTAATAAAACAGTAGTTGAATGAAGAAAGCGAGCACGAGTTCAGTGATTTTGACGATGGAGATGATGACCCAAATTATCAGCCAGAAGCCGAATTTTTGAAAGCCGACGAAGTTTTAGATGAAGAAGGCGATTAAAGAAGAAGAATATGAAGAACCTCGTAAAGAAGTGGCACAGTACCCGCCACTGAAAATGTGCATGAAGAGACGCCAAGAACATTTGCCAAAGTGGATGACATCGGCTCGAAATCGGGACCAGTGGAGAGATTTTTTGCGGAAGGCTATGACAGGACACCGGTTGTAGAGCCAATTATGATGATGATGAAGAACGGTTTCATTTGGAATAGACAAGAGTGCCCCAGGACCTGTAGTTCACGATGCCCATCACAAAATAATAAGATTACCTCTGGCCGATTGCATACTCTAAATTTTAAAGGCTATTTCCATTCAATTTTGGAATGTTTGGTGACACTTACGCATCAAGAACTCAATAATTACCAAGCCCAGTTTAAACATAGCACTTAGATAGAACTTATAGACATAGATGTCATCGAAAAGAAAGACCTATAAATAGGTCTAATGTACTACACGTCAGTATTTAAGTGTAATCAGGACGACCTCCGCATGATATTTGCTACCGATGGAACTGGCCGCTGTGTATTGTCCAAATGGCGTTTTTCTTGTTTAATCAACTGCATCCGATTTGATGATTCTACTACTAGAGAGGAACGTCTGAAAGAGGATCCACTTGCCCTTAATATCAGACATGTTCAACAAGTTCATCTCAAACAGCCAGTCTCAATATACCCCTCGACCATACCTATGCATCGATGAAATGTTGCTTGCATTTATTATTTACATGCCGAGAAACCAGCAAATTATGGCATCAAAATAATGTTATTGGTAGATACTACATTTTCAATGCCTACACCTACCATGGCAAAAATTCGGATAGCATAGGCCTTACTGAACAAGAAAGAAAAATGGCAGTACCTACTCAATCTGTTCTGAGACTTGCGAAAGTTGTCGAAAACTCCAACCGCAACATTACAGCAGACAATTGGTTCGATTCCACTTATGCAAATAGGGGACTGACCTACTTAGGTACGCTGAAGAGGAATAAAACTGTGATACCAACATGCTTTTTGCACAAGAACAAGAATAGAGAATTGGAGAGCTCCCTGTATGGTTTCACGAAAGACTGTACATTGTTATCATATGTACCGAAAAAAAAACAAAGCTGCCCTGTTGAGCTCATCTTCCCACCACAATCAAGATATAGACAGTGATAGGGGAAAACAAGTGATGATTGCAGACTACAATCACACTAAAGGAGGAGTTGATGAAGTCGATATATTCTTGCAGTCGCAAAACTCGTCGTTGGCATATGACAATTTTCCAAAGAATACTAGATATGGCAGGCATAAATAGCTTTCTATTGTATCAAATGTATGCAGACAGTGATGGTAAATGCGAAGAGGGACTTTCATTTTGAATACGGTAAGAGAATTAGAAGATCACATCAAATGCCGCGTATACAACGAACGATTGCCAAGAGAACTGCGCATGACGGTCAGTAGAGTTTTGGGTAATCATCTTCCCCATCCACCCCCAAGAACTCAATAAATTCCATCAAGTGCAAGAAAACTATGCTCTATATGTCCAACGAAAATAAAAATAGAAACAAGATTTTGTTGGTTGTTTGTAGCCAATTTAACTTCAATACTCTAAGCAACTTTGTGAAGACTGACAAAAAAAAATGAAAAAGTCAATTGACCGCCTCGATTGTGTGATTTGACGCTTCTGGAGTAATTTCGTTAAATTTTAATTTTAATGCACCCATTAGCTTAGACGCCCTTAGGATTAATATCGAATGCGAAATTACCGCGATATCGCCCGATTTATTTGAAAAAGTCACGAACAATTGGGTTCAACGCGTTCACTTGTGCAGGCGTTTCCGTTGAGGACATATATGACGTTGTCTTCCATAATTGATTGCCATCGATAATAAATTGTTTTGAATATCTCATATTTAAAAAAAAAAACAAAAAAAAATTCCTTATTAGCAATAATTAAAAATATTTAACAAACTGCGCGTGCGTCCGTTCCGCACTTTGTTAATGCAACTTAGGTGAGTAATGAATAAATTTGAAGTAAAGGTACAAACGTATATACAATGACAATTCAATACAATGCATTCTAGCTCGACATAAATACATAGATACATACATACATACAGACAGGATATACTCCTAGATACGCACGTACTATACGCACTAGACAATTGTCGTACGCTCTGCTGAGCTCGTGCACGTGCTACTCCCACCCATGCACACAATTTGACATTTGATGTCATCTTTCGGTAATTCTCAAGAGGACACCGTATCGTAATTGTTGCCGACTACTCCAAGGATGCCGGATGAGAGGCTGTTTGTCAGCGACGACAGATGGATTGAGCTTTGCTGTTGCTGAAAGTTCTGCTGCTGCTGGTGTGGCGATGTGGCCAGCAGGGAATGGGAAGCACCAATACTGACAGTTGCATTAGCAGTTGCGGCTGGCGATGACACTACCGATCCACTGATGGGCAGGTGCTGCTGTGATGACATTGAGGCTTGTTGCAATTGCTGCGACAGGAGTGGCATCGTGCATGTTGTCGTCGACCCGTACGGCGAGGTGGGCGATGTTCTTGTTTCGTAAGCTGGAAGATATGTGCGACCGGGTATCCTTGTGTAGATGTTCGGTGGTGTCCGAGTTGATAACAGTGGCGGTGGTGCTGTGTACACAGGACGTTGTTGAGCTGGCGCCCGCTGCGGTGTGTTGTACAAATTGAAGGCGGGGTTCGTTGTAAGTGACAATTCGCCATACTGCAAAGAGAAGAAGATGGATGGTAAATTAATGGAAAAATTAGTTGAAGTATGCAGAAGTCTTGTATCGAACTCATGTACTTGGTAAATGCTTATATTGATTGCAAAATAAGTCATCGTCGAATTGTTAACAATCGAGTTAATCAAAGATTTTCTTACTTCGTAGGGATTTTAAATTGTTATGTGTTAATGAAAGTCGAACTGATATTGTTTTTAATAGAACTTGATGCTAGAAACATTCACAACATACTACAAAAAGAAACTAAACTCCCACTATCAATCTTCTATATGGAATTGGAAAGCAACAAGAATATATATATAACATTACACACCTAGCTACACTGCAAAATATCCTTTGAACCACCTCACCAAATAAAAGATATACCACAATGTACCAACTGCCAAAGATATGGACCCACTCAAAAATTTGTACAAACGAACCAACTTGTGTAAAATGCGCCGGATCACTAAAGATCCATCAACAAATTCACGTGAAGTCCCAACTTTATCATCCCCTTACCCCTTACCAAACACTTTGGAACTGTTGATGCTGCCTTGAAATATTGACCAACTGGTGGGGAAATCAGTACTCAATTCCATTTTTAGATGTGGTTTAATTATTGATGACCTCGGGTGGGGGGAATCAGTAGTGTAGTTAAAGACTGCTTTTTGTGCTGTTGTGCTGCGCAAATCCTAGGATCGACAGATAACGAATTCCTGGATTTCGTATTGCATTGTAACTCTCATGCAGTGCGATGCAGTGTATGCTGATTATACGCGCACCCACTGCACTGCATCCTATGGAAAATGCAGGTCAATGATGTATCTGATGTATGGTGACTATAAGTGTTGACTGAGATACTAGTAAAAGTGCATAGTGTATGTCGATTATGTGGGTGCTGCGATTAAGATATGTACTGAACTGAATGCGCTGAGAAGTACAGATCAGCGAAGTACTTGCCGAATATTTGGGCGCTGCAGCTTAGGTATGTGCAAACTGCACAGGAACTAAAACGGTTTATTAAAGACAACTACATTGGCATTGCCTTAACACTACCTCAAAAAATAATCTACCTCAGAATCCCAAAATACAGAATTTATTACATAGATCACCCAAGTGGACAAGCCTGCGGTGGTACGGTAATAATAATTAAACAAGATGTTAACTACGTGGTGCTACGAGGAACACATCCAATCAACGACTATTCAAAAAGATGACCTATATGGACCATTTACAAACATCATCATCATATTTGGCTCTAGAACTGGGGTCCAGTCCTGAACTACCGCAAAAAGTCTCTCGAACGGTTCCGATTTTAAACCAATGTCATCCTGTTTTCTATCCGTTAGGTCCTGGTCTACGCCATCCTTCGAGCGTATCGCTGTCGTTTTCCATAAATTCTACCACAAAGGTCTTTCCAAGTAGGATCCTCTTCGATCATGCGACCTTAGTGTCTTGCCCAACGGAACTTACCGAGCTTTATTCCCTTCACGATGCCGACACCGCGGTAACGCTCGTAAATATTATCATTATAGAATCTTCGGAATCGTCCTTCTTTACATACGGGGCCAACAACTCTCCGTTCTTTCGAACCGGCTAAGAGGTTAGAATGCTATTTGCTAAGAACCCAGTCTCGGATTCAAATGTAAGTACAAGCATTACCATTGTCTTATATACCAGCAGCTTGGATGTTATGGTTAAGTTCGTGGATTTGAAGCAGCTTGGATGTTATGGTTAAGTTTATCCCGTACTTTTATGAAGGGATCGCACCAGTGACCACTTAACTATTTGCCGTAAAGCAATTAATTATTTTCGACCTCCTTTGATTCTTGATTTCGACATTCTAAACCATTTTGCCTTGTATAGCATTTCATTCGACAAATAATCCGATAATTATAAATAAAAAAAGAAATTATGTTACTTTTATAGCACACTCGGTGAATAAAAGCATAAGCATACAAAAAACAATAACATAATGAGGATACGATCAGCGGTCGTTTGCTAGTGACAATACAAATGTCAACTAAGCATCATAAGCAAGCGTATGCTGATCACTTGAAGTTTTCGGTCGTTTACCCTCACCATGCATAGCATGGAAAATAGGAATAAAAGATTGAGGTGGCTTGCTTATGACAATTAGTATGTCAAGCGAACCCAAACACTTGAATATTCTGTCGTTTATTGATCTGATCTGATCTGATGCTGATCGAGCATAACATGGAAAATAGGAGTATGAATGAAATGAGTTCAAGAGTCCAAGTATAGGCGAAAATCAATCAGAAAATGTTTTTATAATAAAAAATAAAATAAATTAATTTCTAAACTAAAAGCTAAACCGACTGTTTATTTGGGTAGTCTATCTCCGATATCTTACGCACAACAGAGCAACTGTTTTTGGGTAAACGTTTACCAGCCAAAACGCCGGACGAGTCAGGAAGATAGGTTCCATCAAAGTCAGACTAGCTAAAGGTATCCGTGTTGACAAACATATTACAGCAAAATTGGAAAGACATCCCAACTTAACACTTTATCGCAGTGAGTTAGTAGTAATTTTGTATTTCTTCCAGAGTACTTGCAAGTAGATGGAGCAGTGAATAAGTACTATATGTGAAAAGTGTTATTTGTGTGCATAATAAGTAAGCACCAGTGTGCTCTTACTGGTGTGATTAGAAGTTGTAATTTGTGAATAATTTGTGTGTTTATTTGCAAAATCATCTACGAACTCTTAAATAAGCATTAATTTCGTTACAATAAAAAAAATATGGGGATACGAGATAAACGATCTCATTATTAGCGACTTTTGAAGTCCGAAACGAACCACTATGTCTATCTCTACAACGTCGTATTTTAAGTGCAAACCCTTAAACTTATTCGACAGGTTAGAGCATCCATAAGATGGGGTCAATTTACTTGCCTTTCCTTTCAACGCAACAAAAACGTTTTGGCAAACTTTCAACTAAACATTCTGCCAGCATAATCAATTTCTCTATATCGAAATTCCATCATACACTGCAGCAACAAAGTGCTTCCGGAACTAGGGAAGTACCTTCCCGCTCCACTTACATATTGTAAGATTCAAAATTCTGAATTTATAAAGTTGCACGATAAAAAGTTTTAGCTTCCCAGCACTTGCAACTTTCAAACAAATCATTCCTCATCAGAACTTCTCAACTTTATATAAAACTTTACGGAAAGAAAAAACGTTTCCTTTTTCTTCATAGCAGCAAAAGGATTTACTTCTTCTCCGTTTTTTTTTTATTTTTTTATTTTTGTGTCGTTCCATTAGCAATCGATTTTCTGACTTAGCGTCTATTAACGATCACGTTTCACTCGTATTTCTTCTATATCTATGTCATATTCAGAGTAAGAAAAAACTTATTTTTAACAAAAATAAAAAAAAAGTTTGAAAAAAAGTTATGATCTTTCTCTTTTTCTTTTGTTAGAGAACATTTTTTATTATCAGTGGATTGAGTGCGTACGTCTTAAAGATACGCACAGCACAGTAGAGTAGCAAAGAAACGTCTTTAATGTAATTAATGTCCGTAACTGGAAAATTGATATCGGATGGATGGCTTCGGCCCGAAATTGCAATTTTATTGCGGGAAACCAGGTCAGCAAGAAAATCGGAAAATGATTGACTAAGTTATTATTGCAAAAAGGCAAATTTCAATTGAGGAGGCAATTGACTCCATTAGTTACCTAGCTGTTTGTTGTGGATTTTATTACGCGCCAAATCATGAACTCATAATGAGCCAATTCTTTTTTTTAGCACAAGTGGCTGAAACTGCGATCTAAAAAAATCTGTTGTATCTTAGGGTCTAACTAATCTACGAAACCTACTACCTCCCTAACAAAGGAAAGTATGTCCTTAGTGGCAGAGCATCGCATATCCGCCGACGAACATATTGCCTTATGGAAAATACGTCTCTTAACCAGATCAATGCTGGACAGTCACAGAGAATTTGCACGGATGACTCAGCATCCTCCGAGCAGAACCTACATTCAGTGTCTGAGCCCAGATTAATTCTGCTAATGTGATATCGCAAGCCACAGTGACCTGTGAGAAAGCTCACCACCTTTCTGATACTATCCTTGTCTAGATCAAGAATTTCCTTACTGTACTGAGCTCTTTATATTCATCTTCGCGTGCTCGCGTTCTATGAGATGTTGCATTGGAATGTAATTGACAAACTATGTATCCAAAGGAAGTCCACGGTACGGTACGCAACATTCTTACGTTCAGTCGCTAGCTTACATTCGTCATCGGACTAGTCGTTCCGATCTATACGAATACTGCTTAAGATAGAATCAGCAATACTCATGACAATATTCTTTAGGCGGCGTGTCCATTTCTCTCTTACTCCCGACATCTCCGCCACAAGATTTATTCTCCCTGTCAAGGCAAGTCCTATCGCTTGACCGTAGTGGTGTCTGGTCTCTTCGTTGCGAAGGGTAGCCGTGTTGACGCGAACCTAATTTGCGGATGCAGTCTTTTGTGATGATGTAATCCGCGCTCGGAGAACCATTCCAAAAAGAAAGTGGTCCGAGTCAAGGTTGACACCTTGGTACGTTCGTACCGTCATCAAGATCGGGTTGTGGCGCGGTCTATCAGCACATAGTCTATCTGGTTGTGAGTTGCTCCATTAGGAGACACCCAGGTGGCTTTGTGGATATTTTTACGCGCAAGCCTTGTACTCGCAACGACCAAATTTTTTCTTGCTGCAATCTCTATGACCCGTTGTCCATTGTCATTAGAGTTCTCGTGTAAGCTATGGGCGCCAATATGCTGCCTAAATACTGGCTCCTTATTAATCATTGCTGTGGTGGCTTCCCAATTTACACAACAGTAAGGTTCTGGTCATAAGAACGCAGATTCCGATCCAGCCCTGGTTAGTTCATCTGCATATTCGTTGCCTGCAATACCCTCGTGACCAGGGACCCAACAGAGCTTCACCCTGTTATTCCTTGCTAGGGATTGCAGTGCATCGTAGCAGCAATCAACTGATTTTGCGTCCATTATGTTGGACGATAAAGCTTTCAGTGCTGCCTGACTATCTGAAAAGATATAAATCGTAGCGCCGATAATATCCTTACTAAGGTAAATTCTACCGTAGACCTCAATGGCATGGAGTTCCGCCTGAAAACCCGTAGGACTCATACCCATTGATATCGGGTTCGAAAACACAAGTTCCAACTTCAGATTCCATCTTCGATCCGTCTGTGTACCAGACCAGAGCTTTTGCCAGACCAGTTAGACCCGTTTGCACGATCCAATATTGTTACCTCAAATAACCTGCAGAAACAAAGCTCCCTGACCATGGTGTCGGGGATAGTGCAAAATATGTCTCTTTTGGGAATTGAGTCAAGAACTTTCAGATATCCCACATAGTCACCTGGATTGTACCCGTATTCTAGTTGCAGCTTAATAGCGCATCTAGCCGCCGTCCTTCTAATAAAGATTGGCAGCGGTGATCGTCACACAGATCAACGAATAATTTTTTGCATATCCTTCAGCGACATGATTCACATACATTTCACAAACAGAGTAATGGACTTCCTTTGGATACATAGTTTGTCAATTACATTCATTCTAATGAAGTCATCATTACCGTTTCCTTCTGAATACCATTCCAAAAAATTACTATTGAGTTTTTTTTTTGTCTTGATGAAGATTCTTGACCCTTTGGCATTACTATGGACTACAGTTGGTTGGCTTTTCGGGGTCTATCTGCACCGGCGCTTCTTTGAAGATTTCTCTGTACTTCAGGTATAATTCCTTGATGTTGCTGTAATACTACTATCGGTACGTTGAAACTCCTCCCATCCTGAATTATGCTACTCGAGTCTAGAGATGAAATAATCCGTAGTTTACTGTGCGGGCTACACTTTTGTTTTTAGCTTGCTAATGGTTCATTGGATTTTAGACCCCAGTTAGGTTTAATAATAATAATATTCGGCGCGACAGACCAAGGCCTAACTTCTCGCGACCATTTGTCCTGCGCATGTTAATTTTTTGACACAAATGCAAGGGAACTACAATTTAAGGCCGGATCCAAACGGCGAATTGAGAAGCTTTCCGTGACAATGATTTACTGATTAGTCGGTTAATAAATTGACGCTCAAATCAAAGACTGACTAGAGTCCGCCTGTCTAGAATTACCTGACTACAAGACAATAACAGTACCGAAAAAGCTTAGCCGAAAAACTGTTATATTTGTGAACACAATGGTTGGTAACCGAACAATAAGATCGAAGGAATCCGTAAAAATACGTAGGATTAATGCTTGATTATAGATTCCACTTTAAAAGACAACTTAACTACTCGACCATAAAGGCGTCTATGCTAGATGCAGCACCATCTCGGATACTGTCCAACAGCGAAGGATCACTATATGCAAAAATGATTCTCATGACCAGAGTAGTCAGCTCAGTCCTCATATAGGCTGTTCCAGTATGGGCGAAGCCACTAGCTACTGTGGAGAAAACTATCGTTTACATTTCGACTAAGGACGATTCGGACGAACTAGGATAAAGCAACCCTTGTTAAAACAGAAATGGGATCAGTAGATATCATCGCAGACAAAATGCTCCGGATCTACAGAAAAAAGTAAAAGACCACTTCGATGGCTAATTGACAAGCTCATTGGGACAATACTCTGTTTGGTAGATGGAGCTACAAGTAGATCCTAACCATCGAAGTCTGGATAAACCGAGTTCACTTTGTCTGCAATTACAACGTGTCACAGTTTTTGTCTGGCCATGGCGGCTATCGGAAATACCTTCATCGAAAATGTCGCGATAGCTCATTTGGATATTGGAGGATTCATAACGAAGGAGCAAAATGAGCTGCGAATATTTGAAAAAATAAGGCAGCAATCAGCAGGAGAAGAAAATGCAGAAAGCACATAAATAGAATAATCTTCTAACCAGCCCCGCGATATAATACATAACAGCAGTCCCGCGAGGAGAGTGGATGAAGTGTATAATGTGGGTTTAGTAGGAATACGTACTCCTGTCATATAAACACTCAGGTTTACGAATCGTGCACGATAGTATCCCAGGAGGACTTTTCTTAGTATCTATAGGTAGACCCTCATCCTTTGGCACAGCCATAAAAAAAACACACATACACACATACACAAAAAACTTCGTTCTCATCGTATACCAACAGCTATTTCTTCTCCGACACTCATGACAATTGCTTTGGAATATTTTCACCGAGTCGACGAACGACCAAAAGTTTTCCCAAATGTCATGCTAAACAGCATTTTCCAATAAAAGTGGCAAAAAGTAATAAAAAAAGCGACAAGAAAGTCATATTTGCGTCACCTTTTGAAATTGGCATCAATAATATAAAAATAAATAAATAAATGCCAAATACCTAAACATACAAACACGCACCCTTACGAGCATGAGCTACACTCTTTGAAAGAATTGTAGTAGTCGTTGCTCGATGGGAAGTAAACGTATGAACTTGTGACGAGTCAGACCCCCACCAGAGATCACCATACTTCCTTGGAGTTTGTCACATATCGAAATTCTATCCTCATGCAAGGACACCAGAGCTGAAAAATTCACACGAAGGCATAATACATTCGCATAAATTTGTACCCTCTCCAAGGTGATGCGATCCGAGAAAATGGTGGAATAAAATTGACGGTACATAAATTTTGCGACTAAAATTTTATGCGCTCCAATCTGCAGACACTGCAAATTATTAATAAGACAGCAAATGCCATTACTTCTTGCCGTTGATATTTTTTTTTATCCATATTCATATAATAAGGATATGTATGCATAGGTGCGTCGTCAGAGAATTTATGTCGAATCTTGATTTATTTATAACTCGCATTAGAAATCGATTTCAATACAAAATACACCCACAAAGGTACTGACGCCGAAAATTGATAAAACTTCTCGATGAGTATCAGAGAAAATGACGATGATTACCAATTTAATTGGTTGGTAGTCAGATTTGAAGTCACAATGTTTTGCCAGGTAAAAAAGATTCAAACTATAGGTGAAGGCAAGTCGGCTGGTCTTATCGTCTAGACGCCGCTACTGATATTCTACGGGTTTCCCGGCCACCACAATGAAACATCTGGGTTGATGGCGAACGCAGGCTGGTAAACAAACAGGATTCATAATCTCAAGCGCCGCAAAAAAGGACAGGACTGCTCGTAAGTACAAATGACGAAAGGAACACCAGCTCTTCCAAAAGAGAGATGAGAGATGAAACTGCAGAAATATGAATGAATAGTTAGTAGTTAAAGCAATTGGGAGAATGAGAGCGTGTCATGTCATTATTGTTATTATTGTTGGTGGGCTGGTAAGCCTTGTGGACTGGAACCTTAAGGTCTATTGTGCATCCCAGATGTCTACCACATATCTTATCCTCTTATGAATGCCAATATATCTGCCAGGTCGATAGGTCTGGTATTCTGCCATAGAACTGTGTGAGCCTTGAGGTATTGAAGTCTTTTTCCGGTGAGGGCATCACATATAACAAGTATGTGTTCTGGCGTCTCCTCTGCCTCGCCGCAAAAGCGACAACGATTATTTCATAGAAAACGTAGCAAGACATGGCAATAAAAGAAATAGAGATCAACGTTCACATGTCAGGCAAAACGAACCATTCAACATGTACGACGGCAGCTTAAATTTTTGTCCACCTGACCGAGGTAAAGTAAGGATCTCAATATCCAAACATAACAATCGAAGAGTCAGAAGCCCTGGCGGCCGGCCGACCTCGCCTTTTGTAACTGTATGATATGATTTGGTAGATTGGATACTATAGCTCTATAATTGTGTCAGATAAATGGATGCCTGAACAAAGAAACCCCAATATTTTTTGGCATATCCACAAGAAAAGAGACCCAGCGAACTGCGCCAACTAGAGATGAATTAGTCTCCTTAGCATCGTCTATAAGTTCCTATCATCAGTATTGTGGGAACGCCTGAAGCCTTTCATCAGCAACTTATCAATGCGGTTTTGGGCCGGGAAAGTCCACAGACAGAGTGAGAAATTTACGAAATTATCAAATCCACAATAGAGGGACAATATTCCTGTAGTCTTTTCAAATGATGGCATACCCTGACGACATTAATATCATTAACAGAACCCAGCGAGCTGTCACTAGTGCATTTTCCTGCATTTACGTAGAAATGACAAAATTGGAGATTGGCGGTTAATGGGACACGACAAAGAATTTGACGTCAACAAGAAGAGATACCTAATACCAACATATTGGTTAGAACTTTACAACAGGCAACAACAACTTAGTGGTAGAGAGCGCCTTTCTTTACCTAAGCGCCACTATAGCATTTAACAATGACACCAGCTCAGGAAATAGTCATTTTGGTCAATCCGTGTTTTTTAAGGCTAATAAGTCAAATAATTAGAGAAGACTACTCTCAGACCACTAAGACTAAGTTTAAGAACTTAATTATTCCAATATATACATACAGCGCAGAAGGGTCGAAGCTGAGGAAGTCGAATAAGTATAATCCTGGTACTTATTCGCCCTCGTCCTATGTAACCCTGTATTACCCTGGTACTTAGCTCTGTCTTGCTACGACGGTAGCATGCTGGTCCCATACCCGTGTAAAGGAACAGGGTTTGAGGCAACAGACTAGTCTTATCCTCAGTCAAAGATATTTCTAATCCAAGGTGGAATAGCTTACTCCGATGGATGCATCGCTAAGAGGGATCTTAGTCGCTAGTAAGCGGACTTCGTATACCTGGCGACGTTCGGTTTAAACCAGTCTTCACATGGCAAACCACACTCTGTCATTAGTGTTCCCCTCATGGGTATCAAAATTGATAATTTAAAAATTTTTATTAGACCGATGCATCTCAAACTGCATCAACCTCGGGTCCAGCTGTAGGGAAACCCGTTGTATTCCTAGAAGCTGTTGTACTTTCAAAACCTCGGTCTGTTGTCGAGCAGCCGAAGTCTTCTATAAGTTCAGACGGCACTTATCCGTAACTCGCGAGGCTGTGAGACTAGAAGTTGTGGAATCTACCACCTCTGATTCTGACGCATCTACACTTCTTGATGTCTGTAGTGTCATTTTGTAGAAATCCGGATATTCTTCTATTGCGAAGGCATTAAATGGACTACAGTTCCAGCAGTAAGAGCTGGTGTTTTCGGACCCAACGCCAATGTCTCGATACTAACGGGTATGAGTACCATAGATTTCCAGGCGGTACTTCATGCCATTGAGGTCTGCGCTATGATTTATATCTTTTTACAATGTCGGGCAGCAATGAAAGCGTTATCGTCCAACATTATGGACTCAAAATCAGTTAAATGCTGCTACGATGCACTGCAATCCCTAGAAAGCAATAAGAGGGTGAAGCTCGGTTGGGTCCCTGGGCACCAGGGTATTGCCGGCAACGAATATGCAGATGGACTAGCCAGGGCTCGATCAGAATCAGCGTTCTTAAAACCGGACCCTTACTGTAGTGATGCTTAATAAATGGAAAAGTAAACTTCGTCCGGCCCATTGGGATAATATCCTAGGACTTAATAATCCAAACGATTAATCACGCCCGGTGCTTTAAGGAAATCCTTGATCTCGATCCAGACAATGACAGCATTAGAAAGCTGGTGAGCTTTCTCAGTGTTCACTGTAGCTTGCGATATCACCCAAAATAAATCTAGGCTCAGACGCGGAATGTAGGTTCTGCTCGGAGTATGATAAATCATCCGTGCTCATTCTCTGTGATTGTCCAGAATGGATCTGGTTAAGGAGACGTATTTTCCATGAGGCAATAGGTTCGTCGGCAGATCTGCAAAACTCTGCCAGTAAGGAGAGTCCAAGGTCTAGAACTACAATTTAAGGCCGGATCCGAACGGCGAATTGATAAGCTTTCCATTCGCGAGAGGTGGGACACCGTAAAAATACTTTTGGTGTTACTAGGATTCGAACCACGAACATCCTACTCACTAGCCATGCGCATTTCCAACGATCCACGGTGCCCACTATCCTTCATTAGGGAGGAAATAAGTCCCTTAGATTAGCTACACCCTATGATACAATAGATCTTCTTAGGTCACAGTATCAGCCACAGTATCAGTCTAGGGTTGTCGTACTGTCGAGCGAAAACTTCTTCGAAAAAGTTTTAGTCTTGTTTGCATAAGTTGGTTTTGGCGGAGAGGATTCAAAACTCTACTAAGTACCCGACATTTAATATGGTAAGAAATTGTAGAGCCATCTGCTCTACGCTTCGGACCGCAGAGACTTTAAACCGATTTCAAAAGGCCCAGAAGGTCGGTAACCAAATAACCTTAGTGTCTTATATATATTTCTATATACTCATAGTTATGAATGCCTATATGTACATACAGAGCGCAAAACTGGACAATATTTCGTTTCCTTTAATTTCGCTTCTTGTTTGAATCATTCATCCCTCAATATGTTGTTTAAACGAAAAACTACAATTATGCGCAGTAATCTGGTGAAGAATCTTTGCCTAGTATCTAGAGCGAAAAAAACGTTTCGCTATCTTAAGATTTGACTTTTAAAAGGTCTCATCTAAACAATAGATTTAGAACAGATGCAATTTTTTCAGTTAAGAGAAGGACTAAAGAATAGCTGACCTGTGGCCAGGAAGCCTTGTTTTTGTCATTATCTGTGTCGAACAATACAAAGTTATATTTTCTGTTTCACACAAACACCTTGATAATTCAACAAAATAGAAAAGTAGTATTTATTATCGCATTACTACTACAGACTACTAAATATGTGTGCGAGTCTTTTCATATATGCTACATTGTCGTAAGGGTTCTTATATATATGACGTCTTGAAACTTAGCATTCATTTCCAATGCAAATAGATATAAGTCTTCTCGTAAAAGACACGTATGAGCGTCATCATTACTTGTAAGATATACGTCGACTGGTGGAACACACCGAGGGATCAGAAAAAAAAAAAACTTTGCACAAACTAAAGTACCTAACGTAATTATATTGACTTAAGCAGATCCTTTCACTTTTTCCGCTTACAAAGGTGCGCACGAGTGTGATTGTGAACCTGATGTATACTATGTTCAAGGATAAAAGGATGAAACATTTTCCTCGAGAGAGGTTTTTCTATTTGTCACACTTTTACTGAAAGAACACTCTTGTTTAGAGCTGGTATACTCGTACACATCCTTTAAAGGATATATTCTTAGTAATGGGTTCTTTTTCAATGTTTCTCTATATGCAGTGCCGAGCTGCATGTGATTACATCTTTATGGGTCACCTGGAAAAAATTCGCTCATTTACATTTCTATGTAAATGTGTGCTTGTTAGTGGTGGTGAGATGGTGGTGGTTGTGTACTGCGGTAGTATATGGAAAAGTGGCCTTTGAATACGTCCTTTGAAATGACGAAAACCTTAAATGTTATCATTAATTACTTTCAGCAGCTAAAAGGACTATTACCTACCATGCATACGGTTGCATAATTACACTTTCTCACTTTGTCACGCACTTCGAATAGAGAATTATAACTTTGTTTTGGCATAAAATACGCTCGTGTATTAGGAACAGACCGTTCTATTGTAAGAGAAAAATGTTGATTTATTGCTGGATGCAGTCAAAAAGGTAATGAATTTTCTTTCTGCTTACGTCCTGTGGCCCACTTCCTGTGCTGATACCCAGATATTGCATGCAGAAGGCAAAAACCTTTGGGCTACTACATACTGAACAACATCCTACTACTGAGATTTATACAAAGCTCAAGTTGAATTCTGTGATGAGAAGTGAAAGTAAAGACCCCGTGGTACCACACTGGACCGTCACTGGTCTAAGTGTACTAAAACAGCCACCGAACCAAAACTACGTTGCAACTTGGAATCACTTGCAAACCAATACTTAACCTATCGCTACAATTGAATGTTGCGATTTTATTTGTCGTCATTTTGCCTCCTGTCAGCGAATGAGTAAACACAACAATTTTATTGTTCACCGATTTACTATGAACGTTATGGCTGCCAGAAATGGAGTATCGCAAGGTATAAGATATGGCGCCAGGCATTATAATTATGTTCCCACTGTGGTTATTTTTAGACGGATTTCCATTCGTTCGATTATTTTCTCAATTCGTAAATCAATAAATCAACTCAAACAGATGTGAGTATGTTGAGGTGTACCATACGTCTTCAAAGTGTCGATGGAATGATAAGGACGCAAACGTATCTGCTGACAGAAGAAATCGGTGAACCACAGTCATGCATATGAATAGGATGGAAGGAGTAGCCTAGACTGAATATTACTTATTGTTGTAATTTTTAAATATACTTTAGACGATGTTATTGCACCACATCTTTTCAACTGGCACCTCGGCTGCTTGTCTGATAGACAGCGTGACAGCATTCATTTGGATGGATCGAGGCGGTGATTCGTTCAATGTAAAGACATCAGTTCTCACATCATTTAATAAAAATATATTCATCGTGATATGTTGGAACAAATTTGCGTGTTAAAGGAAAAGCAAAATAGGAAAGGTGAAACGTTTATTGCTAACGAGGTGTTACACACAACCACGTAGAAAGGCGGTATTTGCAACGTATCCGGAGAGTTAAAAGTCGACGCAAGTATCGTTTTTGAAATGAGGTGGAAGAAAACTTTCCCCTATTCCCGCTATTTACTGAACACCCGCCTTGCTTCTATCGGATGCTGAACATATTCGAATATGACAAAACTACTCGTTGCATTGTATGATGAAATTCGTGCGTGTATAATACACCCACGAAAATATACGAATATACAGAGCAATGCTCCTACAGAGATGGAACCACGCGATGGAATTCACGCGATCTCAGAATTTTAGTATCATTCTCTGAGTCCGCTCCATATCATTAGGTTATGTTGGTATGGAGGTGGTTCTGCAGGGATGGGTTATATACTACCTCTAGAAGTCATAGAACATGGGTTGCAGTCCTCCAAAATAAACTATTCTATCAATCCTGTTTTATTTCAGTTTTTATTTTACAATATCGTAAAAAAGGGGCTGTCATCTGACCACTTCATAATAGGAAGGATTAGAAAACCTATGAAAAACTACTGCAGAATACAGTCTACTCGGTTTTAGCCAAATTTAAAGATCTTGCAATGAACTGATCATGATCGTCTACACTTGCAGAATTTGTACAAATAGGCCATCAACCAATATAACTTTCTTTCTATGTTTGATAATAAGATGAACATCTCTGTATATAGTCTATTTGTAGATTTCCAGGCAGATTTTATATCACAAGGAAAAGGGCTTTGTGATGCTTTGGTATATCCAATAAAAATTGATCTCTATTTACATGCTGATATGTAAGGCGTTAATTAATATAAAAATAATCATTATCTTGTGAAAAATATCCAAGGAATTGGCCCCATGTGCATTCCTTGACATTGAGGCCGCATTCAATAGCAAGAGCAATTAGTAGCAGAGGTATCGAATACTCGACCAACCAACGGAAAAGGCCCAAGCTGGAATGTCGAGATATTACTTCCTCCACAGGAGGAGTGTCTTCGTTTGTGACCGGGTTGTCCCCAGGGAGGAGTCTTGTCCCCCCTTCTTGGGTCACTATTCATCGATAGTCTTCTAGCCGATCTACAGAGATCAAGCTAAATCTCCATTGGTTATGCGGATGAGTGGGCCCTTCGTGTTTGTGGTAAACACAGCTCGAACAAATCTTGTTTTATACAAGGTGCTTTACTACCCATCAATCCTTGTAAAACCGTTCTAGTGTCTTTCACAATTGGTAAGTCGGGACCTATAACTACGAGTAACCAAGGCACCACTAAAGTTTATTCCAGTGAGGTTACATAACTTGAAGTTATCCTTTATAAACGGCTGAGCTGGATTTCTCACATAAAGTCCGCAATCGAACGCGCAACTAGAGGCATGTGAGCCAGTTAACTTAAGAAATACTGCAGAACTTAAGGAATAAATCATAAAATGTTACACTGGTTGTAAACAATGAAGATTAGACCCATTATCACGAACGCAGCTATCTTTTGTTGGCCGAAAGTTCTTGAACGGACAACGCCAACTAAGCTTCAGAAGGTTACAAGAATTGCCTGTCTTGGTATCACGGGTGCTATGCGTACATGCCCTGGAACAGCATTAGAAGCTGTCGTGGGGCTTTCACCCTTACAAATCTGAACTAGAAAGATGGATGCTAGATGCGCTATTAATCTGCAGCTAGAATACAGATACAATCCAGGCAAACATGAAAATTCTTGACTCAATTATCAAAAGAGAAATGTTTTGCACTATCCCCGATATTATGATCAGGGAGCACTATTTCGGCAGCTTATTTGACCGTGCAAACTGATCTAATGGTGTTCCGGCACTGGACGCTAGAGGTCTGGTCTGGTTCATGGATGGATCGAAGATGGAATCTGTATTCGAAGCTAGTGTCTTTGGACCCAACACCAATGTGAGTGAGTTTCACGGAGGCCAGAGTCAGACGATAGTTCTAAATCCTAAAAAAAACATAATATACAGTCGAGCGGTCAAAATGCAGCTCGTGTTATAACAACGAAACTTTTCCCGGGGCGCGCGGACAATTGGGCGCGCGACCATTTCCAAACGAGGACTGTATCGATCAAGATTTGTCATCCTTGGTTCGTCACTAAAATTACAGTCCACATGGAATAAACGCTATACCATCATCAAACAATTAAACGACGTATCAAGAGGGGCAGCGATGAAAACCAAAAAAAGTTCTCTTGGAATGGTTGTCTACTATAAAGGTGGTACTTTCGGGAAATACACAAGCTTAGGAGGAGGATTCTGTTACAGTTTCAGCACTATACTATAAAACAATTTGAAGAATTATTTGTTGTTTATTAGAAGTACCACCTTCTTCCTGAAAGTAAGGAGCGGTGCAATTTTCTTGAAACACCCATATGGCGGACCAATTCAAAATTAGTATTTTACTAATTTTTGTCGTTTGCTTAACATTTCTACCAATAAAAACTAACGTTTAGGAATATCTTAACTGCCATACAAGCACTACAAGTTACTTCTTGCTGTTCTTGAACCAAATTACTCGTAATTCTGCATTTTCACGGTCTCAGTTTTATGGTTTTTCATCGTCAGTTGTTCAAGCATTCAATCATCAACCTTAAGGAGCGTTTTTTATTAATTCGTTTACTACGCATAAAGTCATTTCTCGGAAAAACAACTGAGACGGGTAATTAAAGCAAAAAACCTAAATAAAATAATAATGCCGACGATTATAATTATACGTAACAATATGCAGTAATACCGTTGTTTGTTGTTTGTTAGTTATACTGCCGTTAAATAGTAAAAAATTAATGTTATATCGATCGCTTAACGAAGCAAGGATTCGAACAAAATCGCACATGTGGTTTTGAAGCCACACAGTGAAATTAACAACGAACATTAATAAGAAAATCAATTCACAACGAAAAAAAGAAATACGTCAAATGTTTTACTTGTGTTTGATTTGGTCCAATTTATAAGTTAATGACTTGCATTACCCATTGGTAAAGTTTCACTTAAGCCGCGTTCGATTGACATGAAAGTTACAACTCTTCACTTCAGTTAATTGAGCGACTCTTCACTTAAATTGAGCTACTGAAGTAAAGAGTCTGATCGATTGGTATTTTTCACTTCAGATAAATGTTAATGTTACTCATCTTACTGCACGAACAGAAAACCTCTTCACTAACTTCAGTTGCCCAATTTCGTCGAACTTTTAACTGAAATGAAAAATTGTCAATCGAACAGTCAATTCTGTTACTTCAGATACAGCTAATAATTTAGTTAATTCAGTCCAAACGAACGCGTCTTTAGTATTAAAGACAAATGGGAATGGAAGCAATAATAATTAATACCTACGCCTTCAATCCTAATGACTTGAATCAGTTCCTTACTGTGTTTGATTTTGATATACAGGTACTACTTTAGTACTACAACCTTCCCCTATATCTATAGGCAATTAGTGTATGATATTCCATCAGTAACTTTATGTGAAAGACAGGTTTTATGCGTCGAAACTTCGTCCTCTATTTGGTGCAAATCGCCCGGCAATGGAGGCAAAAAGTTATTTGGTTTTCCGAAACATTGCAGGTGATTATTCCACAATTTGCCAGAAAGGGATACAAATGTATCACATAAATCATTTAGTGTTTCTTTTTGTTCTACTTTTGGAACTTTGGCAGACACGCATACCTACCATTTAACAGCAGCTGGTTATTTTTCACTCTCAATATTTTGAAAATTTCTTGAAACTTAGTGAGACTGATGTGGGACAATCTTTGAGGTAAACCAATTGGGAATTGGTATGCAATTGAGAATTTTCTAAACATGACAAGGAATACGTTTCTATAATGTCAATTTTGATGTTTCGTTTTGGGAAAAATGGTTGAAGGAAAGGCGACTCTAGCCGCTAGAATAATTTGTGATGTTATAATGATAGTATCTTATTCTTGTGAACTCTTTCCGAGAAGTTGGAGATGAACCTTTGTCGAGTCTTTATTGCAAAAAGGTGGGCAGTTGTCTCCATCCTCGTACCGAACCATAGCACTAACATCTATTCTTTACAAGGTCAAGGAAACGGTGATCAATTATCAGCTCATCAAATATCTTGAAACTAACGAAATACTTAGTGACCGACAGTACAGATTTCGAGGGCAATATTCTACCGGTGATCCGATGGCACATCTCACCAAAGAGTGGAACCAGTCTACTCACAATTTTGTGAAAGCAAAGACGTTACACTCGATATTTCCAAGGTATTTGTCAGATTTTTGCATCAAGCTCTATTAAACAAATAAATTCAATCCAAGTTGTTGTGAACGGTTTCAAGACTGAATTACATCGCTTAAATGCTGGTGTTCTCCAGGGCTCTGCTTTGTCTCCAATACTCTTCCTCATTTTTAGTTTTCCGTAGGGCGCAATAGGCCTGACAGGCACCGCACAATTGTTTTCGTTCTCGTCTTTGCTATGGGATCCCATCTGATCCCGGGGCCTTATTATTTTGAGGCGATGCAAAGGGCAGCAGTGTTGGCTCGAATCTGATTCGCGATGCATCATCAAGAAAGACATCATTATGTTTGGATGTTATTCGATGCTTTGAAAAACTTAAGGTAAAACTTTATACCCAAGGAGATGATCAGGACTGGACCTACAACCGGGGTGAAAATGATGATATGATGATGACTCTAGAATGCGTTACTACCTGGATTATATCACTTTCTTTTCAACATTATCTTCTAAGATTCTTGTTTTCTATATTCTCAGAATGCATCCAGACTGCAATTGACCTCTCTCTTAGCATTACTCGACCTTCGAATATAAGAAGCTAGCTACGAATACTACTTTCTTGCTAAAGGTATTGCAAAGAAATCGAATACAATGTTTTTGCTCTTCTCCTTTTTTCAGTCACACATTTACTCTTCGTCGTACAAAGTGTAACTTATTGTGTGAATTTAAACAGCAAAAACTACTTACAAATCGTAAGTATGACATACACGTACATACATAGACGTATACGTAAACACAAATAATCACGTGAGCCTTCAAGAATACGTACGAGTGTACTTGGATCTCATTTATTTGGCGTTACGTTGAACGTGTTGGGGTATGGCATGGGGTAGTGTTGTGCCACTTTTTGTTAGTTTTAAGCATACAGAGCAATTTATGTATCAAACGAATTGCACTCCTCGTCACAAAGAAAGAACAGCAAAAACGAGAAAACCGTAAGGTAATCTAGGACGTGTTTCTCAGTTTGTGAGCGCCTCGTACTTGTTATAGATGTTAGAAGCTTTCAAAGCGGTGAAGCAAAAGATCACGTGCTATTTCCAAGAGAGAAATGTTTACGGACGCAAAGTTAGGTCGGGAAATCTTTTTACATTAAGACTGACAACTATTTTTACGTGAAAAATGCTATAGTTGCGGACATCATGCGAATTAAAATGAATGAGAGATGGCCAAATAAAGAGTTGCATACTATCCTTTTAAAATATAGGCACAGACTGTAAATTGATGCAATCGAAAGGGATTTGAGGAACATCTTAGCCCATATATGAATCTGCTGAAGCCAGGAATATTATACGAGTAAGGTTTAAACATTTGACTTAATTTCAGAAGGCAAAGTCCAGACTAGAAATCGAAGCTGTTGGAAGTCATAAATTTCAATTTGTCGACCTGGTCAAAAAGCGCTTTTAAGGACCTTTTCTATATGGGTGACGGCAGTTCAACTTACAACTTCTGTCCTAAAGTATGTATGAGAATTGAAATTATTGGAATTATTGACATTGGATCTAGGATATCGCCTCGAAAATTTATCATAACTGTTTCACCGTTTCGTTTGCCATATCATAAAAAACAGGTTTTTACTAAATATATTTTTTTCTAGAGCTGCTAGTTTCATTGGCTAAGCAGTATGGAACGAAGTCGTCAACGCGGGGGAAGAATTTCTCCCACACAACTTAAAAAACATTTTTTGTTCAAAATGTACCAACTATTTTGGCCACTACTGTGATCGCTAATGTAAAAGAGAGAAGACGCCATTTTGTTTTTCTCTGTCATTACAATTTAAAGTATTCCAGAGAAACTTACCACACCATTTAACCACTCCCAGCACGCCGAGAAAGACAACTACCAAAAGGTTCAACGAAAGGAAACGAAAGAGACAAGTCGAGTGACAAGCTACCGACTCTGCACACATTTGGGAGACCAGAACATTAGGAGGATGAGATAAACAAGAGCAGAGACGAAAGTTTTGATCACCACCACACAAATGCTAACTAGGTCAGCCCGTGAAAAAGGGAAAACAGCTGATACCTAATGAATTCTAGATCATCAGAAAGAAACAGCTGATCAGAAATCGAACACTGAGGAAAACAACAACAGAACAATATACCAAGGTGGGTCCAACAACCTAAAAACAACAACACGCAACATTTCAACAAACAGCACAAAATCGGATGTTTTAACGGGGTTTAACAACGACTGTGTGCACCGTGTTTCAGTGGATAAGAGCATGACTTCTGAGCAGGAGGTTCGTGGTTCGAGTCCCAGTAACATCAAAAAGTATTTTTCACGATGTCTTACATATCGCGAAAGTCTGATAATTTCCCCTTTCAGCCGAGTGGTCTCAGAGCGATAGCCTTACCACATTTTATTAATGCTACGGCATCAAGCTTTGCCATCTGCATCGCTTGGCCTAAAAACAAGACCACAACATTACGCTTTGCTACCCTATAAACATTGCTAGCAAGGATACGTTACGACGATACCCTAATTATATTTTAAGTTTTAAAAGTCGCAAACAAGACATTGCATAACGTTAGATACAGAAAAGAGGAACTAAGAAATCATTGAATTCTAAGATCCTTAAACCAACAAATGCTTATACTGTAACGACCTAAAGACAAAGAACCTTCGTCACACTGAGTATTACCCCGGATAGAAAAACCTCGCTACACAGTTTTATTCGAAGAATTCGGTATGCAAAGTGGTGTACGACAAGGCTGCATTCTGTCTCCAATATTGTTTCTTATTGGAATCGAAGATGTGGTGGCCGGAGCTTTTTTTCGGCGAGAAGCTGCGGAATTCAATTGACTTACAATCAAAATCAGTCAGTCAGCATCGATCATGCAGTGGTTAGAACCATTGGCTTGCTCTCGGAGGACACCGGGTTCGATTGCCGGCGCATGAACTTTTCTCACCGCACTGATCATCTAGATTCAAAGTACACATGATATGATGCTGTACATGTGATATACATTGCCGTATACTTCTGTATTCACATGTACGGTTGAGTTGATGTTGATGTTAACTTCACCCACCGCAACACTTTCTTTCTTTCTTCTATCAAATATTTCCAAGCCAACACTGTGCGAAGGCATCCCTTGAAACTTGCGCTAGTTATAAAAAAAAGTTATAAGGGTCACGTCCTGCATAGAGCAAAGTACTTTGAGGAATTCAAGATAAGAAGTCAATCCTTATATTGTTTCTTATGGGAATCGCGGATCGAATTCTTTTCAGCGGGAAGTGGTAGAATTCGATGTTTACAAACTTACTTAAACAACTGGACTGCGCTGAGGATGTGTTTTTATGCGGACTAATGAACCTCCACCAAATGTGTGGAGAGGGAAATAGACATTATTGGACTTTATGCAAATTAACTTGGCTTAGACAACAATTATAATTGATGAGTTTTTATTTCTAGGCAAGATGTAGAACTTTGAAGAAGTTGCTATCTTGGAAACATCGTCTGGAAATCTGCAGACAATCGTTTGATACATTCTAAAAAATTGTTTGACCAATAGCATTTCCTCCTAGGATGCAATGAATTATTGGCCCAACATCATTTCTTAGAGAGATTATGGAATCTATAGACACTATTATGCAGTGACCGGGACTAAAGAGCTAAAGAGCACAACATGATGATGATTATCATATAACAAATACGAAGTGACAGTGAGTTTGCCACACATTGCCATCAGGATGAAACTTAGTCATTCCAGACCACGTTATGCAATATAACTCACTAACCTAACATGGTAAACAAGTGAGTCGTCCGACAACTACTATTGCATGGCACTGGGTAAAATCGTGAGTACACGATCAGAAACTAAATGCGTATATAGTAGAGGCTAAGCGAAACCAGGATACGAAAAACAAGAAGTTAAATGTATTCCTTTGAATTTGTCCTTAATAATTACTTGGCTTTCGAATAGTGTTTATTACGTTAAGCTCTATCTCCAGCAAAGGTCAACATATCAGCAGATCACAACGGCAGTTCAGTTTACTAGCTACTAGTCACATCACTGGAAATGGTTTAGGATAGGAAATTAAAAACCAACAGCAAAAAGACTTGGGTAGAAGTTAAATAAAATTTTCTGCAATTGGGGATTTGCAATTTTTGTGTATCTTTGTGATATCGTCAGTTGGGTATTGAAATAAAAAAAGTAATTTCTAAAAAGGAAGAGAGTAAACTCAAATGTCTACAGTAGAACTATATAGTTAATGAAATATCTTCTGAGTTAAGAAGTAAAGAAGAATAATCCGTTCTTGCTGGCTTGCTTTTCTAATCAGGAAGCGGCAACTGGTCAGAAATTTAAAATGGGTTTAAAATTCAAAGGGTCTATTGAGTACATTCAAAACTATCAATTCTTTAGTGTGCTTTCAATGTAGATGAATGCAGGTCATGGTGAAATCTCAATTGATTGATTTTTGTCAGATTACAGAGCTGGATATCATATTGGCCTCAATGCTTAGGTCAGCTCTCAAGGAATTCATATAGCAAATATACAAAATCAACGTTGGGAAGTATTTTGCTGCCATAGAAATTGAGTAATTCCTAATGCACCTCTCAGACAACTTGAAAATTGTTCGCAAACAGAACACACAGTAAATGGAAATACGATCGAGCGTTTTCAAGAGAAATAATTGAATTTCCATTACGTCTTACAGCAACTGACTAAAATCTGGCCGAGATAGGAGTTACCACGGAAGGGAGGATACTCTGTAAGGTAAAGACTGTATTTTTTAATGTAAGAAGTTTTTCCTGTAACGGCTTAACGTATGTCATCACAAAGCAGGCATTAATTACACACTTAGACGTTGTTTGTTGTTTCCGTGCTGGAGAAAAGTTACACAAAAGTTTCTGCTGAGTTCTCAACTCTCAACTTTGCGGTGTAAATGATTCTCATACCATGCTCGTATAAAATGTATTTGATTACTTCAACGCCGGTTAATACACTGTGCAAAACTGTTTGTGAAGAGGCTGAGAAGTACTCGTAGTTAAGGAATTAGTTTATATCTAATTTGCTTTAAAGCGGGGTACACGTAATAGTTTAGCAACGTACTTAATTATCACCTCTCCGGCACTCGCTGATAGGATACATTTTTGGCAATTTACAATTACAATTCATTATTGTCAAATAAAAGAGAAGATGTCGTAAATAAATAAATAACTACAGTCTACTAACTGCAGCAGGTGAAATTTTGATATTGTTGCTAATATAAATGAAGATTCCAACAATTCTTAATACCAACCCCTACCGGGTTGATGGCTATGTGCGAAATGTTAAGCTCACTAATATCCCGTGGCTAAGTGCAATTAGGAATCTCTTCGAAAGCGAAGCAGACTAAGCCACATCACTTAAATTAGACAAGTATTGGAATACAAAACTTCAATAAAAGTCAGTCTTTTGACTTTACAGACTGAGCTGATAACGTGACAATCAGGTAGCGTTGAATAAGTCCCATATGTGATCGGTACCTTCCTCATTGATCACACGGAGGAGAGAATTTTTGTAGAATTTTCGTATGGTATGTACAAAGCAGCCATCACCAGAGTAGGGCGAATAGCACAGAATGCTTCAGAAATGCATGTGGCCGCAACTACCTCTGGCTGGTGGAAGTGCGATCAAACCTCCACGTGGTGGCCGCTGGTAATATTCCTCCAGTGTAGGAAAAGCTGAATGATCGGGTAGTCCCTTCAAAGTAAGGTTGGCGCGATACCAATAACTTCGCCCGTAAAAAAACATATTACGGAACAACAAATCAGCCTCGGATACACTGATGAACGACCACGGCAAAAAAAGCGGCTAAACGATTAAGAAATTTCATGGAACGTACGCTCACTGTATAGAGCTTGCGCTTCACAGCAGCTAGCCGATACCCTGTCCAAATATAATGACAAAATATATGTACACAATTACGCACGATTTTCTGTGATAGAGACTAAAATGATCTTTATTTCGTAGAACTGTTTTCTCGTTCAAATCTCTCTGCATACATATTTGTAGTGGCCAATTACCTTAATTGTCCAATCAATGACACCCTCAATGTTATAAGCACCAGACGGTATTTATAGCACAAAATCACATTAAGACGCAAGTTATTAGTATCCACGGTAACTTAACATTATTTCAAGCTTTCTATGCGCCAATCTCAAGATACACTCGCTTTGCTCTCAACAATCGGAATATTATCGCAGTAGCAAAGCAATTCATTTATGTATATTGCTTCCTTCCTCCCCGCATTCTTCTTATAACAAAATTACGATATCAAATTTATTGGGAAATTATGAGCATCTCTTGGTAATTGTTCAGCATCAAAGCAACACTCACATAGAGCATTTATTACCCTGTTGAGCAAAAAATATCCACTTTCTGTTCGTTTGTGTTTTTTATTCGAAATTTATTCCAAAATGGTCTTTCTTATTTTTCGCATTTCCTATAATGATAACTTCGATCATAATAACATCATTACAGTTTGGTTCAAATGAAGACATCCTTTCCGATAAAGAACTCGACACTCATATCTGCATAATCTCATCCCACAAAAAATATTAAAGAGTGACAGAGGGTAGTTTATTGAAATTGAAATTAAAATGAAATTCTGTGACTGTAATCAAATTGAGAGTGAGCGGCAGCTAAGTAGTAGTTTAAAAACTTTTATTGGAAGTGCAAGTTTTATGGGTTGAGCCATTATGCCACGATAATTTTGAGGGTAAAAAACTATATATTTAATACAAGACAAAATAAAAATTATCATACAGCGCTATACAGGGTGATAAATACCTAAAGAGGTGATTTCTTGGTTAATTAATTGAAAAAATCGTGTTGGGTAGGGTCTATTTCAACCCCTACGGTATACGTAGCGTTTTCATGCGAAGTAAATGGTAATGGATTTAGTTCGAACAAAAAAAATATGAAGAAAGGCTATGTACTTAGCTCATAGATGCAAACACGTAAGTGAATAATTTAATTTGTAAATCAATGAAGAAATAAAAGTCACATAACAGTTACAATGGATCAAATGTCCGACAGCAGTAGGAACTATGGCCCGTCTTCTGTACGCCCTTTATTATGCATAATTTTCTGACTATATCGTGTTGCGTGTTTATTGGATAAGGATTTGTAAACACGAAACTGCAAGTCGTTATTAGTGCATTTTACAGCACACTTTTACGTAAAATCTCAATTTCAACTGCAAATAAGGTTTATCAAGCCAACGTTTGTGAAAAATCTAATGGTCCTTACGAACCTTACGAACGAACTTCAGGATTTTTAAATTCCCATCGCCCCTCATTTACATCGTTCGTATAAGGGCGATTAACAATCGACTGTGCGCGCCTAAACTATGACTTACTCTTCAAAAAAAAACTAAGATAGCCTTCTTGTAATTTAGCATTTCAAGAATTGATTAACTTAACTGTCAGGTAAGTGTAGCCCTTGGGACCTCTATAAAAGTACAAGTACTAAATTCAAAAACTTGATCCTGAAGTAAGACGAAATTCTGTCGGAAACAATTATGTAGTGGTAAAGGTCCAACAGTTACTGCATTCGATGGAAAACAGAAGATCAAGGGAACGTTTTTTTAAAATAAATTTGAGATGTTTAAGTTTTAATAAAAAGGCAAAAATGCATATAAACATGAACTAAGAAAGGTTCAACCTTCACCAATCTCAGATTAAAGAAAACCAAAACTATTATCCTATTTGGCCAACGTGGCTCTAGTTGTTAGTACGTTACACTAACTCCGCCTGGCAGGACAACTGTCAGCCAGTCACAAGCACGGATAATAGAGGAGGGTAGGAGGCAACGGGAATCTTTCATATCCTCAGTAAATACTCTGCCCAGATCAGCATTACTGCAAGCCTCACAGTGGGTACCGCAACCAACGACAACATTGCAGATTACGACCGTAACTTTATAGACTGCAGGAAGTTCGACTGTGATCCTAACAAGGTAGTTGATTTTCCTCAGTGAGGTCTTGTCTCTGCTGTGGGACCAGTCAACATAGTCGGACGGAGAGAAGGTAACTCTCTGGAGTAAATGTGGAATGAAGGTAAGAATGAATGTAAATGAATAAAACAAAACGCCCAAATCCAAGGTGGAACAGCATATACCGAAGGATGAATGGTTAGTGGGAAACCATTTCCTAATATGCGGACTTGGGGCACACAGGCACTTAAATATATGCCTTACTGCGCTAATCCGGAGCTCTGGCGTGGCAAACCTACCCTTCTCATGGAACTCGTGGGATTAAAAATTAATGAAATTTTAAAAAATAATTTAAGAGCGAAAGCAGCCCAAAAGCTTAAAAAACAAAAGAGGATGTAGATTCTCTTAGTAAGAAGCCAGGACAAGCAGAGGATGAAGGCGCCGCCACGTTCAAAGGCTCGCAAAAAAAAAAAATTTACAAAAAGTGTTCTCCATTGGAGATACACTTGTGTGCCAAATTCAAAGAAAATCGGGTTAATTTTCTTTAAAAAAAAATTATAGGTCTCCAAAATTTTTACAAAAAGTGTTGTCCATTGGAGATCCACATGTGTATGCAATTTTAAGAAATTCGGTTTATTTTTAAACAATTTATATGGGCACCCAATACCATTTTTAAAGGGGCCCCAAATTTTAATAGAAATTGTTGTCTCCGGAAATACACATGTGTGCAAAATTTCAATAAAATCGGGCTTTGGGGAGGGGTTTAAAAATTGATCGCAAGATTCCGCGACAAACAGACCGACAAGCGAATTTAATAAAAATGAGAAAGAGTGTCGGGGACAAAACAGAGCCCTAGGGAACGCCAGAATTTAAGTGATGGATTTCAGACTTGAAACCATTCACAACAACTTGGATTAAATTTTTTTTAAAAGAGCTCGATGCAACAACCTGTCAAATACCTGTGAAATATTGAGTGCAACGAGACATGAGAAAGAGTGTCGGGGACAAAACAGAGCCCTGGGGAACACCAGCATTTATCTTATATACCTATTTCAGACTTGAAACCGTTCAATGCAACTTGAATTGAGAGGTCAAAAAGACAGGTTCTAATCCAATGAAGGAGTTTTTCATCGACTCTAATATAAGTATAATAGAGTATAGATTAAGAGAGCATTCCTTACTAGTATTAGTTAGTATAAGTAAGTAAGCCAAATATTAATAGCTTGTAAGTCATATATAGATTGGAATAAAGTTAGTCTTAAGCCAAAGCGCATTGAATCGACTAGTTCTTTCCGCGACCATAAAACTGGCGTGCTCTCTTAATTTACTATACTCGGTACACTACAGGAAGAACAGATCTTCAGAACTAATGGGGAAATACCATCTGGCCAAGCAGATTTGTGAGTGTTCAGATCGTTTAAAACTCTAGCAACTGCACGAGTACGAATGAATATCTGTTCCATAGAGTGTTCAATGCTCTGAGGTGCAGGAGCCAGCGACAAACAATCTGGAAGCGTGAAGCTAGCTGCAAAATGCGGTGCAGTTTTTCACAGGATCAGGCAAATCTTCAAATGAATGGTAGGTAGAGAGAGATGTAGAGGTTATTGTGTGTTTTGGTTGATTCAACAAACAGAATACAACAAAAAAACATCTCCGGGATTTTCTGAACTTTTTTTTGGAAGGAAGCAAAAGCTAGCTGCAAAATGCGCAGCAAACAGATTGGCCTTGTCCTTAGATCTGACAACGGGAATATCATTATAAATGAGATAGAAAGATAGCGGGAATAGAAGGAACAGAATAGAAAGATTCTTATAATTACACTTTCACTTTCACAATACATGAATTGCTTGGTTAATTTTTTCATATTCTGTACATGCAGCATGGATTTGTCGTCTGTCGGTCATTGGTAGAGAGACGTCTCCAGTGCATTAGTAAGCAGACCATTAGCTCCAAATTGATATCGGCGATAAAGTATTTTCTATCTTTTTTTGTATATTTGCTAGAACTCCGTTCCCTAGATGTACTCGAGCTTTCTCTTTCCAGCAAATGGCAAAGTTTTGCATAGAATTACTTAAATTTAATTTTTAATTATTTACTAAAAATTATTACAGCTTAGCATGCATGGAAGGATTTGTAATTTTACAGAAACATTACAACGCTCTCGTATTGATTGCGTGTTTCGCTTAATAGGCGGCTATACACACAATAAAGTTACATACATATTTTAAATGATTATTAATTTTATAATGAGATTCCAAATCTAAACACGCAACGTCATGAATTCATTTCCGGAGTGGTCTCGACTCGTAGTCGTAACGTTGTTATTGGGCGTTTTGTACACAAAACGCACTGCAAGATCCGCCGATTTTAATTGAATTACAAAGTCGACCAGTTGTACTCGATGTGTATATTTTGTAGCATAATAATATTGTTGTCCAATATTTCGCGATAATTTATGGAAATTAATATTTGCATTAAAATACGCTTTGTTTTCATGTAATTATTTCAGCTTATTACTCTCTACGATGTGTTTGTATTGAATTTCCGCCGAACGCGATCAAGTTTCATTATTTCATCGATAGTCAGGTAAAACTAAAAATTTAATTTAATCTGTGCTATAGGTTTTTAATGGGGAAAGTCAGTTTATTACCAAACTACTAATCAATGTTTGAGGCATTCAAATGTTTGGTGCAAATGAAAATAAATTTATAATTAAAAAAATTTCAAGACCACAATTGCTGTGATTTGATTTATTGAAAGACACCGTTAGCTTGAAGCCATTGCTCCTTGCACAGATCAAACGAACGGATTATTCTAAATCTTTATTGCTTGGGTTTGTGTAATGCCGGAGACCAACTTCGCAAGCAAATGCTGGAGAAACGTACCCAGTGTGAGGATACAAAAACATCCAAATGGAACTTAACAATCTATTCGTACACTCACATTCAGTACAATGTCCATCTTGTATGAAAGTGGCGAAGGAAGTATTGGGGAGAAATCAAATTTTCTCTGCAGGATACCGATTTTCCTTACAAAGATAACGTTACAACGAGTTTTCCGTCTAAGGATTTTCGGTTAGTCGACGGAAAAGCACTTTGCCACATGCAAGTGATGTTGTTCGAAGGGGTTGGCGGTAAAAGTTCACCAGGGTAAGTGGTTTTCCATCTTATAAATCGAAGGAATCTCACATTTAAAACCCTTATAACATTGAGGAATAACATTTCAAAGGAATGCGCATTGATATACGAGCCAGAGGAAGACCACTCATCCTCCTTTTAAAGTGGTCTTAATATTTGTGGTTTTGCGATAAGATAAGATGTAAATGCTTTAAAGCTTTTCACTTAAAGATAACAAATATCCAATTAAAATTTTCTTTGTTCCATGCACAAAGCAGTATGAGGAAGAATTGTCTGAATATTAGTCCGTCATGTCCGTCATATTCATAAACCGAAATATGCATAAAAGCACTTACTTGCTTGGCAAAAGTCGGCGACAGTGGTGGCGGTGGCGGTGACGTCGAATTCAGCCTTGTCGGTGGTGTATACAGTATCCTTTGCGCGTCCATATTCAGCCGATCGAATGCCTTCTCCTCGAGATGGAATTCATCTTCGCTGTTGGTCTCCTGTGGCACTACATCGGGATTCTTATCCTCGAGACTTGAATGACTGCCCATGTTGCGGCTGAGAGGCTCAGCGCTGCCTTTGTCGGCTTCTGTGCTCGTCGCATCACCATTGGAGTGTCGAGTTCGTTTCGTACGGAATTTAACGAAAATCACAATGCAAATGGCGACAAGGATTAAAGTGGCGATAACACCGACAAGTGCGCCCAACAGCGGTGTCAGTTGGACGAGCACAGCCGTTGAGGATGCTGCAAATATAGGTTTGTTTTGAAGTAAAATTTAAAGTCCCAGTCATTGTATTGTGCTCACCAGTTCGCAACAATGGCGCAGACAGTGTTCGTCCACGCAGGCGAAACGCCACCTTGCTGGGTCCTTGCAGATTCACCGCCGTTACCCGAATCACAAACACCGAATCACTTGGTAGTCGTTTGATTGTGAATTCCGCGTGTTTGTACGATGTATTGTAGAGGATTTGACGCTGCAGTTCATCGTAGATTTGCACGTGAAAGTGCTGCTGGATGCCACCATCGTAGCCGGGGATACATTCGATTTGAATTGAATTCGCTGTAGCATTGTATGCGGTGCAGTTTTTTACAGGATCAGGCAAATCTGAAAATGAATGGTAGGTAGAGAGAGATGTAGAGGTTATTGTGTGTTTTGGTTGATTCAACAAACAGAATACAACAAAAAAACATCTGCGGGATTTTCTGAACTTTTTTTTGGAAGGAAGAAAATGTTTGTGACAAAATCACGAAAAATACTGACACATCAATCACAATAATAAGCATACCTTCCTTTATGTATTCAAAATCTTATCCTTCAATTGGGCTCGAATACCCATATGCGGTAGGAAGATTTTCCAACAAATTTGGCAACTCATTGGCTTGTAGTTAGACAAATTCAGGTCTATTAGCAGACTTGAAGGCCAACTTCGATAGCATCACTAAAATAGAACTCTACACAACCAGTAATTCAAAAAACTCCAGAGATCCTTTTTTTGATAATTTTTTGTTCTAATTTTCCGCCATGCTAGCCACTTACAAAAAAACTAATTGCTAATGATTTACATACCTGCTTGCTGAATGTGGTACCAACACGGTTGACTTTGTCCCATTGAGTTGCTGGCCACACACGATACGGCACCGAAATTCTCATAGGACTCGACATGATAACGATACACGTTGTTCAGGGGAGGAGCTGGCGACGTCGATGTCACAATTGTTCCTCCACGATGGTGTTGCTGTTTGTGTGCCTGCAATGCGGCAAGCCTCTTTCGTTCTTGCAACTGATGCGGACTGACTATGTGCTCCAGTCCACCGGTCACACCTCCCACACCACCTATCTGCTGTATCGGCTGCAATGGCGAATTGTATTTTCGATTTGTCTTTTCCAGGTGATTTCTGTACACCATATTCGAGTAGACCATTTGTGTGTAGGGAGGCGAATCTTCGTAATCTTCTTGTTCGTCGTCATTGTCGTCATCATCACCATCACCTTCGAAATGATGGACAACACCCCAACCGGCAGAACTTGCCGAACTTGCAATTCTGCCGTGCCGGCCGATGACTCCTATGCTAGAGCTGGAGGAGGAGGAGGAGGAGATGAACTTTGGTTGTTGCTGTTGTAGTAGTTGCTGCTGCTGCCCATCTCGATCAGGCATTTCTTTATGCATATGATGCTTGCGGGCGTGTTGGTGGAAACCGGACGACTGCAATGCTAGAGGAAGTCCAACAAGTGGCATTGTTGACGGAGTCGATGTAGACGATGGCAATTCGATAAGGCTTTCGAGGGAATTATTGAAATGCCACTTGTAAGTCAGATTGTCCAATGGATTCGAATCAACCTGACAGGATATGTTGATTGTCTGTTTGATGGCTGCACGAATGATGGTAGAGTCCGACTTACATACCGGTGGGTCTGGAATTAGAGCCAAGGCATTGTTAGTTTACAGCATCAGAATGACATATAATGTAAAGGAAATAACAGTTAAGGCAATAAGGATAATGTTATCTTTTTATTCCATACATAAAGTGGATTTGAATAAATTAGGCTCATTGCCGCACAATTTTTCTTTAATGTGACTAACGATTCGATTAGCTACAAAGTACATAAGTTGGGAAATATCATTCGAACCATACACCACGAATTTATTTTCTTTTGCTAAATATATCTGTGAGTTGCATCGTTGGCTAACGCAAAGAGTTTAAAGTTTTATTATTCTGTTCTTACCACAGGCTAAGCGTTCTCGGTGCTAACAAAAATTACTGAGCTGGTGGGCGTCTGAATTAATGTTAAATATTTTCGTGAAGGAAATTTGTTCAAAAAGGTCTATGCGAGTTGTGTTTTTGCAAAAAAAATCCGGGACAGCAACCATATATTGGACAATTTCGTACAATAATCTGTGCAATGAGGTTTTATTTGCTTGGACGGGTCATTTGGTACTTAAGTGCTTCACATGGTCGATTTGGATGTAAGTTAAGTATATGTAGGAAAGTTAAAGGTGCACCTACGAAGTGTGTCAGAAAAGAAAACTGAGAGAACTGCTTCTTCCATCCAGCTTGTACGTAAGTTAATCCAAAAGGTTCATCTGTAAACATTTCAGCTTCATGTGGAATCTAAGCGACTCTAGAGATCATGATAAGTGAAGTTGTTTTTATGTAAAAACAAAACATGCAGCAACAGTGAGCAACACACACAATATGTGAAACACACACAATGGTGAATCCTTGGATTTGACCTACAAATCGATTGCAACGAGTCTATATGGAGCATTCGTTATCAAGAGTACACGTTTTCGGTGGAACAGACAATTTTTGGAAGACCGATAAGCGGCAATGCTTTCAACTTTGAAAACTGAAGAGAATGTGGAAAGAGTGAGGTCGAATTATCGAATAACTTTTTCTCTCTTTACGTTACATTGGTATTGTCGCTGTAGCGTGACCGACGATCTGAAGGAGATTCGAGTTGAAGCCTTCCAGGTTTCAATTCCCGATGTGTGAAACTTTTGAATGAATATGAAGCTTCCAATACGAAAAATACAGCAATTTTCATTTATCATAATGAGATCGGGAATAGCAAATGATGCATTCGTAAAGTGATAAAGTGATAAGTGATGAAATAACTGTGAAAATTGAAATTATGTCTTATTTATCACATCATAGCTTCACAGATCAGAAATCTGGCCCTGCTACAAATACTGAAAACAATGCCGCCGCCTGTGTAGGGAAGCTCAAGCTACTATGACCTTACACAATTATTATGGCGTCGCTAACTTGTATTATTCTACTAGCTGACCCGACAGACGTGTTGTCCTGCCGCACTTTCAATAAATTGGTTTGTGATCGTTTTGTGAATTTCTGAAAAGCTATTTGAAATGTTAAACCAATGTAAAAATGAGAAAAAAACATCAACCAAAGGATTTATTTTCTTCAACTATATTTGAAATTACAAAGAATCTGAAGGTGCGTTTTTTACATTTCGAATTCGATTTCAATATCATAGCAAACCAATCGAAACAAAGCATTTGTTTGATTTGATTATTTACTTGAACATCACCATTTCGTTCTTTGCAATGCTTTACGACATTTTTGTAAGTGAAACTACTTTATCGGCGCTGAGGATGAGTACGGTATCAAAAATAGTTTTGTGTTACGGTTTTGAGTCATATTTTTGGTCACATTATTGTGTTGAATTTTTAAAATTTGAGAACTACCAGGGTTGTCTCAGAAGTAACCGACCCTAACAAAGAAAACACAAAAAATGTTGGGAAAACATATCTTTCTATCTCTACATAGTTTCCTTTTAGTTCAATACACTTTTCCCAGTGATGTCCAATAACTTCGATACCCTATTTACAGTAAATAATCCGAGGGGGCTAAATCTGGCGAATAGGGTGCATGAGGAGGCAATTCGAACTTTTACTATTTGATTTTGGCCATCATGATGACGGATGTGTAAACTGGTGCGTTGATGAAACAAAACACTTTTCTTCGCCAAATGCGGCCAGTATTTCTTGATTTCATCTTTTGAATGCGGCAATAAGTTCGCAAAATTCACGCCGTTTATCGATTTTCCTTTCCGAAGATATTCAATGAAATTATCCCACGCGCATCTCAAAATACTGACGCCATGACCTTGCCTGCAGATTGAACTGTCTTCGCCTTCTTTGGAGCCGATTCATAGCAAACCAATCGAAACAAAGCATTTGTTTGTTTTGATTTTTTGCTTGAATATCACTATTTCTTTCATTGCAATGCTTTATGATAAACGACATTTTTGTAAGTGAAACTACTTTATACGGGGGGTCCTTTTGTGATCTTTTGGGGATCTTTTGAGGGTCTTTTGGGTAGTATTGTCTTAAGTTTCCCGAAGTTCTGGAAGGATACCATCTGGTCCTGGTGCCTTGTAGGGTTTGAATGTTTTTTTGGGATTCCTTTGAGAGTCTAATGATTTTTTGGCGGGTCTTTAATATTTCTTTTAAAGGTCTTTTGAGAGCCTTTTTGGAGTTTTTATGACGGTTTTTAAGCGTCTTTTATGGTCTTTTGGGAGTCTTTTAAGGAGTCATTTGAGGGTCTTTTTTGGGTCTTTTGGGAAGTCTTTTTGAGGATCTTTTGAAGGTTTTTTGGGATTCCTTTGAAGGTATTTTGAGACTCCTTTGAGAGTCTAATGATTTCTTGGAGGGTCTTTAATATTTCTTTTAAAGGTCTTTTGAGGGCCTTTTTGGAGTTTTTATGACGGTTTTTAAGCGTCTTTTGAGCGTCTGTTGTAAGTCTTTTGGGGGTCTTTCAATGAATGATATGGTGAAAAAGCATAAAAATAATTTTCCTTAATGGAAATATAATCACTATTATTATTTTAAGTTTTGATTTCAATTTAATAAGAATATGTAACATGTATTTAAAATTCCCTATTGAAATTTCAAAATATAATAATAATAATATAACATTTATATTGCAACAGTTTTTCGTCGTTCGTTATATTGGTGTAATAGCTGTTGTCCATTGTTCTTCGATTTTTCAGCATAATCTAAAAAAACTTGTCTACGCATGACACATTCTTAGTTTCCATAAAATTAATCGACAGTCAAACTGGTTAATAGCCTGGTTAAAATATCTGGGTTAATGAACCTGTTAATAATCTGAGAAAAAAAACCAATTCGAGCTTGGTTAGCAAATTAACCAATTTCGACCATTACTACGGGGTACGGTTTGATTTTGCGTTTTATTTGCAAGGTTTTGTAACCGACACTGTAACTTTGCTACCCGTCGGCAATCGATGAGTAAGGTTTCGTTTACTCAGCACTATGGCGAAGAGAGGTCAAGCAAACTAATTTCTCAGTTTGTTGTTCTTCTCAAATTTGGTTTCAGTTTGGCGTTCTATTTGCAAAGCATTCACCACGATAACCACGAAAATCCTGTCATTTTGGCAGCTTACCCATGGGTAAGGTTTCGGGTATGGTTTTAATTAATCGAAAGAGGCAATAGAGAATTTAAAAATTTTAATTTTTCTTGAAAATTCTCTTATCGGAGATTCGATTTTGTGGTGAAATTTCCCCTTTGGTGGTGAAAACATAGTAGCCACAGCGCACAATTGGTGCGACATGTACACAACGAAGAACGAAGTACCTCCAAAATTCTTTCTTTTGAGTTAAGCTGTAAAGCAGTGTGAGTGCGTAACCAGTTCTTAATATTTATAATATGATACAAAATACAACTTAAGATGGCACTCACACAACTGAGTGTACATCCCATATCTATTTTTGTATAAAAATTGTTGTTCTCTTGATATCTCTATACTCTTTGCTTGAAGGTAATTCACTGAAAGCAACAAACTGCAACTGACCTAAGCGGCAGTATAGCAAAGGCAAAATTTATAATTCATTGTCTATTATTTGTAGTGACAAGAGACAAGCACCTGCTGTAAGTTTTAGCTATCATACAAGTCAGTTAGTTAAAATTTTGAGACTTGACTTAAGTCTTGACAACAAAATTAAAAGTTTCTATTCCTCACACTTCCACAATGCAAGTCAAGCGGTGGCGAGACAAAGGGTAGTGTTTACTGTTGGCTAGGTAAATATTTGAATCCTTTTCTTCCTTTTCTCCTTCCCTTTAGCAAAAGTCAAGAGGTGCACCATTATGTTGACGACAAGCTTTTTACCTGCATGTACTCGTAAACGCGGTGAGTGTTCCTTTCTTTTTGTTGTTTTAGTTTTTTTTTTGCTCCACCTCTCTTATAAAAGAAACGCTCTTTTTTACATGAAAAGATTTTATTTTTTTTGTATACTTTTGAGCAGGAAAGAACTCAGTTTTAATTTTTCCATTTTCCTTAAAGTTACTTACACTCATTTTCTCAGTTCTCAGATGGTATAATGAGAGGAAACAAACAGGATTTAAAAACGTTTAAAATATACAGGGTGTCCCCGAATTTGTGGTACAAACGAAGCAGGGTGATAGCGGATGTCATTTCCAACCAAAATAGCCAAATAAAGTTTTATCTATTATTATTATTTCTGGGACACCCTGTATGGTATTCTATCTGGATTTTTATGAACTGATTTCTTCCTTGAGAATACTTTATTAAGTAATTTAAGGCAAGTCAACGGTTCGTGAAATAATCATCCAATATAGTAATAACATTTTTTTGGCCAAATACAGGGTAAGAAAAACCTCATCACTCTGCAAAATTGCATGAATGGCGAGAATTTGTTATGTATCGCAAGCAAAAACGAGAAAAATATTTGAATAGATGGAGCACAAAGCATAAAAAAATTTAAGTGTTGCAAGTCATGAAAATATAAGACAACCTCTAACACAGGTGCGACAAAAGAGAAAAATATCAGTAGTAATGAAAGCAACCGACACGAATTGCCTTTCCTTTTAAAGATACATAGGGTATCCGGCGAGGCCAGCGATATGGCAAACTCTGAATATATCCTAAAGGAGAATGAATGGAAAGGACTTTCATCTTACTTTTATACGAGACATAACTCAGGTGTAAGATATAATATGAATGATGGAGGACTCCTTAGCAATTTTGAAACACATAATATACAAAGTACCATAAGGAAAAAGTAGAAATCGTTTTGTGTCGTTCTTAGTTTTGTTTTAAAAAAAAATTCAAAGTGAAGTCAATTGGGAGGGCTGCAGAACTATTCCCTCATAGAAAATTTCTTCAAACCGTTATTGTATGATTTCCACTTATATAGTTAATACTTAATACATAATTGTGTTAAGTGCATGAAATTACTCTTTGCACAATTGGTAAGAGCTCATTAAAGTTTCCATGGGCTTCTTCTTCTGTTACAAACAGTCAGTCAGACAGACAGACAGACAGACAGGCATACACCTCAAAGTTTACAATGTTTACTTAGTGCATCACGTTATGTACAAGGGCTGGTTATATACACATCCATATAAATACTCACATTTGACATCAAGGTAAACCTCATTACTGGAAACACTTCCTTGTATGTTCGTTGCACGGCAAAAATATTGACCGTGCGATGACTTTGAGATGCCCTGGAGGACTAGCGTTTGATTCGATATAATTATGCCACGTGATGAGTGTAGTTGTTTGTCCTGAAAGAAATGAAAATAAAGAAAAAATCATTTTCCATTGAGTATTATAGAGATAGCAGTTGAGGTTAGGAAGCAAGAAATGGAAGATGGAATTTTTAATAGCACAACTATCCGAGCGCAAGTACAAGAACTGCACAAGGAGATGAACTCTCTCAAGTACTGAAATGAAGTTGACGTTAGGTATTCGAGGAAAACTCATTATTTCCAAGAGGCTTCTGATGCAGTGTGACGAAACATTATAAAAAATCTTATGAAATGCGGCATCTTATGGAAAATTGAAATTAGTTCTGCATTTTTGTATTTGAGCTTTCTCGGCAAGTCATCGATGTCTCTTATTATATACAAAGCGTTAGCTTAGTTGAATAGAATTTATTTTTTTTTAGTATTCTAGTACATTCCATATTAGTTTTTTTTTATTGAGAATATAGAGACAATATAGTCTTAGGACTAGTAAGCAAATTTTTTTTATTCGGTCGTGCGGGTCGTCGGAAAAGTCGATTTTGTCAGCGGAGCACCCTCTTTTCCTTGGGTATGCAAGCAGAGCAGCCTTGACTTAATTCGCAGTATGCATTAAAAAACTCAGTGTGTGCGAGATTGTGGTCGGTGTGTTGAACACTCTTGCCAAATGCACAAATTTTTATTCGGTCGTGCGGGTCGCCGGAAAAGTCGATTTTGTCAGCGGAGCACCCTCTTTTCCTTGAGTATACCGGCGGAGTACCCTTGCCTAAATTCGCAGTATGCATGAAAGGTTGTGGTCGGTGTGTTGACATTCTGGCCTGCATGTTTTGAATTTACGTCTTTTTTTTTATCGAAAAACAACGTTAAGTTCAGGGCCACGAATAAGAGTTGAGCAACCTGTGCTGGTTAAAAAGTTGACTTGGTTTCGGTGTGAACAAAGTAGTGGCTTGAGAATGGTAGGCTACTTGAACTACTTGAATAAATTTAAAAAAAAAACATTATATGCAATCCGATTCAACAAAGAAAAACTTTAAAGACAGTTCGATTAACAATAAAGTGAATGAATTCGGTCAATCGTCGGCGCGGACCTATATTCAGGAATTGCCCAAACCCAAACTGCACCCTGTCAGGGATAATGCCAATTATGCCCACGTTAATATTGCCACCCTTGAATGAAATCACCGTGGCGGGGATTAAAGAGCGGCTCGAATAGTATAGTACCAGCTGGACTCAACAGGTCGTAAGCACGAACTTTATGAACGGGCGATCGAGCGGGAAAATCCTGAGGTAACTGTGGGCAAGGCTCTTGACGCCAGTTCAATTCCGAGTGTCAAAATTGCGATTGAAACGATCTCCTCCGTCGCGAACTCGAGCTCTTTCGTCGGGAACGTTATTAGTTCGTGGAAATCAGTTGCTACAGCAGAACATTTCGGGAACCGCCATAGGGCGAAGCGTGTTTAGTGTGAGGGACGTCGGGGGGCATGATTCACTAGTTCGAACCACGAGACCAAACGGGGTTGTCGTCGGAAAATTGGTTGGCCAAAATCGACCGTTTAATGGAAACATACCAGCTCGATGAAAGGCGGCCACAAAAAAGTTAAAAGGTGCCGCAAAAATTTGGGCGGATGGCTCGGAGTTGTGTGACTTTAAACGGGATTTCCTTTAATACTTCCCAAATATGGTTTACCCTGCCGATGTGCACCAATACCTCGACAGTCGGCCCCAAAAACCGTATGAGGACCACCCTGAATACGTTGATCGGGAAAAAGGGGAATGTCAGTGATAACACTCGTGTTGGGTGTGTTCGATCGGTTAGGTGGTTGGTTTGGTTGGGTGCTCAGTCTTAGGGAGCCCCGTAACACTTTTGGCTCAAGCGACCCGGCCCCGGAACCGAGAATAAACGGGCCTTTGTCCCGAGAGGTACGATGCTTCAAATGCCATCAGGTTGGGCATACTCGTCAGTAATGCGCATCTCGCGGACGAGATAACCAATTACATGTAACGGAAACTTAGTGCGGTCGGATTGGTCGAAATTCGAGGAAGACGTCATCGTCAACGGGCAGCTCTTCAAAGCCCTGATTAACCAAGGCAGGATTGTGTCACTATACGTCAAATCGAAGCACAAAACGCAGACAGTACGGTTCGAAGCGTATAGACAACTCATAGACAGCCATGTGAATTGAATCAGTCGGACGTGAATTTAGGGGGCAGCGGGGATGATCGGCAGAAACTATTCGATATCTTAAAGGAATTTTGCGGGTGTTTCGCGTGCGTCGAGTCCAAGCTGGGGTTTTGCAGTCTTCAAATTCGAATTCAAATTTGACATTACTACTACTAAGGATCCGGTCTATCAAGCGCCATATCGAGTACCCTTCGCGAAGAGGGTAGTGATCAACACGCAGGTACCCCAATTGCTAAAGATGGACATAATTCGTAAGTTGACTTCCAGTTTTTCCTCTCCCTCTAGTACTGAGCATAAAAAATACGAGTGGGGGATAGATTCTGTATAAACTGCCACGCTTTGAACAGGATAACGATTCGTCAACAATATACAATGCCTGTTGTGGAAGGGTACAATAAATTCGTTACCGCACTGAACTTAAATTTTTGGGTACCACCAAATTCCGCTTGCCGAGGAATCAAAGGCATATACTGCGTTTAGCACCTCAGAGGGGTTTTACGAATTTAACCGCTTACCCTTTGGGCTGGTCAATGCACCGGCCGCTTTCCAACATGTTATGAACCAACTAGTCAGCCAACTGGAACCGGGAAACGCGATTGTATACCTGGACGATGTCATCCCCTAGTAGGTCTGTTGAGGAAGGCATGAAAAAGCTCCGGCGAGTCCTCACGAGATTGACAGGCGTCAAGATGACCCTTAATTAAAAGAAAATTGCCAGTTTTTGGAAAATAACATCGAGTTCTTGGGGCACCAAATTTCATGGGGTCAAGTAGAACCAGGTCACCTAAAGACAGACACAGTTAGGTCCTTAAAAACTCCAACAAACGTTCACGAGGTCAGGCAGTTCTTGGGTCTCAGTGGTTATTTTCGAAAACTCGTGGAGAAGTACTCCGTAATAGCCAAGCCCCTAACTGACTTAACCAAAGCCGCCGTCCCATTCAGGTGGACAGACCAAAGCGGAATGCATTTGAGACCCTTAAGACAAAGTTGACGGAGGGCCCGCTCCTAGCGTTGTACGATGTTACGGCAAGGCACGAGGTGCACACGGACGATAGCGCAGACAGGCCGGCAGGGGATTTGTTTTAACAAACGCCAATATGCAATCATTTGCCCACTTCAGCCGACGGATGACCGAGGCCGAGGCCAAATAACATTCGTACGAATCGAGTTAGAAGTACTAGCGATAATCGCCCCTTAGAGAGCTTCCGGGTATCCCTGCTGGGAAAGGAGTTCACCGTAGTTACCGGCTTTGCAACCATTGTTGCCACCATGAACAAAAGCAAGTTGGTACCCCGAGTTGCACGCTGGTAGCTAGGGGTGCAGGAGTTCACTTTTACGATCATACACCAATCGGGAAAGGAAGCCTGCCATATACACGCTCAGTAGGGCGCCAGTAAGCGCGGATATCAATACAGGGGAAGCATCGTTAAGGGTGTTCCACATATCCAGCTCTTCATCCGACCACGACTGGAAAGCCGCCCTCCAACGACAAGATGAGACGGTAAGAAGAATTGCGTTAAGCATCCGTGCCGGGCTATGGTCAGAATTCACAAAGAACTACTGCCTAAAAGGCGGGATACTGTTCCGCCAGGTCGGTGGATAAGATAAACTCGTGGTCCCAATGCGAATACAATGGACGACGTATAGGATGGCTTTAATTCATATGCGAGCTGAATCATATACGTTCCCCGAGGGGGCCGCTGTATCTTACTTAATCGTCTAGTTATTATAAGTCTGATACTTGGTTTAACTCGGTAGATTATAGTGGCAGGGGGCTTCTATTAAAAATGTCAGAATGGGCGCGGTTTTAAGCATGAAGCGCTCCTACCATACAATAGCGTTGCGATGGTGCCTGGGATAGTTTCTATCCCGCGCAGCCTAGGATATTAGAGCTGGTATCTTAGTGGCAAATGATAGGGTACGAGGTTCCGGACGAACGTGCTGCCAGGGTCTGCTCTGCAATCGCCTAGGCACTCATTCTGAAAGAGATGAGTACCTTGATGTCAGACCTCAGCAAGGTCGCGTTGGTACCGCGGGAATTGTCCGTGCTCACAGACAACAAGGCCGGCCGCAAGGTTCGACCAGTCTGAGGAACCAGCTTGTTCTGGGGATGCAACGCGGGGGCTGCGGTTTACTTTCGTAGAGAGGACTACTGAATGGTACATAGTTCATGAGTATGCTTAATGGCGAAAGCTAGGCAAGCGCGGGGCTCACGCTCCAACTCTACACTGTGTGAATCATATACGTGTGTAGGCCAAGATCTTTGCGCAAAATTTTCCACGTAGTGGACGGACGTAGCCACAATTCTTTCGACCGACGACGAATTGATAAATTTTGATCTTCCACCACACTTTCACTTGTTGTTGTTTGTTTCTTTGTTGGGTTTATTGCGCCATTTAGAGAGTATGTGGTAAAGAAAGCCAGGATGGCTTGCTCAGATGGACGATTATGTGCGCCATAAAAAGCACGAAGTCGTATATAAGTTATGCGTATGGGCGACTGATTTTCAAAAATAAATTTGGATAATTTGGTAGCGTTCTACAAGCATGGTTCTATTCATGATGATTTGGCAGAGCATACTACTAATAAACACGAAAAGTAAGAGCAGTATATAACATCTCATTTGACACTTTATTCTGCAGTAAGTTTTGTCTAAGCAAAAGAACACCCTTTATGATAGAACAGGTAGATGCTAGTTATATCAATCCTTTATAACACTTCTTCGCTCACAGTTCTGCTAAAGAATCGACTTTAATTTAAGAATCCTTGGTACATGAATCAAATAAAAAGCAAAGTATTTCACATGACCAAAATATGTAACGATCGTGCTGATCAACGATCTTAAATTTACATTTAATGAACAATTTCATAGCCGTTTGCCATGTAAGGATGCCACTGTATCCTCAGACGTATCATTAAAAGGGACACAATTCCTCACTGAGGTAAATGTATAACTTTGTCTCTTTTCTGAATTTGTTTCCACCAGTCCTCTAATCTATTTACACTTAGGAAATTTACCTGACATACCAACTTCGAAAAACTTTGGTAATCCGTTTTAGTACAAAACATACGTACGACTACATAATAAAATATTAGCTATAGCACACGTTGTTAATTATGAGCTTAAAAGAAAAGAAAACTTCCGCAACATTATCTTCGCTTAACTTCCCTTATATCCTTCCATTGTTTACCATAAGAAAATGTTTAAGATAACAGACACTTAATTCTGCAGTGGAATTGATTTCTGCTGGGAAGAAAGGAGGACAAGAATTGTTACAAAACTTTGTCTGCCTTCGGGGAAAATTCAGTTCGCTCTTTTGTGCTCATCCTTTGTTTTGTTTCCTCGATGTAAGCTTTGAACAAAAATTCCACCGAAGAGCTACAATATTTTGTACGGAAAATTTGCAGAAATTCCTTCTTATAATTTGCTAAATAAATTATTCCTTTGCTATCTGATGGTACAATTCCGCGCTCTGTGTTCCTAAGAGGAGATTGATATCAAAATCGCCGGAAATGTTTCTAATTAAATTTTTGTTTGGAAAAAGAGTGAAACGGATTTTTTTCGTTTTCTGTTGCTTTTTTTTCGGCTCCTTTTAATTAAAATATTTTGTTCTTTTACTTTTTCGAGATTTAGTCGGTAAACAGAATGCGAAGAATTTTTCGAGAATTGGGCTGTCATTTCAGAATTGTTTGCTATTTAGATTATCTGAAAGGCTTCAAGTACTGGTGCTAGATATTGATGAGAAGAGACAAATGGCTGCAAAAATGAAAAAAGAAGATTCAATATCGCTCATATATTTTAGGAAGACAGCCACGATTTCGGACATATCAGGTCGGTTACAGCAGTCACAAAAACTAATAGAACCAGAAATAGAAGCACGACCTTGTTGTGAAAATAAGCGCTGCTGGTATATAAAATAAGGCACCTGACGATACCAGGTTCTATCGACCTATCAGCCTCACATCATTTACTCTAAAGTCCATGGAGAAACTAATAGGCCATTATATTATAATGTCAAACACGATCCAAATAAATCCTTCAAACCCCAGTCAACGCGCATATTAGAATGGCAAATCAACTGAAACAGCACAACATGAGCTGACAACCGAAATCGACGATACACTTCGTAGCAAAGAGATGTTACTGTGCGCCTTCATTGAACATACAAGGCGCTTTTGACAACACCATCTTGGAAGTAATTCAAGCACAAAATAGATCAATAGGAATTGACTCCTCTATCTTAAGATGGGTCATAAGCATGTTAAAAATCAGCAAAATTCAGACCACGTTCGGTGACGCAACCAACAAAATAGCAGCTAACAGCGGCTGCCTACAAGGCGGTCTCCTATCGGCTCTTCTGTGGCTATTAGTAAAACTTCATAGGCTAAAGAATAACGGTTAGCTATTTCTAATGGTTCGAGGCAAATTCGAGAGTAATGTAACAGAACGCATGCAATTTTCTCTTAAAGTAGTGAAAGACTGGTGCAAAGAGGTTGTCCCTAACCGCCAAGAAAAGATAACTTGCAGTCTATTCATAAGAAAGGCAAAAAAAAAAAAAAAACGCTTCCAGCACTACAATTCCAAGGCAAAATCCTTTAATTAATGCCAGAAGCCAAATATCTAGGCGTGGTGTTTGATAAAAAAACTAACATGGAACCCACACATATCATATATTACTAAAAATGCTAACAAAGCTTACTTTACCATCCAACGTATGTTTAACAAAACGTGGGGATATTTGGCTCTAAAACCGGTGTCCGGCACTTGCCTCCATAGGTAAGTACTGGTATGAGTATTGTCTTATATTTCCGGTGCGATTTAGACATCCTGGGTATACTTCAACAAAGATGCTCATACGACCGCTTTTAAATCTAGCTGTCTTTTTGCTTTTTTGTTGCCAACGAAGATACAGAGAACCTATAAACTTTGTCTAACTCCGTATCGTCCTTCTTTTTATTCAATAAATAAAAAAAAAATATTAAATTGTTTCAATTTTCGTAATAGCACCTAATTAGTTTACTTTGTATGGCTGCCAAACACAAACAGACTTACGCAGCATTAGAAGTTAATTATAGTTGGAATTGAATTTAATTAGTTAAAATATACCTCTTGACGAAGCCAGGTAATTACCACTCTATCAACGTAGATTGCTCTGATGTACTTATTCATGTATCGAAAAGATGTGACTGTGTTTGAGAAGCTTGAAATGCTAACGTCATCGAAAAAATGTGTCGTATTTGAAGGAACAAGAAGAGGTATTTGAATAAGAAAAAGTATCGGAGACGAAACAGAGCCCTGTGGTATACCAGCATTTGTGCAGGAAATTACAAAAAAGAAAAAAAGTGTCGTATTTGAAGAAACAAGAAGAGGTATTTGATTAAGAAAAAGTATCGGAGACGAAACAGAGTCCTGTGGTATACCAGCATTTGTGCAGGAAATTATAAAAAAGAAAAAATGTGTCGTATTTGAAGAAACAAGAAGAGGTATTTGATTAAGAAAAAGTATCGGAGACGAAACAGAGTCCTGTGGTATACCAGCATTTGTGCAGGAAAATACAAAAAAGAAAAAATGTGTCGTATTTGAAGGAACAAGAAGAGGTATTTGATTAAGAAAAAGTATCGGAGACGAAACAGAGCCCTGTGGTATACCAGCATTTATGCAGGAAAATACAAAAAAGAAAAAATGTGTCGTATTTGAAGGAACAAGAAGAGCTATTTGAATAAGAAAAAGTATCGGAGACGAAACAGAGCCCTGTGGTATACCAGCATTTATGCAGGAAAACACAAAAAAATTGTTCACAGCAACTAAGATTGAAATTACCTTTGATATCGATTCTTTTTTAGCAATTATTTATAGCTATGCAAAAAACGTTCGTATGCAAATAGCACACACATACGCGAAGAGCTTGTCGAATGGGTAAAACTTGAGCGGAGTGAAGTAATCAATCCGAATGAGATGCATTGAACGGACGAAGAACATATATATCTAATCCAATAAGCCTTTATCAATTTTCACAAGCGCTCATTTTCGAGAAAAGTAATGGATGTCAAAAGTCCTGGAAATGTATATTTATTGACGAGTTAATGTACTCATGTTAACTAACTTCTCTCGTTTAAGGGGAAAATCACTTCTTACGTATAAATATAAACCAGCTATACTGTAAACTCTTTCATAAACAACATAAGATGAGTATTTGTTTTTTTACTATTTTTCCACAAGCTCCGGCGTTTCTCTTTCTCCATTGAATTAAATCATTCCATTTTTTGCGGTGAAAATTCCACTAACAAGTGGCTGGCGGAAGATAAGCAACAACAACATAACTATATCAACAACGCCTTAGATACTTTACCGCACAGGTTTGAATGTCAAGTACTTTGTGATTTAAATAAAAATTCATACAAACATACATATATGCATGATTGTCTGATGTCTATATATTTACTGAGGTAAGTATCTACTCATTCTACGTCACTGAATTCCAACAGCACAACGAAAATGCCGTTGGCATGAAAGAATAACCGCACTTAACCCTTGCCCTACACGTACCATAACACGATGGCATTTTTAATCTTGTAACAAATTCAATTTGTCTCTAACAACATGATAATATATTCGTATATATGAGCTTGCAGGTATGTGTGTGCTTGCCGGGGTGAGTGTGTTTACCATCAGAACTTTAAGGGTGACATGTTGTTCAGCCACAAGGGTATTTATTTATTATTCGCTCCTTTTCGATCGAAACTGATGACATGGGAGGCGACGACACTCTTCCCTACGATGGTAACTTTTTCAATTCTCGCATTTTCGTGATAAAGTTTAAACAAACTTCAGCTTAGTTGCGGACATTCTCACACAGAGAAAAAAAATATTTTTTCTTACCCCCACATTTTTAAGTTAAGTGTAATTCTGAGTAAAATTTGATATTTTTTTACACTCATTTCAATAAAAGTCACAAATATTACCGCAGTTAAATACTATGATGTTAAAAAGTTTTTTTTTGCAGTGTACTTAAAATAGAATGTAATTTTTCTCTCCGGTTAACGTCTTCTTCTCTTTCCCCCTTAGTGCGGGACTAATGAATAATTTATTATGCATTGCTGCGCAACAGTGGAATATTTAATCTTCTTGGTCCTTGGATAAAGACATTTACGCCATTGCAGTCTTTCGCCATCATCCGTCAATGAAATGGAGAATAGAGGATGTGTCTTCGCGGTTTGTCGTCGTGGTCGTGGTGGTGGATAATGACATCCAATGTTCTATGTAAACAGTACTTGCAGTGGTTTTTATACAAAATTGCACAGATGCAACTAAAGGTTTGGTCATCTGTCGACATTAGGCGATTTATAAAGCGCCATTGCTAGCACACAACTTTTAAAAGTCCTTGATGTTTTTTTTTTTGATTTTTAAATATTTCCAAATATATTTAAATATTAATATATCGAGTAGGACTTAAAGAACACTTAGGCAGTCGATGGAAGCAGTCTACAGATATAAAGCTATGTGTGCTCACCATGAGTAGTGGGATAAGCATAGAAAAGATTTCCGAAGCCCTCTGAAGTATGGTATGGCAAGAAAATATAGTATATTTCATAATAAGTATATTTAATAGCAATCTGAGGAGCACGACGAGCACTTTTCTGTGAGTAATGTATACTATTTTTCACACGGCCTTCGGTTTTTCTGCTAAACCGGTTATGCGCAATGAAAAATTACTTTGGGAGTGTGTTTTCTGTGGCTGCAGTAAATAACAAAAGTATTTTATAAGTTAACTCACTAGTGTGTGTAACGGCTACTTTCGAAGCTAGGTTATGTGTATGTATGAAACAGTCACTTTCGGCTGTGGGCGTGTGAAAATATCTTCCGACACGACCTATCATTGTAGTCCAAGGCCTAGCTTCTCACGACCATTCGTAATTTGCATGTTATATGTTTGCACACAAATGGAAAGGATAATTTAAAAAGTGAAAAGCTTTCCGTGACAGTCTATTATTTTCGGGCGTTTGTAAGACATTCGCGAGAGTTGGGGCTATGAAAAAAATAATATATTTTTTTACGAAAAGTAGTTAGTAGCGCAGACAATGGGATTAGAATCCTAAGATAAATCGCAATATACATACTGCATACTAAAAATAGGCACCGAATTAGAATTAAGCACTTTTGAAAAGCATACTTTTAGGCTGTAAGATTTATTAGATTATTTGAAATGTAACCGCCTGTAAGTTTAAATTATTATGTACTGGTCAAAAATGTAGCGAAACCGGTTTGTGCAGTTTGTCCGGTTTGTCCGGTTTGTGTGTAAGTACATGATTGTACATGTAGTTTATTTTTAGAATATGACTCGCCACATATGAGTATGGTTAGTTGTAAATAAGGCAGTAAGGTCACAGTTTTCTGGTCTTTTCTAGATATTTCTATCTATAAGGTTGGAAGTTTCTAGAAATTTTTCCATGAGTATAAATAGAGGCATTAGGCCGAAGGAAGTCAGTTCATTGTTTAGAATTCAACCAGTCAAGTTCAAAAAGTTCTTGCAAAGAGATAAAGTTACCATCCATCTAAAAGAATTATAGTGAACTACAAGTGTTGTTTTATAAGTGTTTTTGTGTACATTGAAAAGTTATCATCAATATAAATTGTGAACTTGAGTCACACACGCAGAAGCAATGTCTTAAATTGTAGGTCCCTTCCATTTGTGTCCAAAAATATACATGCACAACGCAAATTATCGCGAGAAGCTCGGCATTGTACCGCAACGAATATTATTATTATTAACGATAGGTCTCACCATCGTTGTATTCATCCATCATCCATCATTCATCATAGTTCTTTCGATGGCGGACTTGATGTGAGAATTTCAGTTAAGTCATTTATCAAGGAAAACTCCGAGATATTTAACCTCACTGGAATAAGCTAAAGCGGTGCCTCCTTTAATAGACTGATAGAAGTTATCCGCATATCCAATGGCGATAAGCCTTTTCTCTGCCAATCGACTAGAAGATTGTCGATGACTAGAAACCACAGAAGGGGAGAAAAGACTCCTTCCTGCGGACAACACTTAACTACGGTCACAGACACTGACATATTTCCTGAGAGGGTGGTAATAGCTCGACTTTTAAGCATTGTCATTTTCCATTAAATGGAAACAACTATTGATTGATCTTCCTATTGAGTCGTATTAGAATTTAGTATCGAAAGCGCCCTAAATATCAAGGAATGCACACAGACCCACTTCCTTGGAACGAAAAGTTCCTTCTTTCTTTTTTACAATAAAGCGAAGAACACATTATGTGCTTTTACCTTTGCTGTATGCAAATTGACTTGAGTGCAGAAGGGTAGACAAATCTAGACAGCCTTTAATATGAACATCAATAAGTCTTCCGATGGTTTAAAGGACAGGTGATGTTAGACTTATAGGTCTATGTAGGATTTAGGCGGTTCCATAGGCCAATTACCTGTTTGGTGATAAACATTACATTAACCTGTCTCCATAAAGTAGGGATGTACCCTTAGTTGTAGTTGGCTCTAAGTAAAGCAAAACAAAAAGAAGAGCATACAACTCAAATTATGAGAATATCTTATCAAAGTGGAAATTTCGTCGGTCATTGGAACTGAGAAAGGACGAGGCAGAAAATATTATTCAACAGATACCTTATTTTGTTGTTATACTCCTATGTTTAGAATTAATTAATTAAAATTTTAAATGAATTTTTCGTTTTTAGAACCTGACCCCACAGCCCACACTCAAGTTATCAGCGCTTTTACTATGGAAACTTGACATTCAAGTTAAACAATCAGAGCCTCACTCTTCAACAGTCTATACACTCACTGTGTATCGAGATACTGGGTGTTGATAAATGTATAAGTATAAGCTAAAGGATAATGCAAGGATTAAAATTGTCGTCGCGTCACGGTACCAAGTTCCTTTTGTTATTAACATAAAAAGAAAGCAAACAACAAAAACTCGAAACAACGAAGCTGCCGAACTTTGAGCGGAAAAAGTAAAGAAAAAGTTAACATCAAAAGTATGTTAGAGCAAAGTGTGGAAATGATGATGGAACAACATCTACTATTGTCGGGAAAAGGTAAACAAACAAACGTATAGATACATACATGTATATATACATATACCCTTATATTTGCAAAGGAATATGTGATAGAATGAATGTCACAAAGAAAGAATGTCACGCGCTTTTGTTAAATGACGTTCCCGTTTCAAATGGCTTACGTTATAGCCAAACATTAGAAGCGAATCTCACGAAAAAGTTGTTGAAAACGCTTGCAGAAGCCCAAGGGCTAACTAAGCAATACATTTAATATGCCCAACACAGTGCTGAGTGTGTAAAAAACACACCGCTTATTTGAGAATATTCAAGAAAATATCCTGACTGGGGATTTTGTGGTAACCAAGAACCAAATAAAAGCCTCTTGCTAGCCTCAAGATCATAAAAACAAAATCTAAATTTCATTTATGCCACGATCAGTCTGTCAAATCGCCCATTTTCCGTCAATCCATATTAGGTATTTGTCTATTTTATCGTTGTCCTTTATCCTATTGGGTTTTTCCTTCGTTTATCTTTTCTATCAGCTTGCAGTCTTGTGATAAAAAGATAAATTTGTTTTTCAATTATTTAATTGGGAGTGAAGAAAAAACAAGTTCCAATACCAATTCTTGCACAGCAGCACTGTAAGCACAGCAAAGCAAAAACACGAACTCCACGTAGTTCCTAAGTCACTTACAAAGTATAGTCAGCGAAGAGAAATTCAGAATACGCAAACACAACAATGTGTGTGTGTGTATGTTTGTTAATAGCATACATAACAAATGAAAATATACATACATTGTGATACCACTCGACACGCGAAATGCCAGGATTCGCTTTAATGTCACATTCCAAATAGACGTCTGATCCTTTCATCAAGTTATTCGGATCAAGTGGAGCTCCCAGATTTAATGAAACAATTGGCGCGTCTAAGGGTGCAAAAACACAAAAGAAAAGAGAAGAGAAAATGGGATTTATTTTTATATTTATGAACCAATGCCAATGAATGTTGTATTAAAGCGAGTAAAACAACAACAATTCCAACGTACGTGTCACATTTAGCGTTCGCGAATCCTTTAGATATAATCCCGTACCACTGCTTGATGTGGTCACCACTGTTGTATGTCCTTCACGAAGCTGCTGCGATGTAGTGGCCGGATTCATTGCAACCGTGCAAACCACTTGACGTTCGTTATCCTCTGGAACGGGAATAAGTACCAACTCGGATATTGTTGTGTTGCCATCGGATGAAGTCTGCCGCGAATTGCGAATTCAAAAGCGAAATTAAATAAATACGAGCAGCAGGAGGAGGAAAAAAAAACGTCAGAAGAAGGAAATTAAGCCGGAAGGCTATAAGTCTATGTATAGATCTACTTACCGATTGCGTTGCACCCCTCATTATGGTGCCACCTTTTGTCCATGCAATTTGGGGAGCAGGACGAGCACCTATCGATGTACATGTGACATGAGTGCGTACACCGGCTACAAGTGGATGGTTTATTCCTTGCAAGAGCAGGCTCAGGGGTGGTACTTCGTGGTGAGGATTGCAATAAATGAAAAGAAAAATTGAGATTATAATGAGAGAGAGAGTAGGAGTTTTTGAAATAATTAATTTGGAATTAAAGGATTAAATTTCGAAGAAATTCTGCGAAATTCCCTTCGGGCAAAATTTGTGTTTTTTTGTTTTCTTTTTGTCAATGGATGAGCACAGTGCGATGATTTCTGAGATTGTGAATGCGAACAAGGAGGATTTTCTGTAAAAATGTTTTTCTTTTGTCTTAATCCTTTTTTAAATGCGCCGAGCTTCTTTTATTTAACAAACGACGGGGTAGCAGGACATTCATCAAAATATCAAAATATATAAAGAATTGCACTTTTGCAATTATTTATAGGTATTTCGAGTAGATTACAGCAGCCAGCAACAGCAACGGAACCAGAAATATGTTGACGATTGTTTGAACCTTAATAAACAGACATGGTCTTGTTCCTGGTCTTTGTATTGCCAGTAGTTATGTAGTCTTGATCTTGTATTTAAGAATGCTTATTGGATAGCAAGAAGCTTCTGGCAGCCGTGGCTCAATTGCGTTTTTTTTATAAAAAAAAATGGCTTACACACTAATAACACTTAGCACAGCGTGGTCGTACGAAATTAAGGAGAGGAATCTATGCGCATGTTTCTTAAATGACTGCAGATCATACAAATACGGAAATACAGGGTTAGGCTATTCATTCCACATAACTATTATGCGGCTTAAAAAGGAATCTCTGAATTGGTTGACACGTCCGAAGATAGGTCAAATGGTAGATACGTAAGGTCGAGTTGAGGCACTGGTACTGCGGTTGGGTTGGAGGATAACAGTGATGCATCTGGATATTCTATTTTAACACCGCTTGTGGAAAAAGCGATAAAACTGTGACAAGCTGGAGACATTCCTACGAAGTTCAAGCGATTCGATTGTTCGCGATATTTAAGTCAACAACAAGTTTTATCGCGCGGTTTCGAAATCTGTCGAGTAGATGCAATGCGGTCTTGGGAGCACCTGCCCAGACAATGCAATTGCATTAATGTTTAGGGCGAATATATGCCTTGTAAATATTAGCCATGTCTGAGGGTGTACTTAACTCCATCCCAATATTACACCTTTTTATGGCGCACATACCTCTTATTGCGAGTTTTTCAGTTTCTTTGATGCAGGTTTATGGATAAAGGTTAGGGGTTTAAATAACACTTAGATGGCAGAAGAGAGTATTAGGATTTGGAAACGTTAAATACTACTCTATTGTGTAGTCCCCACCTCGTTATGCTGTCAAGATCAGAATTAAACGTGCTTAACAAGTTCCACTTGATTAGCCGCGACGAAGAGGGGCGAGCAGAAAGCGCGAACTCACATGAAAAGCTAAGATTGTATTGGATTAGAAGTAACGGGTAGGACATCATTAATATAAATGAAAAAGAGTGTCGGACACAAAACAGAGCCTTGTGGAACACCGGCGTTTATGCGGTAAACTCGGTCAGAAAGTTAATTACTAGTCCACTCCAGCAGGGTGTTATCAATTCCATAGGTATTCATTTTCGACAAAAGAGCTTGTAACCGGACTCTGTCAAATTCATTGGAAATATCGAGTGTAAGAGCTTAATACCGGACTCTGTCGAATGCTTAGGAAATTTCGAGTAACAACTTTACTTTCACCAAATTTGTGAAAAGATTGGTCTCACTTTTCGGCGAGATATGCTATTAGATCACCTGTAGAACGTTGGTCGAAAGGTAGCGATAAGGATTTCACGTGATTCAAAGTATTGCATAAGATTACTAATGATCAGCGTTTCCATGTCCTTACAAAGTTATGGATGTTAGCGCAATTGGTCGGAACCATTTTTTAAGAACAAGCTAGACAAAGGCTGTTTTTCGATTATTTGGGAAGTCTCCAGAAGAATAAGAGAAATGGAAAAGGCCGCGCATTGGCAATGCCAACGTTGAAGAACACCTCTTCAAAGTTATAGGAGGAATACTATCAGGCCCAGCAGATCTATTAATGTTGGGATCATTTAATACTCTAGCCAATTGATGAGTACGAAAGTAGATCCATTCCATAGAGGATTCGACTCTTGCAATCACAGGTGGCGATTAGACCCTATCTAGCTAGTGGAGCTAGCTGCAAAATTTGAAGCAAACAGATTGGCTGACAGTTGGAATGTCATTGTGAATGAGCGTTGCAATTGAAGACGAGACAGTGTTTTTAATTCTTTTCACGAATGACCTTTGAGAAATTTAAGTATTTTTTGTCTCAGCTTCTGGTCATAGTCGAATTTGAGTCGTGCATAGCAATCATTCTTGACTCGTCTAAATTTGGTTTGGTTTTCCACAGTGATGTTTTGTTTATATAACCGCAAGCATACCTCCCGGTTCCTAGAAACCTCTTTAGAGCTTAAATCATACCCAGCATTTTCCTTCGGTTTGATACCCTTAGTCCTGGAAGTGATAAATTGTCTTATATCCTCCTGGATTATGTTTGTGATCGTATCAGAAATAACATTCACACCACTATTGGCATTAAGTGGCCAGGTAATACTCCTAAAGAAACTTTTGTTGACATCCCAGTCGGCTTTCTCATGTAACCATACTTTTCTTTTAGGAGTATTCTCTATAACTGTGTGGTTTGACAATGACAAATTAGCTGATACTACACAATGGTCTGAAGAGCCTAGTGGCGATAATACATTGACTGAGTATTTATCAGGACGATATGTAAGGAATAAGTCAAGTGTATTTGTGGAATGATTTGCAATGTCACGTATTCCTGAAGGCTCATTTACAAGCTGACTAAGCTGATTAGCCAACGAATTGTGTACATTGAAATGGCCGCAGGGTGCTCTGGGTGTACTGAGTATACTGAGTACAACCATTACACCCAGCGATCCCAATACACCGGGTACACCAAGTACACCCAGTACACCCAGTACTCCCAGAATACCCAGGACACCCAGTACACCAAATACACCCAGTGAATATACTGAATTTACTGAGTAGACTGAGTATACACAGTATACAGTATCATTTCAAGGTGAGATACTGCCTCAATTAGGGCTTCTGTAGATAAAGCAATAGTGAATGTTATGCTTACGCTCTTTGACTTTGGGCCAAATGAAATTAAATTCTGCATTAGAAGAATGGCTGAACTGTACTTGGGTTTGATAAGGTACACTATGTACATAGGTAGATGACGAGAGCGCGGTGGGATAACAATGCTGGCACTTAGTTGTAATCAGTCCACCTGAATTCCGAAACATCACAATCAGCATTATCCTGGGTTTTTGTTAGTGCCAGAACAGCAGGTTTTTGGTCTGCCAAATAGACTCATGTGGCCAAGAGATTCGATCTCGTTGAACTACGGGAGCGGTAGCTTTAAAGTTAGAATCCCAGAAAAACGCAAAACAACCTTTTTTCGTTGTCTCACTTTTTGCGAATGTCTTACAAACTTCCGACAATAAAAATTGTTATAGAAAGGCTCGAAATTTTAGATTCCTTTCATTTGTGTGCCAAAAAATGTCGTATGCACGATACAAATGGTCGGCAACAGGCTGCTGTGCAAAAATATTGCTTTTATAGAATGATTACAGAATGATTATGGTATGTTTGTAAAGTTTATAGGAAAATGTTCTCTAAAAATGAAAAGCTGAATGGTAGTCCCTATAGCGAATTCTATACCTGATGAAAAATAAGAATAATTTGAATCAATCAACTGGCAAAGAATCAACTCCTGCCCTCAGTATGATGTGAAAATCTTTTTAGAGGATATGAACGCGGAAAATAGGTTGGGTGCTAGTAATCAGGCAGTACATTCAGAGAACACTGATGACAATGGAAACGATTCATAGATTTAGCAACAAGGATATAGTCGTTATGAGTATAAGTTATGCGCGTTAAAATATCCACAAAGAGATATTCGCAACAAAATGTACAACGTTTCGATAGACTTACGCTACAACCCATGATGGTATAAACGTATCTAACGTCGACTTGGATAACCAAGAAAGACTGCATTCGCAAATAAGATTCCAGCCAACACGGCTGACCTTAGTAACGAAGACACCAGAAACAAGTGAATGAAGGGATATGAAGGGAGAGTAGGTCCTTAGAGTGCTTTTCACTAAGCACCCAAGTTTCAGATCCATATGTAAGAACTGGTATGATAATTGTCTTATACTCCAAGAGCTTGGATGTCTTGGTTAAATTCCTGGATTTGAAGAGTCTTGGCAGACTAAAGTAGACTTTAAGAAACCGTGCGCGCATTCAGTTATAGGTTACAATTCACCCAACCAAGATAGTGAAAGGAGTGCACTACTTACAATTTGCGCTCAACCATGCTTTGCGACCTTAGTTCGTTAAAAATCCATATTAAAGGGTTTAATCAAAATCATTTAACCATCATGTGATGATATATCAATACCTATCAGGATGCACACATAAATTAAAGTAAGCGAGCTGGTTAATGAAATCACATCGCAAAATTCATCTGTGCATGTGTGTCTTTCTGAAGCCTTAAAAAAGAGGAACGCACTTTTTATAAAAAAATTCAGTTGATCCTTGTCCTTTATTGCTACTTATACACACAGATTTATTGGTAACTCAAATAGGCTGATAATTATTCCAATTTATTTGCGATGAACATTAATTCACAGGAAGTATTAAAAATGAAAAGAAAATGGAAACGCTCGAAAGGATTAATTTCAATAGATCGTCATAAGTAGCAAAAATATAATTCGTGCAATTATAATATCCTGAAGGATCAACAATTCTGCATAAATAAATCTTTTGAAAACTCTGTGGAAGAGTAGTGGCAAAAGGATCATTAAAGTCCGGGAAAAAATATCCTTCCATTATTCTCACATATTAGAACTCGAACTGCACTCGTATATATACGTGAAACTTAAGTGTAACGGTCAACTGGACTATCGCCTGCAGAACCTAATCAACAATTCTGCCAGTTGGCTGTTGAAGTATAACACAATAGATACACGTTCATTTGAGGTTTAAAGGGCTTGAAGTGGTTTAACCAATAATTTCACCATCGATTTGTTCGGCTGTCCGCTGAAAACAAAAAGCCGCGCTCTACTTTTGTACTGGAATCTTATAGCTCGCGTGAATTACACGTAGCTGAAAGGCAATAATTTACCAAAAGCCACAATAACAAATTGCAAATATACAGAGGATATAACCAACAGGCTGAACCAGGATAAAACTTTTGCCACAATGTGCTTCCAGCTTATTTACGAGTAGCTACCTATTATGTTCTATAAATTGTGTGTGTGTGTGTAAATGTGTGACCCATCGATTGGGGAAACTCTTTGCTCAAAGGATCATATAATATAGTACCATATGCAACTGCTCCCGCAACCACAACAACAACTGCAATTTTAATATGCAACAGAACAACAGGATAACAAGCGAGTTATGAGCGTACGCGAGAATACAACGGTAGCGGATGTTCTTATAGCCACGCAGAGATGCAGGAAATGAGTTACAAACACCGCTCGCTACGACTGTCACTTTTGTTGGCGGTCGGTCGGTCGGTCAGTAGGTGGACGATTGGTATTGCCCGCTCGATGGATCGGTCTTTTTTTTTTATTAAATATTGAAGGCTCGTGAATGTTGCACCAAACTTTATTGCCTCAAACACAAAAAATAGCTGGCACTGCATGAATATTTAAGGCCGTAGCATTTTCACTCGCAAAGTTGGCAATTTTGCGTTGGACTAAATATAATCTGGAAGCATAAATAGACAAGTAACTAGTTCATACATAAATTCAATGTCCTCTTGTGTAGGTACATTATTGTATGAAGGTTGATAAAAAAATAATGAGTGGACAAAATAAATTTGATTTTATAGAAGATGTATTAAAATTAAAACATTTGTTTATGTTTTAAAGGTAAATGGATTAACAAATATTTTTATTATTAATATTAATTTAAATATGAATATTAACAGAGGCGTCATAGAACTACATCCTTAGAAACACAAATCAAAAAGACCTGATCAATATTGACAACCAATGCAGATGCAAAACTAAAAAAACGAACAATTGGATAACTTAATGTTGGAAATGACTTTGAAGTTTTAAAAGGAAAGGTAAACACCTGTACAGGACGTTTTCAAATAGATCCAGCGGGTATGTGCATTATAACTCTGATGCTGCGCGTACATCAAAGCAACCAAAAGTACATGTGGACGGCTCTGCGAATCATTATTAAATTCGACTGTACAAATACACTAACTTAGCTATGACAGTCAAGCGCGCATCCTGGAGACTCTTCTGCGGCAGAATGGAAGAACCTTGGGAGGCATCAAGGCTCTGGAAAATCCTCTAAACTAATCCAATAATGCCTAGCTGTCTGAAAAAAGCTGATGGCTCGTGGACTTCTTCTAGCGAAGAATCGCTAAGTCTGCTTCTAAATATCCATTTCCCAGATAGCTCTCATACTACCTACAACACTGCGATCTACATAGATCAAGCCGGAGCCGGAAACCCAACATACATGAAAGAGTCCGTAAAGCCACAGTGGCACTCTTCTCATGCAAAGAAGCCATAGGAAGTAAATGGGGTCTTCAACCGCATATCACTCATTGGCTGTACACAGCAGTAGTCAGACCTATTCTGCTATACGGTGTGGCTGTTTGGTAGACTGCATTAGATAAAGAGATCAATCGCGACAAACTTGATCCAATCGACATCTTCGGCAGACAACAGGCTATAAACGCGGCTACTCCCGCCTCAGAGCAATCTTTCAGTGGACCGTGAATGATTTCGGCCACTCTTTTATCCTGAATTCAGTCAGGACTCCACATGTCAACTTAGACTACACCATTCCGCAGCTCTACTTCCAGGTTACCATCCCCTCCCGGTCGTCTTGGGAGGAAGGTATCTACTTGGAAAATGAAGGAATTCACTTCTACACAGACGGGTCGAAAAATGATAAAGGGGTTGGCAGAGGTGTCTTTTCAAAAAGACTAAATCTAAGTCTCTCTTTCCGTCTTCCTGATCCTTGTAGTGTTTTCCAAGCTGAAATCATGGCGATTAAGGAAGCCTTGTCTTGGCTGAAGAGTAATGTCATATCTGTTAAGGATATCCACATCTTCTCGGATAGCCAGGCTGCGCTAAAGTCCATGGAATCAGTCTCCACAAATTCCATTCCGGCCCGGAATTGCCGATCGTCTCATGAGGAGATGACAGAGCATTTCAACATTCACCTGCGTGCCGGGGCACAGAGACATTCCTGGTAATTGTATGGCTGATGAACTCGCCGGCACAACTTGCATAGCAACGAAGCAGATCGGACCCAAGCTAAGTCCGAAACGCTCCAACAGACTGCACATTAGTGCCATTATAGGTGTCATAACTGGACACTGTCTCAAAGGCAAGCATGCAAAAAGACTAGGAGTCGTTTCCAACGATTTGTGCAGAAGCTGCATGGATGAGGAGGAGGAGAAAACCACTCTCCATCTACTTTGTACGTGTCCAGTCCTCTCGAATAGGCGGAAGCTACATCTGGGAGCGTTCTTTTTCAACGATCTAAACCAAATTGACATTAATAAACTATTGCGCTTCATACGAATCTCCAACTGGTTCAACGAGTAGGCGTGGGATTGTCTAGATCCTTGTGGTATCACAACGGCCCTTCTTGTTAGTGCGTCGGTTTTGACTGACAGCTACTTCAACCTAACCTAGCCTAACTATGACATCATAAATGAGTGCATAGCATAAATAGCATTACACTCTTTCGCGTTGGAAAAGAGCTTCATAATCGGAGAGCGCAACCGAACTGAAAAGCTTCGATTTACTATCTTAGTATTTGCTGTTGTACTTATATGTTTTACTGTCCCAAATAACTCTCCGTCCACAACTTTTGTCCTTTGTGGTTTGACAAAACCAATTTGGTTATTAAACTTTAAAAATTCATAATTAATTTAAACATAAATTTGTTGCCTTTTGATCGCAAGAGGACCACTCTCACAACTCAAAAATAATTCGTCCTTTCTGCTCTTTTCTTGGTTCATAAATTGATTATCCTTTTTGTGTCATGGGACCGGAGTGAATTGCAACCTTAACAGCATTAAATTCCATCTAGCATTTATCAACAATACTTGATATAAATTCATTTACTTATGAAGTAGAGTAACACACAACCGCAAGGTACTTTCGTTCATACATCCAATGTTTAACAGCTTTTGTTTATATTTAAGTATATTGGAGTAGGAAGTATGGATTCAATTATTTACCATTTGAATAATAGTTTCATAAGCCAACCTCATCACAAACACAAATTCCCTTGAGTGAGCAATAAACTGCATTATTTGCACGTAATCTATTCTTGTGCCGTCCTACAGATGATCCTTATCGTACTTTCCTAAGCATTTTTCTCTTAGTATCTGTCTGAGAACCTACATTACGCATCAGAAATGGATGCATGAATGAACTTATGATTGCATTGCTTCAAAGGATCTCTTATCAATTAATGAAAATCTCTCATTTGCATTCGCTTTGCTGTCATCCTGTTTCGTGTGTTCACCTTTGGCTGCTAGATTCAGAAATAATTTTGTTTTTCATTTGTGTGTTTTTCAGTTTTCCAAGATGTAAGTTTATCGGAGTTCTCTGACATTCCTTTGGTCGCCGACGCATCCTAGTGGTATGTTTTTCAGCTAACTCTTTAGTCATCAGTACAAGTGCGTATTTGTATAAATAAAAAGATTGTCCTGCTAAAATGATTCTACGGAAACCGTTTTTCGTTCAATGTATCTATCACAAACAAACAATTTCAATCCATCAATCCTTTTAACCAAAAATGGTCGGTCATACTGGCTTTAGATCTTATTAGAACTTGTATTTTTTTGTGTTTACTTTCTTTTTGGAGACAAACTACCTACCTATGGACCATTAACTGTACTAGCCCTAGAAAGATAATCTACGTAAATTTGACGGATTAGTTTTTTTAAGTTGGCTGTCTTCCTTTCACCGTTGATTTTAGCGAGCTGTGCGCTTTGCAGTTCGGAGTATGCGCTCAGAGCTTTCACGAGGCTGTCATACTATTGAGGTAAGTACCGCCAAAACATAATATACAGAGTGTATCCGATTAGCTGGCAAATACTCAAAGGGGTGATTCCTAATTTTGTGAGTAGATATTAGAAAACCACAATCATGATCATGTATCCACTCACAAAATTAGGTCCTTCCATATTTTGCAGCCAGCTTCACGCTTCCAGATTTTGCACCTCAGAGTATTGAACCATCTATGGGACAGATATTCATTCGTACTCGTGCAGTTGCTAGAGTTTTAAACGATCTCAAAATTCACAAATCCGCTGGGCCAGATGGTATTTCCCCACTAGTTCTGAAGAGGTGTTCTTTCAAGCTAGCATTACCATTGCGTAAGCTTTATAATCTATCCTATTCTTCTGGACTCTTCCCAAGAAGTTGGAAAACAGCCTTTGTCCAGCTCATGCCCAAAAACAGGCGAGCAGTCGTCTCCTTCTTCGTACCGACCCATAGCACTTGCATTCATTATTTCCAAGGTCATGGAAATGCTTATGAATTTTCAGCTCAAGAAATATCTTGAAACCAATGAAATTCTTAGTGACCGGCAGTACGAATTTCGTTCCACTGGTGATTTGATGGTATATCTCACCGAACAGTGGAACCGATCTTTGCATCAATTTGGTGAAAGCACAGCTGTTGCACTCGATATTTCTAAGGCATTTGACAGAGTTTAGCATCAAGCTCTTTTGTAAATAATGCGTGCTTAAGGTGTCGATAATAAACGGCTTCATTGGACTAGAAGCTATATTTTGGACCACTTAATTCAAGTTGTTTTGGATGGTTTCAAGTCTAAAATACACAACATAAATGCTGGCGTTCCCCAGGGCTCTTTTCTGTCCCCGACACTCTTTCTCATTTTTATTAATGATCTCTTATCTGGTGCGCCTAAACTACTTTGCATCAGCTAGATAGAATACAAAACCGCGCGATAAAACTTATCGGTGACGAAAGCATTGAAAAATCAATAGATTCGCTTGAACACCGCAGGAACGTTTCTTGCTTGTCACTCTTTTATCGCTTCTTCTACCAGCGGTGCTCAAGAGAAATAGCCAACTGCATGTCACCTCTCCTTGAATTCAACCGCAACACTCTAATTACTCATCAGTTTACCTTCAAGCCCATCTTCGGACGTACAGTTTAATTCAGGTATTCGTTCTTTAGCCGTATAACACGTATGTGGCTCATAGATATCTCCTTTTTTCTCCTCCTTTCCCTTAACGACCACACATAGCCAAGCATATAGCCGAGCATTATAAGGGTGCCCTTTAAGCGATCGCGAATTATAAACAGCCAAACTTGCTAATCTAACTCAATATTTTTAAATACTCGTAGGTATAAACAACTTTTTGTCCTGTCAATTTTCCCTTTTGATTTTAATTAAAACATTTATGAATCCTTAAAACATCTCAGTCAGCATGGTATTCATTACGAAAACAAGTAACAAACGATTGAACATTCGCTTGCGTTAGAATTTAATTTATAGTTAATTACATGATGATGAACTTACCCTTAGACCCTTAGTTGTGGTTAAATACACATACAGACATTCAATGTAAACAAATGTTCTTGCAGACGCTGACGAGTCCTGCAAGAGTTGTCACAATATAATCATCAAAATGATGCCAAAGGCAGAAGGATCATTTGATGGTGCTCTCTCTATGTGTGTGTGTGTGTGTAATATATGTATGTACTCGTAATTACAACCATACATTAAGTATTTCATTAACTTGTAAATTATGTGTCGATTATTAGAAAGAAGCCGCCGTTACACGACGATGGTAAAAGTGTATCATCAAATGAACGAAAAAAAGTGAAAAAAAAACTGCGCTACATAGAATGGACTCAAGCTGGGCGTAGTGCAGCACTACCATAATGAACAACAATTTCACATCAGACAGCCTTTTGAAAGGACTTTAATTAAGAGCCAGAAAACGCCAGAGACGGTTGTGGCGATGGATGCAGTGAGAGTGCAGTATACTACGTGACATGGCATCACGGAACTTTCCATCTGGCATTTGTATGCCAAGCATGCAATATCCTTTCATGGAGCAAAAAATGATGTTATAATTAAAAAAAAAAGTTCACCCCCCTCCCTTATTTACTCGAATATTAGAGAGATTTCAGCAAAATTTAGTGCGTTTGTGTGGGTGTTGGCTTGCTTTGTGTTACATTGAGCTGAGCACGACGACGTCAGAATTGACTGTGGGAGCCTTTCAAGTGCTGCTAATGGCGCTAAGAGTGATTAACAACTTCTATAGAAAAATTACTCGCAAGATGATGGTACGACGGGACTTGATTAAGCGGCGGCGTACGCGGGTGAAGTAAACAAATTTGCAATTCAAGACAAAAAAAACAAGGAAGCGCAAAAGTACTGAACGAACGAACGAACGAAATTACGAAAAAATGGAGGAAAATGAAGCTGGAGACTTCTGTTGCTTATCGCCACTTTTCAAAACTAAACTGCAGCGTTAAATAGTTCTTTGTATGCTCCGAGATTAATGCAAGTTTGTTTGTCAGGAAGTATGTAAAAGGACCTCTTCTATTAAAAGTTACATTGAAAGCAAGATATACGAATCATGCTAATGTACAGCCTGATAAGTTTTAACTTTTTGCTGCTAAGACCCAATAAACCATATTGGCTTTACTGAAACTTTATTGTTGTACTGATGTATTCCATCTTGCGATTCACTTAAAGGACAACTCATGAAAACTGGCACATCATCCCTATACATCAACAGAGCAATGCATTTTTACTTTGTGAAGTTCGTTCACATAATATACGAGGTCAGTTTGATAAGTCAGTGACTTTTTGAATAAAAGATTTTTCGGCAAAAAAGCGTTTTATTTCTAAACATAGTCTCCTTTAAGATCGATACATTAAGTTCAGCGTTTTCCAATTTTTTTATTCCTTCCAAATAATAGGTTTTCTCAAGGCCCTCAAAGGAGGCGTTTATTTCAGTGATGACTCCTTCGTTAGAACTAAATCGCTTACCGCCATGCTATTTCTTCAGGTTTGAAAACAGGGGCTAAATCTGAAAAGTATGCTGCATGAAGTAGCAGTTCGTAGTCCTATTTATAGATTTTTGCCATCATGACTATAGACGTGCGCACCTGTGCATTGTCTTGTTAGAACATCACTTTTTTTCTTCGCCAAATGCGGTCGTTTTTGCTTCAAATCAATATCGAATCGGTCCAATAGCCCAGAGTAATATTCGCCGGTGATCATTTTACCCTTTTCAAGGTAATCGATATGAATGACACCGCGTGCATCCCAAAAAACTGTGGCCATGACATTGTTGGCCGACAGGCCCACCTTGGTCACGTTCACCCGGAGAGACCCCCTATCGTGATTTTTCCCTGGTCTCTGTTGTGTTGTGGTGGGTCCATGTTTCGTCCATGGTTAGAAATCGGCGGTTACAGTGATGGTTTTTCCACTCAAAAAATTGTGCACACGCACACGAAATTTACTTTTCATTAAAATTCACGATATTGTCTGCTTCCAATGGCTGTCAAATACTAACTAAATGAGGCAGATTGCTCAAAATTTGACAGTAGTCTACCATTAGAAGGCAGTTGAGTAGAGCAGTGTTGTATTTAATGTTACTGCGCGGTTACTGTCACTGACTTATCGAACTAATAGTCTTCTGGCATCGCTTAATCTTCCATAAGTTCATGAATCGCTTGCTGTAGTGCGGACTTTCTTGATGAAATCAGCTGCACTCGGATATCATCTCATTCCGAGGCTTTTTATTTGAAGCAATTTATCTGTCTGCATACTTCGTCTATATATATATATGGCGTAATATACACCGCATTGCACATACTGCAAACACAAAGAGGATAATCTGATCGCCGATATTAAAGGCATCTTAGAGCGATGGGAGGAGAATTTTCATGAGTTACAAAATGGCCAGTTTACTGAGGAATTGGAGGCTCCACCAATGACCGTAGACCATACCATGCTGCCGCAACCAAGCATAGACGAGGTTAGCAGAGCGATAAATCGGCTCAAAAATAATAGAGCCCCGGGATCAGATGGGATCCCAGGGGAACTGAGAAAAACATTACACCAATAATGAAATAATAGTGCAAGTATGGGAGGAAGACTGGCGAAGAGGCATCCTTTGTCCCATACATAAGAAGGAAGATATCACAAAATGCAGCAATTATCGTGGTATAACGTTGTTGAGTACCACGTATAAGATTTTCACCTCTATCCTTCAAGGCAGGATAGCGCCATACGCTAAAGTCATCGTTGGTCCATACCAGTGTGGGTTCATCCCAGGTAAATCAACAACTGATCAGATGGCAGGTGATGGAAAAATGTCTAGAGTTTCAATTCTCACTACACCTATTGATACCATTTCTATAGACTTTAAAGCTGCCTATGATAGCATACCCAGAGTTGAACTTTATAAAGCCATTATTCGGCATCCCAAATAAACTGACACCATGACCATGACCACTGTTATTAGCCAAGTAAAAATATCCGGATTACTATCAAGCCCATTCAACATCTATAACAGGCTTCGACAAGAGAATGCACTGACATGCGTCCTCTTCTACCTGGCGTTGAAGAAAGTGATCCGAGACTCCGACTTAACGGCGAGTGACAGTTCATGGTGGCCAAGTCTGCGAGCAGAAAATCCAACATTGGTCCCTCAATTGAAATAGTGGAGTGTGAATTTGAATTAGTGCAATATGTAAACTATCTCGGATCAACTGTAGCACCGGATAACACCGTGGAACCAAAAATGTGCTCACGGTTGCTTAAAACTAGCAAAGCCTACTTTAGTCTTTCAAGAATCCAGAAATGTAACCATAACACCCAAACTGCTAGGATAAGGCAATACAAAAAGTATAGGACAATGGTCATACCAGCACTGATACAAGAGGAAAGTCTTACGGAGAACTGTTGGCCCCATTTGTGAGCAAGGATGATTCCGAAGGCTCTATAATTATGAGACCTACGAGCGCTACCGTAAAATGAATTAAAGCTCGGTAGGTTCCGGTGGGCGCATAAGTTAAGAGAATTCTGCTCGAAAAGTCTTTTGCGGTAGGATTTAAGGGAAACTGCAGCGAGGTTGGCCAAACCCAAACTCGAAGGATGACGTATACCAGCACGTCCATATTTTAGAATTGCCAGACTGGATGCCATCGGCTCAAAATCGGGACCGGTGGAGACATTTTTGCGGAAAACCAGGAGCGGACCTCGGTTGTAGAGCCAAATATGATGATGATGATGATGATGATGATGAATTTTATCCATAACAATGTTATTCCAAATTATCCCCATTAATCTTATTCCCACCAATCTTTACCCATTAATTTTATCTCCACAGATCGTATCCCAACTTATCCTCACCAATCGTATCCCCGCTAATCTAATTTCTACCAATACTATCCCACTTATACCACTACCACCAATATTATCCCCACCAATAACATCCCCACCAATCTTATCGACACCAATTTTATCAATATTATTGTCGCCAATCTTCTCCCCGCTAATTCAATGATTACTTCTTAGAAATGTTGTGGGACTGGGATGAAAAATTTCCTACGAAATATAAGTTGGTAAGAGTAAGAATACGGTGGGCGCCGTGGCTCAGTAGAAATGCGCATGCAGGAGGTTCGTGGTTCGAATCCCAGTAACACCAAGTATTTTTCACGGTGCCCCACCTCTCGCAATGGTCTGTTGCGCCGAATATTATTATTATTAATAAGAGTACGGTATACCGCTTTTAAGATTTACACAACATCGAAAATTATAAATAATATTCTTACCGCTGAATGAAACTTCATAGCATTAACCGTCAAATCATAGTTATCAAGATGCAATAAAATATCAATGGACAGACGTCCTTTATAGCTTAAGTCCAATACACAACAGGCAGCAAACGGAATGAAAAATGTACTCAGAGTATTGATAGTAGAGGGGCGGTGCTTTATACGGTATACATTTCAAGGAAGTGCAAATTATTACTGCTCGATGAAAACGTAGCAAATAGAACATATTTGGTAAAAATTACAAATAAATTAAAGAGTAAGTTTTTTGATGTGCATTGGAAAAACTAAAATCGTTAACCGATCCCCATAAATCAAGATGTACCAGATGCTTTCAATGACCTGTACTAAATTGCTATGCCTTTTGAAAATATACCATGCTTATACCATACGAGTACATAAATCAAAACTTGTGCTGTCATATCTTAGGTTTTTGACGCCCACATCTGATGCTGAAATCACCCTAATTTAAGAACGTTCCAATAATTGAGAGTGCGTTTGTTCTTCGTATATGTCATTGACTTCCAACGAATTGAAAAATGCATAGGCAACGAACGTGTGGCGGTAATTACTGAAGAACAAACAAACAAACAAACGTTCAAACGTTGGACTTCCCTGCTTGAGGGAAATTCCTTTTGTCCCCAGTCAGTCCCCCAACGACGTTGCTTTTATGAAAAAGAATGTCCTTCTGTCAGCACCAGTCACCGTCATACAAACTGAGTCAGAATCAGTAATTATCCTTTATTGTACGTATTGTGTGTAGTTGGTAACGAGAAAATCGGAAAATCAAAACGGCGTGAATTTTTCATCCCAAATTTGAAATTCTAACTGTGCGAGACGAGTCGAGTTTCCAGATGGAATTCATAAAGGATCCCACGCCACGCTCACATTGAATAAATGAACGGTGAGCTACCATTGTTCCGTCCTACACAGCTCTACAAACAAAGGATGTCGCCCGTCCGGGGAATTACTTGTATGTAATAGCGTACAGCGAAGTATCCGGTTCCTTTATGTTAATTCATTGTTGCTGGTTCTCGAGGTGAGTGACTGTGATGTGGCGTTGCTGTGATGATGGACAATTTCGGGATGGAAACAAAAGTAAAGAATATTTATAAAATAAATGCTTATTTTTTATTTTAAAAATATTCTTCTGTTCTGTGTGGAAATCATTTGCAAAAGTCAGGGTTTATATTTCTTTGCAAAACGTTTAGTTAAATTTGCAAACTCAATACAGTCGTAATAATGTAGCGAGAGCATAATACGACATATAAGACTGTTTTTGGGTTACTTTTAAACACAATTGTAATAGTATTTTAATGATTATAATTAAGGTGCATTACACCTTTCCTAATACCTAAGTTTTAAATCGTAAAAACCATAGTACTGGTTTTGACCAGTTTACCTTTTGCTCTGCCAACTGACACTTACTTTCTAAACAAGAAGCACTTATCCATATGGAGTAAGTCTGGAGATGCCCATAAAATAAATCCTACCGCAAAGGACTTTCCGAGCAGGATCCTCTTCGCTCATGCGAGCTAGGTGTATTGCCCACCGGAGACTACCTAGCTTAATTCTCTTCACGATATCGACATCGCGGTAACACTCGTAGATCTCATCATTGTAGAGTCTCCGGAATCGCCCTTCCTCACCTACGGGACCAACAATTCTCCATAAGACTTTTCTCTCGAACGCAGCTAAGAGGTCAGAATGCTTTTTGCTAAGCACCCAAGTCTCGGATACATGTGTAAGTACTGGTATGACCATTGTATATACCAGCAATTTGGATGTTACGGTTAAATTCCTGTATTTTGAAGAGTCTTGACAGACTATAGTAGGCTTTGTTGGCTTCAAGCAACCGTGCGCGTATTTATGGTTCCATGCTGTTATCGGCTGCTACAGTTGACCCGAGATAGTTTAATGATGGCACTGCTTCAAATTCGCGCTCCACTATTTGAAATGAGGGACCAATGTTGGATCTTCTACTCGCAGACGTGGCTACCATGTACTTTGTTTTGCTCTCATTTATGTACAGCCCCAGATTTTGTGCCGCCCGCACGATCTGGATGAAAGTTTCCCCTGTACAGCCCTTTGGTTTCTACCAACGATGTCGATGTCGTATGCGTAAGCCAGTATCTGAATGGACTTATAAAAGATAGTTCCCCTCGCCGTTACGTCAGGGCCTCGAATCACTTTTTCTAACGCCAGGTTGGAGGACGCAGGCCAGTCCATCCCCTTGTCGGAGCCCGTTATAGATGTTGAATGGGCTTGATAGTGATCCGTATATTTTTACTTGGCTTGTAACATTACATAGTCGTGTCAGTTTATTTGTGATGCCAAATTCTCTCATGGCGTTATAAAGTTATACTCTGGCTACGCTATCATAGGCGGTTTAGTGTAGTGTAGGTGTAGTGAGTTTTGAAACTCTGGACATCTTCCCTTCACCTGCCTAAGTGTGTAAATCTGATCAGTTGTTGATTTGCCTGGGATGAAGCCACACTGGTATGGACCAATGATAACTTTTGCGTATTAAAGGATAGAAGAGAAAATCTAATACGCGGTACTTAAAAATGTTATACAACGACAATTGCTGCATGAAGAGATGTCTCCTTTCTAATGTATGGGGCACAGGATGCCGCTTCGAAAGTCTTCTGGCACCGCTTCTTCCTCCCATACTTGCGCTTTTGTTTCATGAATTGCTTGGTGTAATGTGGAGCCTCCTATTTTTTTCAGTTCCACTGGGATCCCATCTGATCCCGGGGTCTTATTATTTTTGAGTCGATTTATCGCTCTGCTAACTTCGTCTATGCTTGGTGGCGACAGCATTGTATGATGTTCGGTCATTGGTGGAGCCTCTAATTCCTCAGTTAGCTGGCCAATTAGCAACTCATAAAAGTGCTCTTCCCATCGCTCGCTATGCAACGCAGTGTATATTGCGTCATACCGCGGACTCTTTGGTAGAACTTCCGCGTCTGGGTCGGTCCTCTCTCTCTGTACTGTTCTAGTTCGCGGACGAGATTCTTCTTCCAAGCTGCTTTCTTTCGCCGGTGAACTGTTTTTTTTTATATCTTCTGATCTCTTTATATTCATCTAAGCGTGCCCGCGTTCTATGAGATTGTTGAATTGCTCGGTACGCAACATTCTTACGTTCAATCGCTAGCTTACATTCGTCATCGAACCAGTCGTTCCGATCTCAATGGCTACTGCATAAGATACAGTCAGCAGGACTAAGGACATTATTCTTAAGCTGTGTTCATTTCTCTTCTACGACCGACATCCCAGCCGCAGGACTTACTCTCCCTGCATTTAGGGACACTCCTATTGCTTGACCTTAATTGTGTAGGGTCCCTTCGATGCGAAGGGCAACCGTGTTGACTCAAGTCTGATTCGCGGATTTTGTCTTTCTTGATTATGCACCGCACTAACAAGATAGTGGGTTAGGTTCGAGTTGTGGCGGCGGTCTAACAACACGTGGTCTATCTGGTTGCGAGTGGCTCCATCAGATGCAAATGCAGAGGCATCCAGACTCCTCGATCAAAATGAGCATAAATAGAAGGCTCCACCGCACAAAGCCGCACGATCTAGTTGCCCAACTTAACATTTAATGACTTCAAAGGCAAAGGGTGTCACCTAGTTTTGGTTTTACCCTTATTGGTATATAAACTAAAACTGCTCGTTAGTCACACTGACTAGTTGTAGAATTATCAGGAAAAAATATTAAAAATTTGCATTTATCTCCGAATGTTCTAAAGAACAGATGAATATTCCGTCAACGGCCGTATAAATTCACAAATCACCACTTTCCAATGGAACTGGGGATAATAAAATGTGAAGGGCAGTAAAAGTAGCACATCATTAATACAAAATGAAATATCAAATGTTGTGCCTTAACGGTATATTAAATAAAAATATTAAACTTTGGTACAACAAATTACTCGCCCGTTTATAGGCTGACCACAATATTCTTTTCTATGGTACAGTTTTCCGTACGTTATCCACTGAATTTGACATGCCCACCCACAGAGTCGACAGCTGAATTTGAATTTTATTTAACAAAAAACGCAAGGCATAAAAAAAACCTTCCTGCAATCTGGTTATTTCCGTTTTTCTATAAGCCCAACAAGGAATTGTTGCATTTCCGCGTGGGTCCAACGGGTGAGTACTTTTTATTATGCATCTAGGACGAGGTTGTGGGCGACTGCAATATGATCCTATATTTCCATAAATGAATAATAATTAAATTTTGCGTTCGTGCCGCTTAAACACCAACCAGTAGCTGACGAAAGTAAAACGGAAAACGCAGAAAAACTGTATAAACGGTAGCCGGTGTGATTAACCAAACCATATTTTTAAGAGGGAGCCTTGAACGGTATTCTCCTCGAATATTCATAGAGCTCAATAGGTGGAGGATACCTACGTATAGTGTACACTTACAATTCATGTCCAATTTTACTTTCCCGGAGAGTGCTGCTACAACATGGCCGTTACTCGCTTGGCATGTAAAAACCTAAAATGGAAGAAAAATAACGTAAACATAATAATAAAAAAGGATATTTACGGTGCATGTGGTATATAATACAAGTATATTAGTACAATAATAAGGTGGGTAGGTAGGTATAGATGAAGGCTACCTACACTATGTATGTTTATTATTATGGCAGATGTTGGTTTTGCATTCAACATTCAAGGTAAAAGCACTCCAGTTTTTATTCTTACATTTCCGATGGGGATTTTTTTCCAAATGTCATAATTAGGCTGGAATTTCACGAGGTTAAGTTCATTAATAGTGGCTGTGTGTGTGTGTGTAGCCAACCCATAAAAAAGACCCAATGTAATAAATTAGAAGCGCAAATTCGACTCCCAAACGCGCCAGGAGAGAGTAATTGCTTTAGTCCATGTATATTATGTGAAACAATACTAAGGGTTGCCAGGTGAAAGAAATTCCAAATTCGATCATCTCACAAAGTTCCTCATAAACTCATTTATTGACTGTGATTCCAATAAAAATTCTATCACTTCCTGAAAGTCTGACATTCAAATGTTGAATATTCAAGCTCTGTACCAACCAACTTAACTTTAACAATTGAAGTCAACTGTCAAACTATTGACCTAAGCACGGTTTAAAAGAACTTATACTTTAAATAAAATGCGTCTGCAGTTACACGCTAAATACAATTTTATCGACCATTGACAAGTTTATTGACCGGACCTGGCTTCACATGAATTCCTTTATTTAGATTCTAATCATTGCCGTACTTTCGGTAAATGATTAGAGGCTATGTAAAACCTCCAACGTTTCTCTTTGATCAACTTTTTGCACCATTGTAGTAAGCGCTGAACTCTTTTCTTTAATATCTCGACGATCTCTGACGATCGTCAAAAGAATCTACATAAATTTCTCGCTTATAGTTCTGTGAAAACTTTTTCTATCGAACACGACTAAGATTTCCCACAGCTGTTTGTTAACCAATCAAGTCTTGAATCCGTGTAAAAGAACTGTTATTTTACATGAAGTGATTCAATGTTTAGGTTACTTACTTTGAGGTAAAAACTCTTGACATGTTGTGTAGGTCTTATAGGCTTTCGAGAGACGCTATGTACTTCGTATTTTTCTTTTTTTTTCACTGTAGAACCAATGTTGGATCTGCTTTGCAGAAGGAGTCTTCCCTCATCACTTTTTCCTGTACTCGAACTATACTTATATGCTTTTTGTAAAGGGTGATTCAATAAAAGGATACAGAAATGTGTATTCGGATTTCCGTGAACACCGCCAACAGAAGGCATAGTTTCACGGATTGATTTTGTGACGTCAATCATCGCCCATCCACAATACGGCTATTGTGAATTTGAAGTGTAAGACTCCAATCTCTCACTGATGGGAGCGAGACCTATCTAAACCTCTGCCGATCTATGGGTCACGGCACCCGGTTAGAAAAACGTCACTACACGCCGAGTAAGAACTCACGCTAAGTAAATACTCTACCCGCATTTGGGTGTCAACCGCAGCCACCACGATGGGCCAACTTCAATAGTTGGGCACGGAAGAAATACTTCCGTGGGCTCCCGTGGTACCAGACGAATCTCTGGTCAGATTTTCATAGCTAACAACGTAGTTAACTATACTGCAGTAGAGTTCCATATAACTCCGGACTGGTGGCCCTCCATACAACGCAATATGCACGGATTTACAACTGACTTGTTTTTAATCAGTCAGCTGAGGTAACAATCATCGCGCGCCGTTCAAATGCGTATTTGACAAACGTCTTCATGCACTCAACATGCTCTCTGCGGCTTAATACAAATTCGAAGACGTATCTGTTATTAAGTATGCTGATGCCCATCGCACTCAAATCGTCCGAGTAGATTGGAGAGTCGTATAGGAGATGCAACCAGTCCTCTCTAGGGAAACCACAGATACAGGTTGCTGTCTCATTGAAGCCTCTCTGATGTAAGAATGCATCAAAGCTGCCATATGCCCAGTGAGCATATGTAGGGCTAAAAGCAAAGTCGGAAAAGTACCTCGGCCATTTTCGCTTTCCGACAATCTAGATTGCCATCTAGATATCATGGCCCATTCAAAGAGTTCCCTGCATTGGCCATCAAGGCTTCTGTTTTCGAAATCACTGGCCACCATCCAGTCACTTTACAGGAACGGTCTGTTCTTCTTGATGCTGAAGACTAGGCTTCTTCGGATCACCTCCAGATAGAGAGGTGGAACACCCATTAAGACCTGCATTGCTTCTGTGGAGACATGCGATCAAAGCCACACGCTGGCAAGAGTAAATTTTTGCTTGGCCTCTTTCAAGCATGTCAGTTTCATAGAATAGCGGCGCTCCATATTTTGCACAAGCAACAAACACGCCACCATATATGGTACGCACTGCCCGCCTTTTTAGACCCCATTCAGTGCGAAGTACACGACCGGTTGAACCTAGAAGTTTAAGCAGCCGCTTCTTAAGCTCAGTAAGGTGCATATTCATGCGCTCGCTCATGTCAATACCGAGGTATCGCACCTTGTTAACATATACTTGATGCTAGAACCGTTGAGCCTAATCACTGGGTGACGACTATGCGATAGTTTGCCTTTCAGCAACATCATCACAGTCTTGTCCAATGAGACATCAACACCAAGACTAGTACCCCAGTCAAGAGGTTGTTCATCGATAGGTTCCATATAAAAGGACCACTAATGGATCCCTGAGGACAGCCGCGAGTGACACACTTACTGACATGGTCAGTAGTGTCAACAGAGCACGCTTGCCTGTCGCTGAAGTAGCTCAACCAAAGAGGTACTTCGCAACAGCCAACCTCAATCAGTCTTTCAATTACGCAATCCCAACTTAGGTAGACGAATAAGACCTTGAAATCTACAAGGATAGCAAGAACGTACCGACCTGCACTGCCATACAAGCTGTCTTTTACGTACAGCCATGCATCTTCAGTGCTTTTCCCAATTTTAAAAAGCTGTACTGCCTGTCCGACATCAGACTGGCTGCAACACCTTCAAGCTTACGCACCATTATCCTCTCCAGCACTTTTCCAAGTACTGGTAAGAGACTAATGCCACGGTAGGAGCTAGGGTTACTGCGCTCCTTGTCTAGTGACTGTAGCAGCACTACCACTTTTGCGCGTTTCCAGGCGGCTGGGAAGTAGGAAGTGTCAAGGCACTTTTGAACATAAAAATGAGTGTCGGAGACAAAACAGAGCCCTGGGGAATGCCAGCATTTATGTGATGAATTTCAATTTCTGAACAACAACTTGGATTTAGCGTTCTTGGTACTCGGCATTGTTCAGTCTGGTTGAGCTAGCTGCAACTGGCGCAGAAAACAGATTTGGTTTGACTTTAGAGCTGACAGCTGGAATGTCATTGCAAATGAGCGTTGAAATCGACGATGAGGCTGTATTCTCTCTACTTCTTATTCTTCTTCTTCTTCTTCTTCTTCTAACTTTCTCTTCCTCTCTAATCATAGAATCAGCTCGTGTTATACCATCCATTTTCCTTTGGTTTGACAGATTTATTTCTGCACGGTTAGGTCAATCTACGGGTAATCTAATGGGTTTTTCATAAGTAACGCCCCATTTTTTGATTTCTTTGTATTAATCTGGATCTGTTTGTTTGTTTGTCTGTTTGTTTGTTTGTCTGTTTGTTTCTTTATCTGTTTATTTATTTGTCTGTCGTGGAATTTTGCGATAAATTTATAACCCACTTCTCAAAGCCCGATTTTATTGAAAATTTGCACACATGTGTATTTCCGGTGGCAACACTTTCCCTTAATTTGGCCTCAGGGGCGCGGGGTGCCTGTACCACCATCAATGTCCTCCAGGGAAACGATAGTGAATCCGCTGAACCTAATTTTTCAAGACATATTCGCAGAATAGACCATATTTCGGCAATTTTTCGACATTGTTGGGAGGTCGTCTAAAGTATCCAGCTTATTGCCATAGACCGTGTACTTGATAAAGCTCCAAAGAAAACTGTCGACAGGCGCCAAACCATACGAATGTGGCGGCTAATTGACTCATACATGTCTGGAGATAACACGTTAGTACAAACGGTCTGAGACACGCCCGAGAGTAATAACTTAAATTGTGGGTCACTACCATTAGGTACAGCTTACTTAGACTTGATATAAACTATTTACTTAAAATGATTGCTACTGCAAGACTTTTAACTCACTTCGGAAACGCTTTGCTGCTGCTAAGACTGGTTCGGTACTGCTTCTCAATGAGATGTAACATATTGCCTTTGTGTAAGTTACAGGCTTTAATCAACAAAATATTTTGAAATGTCATAACCGAGTATTCGTACTACAAATCTGGAGACCAACAGCATTTTATTTAAAACATTTGACAAAGAAAAAAAAACGTCCCTAACAAAAAAACCCACGCATAACAGATCTGAAATATCAGAAGTATCGAAGACCTGTTCTCTTGGTATGCCTTCTTGACATGACTATAATTAAGTACTATATCATAAATTCGATCAGCTAAATTAGATATAATTATAATTTCCCCCACAGTGGGTAGTCGGTATGTAGCGCCATGATGATAAAACCTTTCACGTTTCAAGCAGTTGAAGCGCTTGAAGGGTTCCTATGTGGCTTATATTTGTGTCATACCAATAACTTGTGTAATTTATCGGAAACAATTTAATTTCATGTTGTTCTCTGTCAAAGTAATGTGCTGGCAGCGATTATTCACTCCAAATAGAGTTGATTGGTTGAACTACACTCGTAATTGAAATCGAAGTAGGAACTCACCATGGGGCTTATTCTCTGTATCTTGTTGGTTGATTTTTTCAAGAGGAAAATAGCGTGAAATTTTCTTACGCTTTTTACCAATTACCGGTGCTTTGTATCTTGTCAGAAATTCGAGATCGATCGATTAAGATCACCGGAAGGCGTTAGTTAGATAAGAATTATAAATATGATCTCTTCGGTTTTTTCGATATCAGCCTAATATCATATAACAGAAAGTAGATTTTTGGACATTTATGTTGTCAACAATTTAGTTAGTTGCGTCTTTTCTTTTAAGTCATCAACTTTTGAAAGTTGCATTAATCAATAGGAGTAACTGTCACTCAGTGGGCATGATGGCATTTCCAGGCAAATGTTCTTCGGGCACGTTAAAGAAGTTGGTTACCATGCAATGCTTATAAGGTAAGTCACTAGTTAAACTAAACGTAACATAAGGATGAATTCATACAGGCTGTCATTTTTGGTAATGCACAATGGTACAACGAGCTGCCCTGGGTTTCCCTTTCTGTAAAAGGGATCACTCCTGGTACGAGCTACAGACTTTAAGAGTTTTCTGTTTGGTGTCGTGTTGTTTTTGTTAGCTGATCTCGTTGACTTTGATACATTGTCAGCCAAGAGGCATATGCAAGCTGTCAGGACATCAACTTATACTCCCACAAGTGGCAATTTTCTTAGACATATGCAAGCTGTCAGGACATCACCTTACTTTCTTTCCTTGCCTACAATAAATTAAGCAAATGAAAGATGTTTCCAGTGTGTCAACAGGTGCTACTATGGTAAACTGATGGGACAACCGATTCGAGGATTATTATGCACTCAACGTCGTACCAGAATGGGTGTAGGTGAGCACACAAAAGCATCGGGAGTTGTCGAGAGGATTAGAGTTCTTTGGAATATTTATGTTTCACACCAACTACCAATTACAGTTAATAGAACCCATGATATGCTGGCTAATATTCTGCTGACCCACTGACAGATTGTGCGATAGCAAAAAAGTCCTTTATCACGGTTATACAAATACCTGGTGAAACAGTTAATTGTATATCATCTGTTAATTCTTAATTCGGCAATTTGAAAAACAGAAAAGCGACGATGCGGTCAAAAGCCATTCATTTCTGGTAGAAGTGTTGCAAGCTATGCTGCGTTAAATAATAATCAAAAATGTTTAAGGATTGTTGGTATGTGTACAAGTAAAGCTGAATTCACTTTCGCTTTAAAGGGAAGTTTTTTGACACAAATACTACCCTGACCCTTAAACAAATATGGGCGAAATTTTCTTTTGACTTTAACGAGTATTTCGCCATTTGGCTAACGAGGACATTTCCACGGAAAAACATAAGGGTATAACATATAATAGCGATAAATTCGTATTATGTCCTTTCATAATTTGGTGTATAATTCGGCACGGCAGTTGGTATTGTAACACCAGACCATCCGCCGTAGCGGGTGGTGTGAGTGAGAAAAAAATAAATCTGTAACACTTATTCGCAGACTGAGTGGTTCGCTTAATGTATCACGTGCCACTGCTGATTTCCGATTTTTCCTTTTATTTTCTACCCTTCCTGGAGCACATTATAATAACAGGACTTAAAACGTATTTCATGTGGATAGTCACGAATTGTATTTCCTTCAAATTCCATCTTAACAGGCAACCACTAAACGGAGGAAAAAGTACACTTTTACGGCCACATAAAAAAGATGAAATATCTACGAGTTACAAAGTTGTATAAAAAAACCAACTCAAACCAGGTTACATAAAAGGCATACCGCTACGTCTGTGTATCTCCATCTGCGAGTCTTTTCGGCAGTTTTTTTATTAATTTTGATGGTGTGCTGAGGCTTGTGCACTGCTGAACCTGAATACCTATTGTGCATCCCAGTTGTTTTACCACATAAAGTGATAGCTAAGCTCCTTAACGAATGACACTATATCAACCAAATCAATTGGTCTGGCATTCGGCCAGAGAAATGTGTGAGCCTTGAGGTATTTAAGGTTTTTGTGGCATATGAAAAGTATGTTATTTCTGGTATTTCTTTGGCCTCATTTTTGATATATTACCATAAAATGGGCCATGTCCCGTCATGTAACTTACAAGGAATCTCAATGTCTAGCGATCCAGCTCAAGTGATCCGTTTATATGTTTCAGAGTATATTAAAGCTTTTTGGTTTGTACTTACGAGGTCCTCAATTAGCGTTAGCTTGCGCCATTTTGATGCCACACATCCCGACGGACCTAGCATGTATATTTAAGTGGATTAAATCCAGCCTGTAGCGTTCATATACGAGATCAAGTCGATGATCGTGCAAACTGAGAGCTCTTTCAGGTCGCGAAAAAATGGTTTACATATAATGGGATGTCTTGGTTAGGGCCGTACAACTGCAGAGGGTGTGTATGAGAGTTTCTTTCTCATTTTCATCTTTGCAACTTCTGTAAAAATTGGTTTGCTTTATACCCAAGTTGGCAGGATGGCTGCCAAATGGACAGCCACAAATCTGGCAATATCATTCTGGGTTCTAGATAACAACTCGGTGGTTTTCCTTTTGCTGTAGGATGGCCACATCAATTTTAATATGGCGCAGTTCGACAGACTGTTCCTATGACTTAGTATTAAAAATTTGGATAGCTTACCCTCTCCATAGAGCCGGTGTCCATAGCGACGCCCATCTTAGCCAATTCGTACGGCCTATCATTTTCCTCTATTTTACTGTGCCCCATGACCCATACTATGGTGACGTACAGGAATTGGTTGATTGAAGCCAATTCTTCTTGGCACTGTTGTACGTGTTTCAAGTTTATGGTGGTCGCATAAATCGCCCTTATGGCAGATTGGCTATCAACACATATACCAACCCTTCCGATTTGTACGTTAGCCTTATTGCTAGGATCTCTACCTGAAAATACTTGCTGAATTGGGTAGCTTGTATGACCTTGACAGATCTAGATCATCCAAGAAGAAACTCTATCCTTCATCTTTGATCTATAAGTTAATATTGTTGCGTCAAATTGCTTCGTTACTGCCCCATCCTTCCAGTTTCCCTTTGTTAGGAAAATCGACGCTGAATGAGGAGTTCAAGCTAAGTTTTGGGATGCAGTAGTCAGTAGATTATTGTATTATGCCTTCAGCTACTGTCTGAAGTATATGGCGTATGGCATAGTAAAAAACCACCCAAATTATCTGAGTCGTACTGCACTACACATAATTGCTGAATATGTCAGGAGGTAATAGGTGCAAGATGGTGTTTAGGACCTCGGTTGGACATGATTGTAGAGCTGCTATGTTGCCAACTGCTGCTGATTGCTGTTATCTACTGAGTTTGGTGGCGTTCTCCTTCTTTATCGCTCAGATCATCAGATAATTGATCCATAGGAAAGAATTGGCCATTCAACAACTGTGTACAGCTAGAGGGCCAACTTTTATTGAAGACTGCTGATGATTTTCCTGTTGGCATAGAGGACCACGCAGGCTTTCCAATCCCTGTTCTCTATGCTAGCTTTCCAGGTAAGCCACATATCCAAGATTACTTCGAGATATTTGGCGTAGAAGGCAAGGCTGAGTCTTTTCCCATTGAGTTTTGGAAGCATTAAAGCCGGTATTTTAGATTTAGTGGTGAAAAGTACCACATAACACAGCGTTGACTCCAAGACCACAGCGGACTTTACCTAAGGCCCTTTCCATAACTTTACTGATCACGGAAATGTGCTGGCCTGATACGAGTATCACCACGTCATTTGCGTACGCAACTACCTTCGTCACGAGTACAATTAATGATTTTCAAGATATAAAATTATCGAACTATAACACCCTGTATTGTATTTCCATATCAAATCATCAATGATGAAAATGTCAAAACCAGAAATATGGAAATATGAACTAAGCGAATACATACACAACTCTCGTTGTTAGTTATTATCCAATTGACCCTCTACGTCGTCTACAAAAAAAAGACTTGATATTAAAACCTAAGTTTCTCCATACATATCCAATTCATAGCAGCTCTAATGGTAACCTCCTCCACGATAATTAAGATGTTAATCGAAAATTCATAGGAAAGTCGGCACTTCGGTTCATCCTCTATCTAACGACTGCAATAACTTGTTCCAGCTAATCACTTCGAGCGGCTCTGTAATGAGGGAGTCTAGGAGTATCAGATGATTTCATGGCCATTTGAAAACGAGAATTCTTATCAAAATCGCTTTATCAATTAGAAATCAATGAGAATGAGAAAGATGTAAATTAAAAATAAAAAAAATACAACGAGCTTATGAGAATAATCCCCTCTCCCCACCAAGTCACATCATTACATTGTGTGAACAAATTATATTCATTCTTTATTTTTATGAATGCTCTGTCTGTTTCTCTTAAAGAGGAGATACAGATACTTGTCCGTCCCATTCCATCTTATAAATTTATATGAAAAGTCAATTTTTCTCAATTTCCTTTCCCATAATTTTAATGATCATTGCTCGGGATATTACGATTGGGAGCGTTGCGATGGCTTAACACAGCGGCACATCGCGCTTGTGTTGAAACTCGGCGACGACGGAATCTTTGCTCGTCGAAAGCACGAAGAACTCCCATGAATGTTATAACAATGTCATAACTTCTTGTAATACTCTTTCTCTCGTATACGTTTACTGAGCACTCCTTGACTGCCACAACCAGAACCCCATTCAATTATATTCTGTTACCCGGAGCGCTCACAAGTCACAACTCGTAATTTTAAAGATTAAATCCAATTTCTTCGCACTCAGTCATACGTTCGCATACCTCTCTATCTATGCATAGCATACGTTAATGTGAGTCTGGCACTAATAATAATTTTGAGGATTTTCGGGGGATTTTCTCTCCCCATTATCTGGCCATCAATAGGACAATGTAGAGGACGTTGTACATTATCCGGATTGCGGTCATATAAACATGAACTTTGAAGTGGATTTTTGAAGTTGGTGTTCATTCTTCGGGTTAAATGGGAGCGATTTTCAAAATGTAGCGGTGTATCGTGAGGTTTTCCCTCTTTAGAAATAATAATTTCAAGAAGTATGTACCTACATATAAGGGATTTTGATATTTTTTTTTATTATTCCTAGTGGTGTGTACTGTGCTGTGTCTAAGTGTGTGGTCCGTCTAAAGGCAAGCTCAAGTGGATGAAGGGAATATTAAAAACGAACGCACAGTTCGCAAAGAGAAAGTACCACTGTGCTCTGCTGTTCTGAATTGGAGCGGAAAATTACTGACTGTATAGCTACATATGCTCGGAGTGGCCACATGAATTATTTTATTGCTTTTTTTTATTACTGATGTCTAGTTTTAAAGTGAAGGATTATCACTTGGATGCGGGCACCTGACTTTCATTGATTTATTTGAATTTCTCGGATTGACTTTCTCGTATTGCGTAGGTTGAATCAGTGATAACGATGCCTGAGATGGAAATGTACAATATCCATTGAGGCGCAGGTACAATTTCTTATGTAATTGTAAACTAAGGTGGGTACTTGTAGTGAGAACCCGCCAAAAATGATGGAATCTTTTTTTTTCTACCATTACACCATTTTTCTCCATATTCCATTTTCATATGCTATCGCAGCAGCGCTACTCTCAGATCATAAATAGACATTTTCGTAAATATCTCGACGGTAGCACCACCCACCGGATATAAAAAGAAATTAATTTATCGGAGCACCAAAAAAACATACACTGATGTAAATATGAACTGTTCGTAAAAATATCCACCTTGCCACCTACTCAGAGTTATATCCATACAGACAAACAAACAAACAATTGATAGTTATTCTCCATAGCAACTTCAATAGTAGTTGTGTCGCTTGCGTTCTTTTGGCGAGTTTTTCCATAAGAAGTTACAATAATATTTGTCGAGAAATCCTGTGTCCAGCACCTAGATTCTTGCTACGTGTTATATTTTTGCATGAAAATGAAAAGGACGTACACTTGAAAGGCATCTCCGAAAGGCGAATTAAGCTTTTTTTACTCTCGGACTCGGACACTCGCGAGAGCTTGGATCGTAAAAAAGGCTTTTTGGTGTTTTTCTGGGATTCAAACTTCGAACCTTTCGCTCAGTAGTCCAGCGCAGTAACTGCTCTCACTCCAGAAGAAGTTTATCATCATCATAGTTGGCTCTACAACCGGAATGCATTCTTTCGTGATGATGCTATCGGAGCTCGAAGCACCATTCCAACAAGATAGTTGCCCGAGTCGACGTTGGTACGTTCCTACCGACATCTGGTTCGGGTTGTAGCGGCGGTCTATCAACACGTGGTCTATCTGGTTGCGAGTGGCTCCAACTGGAGATACCCAGGTGGCTTTGTGGATATTTTTACGCGCAAACCTGTACTGTACCTTGTACTCGCAACGTCGAAATTATTGCTTGCTGCATCTCTATGACTCGTTGACCATTCTCATTAGTGTTCTCGTGTAAGCTATGGGTGCCAATGAATAGCCTACCTATTTTAGCATTCATATTCCCCAGAATGCTTTTTAAAGCATACTGAGGGCAGGCAAGGAGATTCCGTTCGGAGCTTCTATCGCATCTCCTAGATTGCTGTTATGTCAGCCTTATATTTGGACAGGGTATCTGTCAGCTGTGCAGCTCGAGCTCGAGCTTGAGCGTACGTTCCATGAGAAAATTCTTAAATCGCTTAGCCGTTTTCATTGCTGTGGTATACGAGGCTGATTTTGGGTTCCGTAGTAGAAGTTTTCTTATAGGCAAGGTTACTGGCTTCGCGCCAACCATACTTTGAAGGGACCAGCCAGATCATTCAGCTTTTCTTGTGTTGGAGGAAAATTACCAGCGGCCACCACATGGAGGTTTGATCGCACTTCCACCAGTCAGAGATAGTTTCGGCCACTTTCCTATTCTGCTGATGGCTGTCCGCCAAATATCAAATTAGGCTTGCAAAACTTGTGAAGCTTCTACATTCCAAGTCAATCACCCGAAAAGTTTATTTGTACCATAAAATTGCATTACCATGGGGACATATTTGTGCAAAATTTTAACTCTAACTTAAATTAACTATTAGCTCAATTGTTCTTTTCCAGTTCATCATCAGACTAGTTCAGTGCAATCATAACATTGTATTGTCATCAGTAGGTACTGTACATCTGTGGGAAATTTTGAATTCAATTGGATGACGGTATGAGCATCAAAATAGAATTGCAATGTTTGACACAGACAAAACTTTGGAGCTTCAACAGCACAAGCCCATTATCGGAACAGTTCATTTGCACCATAACATTGCATTGTCATGGGCGCTACAAATGCAAAGAAACTCCGCATAGCAACAACGGTCATAGTAGGCCATAAACTATACAAGCCGTTTCGCAGACCGTATAAAAGGGTCTAGAAATCCAGCAAACGGCCTCTTACTACCCGACTACGGAATTTGAATAAACGTGGTATCCTTATCACTACTCAGAAGAATGTCTGCTATGCCGGTGACATGGACGGCTCGTGAACTATGGATAAGCCACATAGGATACACTACGATAACTTATAAATTTAGATTTAATCCATTAACCTTTGTTGCAGCCATTTTGAAGAAATGAATAGAACATTGAAATACAGAGTTTCTGAAATCAAATAAATCTTTTATTGTAAGGCCCTATATTAAAAAAATCCTGTACACACTGAAAATACCCCGGCTAGGAAAACCTGTCTACAATGTAATGAGCCGTTCCCATGAGCTTAGTAAATCCCATTAAAATCTATTAAAGATCACGGTATCAAAAGTTTGGATATTCTAGGCTGGTTGACATCGGGTAAAATCCGAGAGAGTTTTAATGCAAAGGCCAAACCTACCTACCTACACCGATGACCAAAAATGAGCTTTATTAATGATCACTCTGTCAGATTCAGTTGCGTAGTTTAAGGTCAGGGAAAGACGCTTTTATAATCACAGGAGCTGAGGAATTTGAAAATTTTATAAACTAGCATGCATTTATAGTAGTGATTCGAATATTCCAAAGATGTTCGCTATTAAACGCTAACTGTACGCGAGAATATTTCGTAATAGAAAAGGACGAAAAGTTTCGTCAGAATTTGCACCTATAAATAGGCATGAAGCACATAATGCGGAACTTTCGCCATTCAGTTATTGTATCTCCACTTGTACCGCATGACCACATTTCGTAAACACATGAAACATTCAACTTTTCCGTCCAAATATTCCAGTTGGAATGGAGAAGAAATAAAGAAAAAAAGGACAAAACTTCAATGACACAATAAAACGAAGTCCTTTCGTGTGTTTCGCTTTCGCTGTCAGGGAAATTCCAAATTTCGTTTTATTTGCAAAACGAAGCTAAATATTTCGCTTCTCGTTGGCCGTCAGGCATTTCGGAGCTTTAATTCATGGGCATCTTTTCCTCTCTGCGTTCAAAAGATTAAAACAATGCGATAAGACGATAAACTTGCTGTTCCGCTTCGGGGCACTTGCTTGGAAATAACTTCGAAATGATTACTCCTTATGGCACGAAGAACAAATTTCGTTTTACCTTTACGTGAGGATCCGCTGAATGCAGCAGTTTGAGAAAGACGGGAAAACAAAATGGTATAACGAAAAGTTTCTGTTGAACAATTTTCCCTAAACACATACCATTAAAATATGCGAACACTTTGTTCTGTCTCTCTACTGGAAATGCTCCTGAAACGTGTCAAACACAAAAGATTATGAGCTGTGGAATATCTATACTGGCTGCGGTACAAGGTCCGGTGTGTGTTTTAACTTTTGCAGCCCAAAAATATGGAGATAAATTTTGTCCGTTTTTTATCTGCTGAACTCGTTGCAGTTTTAGGTGATGTAGCGGTATTTAAATCAAAAAGTTTTTTGTTCATTTAGTTGAAAGTGTAGACGCGAAAATTTTAACGTAATCAACGTAATTATTACAAATGGGTCAAAGCAATGCTCCACATTGTAGATACTCTTGCGTTAAGAGACAACGGCTACCAATCTGCCTCAATTTAACACAGTTTTCAGGAACTTTCAACTGAATATATCGAGCTTGTCAGGAAGCAGATACATTGACAAACTAGCCAGAAATTATAACGTCCCATCTAACTAAAAAAAATGAAATGCAGTTCGGTTGTAAGCATCACTTGGAAAAGGCTGGACCCATTTGGCTCGTTTTTAAAATGTTCGCCATAGTACGAATAAGGTTTATACGGAAAGGAAAATGGGAAAAGTTGCCCGAAAAATTGGAAAATTCGTAGAAAACGGAAAGTGCTTTTTCCAGTATTTTTGTATGAACTCGCGACCATAACTCACGATTCGACCACGTATATGTTTTTGCTGATATAGGTGTCGATTTTATAGTTTTTCGGGAGCCTGAGGTAGTCAATTGGTGAAGAGAGGTCAGTTTGTGGCGATCAGTGGGATGGGGCAGCCGGGAAACGCCGGGTATTTCCGCTAGTAAAAAATAAAAGATAGCTAACAAATGGTAAGCTTTTTAGAGAATGTACGAAGAAACATCAGAAAAAAAGCTGAAAGTATAACATATGTGTATCTACATCCGGGGTCAGTTCCTGGCCTCCCGCGAAAAGTCTTAACACAGATCCAAATTTCAATGTATTGGCATCCCTGAACTCTGGACTGCCTGGTCTACTCCATCCTTTCAGCATTAGGGGTCCCAGACACGCTGTAATGTCCTATAAATTCTTCCTCAAAAGACTTTCGTAGTCGGATCCACTTCGCTAATGCGAAGTAGGTCTCCAGCCCCGCTGCCTAGAGACCTTGTTTTTTTTACTATTCTATCCTGTATTTGTATTGGTATTTAATATTGTCTTATACAGCAGAAGCTTGGCTGTTATTGTTAAATTTCTGAGTTTAAAGAATCTTGGCCTACTAAAGGATCCGTGCGGGTATTTCTCGTTTAATGGTGTTATGGGCTGCTGCAATTGACCGTAGATAGTCAAAGGATTAAACTACTTAATTAATTCACGCTTAACCATTTGAATTGAGAAACCAATATTGGCAACCATTGTTTTGCTCTCATTTATGTATGGGCTTTATACTGATTTAGATTTTTTTAATTGGCTTACTTGGCATTGTTTATGATCAACCTACAACAGTTCATTTGCGATGCCAAATTCTTTCATGACCTTTTAAATATATACTATAGCTATGCTATATTCTACAGCTTTAAGGTCTTTAAAAATATGGTGTAGTGAGTTTTGAAACTCTAGACATTTTTCCATCATAAGTGGAGCTAGCTCTACACTTCCAGATTGTGCATTGATGCCGCCTGCACCTCCGAGTATTGAACGCTCTATGGGACAGACGTGCAGTTGCTAGAGATTTAGACGATCTCAACACTCACAAATCTGCTGGGCCATATCGTCATTCCCCATCAGTTAAGAAGACTTGTTCTACAAAGTTGGCATTATCCTTGCAAGGTTATGGTAAAGCTGATACATTTTCAGCTCATGAAATATCTTGAAATCAACGAATTTCGTGATTTGATGGTTTATCACACCAAACAGTTGTTTGCATCAATTTGGAGAAAGCAAAGCTGTTGCACTCGATTTTCTCTCTGTCCCCGACACTATTTCTAATTTTTAAAAATGGTTTGTCGTCCATTACTTCAAATCCAATTCACTCTTTCACTGAAGACAGCACTCTTAGCTTCTCATATAAGTTTGAGGAACGTCCCTCCACTTCCCATGTAGAACTTAAACAACTACATATGTTAAACACGATAAATTCTGACATGGACAGCATACTAAAATGGGGAGAAAACAATTGAGTTCCAAAAAACCATTGCTATCTCCTATCGTCTAAGTGATCACATGCAATTATCCATGAATGGCACTTGCATCGAGGAAACTGTAAAACTCGCAATTCTAGGTATGTGCGTTAACGACAAGTTTCGTTGGAATGACCACATATGTACCGTCGCCAAAAATATCTAGTCTAGTGTGCCAAAAACTACATTGCATCAGCTAGATAGAATGCGAAACCGCGCGATAAAACTTATCGGTGACGAAAACATTGCAAAATCAATTGATTCGTTTGAACATCGCAGGAACGTCTCCTATTTGTCACTCTTTTATCGCTTCTTCCACCAGCGGGGTGCTCAAAAGCAATAGCCAGTTGCATGTTTCATCTCCTTGAATTCATCCGCAATACTTGTGGCGCTTTAAATGCTCATCAGCTTACCATTAAGCCAATCTTCGGACGCACAGTTCAGTTCAGGGATTCGTTCTACAGTCATACAACACGTATGTGGTATGCTCTGCCAAGCTCTGTCTTTCCACATTACTATGATCCATAGGCACCTTTTTTTAACGCCCACGCTGTACCAAGCATATACGCAGTACTCAACTCAGTACTCAGTAAGTCAGTAACTTTTTGAATAAAAGATATTTTTTTCGGCAAAAAAGCGTTTAATATCTTAAAATAGTCTTCTTCGAGCTCGAAAGATTAAGTCCAGCGTTTTTGCAATATCTTTAATCCATCCAAATAATAGGTTTTCTCAATGCCCTCAAAATCGGAGTTTGTTTCAGTGATGAGCGAGTCGTTATACCCAAATCTCTTTCCGCCAAGCCATTTCTTCAGGTTTAGAAACAGGAAATAGTCGCAGGGGGGCTAAATCTAGAGAATATGCCGGATTGGGTAGCAGTTCGTAGACCGATTTAAGAATTTGTTTGCCATGGTAACTATACACGTATGCACCTCTGCACTGTCTTGATGGAACAGCACTTTTTCATTTTTATCGTTTTTGCTTCAAATCAATCAATCGAATCTGTCCAAAATCTCTAAATAATATTCGCCGGTGATCATTTTACCCTTTCCATGGCAATCGATGTGAATGACACAGCGTCCATCGCAAAAAACTGTGGCCATGACCTTGTTGGCCGACAGGCCAACCTTGGCCTTATTTGGTGCACGTTCATCCAGAGAAACCCACGCGCACGGTTGCTTAAAGCCAAGTAAGCCTACTATAGTCTATCAAGACTTTTCAACTCCAAAAACTTAACCATAACATTCAAGCCGCTGGTATATAGGACATGGGTCATACCAGTACTTGCATATGGATCTCCGAGACCTTGGTGCTTAGCAAAAAGCATTCCGACCTCTAAGCCGCGTTCGAGAGAAAAGTCTTACGAAGAATTGTTGGCCCCGTATATGAGGAACGACAATTCCGGAGATCTACGAGCGTTACCGCGAGTCGATATCTTGGAGAGAATTAAGCCGAGGATCCTGCTCGGAAAGTCCTTTGCGGTAGGATTTATTGAACCCATTGAACGACAGCGAGGCCGTCTAAGCCTACGCTGATAGGATGGCCCGACCAGGACGCCTTAAGTTTAGGGATACAAAACTGGATGACATCGGCTCAAAATCGGGACTGGTGGAGACACTTTTTGTGGGAGGCCAGGAACGGAGCCCGATTGTAGAGCCAAATGTTATGATGATACTGTAAGTATAGTGTGGTCCTCGGTCATCGGTGAAGACTCCAATTCATCAGTTACCTAGCCATATACCAAATCATAAAAGTGCTCTTCCCATCACATCAAGATGCCTTTGAGATCGGCGTTCAGATTACCGTGCGTCATACCGCAGACTCTCTGGTAGAATTTTCGCGCCTGGTGCGCTCCTTGCTCTCTGTGTTGAGGTCACAGATCTAACTAAGTCATGTGCGCTTTCAGCAACGGTTGAAATGAAGTTCACCGTCAGACTTATTGTTTAGTATTTTTCTCCAAAATCGAATAGAATTAAGAGTAAATTTGATACTCTAAGAAAACCTTTAACAGTGAACTGCAAAATGCAAATTGTTTTGTTTATTTGTTTTGTTTTGGTAATTCAAAAACCTAAATATTTACATAAATAATAAGCAACTTTCGACGTTGTACTCTTCAAAGGCTGCTTTTTTGCCGCAATTTAAATGCAAAACCAAAAAAAACTATCGTTCAAATTTAGATGTAAAGCAATTCATCTTACAGTAGATTATTATCAAAAAAATCCCTATTCCTTACATCTGTGCATTTGCAGGAGGATTTATGTTAAATTTATTCTTTTTCTTCGAAAACTCAATATTTATATCCCGCTCTCAAGTGCTAACAACTTCGCACTTCCCACCGCACACACACTACTTACCGTTAGTAAATCTCTCCTTGCGATATTTTTCAAATGCATAATATTTCGCACAGTACCATCAGGTAGGACCTGAAAGGAGTCATCGACCAAAGCGTGTTCCTTCCACCAGGAAACGCGCGGCGGTGGTATGCCACCACTTGACAAGCAAGTTAAATTAATGTTTTCACCTTCAAAATATGGACCGGCCATATTGTCCCGTACTGCAGCACCGTACGTATCAAGGATTGTCAATTGTGTTGGTGGAACTGCATGGAAAGAAAGACGGAAAAAACAGAAAGAGAAAAAAAAAGAAAAATTATTTCAAAACTAGAAGTGAAAAATGAATATCGATGGAATGTGGACCAGATGTGCAGGTTTTTTTTAAACGAATTCTCACAACAACAAAAAAACTTACCCAAAACTGTCATATTAATCCGCCAATTCCTTGTCGGTGATTTATGAAAGTCGACGCGACACTTGTACAATCCGGCATCAGCGGTTTGAATATTTTTTATTCGCAGCGCTGGCGGATTTGTGTCGTAGTAGAAGTGCGCTTTGTTCTTGAAGACAACCTCATCGGCCCATGGGATAGCCTGTTGGAGTGGTCGTCCGCGGGCATCGAATCTGCAAGTGGAAATTGCATAAGATATAAAAACCAACCCATCAAAATTTTTCATGTAAATTCTCTAATAGGAGATAGATATGTGTGCAAAGTTTGAACCGGGTTAGTTTGAAAAAAAATTTATATTAGAGCCCCCTTCACTACAAAATACAAAATTTTTTCAGAAACTGTTCTCACCGGAGATACACATATGTGTGTAAAAAAAAATTGTGTGGGAAAAAATTCAAATAAAAAACTCAAAAATTTTTATAAAAAGTTGGGTCTATCGGAGATAGATGTTTAAAACTTAAAGAAAATCGGGCTAATTTTTAAAAAAAAAAATGTAAGGCCCCTCCCCCAGTCCTGAGGCCCGAGGGGCCCCAAATTTTAATAGAAAGTTTTGTCTCCGGAAATACACATGTGTGCAAAATTTCAATAAAATTGAGCTTTGGAAAGTGTGCTAAAAATTGATCGCAAGATTCCACGACAAACAGAGCGACCAACAGACAGACAGAAGTATCACGGGCAAGCGAATTTAAAAATTGAAATTTTTCTTGTAAATTGTCTGAGCTGAGATTCGATTTTGTGTTGAAATTCCCCATTTGGTGGTGAAAACATAGCAGCCACAGCGCACGGCTAGTACAACGTACACACAACGACGTACGAAGTACCACTAAAATTCTTTCTTTTGAGTTGAGTGTTGAGTGCGTAACCAGTTCTTCATATACTGGTAATATTGTACAAAACACAAATTAATGCCTCTTTCGATTTGCTAAAACCTTACCCTAAACCATAACCCGGGTAAACTACCAAAATGTCAGGGTTTTCGTGGTTTTCGTGGTGAATGCTTTGCAAATAGAACGCCCAACCGAAACCAAATTTGACAAGAACAACAAACTGAGAAATTAGTTTGCTTGCCCTCTCTTCGCCATCCTTACCGGTCGATTGCCGACGGGTAGCAAAGTACAGTGTCGGTAACAAAATCTTGCAAATGAAATGCAAAATCAAACTGTACCCCGGGTACAATTTTCAAATAGAACGGAAAACCAAAACCACGAGAGAGAAATTTTAGGTCTACCCTGCAATTCGAAAGAGCTATATACCTCTATCGATTAATTAAAACCGTACCCGAAACCTTACCCAAGGGTAAGCTACCAAAATGACGGGGTTTTCGTGGTTATGGTGGCGAATGCTTTGCAAATAGAAAGCCAAACCGAAACCAAATTTGAGAAGAACAACAAACTAAGAAATTAGTCTGCTTGATCTCTCTTCGCCATATTGCTGAGTAAACGAAACCTTACCAGTCGATTGCCGACGGGTAGCAAAGTTACAGTGTCGGTTACAAAACCTTGCAAATACAACGCATAATCAAACCGTAACCCAGGTACAGTTTGCAAACAGAACGCCAAACCAAAACCACACGAAAGAAATTTTAACTCTACCCTGCAAATCGAAAGAGCTAATAAGTATGCACTCACCCAACTGAGTGCACAAAGTACAACCATTCAGTTTTGTATGAAAATATTTGTTCTACTTATTCTTGATATCTCTATACTCTCGGCAGCAGCACAACAACAAAACAACCACAGCGCATCAGCTCATAGAACACAGTCATTATAGTATGATATGATCTGATGACGCTAAATGGAAAAATTTGTATGGGAGCCCCCCGATCCCGCTGCCCAATCTCTCTGAAATTTTAACAGAAAGTATTGTCACCGAAAATATACATGTGTGCAAAATTTCAATAAAATCGGGCTTTGGGAAAAATTGATCAGATAATCTGACCAGCCCGCCAGCCATCCAACCAGCCATAGGCACGCGAAGTTAATATAGAGAATTTAATAAAAAGATAAGTTCAGGCAGTGGGCACCGTGGTTCAGTGGATAGGAGCATGGACTTCTGAGCAGGAGGTTCGTGGTTCGAATCCCAGTAACACCAAACGTATTTTTCACGGTGTCCCACCTCTCGTGAAAGTCTGACGAACGTCCGAGAGTAATAACTTGCCACGGAAAGCTTCTCAATTCGCCGTCCGGATCCGTCATTAAATTGTAGGTCCTCTCCATTTGTGTGCAAAAATATACATGCTCAACACAAATGGTTGCGAGAAGCGAGGCCTTAGACCGCAATGGTCTGTCGCGCCGGATTTATAAGTTTAGGCTATCGTTTTGTGACATTACGGTAACAAATTCTGCACATATCACTCCCATTAAAACATCACCCATAATTTTGAAATGCATTTCTCTAATTACAGATACACTATTTGAATAAAATTGGATAAATTTTAAAGAAACGTATATGGGAGCCCCTCGACCATCACTACAGAATTTTCACAGAACGTATTATCATCGGAGATACATATGTATGCAAAGTTTAAATTAAATCGGGCTTTAGGAAGTATGTTAAAAATTTGTCACAAAATTCTACACCGACAGATGCACAAACTTACGCAAAGTTACATTTGAGAATTTAATAATAAGTTCGATGGGAAATCAAAAAAGTTCGATTTAACTACCCTGTGTTCCACATGGTACCCAATACAAGTCCCTTAGGAGGTTGAATATTTGCATAACTTTCTGAGTCGTGGTCAAAAGCACCCTTAAAGATTATGTATTCTAAAGAATAACCCAACTGTTATACTCGTAGTTTCTTAAAAGATATGCAAAAAAAGGAGAAAAAACCAAGACTGTAGTCCTCTTTTTGGTGGTCCCTTCATTGGTTTTTTTTGTGTGCCCAAAAAAAAAAGATAAACTTCTCAATTTCTAAACTCAGCCATCAAAAGGCCGGCTACTTTATTCCTTCCTGAATGAACATTTAAATAAAAAACAATGACATTTAATGGACGGAAAAATTTTCATCCGACAAAGACAGGAAATTATCCGAAACGAATCAAACGTCTTGAATGGGAATCCGTATTTCCGACTACAAATCGATAAATAAAAGCGGCTGAGAGGAACCTTTGTCATTGAGGTACTTTTGAAGCGGTTGTAACGTTGTTAACCAGCCATCAGCCAGCCATAATATGAATAAAACATTGACATGAAATACCAATTCTACCTGCAAACTAGTAGCCGCCCAATAGACGCAACCGAAAGGGTTAAACGTTAAAGGGACTTCTCGCAATAGAATGTTTTGTTCTTTCACTTCTATACCAGTTAGGCGGCGGCAGTTGCCACTGATTTAGTAACATAGAATACGGAATAACAAAAATTTTAGAGTCCATTGTAATCCTTTATAGCTGTAAATGAATTTATAACAACAAAACGTTGGAAATTCCAACTGAAATTCAATACAAAAAGGAGAGGTCGCAATCACCGTCGATAAATTTCCTTCCATTGACAAGCAAACTGAGGAGGAATTGTCGGCGTTGTCAGTGTTGTTGGTGAATTCATCAATTATACATTAACACGAGACAATTATATGTTTGAAGCAAACGGCCAAAGGTACAGGCAATTGAAAGGAAATCAATGGTAACGGAGTCAAACACACGATAAGTTCAATCAAATGGACAAGTCAGAGAGAACGGTCACGAAATACGAACGAAACTAAATAATTGATTCGGGTCAGAAACGGACATTACACAAATAAAGGATGAGGAGGGCTGTTATTGGATGACTCTATATACTATTCCCATTGAATTATTTATTGTGTTTTCATTTCGCATATCCTTGTAAAGAATTTTACTTAAGAATTCCTTACTAACATGGTAATTGTGAGAAATGTAACAAACATGTTGGAGGGTTAAATTGGATTTATCCAAACGCTGCCACTTTTAAAAAGGAGAAAGAAACGGATAAAGAAAGCGAAATTTGAAAACGAATTAGATAATTTGTAATTGAGACATTTTTAGTGGGTTGGATTTTTAACCACCTATTGCAGAAAAATTGTTAGCAAACGGCATCCTTGGCAATGACAAAATTTGTAAAGCCTTTTGCCCTTCTTGGATACAATGTGACATTTGATTTTGTGTATGAGAAGTTGAGATTTTAACAGTTAGTAGAATAGTTGAAAATGGAGCTGGTACTGGATGGCAAGTTATCCTCCATTATCTCTTAGAATTCCTCTAAAAGGAGTTTCTGTTTTTATAGCAATCGCTAAAGACACGCAACAATCAGAAAGACTTCCACTTATAAACCGAGGAAAATTTGGACATAGTTTCAAATCTGGTAAATTACCAGACCGACGGAAATCCGTACAAGTGATCAGCAGTGAATGAAATTTTAGCATTAACTGTCCACTTTTTGACTCAGGATATAATAATAATCGCCTAATAACATAATTATATGTACCGTTGTCTGTTTGTCTGTAATGATATAACGCTGTTATGTCGTCTCATCCCGCCTAAACCACTGGACGTATCGGAGCCATATTCACACCATATGTTGGTGCTTCTATAAGTTTATGTTTTTTTGGACCCGTTAAGTGGCGCTGGAGTCAAGATATTTACGAAAATTTTTGTTTATGTTTGCATTTGGTTCACACTCACACTCTCTTGGTGCTTCGATAAGTTTAAGATTTTTGGGCCCTATAGGTGGCGCTAGGGGCGCCGTGGCTCAGTGGTAATGCACATGGCTGCTGCGCAGGAGGTTCAGGTTCGAATCCCAAAACACCAAAAGTATTTTCACGGTGTCCCACCTCTCGCGAATGGGTGACAAACGTTCCGAGAGTAATTAATACCTTGTCAGGGAAAGCTTCTCAATTCGCCGTTCGGATCCGGCCTTAAATTGTAGGTCCCTTCCATTTGTGTCCAAAAAATTAACATGTGCAGCACAAATTGTCGCGAGATGTTAGGCTTTGGACCGCAATGGTCTGTCGCGCCAAATATTATTATTATAGGTGGCGCTGGAGTCGAGATATTTACAAAAATTTGTGTTTATTTTAGTAAGTAAGTTAAGGACAATATCAGACATTTGGTAAACCAACTGTAGTCTATTGCAGTGTCCGTTGGGTACAAAAGTCCCAAGTCCCAAATAGAAAACAACCCATATTAATTAAAACTTTCCATGTTTATTCTCTAATAACAAAAATATGCGCCTAAAAGTAATTCACTATAAATCGGTGTCCGGTCCTGGCCTCTCGCAAAAAATCTCTCCACCGATCCCGATTTCGAGTCGATGTCATCCAGTTTGGCATCCATAAACTCTGGGCGTCCTGGTCTACGCCATTCTTCCAGCGTAGGCTTGGCCGGCCTCGCTTTCGTGTTCTAAAAATCCTACCACAAAGGACTTTCCGAGCTTAATTCTCTTCACGATGTCGACATCGCGGTAACGCTCGTAGATCTCATCATTATAGAATCTACGGAATCGTCCTTTCTCACATACGGGGCCAACAATTCTCCGTAAGACTTTTCTCTCAAAGCATTGTCAGCTTTTTTGGTTCAAATAGTAAAGCAGCGCTGCATATAGGCACACAGTCATTATAGTATGGCGTGATCTGATGCCGCTATATGGCATTATTGTTAAAAGTTTTGTATGGGTGTCCCCTGACTAAGGGGCCCGATCACTACCAAATTTTCAAAGAAAGTGTTGTCACCGAAAAACCACATGTGTGCAAAGTTTTAAGAATATCGGGCTTTGGCAAGTGGTTTAAAAATTGATCGCAAGATTCCATCACCGAGCGAACGAACGGCAGATCGAACGACAAAACCATGCCAACGCAAAATTAAAGGGACATTTGTTATGGGCTTTTTTTTTATAGTCAAATGATATAGCTTATCAGATCTAAAGTACATCTACAGTAACATCTTTTCTATCCGTATTTTAAACATCGGCAAGGAAAGGCAATAAATTTTGAAATAAGTTCCATTTGGCCCCAGCTACTCAAATGTCGTAAAGTTCTGATCTTTTAACGGAGAATTTTTATGTCTTTTTAATGATTGTTTATCAAACAATGGAAGATTCTTCAATACAGATACTGTGAGCTCTTAAGCATCTTCTGTCATCGAACCGTCTTTTATGGGTTTTTGAAAAGTCGCATTGTTTGTATGTACATTGTGACAATAATTGATACTAAAATGACACGAAAGTGATTTTTCATTGATTTGTATTTTTCAATTGGTTGTTTCCGGAGCAGATATTTATTTTTATGTGCGAATACCAACGCTACCGCTTCATTGAAATGCATCGGGGTAGCTATACGCTTAAAAACTCAAGCTTGTTATAAATTTGTCAGCGTGAACTTTCGCTTTCAATATTTACCCATTAGAAGGGTGCACTTTTTACGGGTATCGAGAATACAAGCAAATTTGTGCTTTCACTCATGCAAAGCAAGCATACTATTCTGGGATTTATCCGAAAAACAAGAGTCTAGCAGACTAGAGATAGTAAAATTACCTGAATGGAATCGTCTTGCCAAGCCGTTGGAGTTCTACTGACGATATCAATATACCGTCTGCGTAAAGCAGTAAACCCGTATCTAAATGGACTTGCAAATGAGGTATTAAGTTACTGATGCACTACAGCATGCGCATAAGGAGCACCGGCGTTTATCCAACGACATTTAATGCACAACCTAAAGCAGATATTACAATGTATCTTTCCTAAACTGTGTATCAAAGTAATGAAATTACACGCAGAGTTGCAGACCTCATTTTATTAATTAAAATCTAAATACTCAGTTCAACAAGAAGGAGGCAAATGCTTCTTTTAAAAATCCATTAGCCAATTTGTTGCTACATCAAATTGAGAAAAAAACAAGTGCCATTTTAACATCCACCGTACACGGCACTCCTTCGGGTGCTGGGGGTGTGTTGTCCGTACATCCTTTTTAAAGTTTCTTATTGATAATCGAATAAAATGTTCAAGACCACAATGCACATATACTACAAAGACAAAGAGGGTAAAAGGAAACAACGCATACCAAGTAAATTATAGGAAATCAAAAACTCAAACAGATGTTAGAGGATATTTTTTTCGTTACAATTGTTTGAAAATATCAATTCTGACGAATGTTACGATGTACCTGCAGCGTTTATAATTATATTTTATTGTGTTTACATCAACACTAAACAAATAATGTCCTATAAAAGACCAAGGCAGCATTTGAAATAATCACAGTGCGGGATAATAAAAATTTTCCATTTCGCATTTGCCACAAAGGACTCTCTAATGAAAATGAAAATTGCGTCAGCTCAACCGTCAAGGAGCATTGTCAAGGACTAATGAATGCTGTAAAATTCGAGCTTCACTTTGGGACTGTTTTCAATTGAATGTCGAAACACTTCTCTGCAATAAGGGTGGTTGTAATAAGTTCTCCCTTATATTGTATTACACTTTTTCCGTCAGCGTTTATTACCACCCAACAGTTGGGCGAAACTGTAATTCAATGGGATTTCTGTGTCAGCCGGAACGAACGTACAATAACGACGACGAATTACAAAAGGGTGTTGATTAGTTGCTTGGAAAATCCATTTATTAACATTTAATTGTTTGCAACTGTCGATTGCTTTGTGGTGTGAATAATGTCCTTATTACGGTAATTTTACAAGAGTTCTTTTTTCGAAGTGCAGAGCTAACTTTGCATTAAATGTTTTCTAAGCAATCATATAAATTAGAGGATTCCACAGTCGAATGAAAAATAAGAATTCTTTGAATCTACATGCCATGCCTGATTTGAAAATTATTCTTGGCGGTATGAACGCAAAAAGAGGAGGGGAGCCAGTGTTCAGGTTATACATTGGTATTATACAACAACAACAACAACGAGTCATAGAGATGACAGTAAGTCAGAGTTTGGTCGTTGCGAGTACAAGGCACTAGGATATTTCCTGATGGAGCCACTTGCAACAAGATAGACCAAGTGTTGATAATAATAAAAATATTTGGCGCGACGGACCGTTGCGGTCCAAGGGTTAGCTTCTTGCAACCATTTGTATTGTGCATGTATATTTTTACAAGTGTTGATAAACCTTTGAATTACCTTTCAATTGATACTAAAGACTCATTTTCTCGACGATCCTGAGGTAATGCCCTTCATCCACATACTCTTCTATCTCTTATTTCCTTAGGTGTCATTATAGTCTGCAATATCTTATTTATTATGATATCTCTCTTGCTGCATCGCTTCCATTCTGAGCATCCCCTTGTTACCTTGTACATCGACGTGTCACAGCACCCAGTATATACATAGTGCTTGTCCTCGCCAAGTCTGTTCATTTAAGCCCTGTACCCATTCACCTCTTTTGACGTTATGCGGAATGCATCCCTTGTAATAGCTTGGCTTAACGTCTTCTTAGATATTCTTACTATCCCTACATGTACGGCAAGTAGAAGTGGACCGACTCCATCCCCGCTGTTGGACAAGACAGAATTGGCTCTGTTATTAAGACACAGGCTAGCCACTAGTCCTTTTCTAATTCTCATCTTGAGTAGCTTAGAGGTAGAACCAAAAATGGTCTATAAAATCCATAGTATGGTAATTGACGATGGACGAGTGAAGGTACGCGAGATTGCTAAGAATAAGGAAGATCCCTGCCAGATGGGTGCGGCTTTTTCTTTTTTTTGATAACAAGCATGACCGTGTGACAAATTTAAAGGAATGCTAAGCGATGTTAATCTACGACAAAAAGGAGTTTTTGCGCCGTTTCGTAACAGTGGACGAATCTACATATCAACTAGCAAGGGTTGGCTTGAAATCTGCGTTCACAGGACCTGAACCGGTGGTATCAACTGGGCTGCCGCCACAGCGCTGACTAACAAATTGGAAAATAAACTTCATCTGGCCCATTGGGTAATTGTCCCAGGGTGAAAACAATCCAGATGAATAATCAGACCCTTTTCATACAAGGAAATCCCTAATCTTAAAAGGATTGCATTAGAAAGCTGGTCTCGCAGGTAACTGTGGCTTGCGGTATCACCTGAAAAAAATTAATTTAGGCTCGGACACGGAATGTAGGCTCTGTTCGGAAGATGATGAATGAATGAATGAATGCCCAGCATTACTTTGGTTAATTAGACGTATTTTTCATTAGGAAATATGTTCGTCGTCGGAGCTGTGAAACTCTGCCAATAAGGACATACTATCCTTCATTAGGGAGGTAGTACGTCACGTAGACTAGTTACATTATATGATAAAATAGATTTTATTAGGTCGCAGTAGGAGCCACATGGGCTAGGGTCATTTAAAAATAAAAATCGTGGATGAAAGATCGATCACAGAGACAAAGGAACAGTCGAAAAAGTGGACTGCTCCTGGCGAATCGAAGCAGAAAAAGACCAAGGTAAACAAGGTGAAGGCCACAGTTTTTTGAGATGCACGTGGTATTATTCATGTAGATTATCTTGAACAGGGCAAAGTAATCACCGACGTATATTATGCTGATGGATGTTGGATCGTTTCGACCCAAATTTGAAGCTAAAGCAGCAGAAGAAATTGCTTTTCCACCAATACAATGCAGCGGCAAAAAGATCGGCAGCCGTTATGGCAAAACTACATGTATTGCGCTACAAATTGGTTCCTCATCCACCTTATTATCCTCTCCGAACCTAAAGAAATAGCTCGGATTTTGGTAGAGTGATGAAACCATCACAGAAACAGAGGGCTTTTGGATATCGTGTTATTTAGAGGGTATCGAATAATTGGAATATCGTTGGACGCAGTGTATTTATCTAAAAGAGACTTTGTTCAGAAATAAATTGAATTTTTTGGAACAAAACTTGAGTTTTCCTCTTAGGCCGATTACTTTTCAGACCGACCTCGTACATACTGTCCATATCGCGGATTACTACCCACGATTTGCTAGAAATTGTTTTGAATACCATAAGCCATCCATATACCATCTTTTTGCTTTTAGTAGTACCGCTGCTTGGTGTTTGTTCCATATCAGTCTTCTGTCATATCCAAGTCGAAAGTATTTGACGTCTTTGCTGTTAGAAATCTTCTTTCCGTTATGAGTGATTGGATGCATGCGGCATTGATTCGCTGGTGAAGGGTGGTCTTACTCGGCTTATTCTATTTCGACTTATAAACCGTCAAAATTAAGACTCATCACGTGGTATACTTTTCAAGATCTAGCATTTCTCTATGTAACATACAGTTGAATGGATTACAATAAGCAAAGTATGTCTATCTATTAAACAAAATTTATATCTTGTCTGCTAATTATTTAGGGAACATTTTTCTTCCTTGAACAGAATGCCTGACTTCCGCACACAAGACTGCGGGGGAAAATATGTAGCACATAGCCCGCTAAGATAATACTCTAGAAAGTGAACTACTCCATCAGTAACGCTTGAAAATATCTGTGAAACAATTCAATTTAGTTGTGATTTGATTGATTCACCATTAAACTACTGCAGATCAGTACACTTTTCTAAAACAATTTAAAAAAACAATCCCTTCCAGAGAACAATAACAATTGAAACTACAAGTATTTCTTTCCAATTGCCATGAAATCGAACTAAGGATTTAGAGATAAATCGAAACAAAACCGCGGTATTTGATACAGCGTACGGATTGATAGATGTTTCATGAACGCTCACTTTGATTAAACTTCAAAAGAGTGGCGCACAGCATCAGTAGAGACCTTAAGGTTAAAATAATTACCCATTTTTATGGCTAATAAATCAATTGGATTGGCATCTCAAGTGTGTGGATTAGATAGAAGCAATAAATTGATTATTCGGCTGTGAAGCCGGAGAAAATGTTTGTGCGTAAAGCGTATCTATGCAAGTTGTGGTAACGTGTGAGTAGGTAATAAAAAAAGGTAATCCAAAAACAATGACTACACACCAGAATTAAGGGGGATCTATGCGGTAGCAGTCTCACACAGTTATATATCGAGCTTTGAAGTGCCATCAGGAATACCCAAAAACAATTTACATTTTGAAGTTGTTTGTTCGCCCTTTTATGTTTCCCTAGGGTAGAGTAGGGGAGGGTAGGTAACAATCAGAGCACCACAATCACAACACAGGAACATGGCACCTTTATAAAGCGGCTGCATTATCATGAGTGCGTAGGAGAAAATTTAATTAAAACAGTAAACAACGGTAAAAGAGCAATTTGAAGAGACATAAAGGTTCGAAGGGAAAAATTAAATTGCCTCAATGGGAACGGAGCTGCGATTGGAGCAAAAGTTCTTGCAGCAGATTTTCGGTGGTAAACGTTTACAGCAAGAAAGTTTGTCAAATTAAAGACAAATGGATTCATCTGTTATCATAAGCTGATGACATTTCCTTCTCTCATACCCTCCACTCAACTTGTCACAACACTTTTACAACCTTTGAGAGAAAAGTGCTGCAATAAAAAAAAGAAACCAAACGCACTTCGAGGTATGATTCTTTCTGTGTCATGCTGTGTCTTCCCTCTAAACTTTTAAATGAAATTCGGTAATAAGAAACAAAACATAACAACTTTTGAGGTTGTTTTTAATTTTAGAATTGGAACATCTGCCGATGGAGCGTAGTGTTGTAGCACGCTAATCTTATCTGCCTAATTTACATTCAAATTGTTGTTGTTTCTGTTTTACAAGCGTTGTGTGTGCCATAAAAAGTTTGGTTCTATTTTGTGTTTTATTTTATTGTCAAAATTAGTCAACTTGTTGTTTTTTATTTACTACAAATATTGTTGTATTGTCACTTTTGTCAACACATACGAACAACAACTGCACACAAAATACAAAAAAAGTTGCACTTACGTGTATATTGGTTTCAAGTTGCCTTGCTTGTACCAAATGACAAGTTGTACTTTGTCAGCGATCATAGTGCCGGGCATTAAATCACACGGCAGCGCGACCTCGAGGCCTACAGCTGTTTGTACTTCCGACAGAGGACCTGAAATGACAAGACAAGAAAAAAAAACGACTTAGGATTAATTAAAATTCGATGAATATTTGTTCGGAACATGCAAACAAATTGTGTTTAACTCAGAGCACCTATGTGGACACTCCACTAATAAACAATTGGGTTTTATTTCGATTCGTTTGCATTTATGACAAGACAAGATCTATATAAGCAACCAAACAGCCAGCCATCTCTTCATCATCATATTTGGCTCTACAACCGCCGTGCAATCCTGGCCTCCTTGCCTTTCTCTTACTAAGCGGCAATTTGTTTAATTAAAATTCCAATTCGTTAAAAACTAATTAAATAAAAATTGCTTTTTTCAATTACACTCCTGTTGCAAGAAATCGCCTGCTCCAATTCAATCAGTATCTACTTCCAGATACATAAACGTAAATACCACTTAAGTTGAGATTATCTCTGTCAACTAATAATAGCAAAGCTCTCCGTCGGATTAACGCATCAGAAGTGCATACGCAATGGCATATCTATAATGCTTATCGCATACTACAAGCAACTACATGAACTTTTTAAATTTCGCTCCAAAAAATGTCTTGTTGCTCGATCAGTCAAGCATTTTATTATAGATACTTACAGTGAAGCGATTTGTTTCTAATTAAGATGATATTTGCTCGGACTTGAAAGTGATATTCATCTCGGTACGCGGAATTTGTATCTGAACTAACAATTCGTAGTAGATACTTGAGAAATCTCGTTAAGAAAAATACGAAACGAAAGCAAGCAAAGAAAATAACGAGACAGACAAGCAACGATACCCTACACAGTTCACCTACCGAATTGATACTTAATGTACCGCTTATGGAATATTTTAGTTTTGAAATAGTAGTTATTATTGCGCTTACGTATCCTAAGTGTTTTTTCAGAAGAATATTTATGGTTCAATTTGTTCTGGCAGGCTGATATGGAAAAAAGACATACAAGCAGTACTACAAAAATAAAATAAAAACACTCATGGTGTGCATAAGGGTGGCAGGAAAATCCTGTGGAGTTAGTTCCAGAATAAGGCACTGGATGTACACTATGATACTTATTCCAATGATCACCTATGGAGCAGTGGCATAGGCGAATAGGGCCAAGCTAAGCACCGCGCAAAGGGAATTGGAAAAAGTGCAGAGGCAAGCCTGTGTTTTAATTACTGGGGCCATGAGAGCCTACCACACAGCGGGCATGAAGGCAATCCTTGGGCTACTCCTATTACATTAAGTGGTAGCGAGCAAATCTAAGGAAACTAAACTACGTTGTAACAAAGTTGGCTGCTTTACAGAAGCACATGGGCCAGCAAGGCAACAGGATTAATAGAATCACTTGCCAAACAGATTCCATTAGCCATCATGCCGTGTGATACCATGATGCTAACGCTTGCATTCAAGACGAAATTCAAAGTCATATTAACACCCAGAAAGATTTCAGATTTAAAAATTAATACCAGATACATCCGGGAGCCATAAAGTGATAAATGTGAATGGATCAAAAAAAGCTGAAGGCACGGGTGCAGAAGTCCATGCACCAAGAACCAAGTACTCTGAAGCAATAGGGCAGTACCCGAGCATATTCCGGGGAAGAAGTACATGCCATCGATATATGTGCTCACTTTTATCTCGAAAGAAACTACATGAGGCATAAAATAGCCACCATGACAAATAGCCGAGCCGCGCTAAGTGCCCTGGATGCATTTCACACCACGCCAAGAGTAGTGGAGAAGTACAGGGCGAAGCTAACAAACTGGACGAAGGCAACAGGGTACGTTTGTAATGGGTGCTGGACCAATAAGCATAGAACGCAACAAAAGAGCGGATAGGCTTGAAAATAAAAGGACAGAAACTCCGCCAGTAGGGCCAGAATATGGTACGGCATAATGAGGGAAGAATTACACAAAATAGGCAAGACAGCCACTTCCGTGTAAGATCGCAAAATCTCACAGGGCTACGACTGGCAAAGGAAATGTAGGGCAACTAAACCCCAAAGAGATCCCGCTTACCTTGGGACTAAGTAGAAATAATGTGAGAATCATTACCGAGTTCCTAAGAGGTCATTGTAAACTGAAGGGGCACCTAACGATAACAAAACAAGAAAAATATGGCAGCTGCGGGCTTTGTGGAGAGGCGGGGGAGATCCCGTAGCACTTTCTTACCGAATACGGAGCAACGGTCCGACAAGGTCCATACTAGAATATACCATATCATATAGTATCATGTCATATCATTTGGCACCTGGTTTAGAATCATAATATCTGCTAGAAACCTCTATCACTAAACCAATTCTTTCCACAGAATTCCTTTAGAACAGGGCAGTGAAATAGTTTTAGTGCTCAAGCCTATTTACGCGTGCTGCAGAAATTATAAACAACAAATGAATCCCTACTTCTAGCTCATGTATCAGGCAAATCAATTTATCGGTCAGGTAAAGCAGTCATAAAAGAACCTTAAAACTTGTGGTTTTTAATGATTTTCTAGTTTACAATTATACTCGCTTATCTTAAATATATTTGTATTATAGTCGAGAGAGGTGGGATTGTTGGTGTTTTTCTATGTTTCGAACTTAAGATCTCCTCTTTAGAAGTCAAACGCAAGCCAAACGAGACACGCGTCACGTCATCGCAAGCCAAGTTTTTAAAACAAGTCATTTAAAAAAAAAATTGAACGCGCCACACGCGACGCGCGACACGTGACTTGCGTCACGTCATCGCAAGTCAAGTTTTAAAACCAGTAATTAAAAAAAAAAAATAAAAAAAAAACACGCGACGCACAACACGCGACGCGCAACACGTAACGCGCCTCACGTCATCGCAAGTCAAGCGCTTACCAATTGTTTTAAAGCAAGTCCCATCAAATTCCGAATGGTAGAAGTCGCGATATACAACCGGACAAACGTACAACCCGACACACGTACGCTAGAAAAATTTTCTTGTCCTCTGATTATTAGCTTCGCCCTTCAGGCTCGCAATAAATAACTTATCTATATTGGTAATTACCTTAATTACGGGATTACAATAAAAGTTAAGCATAGCATTTCATGGTATGCTTTTAGGGTTAATTCTTTAATAAAAATTGCACAACAATTACAGTTCATTGTATACTTTCAGGGTAATTCTTTTAAATATCAGTGGTGGTAGAAATTACGGGAATTCGGTATATTGTGAAGCTTTAATAGGACATGTTTGTCTTAATTCCTACCAAAAACTAAATTGCCGACGCTTATTAGTTACTGATTAAACGTTAAAATGTAAATTGGATCGCAGTGAAACTTGCGCAAATATTTTTAAGATTGTTTTAGTGCCATCAACCAAAAGGGCTACTAAATTCCAAAAAACTAAAAAGCGTTAGTTCCTTTACAGTCTTGTGCAACAAAACTATAATACCCCCCAATGTAGGGCACAAAAGATTTCCCTTTAAAGTTGAATCAAATTTAAATACATATGCATGCCACAATGAAGAAGCATGTGTGTGCTCTCTTGTGTCTTGTGTCTTGTGACCCAAGCCTGACTACAAAAACTTCTACTTAACTTGCACTTAATCAGTCGATACCAAAGGGTAGTCGAGCGATGCAACTATAAAAAAAAACAACAGAGACTGGTTCCATCTTCAACTGAAGATGAAGTCTGAGCTGAACAAGAAGTTCTTGTTTTGCTCCCTGTTTGTCATCCGATACATCCAAGTGAAGTGGATAAAGGTTGTTTGCGCGTGCGTACAAAATGTGAACGCTTTTTTTGCATGCTACACGACTGGCGTTGCCGGTGCCAGTGTCACAAAGGACAATTGGCCTATATAACACATGCAGACACATCTTCATATAATTATTGCGTTGATATCTTCAGATCAAGTGGTTGGGTTCTTTTTCTCTTTAACTTGAAGCCAGACGTGATAATTATGCGTTCGAACGCGACGCCCAGATTTTTGCGGGACCAGCATGAGCAAAGGATGTTTATTCCCATTTTATTCGCATTAGAGTATAAATATAGAAACCTATCGTCATTGCCTGCCATGTTGATTTAAATTAAAAGTTAATTTTATATACAATTTTATTGATTTTTTTTAAATTTAAATTTAATTTTAAAATAATTAAAAATAATTCCAATAATGTTCTTCGGTGAAATTATTTCAATATAAATATCGCATATTTTCTTTTATTGTTTTTTTTGTTTTGATTTTAAAATAATACCAACGATGTTCTTCGATTAAGTTATCTGACTATATATATAATAGCGTAATTAAGGCCGGTATGTTAGATGCTACAAGAGCTTTTGCCGTCCGTTGTCAGTTCAGATTGATGCCAATTATGATCTGTACACCAATTTGAGAAGTTATAAAGAATTTAATACTTTTAACGCTGAAGCGCTATAGCAACACTGTTAGAATGTCTACCTCTTTTAATATAAATGTCATTGTTTTATGAGATAATTCAACTCACACTTATAATTATCTTCAGTTTTAACAATTCACACAAAAAAATAACACTGTCTGGCAACACCGTGCAAAACACCTGCCTGGTTATCAGTGGAATCAAAGACAACTGAAATCTGTATAAATTAAACGGAGCCATCTGCTAGAAATGTGAGGATAATTGAATATCCACTTTCGGAGACTAGTGCCCAGAACACCGAGAGAACAGAACAAGTGATATGCAGAAAAGGTAGTCGTGTGCCGTCACAATACTCCATTATGATAATTTTCGAATAAAAAGCAATGCACGAATGGCATTAAATATTTTTATTTAATTACAATACCTGAAAAGAACACCAACGTACTAGCGACAGGTTACTTTATTTGTTCCTTTCCCTTGTTGTTGTTTTATTAAAGTTTTCTTAGCTGCCAAAAAATTTTAAATTCTCTTTTATTTACTTGGGAAGGTATTAAAAGAAATATTCGCCACTTTACTGGGAAAGAACAACGTGAAAAAAAAAAAACCAATGGACCTAGTAGAGACTCTAGCGGTATATGCAGAAATGGGCGTAAAAATGATTAAACTAAGCGCACCAAACGGAGAAATAATCGAGTAGATTAAGCGTTTTTAGCTCAAGTGGCGAAATCAGTCTGACGGAGGGGGCATATCACAGGGTAAACTATCCAAAGTTATTCTCCAAAACACACTCCCTCAAAACACACTATATATACAAATTAATAATAGCTCTTTATGTCAATCTGTCGGGTAACCAGTCTTAGAGCAACTTGTCCAAAGTGTATGTGTGTTGTGTCTAAATATTAGCTTTAGAAAATGATATACTACAAGAGACGCCTTCTCGGGAGGATTTGGGTATTTCAGATATATAATGGGTGTTTCAATAGGTGCGCTTCAATTTTTCTCCCATAGGGACGGCGAAGAACGCCATATTTTTTATTGTTCTTTTGTCATTTGGAAACATCATTAATATACATTTCATTATGGAACGCTACACATGTGAACAGCGATTGCAAATCGTGCAAATTTTTTATCAAAATAATCGTTCTGTTGCCGCTACTTTAAGAGCATTACGGCCATTTTACGGTCCATTTAACAAGCCAGCCCGTTCGACAATCGATTTTACGTAAAGATCTTGGCCTACATCCGTATAAGATCAAGCTGACACAACAACTAAAGCCGTTTGACCATTTGAAGCGACGCCGATTCGTGAATTGGGCTCAAGAGCAAATCGAAAATGATGCAGATTTTCACCGAAAAATCATCTTCAGCGATGAGGCTCACTTCGTAAAACGTGCACGCGGTGGCCATGTAAAAGAAATCGAGTTTCATACTTAAATGTATCATATGTATATGTTCAAATTAGTTAATAAAAAAAAAAGTTAGTTCAAAAGTCGAACAGTTTGTGTTTTATTCAAAAAAAAAAGTTGAAGTGGTCTTATTGAAAAACCCTATAGAATGCGGGAGAAGGAACAACAGTTTGAGCTGTATTATTGAATGTGTAATCAGCAATCAACGGAATGTAAAATGTATGCACGCGCCAATTCAAATTCTATTCTGTGTGGTAGAAGTGCGAACAAACCTGCACAAAGTGGCCCTCTTGGTACTTAACTATAAAAAGAAAAACAGAAATATAGGGCTAGTTGGGTTATCAGAACGCCAGCATTTATGTAATGAACTTTAGACTTGAAACCGTCCAAAACAACTTGAATTGACTGATCCAAAAGATAACTTCTAATCCAATGAAACATCATCGACTCCATAAGCCAGCATTTTAGACAAAAGTGGTTCTCTTCACGATGTCGACATTGGGGCATGGGACATGCTCATAGATCTCATCATTGTAGAGTTTCCGGATTTGTCCTTCCTCACAATTCTCCGCAAGACTTTTCTCTGGAATGCATCTAAGAGTTCAGAATGCTTTTTGCTAAGCACTCAAGTCTCGGATCCATATGTAAGCACTGGTATGACCATTGTCTAATACACCAGCAGCTTGGATGTTATGGTTAAATTTCTGAATTTGAACAGTCTTGACAGACTATTGAAGGCTTTTTTGGCTTTAAGCAACCGTGCACGTATTGTTTCTGGTTCCATGCTGTCATTGGCTGCTACAGTTGACCCGAGATAGTTAAAAGATTGCACTACTTCAAATTCGTGCTACACTATTTTAGTTGAGCATTCTACTCGCAGACGTGGCCACCATGTACTTTGTTTGGTCTCGCAGCCTCAGTTTTCATGCTGCCCGCTCGATCTGGATGAAAGCCTCCGGTACAGATCTTGGGTTTCTACCATCTGATTGGACTTATATAGGATTGTTCTTCTCGCCGTCATGCCAAAGCCAAGCATCTATTGGATTGTTGCATTGCTATGTACGCAACTTTTTTACGTTCAGTCGCTACCTTACATTAGTCATCGAATCAGTCGTAATGATCTCTACGACTTCTGCCTAAGATGTAGCCAGCAGTTCTAATGACAGTATTCTTAAAACGTGTCCATTTCTATTTTACGCCCGACATCTCAGCCCCAGGACGAGAGTAAGTCCTGCATTTAGGGTGAGTCCTATCACTTGACCGTAGTTGTTTCTGGTATATACGTTGCCAAGCTGCCCTTGCCGCGGATGCAGATGCAGTGATGATGCAATCCGCGCTCGGAGTACCATAACAACAAGATAGTGGTTCGAGTCGGCATTGGCACTTCGGTACATTCGTACCCTCATCAGGTTCGGGTTGGGGCGGCGGTCTATCAACACGTGGTCTATCTGTTTGCGTGAGGCTCTATCAGGAGATACACAGGTGGCTTAGTGGATATTTTTACGCGCAAACCTTGTAAACTCGCAACGACCACATTAGAGTTAGAGTGTAAGCTATGGGTGCCAATTTACTGCCTGAATGGCTCCCTACCTATTTTTGATTTTTTACGTATCGGCTAGCTGCTGTACAGCTCGAGCTCCAAACAGTGAGCGTACGTTTCATGAGAAAATTCTTAAATCGTTTAGTCGTTTTCGTTGCCGTGGTCATCGTCGTTCATCAGTGTGTCCGAGGCTGATTTGGGGTTCCGTAATATGGTTTTTTTACGTGCCTCACGCCAACCTTACTTTGAAGGGACTATCCCGATCATTTCGCTTTTCCTGTACTGGAGGAAATCAATCAGAGATAATTGCGGCCACATACATTTCTGAAGCATTCTGTGTTATTCGCCCTACTCTGCTGATGGCTGACCGCCCGTTTTTAATATTAGGCAAAAAATCATATTCTAAAGGCTAAGTTTAAAACAGTTTTCCTATCACTTTAGTTCTTTAAATGTAATAATTGACCAAATAATTACCAGAGCAGATAGTTAGGAAATTCTCAGTTTAATCTAAAATCGACTACAACAACAAGAACTATGTACAACACAACAAAATGTGTTTTTGTCTCCTCTATTTCTAATGCACTAAGCCTTAGCGTAAGAGCTGATGAAACCTTACATACCGACCATCATCCATTTGCTGTGGCAAACTGGCGTAATCACCACCGGCCGGCGGTAGGAAACTGATCGTATTTGCGACAAATCGGATTTAGGTAATACCCTGCATTATAGCCAAGAGACTATCTAGGAAAAGTTTACGTGGTTGACATTTTATTTTGTTTTCCACTCCATTTGCCAAATAAGCGTGACTGTAATTCGAAGAAAGCAAGAAATCGCAATCATCAACTCAGACAAAATTATTTGTCTAAATATTAACCTCAATTTAAAGCAATTATCCCAGCTGATATCCCTCACTATCTTCAGTTAGAATTCTTATCGTAAAATTACAAACAAATAACTGAAAATCTCCATTTATTCAATGACAACATTTTCTGTATCTGTCCCTCCGTAGTTCCGGGAACAGTCATGCTCCACTTATAAATCGATTGACATCACATTCGCAATTTCTATTGAATTAAAAGTTCTCCTTCCCTTCTTGTGGCAAGCAAGCAACACTAAGCCTATTTGTCTAAAAGTTTAGAGCATTTTTTTATTCTTTCAATTGAAAAAGTTCGCGACCTTTTTTGTTGTAATCACGCATCATTGTCGCTGTTGAAGTTAATGGAACAGAATGATGATCTCAAAGTGCAAAGACGTATATTAGTCACGTCGTCATAGTTAATGGATAAGAGTGTGGGGTGAAAGCGCGAAGATTTTCGATTAAAAAATGCCGATCGATGATGCACGACACTTCACGCTAAATGCTCCATGACCCATCACTACATCATTCATAGTCCATCACATTGGAGTGCAATTGAATTATTAATCAAAAAATTATGTGTTAGCCTTTTAGTTGGAATTCGTCGGGTTAGTTGATTATGAGAATTAAATTGAAATTTTCATCCGAGGAAAGAGAACCAGAACATTTTGGTTTTTTCCTGCTGCTGTTTGTATTCCAAAGAGGCAGCTAAGACGCCGTCTCGTCGCGCTCTGTTATTTCCTTGCGCGACCGTTTCCACTAGGCATGTTCCAAGAAAGTCTGCCTGTTGCTGGAATATGTGGGAAAATTATTCTGGTCACGTTGGCTTGTACATCATTGTCATCAAGAAGCAGCACAGCGGAGGAGTGGGGTGGTTAATCATTTAAGCGGACACTTTCAGCCGACAACACACAATCAAAAAGCAGTCACACACATTATAGTCCAACGATGAATGAACTTCTCCCAATCAATTCTTTTGTATTTCATTAAGCGGCCAGCACGACGTACCCTCTGGCATAACAGTAGCTCCAAAGAGCAGTTGGTTAGATTGCGGCGCCTGCGCTTGTGCCGATAATAAAATTAATATTTTTTTCTTGTCGAGGGTCTTTCTAACGTAAAAAAAAATTAAAAACAACAAACACACATTTACTTATAATAATTGGGATATTAATATTTGTGGGTGGTCGATGGCGGCGCATGTAATGAGGGCGACGCACCATCTCATATAAATTTCAATTAACTAAATGTGAGAGTGCCATCTTTGCTTTCCCATTTCAGAACGAATTATTAATATTATTGCTGTTATTGTAGTATTGCAATTCAATTTGGTTAATGGACACCATGATATTTATTGTAGCAATGTCGTTATCCATGGACATATATAAAATGTTGCGTTATTGTGGCCCTATCATTTATTACATCAGCCTCAGAAGGTTGCCTTGAATATTAATTTTCTTACCCTACGATCAGTATTATACAGTTTTCTTTATAAAAGCAAACAACTACAAGACTAGGAATCTTTTTTTTTAATCTGAAAATAAATCCCAGTGAAGATTCATTGAAAAAGTGCTAAATGATAGTACATTTTGATCAAGAACTGTGCAATTATTGCCATATTTTTATGAAAATTCGTAAAACTTCGTTACTTTTTCACAGAGACTGTAAGTTTCAAAAGACAACTACTTTTTAATGTAAAGAAGATAAATGCTTTAATAGTTGACTTGATTTTTAGGCCTCTATTTTCTTCTCCAAAAAATAGCTGCAACATTTTTATGAAAAATCAAGAGAACCCCTTTAACATCCGATTTCTTATGTCTGGTGTCAAACATCTCACTTTCGTAACAACTGACTTTAATTTCACTTTACCCCATGTATCTACTAGAAAACAATGTACTTATGAATGTAAAATATATAGACGTACTATACTCCTTTGGATTTTACGGTGATTTACGTTTGACTTTTTGAATTGAAAAACCTATAAGCCGATGGACTTTGAAACAGATATTCATCAATTGAACGATTTTGTTTGATTGTACAGTGAAAGGTGGAAGAGTCTTATTCGACTAGCACTTGTTAGCAAAAGTATTGTGGATTTGAAAATAAATCAAGCCAAAACAAAGTGTAAGCTTCTTATTAGCAAACATTCTGTAGGATAACAGACCGTAATTTTTTATTTGTAAATTAAAATAACAATTCGGAATAATATCAAAGGTTACCATTAAGAAGAGGAAATCTAAATATTAATGGGAGTTATATGATTTATAAACAGCCAATCTAACATGGTACATGGACCTTAATTGAAGATAGTCCAGCAGGAGATATAAGTAATGCAATACCTTAACCACCTGAGGTCTGGTATAACTGCAGACAATATGATCGAATGCGGTCAGCCATCAGCAGAATAGGGGGAATAACAAACTCTTACTGTTGGAAGTGCAATCAAACTTCCGCAATTTTCCTCCAATACAAGAAAAGCTGAATGATCGGGGACAATAACGTCGATACTAAAAAATATAACGAAACCCAAAATCAGACTTGGAAACCCTGGTGAACGACGATGACCACGACAACGAAAACGACTAAACGTCTTAAGAAATTTCTCATGGAACGTAAATTCACTCTATAGAGCTTAAGCTGCACAGGAGTTAGTCGATACCTTGTCCAAATATAATGTTAAAATAACGGCAATACAGGAGATGCGGTGGAAGGTGAACGGAAATTTACAAAAATCAGAATATGATATATCATCAAGCAAGACATCATGTGCTGGTCAGCAAAAGAATAAAACCTGTAAAGCATTAAATGAACGGTTATGTACAGTTCGCGTGAGGGGAAGATTTAAGCAAACAAGCCTCATAAACGTTGACGCACCTATAGAGGAATCGCCAGATGATAAAAAAGAAGATTTATTTGAACCAGTCAAACGGGAACTCCATGCCTGCCCTTATTGTGATGTAAAAATCATTCTGAGGGATATGAATACAAAATTATGTAGGAAGCCAGTATTTAGGCAGCACATTGGCACCCATAGCTTACACGAGAACACTAATGACAATGGACAACGAGTCATAGAGATGGCAGCAAACAATAATTTGGTCGTTACGAGTACAAGGCTTGCGCGTAAGAAAATATTCACAAAGCCACCTGGTTATCCCCTGATGAAGCCGATTGCAACCAGATGAACCACGTGTCAATAGACCGCCGCCCAAACCCGAAACTGATGACGGTGCGAACGTTCCGAGGCGCCAACTTCGACTCCGACCACTATCTTGTTGATGTGGAGCTCCGAGTGTGGATTGCATCATCAAGAAATATAGCATCCCCGAATCAGATTCGAGTCAACACGACTGCCCTTCGCAACGAAGGGACCAGAAACGAATACGGTCAAGCGATATGCCTCACCCTTAATGCAGGGAGCGTAAGTCCTGGGGCTGAGATGTCGGGCAAAGAAGAGAAATGGACACTCCTTAAGAATACTGTCATTAGTACTGCTGACTCCATTTTAGGCAGTAGCAGTAGAGATCAGAACGACTGGATCGATGACGAATGTAAGCTAGCGACTGAACGTAAGAATGTTGCGTACCAAGCAATGCAACAATTTCAAAGAGCTTAGAAAAGATGAAAAAAACAGTTCGCTGAGGAAAGAAAGCAGCCTGGGAGAAGAATTTCGTCCGTGAACTAGAACAGTACAGAGAGCAAGGACCGCAGCAGGCGCGGAAGTTCCACCAAATAGTCCGCAGTATGACGCAATAACCACCGCATCTAACATACTGCAAAGACAAAGAGGATAATATGATCGCCGATCTCAAAAGCATCTTAGAGCGATTAGAAGAGCACTTTCATGAGTTGCTAAATGGCCAGCTAACTGAGGAATTGGTAGATCCACCAATAACCGAAAACCACACTATGCTGCCGCCACCAAGCATATACGAACTTAGCAGAGCGATAAATCGGCTCAAAAATAATAAGGCCTTTGGATCAGATGGTATCCCAGCGGAGACACACGCGTCACACGCTCTACACGCGTCACAATGAAACCCACAGTTATTGATTTCAGCCACTGATTGGGATGTGTAGGCGTGCATAGTCCCGATCAAACATAAATTTTCTTTCCAGCATCCCTGGAGTTTTTTTTCTTTATTTCCTTTCGCAGCCTACTCCAAAGACCTCAATATTAAACAGAGCTAATTATTTGACCCTTGTTTGGTCAAACAAACAAACATTTAAATCGGGTCGTGATAATTCTAGTTGTGTCCCAAAAAAAAATGCCATTACCTTATCCGTCGATAGCTTAAACATAGCTTTCTTTGACACTGGAGAAGATTCTCCACTATTTTGATTACTTTTTGGTCTCCGGGGTAATGCGATGAACATAAGGTCTCAGCTGTCGTCAGAAATCTGCACAATCTGCATTCGTTTAAAATGGTCGCAAACATTCAGGAGATATCATCAGTTGATTTGGGTTTTGCTCCAATCAGTCAGTAAATATTGCAGAAAGTTTAGTAAGTTTGTTTTGAATTATGTTTTGTATACCCAGCTATCATCGTTATCTTTAATCTTCGTTCTCTCATGATTAGACCACAAAAATTCTCAACGCCTTCCTCTGTAGTTTAGTTCAATGCTCTTTCAGTTCGTGGGTCATCTTCAATACTCTCTCGTCCATATTTGAATTAGGCTACCCACTTTTTAATGGCTTCAATGGGCATCTTGCTTAAAAAAATGACACCCCATATTAATGAATCTTGCCTTTTTATTTATGTGCAAATAGAAAATTCAAGGTGAAAATAAAAAATAAAAAATAAAAAACACAATTAATTTATCTCTTGATCTTTTTGTCAGAGTATTTTGGTCATAAACACCTTATAGAATTTCGAGTTTATAGCCAGAGATAAAATTCGAAAGCAACCCATACATTTGTTGTGTTTTAAATTTCATTAATTGAACGTAATATCTGGAAAGAATTCTTCAAAAGACATTTTTATGGGATACGCATTTTTTTAATTTATACTTATGACGATCGTTAATTCAGTTTTCAGGAGACCTATAACAATTTAATGGGTCACCACACCGCTGCAGTTACACTTTTCATCTTTATTGTCACATAAGCATTAGGATAAGCATGGCTTTTGTGAGTTATCAGATAAAATTTCACTTACCCATCATCACATCAGTGTGATTAAGTGCATTTTTATGATTTCATTAAAAACATCCTCCGGTGCTGTCGAAATCTGTACTCGATGTTTTATGGCTATAACACTCTTTGATTGCGTCAAAGAAGTGCCTATAAAATGAATTAATTCTATGCATTTGAAAACTTGTGATGTTTTCGCTCACTTTTGTCATGAATGCATTTCGAAAGTACACAATTTGATATCTTAATCAAAATAGATTGAATTTAATGTGGGTGTTATGTTTAAAAATGGTTTCTGTCTGGCCACCCAATACGAGCAAACGAATCGGTTTGTTGTGATCAAATGTAAATGGGATTAGACGCTGTGCTAAGCATTATAAGGGTGCAAACCCCTTTAGCGTGTGTACATTATAAAAAAAAAAACTGTACTATCGATCTCGACTCAAGACCAATGCATTTGCACACACATCTAATTGACTTCGATTTCATAAGTCAATTGAAAATAAATTCGCGATCAATTAGATTATGCAATCGAAGCTACTTTGTGTTCTTTTGAGCATTGATAAGATGCGATTTGAAGTGAAATTGGTTTAAATTGAATTGAACTCGACGAGGCGATCGAACCATATCGATGAAACGGTTTAATGAGATATCAAATAAAGACAACAACTTTCAATATTTTTTCCTTTATATAAATAAATATCTGGAGGTAGCAAAGTGATAATCAAAGTAAAATCATTGTCACTGCAGTTGACTGCTCGAATTTATTCTGAAAAATGGCCAAAAATTATGTACCTTCTTTCTAAAATGTCATCAGTATAACCCATTCAATAAATAACTTTAAAACTAAAAGAATTATAGGAATAATACTTTCTTGAACCATTTAAGAACAAGAAATCTTCCCACTTTACCTCGTAAAAAAACTTTCCATTAAATTAGGGTGGTCAGTGGTTCAGTAGACAGAAGGTCAGTGTGCGATTATCAGTAGGGTGTGGTTAAGTAGGATAGGGCAGGCAGGAATCACCTGGTATATCCGCTGGTATATAATAAATAAATATAATTGGTCCTACGTGACTACATAGAGGCACAGCAAAAAAAGTAAAATACATTTTCTTTATTAATTTTACTTATACTGATTTAACGACATTGAAATATCGTATAACGTTTGGAAAGAACATTTAAGAATCATCAAAAAAGATTCCGTAAACACAATCTGAGAGATTAGCATTGAGGGTTCTGATGGAAGACTGGAATTATACACTATAATCTCTTAATTAATGGAAAATTTTGATTAGCATAAAATAATTTCTTTAAAATGTGTTTTACCCATTATCTAATTCTGATGACTGACTAGAATAAATCTTACCAAATAGTTTCATCAACAAATACAACTGCATTGCCGACATAAACATAAGTTTACAACAGATCGCAAAGTGCACCAGGTAGAAGTTCGAAGAAATCCAAACCTGTACGAATATAGTTAATAAGGTAAAATTTATTCATGTGACAAGTAAAACTGAGTTACCGACTCCTTTTTCAATTATGGCAATTACGTAATATAGTAGGTAATAAGTAAGATACATAGTAATAATAATAATATTCGGCGCGACAGACCGTTACGGTCCAAAATTCGGCCGGATTCGAACGGCGAATTGAAAAGCTTTCCGTGACAAGTTATTACTCTCGGAACGTTTGTCACCCGTTTGTTGGACACCGTGAAAAATACCTTTTAGTGTAACTGAGATTCGAACCACGAGCCCTTGCTCAGTAGGCATGCACTTTTCCACTCAGCCGTGTGGCGCCCACAAGATTGATAGTAAGATAGTAAGAAATTACCACACACTAGATTGCTAGTTAAAGAACCATATTGAGCTTAACATCTAATGTAGTAGTTTTTATTAAATTATTTGCAAGATACGCAACTCTGCAAAATGCTTTAAAAATACTTTATTAATTATGGAATATAAATTCACCTATGTAACTATCTTACCAAAGTTGCGCTTAAAATACCTAATTGCATTGACTATCCCAAAGCCCTACAGACTCCTTCACTACAGCTACTACCAGCAAGAAGTTGCTTGAGATTCGTTGGGAAACCAAATCTTAAAACATTGTGTAGGTTTGTGTTATCGAAAGTTCAACTGCATTATCGGCTGTAGTTTTATCTGTACTGCATTATCGCAATAATTTATTTAACACTTGTAACTGGCTTTACACGTCAGTTGGGTTCATATTATAAGAGCAGCTCTGTAAGTTTTGCTATAAATCTTATCATATTCTCAACTGGATTATCGACACTAATTTATAAGGTTGTCGACTGTAATTCATATAACAACTTTACAAGTCACTTCAGCTCATATTACAACAAGTACGCCAATGAATTTTTGGCTGTAATTCTTTTAACATTCACAACTGTATTATCGACATTAATTTATTGGATTGCAGACTGTAACTCATATGATAACTTTTAGCGTTCAGATTATGGCACGCTCTATTGTATCATCGCATATAATTACAATAACAAGTACAACTGTATTATCGACACTAATTTATAAGGTTGTCGACTGTAATTCATATAACAACTTTACAAGTCACTTCAGCTCATATTACAACAAGTACGCCAATGAATTTTTGGCTGTAATTCTTTTAACATTTACAACTATATTATCGACATTAGTTCATTGGATTGCCGACTGTAACTCATATGATAACTTTAAGCGTTCAGATTATGGCACGCTCTAACTTATCCCCGCTTATAATTATGATAACAAGTACAACTGTATTATCGATAGTAATTCATATGGCAGTTGTTACTACATTGCCGACTAAAATTCATATCGCAAGTGCAACTATAATGCAGTTGCATCTTCAAATTAATATTTATAGATTTCAAAATATGTACCAAAACTTTAATTAATGTTTTATTAAGCAAAAAAAGTTTTTTTTTAAAGTTCCACTTAAATTTCATAAAATTTTGCAATGCAGTGATAATATCGCTCTTTATTTATTCATTCAAGTAATGAACCGATTACCGCATAACAAAGAGTTCATACTTCGTCCTGTGTACGTATTTTCTGACACACAGCCGCTCCTTTGAAAGATGGTCATTTGTCCTTGTTTTTTAAACAAAATATACTGGCATGTAGATACAGTGAATTCTCGTGTTGTTATTTCATCCTTTATATGAAGATAGCAACTGTTTTCTATTCAAAAGTCACTTAACAGGCCTGAACAGCGCCTCCGGGTGCGTTTTGTTCGCTTTTGTATCGATTTAATCTTATTTTGAATCAGACGATGAATTGAAAGGAATACCCACTACGCTTCTACTTCCTTTTGGTAAGTGAACGCCGGGGTTCATTTTTATTTTATTTTTTCATTTTTTTTACTCCATTATAAACTGGAGCATGCGGTCACATTCCAGATAAATAGTGTTTTGTGTTGCTATTCAACACATGGTGGGCTTGGTTTGACGCCTTCTTCCTTTTTTTTTTTTGCTATTCTGCTTATTTATGAATAGATTCTTTTTAGTTATCTATGTGTATATGTACTGCGCTTCATTATATTTTTATGACTGCTGCATTGAGGAACAATTTTCTAGCAGGCATTATGTTTTTGTGTCCCAAGGTAGATGTGTGGTGTGAACAAAGTACGATGAATAGAATAAATATAAAATTGGTTATTGCTGTGGGAAATGTCCATAATGGTTTTGCGTACGCGTACGTACAGGAAAGCATTATATCGAGTCTTATCTTGAATCATTCGTTCAGTTGAGTTTAATAATAATAATAATAATATGTCAAAAATACTAACCACTAGAGCCACGGCACCCAGTTTAGTTTATTCTTATTAATAATTATGATTTTAGCTGTTTTATGTAGCATGTTTTAATTAAGCCAAAAAATAAAGAAAATTAATGAATCAGACAAAAGGAAACCTTAATAAGCGAAGTGTCTCTTGGAAAGGTCAAAACAAAAAAAATCCTTTTGAATTATATTATTAATCGTTTACTTTGTTTATCCACTTCAACAAGATGGTTAAACATCCGAGAGAAAGCCTTTAGCAAGAAAGTAGGTGAGTGTTGCGTCTAGCACATAAAAGCCTTGATCGGAGGAGTGCTAGAGTTTGCCAAGAATCCCGGTAAAATGATAGTGTTCCCTCCTGATGGCGGCCAGTTCACTGATGAAAATAATGGTGATGAAGATAAAGAAAATTTGATACAACCTCCTAGCAGAATTTAACGTTCAGAAGTTAAAGTGCAACCGAGATATTCTGTGTCAACTACTGAGATTAGGGTGTACATTACTATACTAAGATAGTAAAGCGAGCTTCTCAGCTCTCCATATGGATAGTTGCAATTCAGTCTAAACACTGAATTATCTTAAAATACCATTTAATTCACAAAATTCGTAACAATTTTTTTTTTTGAAAATTTTTTTTTTTCTGACAACATTCTTGAATCTAAATGGCAAGTATAGGCGAGCTGAAACGTCCAACAAACCGAAGCTAAATTCGCGTGTAGCCGATAAACCGTATTGAAGAAATGAGGCACCGTTATAGTATAACATAGTTACAAAGTCTCCTACCTATATTGAGAAAGGACTTATCGATCTTTGTCGCATTAATAAGATCTATGCTAATTTTCTAAAGTAAAAGCTAGACACTAACCACCATCTTATAAAGCTCTTTACATTTTAAATCTACATTCAAAGTTGCAGAAAACTAGTAAAGGAACCATTTCGTCGAGAGAGCCTCAACCTAACCGATGGTAGAAAATTGGACGATCAGAACCTTGTCTCTCTTTGTCTGGAATAAGAGCATCACTGGTTTGGATCAATGATGATTTTAGCCAATGCGGCTATATCTGTGTCTGTGACCAAGGTTAGTTTAGGTTAGGTTAAAAGTCGATACACTAACACCAGAAGTGATCCATTTGGATACCACATGGATCGGGAAAATATTTCTTCCCACTCGTTGAACAATTTGGAGCTTCGTATGAGGCGCAAGAGACTACTAATCTCAGCATTGGTTAGATCATTAAGGTCATTCTAAAAGAAAGCCCCTAGATGGAGCTAACGCTTTCTCACAGAGAAGGTAGAAAATTACCTCGTCATCCTCCTCCTCCATACAGCTTCTGCAGAAGTCGTTCGAGAAAACGTCAAGCCTTGCTGCATGCTTGTCTAGAGACATTGTCCGGTGATGAAGCCTATTAAAGCAGCAATGTGTAATATTTTTTTGAAAGATAAAACGCTTGGTGCGTTTCGGATTCATACTTTGTCACTAAATAGGGTGTTCCGTTAGACCACCTACGGTAAGTTTTCTAGATAGCATCCTGCTTTACATGTAGCAATAAGTATACCTAAGGAAACATTTTCAAGTAAAAGGGGCAGTGTAGTTCCAAGTTTGGCAAATTCTTCAGCCCTACAATTTCCTGGAATGTCTCTATGCCCCGGAACACAACATAGGTGAATGTTTAACTGCTCCGCCATCTCCTTGGGAGAAGATCGACAGTTTAGGGCTGCAATAAGGTTTGTAGAGACTGATTCCATGGATTTCAGCGCAGTTTGGCTATCCGAGAAGATGCAAATATCCTTGGGGGATACGATATATTCCTCTTCAGCCAAGATAAAACCTCATTAATCGCCATAATCTCAGCCTAGAAAACACTACAGTGATGGGGAAGACAGAAAAAGAGACTAAGGTTTAGCATTTTTGAGAAAACTCCTTCACCAACCCCGTCATCAGTTTTTTACCCCTCTGTGTAGAAAAGTATGTAACGCTTTCTTTCCAGAATGGAATGGATCTGGAGGAAATGGTAACTTGAAAGTTTTTGCTGAATTGGAGATGCAAAATGGTGTACTCTGTGTTGGCTGGTTGAATCCTGAATGAATTCAGAGTGGCCGATTTCAATCTAGGTTCACTGGGAGATTGCATTGAGGAAAATAGCCGCCCTAGCACCTGCTTGTATACTGAAAATGTCGAGTGGTGTAAGGTTGAGTAGAATGTCTAGTGCAGCGGAGGGAGATGTATGAAATGATCCGCTCACACATAAACAAGCTGATCTTTGGACTTTTTTAAGCATGTCATGATTAAGAGCATTACCTCCATCATACAGCCACACCGTTTAGAATTGTAGGTCTTACTACCGCTGTATATAGCGAATGAGTGACATTCGGTTAAAGACCCCATTTGTTTCAAATGGTTTTTTGCATGAGGTAGGTTTTACGAACTCTCTCTTGTATGTTTGGATTCCAGCTTAGCTCTCCATTCAAAATAAGACACAGATACTTGGTTTTTTCAGAGAAAGTTAAACTTGTAGCCTTAATAGAAGGAGGGTTAACATGTGAGATTTTGTAATTCCTAGTGGAGAGGATTAATTCAGTTCTTTGTGGGTTTACCACAAAACCACAACGATCTGCTCATCTCGTTAGGTTGTTAAGAGCATTTTGTAGGAGTTCCTGTTTTTGACCAAAGTATATTTAAGTTTATTATTTTACCTCCATTCGATTTATAGCATCTCTATGAAATTTTGGTATTTTATTATTTAAGATACTATGCAGCGCACACACTCTCTGACCCACGCAATCAACGCACGAGTTGATATATTGAAGCAACATAAAATCTGAATTTCTTTCGCCGACCTTCGGTGCTCGCTGCTGGCTGTGTTATCATTATTAATTAGCCGAAATGATTCGAGTTGAGGGGAAAGTTTTCATTTTCAATGTGCGTACTTGTGTTTATTCCTTAATTTAAAATTAATGATTAAAAAACGGATATATCCGCTGATTTCAGCAAAGCATCCAATGAATGAAAGCAAAATGAGGCGAGTCGGAAAATTGCAATTTTTCAACCATCGCACAGGATGGAGGAGAGCAGCCGACGTTGTTTTGGTAATTCGTCCGGACATCCTTTTCGTTTTATTTTTTTTTGTCTTTTTGTTTTTGTTCTTATTTCAGCCAAACTGGCACTTTTTTGAAAATTCCAATTAGGTTTTTAATGAGTGTTCGAAAAATGGATGGGTCGGGGTAAAGTTTATGGCCATTGTCGGTTGGTCGTTCGGTTGGCTGGTCGGTTGGTCGTTTGGTTGGCTGGCCAGTCGGTTATATTCAGATGAGGCCAATGAACAATCACCAAACAATACAGCTCCATCGTAAATTTCAAATTTTATTCCTTGTACATAATGAATATCCTTTAATAGATGACTGAACTAGAAATGGTTTGTTTGTATTGCATCAATCTTTTAATGAATTGAACGTGCATACAGACATACCTACTACATAGATATGTATGTAAATGTTTAGTGGTGCTTTGATTAAAAAACCTCAAAAAAAAAACCAAAATACCATAAACATTTAATCAAAAAATAAAAAATTGGGCAGATCGAAAACTTTGTAAAAAGGGAGAATTTCATGTAAAGGGGTTTTCAATAAAGACATAAAAATTTTGTATTTTAATAAAACAAATAATAACTAAGATATCTGGATACAATTTATTTCACATGTGTTAGATTAAAGTATAGAATTCGATCTTGTTCATATGACTACCGTGAAAACGTTTTCAGAGATCGATTCTTTGGAACCAATTTTCTACCATTGCATCACAAATATCGGCTGGAAGGTTGGCAATTTCGCGTTCGATATTATTCCTGAGCTCCTCTAACGTTTTTGGTTTGTTGACATAAACCAACGACTTACCGTAACCCAATAAAAATAAATTTCACGGTGATATAGCACATAAGCATGGGCCGGGCCGTCATGAAATCTACACCTCCTGGTTACTTTTTGTGGATACAATAGAGTCCCTTGAAGCACATGTTAGTTTGCTGCTATCAAATAATGAATATTTTGCTTCTTAACAAAGCCATCTATTAAGCCAAAAATGAACTTCAGCGCTGAAAATGATTTTTCGATTAAATTCAGAATTTTCGTCAAACTTTTGCTGAGCACAATCGGAGAAGTTTCGGCACCTAAGCGTCATTTAAACCCCCAATCTTTATCAATGCAACTGAAAAACTCGCATCTATCATCTTTTTCATAAGCGGTGTTCAAGAGCCTTCCGTTCATGAGTTAATTGGATCTTGTAAGATCTTTACGCAAAATTCGCCGCAATGTGAAATGAAAGATTCTCAATTCCTTTGACCGGCTTGGAATCGAATGATTTGGATAATTTTTAAACTGAAGCACTTACGGCTGCGATATTTGCGGTAATTCGGTTGGTACCTTATGTTTTATATTACAATTTCTTCATCTGCTTGAGGAGATCTCTTCTCTCTCTTCGCTTCTCTTCTCTTCTTGTTGCGCTCCTGTCGCTCCAGATTTCCTAGCCACTGACTCGGAGTTTGTAGCGACGTAATATGGGCAAGAACGTTGGTCTTCACTCAGGCGAGTGTATTGAGGAATCTGTCCCTATCGGATTCAGCCGAAAGCAGCAGATTTTCCACTGCTCACTCTCTACTGAAAGGAAATTAAGCCCTAAGAGAAATCGAGCTTCAGGATGGAGCCCCGTAAGGCCCGCCAGAGTCCTGAAGCCGAAGGGTCTCTACACCTAACAAGGGAAATCTCATCCAATCGAAGTTGTCCGGATTTCAAGATGGAGTCCTGTAAGGCTCGCCAGAGTCTCGAAACCAAGAAATGGGATTTTAAGCTGGAATCAGTCGAAAGCAGCAGGTGTTTCACTGCTCACCCCCTACTGATTGGAAATTAGGCCCCAAAAGAGCTCGAGTTTCAGGATGGAGTCCTGTAAGGCCCGCCAGAGTCCTGAAGCAGAAGGGTCTCTACACCTAATAGGGGAAATCTTATCCAATCGAAGTTGTCTGGATTTTGAGAATGAGTCCTGTAAGGCTCGCCAGAGTCTCGAAACCAAGAAATGGGATTTTAAGCTGGAATCAGTCGAAAGCAGCAGGTCTTTCACTGATCACCTTCTACTGAATGGAAACTAGGCCCTAAAAGAGATCGAGATTCAGGATGGAGTCCTGTAAGGCTCGCCAGAGTCCTGAAAGGTCTCTACACCTAACAATGAAAATCTCACCCTATCGAGGTCTTCCGGTTTTCGACATGGGATCTTTCAAGGACCATCCGAGTCTCGAAACCAAGAAAAGGGGATTCTAAGCTAACGCACTGAGAGGATTGCGCTCCCCTGATTATAGCGCTGATCAACGTTAGTTGTCTCCTATCACGTCGCGAAAATTTCTCCGTCGTTGACTTCGTTCGTATTGAGATTTGGTGGCTGGATATTTCACGTTTAGCCTCCCCGTCTGTGATGTTCACATCTCCCTTCTTTTTTACTGTTATTATCGATGAAGTTGGTATTCTACTTGCAGTGTTTCCTCAATGTTCCTCCTGTGATGTTTACTTGTGTTACTGTTATTGCCGATGACTTCACTGTTAACCGTGTCACTACTTATCTTACAGAAAAAAGCCACTTTTTTGTGTCTCCCCTTTTATGCCTTTTGCCTCTTGGCGAACTTTGCAGCTTCGCTCAGCTCTCTCGTCTTGTTGTTGATCCTCCTTCAGTTGCGCATCGTTGATCGTTTGGAGATATTCCATTCCACAGTTTGCCACTTCCGTACTTTGCTTGTGCACACGCTGCATTGGCTGTGTTGCTATGCTGGATATCGCTTTTATACATTGGATGTGTTGCTATGCTGGGTTTTGCTCTACGTGTGCGTTTCTTCCTTACAAAGGTATGTATGTATCTCGTTTTAAAAATCTTATCGCTTATCATATGACTGGATTTTTTTTGTTGTTGAAATATCTGGATGTTATATTTCCTTAGTTTTGTTTACCTGAACTGAACTTGAGTAATGAAACAATTTTGGTCTATTGGCATAAGTTTATTGAAGCTATTTACCCGTTAACACGAGTCAATGTTGCACTGTAATTTTTGCAGACAGTAGCTATGTACTGTACTTTTTATTGACTCGGGTTTTTGTTGGATAAATAAGTTATGATGTGCTCTCTTTCGCCTTCTTTCCATCTCTTTATTAATGGACACGAACAAAAGTCTTTATTGCCTTTCGAAGGCTTCAAAGATTTAAAGATGCCAAACTAGATGACATTGGCTTATAATTGATTCACTGGTGTATTATTGGACACTTTGTAATTTAAAATAATTTTGTGATGCTATCTATTCTACAGACAATCCCCTACTTCGAAAATCTCTTTATTACGATTGGAGTATAAATTTGGATGAAAACCAGTAGAAAAGCGTCCATATAACCCGGTTTTCATCGGGTTCCCTTTCAGTATTGCAATGTTTTTTTTAATAAACCACAAAAAACATTTCATAATTAATAATTCCCCCCGCAAACTCAACTCTGAAGTTATCTGCTAAGAGCTGACGGTTGGAATGCCATTGTAAATGAGCATTGGGAATTAAATGATATTCCATACTTAGATTTGTAATTTAACGGATTTTTTTTAAGTATTTTTTGACCACTAACCAATTTAAAAATAATAGCGATTTAGTAACGATCCTATGGATAGAGAAAGTAAACAATAAGCCAGGACCAAAGACCTTTCAATACACTCTGAATCATTGTGTGATTGTGCGAAAGATAAAAAAAAACTCTTTAAAAAAATTAATTAGATTTCTCATCACAATTTATCCATACGATCGACACGACCTGGCACACTTTCCTCTTTAGTGTTGCATTTATTCTAGCTATCGACAGCTATAAAACATGCAGAAGAAAATACCAACCAAAACATAAAATAGCAGCTAATCAAGAAGGAAAATAAAAAGACAAAATCCACTCGCTTCAGAGTATGTGTACACTTTCGATAAAATCTCAGAACGTGTTCTGTCCATTCATCACCATTTCGTCACATCCTTGAAAGTTGATTGAAGACAAAAGTAAGTTTACTGATAGACAGGAAGATTATGTGGAACTGGTAAATTTGTCCGGATAGTTAAAATAAAAGTATCAAGAATGATTTTTAATAGATACGTACGGTACGCACGTATCTACGAGTATTCCATCGTCAGCATAGAGAGAAAAGTCAGGATAGTAAATCATTTTTTGTTGATGTTGTCTAAAATGGATCTCAAGTTGCCAACCTGCATGCTCGCTCTAATTTCGTTGAAGACACATCTTGTTTGCGTCAGCGTTAAAGATGACTCTAAAAAAGTTGCTTGTTTGTCACCAGGACGATGATGTTGATGATGGTGATAATGCACACACAATGATAGCAAAATAAGATGCAGCGAATAAAAAGCTCTGAAAATCGATGAAGAAAAGTAATGATGCTACTACTACTTAGAGAAGCAAGCAGATTTATTGTCTTTACAGAGGACGGAATTAAGTGACGTGAAACTTTACTTGCTTCACCTGATTTTTCATTGGTGCAGTATCGAAGTTTCCATCTAATAATAGGGGAACTTTTCAGAGGTGGCAATCAACTCAAATTTACTAGAAAATCAGCTTGAATATTATTCGGATTTTCAAGTGATATAAACCAATATAGAAAGATACAAATAAATGAATTTAAAAACAGGTAGACGGTGATCTATTAGGTAGATAAATTAGTTTACGAGTAAGTCTAATTTCTGAAGTGGTTTGGCAGACATTCCGAGTCAGACGAGGCCACTTGTAGGAGTCACAACATTACTTAGTATGCAGACTGTCATCTTGGTGTTGATGAATTACATTCCTCTGCACACAATTTTTCCATTGAACAAACAACATGTGTCTCATATCGAATTTCGAATCTGAATAAAGGAAAAATAATTTCTGATTTGAGATAAGCGTCAGGGGAATAGACGATTTTTTATCATTTTGGTATATATTGATACTTAAACAGAAATTTAATTCACTTTTTTTTCATCGGTTTGTTGTTATTCGTCTTACCGTTTGTAGCGACAACGATATATCTGAAAATGATGAACATAGTTCTTATTCATTTATCCATTCCGTTGCAACGCCCTTTTTATTTGGTTTTTATTACTTTACAGCTTAGATACTGTTTCAACTTTGGGTAAAAAGTAAACCATATTCTTTAGGCAGTCTTTTGAAAAAAAGTATTTTTAAAAAATTTCCAAAATTTTTGAAATTATTATAAAAAGTTGACTTCACAATTTATTTTTAAAAAAACTCTGTCTCTTTATTATTCGTCGAGAGTACTTTAAAATTTTTATGAATATATCTGCAATCATTTTCTGTCTTAAAATGTGCAGTCCGGCGTTAATAGCAGGAGTGAGTGAAGTTGATAGAGAAAATGTATAACTCAGGACAGCCTAATGACGTTGGTACAAATCAAACAACCGTTTAAATTATAAACGTTTGGTATTTGTTCCATGTTTATTTAGATTAAAATAAAAGAAATACCAAATCGCAATTAAAACTTTAAGTAAAGATAAGATTACTCGGTTACCAAAATCAAAGAATACAAAAGAATGGGCGGCAGTTATTCCATTGCCAATCTACTCTTCTTGTTTAGATAGAAAAGATTGAAAAAATTTATTGAAAAACCCCTCAAGATCACCTAAAGAACCCCTCGAGACAACACTCAATATCATCCTCAAGACCCTGTTAAGACCAAATAAAGACCCCCATCAATATTTCCTCAATATCCCCTAAAACCCAACTTAATATTCCCTTTAGACCCCCTCAAAACACTCTCAAGACTCCACTTTAGAACACATAAAAAACCCCTCAAGACTCCACTCATTTCAAAATCCCCTAAATATCCCCTCAAGACCAACCAAAGACACCCTAAAAACCTCCACTCACAATCTTCTCAAAATTCTCTCATGATCCCCTCAAGACCACCTAAGAACTTCCTCAAGACCCTACTAAAGATCCTCACAAAACCCTCTAAAGACCATCTAAAAACTTCCCTCAAAATGCCCTCAAGAACCCCCTCTAGACCCCATCAAGAACCACCTCAAGACCGCCTTAAGACCCCCTCAAGACCCCCTAAATACCACCCTCAATAACACCTCAATAAACCCCTTTAATACTCTCTTAACATCATCTCATGACATTGATCCGGACGAGATGTGGTTTCAACAGAATGGAGCTACGTGCCATATGGCGATAGTAACTAAGACTTATTGTAACAAAATTATTTGGCCATAAGTATATTTCAAGAAATGGATCCGTCAATTGGGCTCCAATATGAGGCAATTTCACACCCCTCGATTATTTCCTGTGATGCCACGTGAGAACAAATTTTTTGTGTTCTCTTTTTCAATTTCAATTTCAAAAACACCCATTATAATCAGCATATTCAAATTGGCTCTCAATTAACTTAAAACTCGGTAGGATTACAAAATCAATAACTGCGTATTGTATTGGGTGAAACCCCGGCCTCAAAAATAACACCATCATTTTTTAAAAAAACCAACCCTGTTTTTGGAGGTTTAAAATAAGATTATTTTAAGTAAAGGTTTTGGTGTGACCATAGATAAAGCCTTTAATCTCATTAGTTCATATTTACTACTGCTTATGCTCAAAGCGAAGCTAAATACTCTATCATTAGTTTGAGGAAGAAAAAAAGTTCTTCTGCTGCCAAATTGAAAATAAAAAAAAAAGGTTTATGCAAAATTAATCTCTATCTCTTTTTAAGTTTGTAAATCCGCAATGTAATTCCAAGAACTTCAAAGAGCATACCAAGCTCTGCGTATGAATGCTAAGAAATCGTTTTCTTTCTTCTACCATGTCTTTCAACACAGTTTACTATTTACGAGTGAACAAACTATGAGAAAATTTCTAGAACATTTTTCCGAATCAATCCAAAAGAGTATTGGGAATATTTTTTTCAGGTTTTCATTCCAATCACACACACAAAGCGGCAGGATATCCGCCAAATAGAACTCGAATTGTATTCAATTCAAAATAAATATAAAATCCTTTGCTTTCAAAAAGCTTGGCAATCATGAATTTGCGGATGACAGCTTGGTAATAAGCGATGACAGATGAACCAGATAAACCAGATTGTATTGACGTCAAAGACGTGTACCATGTTTCGTTTGATCGAACACTACTTTTCGGAATATGTTTACCACATTTGCCAGCACAAAACAAAACAATCCCCATTATCCTTTGCCTGTCACATTCCACTCATTGTGCTACGTGCGAGAAAACTTAGAAATCGATATTGAATTTCATGCAAAATAATCATTACACGCAGTAATAATAATGTTACCTACTCGTATGTATAGAGGAAAAAATCTGCGCAGTTTTTGGTATCTGGAATGAGGGTTCATTGTTTATTATTAATTTTTTTTCTTTTTCTTTCAGGCCTACAGCCTACAATGTGTTATAAGAGTTGTTCGTCACGTGAAGTTCATACACCTTGGATTTCGATCGTTTCATTACACAAAAAGATTCCAAGTAATAAACAGAGATGGTGAAATTATTTTGTCGACCTTTGTGTTGTTTTTTCTTCTTCTTTTTTGGGTTTCTTCTTTAAAGAAAAACTCTCAAAAGTTGCGACTTTGCTCCTGTGTTGTAATGAAGAAAAAATTCAACACCAGGAAAATGTTCTATTGGATTGTTTTTCTTTGTTAGTAAGAATTGCTTTACTGCATATGGATTGTTTACAGTGGGACAAATAAAAATGAGTACACTGTTCACTTTTTTTTTAATTTATGCACGCGTAGAGGGGTTGTACCTTTATAATGCTATGCTATGCTATAATGACCTTTAGACCCACACAAAACACTCTTAATGCTTTACTCAAGACACTACCAAAATCCCCTCAAGATTCCCTCAAGACCACCTAAGAACCACCTCAAGACCCCACTAAAAATCCTCTCACAATCACCTCAGCTCCCCCCTGAAGACTACCTAAAAACTCCCTCAAGATCACATCAAGAACCCGGTAAGACCATGTGACCATGGTTCGGTAGTAAACTGTTTACTTTTCTTTTTAATTTATGCACGCGTAAAGGGGTTGTACCTTTAAAATGCTAGGCACAGCGGGGGCGTTAATTTTAAAGAAAGTTAAAAAATTACATGTCTGTTAACTTAGGTCTTCAGGATCATATCGAAGTGATGTGCCTAATTAGTAAAAGTTTGTTCCCTTTGTTATTTTAGTGTAGTTTATACTATTTATAAAAAATAATGGATGGAGTGAAGAATTCAATAGTTGATTCACTTTTGCCTCGTAAGCATCGATATTAGCCAGAAATCAAAGCTCAATGCTCCTTGGATTTTAATTTGCCAAGTGAAAACTCCCTGGATGACTTGCGTCACGGCAATAAGGCCGTCGGACAATCGAAGGAATGTAATTATCAATATATCTCATTCCTCACATTTGTAACTGGTTTCAATTTATCAAAAGCAATAGGAAAAAACGAAAACGAAACTAAAAAGACGCGAGTCCAAATGCTAAATGGTCAGGGAAAACTACAAAAAACCCTGACCAAGAAAATGTTACATAAAATACAAAACGTAATTCAGCCTTCAAAAAATTCTTGGATCCTCTATTGAACAAATCGGTCTTTCAGTAACTTGTTGACATCTATTTTGAAAGCCTGTAAATTAAACGTTTCGGGAAACGCGGAGTCGACTAATTGATTCCACATCGATATCACTCTTGGATAAAAGGAAGATTTGAAATGTTGGGTTCTACAGGGAAAGGGTTTTAACGCAAATCTATGTTGATTAGAACCGAAGGGAGTGTTCTCATTGCCGACAAAAGGACCTGGAACTAGAAAACGGCTTTCTGATGAGCATCTACCGCAGTTAGATTTATAGACAACAGTTAAAGCTTCAAAGAATCAACATATGAAGTAACGGTAACATCGTTTATCATACGGACAAGTGCGATGTTTGTGGAATCCATACAGTACATCGGCATAAAAGAGCATTCGAATCCAGATAGCGTATTAACTGGAAATTAACGATAGATTACATTACAAACAACAAAGAGCAAAGAAATAGGGCGGTAGTTAGTAGGTGCTGATTTTTCACATTTTAATTTTTATTGGCTTAGAAGCCAACGCTGCTTCTTCTTCTTGATGTCTTATATACCCTTGTGCGTCCTAGGGTCTCTACTACACCTACGCGCAATCGCGTGCGGATTCTGGCAACGAGCTTCAGCTCTCTCCAACTCTTCCCCAATTTCCGGGACTCCTCCTCAACTGTTCTGCGCCATGTATTTCTCGGACGACCCGTTCTTCTACCATCCTGAGATAACGGATTCCATTGCGTAGTTTGCTATGGGACTGTCGGAGTGTATGACCAATCCAATGCCACTTCCGTCGTTGGATGGCTGTGCCTATTGGTTCCTGACCCGTTCTCTGGTAAAGATTTTTGTTAGAGATACTAGGCTAGGCTAGAAAACCCTTAAGATGTTCCGTAGGCACCTATTTCCAAACGATTGTAATCTTTTTGTGATAGTAGCGGTCACCTTTTAAGTGCTGCACCTATACAACAGCACAGATTCAACATTTGAATAGAACAGTCGCAGCATGGCGTTTAAGCTGATCGCATTGCTTCGCCATATCATGGACATCATTCCAAACACTGATTTTGATTTCCGGATTCGGTTGACAATGTCCTGTTCAGTTCCACCTTCGGTCGAGACAATACTTCCAAGATATTGGAAGCTTCCTACTCTCTCTACCGGTTGTCCTGCAATGCTGCTTGGAATTTAATTATTTTCGAAGTAATGCCTCAGTCAATGAAGTCTACAAGAGAATTTTTGAAATGTTGCCGCAATTTTTGATTGGTAGACTTTCATTTTATGCTATCACTGCAGTAAATCCATAGAAAGCTGTTTTAAAGCTGGCTCGAAGGACCAACATTTTTGTATTTAATTACGAAAACTGCTAATATAAAAATGATTCAAATGATAAAAATTAAGAAAATTGCTACATGTTTATAAACTCGCCCCACTGTTCCAGATCCACAATGACAATAGAGCGTCGTACATACGAGTATCCAAGTAGAATTTCTTGATACTCGTTCGTTCGATTTCTGTTCGTCTTTCATTGGAAATTCAAGTCGTCCCTTTGTATTTATCCTGTAAACAGACAATTTCTTCTCGTGTGATTCCCGATTGGTTGGCGGTTAGAGTGTGGCGACAATCTTGATAGATTCGTTGCTGCCAATGTCAAGTAGTTGAAGTAAACCAGTGTTTCTGTTTATTCGGCTTGCCTTAGAGGTTCATTTTGTTGTCTTTATTTATTTATTTTCTCTATCTCTGTTCTTATATCGTCGTTTCCTTTGTTTAATTTAAATTACGTTATCGATTCGATTCGATTCGTAAATCTTAGAATGATGTACATTACAAATAATTTTATAGGAGTTTCGTGACTGGAATAGTGTTAATTGAAATAAGCCATAGGATTGCCACTAAGATGTGCATTATGTTCTTTATTTTTAGAGTTAACTAGTTGGGGGATCATTCTATTTCAATATTTTAGTAGAATTGTAGTCAAAATCTTAATGGAATGGATAAAGAAATGTGGGAAGGAGTTATTATACGTCAACCTGCGATACAAAAGGCTCTACCTACTTCCAACTGCAATTGCATTAAACCACAAATTCACTTGTTAAAGCATACATATACATATAAATCTCGTGCTCTCCACATTTTCCAAATAAATTGGCCACTTTGGCAGAAATATTGTTAATTGTTATGGTTCTGCCTTTAGGTGTAGGTCGTTTTATGTGTTCCGGGTTCTCTTACTTATCAGTAATATAAATAAATAATTGCTTCCCTTAATTGCTATACATACATATGTATAGATACAAGCAATTAATTACAAAACAAAGATATCACAACACCATGGGAGCAATGCCGAGTTATTTGGTTGTTCTGCATGTTCAACTCGACTACAATGTTGTTCTGAAAATTGTGTTTATTTGGAAATGTGAAACGTGAAATAAATGTAGCGCATCCCTCTGTTTGTATGTAGTGAAGCATAAATAAATGTAAAACATTCAAACAAACATTTAACATTGATTAAGTGATTCACTGAACGATTACGGCCAGTGATAATCGAATGCGTGTTTCCGCCCAATTGTCGGCTAAAACGTATCGTACACTTCATGTGGTCGACAGGCATCATTGCGATTTGATTATTTTTGTTCGATTTCATTTTGGAAGGAATAAATTAACATACGTCGGTTAAGTTGTGGAGAGAGAAATGGCAGTAGGAAACTTTAGTGTTCGCATTCACAAATCGCAAATGAAACGAGACATACATGTTTTATGCTTACTTCAACTTACTTACTTATTTACTGAATTGTATTTTTATTGATGTCGTTTTTTTTAAATTCTCTGTATTAACTTCACTTGCCCGTGGGTCGTCGGTCGGTCGTCTGTCGTGGATTCTTGCGATCAATTTTTAACCCACTTCCCATGGCCCGATTTTATTGAAATTTTGCACACATGCGTATTTCCGGAGACAACACTTTCTATTAAATTTTGAGGCCCCTCGGGGGGGGGGGGGCTCCCAAACAAAAATTTTAAAAAATTTACCCGATTTTCTTCAAATTTTACACACATGTGTATACCCAATAAACAATACTTTTTCGAAAATTTGGTAGTGATCGGGTCCCGGGTTCGGCCGCAAGGCCCTTATACATTTTTTAAATATCTGTACTGGCATCAGATATTCGTCGCCCTTTATGGACTTTGTGCGGTGTGTGCTGCGCAGTCGGCTGCGCTGCATGGTTTTGTTGGTGGTGGAGAGAGAGAGAGAAATCTTAGCGCACGCACAAATGAACCCAGCAAATGAAACGAGACATACATGTTTTATGCTTACTTCAACTTACTTACTTATTTACTGAATTGTATTTTTATTGATGTCGTTTTTTTTGTTGTCGATATCAACTTACAGATAGAACAACAAGTTTTCACAATATTCTGTCATTTGGCGTTTTCATAAATTAGTTCAGAGCAGTCAAAGAGTTCTCAAGATAAATGTTCGTGTTTCTTATTTGCTCAGAGTATGAGCGTGCTCTAAGTGCTCAGAATAAAATGATCTGAGCTTTTTCAATTTTAACATCTGATGTCAAATGTTTGTTTCGATGATTTTCTTCTACAATAAAAAAAAATGGCCCAGAATCGAGGGGCTCCCATATCAATTTCTGCGATTAGAGAATTTAGATGAAAAATTTTAATTTTTATGGGTTGTTTTTTTTTTTTTTTGAAATACGAGTATATAGTATTTTGCAACGGGATCAAATGACCCAAAAGACGTTAACATTTTTCTGTTTTTTTTTTCAGACGGTGTTAGGTAGAAGAAATTTCACTTAATCCTGTATGCGAATGTGCTTTCATTAAACTAAGTATCGTAGACATATTATAAAACGCTAAAATATATAACAATAAATGAATCTCCCATGTAATTTGACAGCCAGTCAGGATTCTTATCTTTGTTATGCGTGTATAGATATGTAGTTTTGCCAAGAGCTCGTTAGAGGGAAAATTTCAGTAAATGCCTAAGTGCTACGAAACATAACGAGTACTTCAAAAGTCATTTCATTTTTATAATGGCAATTGCGAGACATTTTTTCGTCCTTGGTATTGCGGCAGATGAATTTGTGTATGCGTTCGTTATTATAAACTTATACATGAGTACCTATACACTTTTATTTGCACTCAACCCATGTTTTTGTTGAATATCATAAAATATTTAAAGCACATTAGTTCATGAAAGGCGGTTGATTACAAATGGCAAATGCTTTAATAAAAAATGAAACGAAAAAACGGTAACATTAAGTATTGGTTTGTACTATGTAGCTTTCGGTAGATACTTTAAAGATGGTAAAGACGTTAAAGACTTGGTAGTATAGTACAATAGCTTTTTTAATATAAATACAAAACATAAAACTATCGTCTAAATTCTAAAGGATTATAAACATATTGAGTAAGTTTTTGTACCACAGTTGGTGCAGAGATCTCCAAGAACTTGAATTAAGATTTTTTTATTTTGGTCATTGAAAAACTTGACCTAATGAATGTTATGAAAAAGTATCCTTACGTCCTTATATTAATTGTATTTTGGAGGTTGGGGCCTTATCCTTGTTGATATTTAACCCATCGAGAACGTCTGACAACTTAACAACAATTTGTAGGAGAATGTCGAATCGAAACAAATATTACACTCCACAGGAAGCATCAGACCTTATTATGACGGATTATTCAGATTTTGAATTAAAAGAAAATGCAGAAGATAGTGATATTGAAGAAGTTCCTCAGTGTAAAGGTCATAATGTATTAGACGTAGTAAGTGCTAATGATAAAGAAACAGGAAATGAGCCGAATGATATGGAATTGATGGATTTAGTAGGGTGTGCATTTAATGGCAATCAATCACCTATTGAAGGAATTGAGTTTATCGATTAACAAGGCAATTATAAAATTAAAAACCGACATTACATGGAGGCGACGACCATTTCAGCCAACGCAAATTGCATTTACAGCATTTGATCATATTCCTACTTTTGCAGACTTTCTAGCTCCATTTCAAATATTCAACAAATGTGTTACTAGCGAAATGTATGAACAAATTGCACAGTTTACCAATATGTATGCAATTCAAAAAGGTCGAACTTCATTCAAACATACAAAACCAGATAAAGTAATGAAGTTCTTCGGGATTCACTTAATAAAAGTACCAAAATGACGAATGTACTGGTGTCATGAATTAGAAGTTACCTCTATATCATCAGTGATGACGATGGATAGATTTTTCTGGTTAATATACCACATTCACGTAATTGACAGAAGTACGGCCTTTGATTGAATGTGTTCGCCGACGACGTTTGGAGTATCCAGTAGAAGAGGCATTATGTGTTGACGAGCAAACATATCGTTTAAGGGAAATTTAAACATCAAACAATACATGAAAATCAAGCCGTGTCCTTGGGGTATAAAAGTGTTCCTGTTATGTGGCAAATCAGGATTTTGTATTGGGTTGATTTTATGATGTACCAGAGAGGAAGAGAAAGAGAACGGAAATATCAAGTTTTGATAGTGCTAAGTTAGGACTGGGTTCTGCAGTGGTGCCCAATTTAATGAACCACCTTAAATCGATAGTACATACATTATAATTCGACAATTACTTTTCCACCTACCAATTGTTTGAAGTTTTGACCCAGAAGCCAATAAATACCGCTGGAACAATAAGAGTGAATCGGTTTCAGAATCCTCAGTTTAGTTCTGGTGCAATTATGAAGAGACGAGGAAAAGGAAGTTCGGAGGAAATCACCAATCGAGATGAGAACATAATTTTGGTGAAGTGTCAGGACTATAGGGCTGTGCATTTGTCTTCCAATTTTTGTGAGATTGGTAAAACAGTGGGATACACAAATAAAAAAGTATGTACATATTCCATTAATAGTGAAAAACTACAACGAAGTAATGTGAGGAGTATATCTGTTTGATCAGTACATGAGCTAATATAGAATGTTCATAAAGTCTAAGAAATGGACACTGTGTATTATTATATATTTCATCGATTTTGCAGTTTGCGGCAGTTATTTAGAATACAAAAAGCTATGTGCAATTAGTGTAAAAATAATGACATATTGACTATTGTAAATTTTAAAATAAATCTTGCCCACAGCCTTACTTAAAAGAAATTTAAAAAGTTGAAATTTTGTGAATAGCTTAGTCTCGAAAGGCGCTTCGGAGAACCTGCGTGCGACGCGTGTTACGAGTCGCGTGTGGCGCGTGTGTTGCGTGCAATAGTAGCTGCTTCGAATTATTTGAGGTCCTTATGAATCAACTTTTATACGTCCTATATATGAATTATGAAATGAAATTTTGTGCGTGTGACCTGTATCGATGTATACATAAAAGTTTGTACCCAAAAAACGAATTTTTTTTACATTTACTTGTTTTTTAACCGAAGTTATTAAATGTATACGAAATATGTGTTTTTCTTATATTTAAACTTATTGCCAACGGAAATATATATGAAATTAAATAATAATGTAGAAAAGCTTTCAATTCCCTTTGCTCATTAAAATTAATTTAATTTTTTTTCCAAATTTCATTTCATTATTCTTTGAACATAATCCGTCCTATAGTTTATAGGGAATAGGAAAACGGCATCATTATATAAATCAGGTTTTCATTGTATTTGTGTTAGTATCCATGTACATATGAATACAATACACACTACGAAATAATCCATTGTATTGGTTAATTGTGAAATACAAAAAAGGACATGAATTAATTTAATGAATGAATGACCATCGCGTTGGGCTAATGAATGGGATGTACATGGAATCATAAATAATTTTGATGTCAATTCGAGTTTTTCACTTAGTCCATAGTTTGTGCGCTTGTATCCGATTGGCTTGGTTAAATTATGGGACAGAAGAAATAAACAATTTATAATCGAGTGAGCATTGGGGCTTATTTTGAAGCTGAAAAGGACACAATAATTTTAATTAATAATTTGTTTTTTTCGTTTAGGCAGCCTCGAACTGTGTTTTTGACAAAGTGAAGAATCTGATCGCCGATCTTAAATGCATATTGGATGAGTGGATGAGTTGCTAAATGGCAATCTTGAGATAACTAAGATAGATCTATAAGCGCACTGAAGATGTCTGGAGAGCGATAAATGAATTAATGAACTTTTAGTGCAAAAACTGGAAAAGGGAACTCTGCCAGAAGATTGACGAATCATGAATCATTTGCAAAAAATTAAAAAAAGGGAACAAATAATGGGAGGTATAAGATTTCTAAGCATCAATATTTTATTCTCCACATCATCGCAGGCATATCAACTGTTGAGTGGTTTTATTCCATCTTTTTAATGACCTTAGAGCTAAAAAAAAAAAAGAAAAAAATTGACATCCTGGAATAAAGCACGAATTTAAATCCCTAACCCACCTCGAAAGACAGAAGCAAACTTAAGTATTTCAAAATTATTGCACTACAGGAACCTAAGACTTATATTCAGACTGATAGAGCACAGCAGAAAGCACGCAGAAATCTTATCCAAACCCTTGAGGAATGTTTTTCGAAAGGTAATAATCTCGACCCACTATGAACACGAATCTGGAGGATCCTTTTAAAAGAATGAATTTTCGTTGAAACTATTTTTGCATCTCAAAGGAGATTTCTTCTCTATCAGGATTTGAAATTCAATTATATGAAATTTTCTACAAAAGAGCCAAATTAAAAGATACATGCATTTTTTTCGATTTCTTACGCCATCTCTGGGGACAGAGAAATAAAAACTTTTGCTGTAAAGTACAAACAAAGTTAATATTTTCTTTATGTGCGCTCGCTCTTCCCGAGTTCATTGAAAAATCCTCCCTTTCTTTTTCTTCGTACCCACATTCCACCATAAATGTACAACATGCAGCAGATTCCCTCTAAGCGTTTGTTAAGAGAAAAGAAGAAAAAAAAACATCATGCCTACGAATATTCGAGGTTCGTTGCATTCGACAAACCGAAAAGGTTAAACTCCACTTAAGTCCTTTGAAAGTAAGAAACTCGTATGCAGATGCAGCTCAAAAAAAAATGGAAAATCTACTTCGCCGTGGCCATGGCAACTCTTGAAAGTAGAGCAAACCTTTTACAGTCTTTGTTGCTAAAATTGCGTCGTTTTCCAGCGTGCATTTTGTTTGAAAAGAATTAAATTGTTTTGTTTTAATCGCTTTTCTTTTTCTTCTCCTTTGTTTTTGCCGCTATGGCTATGGGGGGGGGAAAGAGCCTCAGAGTATAAATATCACAATGTTTTTACCATCGTTGCTGTACCACCAGCATCTTTATATTCTTTGCTGTTTATTATTATATGAACTGTTCTCCCCCATATATACAGATACCAGAAGACAGCTTCATGAAATGGTGAAAGAAGGACAAAGAAAACGCTTAGAACTAAGGTTGAGGTTCAATGAGATTCGAAAATGAAAGAAATTGAATATTTAAAGCAGAAGGATGCTTAAAAATATCTTTTAAAATGTTCAGAATTTCTTTAAGTCATTTATGGGATTTGCAAAAGATAGGTATAAGTTCGAATACTAAAAAACAACTTAAAAGGTTTTTCACAGTCCCACCTCTCGCAAATGACAAACTTTTGAAAGTTATCGCTGTCATGGGAAAGATTCTCAATGCACCTTTCGGGTATGGCATTAAATTGTTGATCCTTTCCATTTCCATTGTATCCGGCTGGTTAATAGTTTTTACAATCACAATAGCTTCATCTGGTTCAATGTCAGCCCACCGCATTTCGATTACCATTATAACAGACTGTATAAGTTCATTAAATCTATTAAAAATATCATAAATACAATGTATTTGTTCATTGGGTTTATTAACATATGCTAATGAACAAAAGAGACTGATACACTGAGATCGATTTGTTTATTTGATTTCATTTATTTTTATTAGGAGCAATATAATTCGTGTCGCCCGCTCGATCAGGATGAAAGCTTCTTGTAAAGCTGTCAATGACAATGAAAGGCGTAACCTGTACGTAATCAGTATTTGGTTGGACTTATAGAGGAATATTCGTCTCCTCGTTCTTCTATAATATTCCAAAACCATAAATAGTAACATTATATACATCTTAAGAGCACTTAAAGTCATCTAAAATTAGGCCAAGTTAATTTAAGTTTCGTTGTCAAGAATCCAGGGTATCGCAGGGATGCAAAAAAGAAATCGAATCAAATGTCGCTATGGTATTTTGTTTCAATAATATTTCATTTCAAAAATTTATGTTCATTCCCTTTGTCATACCCATAAAATAAATATATAATTTATAGATAACAACAAGTAACCGAAAGGGTGATCGAATGCGAAGACTTAGTTCTAAGAAAGATACAACTATGTTACTGTATTTTGTACCCTAGAAATTTGGTTGGGTGGAAAACTTTGCGCTGAGTAAAGTTCATTACTTTCTCTTAGCTGAGGAAAAACTTAAATCAGAAATTTATGTACAAAGTTTGGTCCCCACCCCGCTCACCGCTCGGGGCACTTTGGCAAAAAAAAAATTTCTTATATTCGCCTTTGCTGAAAATGCCGAGTGTCGCTTTTAACACGGTATGAATGGCTGGGTGGTTGCCTTACCGCCTGGCATGCAATTCTAAAGGATAAAATGAATAAATGGCGGGTTGTTTTTTTGTACGCTGCTTTTGGTTTCGAATTTTTTTACCATTAAAAAAATTCATATATGTATACCTGTATTAATTTAACAGCATTACCTTTTCATTTGGTAATTACATTTTTAATACATGACCATTTAACGGTGGTTAACATTTTCAACAAAAATGAATGAAAATAGCTGGATAGATGAGAAATTTACTTTTACTTTTACTTCTCTGCTTGTAACTGGGTCAACATTTAGCCGACTATTTTCCTGGCTATTATAGAATGCTTACATCTTTTTAAGCATAATAAAGGTAGCTGTTTATTTGGAAAAATTAGTATTTACAATCATTTTTTTTTTCATTTTGGGTTAATTCAGCCGAACCCTGATTCTTTGCAAAAATGAATTTGAATGCCCAAGTAAGAAGCCAATTCACGAGTACTTTGCAGAAGCTTTTAACGGGGTTTCAATATCGCGTTAAATTTAAAATTAGAAAACTGTTGATTTGTTTTCATTTTGGGCTTCTAATACAACTTTTTGGAAGTAATTAAATAAATAAGTTTAATGAGATCTATCTATTAGTAATTCCACTGGAGTACCTTTAAACAGTCATATTAGACCTGTTCTTTTTTTTTTGCTATTCATTGCTAGTATATTGAAAGAAAAAAAAAATACTGAAATCGGAAACAACGCGGACATATGTTTTTCTAGAGTTCGCAACAGAAGACCGGATTAATCATGATCATGATAAACCAACATAGTCGTGTCAGTTTATTCTGGATGCCGAATTCTCTCATGGCTTTATAAATTTCTACTCTGGCTATGCTATCTTAGGCGGCTTTAAAGTCTGTAAAAAGATCGTAAAGTGAGTTTTGAAACTCTAGACATTTTTCCATCACCTGCCTAAGGGTGTAAATCTCATCAGTTCTTGATTTGCCTGGGATGAAGTCACAATTGTATGTACCAATGATGACTTAAGCGTATAGGCCGGGCTGTACTGTCTTGAAGGATAGAGTAGAAAATCTCATACGAGATACTCAACAACGTTATATAACGATAATTGCTGCATGTTATGATATTATGTATGGGGCACAGGATGCCTCTTCGTCATCTCTGGTATTCTGGCATCACTTCTTCCTCCCATACTTGCACTCTATTAGTTCATGAATTGCTTGGTGTATATACTGAGGGCAGGCAGTTCCCGTTCGACTGATTCAAAGAATTCTTCTTTTTTATCATCTGTGAAATCCTCTGTTGGTGCGTGAATGTATATGAGACTTATGTTTTCAAATCTGCCTGCACGTGAAGGGTGCATAGCTTGTTCAGTTACTACTTTAAAGCCGATAACAGTGGGTTTCATCGTTTTGGTGACTAGAAACTCCACCCTTACCACATGATTCCATGACAGCTGTAATATATGTCATATTCTGATTTTTGAAAAACACCATACCCCGTCCAGCGCATATCCTGGATTGCTGTTATGTCATCATAATATTTGGACTGGGTATCGACTACCTGTTGTGCAGCTCGAAATCTGAACAGTGAGCGTATATTCCATGAGAACATTTTTGAATCATTTAGCCGTTTTCGTTGCCATGAGCGTCGTCATTCATCAGTGTATCCGAGGCTTATTTTGGTTTCCGTAATAAAGTTTTTTTTTAAGGGGGAGGTTATTGGTCAATCTTACACTAAAGGGATTAGCCGAATCAATCAGCTGTTCCTGTATTGGAGGAAAATTACCGGTGGCCACCACGTGGACGTTTGTTCGAACTTCCACCAGTCGGAGATATTTACGGCCACCTCCAACACTAGAGCATTCTGTGTTATTCCAACTATTCTGCTGATGGCTGACCGCCTGTATGGTATGCTTTATTACCATTGAGTAAATAATAGAGCAAAACCAAAGATAGCTGGAAATGGAATCACAGGTAAAACGAGTATTCCTAGGACGTAGAGTTTAATTTTTTAGACCATGTAATTTTTTCAAACAGAAGAAAGTATTAGTGGAATAATAAAAAATTAATATCTTTTCAAACATAGCATCCGAGTGGATGAGGTTGAATCTTCTTGTACATATACATTCCAATTTAATAACTTTGTCAATCTATTAAAGACAGAGAAGAAATATCATAAAAATATATATAGAAGTAAGAATTAGTGGTGCCAATTAAATTTTCTTTTGACAATGAATGCTCTCAAATCACTATGATGACAAAGCTGTCCTAATAACCGGGTAATATGAGTCAAAGTCCGGTGACCGTGTTTTTTCCGAACTTAAAAGGTAAAGTTAGTTGGCCATCGAAGTAAAGTTTAGTGACCATGTTTTTTTTCGAACTTAAAGGGACCAGTTAGTTGGTTATCGAAGTAAAAGTGCACCATAGTTCGTCTGATTTGACCCCTCTGGATATTTTGCTTTAGGGCTATATATACTCCACATGGTCTATACCAGAGTCTTTTAACGACCTCAGAACCAACTTCGAACGCTAAATTGCCGGTATGTTTTCCGATTTATTCGAAAAAGTATTCGAAATTTGGTTCAACGCTTTCATCGAGAACTTTTGAAGGACAATTTGAATACAAAATTGCCATCGATCGACTTTAACCACCAAAAACAAGATGTTTTATGTAAAAAAATAAATGAAGCACTCGCAATGAAAAACCTCTTACAAGATGGTTTAGAATTTCGTGACTTAATTGGCAAAAAATGCTTAAATCTCACGTCATCGTCAATCGTTCTTCATTAGTTTACGAATTATCCACTAGAAATTATTAAGCAGGAATTAAGGATGTCAAGCTTATAAGGAGGCAACATTTAAAATGTTTCGAAATAATAACATCTATCCAAAAGTCGAAGCTATGCAATAGAGTTCGACTTAATTCGAAACGGATTAGGGCGAGAGACCGACAATGACACATAAGGACATTTAGAACGAGCAGCTTTTCTTATTGCTGTTACAGAACATGAAAACTCAGTGTTCTGACATGACAGAAAAAGAAACACAACACGGCATATACTACAAAAGATTTGAAGGCTTTTTTTCTGCTCTTCACATCCATTAACTAATTGTAATTAATTGACTTATATTAACCCGCATTTGGCTTTGAGCGTGTGTCACTTTGATGATAATGATCACCCACAATCGAGTATTTCTGATCTTTTGGAGAAAAATACAAAATACAGCAGCATACAGTCCCCAATTCGATTTAATAAAATTTAATTTCGTCCATCAAAGCTGCTCAAAAAAAAAAAGAAGAAAAATTCGAAAATCCAATAAATGATTGTTCGTCATTAGGAGCAAGTTCTTGTCACTGTGGAAAAGAACTAAAAATAGTTTTTATGTTTTTTTTTTTTTTTGTTTTTTGTTGTAATTCCCTGTCGCACTTAAGAGATTTAAAAGTGAAAATAGAGAACAACTTTCATTCAAAATACATCGCCATCCAGTTCCGTGATTTATTCTATATCTTACTTGTGCTCCAACAATCCTGCCTCCCTCCCAATATATTGATGCTTATGTTTCAGAAAGGAGACAAACATCCGCTCGACAGTGACATATTTACTACACAACACAATGAAATAAAAATCGTCCGCCCTTCCTGCATGAAGCGATATTAATGATCGATTTGTTCCGCAACTGTGAAGGATGTACGTAGTATTTTGCCACCCACCAGCAACCAACTACTAATGGAACATCCCCGAATGAAAAAAAATTTCCATGTTCGTCTTGTTGTTGCAGCTATAAATAGAGCCCAAAATCTCCACCAGAGAGGGATGTGCACGTATTCTTCTGGTTCAGTGGGACTCTTGACCCACACGTGTCACCAGATGAACTCTCATAACACAAAAAACAATGTATCCGCTTATTTGCATAAATGCCCCTCTTCTCTTACTTCAACATAATATCACAATTGGATGTGCAGCTATTCTGGGTTAATTGAAATTCACTTTATTGTTCAAATTGATTTTCCCATTAGTTCTTTCTTTTCTTTCCTTTTGGGGGAAAAACTTTGCCGCAGGCCAACCTGAAAGGAATATTTAATTTCTCGCACACCTTATATATGGTATAGTTCGCCTACTTTGAGGTAGGAAAATGCAATCATCCTTTAGAAAGTTGTCGGTTCATTTTAGAATGCCACTGATGACCTCATTAACTGTCGTTCGCTCATGTATTCATTCGATGAACTCAATGAGGGTTGAACTATAAGGATTATCGGATAATTACTGGGGCGTAGGAAAAGTTTGAATAGCAAATGTGTCCATAAAGTGTTTCTTCTCTTTTAATTGTCTTCCCGCTAGGTTTCTGAATTGCTGCGGGAGGGAGGTGGCGGTTGGAATTGTAATCACGTACAGGAAATAATTAGAAATTTACATTTGATTGCACATTGAATTTCCCAAGGAGAATGAGAGTTCCTGTTTTGGAAGATTGGTTTATCTCATACACAGTGATAGGTGAATAATGGTTTAAATGGTCGATTTACTTGAGAAATGAAAAACATAGCACCACTTCGATTTGGAATAAAAAATTGACACGATTGGTAGAAAAACAAGATCTGTACGCGAAGCTTTCATCCAGTTGGTGGCACATAAAGGAGAACAAAACAAAAGTGTAGCAACGTAGGCAAACATAAGATCCAGCATTGATTAAGATAGTGAAGCACGAATCCTAAGTAGTGCAATCCTAATTTATCTCGGGTCAATTGTAACAGCTGATAACAGCTTAGCACACAAAAATAAGTCCATGGTTGCAAACAAAACCTACTATACTCTGTCAAGACTCTTTAAACCCAAAACTTTTATCAAAAATACAAACTGCTGAAGTATAAGATATAATAGTCATAGGTCTGACTAATTATTTATTGATCCAAAACTTGAGTGCTTTGCAAAAAACATCTCTTAGCAGCGTTTGAGAGAAAAGTCTCACGAAGAATTTTTGGCCCGGTAAAGAAGATTCGGGAGAATCTATATTGATAATATGCAGAAGCATTATCGCAATGTTAGCGTCGCCAAAAGAGTGAATCCTGGTTGGGTTCGATGGGCGAGACACCTAGCATAATCGACGATGATCCGGCTCTGAAAGTAATTTTTTCAAGAAATTACTACTTACAAGCGAAAGCGTGGTAGGCCAACCCTACGTTGGTAATATCGCTTATACTCGAACGCTTAGAACCCTGTTTTATGAGTGCAGCACTTGGAAGGTGACCGCTACTATCACAAAAAGATTAAAAACGTTCGTAAATAGGTGCCTACGAAACATCTTAAGGGTTTTTTGGCTTAACCGTATCTCTAACGAACATCTTTACCAGAGACCGGGTCAGGAACCAATAGGCACAACCATCCAACGACGAAAGTGGCAGTAGATTGGTCATACAATCTGAAAAGGCGACAGTTACATAGTAATCTACCCAATGCAATGGAATCCGTTATCTCAGGATGGTAGAAGAACGTGTCGTTCGATAAATACATGGCGCAGAACAGTTGAGAAGGAGTCACGGCAATTGGGGAAGAATTAGAGAGAGCTGAAGCTCATTGCCAGGAACCACAGGAACCACACGCGATGGCGCGCAGGCGTAGTAGAGGCCCTAAGACCCACAAGCGGATATAGGACATAAGAAGCCGAAAAATTCATATGAATGAGGTTTGTCCTAGCTTTTTTTTTACCTACATGATAAAGCTAAATAAAGTTAATTTATGTGGTAACTCCAAAAAATGCCAAGACTAAAGCTAAACAGACGGAGAAGGAAAAATAAAGTAGGGTGAAGAAACCACATAACCACCAAATACTTGAAACGTTTTGGAGAACATGACCGTGCAATGGACTCTTGAAAAAGAGTGTCACACTAGCCCATCAGCTAGAAACTGTTTCGACGGTGGAAAACATAACATTCTTATCGATAAGCTTCCGAATCCAGAGCGGCACAAAATACGAAATATACCGAAAGGTACGGAGTAACGGTAGCTAAAGACGGCCAGAGTAGTTTCCACCGTGTACCTAGACTACAACTTATGTATATACGCTAATATACACGTATATACACAAAAAAAATATATTTTAAAAAGTTGGGCAGGTATCCTGAATTTTAAGGGGACGGAGCAATGCCATGCGAGAGTTTGACAGGCTGGAACCCGTGTAGGGTTAGAAAGGTTGCCTATAGCGTGCTTTCAGCCCCACCACGGAGCCTCTTCAGTACGCTCCAGCTCTAATAGAAGCTTGTTTAGTCATTCTTATGTGCTTTACTTCGGCACCGAGACTTGAGAGGCTGGGATCTGTCTTCAATTTGCGTAGCAGGTCGGCATATTCGACAATACCGTTCTTTTTGATGAGCAGCTGATCCGGACGAGGAGGTATTTTACGTTTTCTTTCCTTCCTTTTTCCCACTTATGTATATCTTTATGTCTGTATAAATCCGGTTACAAGCCCGTGTTGGGAAACCTCGATAATCAACCATGGGTCATTTGTCCCGGATGATGTGGCAGCCATGATGGGACCCCAGTCAGGGTTACGACACCGTGGTGAGCATCCATTTGCGTCCTAACCCTATATATGGGTATGGTGCGGGGCTTTACCACGAAAGAAAATAAAAGGGCCGCGGGTACTTAGATTATGCTCATGATTGGGCAATGTCTTTGTACTTTAGCGGCCTAGAATGGGCTACTGGTACTGAGAGACAGATTTCATTGGGTGGACTCTTCGTATTAGTGGCTTGTTCTTACACCGTTTTACCGCTGGATAGCCTGGAATATTTATTCTAGGTGGCCTAGGACTGCTTGGTGGTGCTTGCTGTAGGGTCTTAGTAGTAATTGATATGTTTTGAGGTTCCGGACGAATGTGCTGGCAGGGTCTGCTTTGCAATCGCCCAGGCACTCATATCTGAACGAACCGAGATCATTGATACTAAATCTTACCAAGATAGCCTTTGGTACCACGGGAGTTGTCTCGCCCAACGGACCGGATTGACCGTAAGGTTGACAGTTTGTTCTGGGTTTGTTCTGGGGATGTAACGTGGGGGCTGTGATTTACTTCCCATATGTGGGTAGAGCATAGTATTGGTAGCGTCAGAGGTGTCCCTGATGTTACCAATCATGGTAAATCAGTTGACCGGCTGATGTTACCAATACGATAGTTGCTCGGCGAGTAGTTGCGCATCATACAACCGGTTGCCGTCATCCCTTAAATTTGATGGCCGTCAATTGTCGTACAATTCGTGTCCGAAGAGGACCGTGGGGCTTTGCACTTTTGCAGGTACCCAGGTTAATCCGTTATACAGTTTTCTATATGTCTGTATGTCGGTATGTCGGTATGTCTGTAGGTCTGTATGTCTGTATGTCGGTATGTCTGTATGTCTGTATGTCTGTATGACTGTATGTCTGTATCTGTATGTCTGTATGTCTGTATGTCTGTATGTCTGTATGTCTGTATGTCGGTATGTCTGTATGTCTCGATTACCTCGATGAACGTTAATTCGAAATAGCTGAAACTTTGGGTCGTGGTGCGGACGGTTGGGGTGGATGTTTGTAGGGAGTTAGTGTGTTGTTGGAGTTAAGGTGGTTGACATGGTGGGTGGCTATGCATTTATGGCATTTGATAGATAGAGGTGGTATATGTGGGGGGGGAGTGGGTTTGGGGTATCTTAAAATGGGTCTTGGAGTGGGTCTTGAAGGGTCTTGGTGGTCTGTTGGGTGGGGTTGGTGTGGTGGGAGCAGCCAGACAACGCTGGGTATTTCAGCTAGTTTTAAAATAAATCTGAGCCAAATCGGTCCAGCCGTTCTCAAGTGATGCGGTTACCAACGAATATCATTTCATTTTTATTTATATAGATAAGTAACCACTGTCTCAATAACTATTTTCTGTTTATAATACAGAATATCATGTAACAATAAAAATAAATAATATTTATGTTTGGTTGTATTTTTCGTAATGTTTTTTGTGTAAGTTATAAAGCCCGATAGTTATATAAACGTAATATTTAAATTAATTCTATAGGGCACTTAATAGTAATTGATTGCAATTCAACAATATATTAGACGAACTGGAAAGAGATGATAACCTGTCATTTTGCCACCAGCTCATGTTACCGATAAAGACAATTGTCGACTAGACTGCCACCCATTGCTTTCCTAACACGCATTGCAATTTGCAAACTCAAACGAAATGCAAAGCAAGGCAACAAAGATCCATTCGTTTTTTTTTTTAAAGAAATTCCTCAGTGTCGATTCCTCGAATAACTGAAAATTGTAAAAATACAATTAACAATTGTTCATAAAAAAGGCTCAACGTTGAACGTTTTTTTAAGAATTTGACTGAGCCATGGTATCAACATATCTTGGATCGTCTTTTTGAAAATATCTGGGTGTGTTTTACTTATAAACAGAAAATAATTCCAAATACTCACCCAACCGTACATACTCTTTGGGATAAAATAGCGCAAAAGTGAATACATATCTCAACCGCATAACATTAGTAATACAATTGGAAAAAATAAATCCACTTAAGGCATTTGCTGATAAAGGTATGGATAATGCGGTCCGTCGCCTGTCGAACGTTCCATATGAACATATTTGTAACCTATACAAACATAATTTTGATTCTATTCAAGGGTAACGTTGTATTATTTGTCGCAAGGATTCCATTCAGGTAAAGAAAACAAGAACACTCTAATCCCAAAAGGTACATTATCTCAGGTCGTGCAAGCAAACAGTCAAATACGAAAATACAACAAAAATTCCAACAAAACGATTGACACTGGATTATCTAGGTCGAATGATGTGACACTTTGAGCGATAGAATCAATAATGTCCTTTTTTTCAGTAGCACAATTCCTCCTAATAAGACACAGTAAACGAAATATCAGAATTCCATTTAGGGAATTCCATTTTCTCAGAACCTTTAGGGAATTACTGATATCCTAAAATGACAGAAAATAATAATAATTGATAGTTTTTCTGCAAAACCTTAGAGCAGGGGAAATAGAGAGATAGACGAAGTGAAATGTGTCATTATGTCGATGGTTTTCCCAAGTTATCATTTGGGATTTTATATTTATGTTGAATTACTTGTATTGCGGTATAAACTATTGACATTCTCTTTCTCCAGATAGAAGATATTTTCACAAATCTTCTTCTTTTTTTATTGCAATACAATTTTCAGTTGCTTAAGAGTCTTCCCGATGAGAAAGAATTAACCAAATAATTTACCAACCAAGAAATGTTTCTTGCTTTCAAAATATTCAACTTTGATTTGTTTTCTTCTGCATCCTGCGGGACCAGTTCTCAAAACACTGCGAGCTCATCGTTCTGCAGCAATATCAGAAAGGAAATGCTCATATCAGATTGACCGCTACTTGCATTTTGATCTTCCCAAATGGAAAAACAAATCAGGGGAAAAGAGAGAAGACTCGTTAAGTGACCAAAAGTTATGCCGTTTTACTTGCGTTACGGGTGGGTCAATAAGTTCCTGAAAAATGAAATAAGGAACACTCTTTTCGGTGTGAAAACATTTTATTTTTCAACATAGTCTTCTTTTAGGTCGATACACTTCATCCAACGTTTATCCAATTTTTTGATGCCCTCCAAATAATACGATTTCTCGAGCCCCTCAAAAAAGGCGTCTGTATCAGCGATGACCTCTTCAATCGACTCAAATCTCTTACCTCCAAGCCATTTCTTCATGTTTGGAAACAAGACATAGTCGCAGGGGGCTAAATCAGGGGAATAAGTTGGATGAGGGAGGTGTTCGTAGCCTAACTCATGCAATTTTGCCATTGCGACTGCGGGCTTGTGCACCGGTGCGTTTTCCTGGTGAAAAAGAACATTTTCTTCGGGAAATGTTGCCATTTTTGCTTCAAATCGGCTTAGAATCGATCCAGCAGCTCTGCGTAGTTTGTGCCGGTGATCGTTTTACCCTTTTCAAGGCATTCGATGAGAATAACAACGCGCGCATCAAAAAAAAAACTATCGCCATGACCTTGTTTGCTGACAAACCCACCTTGGCCTTCTTCGGATTCGATTCACCAGGAGAAGTCCATTGTTTTGACTGTTCCTTGGTTTCTGGTGTTTTGTGGTGAATCTAAGCTATGACACGGTGCAAAAACTCAATCGAATTTTTCTGGAACATCGCCAAACACACCTTTGAATCTCTCAAACGAATGCCTTTGTTGTCGATTTTGAGCAAACGCGGCACCCATCTTGTCCAAATATTTATGTAAAACCGAAATCACTAAGCCATATGATAAGCCTGTGGCCTCTTCAAGCTCGCGCACTTTCACTCGTCGATCGTCCATTATCAAACCATGGGTTTTGTCGACTATTTCTGGTGTGGTGACCTCGATTGGGCGACCAGAAGAACGTCCGGCATCACTTGTGCTTGAACGACCGCACCGGAATTGAGTAAACCAGTGGTGAATGGTTCCAATCGATGATGAAGAGTGCCCATAATACATAGTCTTGTCAGTTTATTTAGGATGCCGAATTCTCTCATGGCTTTATAAAGTTCTACTCTGGATATGCTATCATAGGCTGCTTTAAAATCTATTAAAAGATGGTGTAGTGAGTTTTGAAACTCGAGACATTTTTCATCACCTACCTAATGGTGTAAATCTGATCAGTTGTTGATTGGACTGGGATGAAGCCACACTGGTATGGACCAATGATGACTTTAGCGTATGGGGCTATCTTTATCGCTCTGCTAACTTCGTCCATGCTTGGTGGCGGCAGCATATGTGGTCTTCAGTCATTGGGGGAGCCTCCAATTTCTCCGTTAGCTGGCAATTAAGCAACTCTTCCCATCGCTCTAAGATGCCTTTGAGATCGGCGATCAGATTACCCTCTTTTTCTTTGCAGTATGTGCAACGCGATGTATATTGCGTCATACCGCGGAATCTTTGGTAGAACTTCCGCGCATGGTGCGGTCCTTGATACCTGTACAGTTGTAGTTCATGGACGAGACTCTTCTCCCAGGCTACTTTCTTTCGCCGGTGAACTTTTTTTTCACATCTTCCGAGTCCGAGTCGCGGTTGGCACCTCGGTACGTTCGTACCGTCATTAGGTTCGGGTTGTGGCGGCGGTCTATCAACACGTAGTCTATGTGGTTGCGAGTGGCTCCATCAGGAGATACCCATCAGGTGGCTTTGTGGATATTTTTACGCGCAAACCTTGTACTCGCAACGACCATATTATTATTTGCTGCCATCTCTATGAGTCGTTGTCCATTATCATTAGTGTTCTCGTGTAAGCTATGGGTACCAATTTACTGCCTGAATACTGGCTCATATCCCCCAGAATGATCTTTACGTCATACTGAGGACAGGCATGGAGATCCTGTTCGACTGATTCAAAAAGTTCTTCTTTTTCATCATCTGGGGAATCCTCTATAGTTGCGTGAACATTTATGAGGATTATGTTTTAAAATCTTCCCCGCACGCGAAGGATGCATAGCCGTTCACTTACTGCTTTGAAGCCGCGGTTTCATTCTTTTGCTGACTAGAAACCCCGAGCACAAAATGTCTTGCATGGCAGCTGTAAAATATGTCATATGCTGATTTTTGTAAGACACCATTCCCCGTCAACCACATCACCTGAATTGCTGTAATGTCAGCATTATACTTGAACAGGGTATCGGCTAGCTGCTGTGCAGCTCAAGGTCTATACAGTGAGCGTACGTTCCATGAGAAAATTCTTAAATCCTTTAGCCGTTTTCGTTGCCGCGGTCATCGTCGTTCATCAGTGTATCCTAGGCTGATTTTGAGTTCCGTAATAAACTTTATTACGGGCGAGGTTATTGGCCTCCCACCAACCTTACTGTGAACAGACTAGCCCGATCATTTCGCTATTCCTGTATTGTAGAAAAATTACCGGTGGCCACCAAAGTCAGAGATAGTTGCGGCCACATGCATTTCTGAAGCATTCTGTGTTATTCGCCCTGTCTGACCGCCATCAGATGAATATCCAAATGATAATCAAATGAAAAAGAAAAAAACCTCATATTATAACAACAGCAAAGAACGAAAACTTTAAAAATACAGTAAACTCTGTACGATGTACAACAACCTAGAATCCCACTAAAAAGCTATTAACTTTTTGTACATGCTATACAGCTTAAAGTGGTGTTTTAGTAATTCCAAGACAAAATAAAATATTTCTACCACCTTGATTGGCGGATATAATGTTTCTCTCAACAACGAGTGGGTACAACGCACAACACAAAGCATATTGAACATTACGTGGAATCTCAACTTCTGTAGAATTCCGTATGCTCGTTAGTAGGTGCCCTCCATCACTCATTCACTGTGCTTCACTTAAAAATTAATTCCATATCGATTTTTCGAACATCGTTCTGTATTTTGAGAGAAGCACAGTTGGAATCAAGTAATGCGCTTAACCCCCCCAAACATCGCCTACTTCTGTGTTGCCAGCACAGAAAATCATGTTGCGGTAAACATCAACATCGACATGTTACTCTTAATGTGTGGTGCGGCGGCTAAATGATGATTTAAAATTGTTGCTTAACAGCAGTTTTGTGTACCAACGATTAAGATAAAGGTTAATTTGAAATACGCTCAGCTTGTGAGCGATAGGGAAAACCCTTTCCGCCAAACGTGAATGCAATGACGCGTAAACAGGATTACAAGTTCAACATTATTTATTATTCCATTAAGTATTCTGTGTTTTGCGAATTAACTTCGATTCACTGAGGTGTATTTTCGTTTGCAAGAATTTCAAAAGTTAACTGGCAAAAGTTTTCTAATTAAGGGTTCAGTGAGTTCATTAATGATTTACAGGATTTTATATTTGCAATTCCAAAAGTCAATTCATCTCATTCTCAGCAGCATGGCTGCTTCTGTTGAGATATTACGTAATACTTGCCAGGATGACTCGATGAATAACAGAAAACCTTGACTCTTAGTATGCATTTGAAATGCACTTAAAACTACTAAATTTGATCGCCGACGACTAAAAATATATTGTTGCCTGATTATGTATGCCAACCACAAATGTACATTATAATGCTCGAACATAAAATACAGCTATAGATACACAAGGACATTGTCTACGAAAGGACATGACCAAAACTGTGATGGCCGCATAATGTACGGGAAGGTATGGAGTGACCAAAAAGCCATCATTAAGGAGGGTGATGATATCCATGGATGACCGCATAATGACTTTTGATGCTTCCACGAATTTTGTGCACTTAAGAGCGGGACAAAGAGCAACCGCAGCCACATACACACACATACAAAATAAATATAGATGCAGCCTGTAGTTGTGCACGAGTTTGTATTAAGGAATTCGCTAATCTTTGTGTTTTGCTAGAATAAATTATTTACTTTTAAATTTACAAAATTTAAGTGGTAATAAGTAGTAGGTGCTATAGTCAGGTGAATATGATCCAGTCTCGCGTTATCGTAATGGATTATGAAACCTTTTTTATGATATTATAATCCTCTTCATAAACAGTAATGATTTTTCAATGGCCACTTACTTACTTTCCTAACTTTCCTATATCCGCGCCAAATAACGCATATACCCGCCCACATGCCAATAATATGCGTTAACAATTTCATAATGTTAACGTTTTACATTTTCCCTCTCCATCCTACCAAATGGTGAGTGGGGCTGTACAATAGCATATAACCATCATGCACCTGCATCGTATTTCGCCAACAATCGAATCCTCATTGTTAACGAAACCAGCGGGATTTAGATTCAATCGATCATGTGTTGACCATATAAATAACCTAGGAATCATCATTGAGGAGTCTGTTGAGTGGAGATTATCAACTTTTCCTACTATTCATCGACTTCGAGAGAGCTTTCGGCACCATCGCGAGATCACCCATTTGGAAGGCGTTACAAAATTGTGGAGTATCACAAACACTTACAGCTTTGATTCAAGAGCTTGACAGAGACGCCAAATGCAGTGTTTGGTACAAAAGCAAAGGCAGCACCAAATTTACGATCAACAGAAAAGTGCGACAAGGGTGCGTTTTATCAACAATACTCTTTCTGATTGTATCAGATGGTGTTATAAAAGACACTAAGAGCGATGCATCGAACGGAATTCAATGGCACCTTTTCCTGAAGTTAAATTATCTCGATTACGCTGACGATATCCGTATGATTGCCCCAACTTTCATGGATGTGCAACTGACGCTGGATTGTAATGCACAGAAAGTTGGACTAAATGTGAATATGGGTAATACTAAATTACAAATAGGAACGCCAGTCCCAACTCCACTGACAATAACAATTTTAAATAATAATATCACCATTGAAGAAGTTAAGAGTTCTGCTACCTAGGATGTGTGTGTCGGCACTAAAGCTGATACAGCATAACGAATCAACAAAGCCAGACATGCGTTTTTCAGGCTAAACAATATATGGAGCTCGCGAGTATCAAGACGCACCAAACTTAACGTCTTCAACGTCCTCCTCTACGGATGAGAAACTTGGAGAGTAACACAATCATCATCAAAGAGAACACAATAAATGTCTAAGAAGAGTATGTGCAGTATTTAGGCCCAACTCGATCGGGAACGTAAGGATCACGAAGACGTCCGAGCCCTAGAATGATATGGATGAGATTCGTAGAAGCAGAATCATCAGAAAGAGGAGTGTGGTTGCAAATCAAGGGGATTGCGCAGGACCAACGACAATAGAGAGATCTTGTTTCTGTCCTATGCTCCAATAAGGAGCAATATTTATCGTTTTTTTAAAAGATTTTTTATTTACATCTTTCTTTCCTTTGGTCCGAGAGGGAGCATATGACTTCTACAAACGCCCGCCAACGAAAGCTATTTATCGCCTGAGGACCACTCTGTCGCCTGGGATCTTGTTTCTTCTTCTATGGTCCTTTTCCATGTCTTGCTAGGACGGCCAACTTGGCGGCTTCCTTGTGGATTCCAGTCAAGCGCTAGTTTCGTAATTTCGTTGTCTGATGGTGATTGCAAATCGCAAAGCAAAAGATTGCTTCCTACTGCTACTCTCCACAAGTCTTGATTGTTGATAATGTCCGGCAATCTTATTCTCAGTATCCGCCTTAAGCACTTGTTGACGAAGACTTTGAGGCGTGTCACAATTGACTCTGTGACTTTCCACGTTTCGCAGCCATACAAGAGTACTGAGAGAACATTAGGTCCGAAGATCGTTAGCTTCAGATTCCGGAAGATTTGCCAGGAGTTCCAGATATTATTTAGCATACTATAGTAGTGTCGCAACTTGTTTACACGAGAGCACACATCTGAGTCAGCACCACCATTTTTTGACATCCAGCTGCCCAAACTTCTATCCTCTATCTGGTGTCCGACAATCGAGAGATCACATGTTCCAATAGCTGAAGTACTTTTGTTTTTGGCACGATAATTTTTAAGCCCACTTTGTAAGCGTGGAATTATAGTGAGTTTAATTTTCGCTCCACTTCGGTCACCTATAGGAGATAGATATCATCGGTATAGTCCAGGTCTTCTAGGCGGTGAAACACATTCCATGCCAAACCCGATGGAGTATGGGTTAATATTTTTATCACCCAGTCCATGACAATGGTGAAAAGCAATGGTAAGCGGTTGCAACTTTGCTTGACTCCTGAGTAGATGTTGAAAGGTGAGCCAAGATGACCGTTATAATGACGCGGCATGTTGAGTCGCGGTAGAGCTCCTTGATGATGTTGATGATATTTTCCAGAACACCATAGCTAGAGAGAATCTACCACATCATGTTTCGGCCCACGCTATCAAAAGCGCTTTTAAAATCTACAAAAGCCATATACAGAGGAGAGCGATTCTCAACTGACAGTTCAATGATTATACGCAGGGTGTTAATTTGATCAGTACAAGAACGGTTTGGGCGAAATCCTGCTTGTTCATTTCTCAAAATAGGCTCTAACGCATTCCGTAAGCGCGTAACTATTATAGAGGAGATCATTTTGTTTATGGTGTTTAGCAGGGTAATTCCATTCCAGTTTTCGCAATTGCTCAAATCACCTTTCTTGGGGAGGTTGACTATTAAGCCTTCTTTTAACCACGATGGAATGGTTTCAGATTCCCAGGTACCTTGATATATCTCATGCAATGTTCGCGTAGTTAACTCGACTGTTTTACCTCCATAAGGATCAAAGAACCTTCTATTGACTTAATGTGGTGTTTCTTGTTGGCGAGCTTACGAGCGAATTGGTGGACTGTGATGTTTGCCTACTATCAACGGTTTGCTGTGATGTGTGTTGCGATCTCGCTTAGCCATGTTCGTTTGTCGATCCTAGCTGAACGGCCAACTTGCCAGTCCAGATTCCTATACTTCCGCACTAATGCGATTCGCTCGCTACTACCCGAGGCCGCGTTTAACTCTGCTTTGATGGACTGGCGTTCACAAATGGTGTTCTATGTGCTATCTGATCTTCATTCTTTTCTAGTTTTTTCGAGATTATCTAAAATGGTTGAGGCTGCTTCTGTATACGCATTTACTCCCATTTCCCATTTAGACTCTAGGGTTTGGGGCTGTATCTTAGAGAGTATTGTATGTGTTGTATGCGGGATACGTATTGCAGTTTCACATCTGGGTCTTTCAGTGCTGCTACAGCTGGCTTTCTCGTTGTTTGACTTCCTGTGGTAGAGCGGACCGCTAGCTTCTATCGCACACTGTCAACCACAAGGTCGTGGTCTGCTGCTCTACGGGTTCTAACTTCCAGCAACGATGCTCGCCACCTGCGGCTTATATCAATGTGATCTTATTTATTTACATAATATATGTTTATTATGATTATTTAAAATGAACAAATATTAAGGAAACAAAAGCTCAGCTAGGTTATAAGTAATATTATTTCCAACATTATATGACAAAAAAAAATCAGAAAATTCAGCAAAGAACGACTAACTACTGCTTTGTACACTGAAAGACTTCTACAACTTACAATGATATGAAGCAAGCTTTTCGATCCGATTTTAAGGCGTGGTAATTCTAATACTCGTAGTTGTTTGCTAAGTGTATTTATTTATTTATTTAATACAAAGCAGAAACGATTTACAAGGTCTTTCTCTCAGATGACGCAATGCTATTTTCTTTGAAGTAACATGCTAGCATATAAAGCCCTTGAATCCTTAATCGATATTATCCAAAGCATTTCTTAGCGAACCAAGTAATCCATTATATTAAGTTGAAAAAAATTGCTGTACGCATTCGCACCGCACATACCACAATTACGATTTACTGCAACCAAAGTGGAAAAACATTATTGGATGCTTTGTGGAGAGGAAAAATTTTCAAAGTCCTCAGTGTCACTCAAAGGAAAGTTCTCCTTCATCATCGCTTTGACTTTGAAATTTAGTCGAGATTGTGTATCGCCCGTGACCTAAAATTTCGTAATTAGAATTAGAATCAAGGACTTTTAGATTTGTATTTCGCTCAACAGCGGACGCAACGCTTCTAACAGCACAAAATCAAGATATAAAAATATACGTCGTTCTCCTTGTCCTCATCTTGTCACACACATACACAACTCTTATAACCGTGAACCTTGAGAAAAATAATTAATAATTATTATTCGTTTACACTTTCCTGGGTGGATTTTCAGCGACGATTTCGCTTGGGGTTTTAAGCCTCGTTGGCGCCTATCATTGAATTTTAATTATCTCATTGTAGTACACGATGATGAAAATTATCAATCTGTTGAGACAAGGAAACCAAAAAAAAAAAAGGATAATAAATGTGAAAATGTTGTAGAGAACACACAAAAAGAAAGTTATGAGGGTGGGGGGGACGGAAATTGATGTGTTTCATCGTATCGCAGCTAAACGAGTCGAGAATCCTTGCGGCGATACTCATAAATTATTTCTAATGATAGAGTGATGGTGGCGGACGGACGACGAATGAAGTAGAACGGCGCAAGTGAACGAGCAAGTGTGGGAAAATATTTATCGGTTACTTGCGGTGGCAGAAGCAATTTCACTGAAAATGCAATTCCTATTATCGAAGATGATTGCGGGAACGAAAAAGATTTGGAAACTATTTATGATTTTTCTGTCTATATTAACTTCGTTGAGTTTCCACATAGACAAAGAGTACATGGATTCCCAAAATGAATTATTAAAATTCGGGATTGCCTGCCTATCTAAGAGGTAATTTCGTAAATGGGCGTGGGGCATTACTTGATGGTGTAATTGGTATACAGGAGATTAAAAAAGAAACATGCAAAGTTAAAAAAAAAATTAGTTTCGAAGATTTTTCTTTTTTTTGTTGTCAAATTTACACACGCTGAAGGGATATTTACCTCTATAATACTAGGCACAACGTGGGCGCTACGAAATTAAAGTGAGGACAGAAGGAACTGACTGTGCACTTGCGTGTATGGGTATCATATCGATGCGAAAACACAGAACGATTTATTCCACATAACTAGGTACTAGGAAATTTAAAAGCTGCGACTAAGTACAAAAAAAAAGTTAGTAAGAATGGTTAAGCGTGAATTTAATTTCACGCTGATGCATTGGAACTAATTGATGCAATGCATTAACTGAACACAAATGGAGCGTTTTGCTCCTCCTCCAATCGTACCGTAACGGATTTTCCAATAAAGACATAACATTTTTGTATTTTAACAAAATATAAAATAATTGAGATATCGGGCTGAAATTTATTTCAAGTGTAGTACCTATTTAATATTCAATTTAATTATAAAATTCGATCTTGTTCATAAGACCAGCGCAAGCAATTTTGCAGCGATCGTTTCTTTGGGGTCAAATTTCCACCATTCTTCCTCACATATCGGCCGGAAAGTTGGTAATTTCGCGTTGAATATTGTTTCTGAGATCTTCTAACATTGTTGGCTTGTTGGCATAATCCAACGACTTAACTTTACCCCATAAAAATAAATCAAACGGCGGTAAATCGCATGAGCGAGCTGACCATTTCACCGGATCAATTCTAGAGATAACACGATTACCGAACATCTATTCAATATATCAATTGTTTGACCAGTTGTGTGGCATGTGGCACAATTTTATTGAAACCACTGATTACTGATGTCAAGTTCATCTAATTCTGGCAAAAAAATAGTCTTCAAACGTGGCACGATAGAAAACTCCGTAGACCGTAACATGGCGATCATTTTTTTAGACAGTCCAATCACAACTCCGGCATGAAATTCACTCCACACGGTCACTTTTTGTGAATGCAATGAAGTCTCTTGGATGCAATAGAGTCTCTTAAAGCACATGTGGATTTGTTGCTATCCAATAATACATATTTCGCTTATTGGCATATATAAAGTTCATTTTTGGCATAATGGTTAAAATGAACTTCATCGATGAAATTTTTGCAGAGCCCGATCGGAGGAGTTTCGGCGCTTCAAATGATCAAGAGGCTTAAGTTCTTGAGTTAGTTTGATCTTATAAGGGTGTAGGAAATGCAAAATTCGCCACAATATAAGATGAAAGATTCCCAATTCCTGTGAACGGCGTGGAATCGACGGATCTGACTCATTTTGAACTGAAGCATTTGCGACAGTGATATTTTATGTATCTCGACCAGTGCATTGTCTCACTGGCACAAGAACATTCGATAGTGAATATATTAACTCGAATTTATTCACTATAGAGCGCCCGGCATATTTTGACATTGACAGATTATAAAAAAAGTTTACAGTGCATTGAAAAAGCCTTTACATCCTTTGGCGGTAATAGTTTGAAAAATATATCGGCAAAAGTAAGAGAGCAGTAGGTAGTTAGGTAGGTATGTAGGTAGATAGGTAGGTAGGTAGGTAGATAGGTAGGTAGGAAGGTAGGTAGGTTAGTAGGTAGTTAGGTAGGTTTTTTTTATGGAGGAGGTTGGAAATCTTCAAAGACGAGGACATGTGCACCTTAAGCATTAACATGTGCAAGTCTCAGATTCTTACTGCGTAAAAGCAACGCCCATTTATGAATTCATAGCTAGTCGCAGGACTTACATTAAAGAGGAAGCACCCATGCCCAGTTAAAAATTTGGTTAGATACAAGTCTACTTCTCCATGACTTCTACCGGTCCATATTTCAATAGATGGTATTAATCTATGGGTCCATCTACCCTTACTTGCCTGGACCCATCTTCCTTGCCAATTTCTAACGACTTCGGCCCGTGCTGTTGTGCGGTTCTCGGCTCTTGTTAGATATCTCGGCGCCTATAAATCACCTGACGGCCAGTAAGTGGATTGGGAACATACCCGCAACCACAAACGCCGCATCGCTTGAGATGGTTCTGAAGCCATAGATCACTCTTAGAGCACTCAATCGCTGGATAGATGACATCTTTCGCCAGTAGCTAACCTTATCCATTGCGTCAGCCCAAATTGGCGATCCGTATAAAAGGGTGGACGAAACAATATTAGCCAATATCTTTCTCCTTGTTTGCCTTGCTCCTCCAGTGTTAGGCATAATTCGAGACAGTGCTGAACATACAGTCTTTGCTTTATTGCTGGCAGCCTTTATATGCTCTTTGAATGAGAGTTTCGCATCAATTACCATTCCCAGGTATTTAATTGATGGCTTAGATATAATAAAAAGGTTATTGTCTCTCTTATTTTCCTGCTGGATATTAGTACAGCTTCAGTTTTATTTTCTGCCAACTGTAATCCTATATACGTCAACCAATCCCGGATAGTCCTAATTGTTGCATTACATAATGCGGTTATCTTTCCTTGTGTTTTGCCACAACGAAGACTGCGATGTCATCTGCAAAACCGACAATCGCTGCCTCTTCAGGTATTTGGAGCCTAAATATGCCATCGTACATTATATTCCACGGCATAAGCATACCTTGTCTCTTATATCTCTGCTAAAAGATCTCTGCTAAAAGAGATGAAGAAACTTGCACCGAATCCATACTTTATTTTGGATCGTTCGGTATAGAGTTTCACGACAAATTGCTCTGTTACTCCGTCTCGTCCTTCATATATTCTCTCGATAACAAAATCGCATATTAAAATTCTTTGTAAGAAAGTCCTCCTTAAAATATTTAAGATATTAGTTTATCATCATCATATCTGGCTCTACCTGGCCTCCAGTAAAAGTCTCTCCACCGGTCCTGAGATTTCGACACGATGTCATCCAGATAGTTTATCAACAAGAACAAAATCTACAACGAAAATTATTTCCGATAACTAACGAAAAATGCGTAAATAGCTTCTTAAACAACAAGGGACAAAGACAGCTTCCTTGTGGTACACTTGAAATTTTCTAGTATCGTATCTACTATGTCAAAAAACAACTTCCGTTTTGATCAAGATACCGTTACGCATATCACATGTTGTCACGTTGAAAACGAGTCCTTTTGCAACTTGTCTATTTCTATTTTCCTATTTCCTGTTTAACAAACAACAACCAAACAGAAAAAACAAACTGTAATCGCTGTCTCAAGTGCCCATACGTAGATTGTATATTCTTCCCGCCAACTACTTCTCGACTCGATCCTTGTTATCCGCAAATAAAACAGAACATAGACTGTTTCTTCCTTCAACTCGATTATTTGTTTATCAATTCGTTTTTCGCTGTGTTTGGTTTGGTTTGCTTCCTGCAGCCAGAAAATGTAGAAAAAAAATCATGTTCTCACATGAGTGTTATCCTGCCAATTCGGACGGATTATTGATTGGCAGAAGGAAGAGACTATCGCCGACACATAGCAGCCAGTTCCCATGACGTTGGAGTCGGTTGTGTGTTTGGTTTTCGAATCCCTTTCAAGTGGTATAGTGGTGTTATTGGAAGAATTTGAAACAAATCACGATAAAAGATTTACACGCTGACACACACACACACACACTCACACACGGCGGGTAGCCACGTTCTCGAATAGGCGCCACATTTTCCCATTTCAACAGCTTACGCGCCTGTGTTTATCCTGTATTCTCGAACATTTCGCTGGAAAATCACGTTCTTGAGAAAATTAAAAGAGCGAGCAATTCGTTCCGGCAACATTTAACCAGGAACAAAAACCATCGAAAGTCCTTTTCCATTCATAGTGTGAATGATCATCATGGGTTTTTTTCCTCGCAATGTTCTGTATCTGTATTTATCCTTTGTCTTGGCAGGCATTACTCCAACATACAGCAGTGAGCAGGATATTTTGATTCTTGTTGATTCACATATGTGTTCTGTGTTATCCTTGCGCGGGTATTTCCGCAGTAGAATTTTTTTTTATATGATTTACGATTGTGTCGAGATTGTGTTCATGTGTGTGTGTGTGTGTTTCACATATTTTATTACCTAACTTTCAGAATACTAGTCCTTCCTTTGGCATTATACCTGCATACATGACTGTATGGAATATAAAACCGCCTGAACAAAATGGGAATGAGTTTTTTACCTTAACTTTCTGGTTGGTTGCTGCAACACGTGCCCAGCATATGCACATATTTACATTACCTTCCCGAGGATGCGAAGTGTGATTATTTATAGCCGACACGGTTTACCACTTTGTTTTAATTTCCACCCATTTATATGATGGATTTGAATCGCAAAATTTTGGCATTTTCGCCAGGATCTTTTGTGTGATCCGCACATATGTTCATGCGAAGAATTGTTAAATTAATATGGCACATCGTTGTGATTAATGAAATTTTCTTGTAACATAAATGAATTGTACGAGTATCGTATTTTATGAAAGGTTAATTGGATTAAGGGTAGTAAGTAAACTTTTACTGCAAAACCACATACTAAGGGAATATTATATATAACTTTCACTCACTACCTTTTTTCAGCAGTTTTTCTGCAGTGAACGACAGCACAAATAATTTACTAACAACATGAGACATCACTTATGGCCTCAGTTCAATCAGACACTGCAGTGAATGCCCCCTGTTCTACATACAAGTTCACGTTAGCCCACCCCTTCTTCGTTGATATTAAATTATCACATCTGGCGTTATCTGTATAGGTACCGCTACGACATCCATCTATTGTGACAAAGACAATTAACTTTAAATTTGACAGCAGATTATAATACGACGCTATTTTAATGCATTTATGTTTGTTACTTTATGGGCGGATATTTTTCCAGTAGCGGAATTGTTCTCTCTTATGAAATAGGTACATAGGGGGCCCCTGTGTAAATGCACAAAACCAAGACCTATGAAGATATTGCGAAAATTCAAAAAATGAAGCTGTACGCTGGGAATTGAAATTTTTTCAAACTTTAGATTCAATATTAAAAGAACAAAAAGAAGAAAAAGAAAAAAAACAACCCATAAAAATTTTCATCTAAATTCTCTAATCGCAGAAATAAGTTGATATCGACAACAAAAAAAATGACATCAATAAAAATACAATTCAGTAAATAAAAATGTAAGTTGAAGTAAGCATAAAACATGTATGTCTCGTTTCATTTGCTGGGTTCATTTGTGCGTGAGCTAAGATTTCTCTCTCTCTCCACCACCAAAACCATGCAGCGCAGCCGACTGCGCAGCACATACCGCACACAGTCCATAGAGGGCAACGAATATCTGATGCCAGTATAGATATTTAAAAAATGTATAAGGGCCTTGCGGCCGAACCCGGGACCCGATCACTACCAAATTTTCGAAAAAGTATTGTTTATTGGGTATACACATGTGTGTATAATCGGGTAACTTTTTTAAAATTTTTGTTTGGGAGCCCCCCGACCCCGCAGCCCGAGGGGCCTCAAAATTTAATAGAAAGTGTTGTCTCCGGCAATACACATGTGTGCAAAATTTCAATAAAATCGGGCCATGGGAAGTGGGTTAAAAATTGATCGCAAGAATCCACGACAGACGACCCACGGGCAAGTGAAGTTAATATAGAGAATTTAAAAAATCAATTTTTTGGTCAATTTTGTTGGGAGGTACCAAACGAAATTGACGTGTAGACCTGAAACAATTTTCGAATAAAAAGTTACCATAATTGGTTACTCTGTGAGGAGTTAGATTAAAAAAAAGGTAAAAAAAGTTTTGGGGTCAGTTTGTATGTCTGGTAGAGGTACCTCAACCAATTTACGTACAAACTTAGTGATGTACCAAAACAAAAAATATAATTTGCTGCAACATTACCTATAGAAAAAAATTCTATCCTCCCTTTTCTGTCAAGAGTTCTAAAATTATCATATTACAAATCCATAAATAACTCACAGAAACAACAACCAAACCAATCGGGGTTAAGGACCAAAGCAAAACTGTAAAACGAAACTTTAATATCTTGTGGATGAAGTGTGAAGTTCTTTCATAAAAATGATCCAAAATTCCCAATTCTTCTCGATTTTGCAAACACTTTTGAATCGATTAATCATACAGCTCAACCTGCTATAACCTAATAAAGGATTTTATGTTTCATTGCCGCCTACAAAACTGGTCTTCTCCTACATACATACTTCATATTTTCTTTAAGTTGACAGCGGTGCACCACAAGGATGAATCATTGGCATCGTTCTTGTTATATGCAACGAACTACAATAACTAACTAACAAAACAAATTTGGTCAATTCAATGCTTGTATATGGAGGATGTCTAACTTTCAATGAGTGGTCCTGTTCAGAATGTCATGATAACTGGTGAAAAGACTACATATTTTCTTATAGTTCGCAACGGTATACCACAAAGATGAATCCTTGGCACCGTCCTTGTTATATGTGAACGAACTAACCAACAATAAAGCGTTGCTCAATTCAATGCTTGTATTTGGACGAAGACAAACCTTCCATGAGCTGTCTTATCAGCGCAACTGATGAAACAATAGATCTCATTAAAGAATATTTTCCAATTGTCCATGACTTGAGGTAATCTAAAGAGCCTCAGGCTATATATCGAAGCATTTTTGATGTCTCTGGACTCTGGTTTCTTCCGGCGGTTGAAATCGCAAATAGTGTAATCAAGTGTGCTGATACAGCTTAAAATCTTTAACTAATGCTTCCCTGAGACAAAGATATAAACAGTGTACTAGCCGCCTTCTTAGATATAGAAGGGACCTTCAACAATGTTTGAATTTGGCCACTAAAGAAGCTCTCACCCAGTCGGTAGTGGAATCCTTCCTTACCTAATAGATCATATCTATGCTCGGTAGCAGGATTTTACGTGTAACATACCCAAAATAATGCGCAGAGGCACTACGCAAGGAGGGGTCATCTCTCCCTTACTGTGGCTGATAGTAATTAATAAAATGCTACTTAAACTTGAAGATGATATAACGAAGGTAGTTGCGTACGCAGATAACGTACTGATACTCGTATCAGGCCATCATCTCTCCATGATCAGCCAAGTAATGGAAAGGGCCCTGGGTAAAGTCAGCTCCTGGAGAACAAACTGTGGCCTTGGAGTCAACCCTGGGAATACTGAATTGGTACTGTTCACCACTAACACCAAGATACCGGCCTATATCCTTCCGAAGCTCAATGGGAAAAGTCACAGCCTTAGCACAATGCCAATATCTCGGAGTAATCTTGAATAGGAAGCTTAGCTGGAAGGCTAACATAGAGAACAGGGCTAAGAAAGAGTTCGTGGTCCTCTATGCCAGCAGTAAAACCATCGACAGCAAATGGGGTCTCAAGCTAAATATGGCTCTCTGGATGCACATAGCTGTTGTACGGCCAATTCTTACCTATGGATCTCTGGTCTGGTAGCCAGTGATGAAAAAGAAGTATAACGCCATCAAACTCAGAAGATGTCAGCGATCAGCAGCAGTCGGCATCACAGGAGCTTAACACCATATTACACCGAATAATAATATTCGGCGCGACAGACCGTCCAAGGCGTTGCACCTATTACCCCCTGACATATTATATTATTGACAAATAATATTTTGCGACGTGCAGTGCAGTACGACTCAGAGAGTCTTCTAGACCATACGGGAACTGTAATATAATGCAGACAATACCTGAAGGTATGATAGCATTATCTACTGCCTACTGTATCCCTAAACTTAGCTTCAACTCCTCATTCGCCGTCGATTTTCATACCAGGGAAAACTAAAAGCATGGGACAGAAACGAGGCAACAATATTCACTGACGGATCCAAGATGAAGGATGGAGTCGGTGCAGGTATTTTTTCGGATGATCTAAATCTGTCAGCTAGTTTCTTTCAGGCATAGATCCTAGCAATTAGGGAAGCCTGCACGGTACTAAAAACCTTTTTAAAATTAAGTTATTTTTTTACTAAGCGGCAAAAATTCGACAGCCAGAAAACCAATATACTCGTATCTTCAAAATTTCTTCAAACAGGCCCAGGCTCGGTGATTCTCAGCTACAGCACCGTGTACTCCATCAACAAATCACTTCTCGTTGGTCGGCTCATTGTCAAAGACAATATGACTTTTCGATTAGAAAATCACTCCACGACACATTTAGTAAACGTGACACTTATTGAAAACAGTCACACCGCGCTTATCCGCAGGAGATAATCCTGCCAGCACGGAGAAATTATTTTCCCAGGACCTTATCGATTATGTGCGCTGGTAATCCTATTAAAGTTTTATTTTTTTTTTCTACTAAGTGTTTTCCCTCTTTCCATCTGGTGAAGAGTCAATGATTTTTTTTAAATAAAATTATGGGATTATCTCCATCACAAACGTTGCCGACAAATATCAATTTTTAATGGGGTTCGATAGATATTCACACAATGTGCATTTACATACACGTATTGTTTTCTCCTAACAGACAGAGTAGAGTGATAATCGATCGAAACAAATTGACGATCAACAAAAATTATGATCTGATTATTGTTTAGCCCTCTTGCCAGTATTGTTGTGCTCGTCTGTCTATACATCTATCTGTGCGGTCGCCTGTCAACGCTTATGTCTATCTGTCTATACAAGTCAGAAGAAGTTGAAGAAGGTGGAAGGAGTAGCAGAAGTAGAAGAAGTAGAAGAAGAAGTAGAAGAGCCAGGAGAACAAGAAGAAAAATTAGGATAAGTAGAAGAAGTACCCACCCAGCAAAAGTCAAAAGTACAAGAAGTATAAGAAGAAGTCGAAGATTTAGAAGATGTGGATGAAGTCTTTTTTTATCATTCCATGCACTGCCCTTCGCGATTAGTGGATCCTGTACAATATATTTCAAGCATTTTTTGTAGAGGATTTGATGATAAACTTACACCGTATGTACTGTTGCAAAAACCATAAATACTTGACTTACAAATAAACACTAAACTTACAGCGCTTTCGATTTGCTGGGTACAGTTAAGGTTTGGTGTCCCATTTTTACAGTGTTCTCTGGTTTACGTCGAGAACGCTGTCGAAATTGGACACCAAACCTACACTGTACACAGCAAATCGGAAGCGCTGTTAGTTAAGGTTTCTTAGTTATTTGAGCTCACGAACGTTATTCGCTATACGTTCCATTGAAATTGATAATTTCAAAACCAATATAAGAAATTTTTGTGGTGTTCCTCAGGGAAGACATATTGGACCACTGTTATTTCACAATATAAGAAATTTTTTTGGTGTTCCTCAGGGCAGCTGTTATTTCACAATATAAGAAATTTTTGTGGTGTTCCTCAGGGAAGCCATATTGGACTACTGTTGTTTCTCATGTTCATAAAAATGATTTGCATTTGGAACACTCCGAATTTTGTCTATTAATATACTGATGGTTCTCTTTTTATACTAAACTTTGGGATAACTATAAGTTGTAACTTGACTTTGACGGACTTATTAGGTGGAGCGAATGCAATACAGTTTTTCTCTATTGGGAGGCATCAGATAAGCACTTCAAGAAGAGTTTGGGTGAAGGTATAATCTGTGTGATCGTTTATGGTCACAAATACATTTAAAAATATACGCATGACAATTAGATCAGAGTTTCCTGATAGGAATATGTGATCGTTTTATTTATGCGCGACCTGTGAATGATCTTTGCATGGTGACAATGTGTCACTAGTGACTTTAGCTATCCAATGGAACCCAGTCATATTTCTATGTTGGATCATTATATAGAAGAGAGAATGGTGTTATCTCGCTTACCTTCAATGCAAATGCGTTGTAGTCGGAAAAGTTATACAAATGGCGATTCCCTTTTTCCATTCCACTACATACAAATTTAAGCTTAAGTGCTTAACAAAAGCTAAAAATTACTTTTGAATATTAACTGCAAATTGACTTTCAACTCTATGACATTTAAATAACCGTTAGATGTTTTAGATGTTACTATACAATGTACAGGTAGACAATCAGTCACATGTTAAAATTCAATTGTAACATTCGCTAATGTTTCGCTTTCGATTGTGTATGCCACGATAGCTGAATGTCCTTTCTTATCGTATGCGAGCAATCCGTCGCGTGTCGGGTAATTAATGAATTGTGTTTCACTTCAAGTGCATACACTTGTCATCTGTGCAATCACATTACAAAGGTATGCAGAGCTCTTTTTTGTGGTGTTGCATTAAACATTCTTGTCATTATCGAGGCCGTAAGTAGCAATGCCGTGCTGAAGAGCATTTAACGTGGAATTTGCAAAGCAGGCAAACGTACAAATTATGTCTTCAGTCGCAGAGGAATTTCCATTACGAAAAATTGCTTTTTAACTTTTAAAAGTTTTAACGTTTTTGCTTTGAAGGATAGTTGGTTGACAAATGTTACTGAAATATTAATTTCCGAAGGATGGGTTGAACCAAATACCACAGGTGGGTATCGAGTTAGAATTTTTTTTTTTGTTAACATTCATTTGGAGCAGAAATCAACCTCAAAAATATATACCGTTGATAAATTTATTTATTTTTAAAATATCAAATTACAAAATAACATTATTAAGAAAACTTTTCATATATATTTTGTGATGAAAAGATAGTTGGAAATTCAAATACCGCACAATCGAGATCAATGAAATTAGGTACGCCTTTCTCAGCTTACCAACAAAATTTGAACAGCTCTCTTAACTTTACAATGAAAGTGTTGGAAGGAACATTATTTTTGGGCGTCATTGCAGATTTAACTTAGTGATTTATAAGTTTTGAAGCACCTATTTCGTTGACACGACAACAGCATATTTAATTACCATGCAGAGCATAATATATATATAAATCTGCATTGCGATTGATCGGGATAATACAGAATGCTCAAAACTTGGTTTGAACTAGTAGCGCAACAATCAAGTTCGTGATGCAGTTCTTGCTTTACCTCCTAGTGATGGTCTACGGGCAACTATGTGTATAAATCCTTATATATGTAGGCTAAAATTGCAAGTGCGAACGGTCTAGCGTTTCATGTCTAGGTTACCTGGGTTAGCACGAAAAAGGGCTCGGATAAATAATGATCGAATAACGACGACTTTTGGCTATTGTACCCAGACTAAGATTGGTTTCTGGAATGTGTGCATGCTCCTTGACTCAGGGAGTGAAAGACCTCAAAATGCCAGATTTCTCCAACTAGAACGTGAGTTTCGTCGATATAATTTGGACATACTGGGAGTGAGTAAAGTAAGATGGTTCTATGTGGAAGGGTACCAATCCCCAACGTATAACACTGTGCTACTTTACTCCGCCAAACACTCCGGCAGTCCCCGTGAATCTGGAGTGGGTCTGCTGCTAACGACAACAGTACGCGGAGGTCTAATTTCCTGGCACCTACATGGTGATTTCGGACTAGAGTACGGCGTCACAATCATACAGCGTTATGCCGCAACGAATCCCTCGACTGAAGTTAAAAAGGACAACTTCTACAATCAGCTAAGCGCTGTGTTCAACGAAACGCCGAACGGAGACATAGTCATCGATGATGATGTTTGAGCATAAGACCTGCCACAAAGTCAGTTGGGTGTCAACTGACAGGCAATCATCATCCAACCAAACAGACCATGTTGCGATCAGCCGACGTTTTAGGAGCTGTCTCTTAGACCTCTGAATCAGACGAGGAGCCGACATGGGTATATCATCCGAATTCCCAGGTATAACATTGACCGGCTAAAGATCCCCTCAGTACGCCAAAAATTAAGGGATCATTTATCGCAAGGAGTGGAAGCAATCAACAGCTCACTGCCGACAGCCATCCAAAAACATTGGAAAGCTACGAAAAATTTTTTCACATCTAGAGCGGAAAGTATTGTTGGTAGAAGCCAGGAAAGGCACAGCAAGTGGCTTACCTGACACTGGATGGACCGGCCTACGTCCTCTTCAACCTGGCGTTATAGTAAGTGATCCGAGACTCTGACGTAACGGCGAGGGGAACAATCCTCTATAAGTCCATTCAGATACTAGCTTACGCAGACGATATTGGCATCGTTGGTAGAAACCCAAGTTCTGTACTGGAGGCTTTCATCCAGATCGAGCGGGCAGCATAAAATCTGGGGATGTACATAAATGAGAACAAAACAAAGTACATTTGGCCACGTCTGCGAGTAAAATGACCAACATTGGTTCCTCAATTAAAATAGTGGACCTCGTATTTGAAGTAGTCCAATCTTTTAACTATCTCGGGTCAACTGTAGCAGCCAATAACAGCATGGAACCAGAAATAATACGCGCACGGTTGCTTAAAGCCAAAAAAAGCCTTCTATAGTCTGTCAAGACTCTTCAAATCCAGAAATTTGACCATAACATCCAAGCTGCTGGTGTATAAGACAATGGTCACACCAATAGTTACAAACGAAACTTGGGTGCTTAGCAAAAAAAAAGATTCTGACCTCTTAGCGGCGTTGGATAGAAAAGTCTTTCCGAGAATTGTTGACCCCGTATGTGAGGAAGGACGATTCCGGAGACTTTATAATTATGAGATCTACAAGCGTTCAGGCGATCTACAGGCGATGTCGACATCGTGAGGAGAATTAAGGTCGCTAGGCTCTTGTGGGGAGAATAGCTAGCTCGCATGAGCGAAGAGGATCCTGCTCGGAATGTCCTTTGCGGTAGGATTTATGGACAGCGAGGCCGGCCAAGTCTACGCTGGAGGGATGGCGTAGACCAGGTCGCCCAGGGTTTAGAGTTGCCAAACCGTATGGTATCGGCTCGAAATCGGGACCGGTGGAGAGATTTTTTTTGTGTGGGGGTTGTAGAGCCCAAATATGATGATGATGATGATGATGTCCTTTGGAAGTTGGTAAAAAAGGACCTCAAAGTAGTCGAAACAAAAGTACCCATCACACGCGTCACACGCGACAAGCGACTTGCGTCATACTCGGAATATAAAAAATGCTATTTTGGACTTAGCCACTCACAAAATTTCCCTAGGTCGTGTAAAAGGTGGTTAAAAAGTACCTCAAATTGGTCGAAAATACAGACAAAAAGAGGTGAAAGTTTTAACAACCCAGAAATCCTACACTACTATAATACTCGTAGTACAAAAAGTGGGGTAGACAATATTGATAAGCTAGTTACCCATTATATAACAAAGGGAAAAACTCAACGGTGGCCTGTTGCATTCTTTTACAATATTATTGATGTTGCGTGCGTTGCGGCATACACGATATATAAAGCAAATTAACCGAGTGGCAAAACTCACAAACGCCAAATTTTTACAGGTTCTGGCATTGCAATTAGCTTTAATGCTTGAGCAGCAGTACCCAATATATATAGAGGCATTTGAACTCGCGATCAGGTAGTGAATGAGTTCTCGGCAATCCACTTACAATACCAACTCATCATCAGCTGAAGAGATTCGCGATAGCACCGGACGAATCTTGGAAACTGGAGATTCGTTTGTTTGGAGTCGGACCCAAAGAAACGGAGAGCTACGCGAAAATCATGTAGTGTTTGTAAAAAGTCTGTGTGCGCTGGACATGCAAACACGATTGCAAGATGCCTAAAGTGAACTAATTAGAAATTTAACTAAGCTATGTTTTTGGCACAACACAGGCGTTAAGGCAAAGGATTTAATTTAATTGCATTAGGATGATTAAATTTAAATTAACAAATAATAATAATAAAAGGCGCGACAGACCTTCGAACTACGAATCCCTGCTCGGAAACCACTGAGCCACGGCGCCCACAAATGTAAATTGAATAAAATAAAATTCCTGTTTTCTAATAACGAGTCCTTACACTTTCCCTCAAAGGGCTTCTTATGTTTTCTCAATGCATTATACAGAGTTTATGTAACAAAAAAACAACAAACTCTGTAGACGAGAGCATAATTAATCAAACAAACTGCAATTACCAAAAAACCTGTTAACATTTGATTAATTATATTTGGCAAGCCTATGTCCCTATCAGAGGCAGCAGTATCGGAATATACATATACTTCCAATTTTATTATCGTCATTTCATCTCAAAGCAATATTTACCAACAAAAGGCACTCAACTACTGGCTTATAACTCAATGTGCGAAAAGAAGTTAGTATCCAAACTCACCATTATCATCCGCTGGATGCTGCTCTGCTTCAACTCCATTAATCCAACAATTCGCCATCAGCAAAGCATAGAAGAGCGCGTAAAATCTTATCATTGTGCGGGAATTCAATCCAGCTCGTTCGTCACGGAGTAATTTTAATCGCGATCGTCGTCGTGTATTGAAATTTTCACATTCACTTAACACCTTTGCGGGTGTGGCTTTGGATGTTGGCGACGATTGCACTGATAATGATGATGCCCGTTGTGCTCCACTGAATGCGACTATGTGGGGCATTATTTTGTATACACCGTTTGGGATTGTCTTGCGCTTTGCAAACGATCAATACTTATTGATTGCTTTATATTTTTATCAAACAAAAAATAACATAAACTAACTTTCACTTCACTTTTTTTGCCATTTTCTGTGGAAATTTATTTATCCTTTTCACTTTTTTTGTTTAACTGAAATGAGCGATATATTTATTATATTTTCACAAATATTTATACACAAACAAACAACAAATAGTGCAACAATTTGGCAAGCGTCCTGGGAATACATCAAAAAACGATAGATATTCCTCGTCTATTGCAATTTTCTATGAACCAGATCCCAGACTTCCACACATTATCCTTCTGGCCAACACACACATACCACATGTTTTTTAATGAAATTATTTCTGGAAGAAAGCACAATATCTCTTTAATTTCGTGTGCTTTTCGTGTATAATAAATCCTTTTGTTATCGCGTGTAACCTGAGATTGTTTGCGTTCACTCACACACCCATACAACCACACATCACGCGTGCCTTCAATCAAGAAGACGATAAAGATATATATGATGTGCAATATGTGTGTTTGTAAGCCATAATGTCCCTTCACCCACACACACAGAAGAAAAGGTCGGAGCCGCATATCCTTTTATCTTGCTCCGTTTTGTTACATCGGCATTGCTGTTGCCGTGCCGTGGTTAGTGTGCACGAAATTACCTCTTTTATTTCCCCATTCCCTCTACTATTATCATCATCATCATCAGGATGATGTTGATATCCTTTGGTTTTTTATGTCTTTGCCTGATTTCGTTTTCGGGTTAGACATCATCATTAAGACAACTTTGGAGAATGACGGCAAAACGAAATAATTAAAATGCTAAGGTAAGCATCAGAGAAGGATAAAATCTCAAGGGATTCCTCCTGTTTGTGTGTCATTAATTAAGTGGGACGGTAGGCGCGCAGGTATGTTGGGATTCGCCACAAGCAAAAAAAAAACAATTTCGTGTCGTGTTCTGTTCTGGTTTGGTGAAGAAAAAAATTGATTAAGGTGTCGATAGGGATGTTCGGAAAACACCAAACGAATTGGGCCAAATTGTGGTCAAATGTGTCTGTACTGACGATGATTGCATAGCGTTAGAAGGTCGGTCGAAAAAGTCATTAAGATTGAAAATTGAAAAAAATCTTAATTATTGGCAGTTTGTTCTTTTTTAGCAAATCAGACAGGAATTTTCTTATTGACTCAGAGAGGAAAATAGACCAGAATTGGGACATAAACGAATAGAAATAAAACTTAATCTTAAAAACAAACAACAACAAGCTTTTGGAGTTAATTACGTTACAACGTTTGCTCATAAAGTATAAATGTGTAACCATTTCTAAGTTCGTTGATCATTTATTTCAATCAATTAAAAAATAACGTTTAGGAATACAAATAACTGCAGTAATAATGCAATACTGATCAAAGTTTATATGGATTTCCTAACAGTGTCATAGTTTAACTAATGTAACGCTATCTCTTCACAGAAGGCCATAAAATTGTGTGCACTACCACTGATCATTCTGATCTATACCTACTCTAAGACAATTTGATAATCAAGAGGTTATTAGGTAGGAACGGTTTAAATCCTAAACTATTTTGGCACTCCGCAGGAGAGTACCTTAGGACCTATGCTGTTCTATTTTTATAATACTGAATATGATCAATACGACAACTTTAACCCGTCTTTCTATCTTCTGAAAAATTTCAGGAAACTTTAAAAAAAAAAGTACAGAATGAAAAGTCTAGAGATATTTAGATAAAGGAAGAAATTAATCAAAATTTTAAAGCTTTGTCCATAAGACCATAAAATTGTGTGATCATCATCCTAATATATACCTATTCTTAGAAAATTTGATAATTAAGAGATTATTAGGAAGGAATGATCTAAATCCTAAGCTATTTTGGCACTCCACAGGATAGTACTCTAGGACCTATGATATTCAATTTTTATAATACTGAATATGATCAATACGACAACTTTAACCCGTCTTTCTATCTTCTGAAAAATTTCAGGAAACTTTTAAAAAAAAATACAGAATGAAAAATCTAGAGATATTTAGATAAAGGAATGAATTAATCAAAATTTTAAGCTTTTGCCTTTTCCGTATTAACGATCTCTACAAACTGTGGAAATTAGGTGACATATAGATAAGAATTTAGAATAGAGGTTGACCAAATTCGATCATTATCGAGCCAAATATTATACGAACGATTTTCGGTCTCCGTTTGCGTTGACAGTGGCTTTGTAGAGGAAAATTCAATAATAAATTTTAGGAGCTCTACAGCGACATCGACCCATATACTGGACTTTTGAAACGGCTGAATGGACATTAACGCGTTAGCCCACAGAGTCATAAAAACTAACCTAGAGGGACAACTCAGTAGAGAAAGGCCTCGCCTTAGATGGTGCGTACAAGTGGACGGTGGTAAAAGATACGTTTGCGCAGTAGGAGGCAGTTAGCAAAATACCGTGCTAATTAAAGAGGAATGTTTGCTGAGAGCCACGTTCACACCGAACTGAAGCGGCACCTAAGTAAATAAGTAACTGATGGCACCAGGTAATTAGCAACTTTCACTAAACGTTATTCAAATATTTTAATGCTCAGACCCGACTAAGTCCGACCAAACATTGCTTTATGCAGACGATATCATCAAAAGAATTCCAATTGCTATACGCTTTCATGCAGATCAATCGAGAGATTAGTAAAATTTGAAAAGCTTGGGTTGCTAATTAGCGAACAGAAGATCTAAAAATAGTCCAACAGCTTAGTTATAATATTTGAAGCCACAGATCAGGTCCACGGCCCAGCCTATCTTATTGCGACCGTTCGTGCTGTGCATGGTATTTATTTTTGCACAAAAATGGAAGATACCTACTATTGAAAGCCATATCCTCAGTATCCCAACGTATTAACCACTAAGCTACGGCCAACACTAACAAATAAGCTATAGTGAAGCCTAAGGTCAGAATAGTGTATGGCTTTAATAAAAATTTGGTCAATTGTAGCAGGCAACCATCACTACCACGGGAGTGGTGTACTATTGCCTAAGCCTAAAGAACGCGCCACCACGGTCGTATTCGATCCAAGATTTTGTTAAGACGCATATTTTGTGAAAGTTTCAGGTTAATTGGCTGTTTAGTTTTTGAGTTTTAGCGTCGTATTGAAAAGCAAACCAACTCATTTTTAAATTCTCTATATTAACTTCGCGTGCCCGTGGCTGGCTGTTCAGATCTTGTGATCAATTTTTAACCCACTTCGCAAAGCCCGATTTTATTGAAATTTTGCAAACATGTATATTTCCGGTGACAATACTTTCTATTTAAATTTGAGAGTGACCGAACTGCTGGGTCAGGAGGCTCCCATACATTTTTTTCCCGGCATCAGATGACTTCATGCTATAATGACTGTGTTCTGTGTGCGTTGTGCGCTGTGCTCTGTGCTTTACTAGCTTTACGTTTGGAGTTGTTTTTTTGTTGGGCTGCATTGCTTCGTATGTGTTTTTATATTTCAGCATTTATAGTGGTTTTCAGTATACTTTTGTTCATTGTTTTTATTATATACGGGTCTGTATATTAATTAAGTATTGTCCCACCTCTCGCGAATGGGTGACAAACGTTCCGAGAGTATTTAATACCTTGTCACGGAAAGCTTCTCAATTCGCCGTTCGGATCCGGCCTTAAATTGTAGGTCCCTTTCATTTGTGTCCAAAAATTAACATGTGCCGCACAAATGATCGCGAGAAGTTAGACCTTGGACCGCAATGGTCTGTCGCGCCAAATATTATTATTATATTAATTATATTACGCAGAAAGCAGCACAGCACATAGCACACAGTCATTATGATGTCGCCATATGGCGTGATATGGCAGCGAACAGGGAAGACACAGAACACAGTCATTATGATACCCGACCGTTTTTTCGTTGACCTTAGTTATTTAGTTACGAGAGGCCCTTTTATTTAAACGAGATAACGAGATAATATTAAACCTATGTTCATCCTGAAAGTCCATTCTAAATATTATTGGTGAATGCGTTTTTGAAATCGCACGAGTAGTTTCGAAGATTACCTCCTATACACAAACCAACATTCTTTATAATATTAGTATAGATAATAGGATGACATATAGCATCTGAAAACCTGGGTGCCGTGGCTCTAGTGGTAAGTGCGTTGGACTTCTGAGCAGGGGGTTCGAGGTTAGTATTTTTCACGGTCCCACCTCTCGCGATTGTTTGACAAACGCCCGAGAGTAGTAAATTGTCACGGAAATGTTCTCAACTCGACATTCGGATATGGCATTTAAATGTAGATCTTGGAGCCCTTTTGCCCTGTGCCCGATACCTTCCAAATTTTAAAAGAAAGTATTGTCATCGAGGGTTTACATGTGTGCATAGTTTATACAACATCGGGCTTTAGGAAGTGGTTTAAAAATTGATCAGATAATTTGACAAGCCAGCTAGCCAACCAAAAACGAACAAACACACGGGCGTGCAAAGTTAATATAGAGAATTTAAAAAGATTATAAAGAATTGCTAGCCCTAGAATCATTTGAACTACTACCAGCCACTTTCCATACACTGTAATTAAACCCCTAATTCGCAGCAAGTACATTCGTTCAGTGACCGATTTATAAAAATTGATACTTTTGTCACTATATACGAAGTGAAACACACGAAAGATGGCAGGGAATTAAATGCAATGTTTCCTTTCCTTCCTTGGTAGGAAAATGTAAATTAAAAAGGCATAAAATCCATGCAATGCACTACGACATAAGGAGCCGAAAAAAAAAACGCATCCAAACACCACCGTCGACCGAAAGATACAATTTTCTTAACACCTCGCTGGTGTTCTGTTAGTATGTCATATAAATCTCATATGCCTTTGTCATAATAATCCAATAGGCCACAACCTGCAAGGAACAACGAGTACCGGGCACTGCTGTTTCAGTGGTACAGTTGTAGTAGATACAATCAACAACCTTCCCTTGGGTTTGCCCTAATCCAACAATGTTGCAATTTTTGAACCAAAAGCAGAATAATGTCTAGTTGTTTCTATATTCCCTTGATACCAGCAGTTAGGTGGGTCAATATGATGAATTCCTTATACACATGCATTACTGTTCGTTCATTATGGAGTCAGCAGTCAGTTGGGAATAGAATTGAGTCCCTTGGGAATGTTGCTTCTCAACCAACCACGAAGTTCTAATTAAATTATTAGTTCTGGTTATATGCCAAGTTGTTACTCATTTCGTTTGGTTTGTAGTCCTGTCTACTGGTGTTTGCTGGTGGTAACGCGATGATTAATCCTTTGTCATTATTTGTGATTATTTATAATGTTGCGTCCGCCGACAATGGGCGGGGGTGACAGTTGCTGTTGTTGTGAGAGCTGAAGTTTGAATTGTGCTGACTAAGTGATTTCTTTGTAATCCAATACGTGTTTGTTCGGTAGAACAATTAAATTGAAACAACAAAATTTAAAATAAAATAAAAACCAAACAGACAAGACAATTAACAAAATAGGTAATCCTTTCGGTTATGTTGCGGTAATTCACAGTTTTTTTTTGTTGTTGTTGGTGAGTTGTTTTTACTTTTTTCTCAACAAATAATACAAAAAACAATCGCATGACAGAAATTGCATTGAAAACATAGCAATATCTTTTTGAAAACACCGGAACCGGCAGTGGATGGTTTTTCGAATTTGTCCAGCAACACGAAGTTGTAATACGTACACATAGATTTTAACGCGTTCCTTGCTTGTGTTCACGCGAAACCGATACCGAGTCCGAATACTACAAACTACAACCCAAAGTAGCAAACGACGAGAGAACCAAATCGCTTGAATATCCCGGTTGCACTGAATGACTGGAGTGAATTTTAGATTTATGAATCGCTTGCAAACGAAACCAGTGCGCCAACCTGCCATACATGGATTCGCATGACATCCACGAACACAACGAACTTCAGTCTTCACTGAACCAGTGGTACAATGTTGCAAATGGATACGATATAAGCAACGTTCATGCTTCATAAAAGTATTATGGTATCTACGACATCCAAAAAGAAAAGATAGATGTAATCATACAAAGCATAAAACATTCGAACGAGAACCAAACCATTTCCACTTCCAGTCGTGGTGTATCCAGATATCCACTTCCACTATCCATATTCCACACGCAACGCGGAATTTCATGTTCTCTCCACTTAACCATTCACACATCGAACTCATCGCAGAATCACGCAACGACACAACCGAAACCGATATACGAAACACTACATCATATTCGGAAATTAGGACTTCGAACTTTTTGGAGAGCGATTTTTACTAAAAATAATGTTGGATCGAACTGTGCTGCACGATAAAACACAATATTTACCAGCAGCCTGGCAGTGTGATAGTGGAACGTGGTTGTTTGTTTTGTAGACCTTCCACGTTCCATCATCCAGTTGCTGGTTGTATTTAACAAATGGTAGTGTAACGTGTAAACCGGTAAGTGGTACCGGAAAGCCGGTACTTGTTACGGAATAACGTGTGGACTATGCTTTCTATCTGTAGAAATATCAGACAGGCTTGTAGACTTATGGTGCACAATAGAACATAAATTTGAATTGGATTTGGATTTTAAATCATCTTTGTAAATGCGGTTTTTCAATTGAAACGCCCTCTGTTTCTATTAGGATTTCTAGGATATGCGTGAAGTTAGCTGGTTTTTTTTTGACGTTTCATGTCATTTATAATTGCCGTTTAGTCATGAAATATTGCAGGCTTCAACAAAGTTTGCAAATTATCTAAATAGTAGCTCATCCATTTCGTAGTTTCAAAACCATAGTCTTGGCAGCCCTGATGTGTCAAACACATGTATCTGTCATTGCAATTGTCATTCTATTAGTCAACAGCAGTACTCCATATACTCAAAATTGCTTTGCAATCTTAGATCCAGACTCTGAGGAACCTGCCCCCACCCGTAGATATATCTACGAGAAGCAACCAGCAATTCCCTAATTGAAAAAATTACAAAATTATTGGAAATTACATCTTTCACGTTACTCCCATAAGAAAAGGGTCTATTTTTGAAAGTAAGCTTCAAAGTAGTTTCGGAACTCGAAAAAACGGGTAAAAGGTTTAATAAATTCCAACTCAAAATTAGCAAAGTACCTTTTATAGTATTGAAGGGCCAGGCTTAGACCTTGAGCTATTAAAAAAAGCCCTACATGAAGCAGGTTTCAATGTCAAATCTGCCTACAACATAGTTAACAATAACAAAATCCCATAACCGCTTTATCGTGTAGCACTAGACCCCTCGATAAGCAATCGTCCAAAGAGTGAAGCCGCAGGATCACTGTCGAGGAGCTACATAAAAGAAATAGGACAGCTCAGTGCCAAAACTGGGAACACAAATCCTACTGCCTCATCCCAAATGTCTGTGGCAACTTTGAATTGCTAGTTAAAGAAACAAGAAGTGTCAAAAAATGCAGCAACGGTGGTGGCTAACACACTGCCAACTACAGAGGGTGTCGGGTGTACATCGATATGAAACCGAGAATGCGCCCCCAGCCAAAGCAACTAATCACATCTGCAACATTCACGGCAAAACCCAACGATGTCCTAACAGGGAACGATTTAAACAGCGTAACCTATTCTAATGTAATAAAAGTAGGACCCACTTTCAAAGCCGAGAAACCCATCAACGTCGAAGAACGCCCAAACATGAATGTTTCAAACAACGTGGAACGAGCACTCTCATCTCTCACTGAAACCCTCTCCAATTTTATAACTTCCATCCAAAATATGATGCAAGATGCAAGAGGAGTCTAAGAAAATATCTCGAAGATATGCGAACAACCACCACTCACTCTGGAAAGCCGCAAAAAAAGCCATACTTCCAAAGCAGCACGACCCACCTATCATACTACCTAATGGAAACTGGTCAATAACCGACGAGGAACAAGGAAAAACTTTTGCAGATCATCAATGTATAGTTTTTACGCCAAATCTATCGCAGTCCTACGAATGCTTACAGCTAAAAAGTTCCAGTAAGACTCTTACAAATGAATTTTTTGAGAAGCAGGCCCATGCTCTAAAGAATATGGAATAAATCCGATAAAGGCACCAGAACACCTAACTTGCGCTTTCAACAGAGGTTTTAAGCCTAGACTACTTCGCCCAACCTTGGAAGACGTCGAAATAATCATTATCCCGAAGGTCGGTAAGGACCATACCCTTGTATCGTCTTATCGACCAATAAGTTTATCACCTTTACTATCCAAAGTCTTCGAGAGGACTGCATACCTATACTACTCTCAACAACACATTACTTCCTCTTGTCCGACATTTACGAAAATGCATCGATAAAGCATCGAATAAAGCCTGAAACAGATCGAAGTGCGGCCCCACCTTCAAGGAATGGTGGCTGGTGCTAATTTTAGCACTAATGTAAATATTTCCCCCATAGAATGATTAAATTTTGATCTTGGAAGCGCTTATTTTCGGAGATATTTTAAAGTTTCAGCTTAAAAAAACACCCTGTATATTATATGGACTATTTTAAACATGGATGCTTGACGTTATTATTTAGGTACCACACTAACCCAGTAAGAAAATGTAGCTGCCTCAAGCCAGTTGTATTTGTGTGTAGCTATTAATGCTTAGTGGAAGTCAACAAATAATTGCCCTTTCCTAAATGTTTATATACACCGCATATTGTACAAGAGGATGATTGTGTTTAGATACAAATTCGAAAGAGTAAAAGTTGCTTTTGGTGTCCGCATATATATTTCTCTTCCTAGCTGCCCGTACTCGCTTAGTTATAAAGCCAAAGAGGACAATAGGCAATAGGCAATCAAATTATAAAGTAAAATCAAAAAACACAAAACGTCACGTGACATTTTTTTCACCCATATTTCGTACGTACAATAAGGTGACGTGTGTCCTTCCGACTCTTAAAACGATGTCAACTATGGTCGGTTACTCACTAATTAAATGCAAAATTTAGAAAGTAAAATGGAAGCGACATTGCATAATAATTGCTACGAATCAATAAATGTGTGTATGAATACAGGTGCGGATAGACAATGAAATGACTGGATGTACCTGTGAGGGGACAATTTGCGTGTCTTGTTAGGCCACTAAGTGGTCCTTTGTTAGTCAGAATCCACTTCTAATGAAATTGTGTAGCTGACACGCACCCTTGTTTGGCGTACGTTTAGAGCAGGCCTTCTTAAACTGTGGGTCGCGACCCCAAATGGGGTCGCTTAGCATAATTCTGGGGTCGCGAGAGATTTTTAATGCCAAATATTTAAATACACGATTTTATAAAATCTAAAGTGCGTTCACGATAAGCTTACAGTGTTTATAGAATAGCAAGCAAAAATGAATATATTTGCATTCCGTATAGAAACGCGGACGCAGTGTTGTCCGAATTGCTCTTATACCTTTACGGAAAGCAAAATATTCATCCTTGTTTGCTATTCTTTAAACACTGTAAGCTTATCGTGAACGCACTTTAGATGTGTATTTGTGACAGAATCACACCACACACCTTCCTACAAACAAAGTTTGGAATGTGCGCGCACAGTGCAGCGAGACAATGATTCAAAAACACTGACTATAATGTAAACTAGTGTAGTATTGACGCTCTTCTAGTGTAGTCAATTGTCAGTGTTCCACCGTAACGAGATTTTAGTTTCATTTTATTTATTCGGTAATTAATTAATCAATTATTATATGCAATATGTTATTATATGTTATTTTTATATATTTATTGGATTTTAGAATCAAAATAATTTTTGGCCATGGATAAATGGCTGAACTAAAATAAGGATGATAATGACGCAGATGATAATGCTACAAACTCTCCTCAGGCAGGACAAAGTATTGAAAAACAGGCATTTATTGTGCGAAAAAGAAAATATGATGAGTCTTTTCTTCAATTTGGCTTTACATTTCAAATTTGTAAGGGTAATGAACAACCTCTTTGTTTGATCTGCAATGAATTATTGGCTGCGGAGAGTATGAAACCATCAAAATTAAAAAGACATCTTGAATCAAAGCATGTTTCGTATGTCAATAAACCAAAAGAATATTTTGAAAGATTGTATAAATCTTTAAATAAAGAAAAAAAATCCTTTCAAAAATTTATGACCGTTAATGAAAAATATTTATTAGCGTCATACGAAGTTTCATACTGTATTGCTAAAAAGAAAAAGCCGTTCACCATTGGAGAAGATCTTATATTACCTGCTGCTATTAAAATGGTAGAAATACTACATGGAAGTAAATATGGCGATGATATTCGAAAAATTCCTTTGTCGAACGACACTGTCGCGAATAGAATTTCTGATATTAACAAGGACCAATTAGTGCAACTTATTGCAAGAATTAAAGAAAGCCCAAAATTTTCAATTCAGTTGGACGAAACAACGGATATTACTAAATTGGCTCAGTTGTTAGTATATGTCAGGTACGTTTATAAAGAAAACGTGGAGGAAGAATTGTTATTTTGTCGTCCTATGAAAGACCATACTACACGGAAAGACATATATTGTAAAGTTGACGAATTTTTAAAAACTGAAGGTTTAGAATGGAAAAATTGCTGTGGAATATGCACAGATGGTGCAAGAGCGATGACGGGCAAAAATATTGGTTTTAAATCATTTTTTCAAGGTGCTCCTTATGATCATGTAACTTTTACTCACTGTCTTATTCACCGAGAGGCCCTTGCAGCAAAAAAATTAGCACCAGAATTGAACGATGTGCTTCAGAATGCTGATAAGATTATAAATTTTATTAAGAGCCATGCCCTTAACAGCCGCTTATTTTCAAATCTCTGCAAGGATACGGATTCCAACTACACAACTTTATTATTACATTCAGAAGTAAGATGGTTGTCAAGAGGTCAAAGTTTAAGAAGATTATTGTTATTAAAGGATGAAATCGAAAAATTTTTAACCGGACGAAAATGTGAACTTGCTGCTTTTTTTCAAAATGACTTATGGCTATCCAAGCTGTGTTATTTGTCAGATATCTTTGAGAAATTAAACGATCTCAACTTGTCTCTTCAAGGAAAAAATTGCGATATATTTACTTCTAATGATAAAATTGAAAGTTTTATTAAAAAGATCAACATTTGGAAAAGTAGGGTAGAAAAGAATTCGTTCGAAATGTTTTCCAGTGTCGACAATTTTATAATCGAGAAAAATCATTGTAAAACTTTTATCGCAATAATTATTGTAGATCACTTAAAAACGCTAGAAACACAGTTCCGCACATATTTTATATTAAATATTGATTTCAAAAAGGTAGCTTGGATAGAAAAACCGTTTTGGACTGACTTGAGTGAGATTGATCACCTGCCACTTAAAGCACAAGAGGAATTTGCTGAGCTTTCGAGTGACTCAAACTTAAAACTACATTTTCCAAAAAGCACTTGACTGAATTCTGGATCGGAACTAGAACTGAATTTCCCACAATCGCTGATATGGCGTTAAATGTGCTTCTGCCATTCAACACCACATATTTATGTGAAGTTACTTTCTCAGCTTTAACACATATTAAATCCCAATATCGTTCATCGCTAAAAAATTTTGAAGAGGTCTTACGTCCAGCAGTGTCAAACATTCCACCAAGATTTAATTTGTTATGCAATAAAAAACACGCACATCCATCTCATTCAATTTTTTCCTTTAATTTTAATTTAATACTTACCACTCAACGACTGCGTTCGAATATATTCGAGCGAACTAAGACGGTCAGAATTTCCTTTTATTTATGTTATAGCAAAAAATGCAATTTTGATGAAAAATAGGGCATATAATTTTTGTAACTTTTGTTTGGAAATTTTGTAATAAATACAATTTTACAACTTTTTGTGCAATTTTTAATTTTAAATTTTTGTATGTTTCAAAACGAATTCTAAAACTATATTTTTTCATGTGTATTGTTACATAATAAATAAATCATCAAAAAATACTTATTTATCTTTCTGTTATATTTATATGGGGTCGCTAGGAAACTCGCAATCATAAATGGGGTCGTAAATGAAAAAAGTTTAAGAAGCCCTGGTTTAGAGTATGTTCCCTTTTCGTTTACCCTGCATTCAAGGAGTGATGACGTTCAATGGGTTTATTGGGGAGAACTCTTTAAAAATGTCCGGTGCTCCGCTCACACAAAGACAAGCTGATCTTTGGACTCTGCTTAGTTTGTCGCGATTGATCGCTGTGCTGTCCACCAAACAGCCACACTATAGCAGAATAGGTCTGACTTCTGCTGTGTATAGCCAATGAGTGATATGCGGTTGAAGACCCCATTTACTTCCTATGGCTTTTTTGCTTGAGGTTATTTTGTCAGGTTATGTGAGTTGCCTAACTCTCTCATACATACGTAAAGTACTTATCTAGCTATTTGCTATTACAGGGAATCTTAAAGATTATGCAATTAGCTGTGGAACTCCATCATCATGACTCAATATAAAAAGTTTAGCAGCTGGCTGGATAAAGCTAAACTGGTTACTAATAACACGAAATAAACAATATTTGTCCAACCTATATTATTCGCCCTAAAGGACAAACCGATAAAAATATAAATAACTCGCAATAACCATTGACAATAAAAACGACCATAAACCACATAAATCTGATTGAAAAATGTTGTACAATTTGTTATCGAGCTATGCATTTGAAATCTAAACACAGGACCAAAAAGTGAGCCCAACATATTCCTCATTTTCTTGTGAAATCACGCACATCGTCCGATAATAATGCATGTTAAACGGCGATTAAATATCTAACCACCCGTACCTAGAACGTGACCATTACCGCTATTATGTATGAAGGATGATTACTCAATATCTGTGATGTTGTTGTCATTTTCAAAGCAGTGATGTGTGCAAAGCCTGGTGATATTTGTATTTCTTTACAAAAAAAAAGACAACATGCTGCGCACGACACAAACTCACACTCAAGCAGAAAGGACGTGGACAATGAAGTGTGTCGCTGTGCAGATCCGTCGTTCGGTAACATTATTTTTCAACTAATGTCTGATAACTTATCTTTCGACAACAACAACAACGATACACCACCAAATGGCTCAACTGCAGGAAAAATTCTGATGAAATTGCGATTCATTCCATTTCATTGAAATGGTACATTAGATACCTACAAAAGCATCCCTTCTGTTTCTGTCCAGCTCGCTGCTATATCCCGCGCGAGTATCTCGAGTCGCATTAATAAATAATTATTACTTCGGACGATTTACTCTGAAATTAAATGCATCTTCATGATCGTACATTTTGTTAGGAGAAAGTGAGCGGGAATCACAGTTCTGGAAAAAGAAACAGAAGAATAGGAATTTAAACGCCATTGCCAGATGCATCAGATCCAATTAATGAACTTCGAGATACTTGTTCTCGTGTTATTTTACATTGTTCTGGTCTGTTCTGTTCTTCTGTTATACGTAATAAAGGTAAAAAAAATATAAAACTCAATAATCAAGGTTCAAGGTTGATAACTTTGGTGTTTGTTGAAATTATCGACATTTCTAAAAGGATTATTATTTTGTTAAAAGGATCGCTGTGTTGTAGCGAAATGAAGGTAGAAGAAAATAACCTTCGTAATTATCAGATCATTAAAAAACCCAGGTAGAAGAATGCATAAATCGCTTGCACAGAATTAAGGATACATATCGTGTAAATGAAGAGCGAGCACACTGACCCGTGAAACCGGGTTCATTCGAAGAAAATCCTTTTTTTTTTGTTTTACGACGGAGTCGTCTGCTCCATTTTTTAAATAAGAGTTTGCTTTTGTTGTTTTTTGTTTTCATTTGAAGAAGACCGCGATTCCATCAGGGGAGAAAACAAGGAGTATCCGTAGTCCTCTTTTAGTATCTGTTGCCTATTAAAATGTAAATTTAGACATTCACCATGAGACTACCGTTTGGCAGACAGGTCTACTGGAAGGTGGCGTGAAAAAAGAAGACAAGAAGCAGAAGACAAAACCAGTGCCAGTGGTCGGCGCCAGCCGATTATTATGCAAGGATTTCAATTCGATTGCAGTTTTCCAGGTATTCCGTCGTTAAGGATAAGGACTATATGCATTGTCCTCTGTCTCTGCAGTGTGTTTGTTTGTTTCGTAAGGTTCGTACAACTCGGTCGGGGGATTGTAGCATCCTAATTGGAATTGTGGATACCTTTGCGAAAGAATGCTTTTGTTTATTTTAGTGGAGATGGAGACTTAGTAGTGCAGGTAGTGCCGCAAATAATGAAGCTTTAGAGCCCCGCTTTTGTTTTGAGATAATGAGTGAAGATAAGAACCGTCTGCGAGTCTTCTAGATATTTTGATGTTACTAATAAAAATGTGAAGCGTTTTTGCAAAAAGTAAAAAGAAAATGGAAAGATACATTTTGTATCGATTTATCGAAATGACGTTAAATTGGTAAAGCATAATTAACCATAAGCTCCTCTGTGTTTGTTTGGTTAGTCAGATTCTTTTCTTATTTGATTATGATTGTGAAGTAGTCGTAAATGGAGATGTGAGTATAAGATACGACTATAAGGAGATGAGTAAATTTTGTCTCTTATTTGTAGGTTGTTGTCCTTGCAGTAAAGTGCGAGCTTCTAGACCTAATAGGGCGGAATGTTGACGTCATCGCCGGGGGAAGTATGCCGAGGCACACACGATGTTTTTTGATCGCCTCTCGGCCGGAATATCTACTAGCAGTGCCACTAGGTCCGTCGTCATGAATTCTGGAATTGGAGGAAAGTTAATGTTTATGCTGATCAAACAGGCCGTCCTTGGCGCTGTTTCACCGCTTTTAAAGATTAGCTTACTTGCCTTATTCCGTTAACCCTTGATTTGTCCGCTGATAACCCATGGTTCTTGAATAAGAGCAAGGGTAATGTTATCATCAGCGAATCTTTTGCAGAGGTTAGCGGACGCGACCTTAGCGTAATGCAGATTCACTTGTACCACCCTAATGGTGCTCATAAATCCCCTTTTGAGGAGTTGGCTTGCCGGAGTAATTTGGCCTGTTCCTTTGCAGCAAACAGTCGGTGTTTAACCCAGAGGTCTATTATTAGCCGACTTAACTGTCTTCCGCTTTGCGTGCCCAGCGGCACCGCTATTCGAAATGGAATATCCGGCCACATTACCGGTCATACGATGTACATTCGTACAGTCATAACGATAGTAGACTACCGGCCTAATTATGTTTTTACCGCCTCTGTTGCCAGATGAGCTTGGACCAGCAAGCCCGATGGACCTGCATTCTCGTGAAAATATATACTTCAGTCGAAAAACAAGTAATTAGAAGTATGTACTGTTAATTTAGTCTTAGCTCTTGGTGGTAGGTGTTATAGTAGCTTATCAGTTATAAGATCATAGCCAGGTGACTTTTTCTTCTCGAGATCTTTATTTTGATGGGTGACCTTCAGGCAAAAGTAGGCAGCGACAACAGTGATTGGAAACAATTTTTCCCACAATCCCATCCACAAAGACACCTGGACCTCTGCTGATCGCACGTACAACAACCAGATTGATCACATAGCTATAAGCCGCATGTGGCGAGCATCGTTGCTGGACGTTAGAACCCTTGTGTTTGACAGTGTGCGATTAAAGCTCGCGGTCGGCTCAACCACACGAAGTCAAACAACGAGAAAGCCAGCCGTAGTAGCACTGAAAAACCCAGATGTGAAACTGCAATAGGTATCCCACATACAACAGTTACCATCTGAGATACACCCCCAAACCCTAGAGTCTAAAAGGGAGAAAACAGTAAATTCGTATACAGAAGCAGCCTCAACCATTTTATGCTATCCCGACAAAACTAGAAAAGAATGTATATCAGATAGCACGTGGAACACCATTCATGAACGCCAATCCATGACAGCAAAGTTAAACGTGGCCTCGGGTGCCGGATGAAGCGCATTAGTGCTAAAGTTGGCCGTTCAGCTAGGAACAACAAGCGAGCATGGCTAAGCGACATCGCTTAGTATCAATAGTAGACAATACAGCACCAACTCGCTCGCAAGCTCGCGAACAAGTTACATCACATCAACTACCCTGTTAAGGCAATAGACGGCTCTTTGATCCTTATGGAGGAATAACAATGAACCCGCTCGACAGAACATTTTAAGAATGTTTTGAATTGTACTTCACCATGCACGTCCATCAACCCACACCCTAATAGGCTACTTAACATCAGCGTCACTATTACTTCGTTGGATGAGGTAAGGACAAAAATTCGTTCACTGCAATCAGGTAAAGCAGCAGGCCCAGACAACATCTACGCAGAACTCCTTCAAGCCGACGTCGAGTTAACTACGCGTACATTGTATGTGATATATTAAGGTATCTGGGAATCTGAAACCATTCCATCGTCTTTAAAAGAAGGCTTAATAGTCAAACTCCCCATGGCAGGTGATTTGAGCAATTGTGAAAACTGGAGTGGAATTACCTTGCTAGACACCATAAACAAAGTGATCTCCTCTACAATAGCTAAGCGCTTACGGAATGCGTTAGAGCCAATTTTGAGAAATGAACCGGCAGAATTTCGGCCAAACCGTTCTTGTACTGATCAAATTAACACCCTGCGTATAATCATTGAACAGTCAGTAGAGCATCGTTCTCCTCTATATATGGTTTTGTAGATTTTAAACGCGCTTTTGATAGCATGGACCGAAAGATGATGTGGCAGATTTTGTCTAGCTATGGTGTTCCGGGAAAACAACATCAGCAAGGAGCTGTACCGCGACTCAACATGCCGCGTCATTCAGAGCGGTCATCTTGGCTCACCTCTCAACATCTACTAGGGAGTCAAGCAAGGTTGCACCCTCTCACCATTGCTTTTCGAAATTGTCATCGACTCGGTGATGAAAATAGTAACCCGTACTCCATCGGGTTTGCCATGGAATGTTGTTCACCGCCTAGAAGACCACTATGGACTATGTCGATGATATCTGTCTCCTATCACAATCGCTAGGTGACATGAAGCGAAAATTAAACTCACTAGAATTCTACGCTTACAAAGTGGGCTTAAATATTAACGTCCCAAAAACAAAACTACTTCGCGTTAACGCTAGTAGAATATGTGATCTCTCGATTGACGGACACAAGATGGAGGAAGTCGATAAGTTTTGTTACTTGGGCAGCTGGATGTTAAAAAATGGTGGTGCTGACTCGGATGTGTGCTCTCGTGTAAACAAGGCGCGACACTCCTTTAGTTTGCTATATAATATCTGGAACTCCTCGCAAATCTCCCGCAATCTAAAGCTTACGATTTTCAGATCTAACGTTCTCTACTCTACTCTACTCTTGTATGTCTGCGAAACGTGGAAAGTTCACTGAGTCAATTGCGACGCGCCTCCAAGTCTTCGTCAACAAGTGCTTAAGGAGGATACTGAGAAAAAGATGGCCGGGCATTATCACCAATCAAGACTCAAGACGCAGTAGGAAGCAATCGCGATCACCATCAGACGACAAAAATGGACTTATCACAAAAATACCAAACTGATTATTATTGAATTTTAATTCAAATCGAAAACTTAAAAATGTAAAATAACATCATCCTCGGCCCGAGAACAAGACCAAGACCATTCCAAATTAATTGACACATATTCCCAATCTCATTAAAATATTCACGACGTTAGTGGTTGAGGTAATTATTTATATACTTCCTCCTTGAAATTGTACGCCTAACGCCTGCCTGAGTGTTGAAATGTTGGCACTTTCTCATGTGCATGGTTGGCGAATCTTAGTAATGCTTGTTCTTCAGTCGCTGAGTTACTGCACGCCTCGAGGATCGTACCATTATCATCTGCACCGAACATTTGTCTTAATAGCTTCTTGTGTTGAGCTTGTGTTTTACGTATCTCCGATGAATTTGACCAGACAGGCAGTCATCAATAATTCTCCCACTGGCCACTGAAATGCGATGCTGGTCGATTGGTTCACAAGCTAAAGATACAACAACAAGAGCCGATCTTCGACCTTCTGAAACTCGTGCGTACGTGTCTCTCTCGGTTGATCGGCTCCACAGCAGCCATGGCCAGTATCTGTGAATTTATCAACAACAGTTTAAGCGAGTTATCGCATCGCAGGCAGCTTGCTGAAAACTTCCTCGAGCTTCAGCTGCAGCTTAGTCCGATCTCGCCTTCCTTTTACATAGCTATGTTGTTTTTCTTTTATGAGTTTTTGAAAAATGAATCGAGATAATTTTCAAATTCGTTTTCATATTTCAACGAATCAACGAACGATTTGGTTTTTTTTTTGTATTCCTCTTTTAAAGGCGAAGCGTTTTCTGTTTGAGAGGCCCGATGCAACCTGCGCTGGATTAATCGGATATCACCAAAGGAATTTGAAATTAATCTATGCAGGTTAAGCAGGGTAAGAAAAAAATAAAGAAAAAAAAACAACAACGAGAAAGCAATTAATGATAGTCAGGAGTGCGCGGAGATACGTAGATACATATTTATGTATCTCCATATCCATCGATACGAATGATTTAGGTATTTCTGTTTGGTTTACGTAGAGCGGTAAAAAATAAGATTTTTTTTCCAATTTCAGAAGAGAAGCAGGAGGTGGAGTTGTTAGACAAAGCAAACGATACGACTTTATGAAGTGATTGCCGGCATCTGGTTATTAAGTTTAATTAAAATGCGCTCTGCTTTGATGGACTACGACATTGATAGCCCTGATGTGTTATTTTTACGCTTCATTTTATGGATTATATTGAGGGGTTTTATGACTTTATTATTATGGGCGCGGGTGTGTTTGTGTACAAGACATTTTTGAATTCTTGCTTCGAAAATGTTTCGTGGGAAAATCAAGAACTCTTCTAAACACAATAATCGAATATTTGTGACTAATTTTGAATGTTTTAATAAGGCATTGAAATGTAGTAATTGACATGGACTTCCAAGTAAAGTTAACGAAGAAGAAGAACAGTTTATTCGAACTGAGTTTTTTGGCTAAACGGTTAAATTTGTATCGAAGCTTAACATTTCATACGATTAACACCATCACATGCCGAGATTATAAACCAATTCTTATACGATACAATAACACAATCGATAAAACGCCGGTATGGCACTCGAACGACATCCATCACCGCCGGTTCAAAGCCGAACACAACAAAAATAGGTAAACCGAAAACATTACATTTTTAACCCATGTTAAGCTAAGGCACCACACAGTACCAAAATTATACTACAAAGGTCGGACATCCAGCCGTTGGGGGGGATATTGCCGTGCCTAAACACGCAAAGATACACATAAAGCCATCCTAATATGTACACCCGTCTTTTCCTTCTTACCAACCATATCGATATGCTTCACAGATGGTTATTCAAAATAAACCATGATACTGGACAGGAATCCAATCAACAATCGTGAAAGTCAACGGACTTCACCCACACAGCGACCGTTTCCTACCAGGTTCTTCACGGGCCGATGATATACGATATTTTATGCCTTACTCGACTTTGTTTTATTTCAAACTGAATTCACTACTTAGAACATATGTAGGGGACCCTGTTGAGAAGGCCGTCAGCTATCAGCAAAATAGGGGCAAAAACACAGAATGCATCAAAGCTGCAGGTGGCCGTACCTATCTCTGACTGGTGGAAGTGGGATAGAACCTCCACGTGGTGGCCACCGGTAATGTTCCTCCAATACAGGAAAAGGCTAGTACCTTCAATTGTATGGTTAGTGCGAGGCCAATAACCTCGCCCGAAAAAAAAACCTAGTCACCAATTGAATGAAACCCACCGTTATTGGCTTTAAAGCATCAAATGAACGGATATGCACCCTTCGCGTGTGGGGCAGATTTAAAAACATAAGCCTAATAAACGCTCACGCACCTAGACAGGATTCCGTATATGATGAAAAAGGTAAATTCTTTGAAACAGTCGAACGGGAACTCCATGCCTGCCCTCAGTATTATGTAAAAATCACTCTGGGGGATATGAGTGCAAAATAGGTAGGGAGCCAGTATTCAGGCAGTCCATTGGCCCCCATACACGAGCACACTAATGACAATGGAAACTGGAAGGTCATTGCGAGTAGAAGGTTTGCGCGTATAATACACACATAGCAACCTGGGTATCTTCCGATGGAGCCACTCGCAACCAGGTAGACCACGTGTTGATAGACCGCTGTCACAACCCGAAACTGATGACGGTATGAACTTACCGAGGTGCCAACCTAGATTCGGACCACTATCTTGTTAGTATGGTTGCGCGAATTGCCACGAAAGCCGGCATCCGCGAATCAGATTCTAGTCAACACGGCTCAAGAAGTGACAATAAAAACTACGACCAAGTAAAAGGACACGTCCTAATTTCAGGGAGAGTAAGTCCTATAGTTGAGATGTCGGGCGTAAAAGGCAAATGGGCATGAAATACTGTAATTAGTACTGCTGACTCCACCTTTAGAAGTAGTCGTAGAGATCGGAACGAATGGTTCGATGACGAATGTAAGCTAGCGACTGAACGTTAGAATGTTGCGTACCGACAAATGCAACAATCTCATAAAACGCGGGCACGCGAAGATAGATATAAAGATCTCAGGAGATATAAAAAAACAGTTTGCCGGCGAAAGATAGCAGAAGAATCTCGTCTGTGACCTAGAATAGTACAGCGAGCGAGGACCGCAACAGGTGCGGAATTTCTACTAAAGAATCTGTGGTGTCTGATCGCCGATCTCAAAGGAATCTAAGAGCGAAGGGAAAAGTTGCTAAATGGCCAGCTAACTGAGAAATTGGAGGCTCCACCAATGACCAAAGACTACACTATGCTGCCGCCGCCAAGCATAAACCAAGGTGCGATAAACCAGCTTAAAAATAATAAGGCCTCGGGATGTGATGGTGTCCCAGCGGAGCTGATTAAAACAGAAGGCACCGCAATACACCAAGCAATTCATGAACTAAAAGTGCAAGTATGGGAGGAACAAGCGATGCCAGAAGACTGGCGAAGAGTTATCCTGAGGTATCACAAAATGCAGCAAGTATCGTGGTACAACGCTGTTGAGTACCGCGTATAAGATTTTCTTCTCTATCCTTCAAGACAGGAGAGCCCCTATACTGGTGGTCCATACCAGTGTGGCTTCATCCCAGGCAAATCAACAACTGATCAGATTTACACCCTTAGGCAGGTGATTTCTAAAGTTTCAAAACTCAATACACCATCTTTTTAAAGCCGCCTATACATAGCATAGCCAGAGTAGAACTTTATAAAGTCATGTGAGAATTTGGCATCCCAAATAAACTGACGCAACTATGAAGGTTTGTGGGTGCAGTGGCTCAGTGGAAAATCACATGGCTACTGAGCAGGAGGTTCGTGGTTCGAATCCCAGTAACACCAAATGTATTTATGACGGTGTCCCACCTCTCGCGAATGGGTGACAAACGTTCCGAGGGTAATAACTTGTCACGGAATGCTTCTCAAATTCTTCGCCGTTCGGATCTGGTTTTAAATGGTCACGAGAAGCTAGGCCTTGGACCGCAACGGTCCGTCGCGCAGAATATTATTATTACTATGTAGGTTGACCATGGTCAATGTTAAAAGCCAAATTTATATATCAAGCTCATTAAAAATCTATAACGGGCTCCAACAAGGGGATAGACTGACCTGCGTCCTCTCCAACCTGACGCTGTAGACTCTGACATAACGGCGAGAGTTACAATCCTCTATAACTCCATTCAGATACTGGCTTACTCAGACGAAATCGACATCGTTGGTTGAAACCAAACAACTGTACAGGAAGCTTTCATTCAGATCAAGTGGGCGGCACGAGATTTGGGGCTGCACATAAATGAGATCAAGACAAAGTACATGGTGGCCGCGTCTGCGAGTAGAAGATCTAAAAACCTTATCCCGGTTAGTTCAGAAAATGTCTATATTGTATCGCATAAAGTGATTTTCCAACTTTGATATCTAGCATTGCGAGGACTTTCACTTCCGTATGCTAGTAGAGTCCTCACATTCCAAAAACTAATCTTTGTCCGGGTATAACAGATAAAAGTCTTTAACTTTTGACTAGTCCTTATTCGAGGCAGATTACCTATCTATTTCCTAGGCACATTTATTTTTTCGACATCGGTGGATGCCAGCCTATACGTTACCTTTCCTTCTTTAACTTCTTTTATCAAACAAAGATTAGGACACGAAGTTTTTTACTAGCCCCGTACTTTTCAAATATCAAGTTTCAGAATTGTTGGCCCCGTATGTGAGGAAGGACGATTCCGGAGACTCTATAATGATGATATAGACAATGGTGATATAGACAGTAGTCTTTGATTTTTGCAAGACTGAATAGCATCTGATAGAACGGGGAAATTGGCGGTTGCGGGAGCGTTTTTTGCGCGGTACCCAGTATGGGACTGCGCTAGAAGAGCAAAATAATTATAAGAAGAGAATACGGAAGGTAATAAGCTCCTGTCCACAAGCCTTGTTGAGTTCGATTGTCAATGACTGATGATGATAAAAAAAGCAGAGCAAAAAAGGAATAACCCATAGATCCCTCTTTATACATCCAAGCCAGTACTTGGAATCTTAAAAATAAAAATTCATAGCTAGGTTATTTGATTAAAAGATAATAATTTATAATAATGACAGTTCTGGAATAGAGATATTTTCTTACTAATTATTTCTTAATTTTCATTGCAGTTTTATTTTTATTTAGGCAGAACGCTTACTGTTCGCACTCAAGACTCGAATTATCCGTCTTTAGGCAAGTAATAATGTTTCGACATTTTCTTTGACAGTATCCTGAAATTTTGGTAATTTTTTATAGCTCGATAAAAGATGAAAAAGGTGAAGGAATAATCATGTAGACACCACCACCAATCGTACCCACTACGATAACTTCTGAAAGACTAACTCTTTCTGTAATTACCAGTTTATTCATTCGAAGTATTCCATAAAAGGTAGTTGATACTTCCGCCCTTGTTTGTTTGGTCAAAAAAAAATTGCCAATCAATAGTAAAACAAATTTGAAAATTTCAAAAACTCTTCCAAACAGCAAACAGCAGCTATTAGCAAAAAAAAATCCGATTTTTAATTGGAATTTCTCGCCAAAAAAACATAAAATGTGAAAGAAGGCGTTTCCCGCTACCTGTGGTTCCATAAAATTCGTCACTTCGAGCACAAAGGCGAATGTGTACCCACATATGTTTGTTTGTAGGTGGATGGATGCTCCCGCATTAGACTCCCATTCTAAATTCATACCCTACTGATGCAGCCTGGAAGTGTGCTTTTCGGATATCTAATAATTAATTAATCGATTTAAATTCAGGTGATGACGTGTGGATCGTTTGTTGTTTGGTTTTTGTTCTCCAATGTGGTTGTTTTCTCGCCGGGCGTTCTACGAGTAAAACAAATATGTGCTTCTCCTATACATTGTTTGCTGTTTTTGTAGGCTGTAGATTATTTATTACCTCTGATAAGGCAGGCAGACAACATACTATGAGTATAATGTTCGGCCGCCAAGCGATTGCCTCTCAAATTCTTTGAATTGGAACAGAAATCAGACGTCCGTCCGTTCGTTCGGCTTGGCAATGCTGGAATATTAATTCGATCTAGGACGTGATTTAATTTCATTCGCATTAAAGGATAAATTCTTGGAAATTTCGAAAATTCGTTAATCTAAAGTGCAATTTATGGCTATTTGCAGAAATTTTTATATTTGCTGGAGAATTTTGATACAATTGAGAGCAAAATTAAGCTCTAAGCTTCCCATGTTCAAAAGCATTTTTACTTTTTGTTGATTCTTGATTTAAGCTCCGATTTCCTAGTCCAGCGTTAGTCAGGTCAAAATGTGTGCTGCGTCATTCATTTTCCTAACAAAAAAATCTGCGAGCAGACTTATCTTCATCATCTGTGCAGATTCCGTCTGATCATGTTAGGCTAATTTCAGAACATCAAAATGGAGAAATCTTCAAAGGTCAGTCTTGCTTCCTATTTGACGTAGAAATCATTAGGGAGGTTTCAAGGAAGCTTGAAGTTTCGAACATGTAAGCATTATGCGGTACCCTATAAGACAGAACGAAGTTTCTGCTCCTTTATTAGCGAGCAAGCTGCTTCGTTGCCTTATATGCCAGTGTGTCCCGGCACCCAGTAAAAACGCCAAGTCTGTTTAAGCTTCGACTTGCATTCCTTCAAAAGTTTAGATGTGATGTAGAATGCATCTAGGGCTCTTAATAGCTTTGCTGTCTGTCATGATAGCTATTTCCTGCCTTATGTAGTTCCTTTTCAGATTAAAGTAAGTACATCTTTCGAAGGCATGTACTTTTGCCTAGAATATACTCGGGTACTGCCCCATTGCTACAGAGTACTTGGTTCCTTACCCATAGACTCCGGCAACCGCGTGCTTTAATATTTCTTTGATCCATATGTATACCACTTTATGGCACCTGGATGTATTTGGTATTCAGTATCAGATCTGAATTGCTTCTTGGTGCCCATTATAACTTTAAAATTCTTTTGAATTCGAGCTTTTATACCATGCTTTCACACGGCATGCTCGCTAAGGCAGCTTAACTTGCTCAGACGTTAGTTGGTTTTCCTGGATTTACTCTCCATTACTAAGTGAAGTGGGAGTAGCCCAAGGATCGCATCAATGTCCGCTGTAGGGCAGGGTTTTTTTTTGATATTTAAACTTATTGCCAAGGGAATAACTCCCTGAATTACTTGCGCCACGGCAAAAAAAAATTAAAATTAATTAAAACGCAGGCCAGCCTCTGCACTTTTTCCAATTCACTTTTCTTGGTGCTTAACATGGTTTTATTCGCTCATGCCACTGGAATAACTCCCCAGGATTTACCTGCCACCCTTCTGCATACCATAAGTGCTTTTTTTGATTTTTGTAGAATTGCTTGTTAGTGTTCGTTCCATAACATTCTGCTTTTAAATATCAGTCCAAGGTATTTACCCTCTTTTTTGATAGTGATCTCTTCTACATTAAGGGTACCCGGGTGCATTCGCCTCAGCTTACTTTTCGTGGTGCTTTACATGGTTTTATTCGCCCATGGTACTGTTCTGTAGGTAATCATTGGAATAACTATAATGGTGTACATCCAGTGCTTTGCTCTAGGACTAACTCCACAGCATTTAGCTGCCACCCTTCTACTTACCATAAGTGTTTTATTTTTTATTTTTGTAGAATTGCTTGTTAGTGTTTGTTTCATACCTGTCTGCTATCAAATATCAGTCGAACGTATTTAACCTCTTTGCTGATAGTGATCTCTTCTCCATTAAGGGTAACCGGGTGCATTCGCCCCAGCTTCCTTTTATTGGTGAAGGGAACCATTATGTTTTTGTTTGTGTTTACTACTTGGCACCATCTACCCGTGATAGTTAATCCGTTTTGGATTATGTCTTGCTCTTGCTACGATGCCTATATCATCTGTCTGCGTAGCCTGGGCATAAATTCCTGCTTCAGCTAGTCGCTGCTAGATCTTCCCGCTCTGTTTGCATGCTTTCTGGATTGTTGTGGTTCTCTTTACAGTACTTTCGACCTAATAAAATATTCGATAATCTAACGAACGGAGTTAGGCTGATTGACCTGTAGGTCTTTGGGTGTATGGTATCGTTCTTCCCCACTTGAGGTATGAATAATAATTTTGCCCTTCTCCATATTGTCGTTATATTCCCGAGTGCTAGGCTACATCTAAATAGTCTTAACAGGTGTGGAATGAGGTTATCTAATCCATCTTGCATGAGTGCAGGGATTACCCCGTCCACACCTGGCCATTTATAAGGCTGTAAAATTTGAACTGCCCATCGGATTCTTTGTTCCGTACAGATCTCCGATGCCTTCTACCAGTCACCCTATTTGCTCTGAGGCACCTCAGATCCATATCGGGCTGGGTACTGGTCACTGTGCTACCTGGGGTGTGTTTTCAAGAGAAGGATGACTCTCTGCCCCTTGTTTTCTGTTAACCCTCCCGTACTGGTCTATCAATGATATCTTGCTACTCTTAACATAGCTTTAAATAATCTGGCAGATGCTGTAGTATTGGTTACTTCTTCGCAGAACTTATGGAAACTTCTGCGTTTGGCTCTTCTAACTTTAGTATTGTATGCTGTGAGAGCTTCTCTGTTTTGCTGACAAATGCCGTTCGTGTAAGTGGTTTTGAAGAGTTTCCTCACTAGCCTACGAAGGTCTGACAGCTCTTCGCTCCACCATTGAGTTTCATTGTCCACTTTGGGAGAGCTCACCGGGCAACTCGACTCATACGCATCGGAAATTGGCCTATTCATTTCTCTTAGCGCACATTCTAGCTCGTCGTGAAATGTGTTGCCATCCCATCCGAAGACTTCATGTATTTGATCACATGTATCACTTTGCTAAATTCTTCTTGACATGGATGGTTATCGGTCATATGTGGAGGACCTAATTCCTTAGTTAGCTGCCTATTTAACAACTCTGTACCGTTCCATTTCTACCAGGCAACATTCTTTCCCTGATCAACTATTATTTATATATCTTCTTAGCTCTTTGTATTATTCTTAATGCAAAATTCATACGGTCAATCGCTAGCTTACTTTTATTGTCGGACCAAATGTTGCGATCATTTTGACTACTACCTAATGGAACATTTTTATTTATTATTTTAATTCCAATTCTCCCTTTGATCCTTCATCTTATACATAGGCCACAAAATGGGGTAGGTATAAAGAAAAAGACAATCTAAATTAAAATTCAATTTCCTCAGGCAGTTTTCTTGTCAACAACATTTCATCGTGGCAAGCTCGATATTAATCTAATATCGTCCTGAGAAATAAGAAATAAAAAGTATTTCATTGTCAATGAATATTTGAATGCAGCATCATCATCCAACTTGAAAGAATTACATATAAAGAGTATGTTACAATTACACATACACATACTCGAACCCCCACTCAAATATTGTACCACTTTGTAGAAAAAATTGTAAAAAACAATAAATCTGAGAAAGGGGAATTTAAAAATGAATGCGTGACGGAGAGAAATTACCCGCGAAAAGCACCAAAGACTTTGGATGACAACCAACGTCTTCGCCATAGTAACTGCGGATTGCAAAAAAAGACCTAATAACAATAAAAATATGTAATGTGACAAGGGAACACTTTGATGACTCAGAGATCACGGGTCGGTGACCAAAATTGAAGCAAGCAGCGGCATCTATCTCCGTCCGTTCAAGTCTGTCACATTCTTTTTGTTTTTATTTTTTTATGATCTGGCATTAAGACACTAAACCATGGAGGCTCAACTCATCCTACTCACATATCCAGAATCCTGTTGATTTAAAGGATGTGCTTCCAAAAAAAATATAAGGCTTTTGGTTCGTCGCCATGAACGCCTACATAAACACTAGTCGACTTTATTATTACTCCATAAAGGCGGTTAGGAAGAAAAGTCACACACAACGATCTCACATTACACGGCTGTGCCAAAAACTGTGAAGAGTGGCGATACTTCTGCTCTTCACAATTTTTGGCAGCCGTGCCACACAAGAAAAAATCATAATTTAGCACGAGCAACAAACAGGAACGAACACACAACAACAATTATGACATTGACAGCACGAGATGACATTTTTATTGTGGGTAGCATAGGGACAGTGAGGCGAGTGCATTTGGTTAGCGCTTAAAAAGGCGAGGCGGAGAGTTTTAAATTTAATTTTTTATCAAGCGAACGAAATTTTTGATGGATTGGTTGATGACCTTTTCAATTAGCTTTGCGATTCTTCACCTAACTTTTTTTCTTTTTTTTTTAAATTCGCGCACGCTTAAAGGGGTTCGCACCCTAATAATGCTCGTCGGCGTTAAGGAAAAGGAGGAGATGTCTATGAGCTTGTGTTTTGAATGTCTGTAGATCATAGTGATGTGGGAAGACAGAGCTTGGCAGAGCTCTCGATTGTTTCCTCCCCAATATATTATGCTGTCTAGGTCAGAATTTAAGGTTGAGTTCCACATGAGAAGTGGAGGGACGTTCCTCAAACTTATATGAGCAGCTGAGAGTGCTGTCATCAGTGAAAGAGTGGATGAAGAACGAATTCCTGAACTTAACTGTACGTCCGAAGATAGGCTTGAGAGTTAACTGATGACCATTTAGAGCGCCACGAAAATTGCGGTTGAATTCAAGGAGAGATGGCATGCAGCTGGCTAATTCTCTAAAGCTCCGCTGGTGGATTAAACTATAAAAGAGTGACAAGCAGGAAACATTCCTGCGGTGTTCAAGTGAATCTATTGATTTCACTATATTTGCTGGTGCAAGGTAGTTTTTGGCGCAACAGACCAGATATAACAATTGTACTCAAGTTTAGGGCGAATAAAAGCCTTATAGATAGCCAGATAGCCAGATCAGAGGGAGTGAAATATTTCTTGCGCCGGGCTAGAAAACCCAAACATTTCGCGGCGTTGTTGGCGACGGTTAATATGTGGCCATTCCAACGAAGCTTGTCGTTAACGCACATACCGAGAATTGCGAGTTTTTCAGTTTCCTCGACGCAAGTGCCATTCATGGATAATGGCATGGGATTTAGGATTCGCTTTTACGACAGGAGAGAGCATTGGGTTTTAGAGCCTTCAATTCTACTCGATTGTTTCCTCCCCAATATATTATGCTGTCTAGGTCAGAATTTAAGGTAATTAACATATGTAGTTGCTTGAGTTTCACATGAGAAGTGGAGGGACGTTCCTCAAACTTATATGAGAAGCTGAGAGTGCTGTCATCAGTGAAAGAGTGAATTGGATTAGAAGTCACAGAAAAGAGATCATTAACAAAAATGAGAAAGAGTGCCGGCGACAAAACAGAGCCCTGGAGAAGGCCAACATTTAAGTAATGTACTTTAGACTTGAAACCGTCCTATATAACTTGAATTGAGCGGTCCGAAAAATTGCTTCCAATTCAGTGAAGCCGTTTACCATCGACACTATAAGCACGTATTTTGGACAAAAAAACTTGATGTCAAACTCTGTAAAATGCCTTAGAAATATCGAGTGCTTTCACCAAATTGATGCAAAAACCGGCTTCACTGTTCGGTGAGATATAGCATCAAATCACCAGTAGAACGTTGCCCACGAAAATCGTACTGCCGGTCACTAAATATTTTGTTGGCTTAAAGATATTTCTTGAGCTGAAAATTGATCAGCGTTTTCATGAACTTGTAAAGAATGCATGTAAGTGCTATGGGTCGGTACGAAGAAGGAGAAGACGGCTCGCCTTTTTTGGGTATGGGCTGGACAAAGGCTGTTTTCCAACTCCTCGGGAAGAGTCCTGAAGTATATGATAGATGGAAAAGCTTACGCAATGGTAATGCCAGCATGGAAGAAAACCTCTTAGGAACTGGTGGGGAAATACCATCTGGCCCAGCGGATTTGTGAGTGTTGAGATCGTTTAAAACTCTAGCAACTGCACGATTACGAATGAAGATCTGTCCCATAGAGTGTTCAATACTCCGAAGTGCAGGCGACAACAATGCGCACAATCTGAAAACGTTGAGCTAGCTGCATGAGCGAAGAGGATCCTGCTCGGAAAGTCATTTGCGGTAGGAAATATGGAACACGACGGTGATCGGCCAAGCTTACGTTGGAAGAATGGCGTAGACCACGCCACCCAGAGTTTAGGGAAGCTAAACTGGATGACATCAGGTCGAAATCGGGACCGGTAGAAAGACTTTTTGCAGAAGGCCAGGACTGAACCCCGGTTGTAGAGCCAAATATGATGATGATGAAAATGGAACTCATATGCTTCACAATACCGAAAAGATCATGAAAAAATCACTACAGCCTTCCAGACAAAACGATAAAGAAAGAGACGAAGTAACTGGGAATCAACTTCACCGAGAGGCTAAAGTCCTTCATTCGGTACAACCAAAGGCGAAACCAGAAACCCCATACTGCTTGTCTGTAAGTATCTCATCAGGCCAAGTCACACCACGTCTCATCAACAACGATGAAAAAGATCTCCTTATTCGAAAGGAATGTACTTCAAATCTGCATTACAAAGCATCAGGTCTGTTATTAATAACCGATCCTTCGATATGACTTGACTGTAGGACTAGTTTATCTGTACCAGGTGCTATCACCGTCTGCTCGGCGCTCTTTTATATGCCAGCCTAGTTTTCGTGCCGCCACTTGAAGTTCTTGCGACTATTCCCAATTATTGCGTGAGCAAGTTTTTGCTAGTTATCTTTTGATTTGGATTTCATTCTACAATTTCAGGTACAAGCGGACCTAAGCCAGTACTTGATCTTCTCGGAGTCCATTGTAATTAGATGTTAGTTTGATCAAGATTGCTTCAGAAATATTTACTTAGCTAATCCCAACGGTCACCTAAATAGTCGAGTCAGTTTTCTTGAGATATCAAATTCTCTATGATGGTGCAATTAGTTTTGAAACACACGACATTTTTTATTTTCTGGATTAGTTATTAATATTAGTCTGCCAATAGATGCCAATCAACACTTTATATAATCTATGAAATTTTGAAACAATGGAAACCACAAAAAAGATATTGTCTGTTGCTATGCATAAGAAAGAACACTATCTTCTTTTGGTCTTAGACCTTTCCCATTAACTAAAGCCATTCATTGTAAACTTCTATGCGATAGCCTACATAATAATTCTCTATATGTTAATTGGCCCTGACGCACAAAGTGCTTCTAAAACTGTGAATTTCCACAGAGACACAAACCATAAAGTAAGCTTTTTAACTGAGACACGAACCACACCCAGAGCATCATTTTTTAATATTGAGAAATATTAACTTTGTAAGACAATTGACATTAAATTGAAAAATACATGCTAGGGTTATTTGTATTACGGTCTGCAGCTAGACTATCACCAAACCAAAAAGTTTTCTCTGGAGAAGTGGTACATTTTAGCCCACGGTGTTTGAAATTGAACTCAGAAAACAATTCACAAGAAACCATCACAGGGGAGTCTACGAAAACAAAATTATTAAAAAGTCGTGCGATTTTTTGTTCCTTATATAACCCACAACCGGGTTTTTTTCTGGTTCACATAATTGACTCATGGTAACTACACTAAAATTATCCCGTTAGCATTGGTGTTTCTAGATTCAGTAATTGAGGTAAAACAATTTTTTTTTATTATACTCGAACTTAAATGTGTACAGCTGCAAGCGGGACCGATACGGATAAGGACTCCTTTTGTCAAATTCAACTTCGACCTTTCCGTAAGGAAATTATTCCTTCAACATCCTTTCATATGCGAAAGCATTATGCTAATCTTAGCACTACAATATGCAGTCACCAAACCACAGTCGGTACGAAACGACAACGCGGGACGTGTTAGTTTAAAACAACAGCTTAACAAAGGGCATAACACCTCGGAGAAAATGTTAAAGCTGACGATGGTGTGTATTCGCAGGACGACAATACAAGAAGAAACCAAAATTTTTCCAGCAAAATATTTCATTTATGCAAAACGTGAACAAGCACACACAGCCTGCTTGCTTGTTACACTGTATAACTTTATAAGCTATGTATGAGTAATGTCCTGTTTAAGCGCGAGAGTTGGCTGTCGTCTTTTCCAAGTAAAAGGGGCTGTAAGGACACTTGACAGATTGTCGCGACAAAGTATAAATTTCTTATGAGCCATAGTCTGAGTCTGAGTGTGTACAAGAATACCGTTGAACGGATTTACCCTCACGCATTAAAAGGTGGAGGAGGAGCAGGAGCAGGAGAAAGGAACTCTTTACTCAGCAAAGACTGCACGCCACAGCAAACGGAATTGCGCGTTTTCAAAAAAGGGTTAACAGCTGCGGCTGGCAACGTCCTAAAGTGCTTGTGCATTTGTGTTACTTTTAAAGGACACCAGAAGCCACTGTGCATTTTTTGAAGATATTTATGAGAGGTCACTTTTTAGTATAATTTTTAAGGAAATGTTAAAGTTTTGCATTGAATTGAATGTGTATTTTTTAGATTTTTTTTAGTTTCGTATAAGTTTTAAATTTGACATTGGCGTTATTTTTGGAATCCGAATGTCTTAAGTTGCAGCGTTAACAATTGCGTGCTGGACTCAGCATTGTTTAAGCTTGTCTATGATTTTGGGATGTAGCTTAAAAACCTAATGTTTCTATTTGATTCGATACTCCAAATTTTCTCAAAGCGAACCATATACGTCATAAAACAAAATGTGTTACAATTTATTGTTTATGCTCCTTCCGACCGAGAAATATAAATGAATTGTAGAATAATGTTATATCGAAGGAGAAAGAAAAAACAATAGAGAGCGAAAGTAATTGTAGACTATTCCCGTAGAAGAATCTAGGGGCAAACACGATTTTTCGCAGTTACCATTGAACCAAGATATCGAGAGTAAAGTACATAGTTTTCGGCACAGGAACCACTTGACGGAACTTATTTTTTGGAATTTTTTGTAAAGTACATAATCGAACGAATAAATTCTGATCATCTGTCCTTAGCGTGATCAGGTAACACAAGATAAGCCACAAAATTATCTTTTCTTCTCTCCATAGGTAACTCGTTGACAAAAGGAAACGTAAAAAACAAAATTGCACACAAATCGCAAATGGGAACTCCATGCCTTCCCTCAGTATGATGTAAAAATCATTCTGGGGGATATGAATGCTAAAATAGGTAGGGAGCCAGTATTCAGGCAGTACATATTGGCACCCATAACTTATACTAGAACACTAATGAGAGTAAACAACGAGCCATAGCAAGCAAGCAATAATTTGGTCGTTGCGAGTACAAGGTTTGCATTTAAAAATATCCACAAGCCCACCGGGGTATCTTCTGATGGAGCAACTCGCAACCAGATAGACAACGTGTTGGTAGACCGCCGCCACAACCCGAAACTGATGGCGGTACGAACGTACCGAGGTGCAAACTTCGACTTTGATCACTATCTTGTTGGTATGGTGCTCCGAGCGCGGATTGCATCATCACGAAAGACAGCATCCGCGAATCAGATTCGAGTCAACACGGCTGCCCTTCTCAACGAAGAGACCAGAAACAACTACGGCCAAGAGATAAGACTCACCCTAAATGCAGTGAGAGTTAGTCCTCGACACGCCTTAAGAATACTGTCATTAGTACTTTCAGAGAGCAAGGACCGCAGCAGGCGCAGCAGTTCTACCAAAGATTCTGCGGTATGATACAATATACACTGCGTTGCACATACTGCAAAGACAAAGAAGGGTAATCCGATCGCCGATCTGAAAGGCATCTTAGAGCGATTGGAAGAGCACTTTCATGAGTTGTTAAATGGCCAGCTCACTGAGGAATTTAAGGCTCCACCAATGACTAAAGTCCATACTATGCAGCCGCTAACAAGCATAGACGAAGTTAATAATAATAATATTTGGCGCGACAGACCATTGCGGTCTAAGGCCTAACTTCTCGCGACCATTTGTGCTGCACATGTTAATTTTTGGACACAAATGGAAGGGACCTAAAATTAAAGGCCGGATCCGAACGGGGAATTGAGAAGCTTTCCGTGACAAGGTATTAATTACTCTCGGAACGTGAAAAATACTTTTAGTGTTGCTGGGATTCGAACCTGCACCTCCTGCGCAGCAGCCATGTGCACTACCACTGAGCCACAGCGCCCATAGACAAAGTTAGCAGAGCGATAAATCGGATCAAAAAGAATAAGGCTCCGGGATCAGATGGGATCCCAGCGAAACTAAAGAAAAAAGGAGGCCTCACATTTCACCAAGCAATTCATGGAAAAAAAGTGCAAGTATGGGAAGAGGTAGCGATACCAGAAGACTGGCGAAGAGGCATCCTGTGACCCATACATAACAAAGCATATATCAAAAAAATGCAGTAATTATTGTGGTATAACGTTGTTAATATTCACTTCTGTCCTTCAAGACAGGATAGATATACGCTAAAGTCCATACCAGTGTGGCTTCATCGCACTCAAATCAACAACTTATCACATTTACACCATTAGGCAGGTGATGGATAAATGTCTAAAGTTTCGAAAGCCAAACTAGACTGGCCCGCATCCTCTTCAACCTGGCGTTGGAAAAAGTGATCCGAGACTCTGACGTAACGGCAAGAGGAACAATCCTCTATAAGTTTATTCAGATACTGGCTTACGCAGACGATATTGACATCATTAGTAGAAACCCAAGAGCTGTACAGGAAGCTTTCATCCAGATCAAGCAGGCGGCACGAAATCTGGGGCTGCACATAAAGGAAAGCAAAACAAAGTACATGCTAGCCACCTCTGCGACTAGAAGATCCAACAATGGTCCGTCAAATCAAATAGTGGAACGCGAATTGAGAAAAAGTGCAATCCTTTGACTAACTCGGGTCAGCTGTATTAGCCTATAACAGCATTGAACCAGAAATACTCGCACGGTTGCTTAAAGTCAACAAAGCCTACTATAGTCTGTCAAAGCTCTTCAAATCCAGGAACTAAACCATAACATCCAAGCTGCTGGTATATAATTCAATGGTCATACCAGTACTTACATATGAATCCGATACTTGGGTGCTTAGCAAAAAGCATTCTGACATCTTAACCGCGTTCGAGAGAAAAATCTTGCGGAGAATTTTTGGTCCATTATGTGAGGAAGGACGATTCCGGAGACTCTGTAATGATAAGATCTACGAGCATTACCCCGATGTCGACATCGTAAAGAGAATTAAGCTCGGAAGGCTCCGGATATCTAGCTCGCATGAGCGAAGAGGATCCTACTCAGAAAGTCCTTTGCGGGAGGATTTATGTAACACGACAGCGAGACCGGCCAAGCCTACGCTGGAAGGATGGCTTAGACCAGGACGTACAGAGTTTAGGGACATCGGCTCAAAATTGAGACCGGTGAAGAAACTTTTTGCGGGAGGCCAGGACCAGGCCCCGGTTGTAGAGCCATATGTGATGACGATGATGTATATTGTCTACGTGAAGTGGAGTTTCAAACAGTCAATACAGCAAGGCTGGACTGAAATTTGTTACATAACATGAATAATTTTTCGATAAATAGTCGCAGAGCTTTAATTGTACTTTTCTTTACTACTTTTTTCTGTGAGAACCGAAATAATTTGCCAGATGTCACGAGTATGTCCATACTCTTGTGACATAAAGTGATAAAAAAAACCGTAATCTTAAGTCGAGTAAAAAGTATCTTAATTAGAACTTTTTACTCGACTTAAGATTACGGTTTTTTTATGCCATTCTCATAGCTTTACTACAATAATTAAATCATTAGCAGGCACTGCAGTATACGAGTATTTTTAATACCAATTTTATTACCAATGTGAAAGTCCTTTTTTACTCTCACGCAACTTTTCCATTAGCATTTATTACTCAGATAGTATTTTAATGATCGAAAGGTTAAAATGTAACAAAAAAAGATTAGAACGCCTGAGAAGTAATAATACAAATCACCAAGTCGCATTCTTTGACAAAAATTTCTTTCCCAATTATCCAGGCTACAAAAGGAATAAATTGCTCATTTGTTCCCATCACGTCCTGATTAGGAAACAATCAAATCAATAATTATCGTAATAAACATACGCTGAGCCAGAAACATACCGCAGTGCATTCGAATGCAATAAAACCGAACCGACCTATTAGGATTTTCAATAACTCGTCGTGGTCGTCGTCTGCATTCATGAGGAGAGGAAAACAATTAGTACTAAACGAGTATAGTCTTTTGTACACATCGCACGCTCGCCCTTCTAATTCAATTTCAAATTTCAAAATGATGCCTTCATTATCAATAATTCATTTGTTCATATGCCTTTGAATAGCGTAGCAATGTACATATATCCTCAGGGAGAATGCACTCATGAGTAGAACTGCGGGGAGTATCAACATTTGACCCCCCATCAAAAAGAGCCATGTGAGCGATCCACAATTTGTCACCAGACACGATATTGCATGTGATTCAAAACACTCACAAGCACACTGGAATTGTATTTGCATTTCAGATTTAAAACATCTGAATGTGAAACTTCAAAAAATTCCATTTTCCTGAATTCCAAATGAAAGCGCTAAAGAGCCATCTGAAATGTGCACAAAGCACATGAATCTGAGACCCGTACACACGTATAGATTACTAATTGCTGCAACTGCCAGTACCCAACATAATGAGGAGTTTCAAATCCTGCAAATCCTATAATTAATGGTATTAATTAAGCCACATTCGGATAGTTTCAAAGGGATATTTAGTGGCCGGCCGACAGACATAGTGTTCGACCGACAGACCAACCAAATTTTTGATCAAATCAGAGAGACAGACCAGCGTCCGGCCAGAGCGGCGATGTGGTTATCGATGAAAAATCCAAGCGATTAATGGTTTTGCCCCATACGACGAACAGACAGGCAGCGTAGCATGACTAAGTATCTATTATAGGGAGAGCCAGGTGGCCCTTCGTTCCAACTGCGGTCAGCGTTTTAGTTCTATCTGCTATTTGTGATCTTCTGCTTTAATTACAGAGGCGTTTCATTCCGCACTGAACGAGGTGGCTTGCGGAGAAAGAATTGGGCTGTTTTTTTTTTACCATCAAATACCTAGGTGGGAATTTGCATTTTTTGAATAATGTTGCTTTGTTGAATTTTTAAACTAATTGTTCTGTTCAGTTAAAACGAACATAAGTCATCTCAAATTCACTTGAAGCCTTACTTTACGATTTTAAAGTCTGACCAAATTGCACTTTCTTTTAAATCCTGCACTAGTTTGATCTCTTACGGATGTAGGCCAACAACAACATTGTGAAAAATCATGTAGTGCCAGTTACTACGACAGACGACCGGTTCTTTTAAAGACTTTCTCAATTGCTGTGTTGACATTCTCTTCAGTGCGGACATTCCTCTGACGGGTGCTTAACATCACATCATATTAGGGCTATTATTGATGGCTTGAGACCCAGATTGACGGGTATTTTATTCTGTTAGTCGTATTGAAAACGTTTTTCAAAAGAATGAGTTTCTTTAATTTTCTATACTTGTTTGTAAAAAATGACAAACTTAATGTAATTCCTGCCCAAATAAGAAATATACACAATTTGGATCACAAATAGCTTTTTAGATATCTACCAAAAATCATTCCATAATCATTTTATAGTCAATATCCAATCTAATCCATGATGTTCTTTGTCAATCTAATGCCTTCTCATTCAATATACATTCCCTGACTGAAACCAAAATAATCCCCGACATAAAGAACCAGGTGTTATTACCTCCTACATTGAATGTTTTTCGAGCTGAGGATCTTAGCCGCCCTACGATAGACTCTCCCTGTTCCTGCACGACGCCTCTTGCTAGCCATCCACAACGACATCGACTTGTCTCTAAACTCGATTTCGTTTCAATACAAATAACACTCACCCGTAGGTTTCTGTACGTTATCTGTTGTTACTTTCACCCGACCCAACCTATCGAATCCTACCAACTTGCTTTAGACGCCATTGACCAAATAATCGACGCATCTGACCACCTTAACGACATCCTCATTTTGCCTCAATTGCACTGGACTCAATCGGATGATGAATCGTTTTTCATCTCTTTTATATCCTAACTCAACTAAGGAATGTCTCTTCGTAGATCGGCTTACAGACTCAAGTCTATACCAAGTTAGTGGCGTACCTAACTATATACATGCCAAGGCAGTTATACCTCATCTTTAAAACTGATCCCATTTTACTATTTTTTCTCGCTTGGTCCCTAAATGTAATGACTATAGATTATTTTCACCCCTTCCTTCTTCTTCTTCCTTTTTTCCACAAAGCTCCACTACAGTCCCCTCAACCCATAGTTCTCTCTTTTTAGGATTTTCATAAAGCTTCTCGCGCCATAAAACCTCATCTACATATTCTCCTTGGTATAATCGAAGACTTCGCTCCTTACGATATAAGAGCAACAAGTTATGGGCGGCCTATGTTAGATTAGGTTAGGTTGCGGTGGCAGCTAATGCTCACTTAGACCATTCGCGGTCCTTTGTGTTACCACAGGATCTTATACCTTTTCCCTTTCCAGAAGATCCATTCAAAGCTCTTAATGAATCGAAGTATAAAGCCCACTTTGCCGTTTTCGAGATCTGATAGGTTATTCATTAGCTGCTTACCTAAGTGTTTGTGCCTTCTGTGCATTAGTGCCGGACATGAGCAAAGAAGATGTTCTATGGTCTCTTCCTCCTCCTCGTCCTTGCAACTTCTGCAGAAGTCATTATATTCGACACCCATCCTTCTCGCGTGTTTCCCTAGAAGGCAGCGTCCTTTCATAATCCCTACAACCGTTCTCAGTTCACGTCTTTGTAGGGAAATAAGCTCAGATGAGCGCTTCAAGTCCAGCTTCGGCCAGACCTGTCTTGAAATATTGCAAGTGTCGGCGTTTTCCCACCTTATATTTGTTATTGTTTCTGCCTCTTTCCGAAGCTTAAATTTCAGTGTCGCGATAGGACTCTCTACCTCCGCCCTTTCCGGTAGCAGCTTGAGAGTCGTTACACGTCTAGCTAACTCGTCCGCCCTGCCGTTCCCCTCAACATCCGTGTGGCCCGGGACCCATAAGATCCTTATATTGAACTGTTCACTCATCTCGTTAAGACAGGAGTGACAGCTCAACGCCACCTTAGATTTCAGTGAGACCGTCTCCAACGATTTTATGGCCGCCTGACTGTCTACATAAATGATAATCTTCTTTGAGGATAATACATTATGCTTCAGCCAACTCATTACCTCTTCAATAGCTATTACCTCAGCCTGGTATACGCTGCAGCGATCAGGTAGACGGCGGCCTACCTTCGTACTTATTATTTTTCTGACTATTCCAACCATTTCGTTACTTACTTGCAATTCACCCAGCTTTATAACTCCCTCTGCTTGCGCCATCTTAATAATGTGCAAGCCAAACTACTAAAAGACCCTAAGTCTTTCTTTTTCAATTCGTCCACATTAAGGGCAAGTCAGAAGGCTACCCTCCATCACTCTCATATGCAAATACATCGTCAACTGACCCACACACCATTGCTAGCATTTTTGAGAACTTTTTCAAACAATCTTTCGCCGACAACTCTTTTGTACCAGACCTCTATATCACCTTTGTCCGTCCTGGAGTACGCTAGTTAAGCGTGGTTCCAATATCAACAAGTTTATGTGTCCAGAATCGAGAGCATCCAAGGTAGTTTTCTCCGATTTGCACTTCGAGGTCTACCCGGGGACAATAATCTTATACTGCCTACCTACCAAGATCGTCTCAACCTTATAAACCCTAGAAAAACGCAGAGACATAGCTGACATTGTTTTCATACATCGTCTCATCTTAGGCTCCGTCTATTACGCATCTCTATACAACTCCTTCACCTTCCTAATATCAGTCTAAAATCATCCTATAAACATCAAAGAACTATCCTCCTAAACTTCCTTAAAATATCTGATAAACACCCTATTGCTACTATCTTATAATAATACAATGACTAGCCTCAGTTCGATATACAAACCATTAGGAGATATGAATGCAATAATATGTCGATAACTAGTATTCAGGGATACTTTCTTTTGGCACCCCAAGTTTACATATGAGAACACTAACGACAATAGAGATGGTAGCAAGTAAGAATTTGGTGGGTGCGAGTCTTACTGGCTCGCGAAAAGAACAGTAGCAACTACAGGACTAAGGGAAAGTAAGTGTTGGGACGCCGAAGAGAAATGAACACGCTTTAAAAATACTGTCGTTAGTACTGCTGACTCTAAATTAGGCAGTAGAAGTAAGTAGACCGATCGATCGATCGATTTATCAGATATGATTTAATCACCTATCCTTCAATAGAGGAATGCGAAATTCACCATTAGCCCATACTAGTGGGACTTCAGCTTATGCAATAAATAACTAGATTTTGAACATTCAGTTAACGAAAAATGTCTAGAGTTTCAAAACTCACTACACTATCTCTTTATAGACTTTAAATAAGCTTATGATAGCATAGCCACTGTAGAAATGTATAAAGCTATCATAGAATTCGACATCCCAAATAAACTAACACGACTAGTAAGCAATACTAACTAGGTTGACTCTCTCTAAAAACATAAGCTGTTGGTGGCCTGTAACCTGACCTCTTAACCCCTTATGAGAGGTAAATCGTAGGGATAATGTTGTTGGTTTCGTATGTAAGGAATGACGATTGTAGAGTTTCCGGAATTTTGACGACTTCTACGAGTGTTACCTCGTTGTTGACACAGTGAAGAGAATCAAGCTCAGTATGCTGCGTTTGGCAGGATACCTACCTTACATTAGCGAAATGGATCCGACTCGGAAAGTCCTTTGTAGAAGGATTTATATCACTAGATGGCGAGGCAGACCACGCCTATTGTGGAAGGATGGCATATAGAGCCAGAGCTTAGGGACGCCAAACTGGTTGGTCCATTCCATTTGTGTGAAAAAATATACCTGCACAACACAAATGGTCCCGAGAAGCAAGGCCTTGGACCGCACCGGTCTGTTGCGCCAAATATTATTAAACTAATTATTTATTTATTAATTTAAATTAAATTAATTTAAAGAATAGATAAGTGAGATCCCCCGTTACCTACAGAGACGTATATTAGGTATTCCATTTCTAAATACTCGTTAATAAATTTCGCTCCCTGATTTAGTCAAGAAATCAATAGCCGCGCACAGAAAAACGTGACCAACCGACAAAAATGCGTGACCTGAACTGCCTGCTGCTTGCTGGTGAGCTGAAATCACGAGGTTATCGACATCATGGTTACCCGTCATGTGCAAATTGACAGCCTCCAATCTGTAATTCAGTTTGTCTAATGACATCCCGTGTACGATTTTTCCCTCCGCCAATCAAAAGAATGGCCTTTTCATCCTCATTTACAAAATGCAACGATGGAGTATGCGGAACGGATGGACAATAGATAGAGATAATAGAGCTGATATGTGTGCCGTACGTACGTTCGACATGTCGCTTACTGCTAAAATGTCAAACTGAATCATCTCCTGGCACAACTAACGATCCAGATAAATCACGTTTCGGCCAGAGGATCATACAAAAGAAATTCCTGACGGGTGAAAATGATACACCACACACAGTACACACCATATGTACCAGTACACGGCAGAAAGGAAATGCGCTGAACACTGTGTACGTACGACGTGCGAGAGCGCACTTTATATGGGTCTTACGGGTCATTGTTGTACGAAGCTGCGATGTGAACAGAGGTTCAAGTGATGCACAACGAGAAAATGGTACACAAATTATAATTGTCATCATCGTACTTTGAGGCATAAACCATAAACAATGGCAGCAACTTAGTGCCTTTATTTTGCCCCCGAAGCAGACTCGCGATTTATATCGGTAGTGATGTTGCTTTTCAACTTTTACCTCAATTCAGTCAATATTCCAATTCGGAATTTAATTTCATATGGCTGAAATTAGTGAAGGTATCAACTTAATTAACTTTATTAACTTAAGCGTAACTTACATCATTCTTATTGTAATCAAAGAGTTTATACATTTCAGGAATAAGTCTGTGAAACAAAAGGAAGTTGTATGGTACGACTCGAGCTGTAAAGCCGCGTCTAGGATTAGTTGTATGCCTCATATCCTCAGTAGGGTTTACTTTGTGAAATCAAAAAATTCCAATTGAGGCAGAAATTGCATTGCCCACCTTCAGCGAGTCAAATTCGCATACGACCAAAAATTGAGCCAAAAAATAATACAATGTCCCAATAGTAATGTTGTTGTTTTATGCGTAAGTTACTGCCGAAACCAAAACACATTTCCACTATAAACGTAAAAAAAAGAACACATGCTAAGCAAAAGAAAGAATTCAAAATATGCTCCTACCCAGAAACTTTTATGGCAGCCGCTCGACGCTGGGGCCCGATCACTATCAAATATTTAGAGAATGTGTTGTCATCGGAGATCGGAGGTCATATATAAGATAAGTTTCAATAACATAGGGATAGTTTTGTAAGAAACTTATTGTGAGCCCGAAGGCCGAAGCAAATAATTGGAAGACAAGATTTTTTTAGCGTGCGTCAATTTGTACGTTTGTCAGTTTGTTAACTCGTATATCTCGGCTTCTACCAGTCAAAATTTGATGGGACTTGTTTTAGAGCAAACGGTTAGCGCTCGGTTCCCGATGGCATGATTTTTTTTATAGGGATGGGAAACTGAGAAAAATACTTAATCTACGCATCGCTATCGCTATATTTCCCAGAAAGGATACACATTTTTCTGCAAAGCTTGAATAAAAGTTTTAGGAAGTGAATTAAAAATTGGTCACAAATTTGGCCAGTCAGCCACAAACAAACATAAACATGCGGACGCGAAGTTAATATAGAGAATTTAAAAATCATGTTCATCGATGACGCTCATTTTGGTCTGGTTGGCTTCGTTTGTCATCAGAAAAATCCACGAGGGATCGTTGAGAAGCAAATGTATCCACAGCGGTTCACTTATTGGTGCATATTTTGGGCTGGAAGCATCATCGGAACATTATTCTTCAAAAATGCGGCTGATCAGTAAACATGATGACATCTGAACTCACGAAGACAGTGCCACATGCCATGCACTCACAGAAGTAATTTAATTACTGCATGAGTCATATCCTGGTCGTATAATTTCCCATTTTGGTGATCAGAATTGGCTGCCCAGATCGTGCGATTTAAAGCCGTTGAACTTTTTTCTTTAGGTTAATGCAAACAAGCCTTCGATCACCCACGCCTTGAAGGAGAAAATGAAATTCAGTAATGACATTTATGCCAAACGGTCATAAAAAGATGTCAACAAAAGAGTGCATTTGTTCCACCAAAGCCGTAGTCATTCCATACATAAGCCTATACTGTATACTTAATACATTAAAATGTTTAATTAAAAATCTGTGTTTTCTATCAAAGTTACACCTTGTGTGAATTTTAGGACCCCATTTATATGTCGGGGAAACACTCAGTGAAAAGAGAATACAGTAAACGAAGAAAATTCCTACAATACGAGTTTGTATCAGACGTCCCAGATAAGCATCAATCATATCGCCAGTGTGTCATCCTCCTCCATTGAAAGTTCCTACATGTACTGAGACTAGATTGTGCCTAAAAAACATACCTATGACGAGAAAGTCCTATATGACTTAAAAAGGCCTAATAATTGGCTGATAATAAGAAACAAAAATGCTTACCTTTTCTTTTGAAATATTTTTGCAATTTATAATAATTTAAAAAAAACTTATTTTAAAATTTCTTGTATTATGTTCCTTCTATTCTTTATTTTACTCCATTTCCCGGTTCTTTGATTCAAGATCCATTCATATGGATTAAGTTTGGTTGTTTAAAATACGCTTAGACGACAAAAGGCAACTTTGGGGTTTGGGATCGTTAAATTCGACTCTATTATGTAGTCCCCACCTTGTTATGTTGTCAAGGTCAGAATTTAACGTGCTTATCATACGTTGTTGTTCAAATTCCACTTACGATGTAGAGGGACGTGCAGAAAGCGTGATTTCATATGATAAGCTAAGAGTGCTGTTGTCAGCGAAAGAATGGATTAGATTAAAAGTAGCGAACAGTAGATCATAAGTGAAAATGAGAAAGAGTGTGGGAGATAAAACAGAGCCTTGGGGAACACCGGCGCTTACGCGGTAAACATTGGATTTGAAACCATCCGAACAAAGCATTTTCCTTCGGTTTGATACACTTAGTCCTTAGAAGGAATAAATTGCCTCAAACCCTCTTGGATAATGTTTGTGATTGTATCAGAAATGACATCTACACTACTATTGGCATTAAGTGTGTAATGGGGTTTTCCCAGCAGGGGTAAAGTCAGCGTGACCAGTGTTCACAGGTCGTTACAATAAAATTTATAGTTTGGTGACTCTGCGACTTAACTTCTTTATTTGTCTTATTTTTTAAATGAATTACACTTTATGTTGTGGTGATGCGTGAGCCTGAGCAACGTGAGAGCCATGTATGAGCCTTGTACGACCGCGATACTGACCGAAATGCGAGTCTTGCATGATGCCTGGTCCTGAACGATGCGTGAGTCTGAAAGACGTGATTCTGAACGATATGTGATCCTGAACGATACGCTTTCCTTGTACGGTACATGATCCTAAATGATGTCTGAGCCTGAACGACGTTATCCTGAACGATGCGTGAGTCTGAACAACGTGATCCTGAACAATGCCTGAGACCGAACAATGTGTGGGCATAAACGATGTGATCCTGAACGAAGCGCGAGTCTTGCACGATGCATGATCCTGAACAATGCATGAGCCTGAATGACGTAAGCCTAACCGATGCGCGACCCTTGAATGAACGCGAGCCTTGCACGATGCGTGAGCATGAATAAGGAGAGCCTAAACTATGCGCGGATCCTTGAAAGAACCCGAGCCTTAAACGATGCGTGATCCTGAACGATGGGTGAGCCTAAACGATGTGCGACCCTTGAACGAACGCGAGAGCCTAAACGACGTGAGCCTAACCGATGCGCAACCCTTGAACGAACGTGCGACCTTGAACGAATGTGAGCCTTGAAAAATCGTAAGCCTGGACGATGCTTGAGCCTGAACGACGTGAGCCTAACCGATGCGTGACCCTTGAACGAACGCGAGTCTTGCACAATGCGTGATCCTGAACGTTGTGTGATCCTGAATGGCGTGAGCCTAAACGATGCGCGATCGTTGAACGAACGCGAGCCTTGCACAATGCGTGATCCTAAATGATGCATGAGCCTAAATGATGCGCGACCCTTGAATGAACGCGAGTCTTACACGATGGTGATCCCGAACGATGCGTGAGCCTAAACGATGCGCGATCCTTGAACGAACGCGAGCCTTGCACATTGCACGTGATCCTTAACGATGCGTGAGCCAGAATAACGTGAGCCTAAATGATGCGTGAGCCTTGAACGAACATGAGCCTTGCAAGAGCGTAAGCCCGTACGATGTGCGAAAAGTAAGAGACGTAGGCGGCAGAAAGGGCCAAGAGTGTAGGCAGCGGACTACTGCTATGGCAATCGTCGTAGCCTGAGGTACACGATTTGCAAAGTAGGGTCATCAAATCGTCGGCAGCTGCTGTGGGTAAATGTCGTGGCCTGAGATTCTGCTGCAGGTACACAAAGTAAAAGTTGTCTTGTTATTAGTGCGACATCCTGCCATTTTCAATTATTAAGGTGTCCTACAATTTTACAATTAATGAAAACACAAAATTCATATTCACTTATTTTGAAAGTGTACTGTTCACTTTTTACTACTTTCCCCCTTCGAAATGTTTAAATTACAAGACTCAAATACCAAATGATGTCCATCATGGTGTAGCTCTTTGGCTATTGTTTGTTTGTCCTGATTTGTATGAAAGTATTCGTATGAAAAAATCACAATACAATTTTAGTTCTGGCGTCAAATTGTTTTTTGCTTTCCATCTACTTCTGAGCATGAACACTACTCTACTCGTATAACACACATTCAGTGCTATTACAACGACGAAAAACTTTGTCTATGGAGAATCTTTTGTCCCATCATAATGGAAATCCCTTTTTATGGCGATAATCATTACGATGCGGTGACAATAGGTTTTCCTTGATTAAAATCGTTCCTAACGACCCTCGTAGAGTATACTCGTATCTTTGCACTTCCCCTGCACAATCCAGATTATAAAAATGTTATCATGTGTTCGTGTGTTAGTTATCTGTATCTTTGAATATCTTAATGTACGACTCTATAAAGGACAGATCATTTGAACACCGAAGCGCCTTTCGCATATAATCTGTCAAATGATGCCTTTTTTCTCAACGTCACACTGACTGAGTGGACAAGTATCACAAGTATCTATAAATCTTGACCTTGCTTGACAAGATGACAAACATTGAGTTTACATATAGCTCAACGATGCTATGCACCTCTTTGCACTCATTTGGTAATTAACATTAAATTGGGAATTAAAAGGATATTACCCACATTACAGGAATGGAATGGAATGTGCGTATTTGATTTTTAATTCTGTTCTCTGGCTTGTGTGCTATTAATTGAGTTGGATGGGGATATCATTTCAGTAATCTTTGTTAAGTATATTATAACCGAAAGTGCATTTACTCATATAACCTGTAATGGACTGGTCATCAGTCAGCCAGTCAACTATAAAAATGTTTTGTTGAGCTAATAATAATGCTGCGCGTTCATTTAATTGCCCAAACTATAAAACTTAATGATATTTCAGTTTTGTTTGAACGTTTTTAATTGAATGCTTCAATCAATTATTTTATACGAATGTGTTTTTCTAATTAGCGTATCAGATCATTTAATCTTTATAGATTTATAAAAAAATTAGTATGCCATCCATGCCTTATCTATACCGCTTTGATATTTTTTAAAATATTTCTATTTCCAAAGTTGGATAAAGTGATTTGTCTCTCTGGTATTAATAAGAAGAAACATTTCTTTAAGAGTCCTACAAGATACTAGCAAATGCATAAGTTATTAACATCTTCCAAGTGCACCAAGACAGCACGGAGTCAGCATTGAACAGTGGTAATCGTAATAGCATTTGCTTTTCCATATTTTGAAACCCATTCCAAATTTTGATTTCGTTTTAGGGATACGGCTTATCACATCATATTCAGTTCATTCATTGGCCGATAGAATACTTCCAAGCTATCTTAAACTCTTTATTCTCTCAACCAGTGTTCAAGCAACGTCTATTTGCGCGAGTTAGTTACTTCCTTGGCTGGGTATTTTTTTTAGATGAAAATTTTCAGCCCTTCTATGTGAGCCTTCCTTAAATTTAATGGAGGATTAGAGTAGACAGATCGGCTTTAGGTGAGATGAAATCTTTCTCTGAATTCCGTAATTTATCGATGACAAAATATAATAAAGAGCGAAACACAATACTTATCAGCAATAAAAAAAATATTGGCAATATAATGAAACATTAACTTACTCCGCTCTGAATTTGGGAACTTTTCTCCTAACTTTCCCCTGTGCTGATACCTGATAGTTGGACTAATCATAGGTTGCTTTGATAATAGCTATCAGTTTATTTGGAAATCTCTTGACACTGTTAAAAGCTTTTTTTGAATTCTATAAGAACCTAGCAGATAGTATCGTGATCGATATCCAATGCGTTGTTCAATGCCTTGCTTGTCGCGAACGTTCGTGTTATATTATTGCACACAATTCGAAGAGACCTGAAATTTAATGCGGTATCGGAAAGGTGAGTTGAGAAGCTTTCTGTGACAAGTTCCAGTTCAAAAAGAAGACAGGTCTGTTCCGAGAACGACAGCGATTTCTTGCCCGCATCATGATCGGCCGTAAATGCGTTGAAGCCACCATTGACACCGGCGCATTCCGTAGTTTAGTGATTGAACGTTTGGCCGATAGGCTTCGAAATTTAGGTAATACCATTCCCGTGAATATCCTAATTCAAATGCCCAAAGGGGGTGAGGAAACAGACGAAGGGTTGAACGTCGTTCGTTTTGGGGAATCATCTATTTATGCGCCTGCTGGTATTACCGACCATCATTGATGACATTACACTAGGGATTGACTTCCTTGCAAGGTCCAGAGCTACATTAAGTTTGGAAGTCAGTATACCTTACACTCCAAAATAGACCAGCATGGTGGTTATATGTCCAACTTGCAACAAACTCTAAAAACCAATGCAGCCACAACTTTCAAACACGCAGCAGCCGCGCTTAAGTCGTTTAAAGCTAACACAAGCGAAAGGGTTGACGAAAGTCACCTCTTTCTGAAACAGCACGGTACTAAACTTGGCGTGATACGTCACTGTCTTTAAGTATTATCAATTCCGAAAACTCAAACGACAGTGCAGCACGTCACTTAGAATTTTGCCACACAAAAGAGTATAAAAGGGCGAACATGCAGGCATACGGCCGCTCTTTTGCGGTCTCGATCACGTCGTGGTAAGTCATTTTGATGCTAAATCCTCTGTCTTTTGCTGCCCGCGTCTCTGCCTGCCTCTGTAAGGCAGCAGTTAAGATTATAAAAAGCTACTTGCTGCTGCGCTTACCTCTGACAAGCCTTTCGATGCTCGCATCTCTGCCTTGTGAGGCACCAGTTATGATTGTAAAGAGCTACTTGCTGCTGCGCTTACCTGCCCAGCATTTCGCTTCTCGCCTCTTTGCCATTTAAGGCAGCTGTCGTTGAGAACTACCTCCTGCCCTGGCAATTTTATATTATTTTCACTGCATGTAAATTTGCCAGCTTATCTAGCTTCACTCACGTCTCAGGCTCACGCTCACGCATCACTCAGGGTGCACGCTGGTCTCAGGCTCACGCATCATTCAGGATTCACGCTCGTCTCAGCCTCACGCTCACGCATCACTCAGGGTGCACACTCGTCTCAGCGTCACGTTCACGCATCACTGAGGATTCACGCTCGTCTCAGCCTCACGCTCACGCATCACTAAGGATTCGCGCTTGTCTCTGGCTCATGATCACGCATCACTCACCACATTCACCTTTAAACAAAGGGTGGATCGTTAAAATGGTTTTATCATTTCACCGACATGGCAATGGTCAATGCTTACCTTCTTCACAGACTTATCCAAACTGGAGGAGGTACTGCGGAGCTAACCGAAATTCCGAGCTAATGAATGCTTTGTGTCACTATCAACAAAAGCCAGACAAGAGATCCGTTGAAAGAACTACAAAAGAAGCACCAAAAGCAGGACTATCTGGCGTTAAAAAATCATACGGATTGGGATTGGATGCCCGTTGCGATGACATTGGTCATCATCATCATTAATCAAGCATAATTTATTCATCAAAATTGAAAATTGCCCTCCTAGAGGGTTAAAAATAAATAGTTTCACACAAACTTCTGTTATTGAAACGTGTATAGCAACCTGATTGTGGCATAAACACTGACAGCTCTCGCATCTTGCATAGTTTGTTGCATGCTCTCGAGTAAATGTGCGTAAGTGGGTAATGGTAGGTCAATAGGAGAATTCCCTGCTATCAGGAATGATTTAAAATTTTAAGCCACTCTCCTGAAAAGTATGAAAAAACTGGCTAAGAGTCGCTATGGCCGGTAACCACAAAATGGTTGGTACATCTATTTGAGAAAGCACGACTTCCGCTGGCTCATAACAACGAAATCTGTAATCGCAATGTTGACATCGTAAAAAAGGGGTACTCATCAGCGAAGACAAAGATTTGCGATAGGATTGAGTGGACACGACAGCAGGGCTTAGCAGGCCTGAAGGACTTTGTAGTTGAAGACACCCAGAGTTGGATGTAAGTTTTAAGTAAGTTAACCACAGCCGCACAAGCCCAGTTATTCCAAGTCCTACGAAAGTCTGCGTGTAAATTTAGCATCAATTAAATTGCAATCAATATAAATGAATATTTTAAGGAAATTCTTCAAAATTAACTATTCACCCACTTTTCAAAATGTTTGCTGTTGCTTGGACCAGCAACTGGACTTTGTATGATGGCCCAGTTAATAATAACGCATATTGCTTTTCCAGCTGGGAGATGTAGCAAACGAAATGAGAGAGATAAAATGTGGTTTCATCCGGGAAGAGTACGCTGATAACACTTGTATGCTACAGTCGTTTACTAACATCCCATAGGGATACTGTTAGCCGCTTTCACATTGCAATTTTTGGTAATCAATCAAAGTTCGCTTATGCACTTTTGACATTTTTAATTAAAAATATTCATAGCATTTCCACCACATAAATGGAGAATTTTTTTTAGCATTTAGAGTGGATGCCTCGGACAGGGAGGCCTGGTGCTGTTATCATCATTTGATGCGCGCTGCAGTCTGTTTGCTTTAATCATCAGGTGCGATGACAAGTTATTCGCACAACTTGTGCCTGAAATGATTTATAAGCGAGCGAGTAATAATGATGATCAAGCTGAGATGAACAAATTGGCCTGGCGTAGCGTTCGCATCTAGGACGATGTCTATCTGGCCATAGGGGTTTGGACTATGAACGGACAACATCAGGTTGCCTTGAGTGTCAAAAATATGCGCACCGTCAACCAGCGCCATCAGGTGAATGTGTGCTTGATTGATGCGACGCTAATTCATAGTTTTCCGCCTGTCGCCTCACCTCTCTCTCCCAACCAAGAATCCAACTTTACGGCTAGTCGGAAAGATTTCTAAGAAGTGCTGCGCCTTATAATCGCAGGCGAATTCCAAACCAATTTGCATTTGTTAACAAGATGTTCCAGCGGAGTCTTTATGGATGGCCGTGCCACTGCATAAATCCTAATTATTTTTAATTAAGTAAATACTAAATTGTCTGTGTCTGTGTGTGTGTGTGTGTGTGTTTGTGTTAAACTATCAGACTACATCAAGTCGACTATGCGGCAAGTTGTTTAATGGGCGCAATCTTCTAAGCGGCTATGCAAAAATGTTGACACGGTCTAACTGCCGGCGTTGAATGTGGTGAGACATGAATAGTGGGATGATTCAAATTCTTGGAAAGTTATTTGTTTGCTTTGGTTTTACCGGGAAACTGTGTGCATTAAGAAGTGTATCTACGTGACGAGCAGGTGAAAGTTGCCTCTCTGTCTTACCTGAACTGCCCGTAGAAAAAGTTAAAAAACGATTTCCATGAATATTGCTTCAACTTTAATCACAGTGTAATATTTTCTTTTTTATCCTTAAGGCATAAAGTTAAAGCAGGAAAAGCTTACCTAAAAAAACGCTCCTTATTAACACTTCAAAGTTATAATTAGTTGGTAATAATTAAATATTCCTCTGGTTACGAGAAATGTGATGACCAGAATCACAGCGCTGCTTGGGAAATCAGTGCTTTGTATAGCCCAAGAAAGTTAGCAAGAAAAAAATGGTCCAAATGACTAATATTGGTTTGGATTTCAGTGGTACCGCTTGTACCGGAGTGTATTTGACTTAAATGAACGTATTCGCGGTACACAAAAGAACACAGCTACATATGTTAGAAACAGTTAAGTTGAGTCTCAAAAGAAGAATGGTCTTGGTATAAAATTTTATTGGAAGAAACTCGCAATCTTTGATAAACTTTTCTACATCAGTATATATGGCATTCCAACCGAAGTCCGCTTTCGGCCTGCCGCCTAAAATTTGCGCCACCAGTTTCGATTTCGAGCTAATGTTGACTAGTTTGCCATACCCAATACTTTCTAGCGTGGTCTTAGCCGGCCACGGTGTAATTTTACATAAATTCTTCCGAAAAAGGCTTTCCAAGTTGAATACTCTTCGGTCAACAAGCTTCGAGTATGTGTCCGGCCCACAGCATGGTAAATCTCATTATAGAGTCTTTGGAATCCTCCTAACAAAACGAGTCAACAATTATTCATGAAAATTTATTTTAAAAGCGGATGTATGTGTTAATACTGTTATGACCATTATTTTATACACCAGCAGATTGAATTTTATGGCTAAATTAAAGGCGTGGCCACCTGGTAATTTGTTCTGCTCTCATTTACGTGGAGCCGTCCGCTCGAACAATATGATACCTTCTTGTATAGCTCTTTGGTTTCTACCAATGGTATCAATATCGCCTACCTGAAGCCCCAGTATCTTTCTGAACTTGTATATAATTGCTCACTTCGCATTTATATCAGAACCTTGGATCATTTTTCAGAAGAGTTTAACCCCAAGTTAAAGAAGATACAGTGCCAGTCCATCCCTTTGTCGGAGCCCGAGATAGATGTTGAATGGAATTGGTAGTAATCCAGATATTTTTACTTGGCTTATAACATTGGTCATAGTCAATTATTTGGGATGCCGAAATATCTCATCACTTTATAAAGTTCTACTCTGACTATGCTATCTTAGGCGGCTTAAAATTCTATAAAAAGATGGTGTAGTGAGTTTTGAAATTCCAGACATTTTTCCATCAATTGCCTAAGCGTGTAAATCTGATCGGTTGTTGATTTACCTGGGATGAAACCTCACTGGTATGGACCAATGATGACTTAAGCGTATTGGTCTATCCTGTCTTAACGGATAGAGGAGAAAAACTTTGAACTCAACAAAGTTATACCACGATAATTGCAGCATTTTGTGATATCTCATTTCTTAAGTATGGGGCAAAGGATGCCTCTTCGTCAGTCTTCTGGCAGCTCGTCTTCCTCCCATACTTAAACTATTAGTTCATGAATTGGTTGGTGTATTGCGGGAACTCCTGTTTTATTCAGCTCCGTTGGGATACAGTGTGGTCGTGGAGTCTTATTACTTTTGATCCGATTTATCGCTCTGCTAACTTCGTCTATGCTTGGTGGCGGCAGCATATTGTAGTTTTCGGTCATTGGTAAAGCCTTCAATTCCTCAGTTAGCTGGCTATTTAGCATGCTCTTCATCTCGCTCTAAAATACATTTGCAATCAGCGATCAAAAAACCCTCATTGTCTTTGCATTAAGTGCAATGCGGTGTTTATTGTGTTATACCACGGACTCTTGGGTAGAACTTCCGCGCCTGGTCCGCTTCTTGCTCTCTGTACTGTTCTAGTTCACGGACGAGATTTCTCTCCAAGGCTGCTTTCTTCCGCCGGTGAACTGTTTTTTAATATCCTTTTGAGCTCCTTATATTCATCTTTGCGTGCCCACGTTCTATGAGATTGTTGCATTGCCCGGTACGCAACATTATTAGATTCATTCGCTAGCTTATATTCGTCATCGAACCAGTCGTTCCGATCTCTACTACTACTAGCTAAGATGGAGTCAGCAGCACTAATGACATTATTCTTAAGGCGTATCCATTTCTCTTCTACTCCCTAAATCTCAGACCCACGACTTACTCTCTACGCATTAAGGCGGAGTCTCATCGCTTGACCGAATGTAATTCTGGTCTCTTCGTTGCGAACGGCAGCCGTGTTGACTAGAATCTGATTCGCGGATACAGTCTTTCGTGATGATGATCATTAGGTTTGGGTTGTGGCGGCAGTCTACGAATACGTGCCTATTTGGTTATGAGTGGCTCCATCAGGAGATACCCAGGTGGCTTTTGGATATTTTTACGCAACAATCTTATACTCGCAACGACGAAATTATTTCTATGATTCGTTGTCCATTGTCATAAGTGTTCTCGTGTAAGCTATGAGGACAATGTACTGCCTGAATACTGACTGATCCCTACTTATTTTTGCATTCATATTGGTTTTTATATCATACTGAGTACAGGCATGGAGTTCCCGTTCGACTGATTCAAATAATTCCTCTTTTTCATTATCCGGTGACTCCTCTGTAGGTGCGTGAAAGTTTATGAGGATTATTGGTTTAAATCTGCCTCGGACGCAAAGGGTGCATAGCCATTCATTTACTGCTTTAAAGCCGATAATGGTGGGTTTCATTCTTTTGCCCCACCCCGAGCACATGATGTCTTGCATGACAACTGTAATATATGTCAAAATCTGATTTTTGTAAGACACCTTTCCCCGTCCACCACATCTCCTGGATTGCTGCTATGTCAGTAATGATCGGGTGATTAGGCGCGTTTGAGAGAAACGTTTTAGGGGAAATTATTGGCCCAGTATGTGAGGAAGGATGATTCGGAAGATGTCGACATCGTGAAGAGAATTAAGCTCGGTAGGCTTCGGTGGGCAGGACACCTAGCTTGCATGAGCGCGGATGATCCTACTCGGAAAGGGCTTTGCGGTAGGATTTATGCAACACGATAGCGAAGCCGGCCAAGACTACGCTAGAAGAATGGCTTAGACCAGGACGCCCAGAGTTTTGGGATGCTAAACTGGATGACATCGGCTTGATGAAATCGGGACCGGTGGAGAGATTTTTTGCTGGAGTCCAGGTCCGGACGCCGGTTGTAGATGATGATGATGATGATAGTAATAAAGGCAAAAGAAATCTGTTAGATTCTGCAAAAAGGTAGTTTTAAAATGTTGTCCATATTGCTGATAGTAGAAAATATCAAAAAAAACTTCTCTTATTTTGGGATGAGAATAATTGTGGCTGTGTGATTTATCCAAATATATATGGAACTTTTTAGGAATCTTAATTGGCGCGGGTGCATGCGATCATTAGTTTGTACCAAATTGATAATACGACACACGACAACTTCATTGTTAGTCGTAATTGAGGAATAAAAACAGAAGCAAGAAGAGCTTCTATACTCTTCTATACCCCAATGCTCATGACTATTGTTTGGTTGAATAAACAAAGGAAAATAACAAACGGACATAGCGACAGAGAATCGGTGTTCTAAACACCGGCGGACGTCTTGTTACGCTCAACCCTCACTATGTAGGGGGTGTCCAACAACTAATAAACTTATAGCGCTATTTCATTAAACAATGGCGAGCATAAAAGACCATGCTCATATTGGCGCGAAGGGTCACAAGGCTTTGCGAGGCAGCAATTAAGAATGACAGAGCGGCATTTTGTCAGGCATTCAGTTCACCATCTCTTCTTGCACTAACTTCGTAATTTTGTGTGGCTGATTGATGGGGGTTAATTGTGTGGCGTGGCGTGAGTGATTTGCAAAACTCATTGTTTTCGAGAAATACCCAAAAAAAAAAAACCTAATGTGAAGATCCATAATTGTGCTGCAAGGATTATTTTATTAATCGACCGATATTGAACAATTAAACGTTTGTTTGTGATAAATCGGTATTTGCATTATACCTAAATAGGGGTTGGTTCTTGGAAGTCGTAGTGGATAGGTAGTGGCGGTTGAGGGTGTTCCGCAAGGTATCAGTCAGCTTTGTTTGTTCGTTGCATTGTTTTGTTCGTGTCACATTTGAGCAGCCCCTATGCACCGACCGTGATGAATAATAGATTTCCAAACACGTAACGAGTTGTCACGAATGGTACCTGCTGTCAGGTACAAGAGTAGATGTGCGTGTGCCTGCGTGCGTGCGTACACTACTGCCACTAATTCTATTGTCTAATTTGTGCTTTTGTTTTCGTGTTATTTATGCGTTTAGCTGCGGCTGGATGGGGTAATAGAGGATTTCTATTGCCGTTTATATGTCATTTTGTCCGGCAAGTTTCAAAGGGAAAATCTCCCAGCACTTGTCATATATTATTACAGAGCCATTTTTAGAATTTTTTTGCCGCAATATTTCCATAGAGTTCACTGACTGCGCGACTTAATCGTTTTGTGATTGGAAACAGCTATAAAGAACATTCACGTTAAAGAAGTCATAAACGAAATCAATTTTTTCGCATTATCATCGATATTTTTTTTTATTTGAAGCACAATACTCTTTTTATTTTCCTGCTAATCCTTAGAATTGTGTTATAAGTGACTTCTAACAAACATCTACTTGAGTGTCGAACTAGTCGACTTGTAGGAGCTAAGTAAGGTCAAAGATTCTTGGGAAATTTTTTCCTAGATGAGTCCTGAAAACAAGGTACACTCTTCAACCTTCATTATTTCTCCCCTTCCCGCCTTACCCATACTTTCAGTGCTTCCACCCTAAACCCTCTGTATTCCCTGGGCTGGATTGAGGTGTCGTACGTACCGTGCCGATAATCAGCCTGTCTGGGAACCCAGTTTTTAAAAATAGCCCTGTCGTTTACCGTGAATCCGGATACCTGGCGCCCTCATGAATAGTTTACCCTATCTGTATGCTGGGGATCTCTGTACAGATGGGACCTCCTTTCTCCGCCACTCTTGGGAACAAAAATGCAGCACAACAAAACCAGAAGTGCCCATGCAACTACAGGCAGAGGATCATCCACAGCAGGTAGCCGTTAAAAGCATGCCTTCGTCCGGCAGTGGTAGGATTGTAGCACTTCATGGCGCTTCTACTGCTGGTAACAACAAAGTAGTTCCCGATGCTGCGAACCTATACGTTACACAGCGTTCCAACGAAGCTTGTCGTTGGCGCACATATCGAGAATTGCGAGTTTTTCAGTTTCCATGATGCAAGATCCATTCATGTATAAAGGTTGGGGGTTTAAATTACGCTTAGACGACGGAAGACAGCATTGGGTTTATAGAAGCATTAAATTCAACTCTATTATGATGTCCCCACCTTGTTATGCTTTCAAGGTCAGAATTTAACGTGATTAACATACGTTGTTGTTCAAGTTCCACTTGTGACGAAGAGTGGCGTGCATAAAGCGAGAAGTCATATGAAAAGCTAAGAGTATACTGTCGTCAGAAAGGTACGTACTAGTCCAATCGAGCAGGGTGTTATTAATTCCATTCATTCTTTTCGACAAAAGAGCTTGATGCCAGACTCTGTCAAATGGCTTGGAAATATCGAGTGCAACAACTTTACTTTCACCAAATTTGTGAATAGACTTGTTCCACTTTTCAGTGAGATAAGCCATCAGGTCACCTGTAGAACGCTGCCTATGAAAACCATTCTGCTGGTCACTGAGGATTTCACGTGATTCAAGTTTAGCATAACCTTACGATTGATTGGGGTTTCCATGACCTTGGAGAGTATAGATGTTAGCGCAATGGGTCGATACGAGGAAAGAGATGACGTTTCGCCTTTTTTAGTAACAGGGTGGATAAAGGCTGTTTTCCAATTCATTGGGACGACTCCAGAAGAATAAGAGAAATGGAAAAGTCTGCGCAGTGGTAATGCCAACGTTGAAGAACCCCTCTTTAAAGCTATAGCAGGAATGCCATCAGGCCCAGTAGAATCAAGTAAGAAGAGCCAGGAGCATATGAATAGAATTCAAAATCACAAATTGGTATCTGATTTGGAAGGTCAAGTTATTTTATGATCTTAACGTGTCTTTTTTGGAGCACCGTTTAGCGCACAATTAGTGTGGTGATCGCAGCAACATTATGCCCAGCTGAATTCAAGGTGGGCATTTTAGTATTTGTCTTCAACATAAAACTTTGAACGCAAAGCATGCTATAGTTTATCTGCTGTGTTTGCTAAAATTATTCGGAATAAATAACTACCTATTATAGTGTGTATCAAGAGGAAAATTTAACTGAAATTTCAATTTCAAAAACTATCAACGATTTATTTGAATAATCAATGTATCTCGACGAACTTTCCAATGTCGGCTTCTCTGGGGAATGTTCTTTTTGAACGGATATGTCTAAAATTTTCATTTCCTTTATGCATGGCGACGATATGTGATGCCTTGAGTAAATAGCACTGTACTCAAAACACCATAACTCAGTGACATACGCGCATCACGAGGTATTCGTTTCATTGAATTCATACAGCGTTGATGGCGGTGCCTACATTTTTTTTTTTTTGAAATACAGTGCAATTGGAAATCCATCTCTGAAATTGTGAATGAACGCCAATGCATTTGATTCTTTGGGGAATATCAATCCAGTGCATTATTATTATTGGCATTTTCTAAAGGTTTCACCTTTAAATAATTCTCCATGATAAATGGCCATGACTCAGTTGAAATGATTCATTGTCATTACTTAAAAGTTGGCATGCAATTCATCCCATATGCTAACATTATGATTTAAATGGAAATCGAAATTGATTATTAAATGCTTAAATGCAGAGGAGAAACTACGAACATGCAATAATTAATTGCTTTTTTTAAATCAGTAATTTATTTTATATGTTTTATTGAGAATATAAAGAAACTTACGAGATATCCATACTAATATTATAAATGTGAAAGTAACTCTGTATGTCTGTTACCTTTTCACGGCTAAACGGCTGGATCAAATTATTTTTAATGTTCATAATAGTCCGGGGATGATTATAGAAAATTGTAAAATTCCGGAAAAACTTGGAAAATTCCGGAAAAACTGAACAAATTGCCATTTTCCATAGGATTTACGTATGAACTCGCGGCGATAACTCACAATTTAAACACTTTTGGGTCAATGGCGGGTAGGTGGGGGGTCGGACTCCATTATGTGCGGTGGTTTCAGTGGGGTAGCGGTCTGGGTCAGTACGGTACGAGAGGCATTCAGACAACACCTGTTATTATAGCTTTTGGTGAGTCTAAACGATGTCTTGGAGGTGGGGTTCAGCGGGTCTCAGGTAACGCACCTTAAAAAAACTGGTCATATTAACTGCGGGTAACAAAGAAGCTATTCCTTAAGATTATATTTTTCTTTTATATCCCAATTAAGTTTACATCTATCTGTTGATATCAAATAATTTGTTTAACGAGCGGGATAAAATTAAACCAGTTATATAGGTCAATACCAAACTAAAATTGTTTGTAACATAGAAATAGAAATTTACATAGATATAAGCTTAAGCTTAGAATACTGGAATCCTATCTTGACAATAGGCTCTTTCGTGTTAGATACGGAACTGAGTACTCGAAGTTCAAAGAAATTCACGCCGGTGTACCGCAAGGTAGCGTTCTCGGTAACAATTTTGTTCTTGCTTTACACAAGAGACATAGCTTAAGAGGGAGAGACACGTTCGCAGACGATACGGGTATCCTCGCAACGGGTAATACTATTGAATCATCAACGGGAAAACTTCAAAGAGCTTTAGACAGAATATGCGAGTGGACAAAGACCTGGCGAATTGTTCTCAACGAGACAAAGTCATTTCATGTCAATTTGACACACAGAAAGGTGAATAATTTACCCATTTTCATGAACTCGGTGAAAATACCGCATGCAAACGTATGAATTTCCTTTAATTGGTGAGTAAGTGCTTGTAGGTAAATATGTGAGGAGAGAATCACCGTGTCATCTGCGAATGTTGCTATCATACAATTGTGCTCTCTTGGTGTTGGTTTGTCAGCTGAAGAGGTAAAATATTGGTCCCAAGCCACTACCTTGGGGTACTCCTGGATCTATCTGGAATATACCAGAGTATCCGTCATTTTATTGCATTTTATTGCATCCACTTAGATCAGTTTTTAAGATAACTATCGACAAGAGGGTAGTAATCTGGTAGCATTGGTTTGAGTTTGTGTAGGAGTCCTTTGTGCCAAACACTATATAAAAAGATTTAGCAACGTCTAGATAGACCGCCACACTGTATCTTTGTTCATTCAGATAATTGGGAATTTTATTAGTTACTCTATGTACTTGTTAAGTAGTTGAGTGTTGTCTAAGAAATCCGAATTGATGGTCAGGAATAAGACATTTTTCGTTTATGGTAATTTCCATACGATCAAGAAGGAACTCTTCGAAATAATAGGTAACAAACTTATCGGTCGGCGATCAGTCATCAGCAGAGTAGGGCGAATAGCACAGAATGCCTCAGAAATGCATGTGGCCGCAACTAACTCTGTCTGGTGGAAGTGCGATCAAACCTCCAGTACAGACCGCTAGTAATTTTCCTCCAGTACAGGAAAATCAAAATTATCGGGCTAGTCCTTTCAAGGTAAGGTTGGCGCGAGGCCAATAACCTCACCCGAAAAAACCCCATATTACGGAACTCCACTTCAACCTCCGATACACTGATGAACGACGACGACCACGGCAACGAAAACGGCTAAACGATTTAAAAAATTTCTCATGGAACGTACGCTCACGCACATAGCTCTAGCCGATACCCTGTCCAAATGTAATGCTGACATAACAGCAATTCAGGAGATGCGGCGGACGAGGAAAGGTGTCTTTCAAAAATCAGAATATGACATATTATTACAGCTATCATGCACGACATCATGTTCTGGGGGTTGAGTTTCGAGTCACCAAAAGAATCACACCCACCGTTTATAGACTTTAAAGCAGTAAATGAACGGCAATGCACACTTTGCGTGCGGGGAAGATTTAAAAACATAAGCCTCATAAGCGTTCACGCACGTACAGAGGATTCCCCAGATGATGAAAAAAAAAAGAATTCTGTAAATCAATCGAACGGGAACTCCATGCTGTCCTCAATATGACGTAAAAATCATTCTGGGGGATATGAATGCCAAAATAGGTAGGGTGCCAGTAATCCGGCAGTACATTGGCACCCATAGCTTACACAAGAACACTAATTACAATGGACAACGAGTCAAAGAGATGGCAGCAAGCAATAGTTTTGTCGTTGCGAGAACAAGGTTTGCGCGTAAAAATATCCACAAAGCCACCTGGGTAACTCCTGATGGAGCCACTCGCAACCAGATAGACCACGTGTTGGTAGACCGCTGCCACAACCCGAACCTGATGACAATACGAACGTACCGAGGTGACAACATCGCCTCGGACCACAATCTTGTTGGTATGGTGCTCCGAGCACGAATTGAATCATCAAGAAAGACAGCATCCGCGAATTGAAATCTGAACGCCGATCTCAAAGGCATCTTAGAGCCATGGAAAGAGCACTTTTATGAGTTGCTTAATGGCCAGCTAACTGAGGAATTGGAGGCTCCACTAATGACCGAAAACCACACTATGCTGCCGCCACCAAGCATAGACGAATTTAGCAGAGCGATAAATCGGCTCAAAAATAATAAGGCCCCGGGATCAAATGGTATCCCAGCGGAGCTGAATAAAACAGGAGGCCCAGCAATCCACCACGAAATTCATAAACTAGAAGTAGTAATGTAGAAGAGGCATCCTGTGCGCCGTACCTAGGAAAGGAGATATCACAACCTGAAGCAATTATCTTGGTATAACGTTTTTAAGTACCGCGTATAAGTTTTCCTACTCTATCCAAAAGACAGGATAGCCCCATACACTAAAGTCATCATTGGTCCATACCAGTATGCCTTCATTCCAGGCAAATCAACAACTGATCAGATAAGGCAGGTGATGGAAAAATATCTAGAGTTTCAAAATTCACTACACCATCTTTTAATAGATTTTAAAGCCGCCTATGATAGCATAGCCAGAATAGAAATTTATAAAGCCATGAGAGAATTTTGCATCCCAAATAAACTGTTACAAGACTATGTAGGTTGACCATGACCAATGTTGTAAGAGAAGTAAAAATATCCTGATCACAATTAAACCCATTCAACATCTATAACGGGCTCCGACAAAGGGATGGACTGACTGGCTTGCGTCCTCTTCAACCTATCGTTGGAGAAATTTATCTGAAACTCTGACGTATTGGAGAGATTTTTTGCGTTAGGCCAAGACCGGACACGGGTTGTAGAGCCAAATATGATGATGATGATGAAACACCAGCATATTGCTTGCATGTTCATGGATTTTAAGAGTTGCTTTGTTACCTTAATAGTAGGATCGATTTTTTTTGTTGTTTTTTAATCGTTCTCCTTTGCGCATCAATATACGAGTATCTTCTCGACTTGCCAATCAAACAGTTTAACGACCTTTACAACATCCATAAAACCAACTTTATTTAATGAGAGGTGCAATCCTTTGATAGCCAACCTCAATGGTAACTCGTGGTTCCGCTGTCTCTCCTTTATTCACATTTTACATTGAAACGACGAAGCAATATAATTTTTATTTCCTCATTGTAAATAGTAATTATGGAAATGTGCGCTGCGTTTCTTGAGGCCGACTGTGAAGTATTCGTCCTTTGTTCAAACCGGAAATCCTAATTGAAGATAATACCTGTGCCAGCGAGAATGAACAGAACGAAAGTTCATGCAACCTCAGAACATTGATGATGTGCTGCGAGTATAAAAGTTGGCAGGATATATCTACTATACAGCAAGAGTTGAGAAGATGAAAATAACCGTCATGGTAAAGGATTAAAATTTTAAATTAGAGCAAAGGATTATAAAAATAGAATAATATGAGCGAGATAGAATACTGCAAATTCGTATTAAAAAAAGATTTAAAACTTCTGATACTGGATAAACGGATAGTACAAGAGTATTTATGTAGCGGAATAGAGGATTTTCGCGTTTCACTCCGCTACTGATGATTGCTAAGAGATCTTCTGTTTTTGTGTCGTAATTTATTTCCATTTATATTTCCTTTTATTTTGCATTTAGTTAAGAACGAATTCACAAAGAAGCGTAATTACTTACACATCAGTGAAGAGTAGTGATTTTTTAAGATACACTTTGTTTTGCCTTTTGTTTTCTATATTTTCGGATGCTTTACATACAATGGTTACATAAGGGAAAGTGCTTTTTTTCTGCTCTCTTTCAGATTAAAAGATTACTGAGCCGAATTTAATTAAACTTTTAGGATTACCAATTTGTTTTTGCAAATCCTTCTGTTGTTGAATTTTTAATACTTTAACTTCCGGCCTTATAAGTTCAGAATAACTGAACCAATTGAAATTAATTTCCATTTTTCATTTATGCAACTACATGGGTTTGGCGTAGCTACATAATTTCTCCTTCTTCTATCAATTCATTCTTACAATAAGTTGCCTTTTGTATCCATTTGTCATGTTCAATAAACTAAAGACTAAAAAAAAAAATTATTTTTCTACACGCGCTACACGCGTCACACGCGCCACATGCTCCACACGGGCCTCACGCGACACGTTTCACAATTGTTTCAAAACAATTCCACTCGATTGTTTTCTCCCCATTTTATTATATTGTCCGAAAGAATGAATTGGATTAGATTAGAAATATAGAATAGAACCGGTCGCAAAATAGAGCCTTTTGGCACACCGGACTCAACGTGGCCATACGTAGTGTAATAGTTCCCAAAGAGTACTCTTTGATTCCTATTTTACAGATAGTCTTTTAAGAGCTTAACAGAGTTATCTCCAAAACCAAAGAGATGTCTAAAGATGGGCAAGGATCGCTGGAATAATCAATTTTAAACATAATAACAGGACAGGGCAGGACATAATGCCATGCCTTCCTTCGAGAAAGTAGAAAATTCAAGACAGCGTCTGAATTTGCTCGAGCAGGCGAGGTACAACCATCAAATACAGCTGATGAAGGGGAAGTGTTGCTAGCAATTGTTGTTCTGGGTCGCAAACATCTCTCTTCCTTTTGACGTTTAGGATTATTCTACAAAAATATTTAACGCAAAAAGTTCCAAAAGTATATTAAATGTAGATTTGGTACTAGTGCGTGAAGTGGACTAATTGATACTCACATCAGGTTAAGAATGATAAATTAGGAAATTTAACTGAAGTGACTTATTACTAGCAAACATCACAGACAAAGAATTATGTGAATGATTTTTGCATAATCCATTTCTATCATACCTCTTGCTTGGTGTGCTAAATTCTGACCACTACCGCTCTTGTATTATTGGTACTGATAGTAGGAGCGATGAACTCAAGCCTGCGTTGGTAGAAAAGCAAGGAGAATCCATAAAGATGGGAAAACTGCAATTATTAAAATGAAGCTCTACGCAAATGAGGGAATAGCGTAATAATAATGTGGAGAAATTCAGCAATCCGAAATAGATCTCTTTTTATAATCACATTATAGCCCAGAATGTGTCGACATTCCCACAAAAACATTACCGCAGTTGTTCAAACTCAAATCACAGAAAGTACATGTTGCCATATATTTCACTTGGCATTAAAGATGCCTCGATATCACATAATCCAAAAAAAAAACATCTTCTACAAACTATGATGGTAAATATCCTTCGGTGCCATACAACGTTAAATGTCACTTTTCGCCACAGGTGAATACTCTCTACCGCATGCCGCTGCTAGACATACTAGTGGGTCTCCGCATGTTCGTCTTAATGCAATTTACAAAAAAAAAAGGTAAAATAGCTTAACACCAGAACAGGACGGTGGTGGCTCTAAAAGATTCATAATTTTTTACCGGCACCGAGTAGATCATCATTCGGTAGCACAACACACAACTATTCCCGACTCCCGAGTGTACATACGTCGTTGTGGCGTTGCATCCTATCCAATGTTTATATAATATATATTCATAGCTCCAGTGTGTGTGTGTGTGTGTGTGTGCGCGCGGAAATGCATCCTGTTCAGAAACCATGCAGGTGTACTTTACTCTAAAGTCTAAAGCAACTAAACGATGCCATCGTAAACTCGTTGCATAGCATATCATGAAAACTCTTTTAAGGATGCCGGCAGGACGACGACATTGGGTCATATTATTATACTGTGTGGCACTTTAGTTTCCTTAAGCTCAACCGCGTATGCAGTATAAATGCATGCCTGTCTGTCGTAGGACGGAAGCGTTCAACCAACAATGTAGCGCTGGATGCAGGATGATAAATAAAAAAAAACTCGTAACATGCCACGAATGAATCTGGCGCTTTTCATTACGTCATAATCGTTAAAAGCTTCCTTCGGTAAGTGTACTCTGTCGAAAATTTAAACATTCTGGTGCACAGCTCTAGCGTTCCACACGTTGAACTGCGCCTGTAAGGCAAGGAAGAACCGGCTTTATTATAAATAAACTGCTCATCACAATATTTGTTATTATCAGAGTCGGCTACCGACTTTGGTTTATGTATTAATAATAGTAATATCTTCCTCAGCATTTTAAAGGTGCACTAAGAAGTAGTCAAGCTGAGATAAATTTGAGAAGACAAAGGCAAACTCCCCCGAAACCCTACAGGCTTCAATACTTGACAAGAAAATAATTGAAAATGGATAATAGGGAGGGAAAAATAACCAGTCATTTTCAGAGGGTGGTTTGTGTAGCAAATAGAAAATTGATTTGCCGTCACACCACACCTGAGTTCGCCTTCATATTGCTATGAAATTCAGGACTGCCAGAGAAAACGTGATGGATTTTGCAAATAACAACACAACACAAGTTCGTTTTTTTTTTCAGATTACAACTTAAATTAACAAATTGTAAAAGTTTACAAATTGACACGAATGATTTCTTATTGTTCACTTATAACACTATTATTCACATAAGTGTGGTAGCTTAGTCTACAACACAAGTCTGTTCATAATATTTACATTTTTGTAATAATAATTTAGCATTCCGTAGCATCCTTGTGTTTGTTTGTGGCTGGATGGGCAAAATTGTGTTTGGCCAATGTCACTGAACTAGAGGCAGATGCAGTGCAGATGCCAACCAATCGCATTGCGTCGAACAATAATGGACAAAGAGAAGAGAAAATCAATCACAACAACAAAATATAAAGTAAATGACAACGTTTGCAATAACAGCCGATCTCGTACCACTTTTGGCTCTTTTTGGGGATCCGCATTGCGATTGATCGGGAAACTACTGACTGCTCAAAACTTGGTTTGAGCTAGTACCGCTTGCTCTCCCTCTTACTGGTGGTCCCCTGGCAAATATGTGTATAAATCCTTATATATGACGGCTAAAATTGCAAGTGCGAACGGTCTAGCGTTTCTAGTCTAAGTAACGTGGGTTAGCACCATGCGGTACCGAAAAATGTCCGCTACTGAAACCGACACAACGCCTCGAATAAGGAATGATCGAATAATGACGACTATTGTACCCGGAATGGGATTGTTTTATGGGATGTATGGACGATCCTTGACTCAGGGAGTAAAGGATCTCAAAATGCCAGATTTCTTCCATTGGAACGTGAGTTTCTTCGATATAATTTGGACATACTGGGAGTAAGTGAAATAAGATGGTTCGACGCGGGAGAGTACCAATCCCAACGTGCAACACTGTGCTACTATACTCCGGCAAACCCTACGGCAGTCTCCGTGAATCTGGAGTGAGTCTGCTGCTAACGACAACAGCGCGGAGAAGCCTAATTTCCTGGCACCCACATGGTGATAGGATCTTATCGGCCAGATTCCGGACTAGAGTACGGCGCGTCACGATCATACAGTGTTACGCCCCAACGAATCCTTAGACTGAGGATCACAAAGACAACTTCTACAATCATCTAAGCGCTGTATTCAACGCAACGCCGTGCAGAGATAATGTCATCGTGATAGGGGACTTGAATGCCAAGGTAGGCAACGACAATGAAGGACTAAGACATGTGATTGAAAAGCACGGCCTCGGCGAACGAAATGATAATGGTGAAAGATTTGTTGATTTCTGCAGCACCAAACACCTTGTCGTAAGAGGCACAATGCTTGAGCACAAGACCTGCTGGGTGACAGCTGACAGGCCAAACCAAATCGACCATGTGGCGATCAGCCGACGTTTTAGGAACTGTTGTAGACATCCGAAACAGACGAGGACATGGGTATGGTACGGGATTATCAACTTATGGTAGCTGTTGTCCAGTTAGGTACTACATCAGTTCAAAGACAATATCGTCCGAGAACTACATGGCGCAGAACAGTTGAGGAGGAGTCACGGCAATTGGGGAAGAGTTGGAAAGAGCTGAAGCTCATTGCCAGGAACCGCACGCGATGGCGCGTAGGCGTAGTAGAGTCCCTAGGACCCACAAGGGGATATAGGACATAAGAAAAAGATGCTTCCCTCCTATTCTATTAAATTAACATCTACAGTCTACGGGAAGAACTTTTTGTTTTCTCCTTAACTTGGACCTCATCTAAGAAAGTCGAAATAATGTTTCAGACTAGAAAACACAAACATACACGCACCATATCCTGTTAAGCCATATATATAAATCCAGTAACCTCGGTCTCCTACGTCTCAAAGTGGAAAACTTAATTAAGAGAAAGTTCAGTCCATTAATTTTTTGTGGAGATATTGTACGAGATTAACTGTTATATTGCTTTGTACTTCAGGGAATTATGTAGGTACTCTGATCTCTAGCTTAGTTTTGCGTAATTAAAGGAAGATCTATGATAATAGACCATCACTCCGTTACATGCATTAAATAAATGCAGGTGATGCATTGTCTCTTAGCAAAAGATAAAAAAACCCAGTATCTCTCTCAGCATAATCATATTCTTTGAGCGCAAAGGATATCCTATTCAATTTACGAAAATGCAATCTCATTCAGATCGCTCGCTTATTTCAACAGGAAATTTCAATTCAGATTAAAAGCTTCACAAAAAAAAGAAGTTACCCCATTTGTAAAAAAATAGTGCGGAATTACATTCACACTTCTCACAGCTTGACAGTAATCCCAGCCCCAGCACATCCTATGTATATGTTTCTATATGTGTGTGTTGTATATCTTCTGTTAAGTATATCAGAAGCTGCTTATAGCTTAAGGATACTTTTCACGCACAACGCGCTGTGCTACTGCTGCTTGTCACTGTCACAATGCCACGCCACGTACGAATCTTGATTTGTTGCAAACGTAACGAAAGCGATGACGGAAATAAATTGACTTTCATAAATCAATGTAAAGATCTTGGTGAAGGAGAGAAAAAAAACGGATAAAATTTCGGGGAATAATATGCTCCATATTATGGAAAAATACTTTCGCATTATAGTTACACACGTTTCGTGCTTCTCCAAACATACCAGGATATCCACCATTTCGAGGTACGTACCCAGCAGATTTATTGCAGTTGTGTTTCGTTAAAAACCCCAACAAATATTTCTCATCTGTCTGAGGGTTGATCCTTTAATGAAAGTACACTTAATGCCTTCTCCTAGTCAAACAGCCGATGGTGCTTTCGCTATAGCTGCCTATTACAATTGCGAGACAGCTTCATCTAATTCGTAACTCATTGGCATTTTAAGTCGTTGGAAGAGGAATATATCTTCTTTTCAGACATTTTTTAAAAAAATATTAATTATTTATGAACCTCAACGGAAATATTTGAGTAACGAAGATGAATGTGAGGTAAACAAAAGGAAGACACGAGTTAAACGCTACTGTCTCTTAACTGGTAATGTATCCTTTTTTAGTGTGAAAGCAAGGAATCAGGCGATACCATTAAAGAGAGAAAAACTAATACCTTTTGTTGAAACCAAACTGCAATAAAGAAAAACTAGGTATACAAGTAACCGTCAAATGCACAGGCATAAATTATTGTTAAGCGTTGAATTCAATATCGCAATCAGGAATCGCAAATCCCAACTAAAACTAATACTATCAACTTAACCCTGAACTAGAGCTGGGGTAAGAATCAACGTGAAAACAATATAGACCCAAAATGACTACTCTCCGGAAAACCATTTAAAATTACTCGTGTAATTTTTTGAAAGGTTGTTTTATATTCAGCCATCAGCTATCAGCCATCAGCAGAAAAGTGGGAATAACACAGAATGACCTAGAATTGCAAAGGGCCGTAACTATATCTGACTGGTGGAAGTGCAATCAAACCTCCAAGTGGTGGCCGCTGGTAATATTCCTACAGTACAGAAAAAGCGAAATGATCGGGCTAGTCCCCTCAAAGTAAGGTTGGTTCGAGGCCAATAACCTAGCCTGTAAAAAACCATATTACGGAACCCAAAATCAGCCTTGGATACACTGATAAACGACGTCGACCACTGCAAAGAAAACGGCTAAATGGTTTAAGAAAATACGCTCACTGTATAGAGCTCGAGCTGCACAGCAGCTGGCCGATACCCTGTCTTAATACAAGGCTGACATAACAGCAATCTAGGAGATGCGGTGGACGGGGAATGGTGTCATACAAAAATCAGAATATGACATATATTACAGCTGTTAGGCAAGACATCATGTGCTCGGGGTGGGGCTTCTAGTCAGAAAAAGAATGAAACCCTGTTTTCGGCTTTAAGCCTCATAAACGTTCACGCAACTACATAACATTCCCCAGATGATGAAAGAGAAGAATTCTTTGAATCAGTCGAACGGGAACTCCATGTCAAAATATGAATGGATATGAATGCCAAAATAGGTATGGAGCCAGTATTCAGGCAATACATTTGTACCATAGCTTACACGAGAACTCTAATGACAATGGACAACGAGTCATAAATATGACAACAAGCAATAAATAAAATAAAAAAATCACCTGCGTATATCTTGTGGAGCCACTCGCAACCAGATAGACATCATCCCAGACAAACCAACAACTGATCAGATCTACACCATTAGGCAGGTGATGGAAAAATGTCTAGAGTTTCAAAACTCACTACACCATCTTTTTATAGACTTTAAAGCCGCCTATGATAGCATAGCCAGTGTATAACTTTATAAAGCCATGAGAGAATTCGGCATCCCAAATAAACTGACACGACTATGTAGGTTGACCATGACCAACGTTATAAGCCAAGTAAAAATATCCGGATCACTATCAAGCCCATTCAACGCCTATAAGGGGCTCCGACAAGGGCATGGACTGACCTGCGTTGTCTTCAACTTGGCGTTTGAGAAAGTGATCCGAGACTCTGACGTAACGGCAAGGGGAACAATTCTCTATAAATCTATTCTGATACTGGCTTACGCACACGACATCGACATCGTTGGTAGAAACCAAAGGGCTGTACAGAAAGCTTTCGTCCAGATCGAGTGGACTGCACGAAATCTTGGGCTGCAGATAAATGAGAGCAAAACAAAGTACATGGTGGCCAAGTCTGCGAGTAGAAGATCGAACATTGGACCCGAAATTAGAATAGTGGAGCGCGAATTTAATGTAGTGCAATCCTTTAACTATCTCGGGTCAACTGTAGTAGCCAATAACAGCATCGAACCAGAAATACGCGCACGGTTGCTCAAAGCCAGCAGAGCCTACTTTAGTCTGTCAAGACTCTTCAAATCCAGGAACTTAACCATAACATTCAAGCTGCTGGTATATAAGACAATGGTCGTACCAGTACTGACATATGGATCCGAGACTTGGGTGCTTAGCCGGACGATTCCGGACACTCTATAATGATGAGAATTAAGCTCGGTAGGCACTTAGCTCGCATGTGTGAAGAGGATATTGCTCGGAAAGTCCTTTGTGGTAGGATTTATGGAACACGACAGCAAGGCCGGTTAAGTCTACGCTGGAAGGATGTGGTAGACCAGGACGCCCAGAGTTGAGGAATGCCAAACTGGATGACATCGGCTCGAAATCGGGACCGGTGGAGCGATTTTTTGCTGAAGACCCGGAAATCGGTTGTAGACCCAAAAATGATGATGATGAAGAAGAATATTACCGATGGTGACCACGTGACGGTTAGATCCCACTCCCACCAGTCAGTCGATGAATTTGGCGCGTTATTTCCCCTATTTTGGTGTTAGATGACCGCCAAAATGATCTTATAACCATTTTATAATATCATCATCATTTCTTAATCACCATCCTATACACCTCATAATAATCACCATTATAAAGGGTAGCGTGGCGTCGAAAGTTTACTCTCAATCGCGTTTTACTGAGAGTGCTGTCGTCAGCGAAAGAGTGAATTGGATTAGAAGTCACAGATAAGAGATCATTAATAAAAATGAGAAAGAGTGTCGGAGACAGAACAGAGCCCTGGGGAACGCTTTTAAAATTAAAATCTTTAGGTATAATTTATGAGTGTAGATGAGGACACCTACCAGGCTGAAGAACATCGGTTTCATCACGTCATTCAAAAGGTAAACATAATAACATGTGGCGTTACTTGAACAATTGAATTGTGTTGAAAAGTAGAAACCTCTACTGTTAAGGGTAAGCTGCCCCATCACTGTTATGCTTATCTCTGCATATTAATCGTTTTGCTCAATCTGAGTATATTAGGGTCTTAAGTCGTCTTAACTTTTTTATGTTTTTTTTAAATTAATTATATCTTTCTGTACACATTACGCTATAATTAGATAAAACAACAACGCGACAACGTAGGTTTTGTATTGATTGACAAAAAAAAATGACGAGTTGGTTACGGGTACCTATACTAACTTGTGTAAACAATGGGACCAACACGTGTTCTAAGTACCTAAAAAGATAAGAAGAAGAAAAAAGATATAAAAGGGCCAGACTCACCTACACAGCAATCATTACAGTTCCAGATCTTTCATCAACGCAATGGAAATTTTAAAATTGAGTCAGACATTCTTGGTATTTGTCGGTGTCGTTATTGGTTGTTGCTGTTTGCAAGTCACGGCAATTCCCAGGCAGATTCACGGGGATTCTATTATATCAAGCAGCACAGAAATGTCCCTGTCAGTAATCAATTTGGGTAACTCGGGAAATTCAGCAGCTAACAACAGTGACACAGGAGCAAATTCGGATTCAGAAATTTGCTCTCGCGATCATAATCTCTGCTCCGAAAAAATGGAACCGTATACATCTTTGCACTCTTTGCGAAACTCCAATGCATATCCTAAGTAAGACAACTGAAAAATTTGAAATTAGAAAATTTATAAAATACTTGCTCTTCTATAATTTTATTAGAATGAAATGTTCATGCGACACAGCATTCTACCAATGCCTGCAAAATGTCAACTCATTCGGTTCAAATAGAATTGGATCAACATATTTTGCCAATAGACGTCAATGCTACGATGAAGATTTTCCAGTTCTTCGATGCCATCGATCCTGGACAAAACGCAATCAACGACGATGCATGGTTTATACGTTGGACACCACCATGCCAAAGCGGTGGCAATTCTTTGATAATCCTTTCTATAGGATTCCAGGATTTTAAGCAGCGGAAAAAAAAACATTTTTTTTATTCACATGCTAAAGAGTATGGAGTATTTTTATGGTGCATTTAGTAACAGCGCAGAATTTATTAATAGTTTCTAACATAATAAGATGTGGAATATAATAATATAAGTTTTAATTCCCAATTTCATGGTTCAATTCTTAAACGTTGCCAACCCGTAAAAATATTTTCGAATATCCTTATGTGATATACATTTGAAAAGTTCAATCTAAAGGCAACGATTAATATTTGGTGTCGTATATAGAGATGGACTTAGTTTGCATTGTGCATTTGTAGCACTATTTGAGGAAATAATTAGGTTATATAACCAACGTACTATACTTGTATACACATATAATGTACAGAGGATTCTTTTGGTAAATACCTTTGTCCATATGGCAAACACCTAAATTATCTATTGTATCTTAGGGAGTATTTACTCTAAGAGACGTACCTCCTCCCTAGTGGAAGAAAGTATATCCTTAGTGGCAGAATTTCTCAACTCCGGTGTCGAGCATATTTCATTATGAAAAATGCGTCTCATTAACTAAAGTAATGCTGGGCATTCACAGAGAATATTCTCGGATGACTCTTCATCCTCCGAGCAGAACCCACATTCTGTGTCTGACCACACACCAATTTTGTTAAGGTGATACCACAAGCCACAGTGACAGTGACCACAGTTAAAAAACTCGCGAGCATCCTAAGGCTAATCCTATTTAGATTAGAAAAAGGGCCTGATTAATTGTTTGGATTGCCTCAGCCCCGGTACGTTTTACCAGTGGATCAGACGGTGTTTGTTTATCAGTGCTATGGCGGCAGCCCAGTTGATACCACAGTAGGGTTCATGTCCAATGAACGCAGATTCCGAGCTAGCCCTAGCTAGTTGCGTGGAATTACCTGATGACAAGGGACCGCACCGAGTTTCACTCTCTTGTGTCTGGCGAGAGATGACAGTTTTTGACTACGAGACCATTAAGTTGGAAGACAGCGCTTCATGTTCTGCCTGGCTATCTGAAAAGATATATATTCTAGCGCACTTAAATCCTATATTATGGTTAATCCTGACGCAGATCTCAATAACATGGATTTCCGCCTGAAACCGTGGGACTTTTACCCCATGGTATCGAGACTTGGATGTTGGGTCAAAAAATACCAGCCCCAATTCCAGTTTTTACCTTCGATCCTTCTGTGAAAAAGGCCAGACCTCTAGCGTCCAGTGTAGGAACACCATTACACCAGTTTACCCGGTCTAATAATTACACCTATATCTTTCCGAAAGAGTACTCCCTGACCATAATGTCGAGAAATGTGCAGGACATTTCTCTTTCAGAACGATGGGAAGAGCACTTTCATGAGTTGCTTAATGGCCAGCTAACTGAGGAATTGGAGGCTCCACCAATGACAAAAGACCACACTATGCTGCCGCCACCAAGCATAGACGAAGTTAGCAGAGCGATAAATCGGCTCAAAAATAATAAGGCCCCGGGATCTGATGGTATCCCAGCGGAGCTAATTAAAGCAGGAGGCCCCAATACACCAAGCAATTCATGAACTAATAGTGCAAGTATGGGAGGAAGAAGCGAAGCCAGCAGACTTGCATAACGTTGTTGAGTACCGCATTTAAGATTTTCTCCTCTTTCCTTCAAGACAGGATAGCCCCATACCATAAAGGGATCATTGGTCCATACCAGTGTGGCTTCATCCCAGGCAAATCAACAACTGATCAGCTTACACCCTTAGGCAGGTGATGGAAAAATATCTAGAGTTTCAAAACTCACTACACCATCTTTTTTTAGAATTTAAAGCCGCCTATGCCAAGTAAAAATATCCGGATCACTATCAAGCCCATTCAACATCTATAGCGGGATTTGAAAAGGGGATGGACTGCCCTGCGTCGTCTTTAACCTGGCATTGGAGAAAGTGATTCGACACTCTGACGTAACGGCGAGAGGAACAACCCTCTATAATTTCATTCAGATAATGGCTTACTCAGACGATATTGACATCGTTGGTAGAAACCCAAGAGCTGTACAAGAAGCTTTTATCCCGATTGAGCAGGCGGCACGAAATCTGGGGCTGCACATAAATGAGAGTAGAAGGCCCAACATTGGTCCTGTAATTAAAATAGTTGGACGCGAATTGAAAGTAGTGCAATCCTTTAACTATCTCGGGTCAACCTTAGCAGCCGATAACAGGATGGAACCAGAAATACGCGCACGGTTGCTTAAAGTTAACAAAGCGTACTATATATAGTCTGTCAAGACTCTTCAAATCCAGGAATTTAACTATAACATCCATAAGACAATGGTCATACCAGTACTTACATATGGATCCGAGACTTGGGTGCTTAGCAAAAACCATTCTGACCTCTTAGCCGCGTTCGAGGGAAAAGTCTTACGGAGAATTGTTGGCCCCGTATGTGAGGAAGGACGATTCCGGGGACTTTATAATGATGAGGTCTACGAGCGTTACCGCGATATCGACATCGTGAAGAGAATTAAGCTTGGTAGGCTCCGGTGGGTAGGACACCTAGCTTGCATGAGCGAAGAGGAACCTGCTCTGAAAGTCCTTTGCGGTAGGATTTATGGAACACGACAGCGAGGCCAGCCAAGCCTACGCTGGAAGAATGGCGTAGACCAGAACGCTCAGAGTTTAGGGATGACAAATTGAATGATAACGCCTCGAAATCGGGACCGGTGGATAGATTTTTTGCGGTAGGAGAGGGCCGGAGACCGGTTGTTGAGCCAAATATGATGATGATGAAGATATAAAAATAGATTTAATAAATAAAAAAATGAAAGAAAAAAAAAATCAACATTTATTACCAAAAAAGAAGCCTATATGATGACACCACGACAAACGAAGAATCAATTATTGTTTCATTTTTTATTTTTATTATGTACACACGCTAAAGGGATTTGCACCCTTAAAATGCTTAGCATAGCGTTGGTGTTAGGAAATTAACGAGAGGAAAATATGAGATATATGCTCGTATGTACGTTGGGCTTAGAAAACAATTGAGTGATAAAGTCTTAAGAAGACCCTCTGTAATACCTAAGTCATCTCAGTTCTGCTCTGTGCCACTTAAGGTTTGCATTGACGGGCTTTGGATACTTCAAAGCCTCTCTAAAAAGTTGTGACACGTAACAATTTGGAATGGAAGCAACGCTGGTTGATTGGGTGAACTCTAAAATCGAGGGTTAAAAAGTTCTGCTCTATTCAAAAAGTCTGTATAATTTCATTTTTTATTTGTCATCTGATTGAACGAATACAAGAGCAATAAAAAATCTAAAAAGTTTAAAATAATTGAATAATTATTTGATCAAATACTCATTTTTTCATTTCGCTTAAAGGCCCAAAATTCGTGGAATCTTGTACAAAGGATTATCAAAGAATTGCCAACGCTTCGGCTGGGAGAGGTCCACCATATAATTAACGCATCGACGATGGACTATTCCCTGGGTTTTGGCGCAGCCTATAATAGGATGGTCTTCATCGAAGCACTGCCGCCTCTTAGAGAAATATAAATATCCAATTTTATTTGATATAATTGAGTTAACATTTTGCAGGCATTGGTAGAACTCCGCGTCGCATGAACATTTCAATCTAACATAGAAAATATTTCGAAATTTTAAAAAAATGTTCATTTTCATTCTCAATCACCTAAACTCTCACCTGGGAAACCTATCGGGATTTCGCAACATTTCAAATGATGTGTTCGCTTCCATTATTAGCGGACAGTGGTCGTGATCGCGACAGCACATGTCTGTTCCCGAATGAACTCCCAAGTCAGTGTAGTTTTGTGCAGAATTTCCAGGACCACACCACTTGGTGCCCGGATAAGTTGTTCCTGTGTTTGATGTAAAAAGTCCCGTGTGAAGGAATTTAAGGGAGGCCTTCACTTCCAACAAACAAACGCCAGCGACAACAACTAGTGCCAAGAATTGGCGGCGCAAGCAAACTATTTGCATAATTGTTTAGTTGAGTTTTGAGTTGCGATGCGAACTAGAACTGAACTGCTAGCCATGTGACGGGCTTTCACGCTTTTATGCGTAAAATGGTTGGTGTATTTTGTTCCCGAAGTACGAGATAAGAGTTTGGAATTAGTGCAGACCAATTAAGTCATATTTTAGTATAAACAACAACTGCAACAAAAAAAAAAGATTCTTATGTCGGAAATCTTAAAATTTATATCTTTGTTTGCTTTCCTATTATTTGAGTAACATGTGCCAACCGAAACCTTCTCCACCACATGCTGTAATTTTTAAACAAAGTCTGTATTTTTTCTTTGATTTGATTGTTTGTCCAAGATAAAGAGTTAAACATTTTGTTAAACAAATATTTAGCCAGCAATTGTTATGTTGCCATCCAATTTCCACATACTTGTGCAGAAAGTTATCATTTTTTAATTAATGTTTTTTAGCTCTGACGCAAATTATAAAAGGATTAGTCATTTAAGATATACACAGATATGCAAATAAAAAATAACTGTCCCAATTAAAACTACCGCAATTTTAATTTAAATTTGTTTGCTCGAATTTTTGCAAATGGCTTATGACGATTTTCGAGTGTTCGGCTTCATTACCTAGTGGTTTATAGGGTGCAAATATTGTACATACGTACGGCGAAAATGGGTGCTTATAATATTTATGAATTACCTACCCAGAAGAAAATGTCTTGAGGAAGATTTTTTTATTGCTTACAATATCGATGGTGCAGTGGTGAGCACAGTTGGCTTCCACTCGGAGAACACCGCATTCGTTCGCATTCGTTTCCCGGCGCGATCATCTAGATTCCATATACATGAAACGATTCTGTACATATGTGATTGTATATCATACAGGTCATTGTATATCTCATCATTGTAGAGTCTTCAGAGCGTTTTTACTCACATAAGAAGCTTACACAAGACTTTCTTCTCAACTGCTGCTTAGAGTGCTTTATCCTACCTACCTTTATCCTATCCTACTTCAGCAGCATGGATAATAATAATATTTGGCGCGACAGACCCTCGTGGTCCAGGATTTAGCTTCTCGCGACCATTCGTGTTGTGCGTGTTATATTGTTGCACACAAATGGAAGTAAACACTTTACATGGCAGTTATTAGTTTCGGACGTTTGTCAGACATTCCTGACTGGTGGGATCGAAAATGGAATTATGGAATTCGAACATCCCCCTTAGTAGTCCAACGCACTAACTACTAGGGCCACAGCGCCCACCCAGCAGCTTGGATGTCATAATTAAACTCCTGGATTTCAAATGTCTCGACAGACTAAAATGCTTTGTTAGCTCAATTTCTACAATTGACCCAAGATGTTTGGAGTGTAGCACTAGTAAGAATTTGCGCTCCACTATCTTATTTAGGGACTTAACTGTCTTACTTTCAGCTTGCAGACGTGGCTCCCATATATTTTGTTAAGAATACAAGTATCTGAGGAGAGTTTTAGAAAATTGATCCTCACGCCGGTTCATCAGAGTCTCCGATTATTTTCTCTAATGCCATATTGAAGACGCCAAGGACCAGCTCATTACCTTGGCAGAGCTCTGTATAGATATCGAATGGGCTTGATAGTATTTCCGATGTCTTTACTAGGCTTATAACAATGGTCATAGTAAGCCAGTGTGGTCGTGTCAGTTTAATTGTGAAGCCGAATATAAAATTGATAACATTCTATCCTGGCTGTGCTATCAAAGGCTGCTTTAAAGTCTATAAACAGATGGTTTAGAGAATTTTGGAACTTTAGACATTTTCTATCGTCTACCTAAGGGTGAACATTTGAAAGTCAATTTGATCTGGTATGGGCGAATGAGGAAATTAGCGTACGGGTCAGTGTTATTGCTTTTGGGCCTATTTATCTCTCTGCTTTCTTCATTCACGCTTGATGGCAGCAACATAGTGTAGCCATGGGTTTAGTTCATTTTGTAGAACCTTAAGGAAAACCGTTGCATTTGTTTCTCTAGAGTTAAGTCTATGTTTTCTCTGTCTTCACATAAAGATTCTAAGACCATAACAAATAATGGGGGCCATAATTAGAAGATATTCACCAATAAGTCTCTCTTTTGGTTTTATTCATAAAAGAAAACTTCGATCTTACACATGTAACTTGAATGTTAGCTAATCGGAGATTATATTGTGCCGAATTCCTGTTGAGCTGAGCCCAGAGTAAGGGCGTTCTTACCGGACTCGACTTCAGAACTGCTTTAAGTTGTACTCCAAGTCGTGATTTTGCCTTCTTCTGACTAGATTTTGACGAATTCCACGCCCCTAGGATGAAACAAAGTCATACTTCGTCTTTAAATCAACAAATTATTTCAACATTAGCAGTCCAGATGGGAAAAGTTTTTAAATATTAGAACTCAAATTAAAAAATCAAGTAAGATCTGAGAAAACATCTCTCAGAGAAGCACATTGCAAAAGTGATACTTCTCTATACTAGTACAGTAATTTGGGTAGATTTCCTAATGAAACGTGTCACTACAGAGCAATGAACCTTTGGTTATATTTAATATTTACTTAGAACTTTTTATCTAACACTCTGCTTATCTAACAAAAAAAATGTTACTTCGCAATAGTCTTAGACTCAAACGAAAAACAAATCTGATAACAACTCTAATTAGTGTTTGCCAATGTCATTCTGGAGAATGCTACAGCATCATTTCATTAGATTTTCTGTTGCGTAATTACTAAAAGATATTCTTCAAATATTGCTGACTGTGAAATGTTTGCTTTTTGGAGAAAACGTAAAAGATTTTTTCGATCTGTTTTTATATCAAACCGTGGTTCTTATTTCTTTTAGGTACCTGCTTGCTTCATTTCTATATAGCAGATCTGGGAGTGCATCTTTATGGTCGATTTCCACAAATTGTGGAATCTTTCTGTTGACCAAAATCCCTTTCTTACAACTCTATGAGCAATTTATGGTTCGTTAAAAAGTTGTTGACAAATGAATAACATTATTCGTCTCACACTTTTTAGAATACCTCATGTTTTATGGAACAGTCATAGACATCTGACAGATCTTCGTTATCAAGATCTATTGTTTCATCAGTCGCACTTATAGGAAAACTCATGAAAGGCTGAGCATCGCCCATAATTCGATCACATATAAAAAGAACGAGGCGAAGGATTGATCCTTGTGGTATATCGCTGCAAACTAAAAGAAAACATGAAGTCTTTTCAGCAGCTATCGTGAAATTCTAGACAGAGACCTAAGGTCCTTGAGCTTGAGGTCCTTTTAACTAACTTTCACACGTCTTATAGGGATGAAATTTTGTGCACATGTGGCGTGTATAGAAGTATACATAAAAGTTTGTTCCCGAAAAACGAAGTTTTTTTTAAAATTTACTTCTTTTCGATATTGAACCGGAATTTTCAAAATTAGAAATTTCCAAAGTACAGCTTCTTTTGTTTTAATTTTCCTAATACCTCCAAAGGTCGTGGTTCTATGCATTCACATACAGACGTACTTATTTCATATGAGAAAATTACGACCCATGCCCAGGACCTCACAGGACCTCCGCTATTGGAAAAATATTTGCCATAAATGCATTTATGGTGTCGTGAAATAATCTGCGGCCAAATCATTAGTTCTTTGCTTTTGTCACAATGAATGGATTTCGTAGCATTTCGACAATGCCAGTTGCGACAACTCGGGCTTCTCCAAGTATTGACATCATATCTACTGCTCTTGTACCCAAAAAGTCCTATTTATGAAAGCTTTGCTATTTAGCTGACCCGACAGACGTCGTCCTGTCCAACTTTCAATAAATTTATTTGTGATCGTTTTGTGAATTTGTTAATTGAAATGTTAAATCAAAGTAAATCAAAATGAGGAAAAAACGTCAACCAAATGATTTATTTTTTTTCATTAAGTGTTTTATTAACATTTTGATTTCGATTGCAATGTCATAGCAAACCAAACGAAACAAAGCATTCCTTTGTTTTGTTTGTTTGCTTGAACATCTCTATATCGTTCATTTTAATGCTTTATGTTACACGACATTTTTGTAGGTGAGGAGAAAATTGATTAAAATTTTAAAATAATTTTATGTTGCGATTTTGAGTCACATTATTGGTTATATTATTGTGTTACACTTTTAAATTTTTGGAACTAAATAATTTCTCATTTGTTTGGTCTTTTGAGGATCTACTAGGGAATCTTTTGGGGTCTTTCAATGGTCTTTTGAGGGGTCTTTTTGAAGTCTTTTGTGGGTCTTTTGGTGAGTCGTTTGGGGAGTCTTTTGGGGAGTCATTAGGAGTGTTTTTGAGGTCTTTTCTAAAGTTTTTTGATGATATATTGAGGAACTTTTGAGAATATTTTGAAAGTCTTTTGAGGATGGTTTTTTGTGGATTTTTTGAGGGGTCTTTAATGATTTTTTGGGGATATTTTATGATTCTTTTGGTGGCAACTTGGAGGTCTTTCGGGGGTCTTCTGAGGATCTTCTGGGTGTCTTATGATGGTCTTCTGAGAGCCTGGAAGCAAATTATAAGCAATCGTAAATGTCCAAGCAGATGTCTATCTAAGCTTTATTAGGTTAACTCTTGAATATACTCTCCATTACGCCCTATTATGATACTAAGTCTACACGAACTGAGTTAGTTCAACGGACACGTTTTCGTTTTTCCTCACTTGGTCCTCCTTTTCTATTCTATCCGCTCCTATTTTCCTTGGTTTACTTTCTATTCAGCAAAACCAATAAACCCATCCTAACCGGCTTAAAACATATTTGACGATGAGAACGTAGAATTATTTTAACCGACCAAGAACTCTCTGCCTCACTCAGTATAATGTAAAAATCATTCTGCCGCCAACCTAGGTCAGGAGACAGTCTTCAGCCGAGCCGAAAACACTAATGACAATGGACAATGGCAGCAAGCAATAATTTGGTCATTAAGGTTTTCATTTAAGAATATCCATCTTGGCATCTCTTGACGGACCCACTCGTAACCAAATATACAGCCGACATAATCTGAACTTTATAACGGCACGAAAGTAACGAGGTCCCAATATCGACTCAGAGGACTAACTTGTTGGTAAGGTGTTCCGAGCATGGCTCCAAGCAATAATTTGGTCTTTAATGTTTTCGTGTGAGAATATCCACGGAGCCACTCGTAACCAGATATCCAGCCGTCATAATCCGAAACTGATGACGGTACGAAAGTAACGAGGTCCCAATCTCGACTCGGACAACAAACTTGTTAGTATGGTGTTCCGATCGCGGATTGCATCCCCAAAAAAGACTGTATCCGTAATTCAGACTCGAATTAACACGGCTGCCTTTTACAACGAAGCGATCAGATTAGGAGTCGCCCTTAATTGAGGGAGAGGAAATATTGAGGCTGTGATGCCATGCTGGAAAAAAATTAAACACGCCTTAAAAATACTGTCATTAGTACTGCTGGATAATCTTACTTAGTCGTACTGATCGGAATGACTAAAAGTAAGAAGGTGGGATACCGAGCCAACTAAGGAATTGAAAGCTTCATCAATGACCGACGATGTCACGGTACTGCCGCCACCAAGCATAGACAAAGTTAGCAGAGTGATAACTCGCTTTAAGAAGATTATAGCCTCGTGATTAGAAGGCATCCCAGGGGATCTGATTAAATCTGACTCGCATTACACCAAGCAAATCATGAAATAAAAGTGAAGAAACAATGCCAGATGGCTGGAGAAGAGGCTCTATGTATAATAAAAAAAAGCAACCCATAATTAAATCGGGTTAATTTTTAAAATATTTATATAGGAGTGTGTAGAGTTCGAAAACTCACTACACTTACTCACTTATAGACTCCAAAGCCATGTATGATCGCATAGCCAGATTAGAACTTTATAAAGCCGTCGACGATATTGGCATACCAAATAAACTCACACTACTATGCAAGTTGAAAATGACCAATGTTATGACCCAAGTAAATATATCCGGATCATTATCAATCTCATAAGTGTCTACAGCAAGTGGACGGGAATTTCCTCCTGTTCGTGTAGTCTACTCAAACAAGCCAATTACTTCATGGCTTTATTAATTGGCAGAACTAAATGATATTTTAACCTCAACATCAGACAATGGTAAGATAATGTAATGCACAAAATATGCACAGCGTGAATGTTCCAAAGTGCAATCTGCACTTGTTTTTGATGTTGCAAAAAGATTAAAATCTATTAGGCATGGTCAACCCTTTAGTGGTAGTGCGTCCGTACATTAGCTGACCACAAGGCAGTACAGAGGACAACTTGAATCGCTTCGTAAACGACGGAGACGACACTTTGGCTAATTTTATCGTTACATGGTCACTCAGACAATAACATGCACTCCTTGATCAGTGCGCGGTTAATCTTCATGGTGCGAGGATATGCCGCGTACTTTGCCACCGATGAAGTTCCTCGAAATGAGAAGCAATAAAATTATAATTTACGATCGTCGCGTCGCGTTGTGTTGAGTTTATCAGTCGGTACGATCTAAGAGTCGATTGGAAGGCCATCATCAACATCAGCACGAATGGGGGTACAGCCTCAGTGCATCGCATGGTTGCGGATGACGATGATGTATAGGGACATGCAGTCTATTCAGATAGTTTTCCAGGAATCAACAACATAAGCGGACAATGGTGACGCGCGTATTCTTCATAATAGAAAGTAATTTAAATTTACTTAATATTCAATTAAAAACAAACACGAAACAGAATATACGCGGGACATACTAAATACACAATGAGAGGAGTGAGTGGGAATAATTTTTAAATTGAGTCATAAATTGTATTAGTCCGTATCTCAAGTGCACGGACATTACGTTTAATTCACATAAACTCTCCTAAAGGGTACATCAGATACTCGTACAGCCTGATATCTGAAAATTTAATTGCACTGTCTTGTCTGATAAAATTGAAAATCATGCAAAACGAATTACGGTTTCAGGGAGAATATAGCAGAACAGTTCCAATTTCCCCTTGAAAATATAAAAATTATTATTAATGTTATGATGGGGATGATGGGGATATAAATGAATACCAGATGAACGTCAATGAACAACTAAACAGACTTTGACTTTATATTGCGTTAGATTCAATGGATAGAATTGAATGAATGGAATAATTTCATTTGATTGAAAGTTCTGGAAAATATTGCCAGTGTCAATGTGTCCATATAACGCGATTCAATTCAGTTTTGTGATGATTATTGGAATGCATCCCGTTTTTGGCTTTTCTTGAATAAATCAAACTTTTCGAAATTATATGTTGATTGTGTTTTGATATTTTAAGATCCTTCACGTCGTAAGAATGTAAATTTAGAAGCAGATTTAAAGACCATTTTTTAAATAGCTTTCCAATGAAAAGGAATTTTCATATTGTTACAAAATTACAAATTACATACTGCTCAAAACTTGCTCTGAGTCGGTAGCGCAACAATCAAGTTCGTGAAGTAGTGCTTGCTTTACCTTCTTGTAGTGGTCCCCTAGCAACTATGTGTATAAATCCTTATAGCGTTTCTATCGTGGGTTAGCACCATGCGGTACCGAAAAAAGCCCGCTACTGAAACCGACACAACGCCTCGGATAAGTAATGATCGAATATTGACGACTATTGTACCCGGAATGGGATTGGTTTATCGGATGTAAAGACGATCCTTGACTCAGGGAGTAAAGGACCTCAAAATGCTATATTTCTTCAACTGGAACGTGAGTTTCCTCGATATAATTTGGACATATAGTGAGTAAAGTAAGATAGTTTGACGCGGGAGAATACCAATCCCCAACGTGTAACACTGTGCTACTCTACTCCGGAAAACCCTCCGGCAGTCCCCGTGAATCTGCAGTGAGTGCTAACGCCAACAGCACACAGAGGCCTAATTTTCTTTCACCCATATGGTGATAGATCTTATCAGCCAGACTTCGGACTAGAGTACGGCGCGTCACGATCATACAGTGTTACGCCTCAACAAATCCCTCGACTGAGGATGCAAATGACAACTTCTACAATCATCTAAGCGCTGTATTCAACGCAACGCCGAACGGAGATATCGTCATCGTGATGCGGGATTTGAATGCCAAGGTAGGCAACGAAAATTAAGGACTCAGACATGTGATTAGGAAGCACAGCCTCGGCAAACGAAATGAAAATGGTTAAAGATTTATTGATTTCTGCAACACCAACCACCTTGTCATAGGAGGCACCATATTTGAGCATAAGACCTGCCACAAGGTCAGCTGAGTGTCCACTGATAGGAAATCACCATCCAACCAAATCGACCATGTGGCGATCAGCCGACGTTTTAGTCCGAAACAGACGGGGAGCCGACATGGGTATGGTATGGAATCATCACCTTATGGTAGCTACTGTCTAGTTACGTACTGCATAAGTTTAAAGAATCCGCAATATCATCCAAACGCCTAGGTATAACATCGACCTGCTAAAGATCCCCTCAGTACGCCAACAATTAAAGGATCACTCATCGCAAAGAGTGGAAGCAATCAGCAGCAGCTCACAGCCGACAACCATCCAAGAACATTGGAAAGCTGTGAAAAATGTTTTCACATCTGAAGCGGAAAGTATTGTTGGTAGAAGCCAGGCAAGGCACATCACGTGGCTTACCGAAGATACCTGTAGGTGGATTGAAGAACGTAAGCTATTGAAAGCTCGTATTGTAGATACCGCAGCAGCTGCGAGGATCGAGCTAGAGTTCCTGTATTGAAGCCAAATGAGAGAAGTGCAGCGTAGTTTAAGACTTGACAAACGTAATTATACATCCGGTGAAAGGCCTAGATAGTACCGTATTCGGAGCTTTCGGAAGTAATAATGTCCCGAATTCGCACCTCAACTCCCAGTAAAGATGAACTACAGCGATCAACGCACTAAAGAACAACAAGTCGGTAGGACTAGATGGTATACCCGCAGAGCTTCTGCGTACAGCTCCAACGACATCAGCAGAGCTTTTATATCCTCTTGTAAAGAGAGCTTGAGAGGCACAATGTTTCCCTGACGAATGGAAGAAGGAAATGATTGTCAAGCTCCCTACAAAAGGGTGTCTTATGGAGTGCGAAAACTGGAGAGGCATTTTTGTTCTTCCTGCAGTTGAAAAGGTAATAGAATTAAGGAACATCTGGAAGATACACTCGATGCCGGACATGTGTAGGTATGTGTAGACCACATAAACACCCTGCGGATCATTATTGAACAGTGCGTTGAATTCCGGGCACCACTGCACCTACTGTTCATCGGTTTTAGAAGGCGTTTGACAGTTTCAAGAGGCAGTTTATCTGGCTCGCCTTGCGCCTGCGCAAGGTATACCAAGCTGAGACTGTTCCGTGCAAATAATTAATCTGTGGTGTTGTATGGGTTTAGCACTTGGAAGGTGACCGCTACTATCACATGAAGATTACAAACGTTCGTAAATTAGTGCTTACGGAACATATTAAGGGTTTTCTGGCCTAACCGTATCTCTAACGCACATCTTTACCAGAGAATGGGTCAGGAACCAATAGGCATAACCATCCAACGACGGAAGTGGCAGTGGATTGGTCATACATTCCGAAAAATCGACAGTTCCATACCAAACTACGCAATGCAATGGAACCTCAGGATGGTGGAAGAACCGGTCGTTCGAGTTATATATGGCGCAGTAAAGTTGAGAAGGAGTCACGGCAATTGGGGAAGAGTTGGAGAGAGCTGAAGCTCATTGCCAGGAATCGCACGCGATGGCGCTTAGGCCTAGTAGAGGCCCTAGGACCCACAAGGGGATATAGGACATAAGTAACTAAGTATACTATAGGAGTGTTGCGTTTACACGAGAGCACAGACTCGAGTCAGAACATCCAGCTGCCCATGTAACAAAACTTATCGACTCCCTTTATCTGGTGTCCGTCAATCGAGATGTTGGTTCTATTTAACAAAAATGTAGCACTCTTCCAAAGCAATTTTTAATTTTAAAGATTTTTAGAGATGCTCATACTTTTGCATCGGGCTCCTTCTGTCAGAATTACACCCCGCGCTACTGGGCCACTATTATTGAACTGACTGTTGGTCTTCCCAGCTAAGTATGTGTTTGATGATTAATGACAAATCGAATTGAATTGCTGTGTAACGAAAGATATGATTTTTTCTATCAATAGTCATCTGCCATCCACATCCTATATCTAGAGAAAAAAAGTTTGTACGTGAAGAGTTTTAGATTTTTTTTATTGTGTCCCATTTGAGATGGATTCCAGCGGATCATCATCAACGCTACTCGTATTATAGGTGTAAAGTCGACTGTTTATCCATTATTTTCATCAAATCACCGTTCGTCACTGAAAGTCACGTCTGATTGAGATATTATTTGAATTTCATTATATGGGATATTTTTATTTCGGTTCGCCCACCTTTCTTTGTCGCATTCAAAAACCAATCATTCCATGAAGTGCTCAGTAGGTATGCTCTCAGAAGTACGCCGCCCCCATTCATATAAAAAAATCAAAATCAAAATCAAAATCACTTGTCGCACACGCGCTTGACCAATTCAAGTGTTTTTTGTGTTCGTATAGCACCAAATACCAAACGTGGCCATGTTTTTGTTTTTTGTCCCATTCTCCCTATCATCATCATTCATCAAAATGATAAGCAAAATTTGAATTCATTACATGTGCCACTTTCAAGAGCTGTGATGGCTGCTGCTTCCAGTTAGGGGAACACACACATTCACATCAGTATGTAATAGAGTTGATTTACTCGTTCTCTGTTGGAGAAAGGTACTTCAGCCACATGTCCAACATGGTCTAGAGTGCAATCGACTCTTGTTAATCATTATGCGTACTGAGGTACTCGTGTTAAAAAGTTTCAATGCATGTGAGTACACTACAAAAAAATTATAAGTTAAATTTATACTTACTTATGTCCTATATCCCCTTGTGGATCCTCTACTACACCTACGTGCCATCGCGTGCGGTTCCTGGCAATGAGCTTCAGCTCTCTCCAACTCTTCCACAATTGCCGTGCCTCCTCTTCAACTGTTCTGCGCCATGTATTTCTCGGACGACCCGTTCTTCTACCGTCCTGGGATAACGGGTTGCATTGCATTTCGTAGTTTGCTATCGAACTGTCGCCTTTTCGTAGTGTATAACCAATCCACTGCCACTTCCGTCGTTAGATGGTTGTGTCTATTGGTTCCTGACCCGTTCCCTGGTAAAGATGTTCGTTAGATAAAACTGCGCGAAGCACATCGCTAATCACCAACAAAAAAGTATCGGCGATAGAATGTCGTCGTCCACTCGTCGGGGGAACTTTCTGCCACCCAAGCTCTCTCTACAGGAGGTTATAAAAGCTCTGCTGATGTCGTTGGAGCGGCACGCAGAAGCTCTGCCGGTATACCACCTAGTCCTACCGATGTTCTTTAGTGCGTTGATAAACTTTAAAGCCGCCTATGATAGCATACATAGCCAGAATAGAACCATTAAAAGCCATGAGATATGTAGGTTGACCATGACCAATGTTATAAGCCAAGTAAAAATATCCGGATCACTATCAAGCCAATTCAACATCTATAACGGGCTCTGACAATGGGATGGACTGGCCTGCAACCTCTTCAACCTGGCGTTGGAGAAAGTAATCCGAGACTCCGAAGTAACGGCGAGAGGGACAATCCTCTATAAGTCCATTCAGATACTGGCTTGCGCAGACGATATTGACACCGTTGATAGAAGCCCAAGAGCTGTCTGTATAGGAAGCTTTCATCCCAGATCGAGCAAGCGGCATGAAATGTGGGGCTGCACATAAATGTCATAAATGGGGCCACGTCTGCGAGTAGAAGATCCAGCATACAGACCAGAAATACACACACCGTTGCTAAAAAGCCTACAAAGCCTACTATAGTCTGTCAAGACTCTTCAAATCCAGGAACTTAACTATAACATCCACGCTGCTGGTATATAAGACAATGGTTATACCAGTGCTTACATATGGATCCGAGACTCGGGTGCTTAGCAGAAAGAATTCTGTCCTCTTAGCCGCGTTCGAGAGAAAAGTCTTACGGAGTATTGTTGGCCCCGTATGTGAGGAAGGACGATTCCGGGGACTCTATAAAGATGAGATCTACGAGCGTTACCGCGATGTCGACATCGTGAAAAGAATTAACCTAAGTAGGCTCCGGTGGGCAGGACACCTAGCTCGTATGAGCGAAGAGGATCCTGCTCGGAAAGTCCTTTGGGGTAGGATTTGTGGAACACGACAGTGAGGCGAGGTAGACCAGGACGCCCAGAATGTAGGGATGCTAAACTGGATGACAGCGGCTCGAAATCGGGACCGGTGGTGAGATATTTTGCGGGAGGCCAGGACCGGACCTCGGTTTTAGAGCCAAATATAATGATGATGAAGAATTTATGAAGTTTACAAGTTTTCTAAAACTTAAAATTTTCTGGTGTCCCACAAGGCTCTGTTCTTCCTCCGTTTCTTTTACTTTCTAAATTTTGAATTGATTCTATACATTCTTGACGACGATACTAGACATGCAAAGGTTAAATTGCTATAGTCATTGCTTTCTAAAAATCTAAATTATTATTTAAAAAAAAACAATATAAATTATCGGGATGGGTACCCACACAGATTACCCAAAAGTTCCGTTTAATTTTAACTTGGTGAGGAGTAGATGATGACAGATTATGACATTACGAGAAATATGTGGCTTTCATATTGTCTTTAGATAGCAAACATAGAACTTTCCCCCATTTTCGATCTTAAACTTCAGTAAAGGGTCATTCCATTAAATTCTATTCATCTTCGAAACAACCAAACACGAGAATTGTGTGTTGTTGGCATTTACCTGTAACGTGAAATGACTGACTACAATAATATGACTCTTTTGGCCAGTTCGAGCCGAGACAGCTGTAGTCGTTCGTCATCATTGTCATTGAACAAATATTGACACAGACCACTTTGTAAATGCATTTCATTTGTTGTAATGAACTGTTTTGCGCAATGTTGTCATTGCCATGGCCATTACCGTGATATTTTTTTTTTGTTTTTTTTTTTCAACAGCTACCACGCTGCACTGCAGTACTTTTTCCCATCGTCTTTGCCTGTGGCAGCGGTTGGTAGCTGGTCTCCTCCGCATTCCCGACAACAATGTGTACTTTAGCCAGTGCACAATAAACAAACAATGGACAGCATTCAAGTTACACACATCATCATCATGTAAATTAGAAAAAGGTAAACAATGCTACCAACCTACGCGCAAAGCCATTCTCATCGCTCAGCACTCAACACTCAACGCTCAACAATTATACGAGAACAACTCAACTCGTAAATGTGTACTGTTGCTGTTGATTACGATGCAGGTACGCCGCAGGCGTTCCTCTACTCGCTTGAGCTCAACAAGTAGTTTTGGAGGACTTTTGACTCTGGAGTGGGTTAGTCAAGCTCTTCTGGCACAGCGCAACGAGAGTAAGAACAACGCAACATCGGTCCCTGGGTGTGTGGGAGGGGTGGATACTCGTATTTAGTTTACTTTATTTGTTTATAGCTCACTCTGCAAGGGTTACAATATGCAAAACTGTTTGGCAACCAACTTTACACGAAAGCTCCTCAGTCCTCAGTGTCTGTTTACATAACATGTGCACGAGCATGTTGATCTATTGGTATGTTAAGCGAGTAGTTTGGCAAATTAGTGAATTTAATGCAAATAAATTTTATGGCAAAAATAAATTCGTTAACGTTTCGTTGCCATAGCGCAGATAAATGCGTTTACCTTTTGGTAAATTTACAGGAAGTAGATAGACAGAGAGAAAAGTTTTGATATCAGTCTTTACCTTCAAGGCAACATGTCTCAAAGGCAAAGTTTTCAGTTTGGATTGCGACACATCTAGTTTTCTTGAATCGATGGTCCCCTTTTGTCGTCCTTATTTAATGCATTTTCCGTTGAAGCATAGGCCGTCCGAAAGCATCTCCATTAGACTCAATTTTACTCGGATCGTTTCGGAATTCGCTTCATCCTTATTTTGTATCTTTTAGAATCGTTCTTTTCACGTGACAACGTCTCGCTACAAGGGGGTATATGTTCGAAAAGTAAAGTGTTAAGTAAGACACTGTTATGAGACACTGTTATGAGACACTGTTAAGTAAGACACTGTTATGAGACACTGTTAAGTAAGACAATGTTATGAGACACTGTTAAGTGAGACACTATTATGAGTCAATGTTAAGTGAGAAAATGTTATGAGACACTGTTAATTGAGTCACTGTTATGAGACACTTTTATGAGACACTGTTAAATGAGGCACTGTTACGAGACACTATTATAAGACACTGTTAAGTAAGACACTGTTATGAGACACTGTTAAGTAAGACACTGTTATGAAACACTGTTATGAGACACTGTTAAATGAGGCACTTTTATGAGACACTGTTAAGTAAGACACTGTTATGAGACACTGTTAAGTAAGACAATGTTATGAGACACTGTTAAGTGAGACACTATTATGAGTCAATGTTAAGTGAGAAAATGTTATGAGACACTGTTAATTGAGTCACTGTTATGAGACACTTTTATGAGACACTGTTAAATGAGGCACTGTTACGAGACACTATTATAAGACACTGTTAAGTAAGACACTGTTATGAGACACTGTTAAGTAAGACAATGTTATGAGACACTGTAAAGTGAAACACTGTTATGAGGCACTGTGAAATGACGCACTGTTATGAGACATTGTTAAATAAGACACGGTTATGAGATACTGTTAAGTAAGACAATGTTATGAGACACTGTTAAGTGAGACACTGTTATAAGACAATATTATGAGACACTGTTAATTGAGTCAGTTATCAAACACTTTTATGAGACACTGTTGAATGAGGCACTGTTATAAGACACTGGTATGAGACTCTGTTAAGTAAGAAACTGTTATGAGACAATGTTTAGTAAGATAATATTATGAGACACTGTTATGAGACACTGTTAAATGAAACCATGAAACTATTGTGAGAACAAAGCAATTTCTCAAGTGATTCGCATGAAATTCAGAATACAGGGCTCAAATACGACTATAAGATTTGGTCCTATGGAAATTCTGGAATAGGATCATTATGGCCTGGAATTTAGGAAACAAAGTGATTTCTCAAGTGATTCGCATGATATTCGATATGTAAGACTAAGATGCGACTTTTAGACTTGTTCCTATTAAATTTCTGGTCATAAGGATCTGGAAGTTTGGGAACTATAACATTTTGAGATTTGTTCGTTCGTGTATCCGTTCCACAGACAAGAAGATCTTTCGTCCCGGCCAGACGTTGTCACGCTTAAAACCTACGGCCGTGTCTCCGACGCAGCCTACCCTGCTCTTTTTTGCGATGCTTTTGTGTGGCAAGTTTTTCCCTTGGTTTCGCTGTTCCGTACATTAGTTACATATTTATGTATTGTGGCGCACACCTCTGTTTAAATAGTTGCATAAGAGATACAAATTACTCTGGAGAGAGCAGTGAGTATCCAGGACGAACGAACTTGAAGAGGATGCAGGTTAGTCCATCCGGCTATTTACTTTGATTATAACATTGGTTATGGTCAATTTACAGTGTGACAGTTTATGTGGGATGCCGAATTCTCTTATAAATTTGTATAGTTCTACTCTTGCAATGCTACCAAAGGCGGCCTTAAAAACTTGAAAAAGAAGGTCTAGAGCGTTTGCAAACTCTAGATATTTTTCCATTGCCTGACTAAGGGGGAAAATCTGATCAGTTGTAGATTTGCTTAAGATGAAGCCACAGAGGCATAGGCCAATGATGACTTTAGCATACGGGGCTATCCTGTCTCGAAGGTTGTATCAGAAAATCTAAGCCGCGGTACTCAATAACATTGTACCACGATAACTGCTGCATATTGTGATGTCTCCCTTCTTATGTATTGGACACAGGATGTCTTTTCGACAGTCTATTGGCATCAGTTTTTCCTCTCATACTTGCAATATTAGTTCATGAATTTCTTAGTACAGTGCCGTACCACCAGATTTAATAATCTCCGCTATCTGATCCCGAGGCCTTATTGTTTTCGAGCCAATTTATCGCTTTGCTTACTTCATCTATGCTGGGTGGCGGCAGCATAGTGTACGGTCTTCAATCACTAGTGCAGCCTCCAATTCCTGAGTTAGCTGCCCATTTAGCAACTAATGAAAGTGCTCTTCCCATCATTCTAAGATGCCTTTGTAATCATCAATCAGATTACCCTCTTTGTCTTTGCAGTAACTTGGTGTAACTTGGTGTTTACTGCGTCATACCGCGAACTCTTTGGTAGAACTTCCGCGCCTGGTGCGGTCCTCGCTCTCCGTACTGTTCTAGTTCACGGACAAGATTCCTTTTGCAGGCTGCGTTCTTTCGTCGGTGAGTTGTTTTACGCTTTACCGTAGGTGTTCTGGTCAAGAGATATCCAGGTGGTTTTTTGGATATTTTTAAGCGCAAACCTTGTACTCGCAACAACCAAATTATTGCTTGCTGCTATATCTATGACTAGTTGTCCATTGTTATAAGTGAACATTCTTAAACCGTTTAGCCGTTTTTGTTGCCGTGGTCGTCGTCGTTCGTCAATATATCCGAGACTAATTTGGGTTTCCGTAATTTCCGTTCTTCCTACAGTCGAGCTTATTGGCCTAGCGCAAAACTTACTTTTAAGTGACTAGCCCGATCATTCAGCTTTTCCTGTATTGAAGGAAAATTACCGGCAGTCACCACGAGGATGTTTAATGGCACTTCCACCAGTTAGAGATTGTTAGGGCCACGTGCACTTCTGATGAATCTTACCTGTTATATCCACCATTCTGCTGATGGCTGACCGCCCCCCTCTGTACTTGAGTGAATTTTTTTACGGTAAGATGGATTAGGATTAGTTTCTCATTGTTTAGCAATTTATTATAACAATGTTTCAATTAGCGCCTGAGTGCTTAGTTGTCTTGTAAAAAAGGAAGAAACAACTGTGTCATAGCGTAAAGCAGAAAATCTCCTTTACTTTAGACTTTGGTTTTGTTTTCCCCATTGTTCAAATGAAGATAAAAAAAACTTATATACCTTGTTAATAGGAAAAGGATCTTCGTTATATTGAAAAATTGATTAGAAATGTCAAAAACAACAGCACCGGAGAACAGCGTCATTTTCGCATAATTGATATGTCAATCAGCGTTAAAAACGAGCACTGCGAGTGTGTATCTTTTGTGGTACAAGTAATAGTATTGCTGCGAAACATTTAATTGAGTTGTTATTTGAACGTTCGGCTAACACGCCGCGCACTTGAGTTGCATCGTCTGCAAGCGACAAAAACTATTTGTCCGTCGAACCGAAACTGTGAGTGCAATTGCCGCACGACCAGAATGTTGTTTCTGGGTCCAATTTTTTTTTTACTTCACTTTTTGCGCAATGCACAATGCCATCCATACTTTAGAACATTTGCAAGAATGATATACAATTCATTTTCATTCTTGTTGTTCAATTAATTAAAGGGTAAAGGCTGTTCTTGGCTTCTTGTTGTAGAGTGGTTTTTGTAAAAGGGGCTGATCTGCTTTTCATCTAAACGATCTTTCGATTTAGAAATAAAGTGAAAGTAAAGTTTCAGTTTCCTCGATGAAAGTGCCATTCATGGATAATGGCATGCGATTTAGTATTCGCTTAGGCGACAGGAGACGTTAAATTCTACTCGATTGATTTCTCCCCATTGTATTATGCTGTCTAGTTGCTTAACATACGAAGTTGTTTGAGTTCCTCAAACTTATGTGAGAAGCTGAGAGTGCTGTCGTTAGCAAAAGAGTGAATTGGATTAGAAGTCACAGATAAGAGATCATTAATAAAAATGAGGAAGGGTGTCGGGGACAAAACAGAGCTCTGCGGAACGCCAGCATTTAGTCATGAACTTCAGACTTGAAACCTTTGAATTGAGCGGTCCAAAAGATAGCTTCTAATCCAGTAGAGCAGTTTATCATCGACTCCATAAGCACGAATTTTGGACAAAAGAGCTTGATGCCAAACTCTGTCAAATGCCTTAGAAATATTGAGTGGAACAGCTTTGCTTTCTCCAAAATGATGCAAAGACCGGTTCCACCGTTCGGTGAGGTTAGGTAAGGTTAGGTTGAAGTGGCCATCAGTCAAGACCGACGCACTTAGACTATGAAGGTCTGTTGTTATACCACAAGGATCTAGACAATCCCACGCCTACTCGTTGAACCAGTTCGTAGGAAGCGCAATAGTTTATTTATGTCAATTTGGTTTAGATCGTTGAGATCGTTGAAAAATAACGCTCCCAGATCGAGCTTCCGTCTATTCGAGAGGGCTGGGCACGTACAAAGTAGATGGAGAGTGGTTTCCTCCTCCTCCTCCTCCTCCTCCTCCTCATTCATGCAGCTTCTGCAGAAATCGTTGAAAAATACTCCTAGTCTTTCTGCATGCTTGCCTATGAGACAGTGTCCTGTTATGACACCTATAATGGCACTAATGTGCAGTCTGTTTTGAGAGATCAAACACTTGGAGCGTTGCGGATCTAGCTTAGGCCAGATCTGCTTCGTTGTTATGCAAGTTGTACCGTTTGACCAGAATTGAATTAGTGGAGACAGATTCCATGGACTTTAGCGCAGCCTGGCTATCCGAGAAAATGTGGATATCCTTAACAGATATGACATTACACTTCAGCCAAGACAAGACTTCCTTAATAGCCATGATTTCCGCCTGGAAAACACTACAGTGATCAGGAAGACGGAACGAGAGACTTAGATTTAGTCTTTTTGAAAACACACTTTCGCCAACAGTTTTCGACCCGTCTGTGTAGAAATGAGTTCCTTCATTTTCCAAGTAGATACCTTCCTCCCAAGAAGACCTGGAGGGGATGGTAACCTGGAAGTTTTGTTGAAGTGGAGCTGCGGAATGGTATAGTCTTAGTTGACAAGTGGAGTCCTGACTGAATTTAGGATAAAAGCGTGTCATTCACGATTCACTGACAGATTGCTCTGAGGTGAGTAGCTGCGCTTGCAGCCAGTTGTCTGCCGAAGATGTCGAGTGGAGCAAGGTTGAGCAGAATGTCCAGTGCAGCAGAGGGAGTTATACGAAGCGCTCCGCTCACACAAAGACAAGCTGATCTTTGGAGTCTGCTTAGTTTGTCGCGATTGATCGCTTTATCTAATGCAGTCCGCCAAACAGCCACACCATATAGCAGAATAGGTCGGACTACTGCTGTGTACAGCCAATGAGTAATATGCGATTGGAGACCACATTTACTTCCTATGGCTTTTTTGCTTGAGAAGGGTGCCACTGTGGCTTTTCGGACTCTTTCTTGTATGTTGAGTTTCCAGCTCAGCTTCTTATCCAGAATAAGACCAAGATATTTGGCCTTATCGGAGAAAGTCAAGCTTGTGCCCATGATGGACGGAGGGTTAACAAGTGGGATTTTGTACTTCTTCGTAATGAGGACAAGTTCTGGCCAGCTTATTACCATATTTATAGCATTCTGCAAAAGTTCTTTCAAGGTGTGTGGGTGCCTTCCTGAGACGGCTATGGCAACGTCGTCCGCATAGACGATAACTCCGCATCCCTCCCCCCTCAGGCGAACCAGCAGCTCATTCACTGCCAGGTTCCAAAGAAGTGGGGACAGGACACCTCCTTGCGGGGTGCTTCTGCTGACAAATCTTTTGGCAGACAAACAAACCAAGTTTTGAATTTATGATCCTACTTGTGAGTAGGAGATCAATCAGTTCACCCAGTGAGTCGTTCACCCCCAAATTCAACAGCGCATCCGTGATCGCAGATGTTTTGACGTTGTTAAAAGTACCTTCTATGTCCAGGAAAACCACCATTGAGTATTCCTTATGATGAAGAGAGTTTTCAATGGAACGTCCTAGCGTATGCAGAGATGTTTCTACAGATTTGCCCTTGCAGTACGCGTGATGATCGACGGACTGTTCGGTCACCAGTAGAACGTTGCCCAAGAAATCCATACTCCCGGTCACTTAGGATTTCGTTGGTTTCAAGATATTTCTTGATGGGTTTAAGTGGGGTGGGGTCTTGACGATTTTTGAGACGGTCTTGAATGGTTTCTGGAGCGTGTTCTTAAGGGAGGTTTTATGAGATCTTGATGGGTTTAAAGGTTAGTCTTGAAGAGGTCTTAAGAGGGTCTAGAGTGGAGTGTTAATGTGGTGTAGCGTATTGTTAAGAAGACTTCTTGAGGGTGTCTTGATGGTGTTTTAAGGGTTTCCTTGGGGGTGTTTTAGTGGGTCTCAAGTGATTTTTAGATAGAGGGGTATTGAGTGTGATATCCAGAGGATATTGTGTGGACTCCTGAGGAGGTTTTAATGGGGTCTTAAGGAGGTTTTGAGAGGTGTCCGTGGGAGCGTTTTGAGGAGGTCTTGAGTGTGGTGTTGACGTGGTCTTGAGGGCGTTTTAAGTAGGGATTGATTGATAGGGGGTCTGAGGGCGTTTTGTAACGGTCCTTTGTAGTCTTGAAGTGATCTTAAGGTGGTACTGAGAGGGTCTTGATGTGGGTTTGAGTGTGGTCTAGAGAGAGTTTAGAGATGGTCCTGAGTGGTCTTGAGTGGGGGTTGAGTAGGGTCTTGATGTGTTGTAGAGACGATCCTGACGGATGGGGGTTTTTATTGCACTATTTCTCCATGCGAAGAATTCCTCGTGTTATCTGCAATTATCTTCCATGTTTTAACTTTTTTAACCTTTATCAGTTTTTTTGCATCCTTGACGGCGGCCTCAGCTGGAACATCTATAGAGTCACCGTTTGTTTCTTCAGCTGGAGATGACGCTGCTTTAGAGTCTTCTATTTTTTCTCTTCTCCATTTGATTTTTCAGCCACATCAGCTGATTCAGTTACCTCTTTTACAGTATCGACCTATATCGATCTATATTTGTTCACGATTTTCATTTATTTTTATTACGTCTACTTAGTCAAAATTTAAACTGGGTTTTAAAGTCATTTTTGTTATTATAATCACATCACAAAATCGGGAGGAGGGTATATTTATTAAACACAATTTCAAAGTTCAAAAATGTATAATGCGCTAATAAATATGTCGTTTTCAGGACATTTCAAATAACATAGTAAAAGTCAACCAGTAGTTTAACTAAATGCTATTTCAAGTTAGACTGTAAAACGCATGCGAATTAAAAAAAGAGTTTAAACTTGCTGCGCAATTAACTAACCTTTAGTTTTCACTTTGACTGCAAAACCGAGTCAATTAGAATCTTTATTGCAGTATGCGCCCGATTCCAATGTAACAGATAGACTCGCATATTGTCTGAGTATTTGAATAGGTCACTCTATCTACCTACTCGTCTATGGAAAGCTGCGTACTCTAAACCGCATCATTATGAATGAAAGCAAGCCACCTTCAAAAGAGCTCCCGGTGTATACACCATTTCGATAACCACAAATGGCCATAATTAGTATCTTTTGCTAACCTCATCATCAACACCGTACGTAATACCTCGATTTCAAAGTTACGTCCACGTCCCATTTGGCGAGGAGGTGTTCATTTCAATGTCGTTGCGTTTGACTTATCAAAGGGGGATAACCATGTCGTTTGCAGAGCTCAGAATGGTGTTTTGTTATGCTCTGGAGTGTGTCATCACAGCCACAGTTACGTGGTATACCGTATACTCGAACGTGTCATTTATTTTAGCTTTTTAGTTTTTAAAATGAAAGAAAAAACCAACACTTCCCTTTGTCCTTTACCGTAATTTATTTTATGTATGCTTACGGAAATTACAGTGCGGTTTTTAATGCTACAGTGAACCAAAGTGCCCAGAAGTGTTCTTATTTTGTGGTTTAATTTTGCGGTGGTGACTGTGAGCTACCTTAGGTCCAGCAATTAGGGTTACAATTGCAAAAATTGACACAAAAAACCGGATATTGCTTAAGTGTGCACGTGCTCCCCTCTTGTTTGTTCAATAAAACAAAGTGTGCTACATTTTCAAGAATTCCTTCACGGACGTTTTCGCAGGAAACGAATGTAACCCGATATTGTTCTCCTATGTTAGTAATTGGTTCACCAACCTGAATATATTGTTCGCTTTTGTGAAATATTACTGAATGACGATTAGAGTATAAGACGGATCGAATCTTATGTGGTGTGGTGGAAGTGCGATCAAACCTCCTTGTCGTAGCAGCCAGTACATTTCCCCAAAGAAACAAAAAGCCATATGATCGGGTTAGACACTTCTAAGTAATGTTGGCGCGAGTCCAATGGTCTTGCCACTAAAACCCCATTACGACAAAAGCAGTAAATAGTCCTGGAAGTGATACATGGGTGATCTCTTTTGTCGAATACTCGTGGGTATCAAAATAGAACCAAATTATATTTTTATGAGACAGTTGCATCTCAAGATGCATCAACCTCGGAACCTGTTGTAGGACAGCCCGTTTTAACATTAGAAGCTGATGTGCTTCCAAACCTCGGCCCAATTATCCACTTAGTACGACCGGTGATGCCATTCGTAACTCGCGAGGGTGTCGAATTAGACGAAGTAGAATCTACAACCTCTGATTCTGAAGCATCCACATTTGTCGAAGTATGTAGCGTAATCTCGGAGAAATTCGGTTGCTCTTCTATTGGTAAGGCATAAGATGAACTACAGTGGTGGATTCATCAAAATTAGCTCTCTTGAGAAAAGGCGATTTAGAAATGGCTTGCGCCCTGGCAAGAGTAGAGAGAGTGCTCTCGAATATGCCAAAACCACTCCCACAAAACAAAGCGATAATAAGCGTATTAGATCTGAGGATCAACCACCACCCAATTCGGGTGCGGAAAAATTTAAGACGGGACCTACAACTAACACACCCACCATCAGCCAAGTGGCTAGTGCTGTCAGGTTGGGTGTCGTCCCGACGGACCTGGCTACAAAATCCCTTACAAATGAGTAGATGCCTTTTTTCCAGGAGGCGGTTATTGACACCTCAATTGAGATGACCGATAGCGGTGTTTGGCTGCAATTTCCCCGGTCATATTTCAAAACGGGATAGCTCATTTTCGTGTGCATAGACGGTACTACTGTGTAGTGGTTGTGCTCGGACTTCGAGCAAATTAGAGCTAGGAGTGGATTGAACGTGACACTGGTGTATGAAGGATCATTCACTAAACCACACATCGTCCGTTGGTTTTTTCCATAGAGTTTGGAGCTATCTTCGGACAAGGTTCTTGCCACAATCGCGGCGAAGAATGCTGGACTGCAGGCTAACTCGTAAAAAGTCATACAGAGGAAGCAGGAAGGTGCACTCCTCCACCTCGTATTGGCGCCTCAATGAGTAGGCTTAGCAACTACAAGTGCAAAATTGGATACCGCTTTGATGACGTAAAGCTAATCGTTAAGAGCACCGACAAGGATTTAGCTACTTTCTGCGGTACTTCAACTAAAGTGGTCGCCCCCTCCTCTTTAAACACCGCCAAAGGGCAAGAAAATAAAGAAGTTGCCGGGACAACACCCTTCACTCAGGCACCGCAACCGTCCACTTCGACAAACAACGCTGCTGGGCATGTTGATCAAGACGGCTCAGGTACCTCCCTAGGAAGCGGGACACTTAAACATTTACTTCGATCAGCAGGACCACCGAGTAATCTCATAGAACACGAGCGAGGACCGCACCAGGCGCGGAAGCTCTACCAAAGAGTCCGAGGTATGACGCAATATACACCGCGTTGCACATACTACAAAGACAAGGAGGTAATCTGATCGCCGATTTCAAAGGCGGCTTAGAACGATGGGAAGAGTACAAGTATATAGTATTTATAAAAAGTTGTTGAGTAGGTACCGAGTATAAGATATTCTTCTCTACCTTTTAAAACAGGATAGCCTCATACGCTATATTCAATATTGGCCCATATCAGTGTGGCTTCATCCCAGGCAAATCAAAAATTTTCACCCTTAGGCAGATGATGGCAAAATGCTTAGAGTTTCAAAACTCACTACACCATTTTTTTAAGACTATTAAGCCGCCTATGATAGCATTGCCAGAGTAGAATATTATAAAGTCATTCCAGAATTTGGAATCCCAAATAAACTGACACGACTGTAGGTTGACCATGACCAATGTTATAACCCAAGTTAAAACAGCCCGAAGGACTTCCCTGGCGTAGTAGAAAGTAATCCGAGACTCCGATCTAACGGCTAGAGGAACAATCCTCTTTAAATTCATTCAGATATTGGCTTAAGTAGACGATATTGAAATAGTTGGTAAGAACTTAAGTGCTGTATATTAAGCTTTGATGAAGATCGAGCGGACGAAAAAAAAAATCTGGGGCTGCACATTAATGATAGCAAAAGAAAGTACATGGTGGCCACGTCTGCGAGCCGAAGATCTCTCAATTAAAATAGTGGGGCGTGAATCTGAAGTGGTGCAATGCTGGTGTATAAGACAATGGCCATATTAGTACTCACGCCTACTCTTGAAGAACACCCAAAGCTTAGGGATGCCAGACTTGATGTTATCGGTTTAAAATCGGGACCGATGGAAAGATTTTGTTCGGGATGCCAGGACCTAACCCCGGAAATAAAGCCAAATATGATGATAATAATGATGCTCGTATTTATTCTATTTCACTTGTAAAAATATAATTTCTAGACGGTTAAAGCAATTAAAAGATGAAATAAGAAAAAGACAAATAAGAGAAGAAAAGAAATAATGGTAGAGAAGTATTTCCGGTAGGCTAACGCCTATAAATTATTATATTATAGTCTTACTAGTACTTCTGTTCTGACCACTTCATACCTGTAAACTATGCCGAACCGCTCTCGTTTCACCGTTTCCCCTTGAGAAAAATAACCTAATATATAACTGAAACTTAATTTATTGAGTCTTGGAAGGTTCTATTTAGGAAGTGATGAACCGACCATATGCTAATTCATGGGTTTCAAGCATTCATTTTACCAGTTAAGAGTGTATTCCAAGCAGGAATTTGCCGACGTCGTTATCTTTTCGGTACTCTATAAGTTTTTCTTCCATTATGCGAGAGTACAGCGAACTGTTTAGTTGAAGGAAAATAAATTAAATATTAATGCTCATCGCACGATACTAGTTCGTATGACAGCCTTATCCTCAGGCATTGGAAAAACAATTCCTTCACTTGTACGCAGCCCAAACGGCCACCCACCACAACCACAAAGACAACCAATATGTTCGGTCAGCATGTTTACATCGCCATTATCATTATCGTCGCCATCGTCAGCAAAATCACCATCCACCGTCGACACCACTCTTCCGTTTCAATCTCGGGCACCGGCCATTACAAGTTATTACCGCGTTACCAATTACCAACCACACGTCGAACACAGCCACACGACGGTGATCGCGCAGAACCAAACTCATCTTGGTGAGGCTTTCTATTTTGGCACGAGTAGCGCACACTATAGGCGACAGTCAGAATGGAATCAATGGAACTGCAAGAACTTCCATCCATTGTGGTTCAGCACCCCATGTGGCATTGTTATCGAAGGATTTAATAAATGTGACTGCGCTCGAACGTGCTCCATGGTGTGCACAATGCTATTGGTTTTGTTTTGTTCGGGTAACATCATTTCTAGTGCTAACATTACATACATAATGTACTGTCGACCGTGCGACATATACGAGACCTAGCCAGACGCGTGCCCCATGATGAGTGTCCGTCCACAATCTATTGTGCAAATTGGTTGAAAGGAGTTTTGTGAAATTACTCTGTTGCCATTGTACTTCGATCAGATCTGAGCAGAAGCACGAACTCATTTCGAGTTAAATCATTTCTTCAAAGTGTTCGTAATGCTCCATTACAGCAGGTTCAGAGAATTGATGAAAGAACCTCATTTAGAGAACTAAATTCGACCATTGTGACAGTATAACATTGAGAAACAATTGGCCATTGAAGAGGCTTTCTTCTTCTTCAGTCTGCTGTACAGTAACAACTCGAACTGTTGGTAATTCAGTAAAAGTTCGCTATTGAAGAAGCCGTCTAAGGAACATTCGGGAAGAACTCGACACAAATTAGTACATTTAACAAGTAGATCAAGGTATCGATCGTTTGTAGCTAATGTTACGGATTAACTACAAAGATTAAAAGTACCTTGAAGAGAACTTCGATAAAAGTTGTATGCAGGTCCTGCATCTTATGGTATCAGTGTTCTAGTTAAAATTATCATCACAAGGGTCGTTATCAGCAAACAGCTGTTAACTATTATTAACTCTTTAATAGAGATTATGTCAATATTAATAAAAGAACAGCAAGAAAAATTTCTCTCAAAACTAAAAAGGATAGTCCATTAAGTTTGCGCGCCATAGTGTGTACCTTAGTCACAGCATGCAACCATAGGAACGGAACTGCATCGTTACGATACAGTTAAAGGTAACTATATAATATATATATGTGTCTACGTGTATATGTATATAGATACGGGAAAATGCAAGTCTCCCTCTTAATTGAAATGAACGCTTACGCCCGGTGCGAGCATATTAAAAAGTCTGCAAAAGTTTTGTAAACAAAAGGATTATTTGCAATTACCCGGGTGTCATCGTAGATGTAGAAAAAGATACAAAGGACAACACGGGATGTTAAGTAATGTATATTAGCAGAAAATAATTCAAAAAAAAATATTTAATAACATTTTGCTCGCAGTTAGAGGCGCTAGAGCTTGATTCGTGGTGTCAACTTAAGGTGCTATTACTCTTAATGAGAGATGAAAAAGCATGCGATGCTCCTTTAAATATTTATATGTACCTGCTTTTCTACTATCTTCTATTCCATCTCATGTGAAAATTGTGGGCGAATCAAGTGCATTAACTAAGAAACATCAGTATCAGTGTAGAATAGAGGGAATAACATATTATAATATTGTTACGAAATTTAGAATTTTTAGAGAGTTCCTAATGGATTATGAAAATAAAAACACAAGTTTGTTTATTTACAAATTAGAACTTTCATAAACAAATAGCAATAGCTTACAAATTTTCACTGGTGATTATATATTATTCACATATAACACTTATATTCACATATGTATAACAATGCATAAATAAATTTGTACTTGTAAGTTAGTTGGTGAGTTTTATACAGGGTGTCCCTTAATTCGCAAATGATAATTTGAAAAATGATTCTTGTGTATATTATAAGAAAAAAATTGCTCTACAGTAAGGGTCTATCTCCACTGTTGAAATCATTTATCGGGGATTTAAGAAAACGCTTTCTTTGGTGTAACCATAATCATAAGGGAAAAGTTAAAAACGTTATGATTATTACATATTTTCTGGAGAAACTTGACCTCAAATTTAAAAATTAGCATAGGCAAGAAAACTGGAACTGGCATAGAAGTTGAACATCTGAAGACTCAAATAAGATAAAACTTTATTTAAACGCAGTTACAAAAGCTAGTATTTCTTCTAAAAATAAAATCCTAAACGAAGTTTGTACCGTTAGTATTAACAGAACAATTTCCGCTAATATGAGTCAGGATACACCAATGTAAGCTTTTTCTTAAATCCCCGATAAATGATGTCAACATTGGAGATAGACCCTTACTAAAGAACGATTGTTTTCTTAGAATATACCCAAGAATCATTCCCCAAATTATCCCTGACGAATTCGGGGCAACCCTGTATAAGATTATACCAGTATGTTTTAGTATTTGCTAGATGGTTCAAATGGAACAGAATAGAATAGGAAAGAGTAGAACATTCTCGAAAACTGTTGATTTGGCAAAAATACCGCAGGCGTTGTCGCAGCTAGTTAGTTGTGTTTGGATTTGTACTAGAGTATTTGCAAGTATATATAGCACTGTAATATGTAATTTAAAGTGTTATTGTAAGTAAATGTGTTATTTATTTGGAAAATAAGTAGTCACTAGTGTAATTTTGTGAACTGTTGCCATTTGTGAATTAAAGTTGTAATTTGTGAATAAACGAACTTGCGTTTTGTTTTTATTTGGAAAACTAATTTCTTAGCCAAAATTTTGTATAAATATTTTTGCATAACCCGAATTTTTTCTGTCTGGTGATCAAAACTCCATAAGGTGGTCGCCGGGAGCTTTCCACAAAAAGGGTAAAGCTGAACGATCAGCTAGAGTCCATTCGAAGTAGGGATTGTGCGATTCAATTATCTCACCTGTAAAAATCCATCATATCGGGATAGCCTCGGAAATATAACCGATTCAGGATGACTACCACGTCAACAAAAGTGGCTAAACAATATTAGAATTTGATAAAATTTAACCTTCGAACATTGTATAGAGCTCGAGCTACAAAGCAGCTAACCAACAACTTGCCCAAATATAAAGCTGACATAAGATCTATTCAAGAGATTAGTGGCACGAGGATACTAACAGAAATAAGAATACAGCATTTGCAGCTGTAATTCAAGATATCTTATGCTCGGGATGGGCTTTCTAGTTAGCAAAATAATTAAATCATAAAAGAAGTATATCTTCCGCGAACTCGAAGAGTACAATGAGTAAAGTGGAAATTCTATTTAAGAGTCAAGAGTCAATGAGAAATACACTCTTTGGATATACTAAAGAGACAAAGAGGGTATTCTGATCACCGATCTCAAAGACATCTTGGGATGCTCCACTTATGACCGACGAACACATTATTCTGCCGCTACGAAGCTTAACGAAGTTTGTAAAGAGATAAATCGGCCTAAAAATAATACGTTCTCTGGAGCATATGGCATCAAAGTGGAGTTGATTATATCAGGAAGTTTCGCACTACACCAAGCAATTCATAAACTGATAGTGAAAGTATGGGAAGAAGCCATAAGACTGGCGAAGAGGAATCCTTTTATCCATTCATAAGAATTTCTATAAAACAACCTGCTGTAATTGTAAAGCTCGTAGATCTCATCATTATAGAAATATATAGTATACGGAATTGTCCTTCCTCACATACGGGGCCAACAATTCTCCGTAAGACTTTTCTCTTGAGCGCAGCTAAGAGGAGCCAGAATGCTTTTCGCTAAACACCCAAGTCTCGGATGCATGTGTAAGTACTGGTAGAACCATTGTCTTATATACCATCAGCTTGGAAGTTATAGTTAAGTACCTGGATTTGAAGAGTATTGACAGACTATAGCAGGCTTTGTAGGCTTTAAGCAACGGTGTGTGTTTTTCTGGTTCCATGCTGTTATCGACCGCTACAGTTGACCCGAGATAGTTAAAGGAGTGTACTACTTCAAATTCTTGCTCCACTATTTTAATTGTTGGACCAATGTTGGATCTTCTATTCGAAGACGTGGCCAGCCCCAGATTTCGTGCCGCCTGCTCGATCTGGATGAAAGCATCCTGTACAGCTCTGGGGTTTCTACCAACGATGTCAGTAACGTACGTAAGGATTGTTCCTCTCGCCGTTACGTCAGAGTCTCGGGTCACTTTCTCCAACGCCAGGTTGAAGAGGACATAGGCCAGTCCATCCCCTTGTCGGAGCCCGTTATAGATGTTGAATGGCTTGAGAGTGATCCGGAAATTTTTACTTTGCCTGGTCATTGGTCATGGTCAACCTACATAGTCGTGTCAGTTTATTTAGGATGCCAAATTCTCTCATGGCTTTATAAAGATCTAATCTGGCTATGCTATCATAGGCGTCTTTAAAGTCTATAAAATGATGGCGCGTAGTGAGTTTTGAAACTCTAGCTATTTTTCGATCACCTGCCTAAGGGTGTAAATCTGATGAGTTGTTGATTTGCCTGGGATGAAGCCACACTGGTATGGACCAATGATAACTTTAGTGTATGGGGCTATTCTGTCTTTAAGGATAGAGGAGAAAATCTTATAAGCGTTACTCAACAACGTTATACCACGATAATTGCTACATTTTGTGATATCTTCCTTCTTATGTATGGGGCACAGGATGCCTCTTCGCCTATTATTTCATAAACTATTTCATGAATTGCTTGGTGTAATGTGGGGCCTCCTATTTTTATCAGTTCCGCTGGGCTACCCTTCAGATTCCGGGGCCTTATTATTTTTGAGCCGATTTATCGCGCTGCTAAATTCGTCTATGCTTGGTGGCAGCATAAGGTGGAGCCTCCAATTCCTCAGTTAGCTTGTCATTAAGCAACTCATGAAAGTCAAATATACTTAGCTGAAATATATAACTGGGCTTCTTCAAATGAAATACGAAAGCTCTCTGTAGACTGCTTTAGAAAAACCTTGTGACGATTTACGTCCCGGTTATAATCTTAATTTTCCATTTACGTAAATCTACAGGTAATAGAGCTCATCCTTCATATTACATCAATTCTCTTCATGGCCAAATCAAAGTATCGCTATTTCTAAGTTCTTCCCATTTTTAAACTCTACTACTACACTACACGCTTTGTCACCGAATAGAATGATGTGATTAACTTCTTTGATGGTCGTCCCTGTGAAGTTGAATTAGTGCCACTAGCCGCAATGATATTAAATAAAAATCTTTTATTATGTTGTCATTGTCATTCAATCTGCAAGCAAACAAAAAATCCTAATTCTACAAAATCCTTTTCCCCATAGGATATAATAAATCGGTTTCATTGGCTGTAAGGAAACAGTTACTACCTTAAACTGACAGAAAAATGTCATCCCAAACGTACATAGAAATATTTCTCGTTAACTTCACACACAAGAGGGGAACAAAGTTCTACTCTTGTGTAGCTTCTATTTGCAGTCAGGAGTATCCATCAAGATAGCAGCTTCATTCGTCAGTTGGTCGGACAGCCAGACATAACGACTTTGGTGGACCGCGCTAGATGGATACTTGGAGAAAATGGAGCAGTAAAGTGAATTTATTGGATCGGACGAGAATCATTGTACACATCATTTTATGTGCCTGCTGACCGTCGCGTCCTAGAATTGTGACCGATGTATTTTGGTACATAATCGTATATGCAGTGTATTGAGTTGCTTAGAGCAGTGCTATTATGTTTGCCAATGCTGCAGGTTGTGTGTTTTTGGGATATATATGTGGTTGTGTTTTTAGTGATTGAGCGGAACATTCGGTCGGAAGTGTGTCATGCACTTCGTTCATACATCGTTGATACTGAACTTGTTACAATGAAATTTAACCTGAATCTGAACAAGAAATTGAATCGAATCGAATTTGACACAAATCCTTTAAACTTTTCAATTGCAAATGAAACAAAAACAACTGTCTTTTGTCTGTGTTTCGATAATGTTCCAAATATAATTTTGTGTACTTAAAACTTTTTCCAGAGAAAATGTTGTGTTCCAGCCTCAACATTAAAAATTCAACTTTTAATAAAAACTTACAAAACATCTGAGCCAAATCTGGGTGCTCTTCTTTGCTTCAATTGTGTTGTAATTAATGCTAAAGGCCTTATTATTACTCCGGAAAATGTGAACTGTTAAACAGTATTTTCTTTGAAGGGCACTTTCAATATTATCATCGTTATTTCATGATCTACATAAGGATGATTCCCCCTAAATTCCTTTTTTTTGGCTCTAATTTTAGGCATATTCCTTTCGTCAAAACTTAAATCATTAACTCTGCGTGTCCCAGTCTATATGCCACTCGTCCGCCCTTAGCTGTAGTTGTATAGAGGATTATAAATGTATCCATTCAGTGTCCATTTTATCTGCTGCTCTATTTGCTTGAATTATTAGGTACATTGATATCCCATGTGATATCCTGTTTTATTTTCTCATTCTCGTGTACTGCCGTACGACATTCATCATTTGATGGCTTTTGTGTAGATATTTGATTATTGATTAGGTTTTACCATTTACCACCTAACGGAGCACAAAACCGAAAATAAAGTGTTAATATGGCTTCGATACGTCCAGTGGTTTAGGCGTGAAGACGCAACATAATCAGCGTTATATTCAAACAGACAAACAAACTAAATAAAATACAGACAACGGCAATTATATTTTTAGGCGATAGTCCAAAATTTTGTTGGCGTTTTACTCCACTAATTTTCACAGTAAATTCTAAGCAAATTCTTGTAAAATATTTGATTTTTGTTTAACGCACAAATTGAAACAATACTTATTTTTAGTTTACTAGCGGAAATACCCGGCGATTCCCGCCTGCACCATCCAATAGACCACACACCAACTGAAAAGCAAATAACTGGTTTTTTCCTACCTTTGCCAGAATGACTTGACTGACTGAGATTCCAATTTGCCAAATATTTTAAAATTAAGAAAAAACGTGATGAAAATTTGCTTGCTAACTGTCAACGCTTAACGACTGTTCATTCTTACCTCAGCCGAAGATTTGAAGCCATTCTCCATTTGCTGATACCCGATTGGGTGTTAGACCCTTTTCCAAGTAGAACAACAACTTCCAATGAATCTATTGTAATGCAGGAAGGATTTATTGAGTTATCCACAAATGAGCAGCTGAAACCAATGTTTGAAAAAGGATACCAAAAAGGATAGCAAAGATGATCGCCACTTGCGGCTTATAGCGATTTGATCAATCTGGTTGTTGTACAAGTGATCAGGAGAGGTCCCGATGGCTTTGTGGATGTTTTTGTGGGGAAAAATTGTGCCTCCAATGATTAGGTTGCGATCAGAACATAGATCAGCAAACCTTTCACCGTTGTTATTCATAGAACCAAGGCCATGTTTTCCCATGACATGTTCCCAATAACTGTTGTCGCTGCATGACTTTTGCGTTAAGGTCATCCACAAAAATAACCATGTCACTCTTCCGTAGTTGATCTAATGAATTATTTAGACGCAAGTAAAACGTGTCTTTTTCTTCAGAGGTGGCTTGTTCCGTTGGTGCTTAAACTTGAACAAACACGACCTATCGAACAGCAGATTTAAATCTTGCAATAATAATTCTATCGGATATTGCTCGCCAGTCCTGTAACGATCTTCTCGCGGCTTTAGAGAGTAGATGTTCGTTTTTCCCCTACTCCAGGCCATCAGTGCAAGCGTTGTTGTCTTGACGAGCGTGCGAATGTTCCAAGTTCCAAAATGTGTCCCTTTCCGTAGGCCATACGTATCCGAGGCTTGTATTAGTTTCAAGAATCAATTAATTCAGTTGAGTGGTGATTGGCCAACCGCAACCTAAGTTGACATGAGGCAAGCCGACCAAGGCAAGTCCACCTTCTTATTTAGCCCCGACCCAAGCTAATGCAAATCGGATTGGGTACCGAAATCGTTCACTTGATTTGGCAGAGTTTCCAATGACCCGACGTGGACGCATAAGATAGGAGTAGTGATGCGAGAGGCTAAGGACATGACTGTCTATAATCGCGTCATCATCATCGTTTGTCACCAATCCAGCCTACTAGTTCTGCCGCATGACTTGAATGTTCAACAGAATACCCGAATCACTCAATGGCAGCCGATAGCGTTGTATCATCAGCAAATAAATGGATATCACAGGTTGTAGAAGATAATAGGTAATTTATATATATTAAGAAAAAGAGTAGGCGACAAAGATGAACCTTGTGGCACGCCAGCATTGATTCCATGCGAAAATAAAGAAATACTATTCAATAAAACATTTATTTTGCGTTTCTATACATAATCATCAATCCATGCAATGAGAGAGGTGTCAAAGTTGAGCGAACGAATACTATTTATAAGAAAATTATGCCGTTCTCCATCAAAAGCCTTTGAAATAGCCAGGGATACGTCGCTTGATTCACCTAGATATTCAATGCTTTGCTCCCAACAATGAGTTATGCATGTCATGAGTTCACTTGAAGAGCGATTTTTGCGAAATCCATACTACGCACTGGATAAAAGAGCATTCGATAGCTTTTTAGTTTGAAATGAACGATAGATTTAAATATCTTGGTTAGAACTGACAATAAAGCAATAGCGGCAATTAGTAAGTACTGATTTATTAACTTTTTTCGAAACGGGTTAAATATTAGCCATTTTTCAAATTCACGGAAAATGTCACCTGTGTTCATTGAGAGTTGAAACAATTTGCTAAGAGGTTTTGCCAGAATATGATGACATCTTTTCAAAATAATGGCGGAATACTGTCGGGTCCAGTTGCTTTATAATGGTCAAGTTCTTTAAGAATTTTTAAAAACTTCCCGGTAATAGAAATAGGGCTCATTCGGGACAATTGGTAGATTTTGGGTAGATAATGGAAGGGTAGATGCACTAGCAAAATTGGAAGCTAAGAGATTAGCTTTCTCAATAACTGTTTTATAGAGAATTCCATCTACTCTACTATTATAAAGAGGTAATGTTGGTTTGTGTGTAGGAGGTAATCTTCGAAACTACTGGACCGATTTCAAAAATTCTTCGACAAGTATTTAGAGTGAACTATACAGGCTATAAAATATCCTGTTTAAGTAAAAGGACCTTTCGTGGCGACCAATTTTGTACCTAAATAACTAAAGTCGACGAAAAAACGGCCGGGTATCATAATGACTGTGCTATGTGCTGCACTGTTCGCTGCGGTGCTTTCTGTACTGTACGAACATCACGCCATATGGCGGCATCATACTGACTATCTGTTATGTGCTGCGCTGCTTTGTATGTACTTTAATCTATATATTTAAAAATGAATGTCTTTTGGTATGTAATACGACACTATAACTCAAAAATTAGACAACAGATTGAGCTGAAACTTTCACAGAATATGCGTCTTAACAATGCGTTAACAGTGTGGGAAAGACGGGGATTCATGTTTGCGGGTGGCGCAGCGCCTAGGAAAAGCAATTTATGAAACAAAGACGAAATAGATGAAGTATTGTCTGTAAAGTTTCTTTTTACTAAGGCTGCAAACGACCAAAAGATGTCGACTGTTTGAATGTGAATCCAAAATTTTACGCATGCTACCTCGAATCTTGAGGTCACTATTTATTTTGGTCCTTTTTATTGTAGTGTTGTGCTCTATTTGGCTATTCGAAACTTTACAAGGTTTTCTTCGGAAGTGCAACTAACCTTTTCCAAATGGGTCGATTTTTTGCCAGCGACTGCTGACTTTCATTTTTCGTTAAACCACTTATTCTTACGAATATTGCTATTCTTAAAGCTTCAGCAGCATTATTGTTGGAAAAACAGATTGACCAATCATATGAGCTATAAAATTCATTTAAGAGCTCCCAGTTAGCATTTTTGAAATGCCAGAGGACTAATTGAAAATTTGGGTATTACACGAGCGTGATCGGAAAGACCTAGTGGAGCAGATAAATCGATTGAATATTTATCTGGCATAGAAGTTAGAAATAAATGGTGAGGTGATTGATTAGTCATATCGGGATACCTAGTTGGCTTATAGACGAGTTGGGTGAGAACATTGTTATTTGTTAATAGTTCACCTGTTCGATCTCTACCATTCGTCGATAATGACAACCAAGTATCATTGTGGATATTGAAATCGTTCTAGACTACCAATTCCGATGTTGTTGAGTACTGGTAAATCTTGTCTATAGTTTCCGATCATTAGTCAAACTCAATACTAGTGTTATCAGGTAAGAAATTAGGACTACGATATAGGGAAGAAATAAACATGGAATGGTTTGACATTTTTATTATATTCCATAACTTATTGAAAAGGGGATTACAGTTCGGAACGATAAATTTAGGCTCACTAAAACAGATATAATCCCGAAAAGAATTACCCCTCGAAGTGAAACCAAACAGTCGACATGGGAATACCCCGGACACATCCAAATTTTAAGGGGATATCAGAACATCGAATCCCTAATTTGAATGCTTAGTAGAAAGCTTCCTTTTGAAGGAATATTTATTACCACGTATATTAGGAAGTATTCTTCCAAGGACTCTAAAGTTTAAAAGAATGTAATCTACGAGTGTGCTACCGTGCAGATATCGTGCAGAAAATTAAACCGAATACGAAATATTCCCTGTGGTAGAACTTATGCTACGCCACAGGACATTCTGAGTTTCAAAACTGACTAAAAACTATATCTTTCATTGGATTTATTATTTAATCTGCAATCAGAGGCAACCGAAAGCCTTACCGGTTCATAAACTAAACACAGAAGCTCCCTAAATTGCACTTCCATTATCTCTGTTTGCCTTTGGTGTGCTTTATATGTATGTTGTAGGTAATAAATTAACGTTAGTTTCATTTGATACTCACATACCTGAACGGGAACGACAGGAACGAACGCAGCCTTGTCCAAATTCAAATTAATGTCAATTTAGGAAAATATGAGTCGAGTGCATCGCTGATGATTCTCGTATAATGTTGACCTAAATAGTCGCCCGCCGTTTGTACATAGAAATGGAAATGGGTGCATGGTTAACGCACAACCTTTGCCATCTAATCAACAGAATATCCCATTTTAGCTGAGCTATTTGTTTGAATTTTTTTTTTTAAATTCGCATCAAGGTAAAACGCGCTCGAGTTACGAACAACCAAATACACATAGACTCATCGTCACCGCATATATACTCGCATAATCATCATCCTCCTCATCATATGCGAAATTCAATTGCAGTTCGCACGCAATGGTCGTTCGACTTCAAATTGGAATCACTATATTTTTTCCACAGCAGCTCCTCCTTCTCCATCATCAGAGTGCATCAAGCCGCGAATTTGGTCTTGAACAAGCAACGGTTATAGTTGCACTGAAAACACTGCGATCGCTCTCTGTTTGTTTGTTTGTTAGTTGCTTGTTTGTTTTCATAGCGATTGTGTCCGATTATTATTACATCTGCTATTGTTGCAACAACTGTGCGCTGCGCTGCTCTGTACCATTTATCGCGCCGGCTGGCCGGCCGGCCGGCCGTCATGAGTTGATGGCTAGTTAAGGGCGCAAAATGGACGGTACAAAATGATGTCCTGCTGTTGCAAATAACTTAAACAAATAAACAAACAAACAAACAATGTTGGATCATAATCAATTTTACATCAGCAGAGCACACGTTCGCAGGCACACATTTCCCCACATTGAATTGCTCTTCGCAATAATACGCTTCTTTTGGTCAGTATGGTCCATGGAGTAAAACGACGGGGCGGGTGTACTGTGAATGGAATTGCGAGTACAGAAGTTCTACACATAATCATGAATCATGGCGTATATAGGAGGCGGTTGGTCGGTCAAAATGCGAATTAAAAATTCGATTGTACTTCAAAAGAAAAGGAGGTGGAGGTGGTGTCCGCGACTTGCGAAGCATTTACCTTATACTCGTAGGTAACTGACCCAATATTAGTAGTACAAGTAACCCTCATATAAGACGGTAGATAGATTCCTAAAAAAGTTCTTGTTGTATGAAACCGTGTTATATTCGATTTAAAGCCAGTACAAAAGGGGCTTAACGTTCCAAGACCTGTTAAAAACGCAGTATTTTTTTCCTTTCCATATAACAAACTTATTTTTTTATGATCTAGCGTTGCCTGGCTGCTCCAACCGCACTTGCCCCACCCAATTAACCACCCACCTCAAGATACCCTCCCCCCACTAGCCCACAAATATTATCATCATCATCATATTTAGCTCTACAACCGGGGTACGGTCCTAGCCTAACGCGAGAAGTCTTTCCACCGGTCCCGATTTCGAGCCGATGTCATCCAGTTTGGCATCACTAAACTCTGGGCGTCTTGGTCTACGCCATGCTTCCAGCTTAGGGTTGTCCGGGCTCGCTGTCGTGTTCCATAAATCCTACCGCAAAGGACTTTCCGAGCAGGATCTTTTCGCTCATGCGAGCTAGGTGTCCTGCCCACCGGAGCCTACTTAGGTTAATTCTTTTCACGATGTCGACATCGCGGTAGCTCTCGTAGATCTCATCATTATAGAGTCTCCGGAATCGTCCTTCCTCACATACGTGGCCAACAATTCTCCCTAAGATTTTTCTCTCGAACGCGGCTAAGAGGTCAGAATGCTTTTTGCTAGGCACCCAAGTCCCGGATCCATTTGCAAGTACTGGTATGACCATTATCTTATATATCAGCAGCTTGAATGTTATGGTTAAGTTCCTAGATTTGAAGTGTCCTGACAGACTATAGTAGGCTTTGTTGGCTTTAAGCAACCGTGCTTGTATTTCTGGTTCCATGCTGTTATCGCCTGCTACAGTTGACCCGAGATAGTTAAAGGATTGCACTACTTCAAATTAGAGCTCCACTATTTGAATTGAGGGACCAAGGTTGGATCTTATACTCGCAGACGTGGCCACCATGTACCTTGTTTTGCTCTTATTTATGTGCAGCCCCAGATTTCGTGCTGCCTGCTCTATCTGGATGAAAGCTTCCTGTACAGCTCTTCGGTTTCTACCAACGATGTCAATATCGTCTACATAAGCCAGTATCTGAATGGACTTATAGAGGATTGTTCCTCTCGCCGTTACGGCAGAGTCTCGGATCACTTTCTCCAACGCCAGGTTGATGAGGACGCAGGCCAGTCCATCCCCTTGTCGGAGCCCGTTATAGATGTTGAATGGGCTTGATAGTGATTCGGATATTTTTACTTGGCTTATAACATTGGTCATGGTCAACCTACTTAGTCGTGTCAGTTTATTTGGGATGCCGAATTCTCTCATGGCTTTATAAAGTTATACTCTGGCTATGCTATGGTGTAGTCTGTAGTTAGTCCATCACCTGCCTTAGGGTGTGAATCTGATCAATTGTTGATTTTCCTGGGATGACGCCACACTGGTATGGACCAATGATGACTTTAGCGTATGGGGCTATCCTGTCTTGAAGGATAGAGGAGAAAATCTTATACGCGGTACTCAACAACTTTATACCACGATAATTGCTACATTTTGTGATATCTCCCTTCTTATGTATGGGACACAGGATGCCTCTTCGCCAGTCTTCTGGCATAGCTTCTTCATCCTATACTTGCACTATTATTTTATGAATTGTTTGGTGTAATGTCCTCGCCTCCTATTTTTATCAGTTCCGCTGGGATCCCATCAGATCCCGAAGCCTTATTATTTTTGAGCCGATTTATCACTCTGCCAACTTCGTCTATGCTTGGTGGCTCACTATCATCACTATCAATAAAATGCACGGTATTCGAGTCAACGTCATACAAACAATACCCATCCAACCACCACATCAACACCATCACCTAACTAACCCCATACAAACATCCACCCAACCATCCCCACCACATCACATTTCCATTCCATTTAATTTGTAGGTCCTTTCCATTTTTGTCCAAAAAATACCGGCACAACACAAATGTTCGCAAGAAGCTAGGCCTTGGACCGCAACGGTCTGTCACGCCGAATATTATTATTAAAGACTACCTATTCTTAACTATGAGTTCATTGAAGTATTTTTAAGAACCAAATCATAGTACCACATTTTTGTTCTTATCGTGTTAGAGCGAAACCGTGTTGTAGGATACCGTGTTGTAGGAGGGTTACTTAGAGGGACCGTTGCGTTTCTATTTTAATAAAGCATTGTAGGTAAATATGACAAAGTAGACTCGCTACTAAGTTTAATTTTGAAGAAGCGTTTGCTTGTTTTTTTAAATTGGTCTCTATGACTTCTCATGACAGCAGGAACCTCCTTTTTTTTAATTTGCGCACGCGTAATGTAACCATATGTTCTTTGACTTTGATGTGTAAAAATTACAGTCGTTCTTTTCGGAAGAAACCGGCCCATACTTTAAAGAATACGTCATTTAATTTGACATTTCCATTGAAAACCTATATCGTCCCATTTCGCAACAAATCGGCCCTTTCACTGAACGTGTCGATGCTAGCATCAGAAGTTCATTCGTTTCACGCATCAAAAAATGAATGTCCAATACTGTGCGACGCTGCCTTTTTAAGGATCATTAAATGGACCGCAAGTTCTTCGTCCGCCCTTATGTACGATTCTCAGTTTTCGTTTGCACTTCGATTTGTGTGCTACCAACAAACTATGCTCTTAGTGTCATCCATTTACATTGGCTATTGATTGGATGCAACGCGTCGGAGTTTCCTACACATTGCGCCCATAATGCGCCCATTATAATGTTGACGGCGGTAGTGGTAGTTGGTAGCATGTCGTTGTTGTTATTGTTGTTGCTTTCAATATGAAATATATGGCGACGGCGGTAAAACTCTGATATGGAAATGGATAACGTCATCTGATGTGGCGAAGAAGTGGCAATATAGCACTCCGATGTGTACTGTGCACTCCCACAACCTTATCGGCACACAACACAATTTACCGCAACATCGCGCATCAATTCTCGTTAGCAATACTCGTATATTGACAAGCTCTAAGTGCTTGGGATTGGATGGGAAATTGGAAATGCTGCATCTTCTGTACATTGTTTGATGCAATGCATTTGTAAACGGAAGTTGGAGGAATTGCTGCTGCGTTTGGGACAAAGTTTATTAGACCCCAACACTGATGGGTCATGGGAATTACTATGTAAATTTGAATTGTAATTGTACTTTCGGCTGTTATCAGAATAAAATCACTTCAGCTGGCCTCTCTGGCACTCCTTCTATTATAGAGTCTCATATAATTTAAAACAAAGACAATTTTAGCTAATATTAACTTAGTTAACTTAAAAACAAAACTAAAAAACAAACTAAAAAAAAAGTTCTAATCAACACAGATTTGCATTAAAACCTCTTACATGTCGAACCCAACATTTCAAATAATCGTTTTATCCGATAGTGACATCGATGTTGGATCATTTGGTCGACTCCGTGTTTCCCGAAATGTTTAATCTGCAGGCCTTCAAAATAGAAGCTAACAAGTGTCTGAAGGTCTGAAATGTTCAACAGAGGATCCAAGAATTTTTGAAGGCTGACTTACGTATTTTATTATATGCAATATTTTCTTTGCCAGAGTTTTTTGTAGTTTTCCCTGACCATCATCCATTGATTTAACCATTTGGACTCGCGTCATTTTAGTTCCGTGATCGTTATTTTCCTATTGCTTATTCAATGAATCAGGGAGAATTTTGAGTAAATAATTTGAAACCAGCTACAAACGTGAGGAATGTAATAAATTTAAATAAAGAGCTTAGTCCACCTTATTGCTGTGGCGCATCATTCTCCCTTGGTTAATGTCTAAAAAAACACCCATAAAAATTAAAACGTTCTCATATAACCAAAAGTATACTGAATTCCCGTCAAATGCTAAAATATAAAAGCACATGTGAAGAACTGCAACCCCAGAACACAATAATCTTAATCGTAAAGCAAGCAGAGCTGCTCACAGCGCACACAGAACACAGTCATTATAGTATGATATGATTTGATACCGCATATGAAAAAAAAATTTGTATGAGAGCCCCCCGACCCGCGGCCCGATGACTACCAAATTTTCATAAAAGTGTTGTCATGAGAAATACACATGTGTGCAAAGTTTGAATAAAATCGGTCTTTAAGAAGTGGTTTAAATATAGATAACAAGATCTGACCAGCCAGCCAGCCAAGGGCATGCGAAGTTAATATAGAGAATTTAAAAAGGGTTTCCTCTTGATTATAGAGCATGCAATAGGATTAGCTTCTGTAGTTTTTCCCATTCCCTTATCATAACCTTAACTATATAGTCAAAGTGTAACTTTAGATTATCACTGAATAGAGGCCGACATGCGGTCTCTAGATTCAACATATAAAGGGTCTGCCAAATAACTTTTTTTTTGAAAATGCTATAAAAAAAAGCTACTGAATATTTTCTCAAATTTGTTTTTTTATTTGAAAGTACAATCCTTCTGGTTAACAATGGAAAATAATTTCATTCAAATGGCTGCCTCGGCTGGCCATGCAGTAGCCTACACGATCGGTCCAATTTTTAAGCACATTATCGATTGTGTGCAGCTGTATTTCACCAATGGCTTCACGAATATTGTCCTTTAAAGCGTCAATTGTCTCTGGCTTGTCGGCGTAACACTTATCTTTTAGGGCACCCCACAAATAATAGTCCAACGGTGTCAAATCGCAGCTCCGAGGTGGCCAAACGACATCAGCTCTGCGGCTGATAATGCGATCTTCAAAAACAGGGCGCAAAACATCGAGTGTAGCTTCGGCTGTGTGGCACGTAGCACCGTCCTGTTGAAACCAAATGTTGCCAATATCCTCCTCTTCAATTTTTGTGAACAAAAATTCGTTCAACATGGCCCGATAACGATCGCCATTGACTGTAACGGCCACTCCTTGCTCATTTTCGAAGAAAAATTGCCCAATTATGCCTCTGGACCAAAATCCGCACCAAACAGTGACTCGTTTTGGGTCTACCGGCTTTTCAATGTATGCGTGCGGGTTTTCTGTGCCCCAAATGCGACAATTTTGCTTGTTTACATACCCGCCAAGATCAAAATGAGCTTCATCCGAAAAGATGATTTTTTTTGGCAAAATCGGCATCTTCTGTAAGTCGATCGCAGGCCCACTCAGCGAAGCGAAAACGCATTGGATGGTCAGTTGGCTTCAACTCCTGAACCAATTGGACTTTGTATGGCGTCATACCAAGGTCTTTATGCAAAATTCGTCTCTATGATGTCTCCGAAATGTTCAATTGTTGAGAACGACGGTGAATTGATGTTGATGGCGCTTCACGCACATTTTCTGCCACAGCATCAATATTCTCGGGTGTACGCACTATTTTTGGGTTTTCACGCTTTGGTTTATCGATGAGGATGCCAGTTTCTTTCACTTTTTTCACAAGATAACGAACATACGGAGCTGACGGTGCTTCTCTTCTTCCAAAATCCGTACGCAATTTTCGCACACATTCTGCAACATTACCATGATTTTCATAGTAATGTCGCAATATTTCCCAGCGTTGTTTAAGCGTATACACAACTTTAGATGGCGGACCCTTTATATGAAACCATTCATGAACTCATTAAATGAAATATTTCGCATATCTGAGATCGCAGCACGATGTTACCCACAACGCAATACTCAACACGTTCCGATTATTCCATTCATGGATTCAGTCAGTCAATGGGCCACCGTATTATCATCTCTCTTATAGTCGTATGTATGGACATAAAAGCTAAAATCAAGTGATGATGATTTTGTTAATCAAATGACTGAAAGAATTTCCACACTGCTGACATCGATACGTCCTTGTGCCGTTGCAGTCTTCGCGTAGCACACAGGTACATCGATGGCCGATTGTGACTAACTATGTACGAGAGTATCACTACTCTACTCAATTTCTCGTAACCGGAATCCCGATCCCGCCAATGATCTTCACATTAATTTGCTTGACCGCGACATCGTGTTCTATGTCACCAGACCTTCGCGGCAGCCCCCTACCATTAAGCCATTTGATCCACGCTATCGATAGCACGCAAAACCAGTTCCACTCGTGAAACAACTTTGCAGTTGCTTGGCGGTTTTCGACTTTGTGCGTATCAAATGTTATTATTGCTGTGAGTCGAGTCATTTATGGCTTCTGTGATGCTCTTGCAACGGAATCACATATCTCAGTTTACAAAGACAGACATTGATGGGTCGCGCGTAACTAAGAGCCAGCAGCTGAGTTGTTTGGTGGCATTGCGATCATTTTGCTAATATATGCGATTAATTTCCTGTGGTCTTCAACTTTGATTGCCTACCACAATCGGCAATGTCAGCCGGAAATCAAGGTCAACAGTGGCATGCAAACGACACTGAAACAGAACGCTCTTTCAGAGGAAACTTCAAGGAAACCTTTGTTATTTCCGGTTAAATGAAATTGTAATACCTCCTTTAGGATATGGCTTTGCTGCACTTTTAACATGGACATGGCCAGGACATGATAAAGTTTCACGTTTTTTGATAAAAGTCCGGCAGGTTCTTTCTTTGGACAGAATCGTGCAATAATGGGGCGTAATATTGAAACAATCATTACATTGAATTGTATACTTATTATGTACTCAATAATATGTGTGAAATATCAGGGCATTATCTTCGCACATCACAAATCCAAGTATTGAATGCTCAGCAATCCAATCAATTTAAGTCTTAGACTGGTTCGAGATGAAAGTCCAGTTCAACAGCAACGAATTGTTGGCTATTAAAAAAATCTAATCGAGTCAAAAGCGGCGACGAGGTGCTGCGCAACCATTAATTCTTCGCAAAGCATTAAAAAGAATCGGCGCTATTGCTATGCCCAGAAATACCGCGTTCCATATTCACTGGTAATCAGTAATGTAAATAATTCGACTAAACTACATATGTACGTAATTCCATAGCAATTAAAAGAAAACAAAACTAAAAATGCCACAAAATGCCTTTAATCTGATCTGACAAATCTAAAAGAGGAATTTAACCCCCCAGGTAGGTGCTACCTCTGCTACTGCATCAGGTGGTACCTTCCGAAACACACCATCAACTGAACGTTCATTGAATTTTAATTTAACTTCCAATCGATTTTATTGCAAGGCATGGCCATGTCATCAATCTACTTATTGCTTGCGCTGCATCTAAACGCCCCATCCCCCATGTCCCATGGAAGTGCAAGTGCAAGTTGAAGAAAAATTCTACTTAAAACTCATATCACGTCCTACTACTGAAGACGTTCATTTTTTATCATTCCAATTTGAAGCCGCACAGGATGTTCCCGGACACATAATTTGTGGCTATTGACAACGGCGTTTACAGAGCCCGGGAGGTTTTTTTTTTTTTGTGTTTTTGATAATTCGCCTTCATTAATAAAAGTCTTCTGCACGTATAGGTCTTGATAGCGTCGTCCACTTCCGATTTCGATTGCCAGGATAGGTGGGTGATTTATATAGAACTTTTACCACTGAGAATTCCGATTTAGTGCACAATGTGAACGTTGTTTAAAATTTGAACCATCACACCTTTAGTTGCTAAATAGCCAGTTTTAATTGGAACTACATACAGGCTTTAACAATATCACCAAGGATAGAATAATTTAGCAGGCAAATGGACGGCAGAAGATCTGATAAGAAATCGAGAGTGAAGCATATGATAAACTAATAGTTCGTGAAGGAAAATCGATGCCAGAAAACTGAAAAAATTGGGGCCCACACTATAAGATATATATAAAATGTAAAAAACTACGTGTTTCGGGTACAAACAGTTGTGTATACATCGACATAAGCATACATTGTCATTTCATTTCCTACAATCGGGAAAGACCATTTCATTGTCTAACCAGAGAAAAACTGCGATAAGGTAGCAAAAAAAATGGTCATCCTGCAAACTATCGAGGATGTCCTAAATAAAAAGAAAAAAAGGTTAAAACCGCCCGAAAAAAGAAGGAAGGGAGTAAGTTTTGCTAGTATAGCTGCTACGGGGACTGCTAGCAAGCCAGCAACAATCAACAACCTACCGCCAATCATCCAAGCAAGCAGCAAACCAGTAAAAAAGCTAGCTCCAAACTCGGCTCCACCTACTGGAAAATCTAGCATCTTCGACGATACAGAAAGGCTATTTGGAGCAGACCTTTTCACAATTTTGCAGAAGGCAAGATAAGTCGTGCCTGCTAATTATAACAGCCTTGATGACAGGTCCAAAACAACCGTTTTGGGTCGACTTATTCGTGATTTATGTTCACCATAAGCAGGATATATTGTTATACAATGTGAACTCCATTTATTCAGTGGACGCTCTGGGACGGCGGTCCTTATCAGGGACACTATGGCTATCGAGAAGGTGCAAATCAGTGGTTTGCGTAGGATGGAAGCAACAGATGTCAGTATTAAATTTAACGAAGTTGAGACCTTGTTGCTGATATCGGTGTATAATCACTGTAACGCAACGAGGGAACACATCCAACTGGATCTGCAAACTGTCTGCGACATATCCTCTAAACATGCATACTGTGTGGTTGATTTTTGATTCCACGTTCACCGCATCTCCTAAATTGCTGTTTTGTATGGTATCGGCTAGCTGCTGTGCAGCTTGAGTTCTATACAGTGAGCGTACGTTCCATGAGAAAATTCATAAATCGGTTAGCCGTTTTCGTTGCTGTGGTCGTTCATCAGTGTATCCGAAGCTGATTTGTGGTTCCGTAATGAAGTTTTTTTACGGGCGAGGTTTTTGGCTGATAGCCTTACTTTGAATCATTTCACTTTTCCTGTATTGGATGAAAATTACTGGCGGCTACCACGTGGAGGTTTGATCGCAATTCCACCAGTTAAATATAGTTACGTCCACCTGCAATTCTAGAGCATTCTGTGTTATTCGCTAATGGCTGGCCGCCTTTGTCCTGCCCTTATTAAACCTTAAGTCCATTAAAGTGAATGAATGCTTATGGAATTAATAACACCCTGCTCAATTGAACTAGTAACTACCTTTCTGACCGTTCAATCCAGGTCGTATTGGACGGATTCAAATCCAATGCTCACCGCATAAACGCCGGTGTTCCTCAAGGCTCTGTTTTATCTCCCACACTCTTTCTCATTTTCATAAATGATCTCCTATCCACCACCTCTAATCCAATCCATTCTTTCGCTGATGACAGTACTCTTAGCTTCTCATATGACTTAACGCATTCTGCACGTCCCTCTTCGTTACAAGTGGAACTTGAACAACAACGTATGTTAAGCACGTTAAATTCTGACCTCGACAGCATAACAAGGTGGGGACTACATAATAGAGTTGAATTTAACGCTTCTAAAACCCAATGCTGTCTTCTGTCGTCTAAGCGTAATTTAAACCAACCAACCCAACCTTTATCCATGAATGGTTCTTGCATCAAAGAAACTGAAAAGCTATCAATTCTCGGTATGTGCGTCAACAACAAGCTTCGTTGGAACGACCACATATTTGCCATTGCCAAAAATGCTACGAGATACGGAGCAAGATGTACTTCACTCCTTCAGATCTGGCTACTATTTACAAGGCGTATATTCGCCCTAAACTCGAATACAATTGAATTGTCTGGGCAGGTACCCCCAAGAATACATTGCATCTACTAGACAGAGTTCAGAACCGCGCGTTAAAACTTATTGGTGACGTTCATATCGCGAAAATAATCGAATCACTTGAACATCGTAGGAATGTTTCCTGCCCGTCACTGTTTTATCGCTTTTTCCACAAGCGGTGTTCAAAATAAATATCCAGATGCATCCCGCCTATTCTCCAACCCATCCGTAATACCCGTGCCTCAACTCGAGCTCACGGGTCTACCATTAAGCCTATCTTCGGACGTACTAACCAATTCAGAGATTCCTTCTTTAGCCGCACGATTGTTATATGGAATGATTTGCCTGATTCTGTGTTTCCGCATTTTTATAATCTGCAGTCGTTTAAGACTTGCGTGCATAGACATCTCATATTTTCCTCTTTCCTAATTTTCTAACGCCCACGCTGTGCTAAGCATTATAAGGGTGCAAACCCCTTTAGCGTGTGTACATTACAGCTTCAGCTGGCAAATGCACTTGTGACCGATCACGATCACTCAGTACTGAAGATATAATCTTATATGTCAAATTAAGGAAACTAACTTCTCTATAGTTGGAGCTGTTAGGAGAGTCTCCTTTCTTGTAGATCAGGTAAACAATGCTAAGATTCCATTCATCGTGTATTCTTTCATGTCACACGTTGCATAAAGGAATGTTGCAAGGAGTGCAAATTATTTTTGTACGTTGCTATTTTTTTATCCGCACAAAATTTGCAACGGCGGCATGTGGTTCCGTGAACCAGAAGATGTTCTCCAACTACTGACAACGTTTTTGATCGCTGACAAGGGTGTCCGCTTGTGCTACGACTCTTAACTTTTGTTGTCTCATTTCCATAAGACAGAAGCTGCTCTACCAACTCAACAAGATTACCAATCAATGGTGTCTGGGTATGCCGTATTTCTTGAAAAAGAATACAAGAATTGAATACGGAAACCATGAGAAGCTTTTGAAATACTCCCTTCCACCATTTTCCTGATTTCCTATGTCAGGATCATAAAGTGAAAACTGATATGATCCTCCCATTTCCTTGTTATAGAAAGCAATGACTTCAGTATATGGAACTTCGACAGCGACACCTCTTTATTTCTTTATTTGTACAGTTGTTTCTTTGTCAGTGGGGCTGATTGCTGATCAATATAACTTCTTTAGTGTCTTTCCATTATTTACGTACCATTATTATTAAATTTGCATGCATACTCGCCCCTGCTTAGCTGTGGTCCATTGAGATTCGGTAGAAATTTCCTATTTTTCATTACTGTTCCCACTAAACCGAACTCCAGAGTTTGCTCTAAGTTCACCGTACTGAAAAACCGATCACCACATATTACCGCTGAAGGATTTGCGAGCGTTGAACACAACTTCCGTACAACTCGTTCACCAAGTGTACCTTCCGACTAAACTGATTCCTTTCCAGAGTAAATATTAAGTTCATAGCTATACCCAGTTGTCGAATCACATCATTTCCAAATCTTGCTGCCTCTTTTGATAGGTTTCATCGGGTTGTATTGCTTCAAAGAAGAGCTGCCTTTGATTTTCGCCATAGCTTCGTCGATTGATTGGTACACGCCATGGGTCCGGCAATTTTTAAAAGGTGTGCTTTAGACACGAAAACCATTGCATCAACGGAGTACGTTTTTGAAGGATATGACGGCTTCTCTGGGTCATTCACATATAGTGTTGATGAAACAAGAAGAAACCTATCTCCACTGATAAAATTCGTAATAGCTGTATTGCCCAAGGATATGTTTTGTGTGCAACACTCTGAGGTAGACGGTTGTAAGACACCACCATCTGTAGCCGGAACGGACTGTTTTGGTTTTTTGGAAGATGATTGATGCTTTCTGTTTATCATTTCTGCTATCATTGTATACTTTTTTGTTCAATATGTCGATTCGCTTATTAGTGTAATCTGCAAATTTTTATGAACAAACTTGATGGAAAGACTTCGAAGAAAACTTAAAGTTCTCTTGAGCTCCTATTGATGTCAGAAAGAATTACTGGCTGCTCAATAACAGGAATATTTTTCCGAGGCAGGAAATCTAATTATTCCATACAACGGTATGGTTAAGTTGCTCTTCCACTGTGGGTTGATGAATTTCCTCTTTTTGCTTCTCTTGTAAAACAGGCCCTTCCCCTTCCGACTCGGAGTTACTTTTATTTGATGAACTATCAGCTTTTTCAGAACTATCAGAACTTTTCTTGTCCTGTTAGTATTGAAAGGGTTAACGGGGTCTGGCGTGGTCTTGATGGTTACTTCAGGCTATATTTCGGATGTCTTGAGGGGATTTTTTAACGGGGTCTTAAGGGGTTTTTTAGAGGGTTTTGATTGGAGTATTGAGAGGGTCTTAAGTTGACCTTAAGAAGGGTTTGAGAGGGGTCCTGAGAGGGTTTTGATGAGGTCTCGAGTGTGGTCTTGAAGGGATCTTATGCGCGTTTTGAGCGGGATATTGATTGGAACTTGAAGCCGTCTTGAGAGGGTCTTTTGGTAGTTTTAAGAGGGTCTTGATTGGGATTTTTTGGGAGTATTGGGAGGCTTTTGTGGCGTTGTGAGAGAGTTTTGAGTGGGGTCTCGATTCGATCTTGTGATGATTTTGAGGAATTTCTTGAAGAGTGTTTTGAGCCGGGTCTTTTGGACCCTTATCATATATTGATATCTTACGATATCAAATTATATATCTGATTTCAACTAACATGTTAAGAATGACATATTCCGTGTGCTAATCCCGGAAATCGTTGTCCTTATTTAGTTGTGCAGGTCCGTCATGTGAATCTCTCCATATCAGAGTCAAGACAGTTATTTCCGCGTCTGAGCTGTCAACCAATCATGCGCAACAACCAACCTGGAGAGCCAAGTCCCTGTTTGTCTCCTTGGACAAAAGAAACCATGCATGCTGGTCCTTAGATGCTCTGAAGCTCGGAATAAGTTGGTGTAGCTTAAAAAATTAATAACTGGAAACGCAACTGTCGATACCATCCGCCGTATCTACTGTTGGTAGTACCATGTTGGAACACTTCTTCGCTGCAGAGTAACTGGTTGCGAGTTAGTACTTTCTTGGCTTATTGACCTTTACAAGAATCTGGATCGCATAGCTCTTAGATTGTAGTACTCGCTTTATAAGAACATCAGAGTGTAAATGATACGTTTATTATGTGCAAAACTAATTTTGCACATAAATAAGAGCAAATTAAATTGCACAGTGGTCGCATTAAATCCCATATATTCTAAATTATCACGTATCCTTTAAAAAACTAGTGGCACACATTTTGGTTAGGGAGTTTGTGGTGGAAAAATGCTAAAACTAAATAAATTTGTCTTCGTCCATCTTTACACACGCCATTTTGACGCCGTCTAGAAGTTTTAACGTTTAGCTCTTCGAGAAAGCTACATCGCTGGTATGCCATACGCTTTACCATTTAAGGTCTTCTTGAAATGTATTATCTCACTTGAAATCGTATACGAAATTCAGGAGTCTGCTAAAACGGCATCAGAAGATACGAGTACAACACAAAATCGTGCCTCAAGAGTTTCTGTCGCATAGCGATAAGGATGTGCAGCACTTTGGGAAATTGGAAAAGCGCATAAAGCCGGCGAATTCATTACAACAACATCAATACCCCTTCAAAGCCATTTCGAGTAAATTAAAGTTTGCACAGAGTTCATACTCGGTTTGTGCGCGGGCACCACCAACCGACGCCAACTCCACACATCTGCCATTTGCATAAATCCTTCGAACATGTGATTTCGGAATGCTTGAACGGCTGGTCGGCTCAATGCGTGAATCTGCTTCAAGGGTGGCGGTATAGGGCGGGACTAGGGGAACGCAATCGGCACAAAGTGATTTAGTTGACCGATTCAGGGAACTGTGGTTGCGCAGAGACTCCAATTTGCATCGCTTTTGCCTGCCTGCTCCTGTTCCTGCTGCTGCTGGTTGTCTAGCTGGCAAACACTCCTCTCAAAAGTAGAATTGCAATAAATTGTGTTAGAGGAAAAAGTTTTATTCTATTATTGGTTTCTCTGCCCCACTCTCTCCGTTTCCAAAGTAGTCGTAAATTTCAATTCGTTCGGAAAATCTAGTACTTGCTTGTGGAAGTTTTGTACAAGATTTATGGCCAGATTTTAGGGCGGCGGTGGTTTGGTAATGCGCGAAAAGCAAATTGAAAGTGAGAACATTCCTCTTTAAGAGAGAGGTTTAGTTAGCAATTACCGGTTATATATTGGCCGAAAAAACCTTAAAGCGTTAGCTGCTGTCCGAACGATAAATTCCGATCGATAATAATATGTTTGAAAAACACCGCCTTTTTGTCGTTGAATTCGACAAAATTTAAACAGGAAACTAAATTACAAAATACTACAAAGCTTAGTAAAGATATCGCTTCATCGACTTAGGTTTTGCTTACCACTGGCAAATCACAATTGAACTTCGCATTGAAAATTTGCTTTCCATTCACACACTCTGACTATTATAAAAACACGTCTGGTTCATGGTTGACAGAAGAGAGAGATTTTTTATTCATAAATTTCGGTTAATGGCAAAGTTGTACAGCTTTGGGGATCTGCATTGCGATTGATCGGGAAAATACTGACTGGTCAAAGCTTGGTTTGAGCCATTAGCGCAATAATCAAGTAATTTGGACATACTGGGAGTGAGTGAAGTAAGATGGTTCGACGCGGGATAGTACCAATCCCCAACAGCACGCAGAGGCATAATTTCCTGGCACCCACATGGTGATAGGATCTTATCGGCCAGATTTCGGAGTAGAGTACGACGCGTCACAATCATACAGTGTTACGCCTCAAAGAATCCCTCGACTGAGGATGAAAAGGACAACTTCTACGGAGTTATAGTCATCGTGATGGGGGACTTGAATGTCAAGGTAGGCAAAGACAATGAAGAACTATGACATGGGATTGTGAAGCACGGCCTCGGCGAACGAAATGACAATGGTGAAAGATTTGCAGTTTGCTACAACTCCAAACACCTTGACATAGGAGAGGCACCATGTTTGAGCGATCAACCCACTAAAGAACACCAAGTCGGTAGGACTAGATGGTATACCCGCAGAGTTTCTGCGTGCCGCTCCAACATCTTGTAGAGAGAGCTTGGGAGGCAGAAAGTTTCCCCGACGAGTGAAAGAAGGGAATGATTGTCAAGCTCCCTAAAGAAGGTAGTCTCATGGAGTGCAAAAACTGGAGAGGCATTTGCGTTCTTCCTGCAGATGTAAAGGTAATAGCCAAATAAGTACTTGAGCGAATTAAGGAACATCTGGAAGATACACTCGATGCCGAACAAGCTGGTTTCCGCACTGGATCCTCCTGTGTCGACCACATCAACACCCTGCAGATCATTATTGAACAGTGCGTTGAATTCCGGTCACCACTACACCTGCTGTTCATCGATTTTGAGAAGGCGTTTGACAGTGTTATCAGACAGTTTATATCGCATACCTTGCACAGGAGCGGTATACTCGATAAACTATTAGCTATTATTAAACCAACCTATGATGGCACTAAATGTCATGTGCTGCATAGAGGAAAGCTGTCAAAAGAATTCGAGATCCTAAGCGGTGTACGACAAGGTTGCATTCTATTGCCGATCATTTTTTTTTATTTGTGATTAGCGATGTGCATTGCGACTCTTTATCTAGAATTCGTCGGACTTTTACATCTCAACTCAAACATCTGGACTACGCTGACGACGTTTGTTTACTCTTAAGCAGGATTATGGAGCTGCAAAAACCAAAATCATCAACCTCGATGTCCTTAATATGGTGAAGCAATGCGATCAGCTTAAATACCAAGCTACGACTGTTCCGTTCAAATGTTGAATCTGTTCTGTTGTATGTGTGCAGAACTTGGAAGGTGACCGCTATGATCACAAAAAGATTAGAAACGTTCGTAAATAGATTTATACGGAACATCTTAAGGCTATTCTGGCCTAACCGTATCCCTAGCGAACCAGAGAAGGGGCCTGGAACCAATAGCTACAACCATCCAACGACGGAAGTGGCAGTGGATTGGTCATACACTCCGAAAAGGCGACAGTTCCATAGCAAACTACGCAATGCAATCGAATCCGTTATCTCAGGATGGTAGAAGAACGGCTCGTCCGAGAAATACATGGTGCAGAACAGTTGAGGAGTAGTCACGGCAATTGGGGAAGAGTTGGAGAGAGCTGAAGCTCATTGCCAGGAACTACGCGATGGTGTGTAGGCGTAGTAGAGGCGCTAGGACCCACAAGGGGATATAGGACATAAGAAGAAGAAGAAGAAGAAGAAGGAGTAAGGGAAAGGAAGATAGAAGAAGAAACATACCTCTGAGGTTTCTTCTTTTCGCTCCCATTCTTCTCCCATTTCGCTTCCATTCTTCTCCCATTTCGCTTCCATTCTTCTGTAGTATTCTGTAAAAAAAAACGTTCCTGTCTGAATTTCATTTTAAGCCCAAGGAGCTTTTTTTAATTTAATTTTTTTTCGCACTTCATTTCATCACAATTTTCAGCTAAACCATAGCACTGCAATACCCTCATTGCAGATCCCATACATCTCTTTACGTTTCATACAGTTTTATTGATGTAATGGCATTCTAATTACTGCCGGCCTTTATTGATATTTTTATTTGTATCTTCACTTTCTGCACGAGGAGCTTGAAAAACAAAGTTATTTTACCGTCGTGAATGGGAAACTGAGAAACATTTCGGAAATTTTTAATCGGCGTGGCACATCAAAAGAACATTTTCAGAAACTTTTTAGAAATAATTCCTTGCTACTGAAATGTTTTATGAAATGCTTCGTTCCGTCTGGACTCCTCTTAAGAAGTAAACAAACTGTCAGGAGCATTCATTTTTCAATCCTTCCGACCTGATGTGTGTGTAAACTTAATCGTATATTATATAACCCACCCAGATATGTGACTTTTAATTGGTTTTGTGGTGCAAGAGAAATTCCGTCTGTTGGTCTTCATTTCAAATTCCATTTGGTAAAACCAAAAGGTGAGGTTTGTGCCTGAGTAAACATGGAATTTCGTTGATTAATGCCGTCTTAATTAATAGCTTCCTTGATTGAAACTTGCTTGTTGAGAAATTTAAGTCTAACGTTAGGCTTTTTATGACAATGAGTGTAGAGGAAACGATACAACTAATCGGTTCACGTATGTGTGCGAATGAGTTTCCTGTGTCGCATGGAGCTCCTTGACAAGATACTTCCATCAGATTTTCTTCTCCAAAAGGGTGTGCATGAACTTTTATCGGGCAAGCAGCACGTGACAAAACTATTAAACCTATGGCCCGTATGGAGTAATTGACAAAAAAACAACATAAAGTTTTTAGCATGGATTCTGACAGCTGCTGTAGCTGTTTCCAATTCAAAATTTCACCCATTCCCATTACTTTGGTGGTGTGTTGACATCAACTTGATTTTGTCACGTTCCGGCAGTTAAACTGAGGTGAAGTCTTTTAAGCCAGAGATGGTTTCTCTTGAGGAAGAACATTTCGGTCAATTACGATACGGGAAGGACGTAGCTCGTATATGTGTTCGTTGCTCCTAAACTACGTTCGTCGCATCGGCTTCAGCCATTTCATAAATTGGTTCGACATGAGACAACAAAAAGACAGAGGGACCACTCTTCGTGTAACTGAAGGAGAATCAATGCCTAACTGTTATGCCTATTTGTGGAGTTGATCACAAAGATGACCTAAAAATGATGAATAGTTGATATGTATTTCCAATATTCAGCAGGTCAAGGACGGGACGATGCTGGTAGCATACATTTGAATAAATCGATATTAAGGTCATTCAAACTGTCTGACTCTTACACCCAAAGGGCGTGTTACTAACATTACTGACATAAATCACAAGGCTTGCATAACACAGCCAGCTTTAAGTACTCTGCACGTTGTCAGCCTTTTAGCAGAATATAATATGATGGAAGCTGATAGTTTTCTCGCAGTGGGCTTCTACTATTTCCCACCAACTGCTTACACTTTATGTGTGTGTCATAAAATGGATGTTTCTTAGATTTGAGGAGGTATTCAGGTACCTTTAAATAATTTGTATGCAAATTTAATGTTCATTATAGCTTACTCTAAGATCACTTAAAAATAAGAACAGGGATTTCTCGTCTTTTGACATACGATTGCATATTGTTTGTGATAACAGGAGGATGATTCCCGATCTGTGAAGCTGTAAATTGATAAATAAAATATCATTTCAGTTTTCACAAAAATGTTTCGTTTTATGTCTTTGCGATTCCCTCATAATTCCCTTTGGCGACATTTTATAAAAAAGTACTAATTGATAATTGCTGTAAGCTTCACAGAATGAATAGCTTGTGATAAAAAAAAAATTGTAAGCTGTGTCAACTTTACGGCCGCGAGGGCCGTAAAATAAAATAAAAATGAAAATATAACAGGGCGAACTTCAGCCTCTGTAGTGTTGGTTGCTGGACTTCAAGTAAAAGGAGACGTCTTGAATGTAAAAGATGACATCGAACCTAGCATCTGTAAATTCCCTAATGTGTATATACCGATGACTTGGCTCGATTTCCTCGATTCTCAGTCCTTGCATTTCAGGACTTGGATGTGTTTCCAACCCGTCAATGAATTTCCTCGCCATTTGGAACAAGTGGTTGGTTATGGCTGCAGACCTGCTGATTCGTAAAGCCTTATAGTCAACACAAACCTGTAGCTGTTTGGCACCCTCCAGAGTCTGGTACATATCCTAAGTACCTTTATTTCAATTAGGGAGATCTTCTTCATCGTTGTTGGTGAGACGGTGAACCATATGGGATAGCCATAGGTTATCACTGGCCTGATGAGCTGCTTGTAGATGAGCAGCCTGGTGTTGTTGGACAGTCCGTTTCGTCTTTTTAGTAGCGGGTGCACCAAATGAAGAGCGTAGTTCGCTTTTTTCATTGTTTTATCGATGTGAGAGTTAAACTTGAGCCTCCCAGTAAAGTTGATTCCCAGGTACTTAGTCTCTGACTTGGTGTTTATTGTCGTGTTGTCCGGAAGGCTGATTTATAAGCATCTGCACCGGATTACACAATTTCTTATTCATGTTTTGGTTGCTGGTACTCGAAGGCAGATGAGTTCCGTTTTATTGGCGTTAATTTTTAGTCCCCAATTCAGGTATAAGTCCGAAATATTTTTCTTCTTCATGCAGCTATCTTAGGGGAGCGGTAAACGGCATACGTGATGGAGACATTGGCGAAAAGCGGTCGTTCCGACTATATTGTTAGGTTGATCCGCCGTAAAAATGCAAAACAGAACTGGTCCAAGTCTGGAACCTTGATGAACTCTGGCTTTAATCCTTTTCCTTGTCGTCGATGTGATAACATAATTGCCGTTGTCTGTTTGCTTCTCTGTATGGATATAACGCGTTTATGTCGCCTCATCCCACCTAAACCATGTATCCAAGCCATATTTACACCATACGATCGTTATATAAATACTTAATAATAATAATATTCGGCGTGACAGACCATTGCGGTTTAAGGCCTAGCTTCTCGCGAACATTTGTGTTGCGCATTTATATTTTTGGACACAAATGGAAGGGACCTACAAGTCATGGCCTGGTGCGAACGGCAAATTGCGAAACTTTACGTGACAAGTTATTACTCTCGGAACGTTTGTCACCCATTCGCGAGAGGTGGGACAGTGTGAATAATACTGATGGTGTTACTAGGATTCGAACCACGAACCTCCTGCTCAGTAGCCACGCGCATTTCCACTGAGCCACGGCGCCCACACATACATACTTACTTATATCCTATATCCCTTTGTGGGTCTACTACGCCTACACGCCATCGCGTATGGTTCCTGGCAATGAGCTTCAGCTCTCTCCAACTCTTTCCCAATTGTCGTGCCTCCTAAACTGTTCTGCGCTATGTATTTCTCGAACGACCCGTTCTTCTACCATCCTTAGACAACGGGATACATTGCATTGCGAAATTTGCTATGGAACTGTCGCCTTTTCGGAATGCATCACTAATACACTGCCACATCCGGCATTGGATGGTTGTGCCTATTGGTTACAGACACGTTGTCTGGTAAAGATGTTCTCTAGCGATACGAAAACCCTTAAGATGTTCCGCATCCACCTCTTTTTGTTATAGTAGCGGTCACCTTCCAAGTGCTGCACCCAAAGAGAACAGAACAGATTCAACATTTGAACTTGTCTTAGCTTGGTATTTAAGCTGATCGCATTGCTTCACCATATCATGGATATCATTCCAAACACTGATTTGGCTTTACCGATTCGGTTGACAATGTCCTGTTCAGTTCCACCTTCGGTAATTGGTGTGGGCTCAGAGACAGAATGTAGGTTCTGCTCGCAATATGAAGAGTCAACCGAACACAATCTCTGTGAATGCCCGTATTTCTTTGGTTTAGGAGACGCATCTTTCACAAGGAAGCTAGGCCTTCGACAGCGGAGTTGAGAAATTCTGCCACGAGGGATTTACCATCGTTCGTTATTGAGGTGGTACCTCTCTTAGAATAAATGCAACCTAAGATACAAAAGATCATTTAGGTCGCAGTATCTGCCAAAAAATAACAATAGACTTTCGAGTGCTTGGGCTAGTGCCAAATGTCAACGAAATGCTGGGTCAAGTTTGCCAAATTACAACAAATGGATTCGATCGCATCTATGAGCGCGAGAAGTGAACAAATCGAAGCTGAACTCTATTATAACCACACAATACACTTTCTGTGTATTCGCAAATTCGCCAATGACAGTCACAAAGCTTAGTTCAATACACAAAACGTTACATAGCGACATCATATAGTTTTTTTTATTTGAATTTCTTTTTGTATTAAGAGTTTATTGGTTTAATATTTGCAAATTGCCAATGACATGGAAATAGGAGTGGCACATCAAAAGATAGGCCGCCGGTTAGAGAGAGAGAAAAGGAAAAACAAAGTCGATGTTCAGCGTCCACATCCGCACATGTCAACATTAATCCGTGCTCGCCTCTGTAATGAACTCAGTGAATCAGAAACAGTTAAAATCGACGATGACGAGGCGATGCAGATGAATGCGATAATTTATCACGATTAGTGCGTGCGGATTATAAAAAAAACTGGACAACTCCACCACCAACAAACTACAAAAGTCTGTTCGTACACTCCTGCCGTTCCAGCGTTCTTCAAACGTTCGCGTACACACTCCAACTCAACTACTCACTCTAATCTAAGGCATCGGCCATTCATTTGGATTGCCGCACAGTCAGTGGGAAATTCAAATTTAAACAAATAAACAACAACAATGGCGTATAACCGTCAAGCTGCATCAGTGCGCTAGCCAAACTCACTCACTCAAAAGACCGCACACATAGAGTGGACGTATAAAGCTGGTGCATTGGTGCACTCGGCCAGCCAGCCAGCTCAGAAGCTCCACACAAAATCCTCTATCTATACTCGTGGTGGGTACATTTCAAATGGTAAAGAAATAAAATAAAAAAAACTACGAAACTCCATCAAACTTCATTATTTGAGAATTTGTGTGACGGAGTGGCGCAACTGGCATACCTTAACCTAGGCCATGTCCAGTGGTAACTTAATATTCCGCTGTTCAATGTCGCTGGCTGGCACACACATCTCCACAATGAGATTTACAACAAACCATTGTGAGACTCAACAAATTTTGATTTAAATGCTAACGGACATGATGGTGCTGCGGTTCGTGTCCATAGGATGCTTTGTGGATTTATTATTTAATCCTTTTGGTGTCGCACTCTACTGGTGATACACGTACCCATTCGTATCTGTAACTATTATTTATTTACAAAATTTCTATCTGACATTAAAATAATCTAATTAAAAGCATCGCGAGTGGCGATTCCTTCTTGTAATCTCTCTCCATCTCTCTATATGACATGAATTCATGGAGACACCACACACCCACAATTCAAATCCAAATGTAGATAAATTAAGATGTACGACTCCAAACTGTCATTCCAGTTTCTGTCATCTTCTACTGCTCTATGCCTTCCGACGGACGGACATATCATTTCAAAGGAAGTTCATTAGGTGTTTTGTGCGGCACAACAAGCAGACGACGAGGACCACGGACAATTATTGTGGAGCTGGCGTTATTATGTGTGGTGTACTTATATCAACTGATCGGGATTATCGCCCGTTAATTAACCTTTGCTTCTGATGCAGCTGCATCTGTGTGTATTCCAACCTTTTTGTTTGGGCATCGACTGCATCTACCAGTTGGGCACTGGCTGTCTTTCGATTCTGATTAACGCTCGGTCATAGAGTAATGGGCACTCCAAGTCAATTTTGTTTGTTTTTAGAAAGCATTCTGCATTGTGCAGAGGCATACGTCGTGTCATGACTTATGACTCGTACAGCAAGTCAACTACTTGCATGAGGGAGGGACAAAATTTGCTTCACTACACTCAACATATCAACATGCATGAGTTCCAAACATCAATGCATAGATTCAAATGGCAATGTGCAATAAACTTGCACTGAAGTGCTCTCCATCATCAACTCTCGCCAGCGATAGGAATTAAGTGCACTCGTCACTTTGCGATCAAGCTGCCACACAACAGGTAGCCTCTTACCTTAATACGCCTAACTGCACAATCTGTATGGCGGATAAAATCATCCTTCCAGCTTTAGTCGTATGGGTATTTTTATTTCGTAATGGATTGGAAGTTTCTTTTATGATTTTTTATATGCGATAAAAGGATGGATGATGGATATGGGATTGTGTGAAATGTATCTTAGACTCATGGATAACTTGGTAATCCTTAAAGCTTTTGCGTTTTGGTTTTGCAACACCATCGAAAATATCACTTGGTTAATAGAGTAACCTTTAGTGGAACAAATAATATTTGGCACGACAGACCATGTTGGTCCAGGAGCTTTTCGCGACCATTCGTATTGTGCGTGTTATATTTTTGCACACAAACAGAAGGGACCTACAATGTAAAGCTATTTTCGAGAGTTGAATTGAGATGATTTTCATGACACTTATTACTCTCGGACGTTTGCCAGATATTCGCAAGAGGTGAGGTGGGTATTTTCTGGGATTCGAAATTCGAATCTCATACTCAGTAGTCTGACGCACTAACTACTAAATACATGGCATGGCGTGGACAGTCGAAATGATATGTTGCAGTAGCAGATATCTGTTGCTTTTTCTCTGCAGACGTTACTTGGTCTCCGTGGCGCAAGTCATTCGGGAAGTTCTCCCTTGGCAATGAGTTTATGTACAAAAAAAAGACATCAGTGGGAGTTGTTTGGAGACGCACATTCTGAATAACCTTATTTTTATTGTTTGACATCCCTCTCGTCGTCGTTTTGTTCTTTTCGACAACCAGTGACTGATTCGGCCTGGTTTACAATGGCCTTTTATTTGGTTTTTCCAGCTGCCATATTCCATCAGTGCTAGCACAAATGATATTCTGAATTGGTTCTTCATCTCACACGTCAGTGCATACCCAAAAAAGGCGAGCCGTCGCCCCGTCTTCGTACCGAACCATAGCACTTACATCCATTCTTTCCAAGGTCATGGAAACGCTGATCAATTTTCCGTTCATGAAATATCTCTTGAAACCAACGAAATTCTTAATGACCGGCAGTACGGATTTCGTTCTACTGGTGATTTGATGGTATATTACACCGAATAGTTGAACCGTTCTTTGCATCAATTTGGTGAAAGCAAAGCTGTTGCACTCGATTTATCATCAAGTTCTTTTGTCCAAAAGGCATGCTTATGGATTCGATGAAAAACTGTTTCATTGGATAAGAAGCTATGTTTTGCACCGCTCAATTCAAGTTGTTTTGGACGGTGTCAAGTCTAAAATAGATCAGATAAATGCTGGCGTTCCTCAGGGCTCTGTTTTATCTCCGACGCTCTTTATCTTCGAGCAAACTTCGAGCGACCGCAACGACATCACCGCACGAGTTTTCAAGAAACAAAAACTCAAAACAATCATGGGCTTCATCGTTAAGCATAATGTTTTGTAGTGCTGGATCGAATGGCAGAAGCAAGAAGAGGCGATGTGGAGAATCTTTTCCTTTCTGATACATGAACGTCATCTGACTGTTCTAAATTTGGTGGTTCACTTGGAGAAGGGTCAACGCGAATATTTCACGGAAAAGTGCTCGAACGGACACCACACACAACGTTAACGAGTTTCTTCTCCACCTTCGCAAGCGACCCGTTCGCCATAACGTTGCTCTACTTGGTGAGGCCTCGCTTTTATACTTGGAATGCGTCGTCCAAAAAATTCCGACGAGTTTAGACAATAAACAAATCTATGTAAGCGTGTGGCCTTAATCTCTAATTTCCTTGCTTTTCGCACGGACAATTGTACGTGGCACGTTCGCGTATCGGAAAGGCTTCTGCAGTGTATGTTAACGCACCGGAAGTCCTCTTCCCCCTAAATAAAATGCATTGAATTCAATTTAATTTCAAAAGATTCTTTGTAACAAGGTAAATTGCTGGGATACGCTCGCCGGCGTCCTGGGTCGTTTGTCTATCAACTAATAGATCGTTGGTTTCGGTACCGTTCATTCTCTACTAAATGGGGAAAACTCGGCCCTACGAGAGATTGAAACTCTGGATGGATTCCTATAATGCCCGCCAGACTCCTGAGTTCGAAGGATTTCTACACCTAACAAAGGAATTTGGATGACCTGATTCTATACAATTGTTTTGATCTTTAAAAAAATATAAGTATAAGAATGTGCTTAAATTAAGTGCGCTGGCTCGTTGACTGGGCCTTGCATATACTTGTCTTATGATAAACTATAAATAAATGCTTAGATGTGAAATTAAACTTATAATGATGACTTAAATAAATTCAGCTTCCTTACGGCTGATTGTCCATGAGGTTATGGTAGAGAGTGAAAGTTGTACTGCCGAGGCTATCAGCGTCGCCGGTAACGGCAGTATCGTAAAATTTTGGAGATCTTAATAAATCGTCTTCAGTATGTTTGGAGATATCGTGTACAAAGTGGGGAATCCATAGCATATTACCGGGCGGATAATCTGCTTGTACATGAGTAGCTTTGTCCTTGGCTTCGTCGCATTAGAGGATGTGATAGGCTGAAAGCATAATTTGCTCTCTGTAGGGTCCTCGATGCATGTACGCGTTAAACTTAAACAGCTCGCTGAAATTAATTCCGAGGTATCGAACTGTCCGTGATGAGTTGATGACCGTGTTGTTATCTAGCCTAACTTTCAAGCTCCTTCCAATAACCGAAAGAAGATTAATTCGGATTTCGTGGCGTTGATTTGGATTTCCAACTTTAGGTAATATTCTTGAAGTCTCCGAATGTGAGTTTCCACTCGTTGCACAGATAATGGAGGTGCTGCTGTTGTACGTAACAGAATCATCTGCGAATAGCAAGGTTGTTGTTCTTGTCGTATTCATCGGCTGATCTGATGTTAAAATGTTGAAAAGCACCGGTCCAAGCCGCGGTCCTTGCGCCCTTCCTGCTTTAATCTTCCTGTTCGTTTATTTGTCTTCATCTATTTGCACGTAGAACTTCCTATTTGTTCAGAAGCTCTTTAGAATTCTGATAATATTGACCGGGAATTCCATCCTTCTCAGTTCGTAAACAAGCCCTACTATCCATACATAATCGAACGCCTTTTCGATGTCGGGGAAACACGCCACTGTTGATTCCTTTTTGTTTGGTGAGACAGTAACATCTGTATGAAGTTTTAGCAATGGATGAAGCGTAGATTGTTTCCGCTTAAAACCGAATTGATTGTTGGGGATAATCTCTTTGAGCCTACAGACTTCATTTACTCTCTTAAGTAAGAGAGACTCTAGTATCTTGCTTGTGCTGCTGAGTAACGTTATTGGTCTGTATCTTTTGATAGAAGTTCTATCCGTCTTCTTAGGCACTGGAACTATTTTCGCAATTTTCCACATTGATGGGAATTGAGATCAATTCTTCATGTCTTCCTCCTTTTATAAGATTTGATCCTCTTGGTTGACTTTGCAGCTCTCTCAGCTTTCTCGTGTTGTTGGTGTTTTCTCATCTGCTTTTTGGTTTTTTCCATCTGGCATTTGTTACCTCCGTTATTTCGTACATACTTCGTTGCATGTGTCGCTACGCTGGATTTATTTGCTTGCCTGTGCTGTGTTGCTATGCTGGATTTATTTGCATGTCTGTAATGTGTTGCTATGCTGGACTTGTTTTCACGCATTTGTACTCAATTAGCGTTTGCGGGATTTTTCTGTATGTGTGCACAGTGGATGTAAGACGAAAGTTGACGCTCAAAATTTTCGTCATTACATCTTTCAATAGAGAAGCTCGACTTTCGAACGGGACATTAATAATTTAAACGAATTTCGCCGGGTCATTTAGCTCTATATAAGTACTAATTGGCTATGTCAGTCCAACGTACAAAGTGGTTCTAAAACTGTAATGAAATATCACAAGTATACCAATTCAGTGGTTCACAAATTTTAACAGAGACATAAACCATATTGGGAGTAACACTTTTAAATAAAATTGTGAAATATTTTCTTTGTATGCAATTGACATTAAATTAAATAATACAAACTAGTAGCCCGTTTAGTCGTACATGGGGCTGTAGCCATTCTAGTTTACCATATACGATGACTATGTGACTTTGATCCTTCGACAATGATAAAAGGGATCGTGTGTTGTATTTCTGCGATGTTTTCAAAGAAGAAGTCTTTTGTTTATGACACCTGCTCTTTCATGGTAAACTTTTCACACATGTATGCATTTATATGTGCTTCATGTGTGTTTGCTTGTGTATGTACGTGCTGTGAATTACAAAAAAAATTTCTGCAAATGCAATTAATTAATCGAAGCGTTAAATGCTTCTCAGTGCATTCCGGATCTCTTTCACACGTAGAACCATCAACCAATAAATCCATCAATTATTCTGTTGGAGTCGTTCCATCAGCACCAGAAATTGTTGTTTTGTTGTTGTACCCTCACAGGTGTCATTGCATTGCATTGCATTTCGATGTCTCTTCTGCCGATGACAGACAGAAGATTGACAGGACTGACCTGATCCCATCATGATAGTGACATTTGCATCTAATTAGCATTGATCATTGCGTGCGGTGCCGGCCGGGCGAAATTTTCTTAGGAAATGATGTGGTGGAATTTCAGCTTCGCTATTGACAAAAGGATGAAATTCGAAATTCGTAATGGAAAATACCAATATTTCCATTCGTCCCACATAAGCAAACTACAGAATAAACATAAAAATTGTTTGTTCGTTCGCCTCTGTTACCTCCGTTGTATTAAATGGCGAAGGTGTAAACGAAAAAATTCCTCACACATTCCATTTCCTGGGTGAAGTTTTACTATCGCTCGTTAATTTCCATTTACAACAGATAACCATCGGGGGAGCTTCTCTCGGTCATCAAATACCGCAAATTGATATACAACTTTTTCCAATATACAACTGAACTGAACGAGAAGACAACCAAATAAAGGCGAGTGTGTAGGTCAAGTAATAAAAATCAAAACAAAACAAAAAATTACAACAAATAAATTAACTCCGCGACCTTTTTCGACAAAGCCAATATAATGAAGCATTCGGAAACACAGAAAATTTGGCTAACATCTTGCTTTATATGCCTTATAGCCAGCTGCAGCTGTATACTCGAATGAATACTCATCTCCAAGTATAACGCGCACAAACCGTTACGACCGGGCCAGGCAGTATGCCGGGCAATTCCAGAGAAGTCATTAAAAAGTTTTTTTTTTTTTTGAAAAAAAATCCCAGTCCCTGAGTAGTCGGTCGGTCGAAGCAGAGTTTGGCTTCAGAGTACACTCCGAGAACGAAGTCGTATAACAATAATAATTATGATTTAATTATGAAAAACTATTTTATTCAAATGGTAATGGAAATGGAAATGGCAATGGCGGTCTACAGTCACTTGCGTTTGTATGAGCCGCTCCATTGGTTCGGTCTGTGGCTTGTTCCACCAACCCCTTTTTGCTGTTGTGAAGCAAATTACTCCGGGTTATTAGTATTTTTGGGCGGTTTTCCGTTGGTGATTCGTTTTTATTACCACTTTTGTTATTGTTGGTACATAATAATTTTCCAGAGTTGTGGTTTCTCTCTGTTTGGCTGTTCACGTCTTCATTACTTAATAAATAATTGCGGCTGTCACTGCGTTACTGGATGTTTTGATTTATGGCCATTATTATGACAGGCAGGCCAAACGCATGCATTAGTTGCAACAATGCGTGGAAAACATCCTGTTATGGCTACAAATAATTGAAATAAGAAATCGGCTAACCAAATGCTTATCTTAAGTACCTATACAAAGTTGAACTGAATTACGTAAATTTAGGACAATTAGCTTGATCGATATTAAGCGCAATAATGAGTCGAAAAAGTTCGCTTTTCTGTATTCAGGTGAATAGGAAAATTTCGATTAGATTATGAATTAAAAAGAGTTAAATCAACTCTTAACCATTGTGCTCCTAAATAATAAAATTGTTCATATTTCGACCACCGGAGAGGTACAGTACAGTGTTTTGTATAGAACACATAGTAGCCAAGTGGTGCAATTTGATTTGTTTTTTACAGTTCAGTGATTGATATTCTTGGAAATGAGTTTCAGTTGTGGTAATATACAGGGTGTATACGATAAGGATCTTAAAAATTTAATTTTCTTTCAAAAAGGACCAACAGTCAGCTTGTACCTGGAAGCGTTCAAGAGTTATATGGTGTAAAGTCATGTAAGGTCAAAAGTACGTTTTCGGTCATTTTAAAAACTTTAATTTTTAACCCTGCTCCTGTTGACCGAATGCATAAATATTGTGAGATGGATTTGTAGAAAATTCAATGGGCTTTAATATTGCATTTGTAAAAAAAAAATATCCGAGAGCTATTTTCGAAATATTCGCATTTGAAAATAAAATTTAAAAAAAGAAAAAACATTTTGGATTTTGACCACGTTTATATCAGTAACGGTTTCAAGAATTTAAAAAAATTTTAATTATTTTATCTTAAAAATGTAATTTTCTTTCGAAAATGACCAACACTGACCTTGTAGCTAGAAGCGTTCAAGAGTTACAGGGTGTGAAGTGATGTAAGGTCAAAAGTACGTCTCTTCGCATTTAAACGCTACGTATACCGCAGGGGTTGAAAATAGGCCCCCCTCCCATACGATTTTTTTCACGAAATTAACCAAGGAATTATTTTTTAACGAATACACCCTGAAGGTATATCATATAAGTACTTTAATTGTTTTAAGTTGGTTTTTTGTGTCGAAAATGTCAAGACGTCTTTGCAATGGGCTTTGAATTAAGAGATACTATTTTGTTTTTTAAATAAAACATACTGCGTTTCGGGTTAGGGTAACATCGATACCTGTTAAAGCATTTTGAAGTGCTGTTTGTTCTTAGACTTCTTTCCAAAATTTAAGTAATATACATGGATCGTCTGTCAAGACTCCGCAAATCCAGAAACTTAACCATAACATCCAACCTGCTGGTATATAAGACAATGGTCATACCAATACTTACATATGAATCCGAGTCTTGGAAAAATATCCTCATCACTATCAAGCCTATTCAACATCTATAACGGGCTCCGACTAGGGAATTGACTGGCGTGCGTCCTCTTCAACCTGGCGTTGGAGAAAGGGATCCGAGACTCTGACGTAACGGCGAGAGGAACAATCCTCTATAAGTCCAACTAACGCAGACGATAGTGACATTGTTGATAGAAACCCAAGAGCTGTGCAGAAAGCCTTCATCCAGATCGAGCGGGTGGCACGAAATTTCGGGGGCTGCACATAAATGAAAGCAAAACAAAGTAACGGGTGTTTTTTTAAGAGGTTGCCGATTTTTTTTTTGAATAAAACACATATAAAATTATGAAATGACCAAAATTTTTTTTTATTTGGTAGATAATTTTTTGGCATTTAACATTTAAACACAATTTCTGGCATATGGCTACCACGACTATTTTTCACAAATGTCATTCTGGAGGTCCAATTTTCCAGCACTTTTTCAAGCATTTGAGGGCGTATGTCAGCAATGACACGTTGAATATTGGTTTCCAAAGCGTCAATCGATTGAGGTTTATCCACATAAACCAATGACTTCACGTATCCCCACAAAAAGTAATCGAGTGGCGTCAAATCGCACGAACGCGAAGGCCAATTCACCGGACCATTTCTCGAAATAATGTTGTCGTTGAAAGTTTCTTTCAATAAGTCGATTGTTTCACGTGCTGTATGGCAAGTGGCACCATCTTGTTGAAACCACATTTCATCCATATCCATATCTTCAAGATTTGACAACAAAAACTCATTTAACATGGTTCTGTATCGATTTCCATTCACGGTAACGCGTCGTCCTTCCTCATTTTTAAAGAAATATGGACCGATGATCCCACCAGCCCATAGACCGCACCAAACAGTACATTTATCAGGATGCATTGGTAATTCTTGAACGGCGTGTGGATTATCTTTGCTCCAAATGCGACAATTTTGTTTGTTGACGTATCCATTTAACAAAAAATGCGCCTCATCACTGAAGAGAATTTTACGGTAAAAAAATGGATCTTCGTTCAATTGATTTAACGACCAATCACTGAATTCACGGCGCAAACGATGGTCGTGTGGCTTTAATTCTTGCACCAATTGAATTTTGTATGGCACCAAACCCAAATCTTTACGTAAAATTTTCCATAAAGTCGATGGACAAAGTCCAATTTGCTGAGCACGACGACGAATCGATAAATTGTCGTTTTCTTCGACACTGGCCTCAACGACAGCAATATTTTCTTCTGTACGAACTCTTCTCATTCTTGTCGGTGGCTTGGCATCCAAAAGAGTGAATGTAGACCGAAATTTGGTAATTACGTTCTTTATGGTGGTCTCTGACGGACGATTATGTGCACCATAAAATTCACGAAGTGCTCTATAAACATTTTTAATTGAACACTGATTTTGAAAATAAATTTCCACGATTTGAAAACGTTGTTCTGGAGTTAACCTATTCATAATGATTTGCCAAACAATACTGAGTAGAAATGCCACTTTGAGCTGTCAAAACAACTGTCATAAAATAAAACGACATCTATCGGAAAAACAAACCTCCTAAAAAAACACCCTTTACATGGTGGCCACAGTGCAGGGCTTTTCCACGGAAGATAAATAAAAGGCCGCGGGTACTTAGCGACCTAGAAAGGGCCACTGGTACTTAGAGATGCTTACATTTGGGCAAAATCTTCGTATTTAAGTTGTCAAGTCTAACATATGTGAGTTGGGCCCAGGATAGCTTGCTATCCTAGGATGGCTTGCTGTCGTAGTGGCAAATGATAGGGTTCGAAGTTCCGGAAGGATGTGCTGCCAGGGTTTTGCCTTGTCAGACCCTATCCAAGGTCGAATTGGTACCACGGGAGTTGTCTTGCCCAACGGATAAGGTTGACCTTCGGGGAAACTGAGTCTGAGAGACCAGGTGGTACTCTGCCTGCCTGGAGTGGAACAACTATGGTGCGGACCCAGTTTCGTTCTGGGGATGTAACGTGGGGCTGTAAGGTTTACTCCTGCAAGGGAGCAACGCTAGATGGGAAGATATACAATGAGTATGCTTCGTGCCGCAAGGTGGGTAAGCGCGGGGCTCGTCACCAACTCTACAAAGATGTACTGTACTGTGTACTGTGTACTGTATCCGTCGATAATAGCATGGAACCATGGAATACGCGCACGGTTGCTCAAAGCCAACAAAGTCTCTTCAAATCCAGGAATTTAACCATAACATCCAAGCTGCTGGTGTACAAGACAATGGTCATACCAGTACTTACATATGTATACGAGCCTTGGGTGATTACCAAAAAGCATTCGAGAGAAAGGTCTTACCTTTCTTTGGCCACGTATGTGAGGAGGGACGATTCCGGAGTCTCCTTAATGATGAGTTTTACGAGCGTTACCGTCATGTCGTCATCGTGAAGAGAATAAAGCTCGGTAGGCTCCAGTGGGCCGAACACATAGCTTGCATGAGCGAAGAGGGTCCTGCTACCGCAAAGGGCGGTAGAGTTTATTGTACACGACAGCGAGGATGCCAAGCCTACGCAGGATGGCCAAACTTGATGATATCGGCTCGAAATCGGGACGGGTTGAAGAGACGGGCGGAAGGCCTAGAGCCAAATATGATGATGATGATGTATTTGGCATAGCAAAGAAATGTTATTATGCGCCTTCATCGACATACAAGGCGCCTTTGACAACACTAGCTTCGAAGTAAATCAAACACAATCTAGATCAAGGGGCATCGACTCCTCTATCATAGGATGGGTCATGAGCATGCTAAGAAGCAGGAAGATTCAAGCCTCACTCGGCGAGGAAATAATCACAATAGCGGCAACCAGAGGTCCACAAGGTGGTGTCCTATCGCCCCTTCTGTGGCTATTAGTGATGGATCAGCTGCTCGCCAGGCTAGAAAACAACGGCCTAACTAATATTAGCTATGCAGATGACCTAGTCTTAGTAGTTCGTGGCAAATTCGAGAGCACGATAACAGATCGCATGCAAATTGCTCTCAAACAAGTCAAAGAATGTTGCAAAGAGGTTGGACTAAGCGTCAATCCTGACAAGATAGTTTGCACTCTATTCACCAAAAGACAAAAAGTAACGCTACCAGCAATACAATTCCAAGGCAAAACCCTTCAATTAATGCCAGAAGCCAAATATTTAGGGGTCGTGTTTGACAAAAACTGTCCAACCATCAGACCTAATGATAAAAACTACTAATTTCAAAAAGAATTTTTCGATTAAAATACCCGATCGGAATCAAGTTGAAAATATCATAAGTACCATCCATCTGGTATACAGACGGATCAAAAACAAACACAGGAACCGGAGCAGGAGTATTCGGACCCAGAATCACCCTACGAATACCCCTAGGTAGATCTCCAACAGTATTCCAGGCAGAAACTATAGCAATAGAAGCCTGCATCCTGGAATGTACTAAAAGAAAGTACAGAAGAACCGAGATCTATGTGATCTCAGACAGTCAAGCAGCATTGCTAGCATTAAAAGGTCCAGTCTTTTACTCTAAAACAACGTGGAGCTGTTTCCGTCACTTAGAAGAACTGGCCAAAAACAACAAAATCACACTTATGTGGTCTCCCGGATACTCAGGCATATCAGGAAACGATGCAGCAGACCTATGTGCAAGAGAAGGCGCAGAAGGAATTTTCACTGGCCCAGAACCCAGCATTGCCTATTCCAAATGCCATATCAATAGAATAAAAACAACCCATAAAAATTAAAAATTTTCATCTAAATTCTCTAATCGCAGAAATTGATATGGGAGCCCCTCGATCCTGGGCCATTTTTTTTTTATTGTAGAAGAAAATCATCGAAACAAACATTTGACATCAGATGTTAAAATTGAAAAAGCTCAGATCATTTTATTCTGAGCACTTAGAGCACGCTCATACTCTGAGCAAATAAGAAACACGAACATTTATCTTGAGAACTCTTTGACTGCTCTGAACTAATTTATGAAAACGCCAAATGACAGAATATTGTGAAAACTTGTTGTTCTATCTGTAAGTTGATATCGACAAAAAAAAAACGACATCAATAAAAATACAATTCAGTATATAATAAAAATGAAGTTGAAGTAAGCATAAAACATGTATTTCTCGTTTCATTTGCTGGGTTCATTTGTGCGTGCGCTAAGATTTCTCTCTCTCTCTCCACCACCAACAAAACCATGCAGCGCAGCCGACATCGCAGCACACACCGCACACAGTCCATAAAGGGCGACGAATATCTGATGCCAGTATAGATATTTAAAAAATGTATAAGGGCCTTGCGGCCGAACCCGGGACCCAATCACTACCAAATTTTCGAAAAAGTATTGTTTATTGGGTATACACATGTGTTTAAAATTTGAAGAAAATCGGGTAAATTTTTTAAAATTTTTGTTTGGGAGCCCCCCGACCCCGCAGCCCGAGGGGCCTCAAAATTTAATAGAAAGTGTTGTCTCCGGAAATACACATGCGTGCAAAATTTCAATAAAATCGGGCCATGGGAAGTCGGTTAAAAATTGATCGCAAGAATCCACGACAGACGACCGACGACCCACGGGCAAGTGAAGTTAATATAGAGAATTTAAAAATTAAAGAGTGGGAAAACGCTACTATCGAAGCGGAATGGAATTATTCGTCTGGGATGAGACAAGCCAAGAAGCTTCTAAACTATAACATTAGTCACATCGACAGGGCCATCAAACTGGACTGGCCATACACTAAGAACACTAATCTGGTATATGACAGGACATGGCCCATTCCATGACCATCTTTTGAAAATGGGCAAATCCCAATCGGACCGCTGCCGATTCTGCAACGAGGCAAAGGAAGCGTCAGAGCATATACTCTTCGTATTCGTAGCCCTCACCCTGGAAAGAATAAAACATCTCAAGGCCTATACAGTTCTATGGCCGAATGCCAGACCAATCGCATTGTCAGATGTGGTGGCATTCACGAATGAACTGAGCAATCACATAATGTGGTAAAACGTCAGGGACGCACAATAGACCTAATGGTCGCAGTGCTCAGGGCTATTTAGCCCCATATAATAATAATAATAATAATAATAAAAATAATTAGGCATTGTATTTATTTTTGGATTTTATGGCAGATTTTTCACTACTTTCTTAAGTCGCTCATTAATTCTGGAAACTCCTATTTCAAGTTTAATTTATTGCATTTAATAATTTTTTATTCGCTCGTTCTACGTGTAACAATCAAAGCATATGTTTCTTTATTATTATTACTGTTAATTAGCGTGGTCGTTATAGTATATTACAGAACGAGCAAGGAAAGTGGAGTTTATCGTGCGAGGTCGAAGCTTGACAATCTAACGAGTACGATGAGCACTTTTCTGCGAGTCGTGTACGCTGATTTTCACGCGTCCAATCCGGTGTTTCTGCTAAATCGAGAGAGAAGCAGAAATCACAAACGACAAACAAAAGAGAATTCTTGCTCATGCGCAATGTGTTCGCTGAGATTGTAGTAAATAACAAAATACGTTTATATCATAACATAACTAGTGTTGTTATGGGCTACTTTCGAGGCTAGTTTATAGCGCACGAAACAGTCACTTTCGTCTATGGGCGTGTGAAAAAATATTAAAGAGAGGAAAAGAAGCATTTGCATAGAGTCTTGCAAGTCCAATCTTTTGATAAAGATTACGAAGGATTACGTTAGCAGGATAACTTTATTCCTTTATTACTGGGACGAAAATGCAGTCGTTTCGTTTGTCAACTTTTTCGTTCGATTTTGAGAAGAACATTTCAGTCACCAATGAAGGAAGATTCTGCGCTCATAACCCATTTCTTACTCAAACTGAGATTTCTAGCTTCATCCACCTCCAGGAAACTCCAGTTGCCGATAACAGACTGAAATCAGAAATACCTGATAGGACTTTGAAGATTCTTTATAATTGGGAACTCTACCAAAACATCTGCAAAATTAACCTTCATAATATTCTTTTTTATATACATACATATAAGATTATGGTGGCATGAGGCCATAATATGCCGCATGCTTCTATCTTGTATCTATATATTTATTTAAGAGGCTAAATAAGAAATATGCGATAATTTGGGTTAAAATTTGAATTTTTCTCATTGGAATTTGAGCGCACAAGAAATTGTCTAAGAAGAAGAAGACAAAAAAGATGAAAATGGAACAGATAGTCTGCGTTTGGATCTTCGAAAATGTATGACACAGCAAAAGCACAGAGAAATTCCATCGATGTTCAGATACAAACAAATTATGTGAAGTAGAGTTAAGCGACGGAATATGAGATCTTGTACCCTGTCCTTTCACCTCATTGGGTTATCGCTGTTTACCATTTGACTTCGTTAGCTGCTGTCCTTTGTTGTGAGCAGGGAGGCAAACGAAAATATTTGCATCTAAATTCCTTTGCTCCTTTGATGGAAAATTATGTTGATGCTGAAAAACTGCGAAAGCTGCTAGAAAATTTCAAACAGTCTCTGATTTGTTTGGGAAATACTTGAGATAAATACCAAAGTGCTAATAGTATGACATAGCCGTACTTGGTAATGTCCCGTGCTGTCCCGCGTTTCAAGATAAAAGATTCATTATATTCATGACTTCGTTCATAAATTCCATGTTTTGCGTTCATCATTAGATGCTTAACAAATTCTCTTCAGGTATGCGTTATGTTTCGCGGTAAAAACAACTCTCGGTTTATTTATAATGTTATCAGAATCAAATACATACACTCGCTTAACTATCACGCTTCCTGTCGAAGCACCACTGCGCCAAAAAATTCCAATCAATAATTCATTTCCCATTATACTCTCGTATCCTTCCGTTTTTGTAGAAAACTAAAATGAAAATGAAATCTGGATCAAAGGAATTTGCAATGGCGACGAGGACGAGGATATACTATATAAAATATAATGTCAGCAGATACAAGCGACAGTATTCATGGCCTTAACGGTGAATTCGATGGCAATCGAGGAGAGTAGATGGAGTATATCAACCGATGAGCGACTCTGTGGTAACGGCGTGGCAAGGAGATATTTGTTATGCAGCTGCAGCTGCACAGCAACAGCATCAGCGTCAAATGTTCCACCATTAAACTCGATTTAAATTTCTTCCTCTTTATCTTTTTATTTATTTTCTGAATTTCTGCATCGTCGTGCATCACTGAGTCCTTGATGCTTGGTATACGGTCGTTCTTGCTGTCTGATTGACCTAATTGTTTCGAGTGCAAGTGCTCTATGACTACGGCTATGCCGCCGGTGATGATGGTGATTGAAAGCGGCGTGAAGAGGTCGTCGCCGTCGTCATCGTCGGTGCAAGTGAGTTGAATTGATTTTTATTTCCGGCAGTTTCAATATTTGCGATTTGATGCATTTCCTTTTTAAGTTTATTTCTATTTTTATTATTATTCAAGGTGCTTTTGCCTTGAGCACCAACGATGATGATTTATTTCTTCTAAATGCTCTCTTTCAGGACTACGACAACGATGGTGATGGGGGGAGATGGCGATGGTGACGGCGTCAGTGACAGCTACTGCGACAACAACATCGACAGCGACGGAAGTGAAAGTTCCATCTAATCTATGCGGTGTGTTCAAAGCGTTGACCTATTCAATGGATGACGTGACACCACCACCCATTTTCTCACGACAGCCGATCACTTTCCACAACTATGTGTGGAGCCCCTCTGATGCTGTAGTGAAAGGATCTATCTGCCCCTTTTCCGCCTGTGCGTCCTCTTTCTCCTTAATTTGATCTTCTCTCGACTTCGGGAGTCAATGGAGATGGTAACGAGTGGACCACCCTCTTTTTGCCGACTTTCCACAACTCTATGTGGAGCCCCTTATTCTCCGCTTCGATCCTGGAGATAGATCTTTCCATTCCCTGCCGCTTTCTTCATGGGCGGAACAACCATATTATTATCGGCTTGGATATTTCCTTCCCGTCCTTCCTCATGAGCCTTCCATGTAGAATAAATCGAAGCGTGCGTCTTCAATCATGCCGCCGTTTTCCCATTAAAACTTTTGACCAGGATCATGCCAGGTCTGAAGTTAACGCCGTCGAAGTCAATTTTGACTTCCAAGCTCAGCGCTACCTCATACAGCATGGCTTCATCCAGAGTCATCAGGTATTCTTAGGTTGAGGTCTCCTCAGGATCAAACTGGCGATCTTGGTCTATTTTGCCGCCTTCGCATAGCTGTACTACCAGTTGAGCACTGTGATACGAGTAGATCTGATGCACATGGACTCGAGGGCTTTGAAGACGTCTTGACTTTACTTGAAAAAAGTTGGCGGCCCTGTTTTCAGGTTTTCTGCAGCAGAAAGGAATTCGGAAATTGTTTCTATCGACCTGAAAGTAATTCCCAGACATTATGTTTAACTGGAGCTGAGTACTCTTATTCACTAATATGAAATAAAATGTTAACGAATAATCAAAAATTGAAGGATATTTTCGTTTAATAGATGATGAATGCGATTTGCATTAAAACAAAAAAAAAAAAAATACAAGTAACGTTTCCCGCTTGGGTAACGCTCGCCGGAAACCCAAGATGGGGTGTTACAAATTCAAAAAATTTCGGTATATTTTGAAAAATCAGGTGCTTTATTTATTTCCTTGCTTTTATCTGGTCGATTTTTAAGAGCGTATATATAACTACTTACGACACTTAAGTAACAAATGTGTAAAGGGAATGTGTACTGGACTTGAGTTGGATTGCTTTAGCTGATGTGAACATTCATTACGTGTTATGTTGGCCATAATGTGATTTTGGTCGGTTTCGTCAAATATTCGTTACCTTACGTGAGATTAAGCAAGATGTTAGTGAAGTGATACATTCGGTGTGGAATTTTGACAACTTAGAGAAATTGTGTGAAATGCAAGTAAATAGTTGCTAAAGATCATTATGGGTTAATTAAAGAATGAGAGAGATTAGCTAAGCTTTTCGTTCGGTTTTGTCGTGAAATTAATCCAACTGCAGCCAATTATAGTTGGCCCTTAAGAAATAATATAAATATATATATATAATTACGCATGCAAATTAACTACTAGCTACGATATTTGGGTGTAAACAAAACGGGTGGTGACATATTTTATGAAGGCAATACCGAGAAGGTAAATATATACTAAATTCCATCAGGAGCTCGGCCAAAGCGGGATAAAGAGAAACGAATGAGAACGTTGTTCTATGCGCTACTCAATCGGCACTCAAAAGAAAAATGTATTTCAGCTCTTCTAGTATCTCGCAAACATTCAAAAGGTTTGACTGAAAACGGAAAACCAAGTTGGTGGAGTAAGTTCACTCACTGGTCCTATTGCGGTGAAGTTGGTAAAGTAGCACAATTTTTGTTTGGTTTAGTATCGTGCTTTGTTTTGAAAACCTGTATGGGAATCATATCGGCAAGAGGAAAAAAAAGAGTAACACCGACCTTTTGTTTTGTATTTTTTTTTTATAATTTGCAAACGCGTAAAGGGGTTTGCACGTTTATAATGCAGGCTATATGCTTGGTACAGCGTGGGCGTTAAGGAAAAGGAGGAGAAAAGAGGGTATGTCTATGAGCTAGTGCTTTGTATGCCTTTGGATCATAGCGATGTGAAAAGACAGAGCTTGGCCAAGCATTTCAAATACGTATTGTACGACTTAAGAACGAATCTCTGAACTTAACTGTACGTCCGAACATTGGCTTGAGGATAAACTGATGGAGCATTTACAGCACCACGAGTATTGCGGTTGAATCCAAGGCGAGGTGACATGCAACTTGCTCTTCATCTTGAGCATCGCTGGATTAAGAAGTGACAAATCAGTGACAAGCTGGAAACGTTCCTGCGGTGTTCAAACGAATCTATTGATTTCGCTATGGTTACGGGTTACGGCACTGATCATATTTATAGTACTATTTTGTATTTTATCTAGCTGATGCAAGGTTGTTATTGGAGTACCAGACCAGATATGACAATTATACTTAAGCTTAGGGCAAAAAAAATCCTTGTAATACGCGCTTAATATACGTAGTTTCACATAAGAAATGGAAGGAAGTTCATCAAACTTATATGAGAAGCTGAGAGTAGTGTCGTCGGCGAAAGAATGAATTGGATTAGAAGTAATAGACAGGAGATTATTAATAAAAATGAGAAAGAGTATTGGGTACAAAACAGAGCCTTGTGGAACGCCACCATTATTGTGATGTAGTTTAGACTTGAAGCCGTCCAAGACAACTTGATTTGAGCGGTCCAAAAGATAGCGTCTAATCCAATGATGTAGTTTTTCATCGACACCATAAGCACCGATTTTGGACAAAGAGCTTGGTGCCAACTCTGTCAAATTCTTTGGAAATATCGAGTGCAATAGCTTTGCTTTTTTCAAATTGATTCAAAGACTGGTTCCACTGTTCGGTGGGATACGAGTATATCATTAGAACGTTGTCCACGAAACCCGTTCAAGATATTTCATGACCTGGAAATTGATCAGCGTTTGCATGACCGTGGAAAGAATGGAAGTATGTGCTATGGATGGGTATAAAGAAGGAGACGATGGTTCGCCTTTTTTCGATATTGGCTGGACAAAGGCTACTTTCCAACTTCTCGGAAAAAGTCCAAAAGAAGAACCCAATTCTGTTGCTATTATGAGGTAACTTTACTTATACAGCTTATAAAGCTGGTCGGTTTTGAACCAGCTGGGTGCTGGGTATAGTCTGGATGACACACAGGCGTTTTCAATCATTATGCTATTCGGTTTTATACGGATATGGTTATAAACTCGGTATATTAGGTTAATGGTATGGCGTGTGACGATTGGAGTCACATGTACGCTGCTGCAAACGTTTATTATAAATCTAACTGTTGTTCGTTGCCATCACATCCTTAAATGAACCCGAAAGCGGTGTCATCATTGCCGTCATAGTTCAACATTAATTCGTGAGCACTGTAACCCGTACACACACGAAATTAACAAAGTATCTAAAGGACGACAACCTCTACTTTTATTGCGATAAAGTTATCTTAAATTCCGTTTATCGCACACGGATAAGAATAAAATATCTACACGGAAAGATCTCCATCTGTAAATATTTTAATTAATTTTGCTCCAAATCCAAGAAGTAAAATAAAAGAAACATAAAAAAAGATCAAGATTCATCGAAAATGGTACTCCAAGGAAGAATAAATAGAAGAAGAAGATAGAGTGGAGATGGAGATTGCGAATGGCAAAAGTCACCATATTCGGTGGAACTTGGCAGAGATCATCCGCATCGATAAGATTGCTTTGTGACGATTCGTTAAATCGATGATTGGCCATAACATTGGCGATTAAGCTGAGCTGCCTATTAGAAGGACACACGGCGACTGTTTGTGTACAAATTTGCATAATAGCTTTTTGCCTGTCTGCTGTGTTCTATATATGTACGAGAACGAGTACGCGTATATACGTAAAGAAGAACACTTGTACGAGTGTTCAGTGGGGTGCACTTTACATTTGGTTTTGTTTTTCTCATCTGCTGTTGCTACTGAGAGGACAAAAAAGGTCGTCCTGGTGCGGGCGGCGCCGATGCCGATGCCGATGTCTTTATTGTTTTTTATTTCGATTGTTTGCTTTTTACGAGAAGATATTTTTATCACAAAAGAAGATTTCTTTTTTAGTCGTTGTGGTGGGTTTTTGGTTGCCGTTTAGATTGCCTCAGAGCGTATATTGCTCCCGGCTCAGCGTCGCATGACTTTACCCTGCAGCTGCAGATATAGTCGTAAATGCTATTAATCCGTTATGAATATCACCCTCTGATGGCTGGTTCAGAATAATCAAAATGATGACAAGCGCACATAAATGACACAATGCTGCTTTCGTTTTAAAACTGAAGTTCATAACCAATACCCAAAGCCATTAAAAAACGATCTAATTCTTGTCTATTGACCCTGGCTGTTGGCACGTGCCAACAATTTTCCGCTTTTCAGTTTTCCAAAAGGGATGTTTCTGTCATGTTTGTCGGTTTGCTATGCAAACAAATGATTCTTACCTTGATATATCGAGGAGATTTTAAGTGTGTGTGTGTATATATAAAAAGTAATCTCAAAACAAAAAGACAACAGATATAATAGCTATTTGATATCTTTATCAATTTTGATTGTTACTATTATTTTTTGTTTATTTTCTATCCAAACTAACGCAAGGGACTGAAATAGTAATCCGAGTTTATTATTTGAGCCTTAATAAGTCAGTCAATTATAATGATTCCCTTTTGCGTTTCGATTAAAAATGCCAACAGATAGTTGTGCAGATAGTTGAACCACAGCTGGTTATCCATTGTTTTGATTGCAGTTTGGTCTTAAAGGTAAAATGATGGACACATATCAGATCTGTGATCACAGATCTGGCCAAAAAGTCCTTTTGATCGGTCTGGAAGAGCCGTAAACACTTTTTTTTTAAACTATAAGTTATTTTGCTACTCATCTTCCAGAAAACTTGTAGAACAAAAGTTCGTTAGGAATGGAGATTTGGGTCCATTCATACGAGTTGCCGATGATCTCAGCTATCTTCCTTACCTTTAATCTTAGGCCAACCGTTATCGCACTTGTTTCCTATGTTTTTCTATGTAGTTAAGGTAGATCGTCTTCCACAACAAGTGTCGCATTTAAGATACAATACAACGAAGTGATTTGGTACACACAAAACACTTCATCACACACCGTACAACCAACACGTCTATACCAGCAATTTGGACCATCACTGGTACACAGTTCAGTAGCCCAATCGACTAAGCTTCGGACTACCGAGCGGCCGTTCCACCAAATCACAGGTTCGAAATAACTCCAGCAGGGATAAAAAAAAAGAATGGAAACGTTGAAATAAAACCAACGATTAGTACTCAAATTTATATAGAGCACAATGGTCGTCGGCAACGTCCGTCCGACTGTGGGTTCAAGTCACCTACATGGGAAATTTTCTTTTTGGTAATAAAACAAAAACATCAGTTGCCGTGTAATATCAAGCCGATTACAATGGGAATTACAATTGCATTAAGAGCTTGGTAGAAAATATCTTTTTCCAAAAAGGCACAAATGTAATTCCCAAACAACTTTTGCAAGCATACACAGATAATGCACAGCGAAATTCCATATTGTGTGGAGCGATACTACTATCACAGCAGTGACTCCCGCATTTTAGAACTTAGCTTCCAATACAGTTCAGCATTCAACTCCTGATCTCTTGATCATATTTCTAGAAAACCTTTTTGATCAGGTTCTAACAAGTAGTTTAGTGAAGCTGCAAGTGCAAGCCAGCGACACTTCTCTGCTCCCCGACCCTGTTTAACCGTCTTCTGCTAACTGCACGCTACTGTAGTCAGTACAGCCAGTACTACACTTGCCTTTCTAAGCAGTTTAGTGAAGCTGCAAGCGCAAGCCAGCGATACTACTCTGTTTCGACCCTGTTCAACCGTCTACTGCTACCTGCATGCTACAGTAGTCAGTACAGCAAGTACTACACTACACTAGTCCAAACTTCGCCTGTGTGATGTGATGTACGGTCAAACGACACCCTCGACCTGTCGACATACCGACCAAACCCATATTAAGTTTATTATTAGTATAGTAAATAATTCTTTAAGAATGTTATTATTATCATCAAAAACACATACAAAAATATAAACAAAATCATCTTTTAATTTGTAACACACCGCCGAGAATCGAACCCTGGGTGACCAGCAAGCGTCACCCGATAAGGACGTGTATGACTCGAACTAATTGCGACAAAGAAATGAAACTTTGCAGAGTAACTTTTGGAATGTTGGAAAATAAAAGGGGAGAAGTACTATTTAATAATAACGTAATCTATCTTTTCGTTAAACACATATAATAACAGATCAGATCTGTTCGCAAAAGTGACCTTTTTTTGTGCTCTCATATGTGCGGACTGTCGTTATTAGTTAGGCATTAAAACAAGAAGTATTTTTTCCAGGTTTCTTAAATCAATACTTCCATCCTTACGCCCATGCTTGCTCCTATTCCCTTAATTAAAACAGAATTTAACCGGATCCATATTACTAATAAAAAATGAAGAGGTCAACAAATTCAATGGTCGCACAAACGGATGTCTACTGCGGTATGGTATGTTTTGACTCAATCAGCTGTGGCAATATCAGCTCCAACAAACGACGTCGGTTTAAGTCAGCTAGAAGTGGTGGTTTCCACCAATGATCGTCTGATTAAGCCAGTACTTGAATGAACTCATAGTGGATTGGTCCTCGTGCCGTTACATCAAAGTCTCGGATTACTTGGTTGAACACCAGGCTTACGAAGACGCAAGATAGTACATTGATTTTTCTGAACCCGTTGTGTAGGCCCGTTAAATAGGCTTTTTAATCATCCGGATATCTTTGATTGCCTCATAATATTGGTTATAAACATAAATAATCGTGTCTGTTTATTTGGGTCACTACACAGTTCTACTGGGAGTAGTTCTTAAGTTTTAAACTATATGCACTTTTGCCTCCTTACACTAGATATAAAACGTTTATATTTTCTTTAGAAAGTGCGATGGCGAATGCATTTTTAGCAACTTTTTCAGGCCGAGATGATAGAACTGCTGCTTCGAAAAGACTTGTACTCGAAACTTGCAGCTATTTGGAACTCTCAAGAATACTGTACAGTTACTAAGTTAGGAGAGGTAAGAAGGTAAAGTAATGTACCGCATGTAGTCACAAATCAGGTCAAAATCCCTTGAATCGGTTTTAAAGATCTTGGTGAACATTATGGAAGAACCATTGGTTGTCACTGGCCTGATGAGCTGAATATAATATATTATGAAAAGAGTGAAAGTCCGTTTGTTTGGTGCACTTTCTTTTTGTTTTATCGATCGAATTGATTTAGCCTGCTATTGTCTTTAACTTCTTGAGAAATATATTGTCGAAGTGAAAAGATAACAGACATGATATATCATCGGGAATATTTTCCAAAAAAAGAAAGAAAGAAGACTTTATCTGTATAAGCATAAGTTCCCGGTACATAAGTCCCAATATTTACTTTTGGGACATATGACCCACTTATGGGACCAACTCCCAAATCGAATTAAAGACTTTCGGTTGGGACATAAGTCCCAAATTCGATTTGGGACATAAGTACTTCTTTCCCATTTAAGTGGGTCATAAGTCCTAAAACTAAATATTGGTATTGGAAATAAAATGCATAATGAATTTCTTTTTCAGGCTGCTTACTCCACTTTGTAATATTTTAAAAATTAAACAAATAATTAATTAATTTTAATTGATAATATTATTTTTCAAAAAGTTTTTTTTTCTTATTGTGAATTTTTATTTATTTGCTAGATTGATTGCTGAACTTAAAAATTCCATCTTCAGTAGTGTTGTTAAATTATTAAATAATTATTTTTTTAATTTATGTAATATAAAAAAATTTCATGTGAAACGCAGACTAGCCAAGCCTTGGTAAATGTATTAGTCACGAGCGTGACTTTGACAAACAACAAAAAACCAACCTAAAAAGGGGAAAGCAAAAAATCCACATCTTTTGATGATATATTCGAAATGAAATATATTTGTTATATGCTTTGAAGTAATTTTCAACACCTGTGCTGTGCGATGTGAAATATGGCAACATGAAGACGTTGTTTTTCCGAGTTAAGAAAACTATATGCTCAGATGTGCCCCCACCTTTATATAACTTTATTGTATACAATTACATACATACAATAAAGTTGCTTATCTTCACCGGCTGTGTTAATTTTATGCAAACAAGAAATAAAATTGTTCTGCTTTTTATCGTAGAAACACAATACGCCCTTTAAACAAAGATGTAAAGTAAAAATTAAATAAAGGAACAAGACTTTGTTTTTGTGGAACACACACTTGCATATTATGCACATCGCAATAAATCATGAAAAAGGTTTAGCTTTTAAAGCAAAAAGGTGTTACTGAAAAAATTTAAAACAAATATTGAATGTCCTTTGCAAAAGAGGCAAGCTGTAAGTCAACTTTTAAAGATAATAAGGATAACTCTGTGTAAATTTTCAAAGAATTGAATTATATTTATTTTTCAGCGTTGGAAATAAACAATGCTCAGAAAGTAATAGTGTGGTGACATAGTATTCTCAAGACGATTGATATGGTTAGATTTTGAAAGATTGTGAGCAGAATTCAGAAAAAATGCTACCAAATCTAAAATCTGATCTAAAGCAAGACACACTTTCTATCACTGCATTTATTAACTCTATTAAGCTCTAATTCAGCTAATTCAGCTTTAATTCAGCAATTAAGCGTTCATTTTTCTTCAATTAAGCATCAATTCAGCTGTAATTAAGTCAACTCAGACTCGATTCAGCTACAATTGAGCTTATATTCAATATTCAGCTTTAATTCCTCTTCAATTCAACTGCATTGGTTTATATTTATTTTTCAGCGTTGGAAATAAACAAAGCTCAGAAATTAATAGTGTGGTGGCATAGTATTCTTAAGACGATTGATATGGATAGATTTTAAAAGATTGTAAGAATGATTCAGAAAAAATGCTACCAAATCTAAAATCTGATCTAATAACAGGATGATGAGCTATCTATAACTGCGTTTCTTTAGTTTATTAAGCTCCAATTCAGCCAATTCAACTTTAATTCAGCGTGATTTCAACTACAATTCAGCATCAATTCAACTCTAATTCAGCTCTAATTCAGACAATTAAGCCTTAATTCATCTTCATAATGTCTCAAATTCAGCTCAATTTGGCATCAATCCAACTTGAATTCAACTCCAACTCAGCCAATTCAGCATTTATTCAGCTCTTATGCAGACAATTCAGCTTTAATATTCATCTTCAAAACGTCTTAAATTCAGCTTCATTTGGCATCAATTCAACTTAAATTCAACTTTTATTCAGCCAATTCAGCACTTATTCAGATAATTCAGCTTCAATTAATCTTCAATTCATCTTTAATTCAGGATCAATTTAACTTCAATTCAACTCTAATTCAGACAATTCAGCTCTTATTCAGACAATTCAGCTTCAATAAATCTTCAAAACATGTTAAATGCAGCTTCAATTTTTAGCATTAATAAAAGTTTAAAGCTCTAATTCAGAAAACTCATCTTTAATTAAGCTTCAATTTAAATTCAATTCAGACAATTTAGCTTAAATTTAGCTTCAATTAAGCGACGCAGGGACATAAATCCCAAAAGCAAAAATTGGGAGCTATATTCCACTTAAGTGGGACAAATCGAATTAGAGACTAATGTCCCACCCCATCGGGATATAAGTCCCAAAAAATATGTTGAGACTTATGTCCCTGCACTTTTTAAAGGAGCCATTTTATGTATGTAATGAAAGTCCACACATTTTTATAATACCGATCGGTTGGGACATTAGTTCCTTGTTCGATTTGTCCCACTTAAGTGGGACATTAGTCCCAATTTTTGCTTTTAGGACTTATGTCCCTGCGCCGCTTAATTGAAGCTAAATTAAAGCTTATTCGACTTGGAACTTATGTCCCTTTTTATTTTGGTCATAGGGCCCAAACGTAAATATTGGGACTTATGTCCATGGGGCTTATTTTCAGGGGACTTATGTCCCTGCGCCAAATTAGCTTAAATTTAGCTGCAATTAAGCTAATTCAAATTCAATTCAGCTACAATTTAGCTTGAATTCGGCTTCAATATTCATCTTCAACTCAGCATCAATTCAACTGCAATTCGGCATTGATTCAGTGAATTCAGATTCAGTTCAGCTTCAATTTAGGTAATTCTCAGGTACAATTAAAACTAAAGCTTCTGCTTTATCGACGACTAGGGTATAATTATTAGAGAATGTACGTCTTTCGGTCTAAGAAGCAGGAAATGTGAAACCCTTTTTGGAGTGTAAAACAGTTCTCCCGACATCTTGTGTTTTCAATTAAAGGTGGATGTCTCTATTGGACTAAATTTGCTTACAGAACCTTTCGAGTCTACTTTTTTTCTTACCCATTTATGTGTTCATCTTCATTTTCTTTTCAAGAAATAGATAGCTGAGGATTCTGCATTCTCTTCAAAAATTACAACTGTACAATGTAACAATATATGGATACAATCATTTGGATGACTTTTTTTATAATTGTTTTACACCAGCATGGAAATCTTAAAGCACATAAAAGGACCCATCGTATTTGAAGATTTAAGTTTTTTATAAAAAAGAAAACCTTTTTAATTATTTTCTACAGTTTTTTAGCTTCATTTCTTTCACTACATTACTTAACTAAACCTGAATAAATGATAAGAAAGCAATAACCATTGAAAAGCATTTCAAAGAACTATTTAATGTTCCTTTCCAATCTACACTAATGTACTCGTACCATTCAGTCTAAATTGAGAAAAACTCAATATGAGTCGCTAGAGTGTAGGTAGGTATAGGTACTACAATATTGGCATTTCATCAGTTTATTGTTCCTTGGAATATATAGAGTGAAGCAATATATTTTTTCATCTTAGTCGATTGAAAGCTCAACAACACATTTGAATGTTTGTCAATCAAGTGAAATGGGGGATTTTTTTTGTTTAGATGTTTTGCTCAGGTTTCACTGAAACAAAGCCATTCTGATCTACGAAACTTTCTCAATGGAAATAAACAGAATTTCAAACTCGCTGCAGGTGCAGTAACGGACGACAAGAAATCTCATCAAACAAATGTCGCCCCAATTCATGATGGCAGAATCTTCTTCACACTGTAGTGCTCCCTTCCTGTCTTTCTCTGCTCATCACCTTCCATATGAATGTTCGAAAGAAAGGACAAACTTCAAACGCGACATACATACAAAAATTTTCATTTTTTTGTTGTTTTCATGTTGAGCAAAATTTTGATTCATAGAGGACCTATTTACATAAGAGATACCACCTTACCGTATTTCTGTGAATTAACATCTCTTAGTAATGAGTCCAACTTAAAGATTAAACTCCAATTCTCTCATTAAGTCGGATGGAGAACGGGCTTGTGATTTTGTCGCCGTCTATACAATAACCCTAGAGCTGTATGCTGGTTCCAGACCCATATTAACTACCATAGTTTGAAAGCCAAAAGGAAAGACCACAACAAGGCAGATTAAAAAACTGCAAACAGTTATTCTCTTGGCAAAATGCAAATGACGGGCTTTTCTCTTTAAAAGTTTTTCAAAGGAAAAAGACTGCTCAATATATCCCGCGAACTGACCTGACACCTGACAGAATGATCAGAGAGACCTATTTTGATAAGTTATTTGAGCCTTAAAATCAACAATCCGAAGGGGAGAAACCAGAGCGCCGCATAAAGGGTATAAAGTATGAAAGTATTATTGGTTTCCTATTCGGTACATTTAAAGCTGGTCAGGTGGAACTTTGACGCCTCGTTAGAGCAAGCACTAATTAGATAAACAGTTAAGAAAATCAATTCCGCCTATCTGGTTGTGAAAGAGTTCAAGATCTTAAAAGACAATTTTAATAAGTATGCCATCTATCTAAAGACGTGGAAATAGAAAATATTTATTTAGTTTATTCTATCCTCGTATTTTCTACCATATAATACAAATATTGGTTGTTAGAAATCCCATAAATAAGACAACAAATTTTGGTTTACCCTGCAACGTTTATTTATAAGCTTGGAAATCCTAAATTCATAGATAAATCCAATTACAGTGTCTTGAACGACCTTAACAAGCGATATTTCTGTTGATACCAATTGGGTGATGTTTTGATATTAACATTTGCCTTCGTTTACGATTTAAATAATCAAGAACATACCTTTAATTACACGTATTTCTAAGCGAATACGTGTTCTTTGAACACTATTGGCCTTGCTATTCATAACAATTGCAATATTTATTAAAATAATTGCGTCAGAGATTAAAGTTTTAAGGGGAATTATATGAAAGGAAAGACAGTTCCGGAGACTCAACAATAACGAGATCTTAGAGCGTTACTGAGGGGTTTTAATCTCGGAAGACTCTTATGGGTGGTACATCTAACCTGTATGAGTGAAGGGGATCCTGCTTTGAAAGACGTTTGCGGTTGGATTTATAGGACAAGACAGTGATGTGGACCAAGCCTACGCAAAAAGTATGGCGTAGACCCCGAAATCCAGAACGTGATTATCATGCATATGACTTTGTAAACAACCATTCAGATACGTTTTGTATACCCAAGTATAACAAAAAAAGACTTTATGATCCTGTAGTATGCCAACATTTTCGGGAACAGCTGACTGTAGTGGGCAAAGCAATTCTACTATAGGTAGTACATACGGACTCTTATATTGTTAGTGTAGTTATTATTGTAATTATTATAGTAACATTTTAAAGCATAAGTTAATGAAGATTATAATAAAATGGAAGAGGGCTTTCTTCCTCTTCCTCTTCCTCTTTGAACAAGCAACGTGTCTGGATGTTTTATTTCAAGACATATCAGCAATCAATAGCGCAGTCCAGCCAAATACAAAGAAGCATTGGAGATCTGAAAAAAAAAGTTTTGGCAAGGGTAACACAAAGCTCTAACCCAACAGATCGGAAACATCACAATACATTGTTACCTGCAGATTCCTGGAGATGGATAGAAGAAGGTATTCCAGTTTTACCTCGAGTCATAGCAGCCGTCTTCTCAGCGGTAGTGAAAGAGAGCCATATAACACTGTAGGAAAAGGAAAAAAGTACAGTGTAGTATTTGAATCGATATACTAGACCGCATAAATGACCTCGCTACGTAAGTTTAGCACTTACTTATAGGAGGTGAATTGTGCAAACAAAACCAGGTGAAAGGTCTACAAAGTTTGCTACTGACTTCAGATACTTGACAGCGGTACTTCGCATTGGTACATGATTAGTACAGGCAGTGACCCCGAAACTGTAAAAGCTGCCCGAAGCTACTAGTTCCCAAAAAAGTAATATTCCCTTCTGTATACCTAGAGATCCAAGCCAAAATTAAAACACTCAAGAAGGGTTTTCAAGCCAGTGTGATCCTCAGCGAGACTAGGGTCGTTCAAATAAAGTTTTTTGGTTTTGAAATTTAATTCAACACAAAATAATTATCGTTTTAAATTCTAATCTATTCGTAAAGTTTGACTGCCAGGCAAATTCGACCATGACCAGAAACTGAGAAAAAAAAAACAAGGAAGTAAGAAATCCATTCGTGAAAATAATTAAAAGTACTGCCTCGTCGTCAATTCCAACTCTCATCCACAATAACATTCTAACCGCTAGCTCTATAGACCAGGCCAATCGGCTTGCATCACACTTCGTCGCAGCTAGCTACAAGAATCAAGATTGAGCGTTGTCCCCGTCGGTTCTTTCAAGAAGTTACTTTTCTAAGGAATGGGTCTACTTTCGTACGCGTAGTTACACTTGCTAGAGTTTTAAATATGTTTTCGTCCAGACAGCACCTATTCTTGCAATAGTTTTGAAGAGGTGTCCTTCAAAGCTGGTATTATACTATTACGTAAGCTTTTTCTTGTGTAATTCTGGAGTCTTACCAAGGAATAGTAAAACAACCTTTGTGTAGCTAAAAAAGCGAACCATCATCTATTTCCGTGTAGCGCCACGTAGGACAAGCATCCATACTCATGATCATGGATACGCTGACTTTCATAAGCTTATGCTACACCATGAATCACGGAAATTCCTTAGCGACCAGCAACATGGTTTTTGAAAGCAACATTCTACAGATGATCACATGGCATATCTCAACGAAAAGTGGAACCAGTCTATTTAGAAATTTTCTGATAGCAAACTTCTTCCACTAGATATTTTCAACGCATTAGATGGATTAAAACATGATTGTGAAATATCTAGTTGGTGATCTCTCTTAGTTTGTTTCGCAGGCCATTGCAGTTCTATTAAAGGATCTTAAAAGAATTAACTGAATGTTCTATTTGCTGGAAGTGTTGAGTTTGAGCAGGTGGGGTTGGTTCATTATTAATGCACAAGGGTAGTGATGAAGTGGGTCTTTTGTCACTACACCTAGAATAGATAAGGCCCTCAAAAATTGGTCTAGTGCAGTCTTTAGGGGCGTTCAATCCAGGTCGTATTGGATGGTTTCAAATACAATACTCACCGCATAAACGCTGGTGTTGCCCAATGCTTTGTGTTGTCTCCGATATTTTCATTGATGATCTCCTCTAATTCAAATCCAATCCATTATTTCGCAGGCGACAATGTTTGCCGAGAGAATATAGTATATATTTTTCTATATAAAAGCTAACCATATATCTAACCGAGAAATTTCAATATATTGTCATTGTCAATTTGTCCAGTACAAATATGGTTCATATATAAAATATTTGTAGCAACAAAATAATTTATTATCCTCCCAGGGTTTTCGTCAGAAGTTACAGTGTGTAATGTCAAAATGTTTTTGTAATTACCTCGAAATATTGTTCTGCCTTTCAAAGAATTGAAATTTTTCAATTTATTCGCCCATATAGCCTGCAGCTGCACGATACACAATACGAGAAGAACTAACTCTTCATCTGGCGGGAGCGGGGTCGAGCTGCCAAACTTACCCTCATCATAATCTGAAATTAATCTAATCTTTGGCGCCATCGTTGTTGTACAGCAACAGCAAATCTTAAACACACTCTGGCGCATCTTGCTTGGCCATCATTTTCAATTTATGTTTCGCCCATGCATTTAGCTGATCCTCGGTATCAGTCGTTATCGTCGCTAATGATTTAAATCGCTTCGAGCAGAATATCTGCTGCGGTGATGTTGGCTCTTCGAAATCTGGAAATTTCGCAGAATTTCTCTGCACTTAATTTGGTCGGTCCATCTTTATGACATCAGCGATGGCGCGACGACTTGTTGTATATTTTTTTTTATAATTCGCTTTCCGACCAGCAGCTGTGCCTTGCGAAAAAGCTAAATACAAGCTATGCTATCAAAGTGTCCTTAAAATTCCGCTAAGCCGCCTGGCATCAAACACCATCAACGATCCCCAAAAAATGATTTATCGATAAAAAGTGGGCGTTTTTAATTAATATTTGGCCACTCTGTGAAAAGAAAACGCAAATATGAGTTGAAAATTTGTGACGCTCGGAGCGCAATTTGAATCGCTTTTGACGACGCTGCCGATGATGATGGTGCACAAAAACCACTTTTAGTTTTGTCAGAATCGCGTTTCACAGAGATCCGAACAGTTGCTGCCAGAAGTTCTTGCTCGAGGCGATCTCCATATAGTGCGCGGTGTGCAAATCGGACTGAACTGCCGAAATTTGGTTGCACAGACCTGGCCATCAGAGCGTACCTGAGGCCGCGTGGGCTAATACAAATAAAATAGCAGTGAATGCTCGTAGCTCGATGGTCAAGGCAATTTTTTCTCGCGGTCTCTGGTTACCTGTAGTTTTACTCATCATCAGCATAATGCTCACGCCTATAAGTTGGCGTCCCAGTGATCCAAGCAGTGTCGGGTGATGGCGCGGCGCCGTGCCGGTGGCAGCCACATCGTTTACGTTAATTTATTGTTTCAGGAAACACCGAGGTGCACACCGATTTTGATACTTAAATTATGAAAATGAAAAATTTTAAAACAAAAAACAACAAAAACGAGAAGACAACAAAATTTGATGCGGTGATGGTGGTGATGGTGATGATAATGATGGTATGGGGTTTCAAGAAAATCGAAGCTCATAGCGCCATTATGCTCAATGGTTTCCTGTCGACCGCATAATTTGGGGTTCATTATAAATACTAATAACCTAGAAAAGAATAAAAACAATTTATTACTTAAAAAGCAGTGGGATTTCTAGGGATTCCCAGAGATTGGTCGCATTTGGAATTAATTCGTTTTGATGAATTATCACATCAACAAAATGAAAATTAATTTTTTTCAACACAAACAGCCAAAAAGACAAAAGGTTTAACGCCTACGATTCGTTTCATATATCGTCTATTTATTTAGTTTGGGAGAATTTATTATTATTTTCGGGAATTGGAATAAATAGCACAATGTCACCCAGACGACCGCCTCTTTTGGCCAAAACTTTCAATGCAATTTATTATAAAACTTTCACCTAACATACCAACCGATGATATTCCAGCTAATACTCTCGCATAAATTCGAATAACGGCGAAACGTTGATGATCGACTTTTACCGATGGAGGAATGACAGTCTGAAAAGTTGGTGATTATAGGCGTGGCAGGGATGGTTGGGCTCTATTTTGCAGATGCCCCAAAAATTCTTAAAACGAAAATAAAACAACAACTGGGGCCTAAGGGGCCCAATACTTTAATAGAAATGCACACATATAGGGTTTTTCAATAAGAGCACTTCAACTTTTTTTTTGAATAAAACACAAATTGTTCGACTTTTGAACTAACTTTTTTTTTATTAACGAACTTGAACATATACATATGACACATTTAAGTATGAAACTCGATTTCTTTTGCATGACCACCGCGTGCACGTTTTACGAAGTGAGCCTCATCGCTGAAGATGATTTTTCGGTGAAAATCTGCATCATTTTCGATTTGCTCTTGAGCTCAATTCACGAATCGGCGTCGCTTCAATGGTCAAACGGCTTTAGTTGTTGTGTCAGCTTGATCTTATACGGATGTAGGCCAAGATCTTTACGTAAAATCGATTGTCGAACGGGCTGGCTTGTTAAATGGACCGTAAAATGGCCGTAATGCTCTTAAAGTAGCGGCAACAGAACGATTATTTTGATAAAAAATTTGCACAATTTGCAATCGCTGTTCACATGTGTAGCGTTCCATGATGAAATGTATACTAATGAAGTTTCCAAATGACAAAAAAACAATAAAAAATATGGCGTCGTTCGCCGTCCCTATCGGAGAAAAGTTCAAGCGCTCTTATTGAAACACCCTATATATATTTCCGGTGACAATACTGTCTATTAAAATTTGAGAGTGATCGGGCCGCGTGGTCGGGGGGGCTCCCCCATAATTTTTTTTTCCGGCATCATACTATCATGACTGTGTTCTGGGTGCGTTGTGCGCTGTGAGCAGCGCTGCTTGCTTTACGAGTAGGGTGGCATCAGCATCTATAGTGGAATTAAGTATACTTTTGGTTATTAGAGAATGACCTTTTTTTTTTTTTTTTGGTTAGGAGTGTTGTGTTGATAACAGGGGCTGTCGATGACGGGGGATGTTGATGATTGTTTTGGAGGAGGTCTCGGTGGGGGAGGAAACGGGCGATGGTGTTAAGTCTTTGGAGCTACGGGTATTGATGGGGGTAATGGATGGTAATCGGTGTGGTGGGTGGTCGAAGAGGACAGAATCGTAAGGGTGGTGATGGCTGGGGAGTGGATCAGAGAATAGAAAATGGGCGGGGGGGGTTATATGTGGGAACCTATTGATGTAAGGGGTGGAGTGGAGTGGTGGTGGTGTTGGAGACCGATATGGACGATGGGGCGATGAGTGTGTTATGAAGCCACGAACAACGCCGTGCACTTCAGCTAGTTATTTATATAAAATAAATAAAATGGAATGTTAATTGAAGGTCTGGAGGTCTCTCTGAATCCACGCCTGTATGACCAAGAGAGGTACCAATTGTTTATATATAGTCATGTTATATATTAGCCGCATGTTGTGTAGCGGAATAAATCGGATGCGCTTAAATAACTTTCTTACAACAGATGTCATAAATACAACACAAAAAAAGTGTTAGGAAGACTCTCAGGCTGCAAAATTTAGTGTTTGTTGTTATAAAAAAGTACAGGCATTAGCCGCTGCTTCACTTCACTTTACATTTTTAACATTACTCTCTTTGTTTTGAATTTGGTTGCATGAAACTCCAAAATTTAAATTTCAAAACTTCCTCAAGTTGATTCCGCGAATTAATTATGCAGAACGATAAAAAGAGAAACTTAACAAATTCCAAAACTTCAAACTTTTAATCTTACACGCCTCGTGTAAATAACTGTTAGCTACGCACAAAGATTTATACTATACTCTACCATCCCATATAGATGCAACCACTGTTAAATTGCAGTGTCCCGGATGCGGATGTGCATACACTTGACTGCATTAACACTCGAGAGTCGACATGCGATGCGACATACTCGCGTAATATGGACACGTCGTTGGCAAACCCCAGAAGGATACTGGCGTAATATGCGGCGTCATAAATAAATTAATGACTTCAAAAATTATGTACAGCGGCCACCAAAAGAGCAGCACAATCCCGCTCCTTTTCCGTGTGAATGATTGTAGGGATGCTCTTTTATAATTTATCTGCGCCCATGTAGAATAATATTGTCAAAAAGGCACCAAAAGGAAATTAAATTAAACCGGAAGTTAAGTTAATTACCCAAAAAAAAATTAAATTAAAATAATAATGAAAATATTGGAATAAAGTTTAATTTAAACTCACTTACACAAACACTCACACTCACACACATACACTCACTCACACACGTCCAGTTGGAAATGCAATTTTCTCGCTTAGTGATTCATTCATTTTATATTTAATTTATACGGAACTCATTTGCATTAAATCTGCTGCAACCACCTGCCCCTTCATAGAGCTACTGTATAATGGACATTTCCTTTTTTCTAGGATGAGCAGGACATGTGACGACTTCAGTAAAGTAAGTAAAAATTACAATAAATTTATTTTTTATTTAATTTTCCGGTTCACAATCCAACAGAGTGCATTCTCCTCTGATAATTCTCGGAAATTTAATGAAACAGTTTGCCAATTTAAGGAATTAATGAAAATATGTGTTGATTTGTTTAAACTTACACTTCTAGTAATCGAATATACCTAATATTCCCTTTCAAGTTATTGAAAAGTTTCCAAGTTTCTATCGTATTCTATACTTACACTTACTTATGTACTTATGTATCAGCAAAATTCTATTATTTCTGATAAAAATAAAAGCAACAACGGGAAGGAGTCTTCAACTGGTTGTTGTCTTTGCTGTAAGGCCAAATGCTATGATTTCGAAATACCTAATGCAAATTTGGTGACAAACGCTGATGATGACGCTATTATAGACAGTCATGTCCTTATCCTCTCGCATCAGAACTCCTATCTTATGCGCCCAAGTAGCTTCACTGGAAACTCGGCCAAATCAAGTGAACGATTTCGGTACCCAATCCGATTTGTATTAGCTTGGGTCAGGGCTAAATAAGAAGGGGACTTGCCTTGGTCGGCGGCGCTTCATGTCGACCTAGTTTGTTGCGATTGGCCAATCACCACTCAACTGAATTATTTGATACTTGAAACTAATACAAGCCTGAGATACATATCGAATTTATCAACAATGACCTTTGGACTACGGAAAAGGACACGTTTTTGAACTAGGAACATTCGCACGCTCTTCAACAACAACAACGCTTGCACAATTAACAATAGAATTACGTAAATACCTTCTAGAGATTATTGGTTTAATGAGGTGAGATGGCCTGGAAGCGAACATCTACCGGCGAGTTTCTAATTTTTTCAGGTAAGCCTGCAGGAGAATGGAGTGGGATTTCTAATCTCTAAAGCCCCGAGTAGATCGTTACACGACTAGACTGGCAAGCAATATTCGATAGAATTATTATGGCAAGATTTAAATCTGCTGTTCGACAGGTCGTGTTTGTTCAAGTTTGAGCACCAAGGGAACAAGCCACCTCTGAGGTAAAAGACACGTATAACTTGCGCCTAAATAACTCATTCGATTAACTACGGAAGAGTGACATCGTTATTTTGATGGGTGACCTAACCGCAAAGGTAGGCAGCGACAACAGTGATTGGGAACATGTCATGGGAAAGCATGGAATTGGTTCTATGAATGACAACAGAGAAAGGTTTGCTGATCTATGTTCTGATCGCAACCTAATCATTGGAGGAATAAGTTTTCCACATAAAAACATCCACAAAGCCACCTGAACCTCTCTTGATCACATGAACAACAACCAGATTGATCACATCCCTATAGGCCGCAAGTGGCGATCATCTTTGCTTGACGTTAGAACCCGAAGAGCAGACGATGCCTACAGCGACCACCACCTTGTGGTTGGTAGTGTGCGATTAAAGCTCGCGGTCCGCTCAACCACACGAAGTCAAACAACGAGAAAGCCAACTGTAGCAGCACTGAAAGGCCCAGATGTGAAACTCGAATATGTATGCCGCATACAATAGTAGCTCTCTGAGATACAGCCCCAAACCTTAGAGTCTAAATGGGAGAAAACAGTAAATGCGTATACGGAAGCAGCCTCAACGATTTTAGGTTATCCCAACAAAACTAGAAAAGAATGGATATCAGATAGAACATGGAAGTATTGAACACCATTCGTGAACGCAAAAAATGCTGGCAACTTGGCTATTCAGCTAGGAACGACAAACGAGCATGACTATGCGACATCGCAACACAATTACAGCAAACCGCTGATAGTAGACAATACCGCACAGTCTACCAACTCGCTCTTAAGCTCGCCAACAAGAAACACCCCATCAACTATCCTGTTAAGGCAATAGACAGTTCTTTGTTCCTTATCGAGGAATAGCAATTAACCCGCTGGACAGAACATTTTAAGAATGTTTTCAATTGTACTTCGCCAGGCACGTCCATCAACCCAGATGTGCACCCTAATAGGATACTTATCATCAGTGTCGATACTCCTTCATTTGATGAGATAAGGACAACAATTCGTTCACTGCAAACAGGTAAAGCAGCAGGCAATGGCAACATCTACGCTGAACTCTTTATGATCTTCGTTACAGTCTTTAAAAAACCCCAAAGGGCCCGCAAAAACCTTCAAAAGATCCTCAAAAGACCGCCGAAAGACCCCCAAAAGACCCTTAAAAGACTCACAAAGGACCCCAAGCAGACTCCTCAAAAGACCCCCAAAAGACCCTCAAAAGGCTCACAAAGGACCCCAGCAGACTCCCCAAAAGACCCTCAAAAGACCCTAAAAGACCTTCAAACGACCGCAAAAGGACACTCAAAAGACCCTCAAAAGGCCCTCAAAAAACCTACAGAATACCCTTAAAAGACACAGTAGAGGACACTCATTACAGGCATTATTGAGATGTTTGTTGGGTCAGCTAGTAACTAGATAAATTGCAATCGCGATACATTTTGTCCCTGCCTACGGCATAAGTGACTTTTTGCTTAAATAATTCACTTCAATCAATCCCCTTATCAGTGTTTAAAGTGATCTTAAATGTTACCTATGTATACTACACGCGATTTGGATTTGAAAAGCCATTATAGATGGAACTTATTGACATGCTAGGCTAAGGTATAATAATCACACTCCATCGTCTGCGACAATTTACTCAATGACCGCACATTGTGGTGGTTGTGCAAGGACAAATACCTAACCTACGCTTCCTTCTGTCTTTCTGTTGGTCACCTTGGTTTGTTTTTCGTTTTTGCACATAGTCTAACGCTTTGTTTGATTCTTTGGTGCTGCTTTGGAGGATGAGTTTCGGTGGCCTTTTCGCTACAAGCAAAAGATACTTTTCATCTTAAATGCTGCGTAATTCAGCGGACAGATGAAATTTTATGCTAAGTTGTGAATTTTTTTCCTGCCTTCCATCTGAAATAACGATTTAAAAAGATGATGATGGCTTTTTCAGTTGGTCGATCATCATCACAACCATGTAGCGTCCTAATGAGCAAAGGCACGGACGAGATGCAGACATTTCACCTTTAAATAGATTTTGGCAGCCTAATGGGGCAGTGATTATGATTGCGAAATGTGCGTAAGATGCTGTAGCCGAGAGAATATCATAAAAAGGTTTCATTTTAAAACATTAATTAAAAAATTTATAAACAAAAATGGCATTGCCTTCAAATAATCCAAAAGAATCCTACCTATCTTGGCTTTTCATTGTATCTATATTGATGTGTGGATTGTATGCTAAAGACACCGAGCGATTAACGCTCAATGGAAAGAGAAATGTTTATAGAGCGATGATAAACGATTTTTTGTGAATCCATCATTCTGCTTAACATACATATACACATAGATACAAAGACGACGCTACTTGCCACACACGTTGTAAGGGAATTGCTCTTTTGCGTGTTCAATTCCAATCTGGAGTAAATTGTTTGTGGCGTTTACCACATTGAACTTATATTTGCCATGTTGTCCCACACTCGAGAATTTCAGCATTTTTGTCTTAAATTACTGTGCGGACTCATTTTTGGCATTCTCATCGCCAATTTCCAATTCACAGCCAAACTACCGAGATTTTCGATTGATGTTGTTTTGTTCAAGCGAAGTTAGAAGAACTTGATCTCAATCTTAATTACGAAGATTTTTTTTTGGTTTTAAACTACCTGTCAATGTTGCTATAATGTTTTAGAAAAATCAAAACTACATTAGCTTAGTCATTTTCATCCCTTGACATTAAAAGAATTTTTGAATACATTTTTAAAATCTACATGTGAATAGTAACGAACAATATAATAATAAAGATATCAAATGCCCGGTATGATTTTCAATCTTATTTTCACGGGCTCATCCACCTACCACACAAATAAGAAAAATCTGATGCTCACGGTATACATCAATTTTTAATTCGAGCTTCAGACAAAACATCTAAAGGGGTTTTCAATTGGGACGCCTCCCTTTTACCAATAAGTTTTCTCGGCTTCAAGTAAACCAAGCTGCGGTTTGTTTTAAATTTTAACTCATCTATAGCTGCCATTTTACGAACAGACTGGGTAAGCTTCAAATCAAGTCTTCATAAGAGGATAGAACCACGTACATCAAAACGATCAAAGAACAACTAGATTCAGGTTTATCCTAACATCAAAAAACAATTGAAGTGTAACTACTATCCTCTCGAAATTAGAGAGTTAATTACCAAAAAGTGGAGAGCGAGAAAGAAATAGGACCAAAGCAGAGCCCCGCAGGATAAAAATAAGTTTAATAATCTGGTACAGCAAGTTAGACGAACAATTAAGGAACTTAAAGATACTGAAATTAATTCATTTTTACAAAATCTTAGCATCAATAACAATAACGGAGTGCTCGCTCAGGAAAGCCACTAAGAAATTAAAGAGACCAATCATTCACATTCCTCCAATCAAACAACTGGGCGGAAAGTGGGCAAAAAGTAACAAGCATAAAGCTGAAAGATTTGCAGAGTATCTCAAAGAAATTTTTCAACCAAACCCAGGAGAGCATGACAATTTGCCTAGCGAAGAACTAGCTGAAGAAAATGAAGAAATAAACACCACATCGTCATCTGAAGTAAGAAAAGGAATAAAAGCTTTAAATGCGAAAAAAGCGCCAGGATTTGAATTGATAACTGGTGAAATTCTCAAGCAACTCCCAGAAAAAGGAATCGCGAAGCTTACATGCATCATCAACGCTGCATTTAAATTAAAATAAGTCCCACAGTTATGGAAAGTAGCTGAAGTTATCATGATAGCCACACTGGGAAAACCACCTCACGAAACTTCATCCTATAGACCAATTTCTTTGCTGTCTATAATGTCATAACTTTTTAAAAGACTGCTTTTAAAAAGTCTGCTACCAACTATAGAAACGGAAACATATTATTCCCGACCACTAATTTGGCTTTCGAGTAAAACATTCAACCATTGATCAGGTACATCAAATAACAAACAAAAGCGCTCGAAGAGAAAAAAGTTTGTTCTACAGTCTTCCTCGATGCAGCACAAGCATTTGATAAAGTTTGGCATGAAGGATTAGTATACAAACTAAAAAAAAATACTACCCAACGAACAGGCTGAAATTCTAAGATCATACATTTCGCGGACAGATACTTTCGCATAAAAGAGAAAGACACATATTCGGAGATTAAAGAAACCAAAGCTGGTGTACCCCAAGGTAGTGTTCTTGTGCCAACATTGTATCTCCTGTATACCCACGACATTCCAACACTAGAATACAATTCGATTGCTACAATTGCTGATGACACGGCTTTAATGGCAGTTGCGGAAAGTAATGTGGACTCAACTCGTAAACTACAAGAGGCGATCTCGCATATTCAAAATCGGACAAGAAAATGGCGAATACGATTAAACGAATCAAAATCAGTACATGTTGATTTCACAAGTAAAAAAGTAGAGCACATACCAGTGTATATTAATAACCAAGTCATACCATACGCAAATTGTGCAAAGTATCTTGGTATGACTTTGGATGCGAAACTTCGATGGAAAGCCCATGTCAAGAAAAAAAAGAGAGGATATTGGTATTCGCTACAGAATAATGTACTGGATGATAGGAAGACAATCTTGTCTACCAACATACAATAAAATTTTGCTTTACAAGTAAGTCATAAAACCCATATGGACTTATGGTATTCAAATTTGGGGTTGTACCAAAAAAAAGCAACATTACCAAATGTTCAACGGATCTAGAGGAGAGAACCTTGATAAAAAAAAATCCTCAATCCAATGTAAGACACGAGCGCTGAGGGATGCACGGCCATGAGAACTTTGGTCGCTAGCACGGAACTCCGGATACCTGGTACCCTCCGGTTTCAAGTGACCTTACCACTGCAAGAGGCTCTGCGGTAGCGGACCTTTCCCTTCCTCATCTAACAAAATCCATGGATAGATTTGAAAGTATAACTCCTGAGGGCGGCGCTCCTCCAAACGTACCAATCTCGGAAGCCAAAGACTGTCAAAGTCCTACTTCAGAGTTTAATCTTTTACAAACAGTACAGACTAGTCTATTATCCTAACCGAGGACTACGTCATAGCACAAGGCTCCATCGTGCCAAAATGCTCGGACAACTTCTCCACCTACCACCTCTGACATAAGGGATGGGCTAACAATGTTAGACCTTGAAGACAGAAGGAAAAAAGGCCACACCTAAGTGGAGCCGCAAGGAAACGTCTGAATTTCCTTAAACAGACAGGACTTTTCCATGACGAGGCACTAGCCCAGTGCCAAACAAAAATAAAAGACACGAAGGTCACATCCACCAAAAAGCGGAGCCGATCGAACGACTCTGGTCCCAAGAACCCGCCAAAAAGAGACAGACAAGCTCACCCCCTCAAACCAGCCGAAAACCCCATAAGGGCAGGAAACACTGGTTCAGGCGAGGCGGAGGCAGCGGGTGGATCGAACACAGCGTTACGTTGCAGTGACATCACGAAGGCCATCAGGTTGGCAATCACTGACCAAGGCTTTCCTGATGTCAAACTGAATGCGGCGCAAATGGCAACGATCCAAGACAACATCGTGGACACGGTAGCGGAGCTTTCCACCGATGGCATTAGCCCTTACTTTCTGGGCTGCAGGGCCAAAATTGGTTGGCTATCGGAACGCAGAATGGAAAATCCTGTCAAGAAAAGACAGAGAAAATGACTACCACCTACAGTTGACCATCTCGGCATCACAAAAAATGGAGAACTGAAAGGGCTCCAATAATAAAGTAAACTGGCTCTTCGGGTCCGTTTACTTTAGAACAAAGAATGTTAAAGAAACGGTCGGTATAAAGGCCTCAAAGAAACACGGCTTATCGGCAGACAAACTAAAAAAGCCTCCCACAACTATAGCAAGTCAGGGCCCACAGGTTGATCCAAAGATCCCAAATACTAAACAAAGCGATGGGATGTGTACAAATAAACTTGCATAGATCGAAGGCAGCTACTGCCAATCTCTGCCACCTATTCGCAACCAAAAACTGGAACATTGCTCTTATTCAAGAGCCCTGGACCAAGAACGAAAAATTTTTGGGATTCCCAAGTAAACTAGATAAGTTGATTTATAACAAAGAAAATGGGAGACCAAGGTCAGCAATTCTGTACCATCACTCTCTCAACATTTACTCCAGAAATCAATTTTTTTTTCAGAGAAAAACTAACATGGAACGCCCACATATCATATATTACAAACAAAGCTAATAAAGCTTACTTACTCTACTTACTGTCAACGTATGTTTAGCAAAACGTGGGGAATAAACCCTTTGGCTATACCAAAGCATAATCAGACCCAGGGATCACATACGCGGCCCTAGTTTGGTGGCCAAAAACAGAGCAATCAACGACACGGTCAAAACTGAACAAGATACAAAAACTTATATGTCTAAGTGCAAGTCCAATGGCAGCTCTGGAAAAACTTCTAGGACTTCCTCTCCTGCACATACATATCAAAAGCGAGGCTGTATCAAGAGCCACAAAACTAAAAATTGTTAAAAAAAATAAAAGCCAATAAACCAGGACACCTAGCATCATAACCAAAATAGACTTGGAATATGTAACCGTCCAACCATCAGACCTAATGATAAAAACAATTAATTTCAAAAGGAATTTTTCGATTAAAATACCCGATCGGAATCAAGTTGAAAATATCATAAGTACCATTCCAAACCATGCATCCATCTGGTATAATAATCAAATTTTTTGCATTTAGGTAAGTTAGCCGGTGACAAACGGTGATGATGATGCGATTATAGACGATCGTGTCCGTAGCCAACATAATCATTTCCCGCTCAGACAACTGCCGGGGTCTTTTGTTTGGCAATAAATTTATTGCCCATTTTAGACACAGAGAATTATCGTTACCTTTTGCCACCGCATACTAATTAATTTCACACTGACATTGTTGTTAGTTTTCAAAGAAATTTCCAATTAAAAAATTCCATATAAGCAACTTGTTGCGGTGCGCTATTAAAAAAGTAGCAACAGCAACAATAATTAAGAGTGATATATATTCCAGCCATTTGGCAACAACACAAACATTCATATTCTAATTGCTTCTGCAAGGGTTCCACCAGCTTGTCCGTGGCCGTGCTCAATAGCAAGACGGACTGAGCAGCTGCATGTGCAGCACCATCAGTCAGCACTCGTTCTCACACGTGTATAGTTCCGCACAAAACAACCATTAACCCGCCTACACCACGCCATCTCGTCTATTGACTCACGCCTATTGGCATATTGGCGCGTGTTTTATTGTTTTCGGCGTTTCGACGACGACGACGACAGCAAAACCATAACAATAACTGCCTAAGCGTAAGGAGAATAAGGAGTGTAATAATTTATCCCAATCCCGCGGGCTGGCTACTTATCCAGAGTTTACGCCTAAGCACGAACCGGCAAGCCTCCTCCAATACACAACAGCAAACAATGAAACGAAACTAATTATTGCTCGGCAATAGCGCCTTCAATTTTACATTTATTGCGCGGCTGTTGATAACGCAGGGTAGCATAGGGTACTCGCATTAGTCATTGCTAACCACCAAGTCATCAGCTGCTGCTGGCTGGCTGAGTGGCCGGCCACATGAGGCAGGTTTTTCAGTTCGTCGCCTCACATATTATTCGAACGTATACTCCTCGTACGAGGCGTACGCAGTCCAAACAAAAGATCTGGTCAGGTCGAATCAATTAGTTGGAATTTTATTATTGTAGTCCGTCGGAGATAAGCATTTTTCATAAAATGAAAATTGCAAATTGATTGGAGTCTGTGTAGAGCGGGCGCTTGGGGCTGCTGGCTGGATGCTGGCTCTGCAATTGCGGGGTTACGACAAGCCGAATAGAGGATTTAATTGTCCGGCTGTGTGTGTGTGTGTGTGTGTGATTGGTATTGCTTTGTTGTTGTTCCTTTGTTAAAATGTTAAATCGTTTAACTGAATTTTCCATGTTCTTCTGAATTTCGATTACACGAATCATTTATTTCACTTGTCGGAGTTGTTTGCTTAGCTGCTCAATTAAATTAATCTTTTTATCGAAACCACTTCATGATGACAGTTGTTGACAAAGGCTGCTTTAAAACGTTTGCTACAGTAAGCAGTAGGCTTAGGTGGCAGTAGAGGAACTAGATTGCATGGTGAATACTGTCACTAACTCATGCAACTTGTCCAGTGGCGCAGCGTGTCCTACGTCCTACCTCAGGGGTAAAGGTAATCCAGTAAGTGGTCCTCTGAACTAAAGGAGTACCAAAAAACCAGTAGAAGAGCCTTCAACAAGGCAAATAGTACTAGAAAGACTGAAGACTAGGACTTCTATAAGGAGCACCTCAAACTTTATAAAAGATATTTAAGGAAGACACAGTGGAAATCTTGGAGGCTCTTCTGTGATAAAGGGAAAATACTTTCATAGACCAACCAACCGTCTCAGAGAATCCACTCCTAAATCCAGTTATTTAATAAAACCGCATGGTTCATACCCTTAGAAAATTACTTTAAAGCCTCGACAGAAGAACATCAAGATAGCTTCGAGCAAGGAAACTCTGGAGCTGCACTTAGAAACTCACTTTCCAGGCTCGCCAAAATTGAGGAATGAATTAGGCCTCAATACTTACCAAGGAGCCGTAAATGCGTAAATGACGCTATTAGGGTAAAGTAGGCAATTATCGGCTTCAATTCTAATAAAACAGCCGGTCCAGACCAGATAATACCAGCAGAATTACAGAATAGCTAATAAATCATTCTCCCATGGTAAGATGTGATCTTCAATGGGTGTCTGAGATTAAAATATATTCATAGGAAATGGACAGAAGTCAAGGTGGTCTTCATTCTGAAAAAAGGAAGAAGTCCACATCGCTACCCAAAACACCTAAGACCAATAACCTTATCTTCCTTTCTTTTGAAAACTCTGGAAAGGTTTTTAGATATTTATATAAGAAACCATGTGGATTCAAGTAGATGGGCTCAGTCTTAACACGGAAGTCTGTAGAGACAGCCCTTCATAGACCGGTGCTTGTGAATTGAAAAATCCCTACATTTAAAATAGTACTGACTTGTAAGGTTCCTCGATATTTAAGTTCCTTCTATAACGCCAAGACAGACACTATAATAAACGGCAGGTCTATTTTGGGGTTTGAGCACACAGTATGCATGCTAATTTATCATATGTTCTTAAGCAGGACTGTTAACGCCGAGGATTAGAAGGCATTTAGCCCGAGAAACACTGTAGGGAGGCGTTCTATCCCCTTTACACTGGAACGTAACAATGAATATTAAGTTAAGGGACCTAAAATGAGAGGATATGAACGTAGTTGCCTATGCTGATGATGTAGCTATAGCTCTCTAAGGTATGGTCCTAGTAACGAACAAGGTGGTTATGCAAAATGCTCTCTCAATCGTCACAAAATGGACCAAAGGCTGCGGACTAGGAGTAAACCCTTCCAAGACAGAGCTGGTATTATATATAAAAATAAAAAGTTCCAACAGTTACATAACTTATTCTAAACGGTACCAGTCTTCTTTTCACCAGTAATGCGAAATTTCTGGTCACAATCCTGGATAGTAAACTAAGTTGGAAACCGAATATTCTAGAGAGGTACGCATGTAAAAACGCTATCGGTAAAAGATGGAGAATACAGTCAAAACTGGTAGGCTGGCTATACACCTATGCATGGGGTTAGCGTTTGATGTTCGACGCTTGGAAAATAAACTTACGTCAAAATTATGGACAAGGTTTTGACGGACGGATCCAAGCTCGATGGTAAAGTTGGTGCTGGGGTCTTCTGTGAAAAACATAGCGTAAGCATTTTCGTTCGACTTCCGGGTCTGATACAGTTGAGTTGATAGCGATTGGGGAAGCAATGACTGAAACAAATCATATTGTAATCTATGTTGATAGTCAGGTGACAATAAAATAGCTTAAGTCACTCTCAATGACGTCAGGTACATTTCTCAAGTAGATGAGCGAGTATTTCGACATCCGCTTAGCCTGGGTCACCCTTGGGAACTGTGAACTGGCAGACAAATTGGCTAGGGATGGCACAAAGCTTCAACTGCTACCGGAAAGGCAGGTATGGAAGGACATTATCAACGGTTAAGTTAATGCTTCGGAAAGAGACGGAAACATTAACAAACGAGATGTGGTTGCAAGCGACCATAATTACTATAGCAAAAAAAGTTTGACATAAGCTGGACTTGAAACGCTCTAGAACACTGATATCTCTGCAAAGATGAGATATGAGAATGTCTATAGGTATTTTAACAAGGCAATGTCTCCTCGGAGTACGTGAGAGAATCTTGAGAGACCTTGAGTTCTAACCGGTCTAAGTGTGTAAAAGCAGCCACCCGTCCTAAACCTAATTATGCAGTAATTATGCTTTAAATACCGAATTGCTGAATAGTCAAACTTTTACTGACGTGTCTTTAGCAAACATTAATGTTGTGCGCGAAATGATATAAGAACCAATGCTGTATTCATAAGAATTGACTGGATTCTTGAGAAGTTATGACCTGCATCTGCATAACTACCTTTACATGTGGAAGTTCGACGGGCGACAGGAACAGGAACAGTAACAGGAAAAATATATAATGAATTGTTCGTCGATCCATCTCTCAAGAAGGTCGCCATATAAATAATATGATAAATGATGCTTTGAATTATACATTTACAAGCACAATTAAGTACTTGTGTGTAGACGATAGACAATAGAGTTTGTATTTTGTAGTTTGTTCCACTGGAGTCTGGTTCTGGCCAATGATATCAATATGGTCCGCATACCCCAGTATCTGGATGTACCTATAGAACGAGATGGTCCAAGTCGTCATTGGTACCAAGGTACGTTAATATCCCGTCATCAGGTATATGGGTTGCGGTGGTTCTATGTGAGCACGTGGTCTGATGGCATCATCTGGAGATAACCGGGTAGATATTTAAAGGCAGTAGTGCATAGTTTTATTTCATCATACATGTTTCGCAACCAAGACTCGATTGCCAAATAAATTCTGATGGCTTAATGGGTTAATGGATGGCGAATATCAGATGGTTGAATTTCTAGGTTAATCTCTTCAAGTCACAAAAGGTACATGAGTCAGAACAGGTTCGTTATTTATCATTTGTTGAAATTTGTTTTTACTTTCCCAGCTAATCGCCTATGAATCTATTCAATTTTTTTCACCCAAATTATACGGCACAATGGACAACAAACGTTTAGATTTTTATTATTCCAGAGTATTGCAAGATTAAGATTTATCGTAACAAAGGCTCAGAATCAATTACAATTAATTAAGCGAACGTCCGTAGAGAGTGGCCTTATTTTCCTCAGAGAAATTTAGGTAACCACTCTAGAACGTTAATCGAAATATTTCTTTCATCCCTCATCCCATTTCATTTGGTCATCCCTCATCCCCTCTCATTTGTTTCCGAATCCTTTTTGAAGGCATCTAGAAGTCGGACCACGGACACGTACCTCACCTACTTCATGATCGATGATCAGTCTCAGCGCGTCATTTGTTTTCAGTTTATTAGAGGTAGTGCTGAATGCGATATTGGCAACAATTTGCAAACCATACCTTGTATCACTCTTTTGATTCGTTTATCGCAATTTCATTGGCCATAATTGACTTTGTTGAGTGGCAGCATCGGGTATCGAGGCCGTCGAGCGCCAATCGAACTCAATAATCGAAAGCTCAAGCTCACAATTCGAATATGCAAAATGTCATCTCCGGTATTCATTGTTCACTCACTCGGTGCGCAGCCAATAATCAGTCGCGGTTGTTCGCCATTTGACGCAGCCACCACCTGCAACGCGAAGCCCTCCGCTCGTCACAGTAAAATCCACCCCCTCCCCTATCTCTCTGTAACTCGTTGATAGTGATAAATTGCATTGAATCTGGTAAAATATTCAATTTTCATCACAATTGATTTAAATCACTTTCCGACACTCCACTCACTGCGCCCGGCTGGGTTGTTTCAAACTTTGTCAGAGGACGACGGCGACGACGACGGCTGCAGCTAGTGCAATATTTCGGCGAGCACTAATTTGCGGTGAAATTTTTAATTGCTTCGGCTGCAGCGTTCACTGATGGGTGATGCTGTTGCTGTCCGGCCTTTGAGTGGTGTTCAAATCGATTTATCACATTGAGGTCTTAGCCATAGCCATTACCGCAACATGTCATCGCCATATCGCCATCGTCATAATAACATCTGCACCTCTATTTGGCTCGTCGCTCACGTTATTAATTGTCATTCGTCGTTTGTCGTCTGATCCTTTAACCCTGATGCAGGAGCAATTAAATATTTTTCAATCACAGATTTCTGAGCCATTGCTAAAATTAACAAATAATTGATTTATTAACGGTGGCGTCGGCGAAATAAATCTTCATTATGAGTTGACTAAGATTCTGTCATAGAAATTATCATAATTTGCCAATTGGTGCGGCGATATGTTAACGTCAGTTCTAAGAAAGTTAGCTGAGAGTTCACGCTGCTTCATCTCATTCAATGGCGATATAGTTTTGATTTCCAAAAAAAAAACTATCCATGCAGACGTAAGGAATTCAATACAGTTTTTGCCTTCCTAAACTCTGAGTATTCAGTTGATGATGATGATGATAAATGGGGTGTTGTAGCACTGCGACCCATATGAATGTATTGCGCTCCCCCCTGACTAGTGTTATAGAGTCAATGCATGCACGGTCCCTATAGCGTCCATACCAATGCTTCTTAAGAATCCAATAATATGGAGCGGGTGCAATGAATGTCGCACAGACTCCGAGATTGTATGGGTTCCCATGTGGTCTCTTCTCTGACGGATCGTTGCTCCGCACTCGTTGAGTAGATGCCATGGGGTGTCCTCCGCTTCCGCACAGAGTCTGCAGCTTCCATCCTCTTCTATATTTTACTTCTTTAGGTGCCCCTTCAGTTTGGAATGTCCTGTTTTTTAATATCGGCGCGACAGACCATGCGGTCCAAGGCCTGACTTCTCGCAACCATTTGTGTTGAGCATGCATATTTTTGCACACAAATGTCCTGTTAGGAAACCCGTAATGATTCTTTCATTACTTCTACTTAGTACCAATATTATGCGGGAACACTTTGAGTTATAGTTCCACAACATTTCCTTTGCTTGCCGTAGGCCTGTGAGATTCTCCCATCTTTCGGAAGCGGCTGCCTTACCCATACTGCGTACCTCTTCCCGCATTATGCGGTACCCTATGCCACAGAAGGGTATCTGACCCTACAAGCGGAGTTTCTGCTCCTTTATTCGCGAGCCTATCAGCAGCTTCGTTGCCTTCTATGCCGGTGTGTCCCGGCACCCAGTATAAACATTCTTTGTTGGTTTCACCAAGCCTGTTAAGCTTCGCCTTGCATTCCTCCACCAGTTTTGATGTGATGTGGAATGCGTCTAGAGCTTTTAAATCAGCTTGGCTGTCTGTCATAATTGCTATTTCCTGCCTTTCCAGATTGTACATATACTCGGGTACATCCCCATCGATATGGAGTGTTTGGTTCGAGGCCCCCATATATTCCGGCACCCGTGCCTTCTGCCTTCTTTGATCCATCCGTATACCACTTTATGACACCCGGATGTATATGGTATTCAGTTTCTGACCTGAATTCCTTCTTGGTGCTCATTTTGATTTCAGAGTTATTTTTGAACTCAAGCTTCCACACCATGTTATCGCACGGCATGCTCGCTAGAGGAATTAGCTTGATAAGTGGTTCTAATATCCCCCTTGCCCTACTGTCCGTGAAGCAGCCTGCCTTGCTCAAACGTAACTTGGTTTCCATGGATTTGCTCTCTACCACTAAGTGTAGTGGGAGAAGCCCAAGGATTGCCTACATGCCCGCAGTTGGGCAAGTTCTCATGGCCCCTGTAATTAAAACGCAGGCCAGTCTCTGTACTTTTTCCAACTCCCTTTTCAGTTCAGTTGAGAGTTTGTCTGTCTGTAGTCTGTACTAGAATGTAATGAACTTTTTCTTCTTGAGAAGGTTCCTCTTTTCAAATGCCACGCTCGTAGATAGCACAAATATTCAACCGACGACCAGTACGGACGCGTTTTTTCTCATTCTTTCTTGTTCATTCGTTCATTCGTTTATTCGTTCATTCGTTCATTCGTTCATTCGTTCATTCGTTCATTCGTTCATTCGTTCATTCGTTCATTCGTTCATTCGTTCATTCGTTCATTCGTTCATTCGTTCATTCGTTCATTCGTTCATTCGTTCATTCGTTCATTCGTTCATTCGTTCATTCGTTCATTCGTTCATTCGTTCATTCGTTCATTCGTTCATTTGTTCATTCGTTCATTCGTTCATTCGTTCATTCGTTCATTCGTTCATTCGTTCATTCGTTCATTCGTTCATTCGTTCATTCGTTAATTTGTACATTTGTTCATTTGTTCATTTGTTTATTCGTTCATTCGTTCATTCGTTCATTCGTTCATTCGTTCATTCGTTCATTCGTTCATTCGTTCATTCGTTCATTCGTTCATTCGTTCATTCGTTCATTCGTTCATTCGTTCATTCGTTCATTCGTTCATTCGTTCATTCGTTCATTCGTTCATTCGTTCATTCGTTCATTCGTTCATTCGTTCATTCGTTCATTCGTTCATTCGTTCATTCGTTCATTCGTTCATTCGTTCATTCGTTCATTCGTTCATTCGTTCATTCGTTCATTCGTTCATTCGTTCATTCGTTCATTCGTTCATTCGTTTATTCGCTCATTCGTTCATTCGTTCATTCGTTCATTCGTTCATTCGTTCATTCGTTCATTCGTTCATTCGTTCATTCGTTCATTCGTTCATTCGTTCATTCGTTCATTCGTTCATTCGTTCATTCGTTCATTCGTTCATTCGTTCATTCGTTCATTCGTTCATTCGTTCATTCGTTCATTCGTTCATTCGTTCATTCGTTCATTCGTTCATTCGGTCATTCGTTCATTCGTTCATTCGTTCATTCGTTCATTCGTTCATTCGTTCATTCGTTCATTCGTTCATTCGTTCATTCGTTCATTTGTTCATTCGTTCATTCGTCTTTGCTTGGTTATAGGAGCATACTTTTTTGTAAATCCATTAATTCCGAATTTTATGGCCCCGCGAAAGCGTTCTTAAAATACTTCCTTTAATTTTATTTTATTCATCAGTTTTTGGATATTTAGTGTCGTTCTATAAACACGTGGTCCAACTTAACTCTAACTTGAGGTTATGGACATTAATTTAAAAATCTCCCATACGAACTTTTATTCTTTAATATAATAATAACTTCAGTTTGTCCGTTCAGTTCAGGAGTGGAAGTCATTCAACTGCAGGTCTGCATTCCCTTCCTTCTTTGCAAAAAAAAATAAAAATTCGAAAACAAAAAAAAAGAAGAAAACTTCGCTAAAATATATAATTCCAAGAACTTTCGCGCAAATATCAAAAGGATATCCGTAGGGAGTGTGCACATTCAAGTCTCCTTGCAATACAATTCACAACTCGCTGTGATACGATTATGCTCGGCGCGATGACACGCTTACGAGTATTATGTCTTCCTTAAGGCAGCCGCAACTTAGCGGCAGTTTGACTTCTCATTCCACTGCACAGCTTTAGCGTTTGGTGCTGAAAGCGACTCATCGCAGCGGCATATGTGACAGCAGGAGAACGAATGGAGGGACATGATGACAAAGCACGCACGATTGTGTCTTCTTTCAAATTTCATCCACGCAAAGGTGTCGGTTTTTTTTTGGCAGTGGCAACTCGGAGTGTGAAACAAGTGAGATCTTCCGATACGCTTCTACTGCCGAATAAATTTACACAAAATCGTTGGCTTATCTCAGGTCCATATCTCCAAAAGTTTTGTAACATTATCTTCCCTGACTTCTGCATGATATTAAAATTTTCGTGAGCGAAGGATGAGGAAAATACAAAAGGTAGGCTAAAGGTAAAGACAACCTTTGTATTTTGGTTGTTTTTTTTTTTGCTATTTGGGTTTTTTTTTCGGCCGATTTTTACGTCAGCTGGCAGCATCAAACGTTGACTTCAGAAAATATTTTCTTGCAAGATTCGTAATCTTTCTTGGAATGTCCCAATATAACAGTAACAGTGACATTAGTGACATTGTCCTTGGAATTTTAATAAATGACTTTTGAGCTAACATTTTAGATGCAGATATTTCAGCTCAGCAAGGTTGTTTGACCTTGATAAATGGATTACGTTAAGTAAGCAGTTTTTAACGAATCGTCCTATTCGCTTCTAACCCCCATGTGAATGCATAAATTTGCTCTTCACTAAGAGTAACTTAATTAAATCGAGAATCAGCGCGGCATACCCAAAAAAAAACACTGAACGACACACTTTCAGTTTTAATTTTGTAAGCCAAACTATCAAGCTTCTTTTATTTCTATATTAGCTGATTCTCCATTTAATTAAGTTACTCTTAGTAAAGAGCAAAAATATAAAATAAAAACCTAAAGCGTCGCGATCTTGTACCAGCAGAAGGGCTTTCCAAATTCGTTAGTTCGAAGTGGACTGTGAATTACAACCACCTACCCTCCCTGCAAAGAATGAGTGTCCCATCATGGCACTCCCAACAGATGAGAGGATGAATTTCCTATATAGATCCAACGGTGGATTTCCCACTTCCAGAAAGGATGAACGACTTGGTGAATGTCTTATTTTGATTACTTTTAGTTTAGACTTTCTAAGAACCGACTTCTTTTATCCAAGGAGACATCAAAGAAACGCACCCTCCAGTTTTCGGGTTGCACTTGGCGTTAACAGCTTAATCCCGGATAACAGTCTTTTCACGATACAACCAACCGCCTTCGATATGAACGAATTTACTAATAACGAACACGCGAAACGGAAAATCGCAACGATTTCTCGATTTGCTTTTGGAATTTTTGGAGTCTTATCAGACCAAGAGCAGCAGATCAGTAAGTGAGTTGCCCTCGAGTGCGCTGTTTTGATGAGCGGATGACTTAGTCAGATTAGAAGCGAACTTAACTGCCATTCATGAAGTGTGATAGAATGGAACCGTTGATACCTACATTGGTGACTGCTATGAAGAACGTATCGATGTAAGCAGTCAAAATTTCCGCTAAGCTGTCCAATATAAATTGAGAATCGCGAAAAACCGAAATGGGAAATCTTTATCAAAAGCCTGAATTTGTAGTTGCCCCAGAGGACTTGGAAAAACTACGAAAAACCACAAAGAAGCTTTTTAAAAGAAATTTCCATTTGAAACCAACTCCTCCCATCATCCTTGGTACAGTGTGTTTGGTGACAAAAGGCACATTGATTTTGTGGAATTTGCAAAATTTTTGAGTCTTTTCAGTTGTTGGTAGATGAATTTTGTCAACCTTGTTGTGGGTGCGTTTTTCGTTTGTTAAACTTAGTACTACAGACGAATCCGGTACGATTCACTGTCAAGCTGTTGGCCAAGCACCGAATGGTTCAATAGAGGTTCCAAGAATTTTGAAAGCTCACTTATTACGTTATTAATTGTAACATTTTCTTGGCCAAGGTTTTTGTAGTTTTCCCTGACCATGATCTATTGATTAATGCATTTGGACTCGAATCCTTTTAGTTTCGTAATCGTTTTTCGTATTTCTTTATTCAATGAATCAGAGAGAATTCTGAGAAAATTTATTGAAAAACGTGAGGAATGTTATATAATGTAAATTACATTACTTTACGATTTTTTAATTTTAATTAAGGGCATAGCCCACCTTAATGCCGTAGCGCCAGTCACGTCAAGTTCTTCCTTGGCAATAAGTTGATATATAAGAAAAAATCCTAACTTAAAATATACAAAGCTGCCGGATGAACTTTTTACAAATCCAGGAGATGATTTGGAAGAGCCGTACATAACTGAGTTCACATTAGAGGATCTCTATCAAGAATTCCCGGACTAATTACCGTCATGGAAAGCTTACGAACTCACCTCTCGGATACGGCCTAAATTTTTAGGTCACTTCCATTTGTGTGCAAAAATATAACACGCACAACATGAATAATTACGAGTAGCTAGGCGCTGAACCATAACGGTCTGTTACGCCAAATGAACCTGGAGTAAAGCCATGAAGAGCAAATCGATAAAGCGTATGACTTTTTTTAATTAAATAGCAAAGTATAGGCGAGTGGAAACGTCGATCAAACCGAAGAAAACTTCACGCACAGCTAAGACATCATAATCATCATCATATATGGCTCTACAACTGCGGTCCGGTCCTGGCCTCCCACAAAAAATCTCTCCACCGATCCCGATTTGGAGCCGAAGTCATCCAGTTTTACATCGCTAAATTCTGGGTGGCCTGGTCAAAGCCATCCTTTCAGAGAAGGCATGGCCAGCATCGCTGTCATGTTCCATAAATCGTACCGCAAAGGGCTTTCCGATCATGATCCTCTTCGCACATGGGATCTAGGTGTCTTGCCCACCGGAGCCTACCGAGCTTAATTCTCTTCAAGATGTCGACATCGCGATAACGCTTGTAGATCTCATCATTATAGAGTCTCCGGAATCGTACTTTCTCACATACGGGGCCAACAATTCTCCGCAATACTTTTCTCTCGAACGCGGCTAAAAGGACAGAATGCTTTTTGCTAAGCACCCAAGTCTGGGATCCATGTGTAAGTACTGGTATGACCATTGTCTTATAAACCAGCAGCTTGGACGTTATGGTTAAAATCCTGGATTTGAAGAGTCTTGACAAATTAAAATAGGCTTTGTTGGCTTCGAGCAACCGTGCGCGTATTTTTGGTTCCATGCTGTCATCGGCTGCTAAAGTTGATCCAAGATAGTTAAAGGATTGCCTCACTTCAAATTCGCGCTCCACCATTTAAATTACGCAGACGTGGCCACCATGTACTTTGTTTTGCTCTCATTTATGTGCAGCCTCAAATTTCGTGCCACCGCTCGATCTGGATGAAAGCTTTCTGTACATGTTTTTGGTTTCTATTAACGATGTCAATTTTGTCAGCGTAAGCCAGTATCTGAATGGACTTATAGAGAATTGTTCCTCTCGTCGAGAGTCTCAGATTACTTTCTTCAACGCCAGGTTGAAGAGGAAGCAGGCCAGTCCATCCTCTTGTCGAAGCCCTTCATAGATGTTGTGTATTGCGAGACCTCCTGTTGCAACAAGCTTCGCTCGGATACTATCTGATCCCGGGGCCTTATTATTTTTAAGCCGATTTATCGCTCTGCTAACTTCGTCTATGCTTGGTGGCGGCAGCATAGAATGTGGTCTCCGGTCATTGGGGGAGCGTCCAATTCCTCAGTTAGCTGGCCAGTTAGCAACACATTATAGTGCTCTTCCCATAGCTTTAAAATGCCTTTGAAATCGGCGATCAGATTACCATCTCTCTCCTTGCAGTATGTGCAATGCAGTTTATATTGTGCCATACCGCGTACTCTTTGGTTGAATTTCTGAGCTTGGTGCGGTTCTTGCTCTCTGTACTGTTCTAGTTCACGGACGAGATTCTTCATCCAGGCTGCTTTCTTTCTTTCGCCGGTTTTTCATAATTTCTGAGCGCTTTATTTAATCTTCGCGTTCTATAAGATTGTTGCATCGGTCTGTACGCAACATTCTTAGGTTCAGTCGCTAGCATACATTCGCCTTCGAAACATTCATTCTGATCTCTACGCCGACTACTGCTTAAGATGGAGTCAGCAGTACTAATGACAGTATTCCTAAGGCGTGTCCATTTCTTTTCTACGCCCGACATCTCAGCCAAAGGACTTACTCTCCCTGCATTTAGAGCGAGTCCTATCGCTTGACAGTGGTTGTTTCTGGTCTCTTCGTTGCGAAAGGCAGCCGTCTTGAATCGAACCTGATTCGCAGATGCAGTCTTTCGTGATGATGCAATCATCTGCCCTCGAAGCACCATACCAACAATCAACGAGTCGACGTTGGCACCTCGGTACGTTCGGACCGTCATCAGTTTCGGGTTGTGGCGGTGGTCTATCAACACGTGGTATATCTGGCTGCAAGTAACTCCATCAGTGGCTTTGTGGAATTTTTATTATTGCATGCTGTCCTCCTTATGATTCGTTGGCCATTGTAATTTGTATTGTCGTGTAAGATATGGAGGCCAATGTACTGCCTGAATACTGGCTCACTACCTATTTTTGCATTTATATCCCCCATAATGATTTTTACATCATACTGAGGGAAGGCATGGAGTTCCCGTTTGACTGATTCAGAGAATTCTTCTTTTTCCTCTCTGTAGTGGCGTTAACGTTAATGAGGCTTATGTTTTTTAATCTGGCCTGCACGCGAAGGGTGCAGAGCAATCCATTTACTGGTATAAAGCCGATAATGACACAGTTAAAACACCCAATTAGAAAAATTATTCGTCCAAATAGAAAAAAACTTTTTGCAGGCCATTCTTTTTACCCTCAACGTTAAATTTTCCGCAATTTCCGAATTTAAATCTCGAAAATTAATTAAGTCTCCACTCACAATTCATCACAGGCAAATGCTCTAATTAAGATTTTTTTTAATTTAAACAAAAAAATAATTATGGAAAATGAAATCCTCGTCCACGCACAATGCTCACAGATCCCAACATGGCAGCCAACGCCACATTCCAGGATTGTGCTCAATTTAGATTAATTGAGGAAAACTTTTATTTTTATCAGCGAATGGCAACATATACAACAACAATAATAACAACAACAACAACAAAAAAACATTTATTTTTGTTTAATACAAAAACACGGACAACCGTATGTGAACCACCGGGTAACAATGAAGTTAATTCGGACATTCCCGAAACATCTAACTGCCCCACAGAACAGCTAAAACAACAACAGAATTTCATTGAGGAAAACATTTTTTCAGTTTTTACACACTTTGTGGAAAATAATAAAAAAATACACACATATATATATATGCGCAAGTTGTGCCTTTGTATCTGTATGTGATTGCCCTTTATTTGTTCAGACACAGAAACGAATGCGCTCACATACAAAATGGAAAATCCGTTGATTGGACACAATTTCGGAAGAATATTGCAATGCAATACGCGCCATCCACGGCTCCAATATGAGATATTCCGAGCGAACGCTACTTGACGTATACAACCGAATTGAAGAAGGACAAACGATTTCCAGTGGGAACCAATTTGAAATAAAATAAAAAAAAGAAACCAAAACAAAATAACCATCAACATAGATTTAACCAAATGTTCGCAGGCAAAGGCAAATTGCTGTGCCAAATATTTTCAATAAGCGCACGCCAACAACTCTTGCATTGCCTTTTGGCAGGTCTGTGTAAATGAAATATTAGCAGGAGATTGCATCCATAACTCTCTATCAGCTGGTGTACGAGTAAAAGAGTATTGAGATCGAGAGGAGACATTTTAGCTAAATTTCAGTGAAGAGTCTTCATCATCATCATCATCATATTTGGCTCTACAACAGGGGTCCGGTCCTGGCCTCCCGCAAATAGTCTCTCCAGCGGTCCCGATTTCGAGCCGATGCCACCCAGTTTGGCATCCCTTAACTTTGGGCGCCCTGGTCACGCCATCCTTCCAGCGCAGGCTTGGCCGGCCTCGCTGTCGTGTTCCATATATCCTACCGCAAATGACTTTTTGAGCAGGATTTTGTTCGCACATGCGAGCTAGGTGTCCTGCCCACCGGAGCCTTCCGAGCTTAACTCTCTTCACGATGTCGACATCGCGGTAATGCTCGCAGATCTCATCATTATATAGTGTGTCCGGAATCGTCCTTCCTCACATATGGGGCAAACAATTCTCGCTACGACTTTTCTTTCGAACGCGGCTTAGAGATCAGAATGCTTTTTGCCAAGCATCCAAGTCTCGGAAACATATGAAAGTACTAGTATGACCAGTAGCTTGGATGTTATGGTTAAGTTCCTGGATTTGAAGAGTCTTGACAAACTATAGTAGGCTTTGTTGGCTTTAAGCAACCGTGCGCGTATTTCTAGTTCCATACAGTTATCGGCTGCTACAGTTGACCCGAGATAGTTTAATGATGGCACTACTTCAAATTCGCGCTCCACTATTTTAATTGTGAGACCAATGTTGGATCTTCTAGTCGCAGACGTGGCTACCATGTTCTTTGTTTTGCTTTAATTTATGTGCAGCCCCAGATTTCGTGCCGCCCACTGGATTTGGATGAAAGCTTCCTGTACAGCACTTTGGTTTATACTAACGATGTCGATGTCGTCTGCGTAAGCCAGTATCTGAATGGACTTATAGAGGATTGTTCAGCTCGACGTTACGTCAGAGTCTCGGATCACTTTCTCTAACGCCAGGTTGAAGAGCACGCAGGCCAGCCCATTCCCTTGTCGGAGCCCGTCATATATGTTGAATGGGCTTGATCCGGATATTTTTACTTGGCTTATAAAATTTTTTATGGTCCTACCTACATAGCCTTTTCAGTTTATTTGGGATGCCGAATTCTCTCATGGCTTTATAAAAATCTAATCTGGCTATAAAAAGATGGTGTAGTAAGTTTTGTAACTCTAAATATTTTTCCATCACTTGCCTAAGAGTGTAAATTTGATCAGTTGTCCATTTGCCTGGGATAAAGCCACACTGGTATGGACTAATTATGATTTTAGCGTATAGGGCTATCCTGTCTTGAAGGATAGAGTAGAAAATCTTATACGCGGTACTCAACAACGTTATAACACGATAATTGCTGCATTTTGAAATATCTCCCTTCTTATGTATGGGGCACTGGATGCCTCTTCGCCAGTCTTCTGGCATCGCTTCTTCCTCCCATACTTGCACTATTATTGCATGAATATCTATCTTGGTGTAATGTGGGGCCTCCTACTTTTATCAGTTCCGCTGGGATCTGTTATATATGTCATATTCTGATTTCTGTAAGACACCATTCCCCTTTCAGCGCATCTCCTGAATTGCTGTTATGTCAGCATTATATTTGGATAGGGTATCTGCCAGCTGCTGTGCAACTCGAGCTCTATAAAGTGAGCGTACTTTCCAAGAGAAAATTTTTAAATCGTTTAGCCGTTTTCGTTGCCATGGTCGTCGTCGTTCATCAGTGTATTCGACGCTGATTTTGGGTTTTGTAATAATAATTTTTTACGGGCGAGGTTATTGGCCACGCGCCAACCTTACTTACTCAGAGATAGTTACGGCCACCTGCAATTCTAGAGCATTCTGTGTTATCCCCCTATTCTTCTGATAGCTGACTGCCAGCGAAGAGTCTTACTGAGGATTTTTTGGTTGATTATACAACAACAATGATGTATGCCTACTTAGGGAAATATGATATAACAAACTCAGCTCAGGTCACATGACACTTTTTATGCAGAACCATATGTCGTGTGAACAACAGCGTACATTACTCGCTGAAAACTGCTTATCATGCTCGTTAGTTTGCCGCCTCCTGCTTCAAGCTTCTAACGCGCACGTCCACTTTCCTAGCTTGTTATGTTGTATACTATATAATGAACTAGCTGAGTGCCGGAAAATATTGAGTTGACACTAATATACTAATATCACTCCGTTCCCCACCATCGACAACCACCCCAATCATCGAGCACCAATAAAACTCAACCCCACCCCTTTCTCAAAATCAAGCCGCCAAACAAACACCAAGCACCGCAAACATCAGCAAAACATAGCACCCACCTCTTCGTCAACTACTCCTTAGGGGTGTCTAAGCATCGCTATTCATCTCAGTGACCCCGAAAACTATGCAACCGATCATTATATCAGTCACCACCACCCTCCACGAACACAAACCCTCACCAATTGGGATGTCTTACCACCAATATTCACATAAGCTACCACTGAAACTATAGAATCGACACTAATAACACTAATAACAGTCATCCCCCACCCACAGGGGAACAACACTCGCCGCTGGGGGTGTCCTACCAACACTTTTCATCTCAGCGATCCTTGATATCGTAAGACAGATTGTAAATAATGTGTATACCGAGCGTGGTAGAAATTGGTCCAGGCGTTCCAGAGTTGAATAGGCACAAACACGCACACATATATAAAGAAATTCTCCATTTTATATAAACATAGAAGATCGTGTAGTTTTGTCTTCACATCCGCGGGTTGCTCTCGGTTTATTATTGGAAATAAGTTTTCTATGACCTTTGTAGAGACAATTTTCTATTCTGCAATTTTGAAGACTATAACAAATAACAAATACTCATATCCGTACGACAGTGGCAAAGCTTCCGCATAACCCAATTACCCCCGAGTTTCCTTTCAGTTTTGTGATTCTTCTGAAAAGTATTCTACTCTCATGCTTACTCCTTCTCCATTTCACAGTAGGGTTGCGGTCTTAAGAACGCAAATTCCGATCCACCCCCAGCCAGTTCATCTGCATATTCGTCGCCTGCAATTCCTTCGTGAACAGGGACCCAACCGAGATTCACCCTGTTATGTCTTGCTAGGGATTGCAGTGCATCGTAGCAGAACCAACTTCGAGACCTTTATTTTGGACTATTTGGACAACTAAAGTAGTGACCCATAGGTCTCACTACCGTTTTGACAATTCTGTTACCAGAACAACGTCGGTCGTGGCCTAGGTCGAGGGAGCTGGTCCGGAACTTCTGTGATCATCATGCCCAGTAGCACTGTTTGTCGAAGTGCCAGATTATGTTGCCTGATTAACGGATATTACTCCAGTACCGTCGTTTTTAACATGCCCAGTGGCGCTGTTTGAAGTGGAAGAGGCTGCCTCTTTATCTGTGAGAGAAAGAGATATTGCAAGCCGATGATTAAATTGAGCCTTGATTTATTTCTTGCTTTCGCCGAAAACAGCAACGATTCCACACAAAAACAGAAGAAAATTGCATTATTGCACAGGACACTATATACTTTCAGTCAGTCAGTCAATCAAGCACAGCTGAGGTCTTTAGGGCTATATGATGATGCACTTTCACATTCTGCGGCATTAAGGCTAACATTGTGTGCTCTAAAAACTTCTGCTTGGCTAGGCTACGCTGAATATGCGGCTGACCGCTGACCAAAAGGTTGTCAAAAACATACTCGGAATACACAAAAATCACAGCTCTAAATTGAGACGGACTTTTAAGTCCAAAGTTTAGGCTGGAAAAAAAATTATTAATAAAACAATGTACTGCGTGTGTCTCTTGAAAATATCCTAAGAGCACAAAGTAAATACATATTCGAAATGTGCCCGGTACGCTTTGTCAACACTGAAATTGCAACAACATAATAAAAACACATCTCTTCGGAATAAAGTGTTGCACCTGCTGAATATAGAATGGGTCTGGATAGATGGGAAAATTAAAGCTGAAAAATGCCCAGAATCGGAAGTGTACACACAATTCATTTCAATTCGTATTTCGATTTGCAGGACTGACGCATTGACCAATATTTGCCGTTGGATGCGATGCATAAAACGAATGGCGTAATGTCCAGCAGCCGTCGTCCATCCATCGACTCTCGACTATCCGTTCGTGCTCTCCCGTAATTGGAACTGATTTTTATTTTGTTTGCAATCAATAATAAATTTTCGTATGACGACAAAATGCATCATCATCTCATCGCCCGCACCACCATCATCATCATCATCATCATCATCAGCATCATCATCAACGATTCGACAGTCGGCCAGCGAGGCCTGAACAACAAATGCTGGCTGTCGACACATGATGGGACATGATGAAATGGGATATCCTTTTTCCGATTTTCCACACAGCGCGCACAGCACACGTATCCTTCCATCAGAGACGTGAACAAGGCAGGAAATTGGAAATTCAAACAACACACACACAGATATGTAGACGTTATACGCAAATACGCGTACGAGTCGTAGTATATGTGTTTTCCGGCAACAAACAAATTAAGGCTAATTTAAAGGACATTATTAGATCAAAGTTTCAGATTGCCCTATATGGGTGCAATAGGAGAGTATGCTCGTTGCATGTTACGGGCACGTCGATTACTCTTCGGAATTTTCTATTCAAATTGTTCCATTGTTATTTTAGATTGCTTCCATTTGCCGAATTGGCCAGTTTGGAATTTGTTTTTAATTTTTTTTTAATTACAATTAGACGGTGACTGACTAAAATTTATATTATCGATTTCAGTTGCAGCACAGAATGTTGTGATGTAGTTGTTAACGCAAAACAACTGACTAGAAACCCATCTAAATAAATAATGTACTGTAAGTTAAAACATTGACCCCTTAGATCCACTTGTCCCTTGCAATGGACATCAAATTTGCAACACAATATCTTCCTCGTGCCTCAGGTCACGATCACTCCAAATAATTTACAAAAATTGTGTCCATCAGTGATACACATGTGTTGAAAATTTCAAGAAAATCGAGCTAATTTTTAAGCGAGCACCCCTCGCTCCCAATTTTAATAGAAAGTGTTGTCTTCGGAAATTACCATGTGTGCAAAAGTTCAATAAAATCGGGCTTTGGGTTAAAAGTTTATCGCAAGATTCCACGACAGACGGACAAACAGAAAGACAAACAGACAGACGCGAAGTTAATATCGAGAATATTAAAATCGACATTCCAAAATAAATGGCGAGAACCTGGACGTTCTGTTAAAAAAGCAAAATCGGCGGCCGCTAGTTGCGCTAGTAAGCTGTAAATCGAATATGGGTACAAACCAGATGACTACGTGGGACACTTGAAAATTATTGACTCAATTCCCGAAAGAGACATGTGTATCACTATCCCGGACACCATATGGCCAGGGAGTAAACTGTTTCGGCAGGTTATTTGAGGTAAAAATAATGGAGCGAGCAATCTGTTCTAATGGTGCTCCAGCACGGGATAATAAAGGTCTGGTCTGGTACACAGATGGATCGAAGGATTCTGGTGTGGTGGCTGGGTTATTCAGACCCAAAACCAAAGTCTCAATACCAATAAGTAAGATTCCCACTGTTTTCCAAGCGGAACTCCATGTCATTGATATCTGCGCTAGGATAAACCTTAGTAAGGGTATTATAGGCGCTACGATTTATATTTTTTGAGATTGTCAGGCAAACCTGAAAGCGCTATAGTCCAACATAATGGACTCTAAATCAGTTAAATGCTGCTACGTTGAACTTCAATCACTGGCTAGGGCTGGTTCAGAATCTGCGTACTTAAGACCGAAACCTTACTCTGGTGGCAGCCCAGTTGACTTAATTATCATTAATAAATGGCAAAGTAAACTTCATTAGCAGAGCGATAAATCGGCTCAAAAATAATAAGGCCCCGGGATCAGATACAACAAGCAATTCATGAACAAATAATTCAGTAATTATCGTGGTATAATGTTGTTGAGTACTGCGTATAAGATTTTCTCCTCTTTCCTTTAAGATAGCCCCATACAGTATAACTATCATTGGTCCATACCAACTTCATACCAGGTAAATCAACAACTGATTAGATTTACACCTTTAGGCAAGTGATGGAAAAATGTCTAGAGATTCAAAACTCACCAAACCATCTTTTTTATAGACTTTAAAGCCGCCTTTGATAGCACACAGCCAGAGTAGAATTTTGTAAAGCCATGAGAGAATTCCATCCCAAATAAACTGACACGACTGTGTAGGTTGACCATGGCCAATGTTATAAGCCATGGCGTTAGACAAAGTGATTCGATACTCTGACCTAACGGCGAGAGAAACAATCCTCTATAAATCCACTCAGATACTGGTCTATACAGAAAATATTGACATCGTTGGTAGAAACCCAAGAGCTGTACAAGGAAGCTTTCATCTAGATCGAGCGAGAGCATGAAATCTGGGGCTAGCTGGGGCTGAGACTCTACAATGATGTGATATACGAGCGTTATCGTGATGTCGATATCGTGAAGAAAATTAAGCTCAGTAGGCTCCGGTGGCGGTGGGTGGGATTTTAGGGAAGCAAAACTGGATGATATCGGCTCAAAATTGGGACCAGCGGAGAGATTTTTTGCGAGAGGCCAGGACCGGACACCAGTCATAAAGCCAAATTTGATGATGATGAATTTGTTGACCATTGCTAGTATTATTTGAATCCTGCTAAAAAAGGACTAAGTATAGAGCATTTTGTGACAAATTGGTTTGTATCTTGTTAGTTAAGATCTTCACAAAATCTTCAGTAACTTTGTCTTTGAAAAATCAAGTCAAGATGCCAACTGGCCTTGGAGAATGGAGATTGAGTTTATTTTTTTATAACAAAGGGGATTATTTTGGTTACTTTCAAGGCTTGTGGAAAGGTGCATGTTGTGATGTAGTGAATAATAATGTGTCTAGGAAATGAGACAATCAGATAAATAAGTTTAATAAAATCCAGAGGTTTGTTGAATCGAATTGGTTGTCAAAATCAACTAAAAAATATATCGTTCAGTTCAACTGGATCGACTTTTTTTATAATGTACACACGCTAAAGGGGTTTGCCCCTTATAATGCTTAGCATAGCGTGGGCGTTAGGAAATTAATGAGAGGAAAAGATAATATGTCTATGCACACTTTTTTTAAACGACTGTAGATCATACAAATGCGTAAACACAGAATCAGGCAATTCATTCCACATAACTATCGTGCGGCTAAAGAAGGAATCTCTGAATTGGTTAGTACGTCCGAAGATATGCTTAGACTTGACAGGACAATTGCTTTTATCCTCAGGTCCTCATTTAATCTCAATCTTACGCAAATTTTTCCATAGTAGTTGTGTAATCTTTGTAATCTTTGTTTGTAGGGACGTGTATTATTTTTGAGAAAATCGATATTGGAATCATCGCAGACATAATTACATTCTCACATAAGGTAGTAAATTCTGAAAGAGTGGCGGAAAAAAATTATGAAAGCCGGTTTTTTGTGTCGATTGTAAATATCGTTGAACTGTTAACCGGCCAATTCTACTAGCACAATTCCACTAGACACAATTCCACTGGACACAATTCCACTGGTGGATTTAATTGTACCGTGTATCGTTTTTCGTTGTTTATGGTTTTTTTTTCAAATATTTTGCAATTTTTATATAACATTCGTTTACTTTCTTTAGGTAACTTTTTAAGTTTACTTTTTTTGATAATTAAACGAATTCAATTTGCGCAATTAACTTTTTGAATGCGTTTGATTATCAAAAAGTTAAATTGTGCAAGTTGAATTGTGCTAAGTGGAACTGTGCCCAGTGGAATTGTGCCAAGTAAAATTGTGACCAGTGGAACTGTGTCTAGTGGAATTGTGCTAGTGGAATTGGCTTACAATCCGTTGAACTGCCTTGAGTTTCAACTACTCAAAACTTGACATCTACCTCCTTAATTTCTTTACTACTCAACAGTCAGTGGTGCATTTGCAGTAAGCTGTAGTTCTGTCATAGTAAATTAAAGTTGGGTATTTATGGTTCCCGGGAGGCCAGGACCGTACCCCGGTCCACTTTAATTTACAATTACAAAACTATAGAAGGAGTTTGGTATGTATGGCTTGAGTGGGCGCCGTGGCTCAGTGGAAATGCGCATGGCTACTGAGCAGGAGGTTCGTGGTTCGAATCCCAGTAACACCAAAAGTATTTTTCACGGTGTCCCACCTCTTGCGAATGTTTGACGAACGTTCCGAGAGTAATAATTTGTCATGGAAAGCTTCTAAAATCGCCGTTCGGATCCGGCCTTAAATTGTAGGTCCCTTCCATTTGAGTCCATGCACAGCACAAGTGGTCCCGAGAAGCTAGGCCTTGTACCGCAGGTGTATCGCCCCGAATATTATTATTTATGAATGGCTCCAGCGATAATTGCGGTTGATGGTTCGAAGTTCCAAAAACCACCAAAAGCTATTTTACAGTCCCGTACTTATGTAAGTACGCACTTTGTAATGGAAGCCACTCAAAGCTCACGCGATTCAGTAACAAAATAAGATCGGTCTTGTATTTTATTCCGTCCACAAAAGCTGTCATCCCTACAAAAATCGAAATAAAAAATATCAGTGCTGTTGGAACAAGCGAGTCATGAAATCGGCTGTTAAGTTTCCTAGTAAAGGATAAGGCTAATAAATGTGAAGCTGCATCAAGTAGTCATTGAGTGATTTTATTTTTGTTCATTGACTATTAGACGGATCCTGTCCTATCATTTCCCAAAAAAAAATAATGTTTTCTGGATGACGTGTTACATGGTATTCTCCATAAACGTATTTCCATTAAACTTGATAGAGTACATGCGACAATTCTATAATGCTGCTGTTTGTACGAGAACGAGTTCATGGAGTATAGCAATAGCACATCGAAAGAACATCCAACATCCAATGGAAAAATGAAAGATACATAGAAAAAAAAAATAGATCCACGAACTCCAGGAAAACTGAAATATATTGTATGGACTTCACGTAAATCGAATTGTATCGATAAATGCATGGGGTGCTATGTGATAAATTATATGGCTCGTTCGGTTGTTCGTCGTTCGTTCATCTTGCAACTTTGTCCTGACATGGGCCATGAGGCATCGGAAAATATAAATTGTTTGCAACTTTTGATAAAAAATTTATCTTCCACGAAAAAAAAAAAAAAATTTAAAAAACACACACACGTACACACAATGGAGAAATACCTATTTATAGTTCCGGGCATTTGAAATCGTCTTGCGTAGTGGCATTTTCCCGCCTTTGGATCAACAAAAATATTCTTTACATTTCTTTGCTAAACGTGCAGAGAATAATTCCAACTGGAGGAAGCATTGATGATTCTTGCAGTCCTATGTGACGGTAAAATACTCCGTATCTAAGTTATATCATTTATTGGAGTAAATTTTTCAAAAATTATAACGCGGTGTTTTATTTGCCAATTCAGAAACTTATACAAACCTCCTGACGTTCGACTCGCAAATCGAAGTGAAATCGATGGCAATTGGCATTCGATTTGCTTAATAAATTAGTTACTCGCTGAAAACTCAAAATGAGGGCTTTCATGGAATATATTGGTAGAGGTTGAAGAAGCATTCAAATGGATTTCTTTCGAGACCCACAAATAGGGCTCTCATCTCAATAACGTCTCCAGAATGCTTAGTGTATGAATTGTGTACATTGCGTATGTGAAATGGACGTATATGGGTCTATCATATTATGACATTCGGACAAAAGTTGAGCGTGTACACTGGATGCTAAGATTAAACAAGGTGGATCGTATGTCAATATAGGCTGTTCGAGTTTTGGTGATCAGTTTGGTGGCTAATGCTGTATCTGGCTCTAAAAATATTGCTGATTTTCATATTTTTGCATTTGTAAAAAACTGGAGGAACTTTTTGACTACAAACAAATGGCCTCAGAAAGGTCACATCATTCTTGGTCAGATTGGTTCAACTTTTACTACAATTTTACTTCATAATTTTTATAGAAAGTGTTGTCATCAGTAATACAAAATCATCCTAACCCAGAAACCGGGAGGTATCATCATTATCATATTTGGCTCTACAACCGGTGTCCGGTCCTGGCCTACCGCAAAAAGTCTCGCCATCGATACCGATTTCGAGCCGATGTCATCCAGTTTGGCAACCCTAAACTCCAGGCGTCCTGGTCTACACCATCCTTCCAGCGTAGGCTTGGCCGGCCTCGCTGTCGTGTTCCATAAATCCTACCGCTAAGGACTTTCCGAGTAAGATCCTCTTCGCTCATGGGAGCTAGGTCTCCTGCCTACCGGAGCCTACCGAACTTAGTTATTTTCAAGATGTCGAAATCGCAATAACGATCATAGAACTTATCACTCTAGAGTCTCCGGAATAGTCGTTCCTTGCATACGGGGCCAACAATTCTCCGTAAGACTTTTCTCTCGAACGCGACTAAGAGGTCAGAATGCACCCAAGTCTCGGATCCAAATGTAAGTACTGGTATGATTATTGTCTTATAAACCAGTAGATAGGTTGTTATGGTTAAATTCCTGGATTTGAAGAGTCTTGATAGACTTTATTAGACTTTGTTGGCTTTAAACAACCGTGTGTATATTTCTGGTTCCATGCTGTTATCGGCTGCTACAGTTGACCCGAGATAGTTAAAGGATTGCATTACTTGAAATTCACGCTCCACTATTTGATTAGAGGGACCAATGTTGGATCTTCTACTCGCAGACGTGGCCACCATGTACTTTGTTTTGCTCTCATTTATGTGCAGCCCCAGATTTTGTGCCGCCCGCTCGATCTGGATGATAGCTTCATGTACAGCCCTTTGTTTTCTACTAACGATGTCGATGTCGTCTGCGTAAGCCAGTATCTGAATGGAATTTTAGAAGATTGTTCCTCTCGCCGTTATGTTAGATTCTCGGATAACATTCTCCAACACCAGGTTGAAGAGGACCCCGTTATATATGTTGGAGTCCTTATAGATGTTGAATGGGCTTGACAGTGATCCGGATATTTTTACTTGGTTTATAACATTTGTCATGGTCGACCTACATAGTCGTGTGAGTTTATTTGGGATGTCGAATTCTCTCATGGCTTTATAAAGTTCTACTCTGGCTATGCAAGCCACCTAAGGCTTTGAAGTCTATAAAAAGATGGTGTAGTGAGTTTAGAAACTCTAGACATTTTTCCATCACCTGCCTAAGTGTGTAAATCTCATTAGTTGTTGATTTGCCTGGGATGAAGCCACACTGGTATGGACTAATGATGACTTTAGCGTATGGGGCTATCCTGTCTTGAAGGATAGAGCAGAAAATCTTATACGCGGTACTCAACAACGTTATACCACGATAATTACTGCATGTTGTGACATATCCTTTCTTATGTATGGGGCACAGGATGCCTCTTCGCCAGTCTTCTGGCATCGCTTCTTTCTCCCATACTTGCTTGAATTGCTTGGTGTATTGCAGGCGCTCCTAACTTAATCAGCTCCGCTATCTATCCTAGGGCCTTATTATTTTTGAGCCAATTTATCGCTTTGCTAACTTCGTCAATGCTTGGTGGCGGCAGCATAGTGAGGCATTCGGTCATTAGTGGAGCTGGCCATTAAGCAACTCATGACAGTGCTCTTCCCATCGCTCTAAGATGCCTTTGAGATAGGCGATCCGATTACCATCTTTTTGCAGTATGTGCAACGCGGTGAATATTGCGTCATACCGCGGACTTCCACGCCTGGTGCGGTCCTCGCTCTCTGTACTGTTCTAGTTCACACGAGATTCTTCTCCCAAGCTGCCTTCTTTCGCCGGTGAACTGTTTTTTTTTCATATCTTCTGAGCCCTTTATATTCATCTTGGCGTGTCCGCGTTCTATAAGATTTTTGCATTTCTTGGTACGTAACATTCTTACAATCAGTCGCTAGATTACATTCGTCATCGAACCAATCGTTTCGAACTCTACAACTACAGCAGTACTAATGACAGTATTCTTAAGGCGTCAATTTCTTTTCTACGCCCGACATCTCAGCCCCAGGACTTACTATCCCTGCATTTGGGGCGAGTCCTATCGCTTGATCGTATCGATTGAAGCGGAATGGGTGTCATCGACTGGGATGAGACAAGCCAAAAAGCTAAGGACACTTGTCTGGTACCAAGGCCATCTCTCTAAAATGGGTAAATCCCTATCGGAGCTTGAAACAAAGCAAATACTTTGAAAAAGGCCGACAAAAAAACAGATAACTTGGCGGTTATTATCAAATACAATGTAAAAATGTGTGGCGTGTGGCGTGTGTCGATCTATACATAAAAGTTTGTACCCGAAAAAAGAAGTTTTTTTTTCATTTACTTTTCTCCGATATTTTCTTCTGGGCATGATAATGTTTCCTCAGGCATTTGTTAACGATATTGGACATCGGACCAAATGTAATTGACGTTTTCAGATTACAATCAGTTGACAGGTCATACAATGACAATATGGAATGCGTCATTAATTCTGCATTCTCTTTTACCTTGAACACGGTCTTTAGCTGGGTTTATAAAATAAAAAATCCGTTTTCCTTTGTATGTTGCCGTGATGACTGACTGTGCTTTCAACTTTATCCCCTCGGCGAAATGATTCGCCGTAGATAATGGACGGAGCAAAAAGCATCATAAGGGAAATCCTTTCAATTTTTTCCAACCATTCATCGTCTTTGTTTGGCTTTTAGGTGTAACCAGAAAAAATTACATATGGACTCCCATACATGTCGACTTACACATTCGCACACTCAATACGACAGTCATTGCCAAATGTGACCATGACAGGTGGACAGGCGTTCTTGGTCATCGTCAATGCTGATGATTCTCTTCCATTCAATGGTGACTATTTGGTGCCTTTTAGGTGTTCGTTCGTTTTGATTGTTGCGGTGATATTTTACTTTGGTGCCTCCCCACCTGGGCTTGCCAGTGTTGAAGGACTTTTTCGGTGCACTTTAAGCCGTCGCAGACATTTGTTGAGGCAAAAAATTCAACAATGTCCAAAAATGTAAAAAATGTTGGTCATTCGTGAATTAAAATACAGCGTCGTCGTCGATTCCAACGCCCATTTATAATGACATACCTCTTGTCATCTCTACGGACAAGGCCAATCTGTTTGCTGTGCATTTTACAGCTAGCTCCACACTTCCAGATTATGCATTGCTGCCGCCTGCACCTGTGAGTATTGAACACTCTATGCAACAGATATTCATTCGTACTCTTGCAGATGCTAGAGTGTTAAACGATCTCAACACTCACAAATCCGCTGGGCCAGATGGTATTTCCCCATTAGTTTTGAGGAGGAGTTCTTCCAAGCTGGCATTACCAATGCGTAAGCTTTTCCATCTTTCCTATTTTTTGTACTCCTCTCGAGAAGTTAGAAATCAGCCTTTGTCTAGCCAGTACCCAAAAAAGCGAGCCGTCGTCTCCTTTTTCGTACCGACCAATAGCACTTACATCCATTCTTTCAAAGGTCATGAAACGCTGATCAATTTTCAGCCCATAAAAGATCTTGAAATCAACAAAATCCTTAGTGAAATGCATTAGGGATTTCGTGGGCAACGTTCTACTGGTGATTTGATGGTATATCTCCCCGGAAAGTGGAATCGGTTCAAGTTGTCTTGGACAAATTCAAGTCTAAAGTACACCACAAAAATGCTGGTGTTCCCCAGGGCTCTGTTTTATACCCGATACTTTTTTTCATTTTTATTAATGATCTTTTGTCCATTACTTCAATCCAAATCAATCTTTCGCTGACGACAGCACTCTCAGCTTCTCTCATAAGTGTTCGAAACGTTCTACCACCTCTCATGTGGGACACCTACAAGTACCTATCAAATACGTATGTTAAGTATGTTAAATTCTGACCTGGACAGCATAATGAAATGGGGAGAAAGCAACCGAGTAGAATTTAACTCTTCCGAAATACAAATATTAAGCTATCCACGGATAGCACTGAAAAACTCGCAATTCTCGGTATGTGCGTTAACAACAAGCTTCGTTGGAATAACCACATATTTACCAGCGCAAGGAATATGTCACTCCCTCTGAACTGGCTACTATCTAATAAGCGTTATTCGCCCCCAACTTGAGTACAGTTGTCACATATGGTCAACACTACCTTGCATCTGCTTAATAGAATTCAGAACCGAGCGATAAAAGTTATCGGCGACGCAGTCAATAACTTCGCTTGAACACAGCAGGAATGTTTCCCGCTTGATACTATTTTATGGCTTCTAAATAACGAGCTGGCAGTTTATAGTAATTTGCATGCCACCTCTTCTTGAATTCAAAGCTCTAAATGCTCATCAAGTAACCATCAAGCCAATCTTCGGACGTACAGTTCAGTTCAGAGATTTGTTCTTCAGCCGTACAACACATATGTGGAATGATCTGCCAAGCTCTGTCTTTCCGGATCAACATTCCACAATCAAAGCAGAAGCACAGAGACATCTCCTCTTTTCTCCTCCTTTTTCTGATGCCAACGCTGTGCCAAGCATATAGCCGAGCATTATAAGGGTGCGAACCCCTTTACTAAAAAAACTAAGTCAGAAAGTTATGAAGTGTCGATAAGGTTCTTGTGTATAGTAACAGTCTTCGATTTGCTAGCGTTAAGTAGTAGCTTGTTTTGATAAACATAAATTATTGGAGGTCTTTATTGATCCTTGTCACTGCATTCTCTACCAAGCCATTTGAAGAAGGTAAGTAAAACTGCATATCATCTGCATATAAGTGATATTTACAATTATTAATTACGGTAGGGTTGTTAATAAACATCAAAAATAAAATTGGACCCAGTACTAACACTTGTGGTACGCTTTGTGAAAGCAGTCAAAAAGTAGACATTTTGGAATTGTGATAGACCAGTTGTATTCGATTAGTTCGATAGATCTAAACAAGTTTATTGGCAGTGATAGAAAAATTACGGTTGAGCTTATTTATCAATAGCTCTGTCGGATGTCATGGGTAATTTTAAGCAAGGCTACAATACCGAATGTTAGACCAAACAGTCCCACATGCCAACAATCTGTTGAATTGCGTGCAGATAAACCTTCTAAGGTCTAAGACAGCTACTGCCAACCTTTGCCACCTCTTTGTGGCTCACAACTGGGACATTGCTCTTATTCAGGAGCCATGGACCAACGAGGGTAGAATCCAGGGTATCTCCAATAACATAGGCAAGTTGATCTATAGCAAAGGTGACGAGAGGCCTATGTCGCCACCAATATAATATCTATACTATAAATCAATCTATTTCCAGAGACATAACCGCGATCTCCTTAGAGACACATACTCATGGCAGCACGAGCATCATCAACTTTTGCCGCTGCCTTTTTCCCAGGAGACTATGAAGAATCGCCGCCAAAAACAACACAAAGCTTCGTTGAGTACTGCCTAGCTCACAACCAGGACATACAAACATCATTTTCAAAATAAACTTGGTGTATGGTATTGCCCTACAATCAGACTCAATGATGGAAACAACTGCCTTCCAAAGGAATTCTTGGTTAGAATTCCAGAACGTCATCAAGTTGAAAATATCATCAATAACCTCCCCCGCATCATGCATCCATCTGGTACACAGACGGATTTAAAATGGACACAAGAACAGGAGCAGGAGTAGACGCCCCCAGAACTACACTGCGAATACCCCTAGGTAACTCCCCAACCGTTTCCAGAAATAATTGCACTTGAAGCCTGCATCTTGGAATGCACTAAAAGAAGATATAGAAGAACTGAGATTTACATGATCTCAGATAGCCAGGCCGCACTAAAAGGCCCTACCTTCAACACAAGAACAACGTGGAGTTGCTACTGACACCTCAAACAATTGACCAAAACCAATAAAATCACCCTTATGTGGTCCCAAGGGCACTCAGGCATTGTAGGGAACGAGGCAGCAGATCTATGCACAAGAGAAGGCGCAGAAGGGCCGGAACCAAGCATTGCCTCTTCAAAAACAAAATTAAAGAGTGGGCTAACAATGCCATCGAAGCTGAATGGGTTTCGTCGACATCATCATTACACATAGACACGACAATCAAACTGAACCGTCATGCACTCAGATTCCTGGTCTGGTACATAACGGGACAGGGCCCATTCAATAGCTACCTAACGAAAATGGGCTAACCTCAGACGGGCAGTTGCCGTTTCTGTAACATGGCAAAGTAATCGCCAGAACACATATTGTTCATGTGTGATCCTCTCCCAGGACAGAATGCCATTTCGATCGAATTGGTAGAGCTTATTTTAAGAAGCCATTATCCATTGCTAGCTATGTGAAAAAGATTTTTCACTTTTTAGTTCCACTACATGATTGATTGCTTTGTCAAAGGTGTGAAAGGAATGGCGAAAAGGGGAGCACAAAATATAAATTTATTTTTCCAAAATTTGAATGGTTCTCGAAAACTGCCACACCACCTCCTCCAAATGACATCCAAATGCCAATGTGCCCTTCGTTATATATCTTGATATTAAAAGTTAGTTACATATCCTATGTATATGAGAAGGGTCTCGCCTGGTTGTTGTGATGCTGTGCCAATTTAAGCAGCTGTCTTCTGATTCACTGTCATAATTATTACTAAAGACATCAGCCCAACGCGATGCCTAAAGACGCACCGCTCTGCTCAATATTCAATCGATATGTTCACTGATACTCCATAAGAAGACTACTCGTACCACCGCAGCTCATTATCTCTTCATCATCGGTGTGCTCACGCGATGAAGAAGTGTCACACATATCCAATTACGTTTGACAGGCGACAGCAGCTTCTTTGGTGGCCTGCCTCACACGTTAACTTTTCTTCTTTGGCGTTGTGGTAAATGGCGTGGCGATGGCGGCGGTGACGGCGCGACATTATGACATTAAACAAATGCGGACTGACAGGTTTGGGTGGGGAAACGCGACAAATTGATGACGGGATGGAATAAGGTACATTTCACAAATTATTTGTTGTCTTTTAAGTGTCAGCAGTTCGTGGGGAGTCGCTTAAGAGATTGGCTGGTGACATCTTCAAGTTCCATGAGTTTTTTTTTTACTTATTTGGATGTCAAATCGAAGGGAGTGGAATTTTGATATTGATACGGGTGTGAAATTATTGACAGCTATGCCTATGATGCGATATGACTTTTAGTGGATTTTTGTTTTAAAATTCATAAACTCATATCTCAGGTTATCTGTTTGTTTTGAGATTCTTGAAAATTTTCATTTCCTTTCAGTACAAAAAAATCAACGAATAAAAATTGAAAATTGTTATGCAATTTATATAATCAGATATACATAGACAATATTACTGTTGATACGGTATTACTGTCGCCAATAGCCATAATTTCGAGCCGATGTCATCCAGTTTTGCACCTCTAAATTCTGGGCGTCCTGGTCTACATCATCCTTCCAGCGTAGGATTGGCCGACCTCGCTGTAGTGTTCCATAGATCCTACCGTAAACAAGTTTCCGAGCAGAATCCTCTTCGCTCATGCAAGCTAGGTCTCCTGCCTACCGAAGCCTACCGAGCTTAGTTCTTTTCACGATGTCAACATCGCGGTAACGCTTGTAGATCTCATCATTATAGAGTCTGCAGAATCGTCGTTTCTCATATACGGGGCCAACAATTCTCCGTAAGAATTGGAGCCTTCACCAATGACCGAAGACCAAGACATGCTGCCACCACCAAGCATAGACGAAGTTAGCCGATCGATAACTTGGCTCAAAAATGATAAGGTCCCGGGATCAGATGGGATCCCAGCGGATCGGATTAAAATAGGAAGCTCCGCAATACACTAAGCAGTTCATGAAATAAAAGTACAAGTATGGGAGGAAGAAGCTATGCTAGAAGACTGGCGAAGTGGCCTCCTTCGACGAAGGGAGATATTACAACATGCAGTAATGATTGTGGTATAACGTTGTTGAGTGAAATCATCATTGGTCCATACCAGTGTGGCTTCATTACAGACAAATTAACAACTAATCAGATTTTCACCCTTAGGCAGGTGATGGAAACATGTCTAGTGTACCAAAACTCACTACACCATCTTTTTATAGACTGGTCCGAGGCTGCACATAAATGAAAGCAAAACAAAGTACATGGTGGCCACGTCTGCGAGTAAAAAATCCAACATTGATCCCGCAATTAGTCTGTTAAGACTCTTCAAATCCAGGAACTAAACCGTAACATCCAAGCTGCTGGTATATACCAGTACTTACATATGGATCCGAGACATGGGTGGTTAGCAAAAAGTATTCTAACCTGTTAGCTGCGTTCGAGAGAAAACTTGTTGTCGGAGACTCTACAATGATGAAATCTACGAGCGTTACCGCGAAGAGAATTCAGCTTGGTAGGCTTCGGTGGGCACGCATGAGCGAAGAGGATCCTGCTCGGAAAGTCGTTTGCGGTAGGATTTATGAAACAAGACAGCGAGGCCGGCCAAGCCTACGCTGAAAGGATGGTGTTGACCAGGACGCCCAGCCAGAATTAAGGGATTCGGAAGGACGCCAAACTGGATGACATCGGCTCGAAATTGGGACCGGTGGAGAGACTTTTTGCGGGAGGGCAGGATCGGACCACGGTTGTAGAGCCAAATATGATGATGAACAGTTCATTTAATTTTATCTTTTGACTGTTTCGTCGTTTCAGTACCAGTATCATTCTTTTGTATGCCTAGACCACATACGAACGCTGCAGAATCAAATGAAATAAATGACACGAATCTATAGCTAATTATCGGTTCTTCAATTAGCTTATGAAATTCAAATTATAATTTGATATATCGTCCAGAACACACGACCGAAATATCGTCCTTCATTAATGGCTGGTAACAGTCTCAACCGAATAAAATCGATTTTTCATTGTAACTCGAATGAAAGCAAACAAACAAACAGCGACAGGTGACAATACTGCCTTGCAGTATTCTCCCAAGACCTGCCTTATCATCATTTCATGTTTTGATGTGGAGGAGCGCAATTACAGCAGAAGGCCCCATCTATAAATTACCGTTATAAAATTACAACAATTAAATTAATTGCTTCGTTATCTCTCTGAAACCGTTGTCTATCTGTGTAGTCGTCCTTCACCTCCCACTCCTCCTCCTAGGAAATTGAAACACAACTTCGAGCAACGAGTCCGCCCGCGTCAAGGACGGCAATTCAAAAGGACACCGACTTGTCTTTCGTAGAAATCCTTATCGCACAACTACCACCACAGTGGAATGAATGAAAAGTCACAGGATGTTTAGGCTTTCGTATTGGTATTGTGCGATAAATGCTTAAGACTTAATTAATTGTGCTTTTTTCCTTCTTGTTGTTGCTTTGCTTATCCATGCGGACCGAATCCTTTTTCGTTCTCTTTGACGCATGAGAACTGTAAGCCTTGTTTTGACGTCATTTGAGTGCCTTCGCGTGCGGCCGTAAACCATTGTGTTTTAACTCCACAAAAGCCGACTGTCGAGTGAGTGCAAAGAAAAACTAGGAAAGCAGGATATCCGATTTTGTTTTTAGAATTTTTTCCGCATGTACGTACGTATTTGAGGTTTTTTTCTGTCGCAAACCTCTTCTTCCGCAACATTCATTTATCAATGTCCGCAATAAATCAAAGAGTCAAAGCATCAGCAGGAAGCAAAGCAAACATAAAGAACACGAAACAGAATAAAAAGGATCGTGTTTGGAAGTGGACGAAAAAAAAACTCCCCAACTAAAGCTAATGCCAAATGTGATTAGAGGATTTGTGATTTGTGACGAGCGGCAAACGAAGGCTGACGCATATGGTCACGCACAAAGTGGCGCAAAGGTATCAAAAAGCGATAAAAAAATGTATATTTTTTTTAAATCAAACAAGAAAAGGAGTTCAAAACGTTATTTCTACTTCTGAATTTTTAAATATAATTTAGAAGTGTAAATTCTCCAATTGGTACTTTCTTTGTAGATCACCCTCCACTTATGTGTGCCATCTAATTCGGAGGCTTCCTCTACTGTTCTGTCTTTCTGGGTAAGATTCGAAGACTTTCTTGTCTATTTGCTCTTCAAGCTGAAGCTAACTCATACGTGCAGCACGTAGTTTAGTGACTACTTCGATGTGGCTGTGAAGTTCGTATAATTCTTCATTGAATCAACTTCTCTAAAGCCTGTCCGTCCAGCAAATTGGGCCAAAAAACTCCCGAAGAAATTATTCACCCGAAAGAACTAAGGATAGCTTTTTCCGCCTTCGACAGAGTGACTGGGACGATTAATTTCTCATACAAGTCTTCTCCGTTGTTCAAGATTGGGCTTTACTACTCAATTGCCTTCTTAGCCCAAACAAATAAAGTAGTGTAGGTAGACAAAGACCATATAACTGTCTATTGTGACATTTTGACTAATACATCTGTTTTTAGTGTCACTTCTTCCTGAAAGCAAATGTTTTGTCTTTTAAATCGGGTGTCCATTTTTATTGAAAGCTAATACCTTGTCTTTCCAATCCTATTTTTGCTGCTCCTCTCTCAATGCTTGCAAATGAACCAGTGACAGCTCGCAGGTTGCTGCCAACTACATCGATGTTGTCAGCATATGCCAGCAGTTGAACAGACTTTTGAAGAAAAGTGTGTCTCTATCGTGGAACAATAATCCTCATTGAAGGACTCGATCAGATTGTTCCCAGCCTTAACGGAACAGATAGAATTCTCCATCATCAGCCTGCACAGTCGAACAATTTTTGCAGGGATTCCAATTTCTTGGGTTTTCTTCAGTGTGAACATGGGGTTTTTCTGTGGTCTGTGGACTTTTCTTGCCTAAGGCCAAACTGCGCTGATAGGAACCAATAAGGTTGATGATGAGCGGCATCAGATGTTTACACAATAAAGAAGTTAGCAAGTTATAGAGTTAAGGGGAATAATTTCTCTAGATAAGTTGGTTAAGTTGGTTTCTTTTCTTGCGGATTGGGCATACAAAACTGAAATTCCATTCTTTCATTTACAGAAGACATTCCCTGCAGTTTTAAAAAAATCGGTCGACGCCAATCCCATCATTCCTTCTTTTCAGGGTAATTGGTTGCGATTTACTACTCCATTTTTATCGGTCGACTTTGGACCTGAGACAGTTAAAAGATCCGAAATCGCAAAGCTCTGAGTTTCATTGTCGTAGTCGTAGTCCATTTTGACGCGAAAAGACTCACTCCAAGGAGACGGAAGTTCAATTAATCGAGATATTTCGTTTAAAATAATAATTTATATTGGGAATACCGTAAAAGTACAAACCACTAAATGATCTAATCGATTTATCCCACTGTGAGCTTTAACTTATTATTTCTATGAAGGATGTTCGATTGCATAGATTTTTTTACGCCATATGTTAGTTATGTTAGTTATGGCTTCCAACAATTTATTTTCGAAAGTAGCTAAAATCTCTCAACAATAATAAAAGTGCAGAAAATCGCATGCAAAGACAACAATGGAAGATAACGCATAGCAATAACGGACACAAAGGGACTCTGGCAAGCTTGGGGTTCTCACGGTTTCTACGATTTCTTAACCGTTTCAATTAGTATAGCTCTTTTCCTTGTGGACTATGCAGACTCCTCTGAATCGTGATCTACAAAGTATCCTTATTACTAATCAGAATACTGGACACACAGACTCCTCTGAAACGTGATCTGCAAAGTGTCCTTATCACTAATCTGAGCACTGGTAACGTGATTTGCGAAGTATCCTTGTCACTAATCAGAGTATTGGACACACAGACTCCTCTGAAACGTGATGTAGCGAAGTATTCTTGTCGCTAATCAGAATAATGGATACAGAGACTCTTCTGAAAACGTATCGTAACGCGAAGTATCCTTTTTCACTGTTTACACAAAACTACGAACACGCAGCGTCAACATACCCAATCACACTCCTAATAAAGCTGTCGCAAGTTACTAACTTAGACCTAAGACCAATTCAGCCATAATCTTGTAATAAGCATTTATTTCTTAAGGAAAAATAAACATTAAATCTGAATCCCTGAAAGAAACAAATTTTGTAACGACCCTTTTATATAAGAACGCTGGTCACGCTGAGGACACCCCGGCTGGGAAACACCTCGTTACACTGTAATCTATATTAATATTATAAAGAGGTAATGTTACTTTGTGTGTAGGAGGTATTCTTCGGAACTATACTAGACCGATTTCAAAAATTCTTCCATCAATATTTAGAATGGACTTTTAGCGTAAACATAGGCTATATATTATCCCGCTGACCATTTTTAGACCTGAACAACTAAAGTCGACGAAAAAACGGTAGCCCATCATAATGACTGTGTGCTGTGTGCTGTGTGCTTCAATGTTCGCTGCGCTGCTTTCTGTCCTTTGTTTTGTACGAACATCACACCTATAGCGGCATCATAATGACTGTGTATTATGTGCTGCGTTGCTTTTTACGTACTATATATAATTAGTACGTATATATATATATGTATATGTATATGTATATAAAAATGAATGTCTGTTGGTATGTAATACGCCACTAAAACTCAAAAACTAGACAGCCGATTGAGCTCAAACTTTCACAGAATATAGCATACAGATCACAGCGTGTTAACAAAATCTCGATAAACCACATAGTACGAATACGATCGAGGTGACACTTTGTTTAGGTTTAGATAATAGTACACCCCTCCCGTGGTAGTGATGACAAGGCGAGGATTCATTTGCGCGGATGGCGGAGCGCCCGGGAAAAGCTAGTTTCTCATAATTTGGAAGCCATCAGCTAAGTAATGTAAGGAACGACGCTACTTCTCACTGTCAATATGCTGTAGCATTGTAAACGAACAAACAACCCAATGTCTCTTATTGGAGCGCACACAATTAGAAGAAACCGTTCTACTACTTCTACTTCCGTTCCAGAACGAATGTAAGCTTAACAATGAAATAACAGCCGATTTAGTGCTCATGTCTCAATTTTCAGTAATGGGTTAGAATTTTAGTTTTTTTTATTATTACTCAAGTTACCAAAACGCCCGCAACATTACGAGAACTCTTTAAACTTCAACTAATGTATACATGAAGTTTGACAACGGTCCAAGTTGACTTGACGTTACTGATCGTAATTTTGTTGCTTGTAACTTTCAGATTTTCGACCTTCATCATTACATCATTAATGGCGCTTCTTTTATGTGAACTCCTGAATAATGTCTCGCGTCCAGACAAAAACGATTTATATCCTTGTGCACAAAATTAATAACGACTGGTCGTCGCTACCAGAGGTCGTCATCTCGACGTTGAATACGCTACAAAGAAGCAGAACGCACGCACTATCAGCTAACTGCAGCTTACTTTCAGCCTTCCCGTAATAGCGACTGTACATGAACTTAATCACGAACGATCATAAATCCAAAATGGATTAAGTACTGAGCCATATTTGCATCTGGGAGGATGATACTACGGCGGCGGCGGCGGCGGCGGCAGCTCGTCCGTTGAGTGAGAAAAGCGCCGAAAGACATCCTGCTGTGTGCGATGAGCCATGCGCCGCCATTCGCCGTTTGTTCGATGTTATTCCCGTCCTGTGTGGCCCGGTCGTGCAGTGCCGCCTTGGCTCGCCGTTTAGTGCATGTAATTATTTTTAATTTTAACTCGGAGCTATCAGGCAATTAGTACCTCACCTCTACCTGTACAGTGTGCGCTCATTGCAGCGGAAAAAGAAAGTGTCTGGCATTGGCACAGCGAGGAGGGCGATGTTTCTGATGGAACGACCTCCACGATTGCTGCCTGGGAGCCCGACGATGCCACGGGATGTTCTATTGAATTTGTTATTTTGGTGTGTGTGTGTGTGTGTGTGTGTATATGTGAAGCATCGAGGTGCGGACGTTTTCAGATATTTAAGCTGAGATTTTTCATTACCTCTACTTTAGAAGTCTTATATTGTAGTGATGGCAATGTAAGATCTATAAGCTCCTGAAGCAGACAGAAAATACAAAGAAAACATTTTTTGTTGTAAATATTAAAAATGCAGCCAAAGCAGTATATATAGTACATATATATAAATATATAATGCTTGGGTGCAGTTTTTAGTTTAACTTAGTGCTGAAGTTCCCAACTTCTGCAGTGAATTTGGCGAGTAGATTATTTCGTGATGAATGCTATCAAGCTTCAAATTTCTTTATAATTTTTCAATTGTTAGATATTTATTACATATATACACATACCACATAACTAAAAATTGTGCAACTTCATATAAACATTATATCGTTTATCTTGCCAAACAAATTAACTAAACGAGGAAGGAAGTAGACTGCTGATTTCCGATCCTAATCTTCTAAAGACTAATAAATGTTTAATTTTGAATAACTACAAGTGGTCATGAATTGAATTTTTCTATGAATCTATGAATCTTGAAACCAGAATCTCTAAGCGATGCATATTCGAGGTGATGCATGAAAAAAATGTCAGCTATGTCTCTGCATCCTTCTACGGTCTTCAAGTTTATGAGGTTGAAGCGGTCTTGGTAGGCAGGCAGTATAAGGTGATTGTCCCAAGGTAAACCTCGAAGAGCAAATCGGAGAAAACTACGTTGGTTCGATTCTGGACACATGAACTTGAGGATATGGGGACCACGCCAGACTTGCGTACTCGAGAAGGGGACGGACATAGGTGATGTAGAGGGATCTGATCACGTAAGGGTTGGAAAATTCTTTGGACCAACTTTTGACAAAGCCAGGTGATGAGTTGGCTTTAAGAATTATTTCATCAACATGAGAACGGAAGTATAGTTCCTAATACTTTACGTTTAGTTTAATACTAATACTACGAACTTGCGGTTAAGATGTGAGTTTTTCACATTTGCGACCAAAATTCGTACCCAAGTCCTTGTCTATATTAAGGATTTCCTTTCAGATAAAAGGGCCTGATTAATTGTTTGGATTGTCTCAACCCTTGATACATTTTCCCAGTGGACCAGACGAAGTTCGTTTTCTCATTTGTTAATCAGTGCTGTGGCGGCAGCCCGGTTGACTCCACAGTAGGGCTAAGGTCTTATGAACGCAGATTGCGAGCCAGTCCTGGCTAGTTCAACTGCAGATTCTTTGCCTGCAATTCCTTGAAAGAGAGTCTATTAAGCTGGATGGCTATCTGAAAAGATATAAATTCTATTGCCTTTACCAAGGTTGCCTTTACTGAGGTCAATCTTGGGGGGCATATCTTAATGACATGGAGTTCCGCCTCGAGTACCGGTGGAATCATTCCCATTGGTATCGAGACCATCTCCAACTCCAGATACCACCTTCGATCCATCTGTGAACCATTAGACCAGTCTGCACGGTCCAATATTGCTTCCTGAAATAACCTGTCAAAACAGTACTCCATAACCATGATGTCGGGGATAGTGCTAAACATGCCTCTTTTAGGAATTGAGTCAAGTACTTTCAGATGTCCCACATCGTCATCTGGTTTGTACTTGTATTCTAGTTGCAGCTTTATAGCGCATCTAGCGGCTTGTGCTTGTGTTAAAGCCCTACGATAGCTTCTAATGCTGTTGTAGGGCAGGTCTGCAAGGTACCCTTGATAAAGGGACAGGCTATGCAATGCCTTTCACATACTGCAAAGACAAATAGAATTATCTCATCGCCGATCTTTAAGGCATCTTGGAACAATGGAAAAGGAACTTTCATGAGTTTCTAATGGGCAGCTATCTGAGGCTTAACCTATAGCGATGACTACCAAGCATAGAAGAATGTAGCAAAGCGATAAATCGGCTCAAATATAGTCCCGGAACCAGTTGGCACCCCAGCTGGAGTGCCGACTCTACATTGAAGCAATAACGATACCAAAAAACTGAAAAAAAACTGTTTCCCATACATAAAAAATAATATAAATAAGATAAGCATTTATCTTTGCGCATATGTCATATGTAGGTTGACATTGACCATTTTTCTAAGCCATAATGGACACACGATTGCTCAAAGCTAACAAGTCCAACTATAGTCTGTCAAGACTCTTCAGATTTTAACCATAACATCCAAGATGTTGGTATATAAGACAATAGTCATTACAGTTCTTTCATATGGACCCGGGAATTGGATGCTTAGTAAAAAGCACTCTAAAATCTTAGCCGCGTTCGGGGGGAAAATTCTTCGTAGAATTGTTTGCTCCGTCAGAGAGAATGATTCCATAGGCTCTATATTGACGAGATCTATGAAGTCTTTTTTTGCGGACGAATTTATGACACCCGCCAAAGCCTTCGCTAGGGGGATGGCGTATGTCATGATGCTGATGGCGGTACTTTTTGCAGAATGCTAGGACGGGACTACCGTTGTAGATCCACATCTGATAATAATGAATAAAGAGACCTGTCAAGACTTTAGTTCATTATATAATATGTAGTATTTAGGTGGTCTTTCAAGGAGTCTTGAGATTGTTCTTGAGGGGGTCTTCAAGTGGTCTTTAGGAAGTATTAGGGCTATCTTGAGGGTGTCTTGATATTTTCTTTAAGTGGTCTGGAACTAGTCTTGAGGGAGTCTTGAGGGGGATTTAAGAGGGTGCTGAGTGGGTCCTTGAGGAATGTTTGAGGACGACTTGGGGTCGTTTTGAGAGTCTCTTTGAGAGTGGACGTCGTGGCTCAATGGGTGACTAACTGCATGGCTGCTTAGTAGGAGGTTTGTAGGTCGAATCCCAGTAACACCAAAAGTGTCTCACCTCTCGTGAATGTCTGACAAACGTCTGAGAGTAATAACTTGTCATGGAAAGTTTCTCCATTCGCCGTTCGGATACGTCATTAAATTATATGTCCCTTGCATTTGTGTGAAAAAATATACATGCACAACTGTTACGTCCACGTCCAAAAATATAGGTATAAATGGTCGCGAGAAGCTAGGCCTTGGACCGCAACGGTCTGTCGCGCCGAAGGGAGTTTTGAGAGGATTTTCAGTGCAGTCTTGAAATAGTCTTGAGGGGGGCACTGAAGGGGGTCTTAACGGTGTCTTGATAGTGGTCTTCAGGGGTCTTGATGGCGATTTGAAGAGAATTATTGGGGGTCGTAACAGAGTATTGAGGGTGGTCTTGAACGGGTCATGTTGATGAGGGGAGTCTTGAAGGGGTCTTGAAGGTTGCTTGACAGCGGTTTTGTGAGAAACTTGAATATGGTCTTTAGAGGGTCTTAAAGGAGTCTTGAGGTGGTCTTTAGTGTGATTTTAGGGGACTTGAGGAGGTTTTGAAAGAGGTCTTCAGAGGGTTTCAATAAGGTCTTCAGATGGGTCTTGTGGAGGTCCTAATGGGATCATAAGTATTATTTGGTATTGAATGGTTTTTTAATAGGATCTTCTGGGGGTTTAAGACTACCTCTTACGGTGCTCTTCAGGAAGCTTAAGATGGGGATCTTCACGGGGTACTGAGCTGGTCTTATGGGATCTTCAGTTGGTTTTAGTCTTAAGTGGGGTTTTTAGAAGGGCTTATGGGGGGTCTAAATGGAGTCTTGAGGTGGTCTTGAGGGGGTTATAGAGGATTATTGAGAAAGTTTTAAGAAGGTCTTGTGGTGGTCTCGAGGGAGGTCTAGGGTGGGTTTTATGAGAGTACTTTTGGGGTTTTTTTTTTGGTCTTTTCGAGGTCTCTTAAAAGTCTGTTGAGGTATTGTGGGAGTCTTTTTGACGTCTCCATATTTGCATCCCATCTCTCTATTATTGAAAATATCTATATTTCATTAAAAACATTGATAGAGTAGAAATGAGAAAAGCAGAAATCCAAAGAAAGTTATAAGCATATCTTATAACAGATTTGCAACCATACTGAAATTCTGGCATTTTGCTGAAACACAGTCTAACAATACTGACCGCTTGTACAGAATCGAACTATTGCTACAAAAAATATTTGAAAATATAAAGAGGTTGCAGACCAGATAAGTAGTTACCATTCGTCACTCCTTATTTGGTTTAGAAAATTGCTGTGGATATAATGTATGGCAATATAATTGTAAACACAATGCTTTTGCATAATGCGATCAACGAAAAAAAGTTATTCCTTCTCAAGATACAAGAAAATATTAGTTGATATTACCTACCAAATTCCATTAGACAAGGTCCTGTGCAACGCCCGAGGTAGGCACTAGAAGTACATTTTTTTGAAAAAAGCACACATCTATTGTGACAACTTAATTGCTTTCTAGATTTAGTGTACTTTTCGCGATAAACCACAAAAAAGTGACTATATCTAATTCCACTAGCAGCACTAGCTTAGCTTTTCTTTATAGATACGTGGCTTTTAGTTCTTCATAGAGTTGATGGCAGTGCTTCGAAGTCAACCAAGAGCAATTCTAGATTTAATTTCAAATAAAATTAAGAATCATACGCCCAAGTGTCATGATATCTTACCCCACATTTGGTTATAAGTACATTCTTACGTTTTCTGTATAGTTTGGATGCTTCCAACTACCACAACTTCTCGTTCCTTTTGTATTCTCCAAGAATCCGCTACTTGTTCTACAATAATCACATTTTCATAAGAATTCAAGATAATATAAAGTTTCCTTCCTGCAAAAAACAGAAAAAGATAAAAATATCTCCCAATAATGTCACTTCTGTTGAATTTAAAAAATGTCTCCCATCCCTAGTGAAGCAGCGACTGACTTATTCATAAATTTGAATCCTTTCGATATTACCAATTGCGCCTTTACGCTACTAGTCGACTACGAAATGAATATCCTCGTCCAAAGTGCGAGTATAGTTTGCTGGCTGTGCGCACATTTATCTTCATATTGGTAGACTCGCCAAATAATATCCATTGGCAGGCAATAAGCGAACACTGCAGTGCACCAACAAAGCACACTGAACTGATGTTGCTTGCAGCCTTCTGCGTTGTCCATTTCGTCGACTTCCATTTATCACTTAAAACGACTGTCACGCTTCTACCGTGCAATGCATATACACTCGAAGCTGCTGGAACAAGGCGAAGGCACTGAAACAAAAACAACCACAGGCAGAGGAGCCGCTATTCCCTAACGACAATCTGAGAAATTTATTCAACTGGAAAAATATGATATGCAAAGCGATAGATTGTTGAAGAGACTTCTGTGGTCACCGAGTGGTTCAGAGGGGGAGTGGGGAGAAGATCTTTGCATATTATGTGAAGATGCAATTTGTTTTAATGTGACACACATAGCTACGCTGTAAGTTTTTCATATACGAGTAGCTTCAGAAGCCTAGCGTTCACTATGTCTGGAGGTCTAAAGGGACTGGATGGGTAACGAGATGAGTAAATCTGCTTTATGTTCGCACGTCCTCAGGACCATAAGTCAAATGTATAAGTCTCTTAGTAGGTCGTCCTTTACAATATTTACATTATATATTAATGTCTTGTGTCCCGCTTGTAATATCTAACTGTGAAAAGAAATGAAAAGTTACGAGATATGGTACATCTTGGCGCTGGAAGGAAAATTAAATTAAAGCGAAGATTGTCAACCTTCGTTACGGTATAGGGAATAGTGTGGAGTAGACCAAAATATTTATTAGTAACAGCAACTATTCTGAATGATGGAAGTGCAATCGCTATTAACTCCTTGGTATGGGCGCTGGTAGCTCTTCCTTTGAAAGAATCGACTGATTATTTTGGCTAAACTGTTCTTAAAGACAAACATCGTCCGTTACAAAAAATTTCAGGATAGATCCTAATAAACCTCGGAAGAAAAGATATGTGATGAAGGTTTTTAAAAATGTATAGAGCTGTAATGAACCTTGAATGAAAGGAGAAAACGAAAGCTGCTTAGCATTATGTCACACAATGTCAAAGTATAAAGCAATTAAACAGCTTTTTAAAAGATTAGGTTGACTAGAAATGGTGCTTCTACCGGAAAACCTTGTCCTCACATGTTGCTCCATCTGACGGCGGAATGACCAGCTTTACCGTACGGTTTTCTGGTTCTACCTGCAGCTCTCGACCTGGTTTTGCGTTTATTTTCGACAAAATGATTTTTACATAATACTGGGGACACCAATGGAGTTGTTCCATGACTGGTATAAAGAACTTTTTTTTCATCGTCTTGGGAATCATCTGTAGGTGCGTGAACGCTCTTGTTTGTTTAGTATATGTCATATTCAAAGCTAAGTTCCACGAGAAGGAATTATTAATTATGGGATTTTAATTATGGGATTCATTAGAATCTGCCCCATAGCGAGCATTGAAGCAATACTTGGGCTACTAACAGAGCACATAGTGGCAGAGAGCAAATCAAAGGAATGTTAGCTGTATTTGGGTAAGTTAGGTTGCTTCAAGGAAGGGAAAGCAAGAAGAATCGTGAAACAGATTTCTTTAGCAAGCATGCCTTGTGATAATATGTTGCAAAATCTTAAATTCAAGAAGAACTTTGAAGCACCAAAAAGAAAGCCATAAATTAGTATACGGATGGATCAAAAAAAGCAGAAGGCACGGGTGCAGGAGTCCATTGGACAAGAACCAAACAATCTGAAGCAATGGGAAAGGATACGACCATATTCCAGGGACATCAAAATATGTGCTTACTTTAATCAGGAAAGAAAGTACATGAGACATGTAATAGCTATCATGAGAGACAGCCAAGCGGTGCTAAAGAACCTGGATGCATTCCACATTACGTCAAAACTGGTGGAAGAAGAAACTAAACAGATTTTGCGAAGTCAACAGGGTGCCAGTACACATCGTCATAGAAGACCATGAAGCAGCAGATAGGCTCGCAAATAAAGGGGCAGAAATTCTGGTAGAGCCAGAACCTTTTTACGGCGTAGGATACCACATAATTTTGGAAGAGATACGCAAAACAGACAGGCAGTCGCTTCCGTATGATGGGAAAATCCCTTGCCCACGACAAGCAAAGAAATGTTGGGGAACTATAACCCAAAGTGTACTTTCTTGATATTAGTACTAAGTAAAAGTAATGTAAGAATCATTAGTAATAATGATATTCGGCGCGACAGATCGTTGCGGTCCAAGGCCTAGCTTCTCCCGACCATTCGTGCTGTGCGTGTTATAGTTTTGCACACAACTGGAAGGGACCTACAATTTAATGTCGTATCCGAAAGACAAGCTGAGAAACTTTCCTTGAAAAGTTATTACTCTCTAACGTTTGTCAGACATTCGCGAGAGGTGGGACACCGTGAAAAAAGGAAGGGACTGGAAGGGACCTACAATTTAATGTCGTATCCGAAAGACAAGCTGAGAAACTTTCCTTGAAAAGTTATTACTCTCTAACATTTGTCAGACATTCGCGAGAGGTGGGACACCGTGAAAAAATTTTTTTTGTGTTACTGGGATTCAAACCACGAACCTCGTGATCAGAAGCCATGCACTTATCCACTGAGGCACGGCGCCAAGGTAACAATATCATCATTATCAGGTTTCTAACAGGGCATTGTAGACTGAAGGGGCACCTAAAGAAATTAAAATTAGAAGGGGCTGTTAGATACAGGCTTTGTGGAGACGCGGAGGAGACCCGTGGCAGCTTTTTAACCAATGCGGAGCAACAATCCGACAGATAACAACCCCAGCATTCACTGAACCCACTCCATATCAATACTTTCTTAAGATCCGTCGGTATGGAACGGAAACTGTAGGGACTGCACTGTGTCTATAGCAGAAGTAAGGGGGAAACTCAATAGATCCACATGGATCGCAGAGCTACTAGAATACGACCCCTTTTCTCATCATCATCAATTATATGTCATATTCTGATTTTTGTAAGATGGCATTCCTCGTCCGCCGCATCTCTTGGATTGTTGTTGTCAGCTTTATACTCGAATAGTACATCGGCTAGCTGCTATGTAGCTCGAATTCTACACAGATAGCGTAAGTTCCATGAGAAACTTTTGTTGCCGTCATCGTCGTGTATCAGTTATTGTTAATGGGCTGTTCCTAGTCCCATAATGATGTTTTTTCTTTTTGGCAACCTGCCAACCTTATTTAAAAAGTACCAGCTCGATCATTCAGTTTCGTCGTCTTGTTGAAACACCCTATTCTGCTAATGGCTGACCACATATCTATTAACCGCCTTACCTTAAATAGACAAGACAGTTTTTCCGTTTTTCAAAGGCACCCACAAAGACGTCCACTCTTTAGTTAGTTTTTTCGGCCTTTTTCTTACTTCTTCTTTGGCTACAAGCGAACAAAGTTATTATATGCCCTCAATGTAGAATTCAATATACAGTAAATAACAACCAAAAGAGTAGAATTCCAACTTCAAGTTGAAATTGAAGGAAATTAATAAAAATCCATTTATTATAATCCTGAGTTTCCCATAAGGATAAAAAACGCACGACATCCAAACAGAGCAGAAATCCAACCACATGCGGTAAGTGTTCCATTTTTGAAATTCATTTTTAAGAAAGATAATTTATTTATGCACATCCTGAGACAAGAATATAATTAAGATTAAGGTAAGCACGGCAAGCACACCCAAATGCATATCCAAAAATTGTCAGACTGAAATGGATACGAGGAGCGCCAGTGGTGGAAGAGCTCGTGTATCCCTTAAGGCGTCGCATATTAATTCCAAATTTATGTACGAGGGAACGTTTTCCAGTGAAAATATGTCACAATTGCAATTAATTTCATCTTTTACTTTCTTTTGGCTAACTTTTACTATGGTTTCTGTTATCCTTGTAATGTTGATATTCATTAATTGAAATACTCGTAGTGTGGCGTTGAGTGAGGCCGAAGGAGAAACTGAAGTCATCTGAAACAGGGCCTCCGCTCGGCAGGTGCGACTTCATACAAAAGTTTTCGCAATCTATAACACTCACGTACGCTTCCAACCGCAAACACACGCACACACTTAAATCATTATTTATGGCTTTGTAAATCGAATTAGACACGTTTTACACCTTGTGTGACGTCACACGTTGAAGCACATCGTTTCCTGGTGTCTAAATCTTGACAGATATAAAATGACTCTTATCCTTCGTTTATGACGCTGCACATTGAATATCGTTAAGACAATTGTGGTTGAAATGGTAAAAAGGCAAAACTTTTCCTCCACGGCGTGACTGGTGACTGACTGATGGCTGTGGTACCGTACGTTTAAATAACAAAATTCTTACGGAAAATGTGAAAAACATTTATCTTTTTTCTGAACTTTGCACTAACGCACACACCTAAGCAAGATGAGGTTCTTCTTAGTCGTAATTCTTTGTGTGGATCACTTAAATACCATAACACAAACAGACAAGTAACGATCTTCTAGACAGGGGGAGGGTAGTTTGTTTACTGCTGCTACCGTATCAAAGTGCGATTACCTGTACGTCGGTATGTAGGTAGAGTGGTGGACATCCCTGTACTTGCGGGGAAGGATAGAATTTGTTCCTTGAATGAACTCATTGGACTGTTAACCCTCTCCATAGAGCCGGTGTCCATAGAGATGCCCTGCTTAGACAATTCGTCAGCCCTCTCATTTCCCTTTAAAGTAATGTGCCCCGGCACCTATACTATGATGACGTACAGGAAGCTGATCGAAACCTATTGTTCTTGGCACTGTTGTACGAGTTTCAAGTTTATGGTGGTTGTATGAATCGCCCTTATGCCAGATTAACTTTCAACACATATGCCAATCCTTACGATTTTGGCGTTGCTGAGCATATGGTGCCCTGCAGGCTTCCCTAATTCCCAATATCTGTGCCTTGTCTGGCCTTGGTAGATTTAGATTATCCGATAAGATATACCTGCATCAACTCCGTTCTTCAGCATCCGTCAGTGAATATTGTTGCGTCAAATTCAACATTGCGTCAAATTGCCGAAAAACTTCTTAGAACTCAGGAAACCTTTTCCCGGGTTATGATGTGAACCACTACATCACGAGGTATCGGATGCTCAGCATAAAACCTCTTCAAATTATCTACGCATTGATAACTGCTGGTGGAGAGGTGTGTATTGTTGAGAAAATTCTGCCGCAGATGGCGTCCAGTCACCCTCTGCTTTCTTGATAAAAGTCGGACAGGTGCTCACTTTGGACAATATCTTAAAAATTCCAGTGGTTTCGTTTCAATAACAGAAGTGCATCCAAGAGCGTCGCTTGGTTTCTTTGATGGCCTTCTTGTACCGTCTTAGGCAGTCTTTATAAGGCTGCCAGTATTTGTGATATAGCATTTCTCGAACGTTTCAATTTCCTTGTCCAATTCCTCAGCGAAAATTACCTCAATATTGGGTAATTTGTCTTATTTTGGCTGGATGATATTGCCGAATTTCATCCAGTCAGTTTTTTTTTAATATTTTGATAAGTTTTGGTTGGGACCTTCTGGAGATTCATTAGAAATCAGGGTAATATCGATAACCTCTCCGAACCCGGGAAGGTAAAGGTACAAATACTAAAATTACTGCTAATAATAAAATCAAAAAGAGACTCACCCTGTTCATTGTCCTTCGAGCTGCCCCAGAGGTAATGTCTGGCATTAGAATCGCATCCAAAGAGGATGCATTTACCGTTTGATTTTGTTGCGATTTCTTCTGGCACGATTTCTTCTGGCAGGGCTGGGCCTGCCGTTGTCTCTTTTATAGAAGACATTATTATATCTCGTATGTAGACCCTTGACGTCAGTGCATATGACCCAAGGCTCTTGCATTGCTTCATGTTAATCTGCAGTTGCATAGCCATCATCATTATTGGGATGATATGTAGGGATCTGCAACCAAAGGATCTATATACTCAGATCTTCTACTAGCCTGTACGTAGAAGTACATATTTCGACCACATTGAGAATGATAACAACGAGGATTGATGTGTAAACATGTATGTTCGTATTACCATTCACCTACACACACCGATTGATTTCGATATCAGTGTGAAACCTAATCTTAGTTAACTAACGAATCACAGGGAGGAGCTCATAAAGTCGGTTATAAAGGACCTCGAAAGCGGCTAAGATGTCAGAATGCTTTTTGCTAAGCAGCCAAGTCTCGGATCCATATGTAAGTACTGGTATGACCATTGTCTTATATACCAGCAGCTTAGATGTTATAGTTAAGTTCCTGGATTTGAAGAGTCTTGACAGACTATAGTAGGCTTTGTTGGCTTTAAGCGGCCGTGCGCGTATTTCTGGTTCCATACTAATATTGGCTGCCAATGATGGATCTTCTACTCGCAGAAGTGGCCACCATGTACTCTATTTTACTCTCATATATGTACAGCCCCAGATATCGTGCCGCTTGCTCTATCTGGATGAAAGCTTTCTGTACAGCTCTTCGGTTTCTACCAATGATGTCAATATCATCTGCGTAAGCCAGTATATGAATGCACTTATCGAGGATTGTTCCTCTAGCCGTTATGTCAGTCTTTCGGAACACTATCTCCAACGCCAGGTTGAAGAGGACGCAGGGCAGCCCATCCCATTGCCGGAATTGTCGTTGTCTATTGTCATTAGTATTCTCGTGTTAGCTATGGGTTCCAATGTACTGCCTGAATACTGGCTCCCTACCTATTTTAGAATGATTTTTACATAATACTGAGGATTCAAAGAATTCTTACTTTTCATCATCTGGGGAATCCTCTGTGGGTGCGTAAATGTTTATCAGGCATATGTTTTTAAATCTGACCCGCACGCGAAGAGTGCACAGCCGTCCATTTGTTGCATTAAAGGCGATAACAATGGGTTCCATTCTTTAGGTGACTATAAATACCCCCCTAAGCACATGATATCTTGCATGACAGCTGTAAGATATGTCATATTCTGTTTTTTATAAGACACCATTCCCCGTCCGCCGAATCTACTGGTTTGCTGTTATGTCAGATTTATACCAACCAAGCCAACCTTACTTTGAAGGGACTAGCCCGATCATTCAGATTTTCCTGCATTGGAGGAAAATTAGCGGCGGCTACCACGTGGAGGTTTGATCGCACTTCCTCTAATCAGAGATAGTTACGGCCACTTGCAATTCTGATGCATTTCTATGTTACTCCCCTAGCCTACTGATGGCTGACTGAAAATTCCGGTTTTATTTTAGGTGCAGAATAAAATTGAATAATTCCAACTATGTACCAAGCAGAAGAACTCTATGTGATGCTCAAGACGCTTCAAACCAGATCGAGGCAGATTTGACACATAATCGTGGGCGACTCTGTAAATTATTAATTTTTAATTAAATGGCATTATGGTTACCAAAAATTAGTCCATTTTGTATTATCATTTGAATACTTCGTGTTATTTATAGCAGCAAATGATAGCATATTAAATTAGAAATATACGCAAAGCTACTTAAAGCCAACCCCCCGGAAAGCCTAAGAAAGAAAAAAGCGTGAAAGACAGACAGACACAGGCAAGTTAATATAAAAGCATTGGGGAACTTTTGATGGTCTTTTGTGGGGTCATTTGTGGGGACTTTTGTGGGATCTAAAGTCTGTCTAGGTTCTTCGTCGTATTTAGAAACCTAACAATATCAAAAAGCAGCTGGCATAAAACATATATCATCATATATGTAAAGTTCTACAACCGTGGTGCTGGCCTCCATCAAAAAAACTTTCCACTGATGTCGATTACGAACCGATGTCTTTCAATTGGCCATCCCTAAACTCTGGGTAGCTTGGTGTAGTCTATCCTCTCAGTGTAACCTTGCTGTCAAATTCTAAAAGGCTCTTGAAGAGGATTCTTTTCGCTCATGCGAACTCGGTGTCCTTCCCACCGAAGCCTACCTAGCTTCACTCTCTTTAGGATGTCAATATCACGCTAAAACTCGTTAAAGAGTCTCCGGAATCAAAGATGGTTATGCAGATAGGAAAGTTTAGCAAATAGGAATCCGATTTTCACTCCCACTAATACGAAGAAGAACAAATTCAAAGTCGATATGTGGAAGTGGTTAACCGCGAATGTGATGATCCGTAGACTTTGGTGGGCAATGCCACCTAAATAGCTCTCATGCAAGCTTTTTTGTGATAACAATTAGAACCGGATGTCTTTTGTGCTTAGCAATTCCAAAGTGGGTGACATCTTCAAACGGCTTCAAATTGGTTGAAAGATTTTCTTTTGTGGAGTACAAAGACGTTTGTAGAGCCACATAAACAGACAAGGAAAGCTGTTAATTCACTCAGAGGCCACATGATGTATTGGAAAATTTCTTATTCAAGTGCTCCAAGGCACCTTTTAATCTGAATGTTGGAATCGGCGGAACGATCAATTAAACTCATTTATTTATTAGCATCTATGTATGCAGTGGAAAAACATGTCTAAGAACCTTTGAAGAGTGCAGTGTTTTGTAGAAAGATTAAAGTAAAGTTTTAGACCTTTTTTGACAAAATACTTCAAGTTTTTTACATAGGAATTAGTCCGTAGATGTTGGCTGTTTGCCACTCAAGCATAAAAAACAATTAGTATGACCATTTCCTTTCTGTATGAGGAAAGTATCTTTAAGATAAGATATAATAATAGATGATCGCACCATCAAGACCGTAGGAGCGAGCAGCCAATAAAACAAAACAAATCAAAACCGTAACCGTAACCGTATACGCGTATATACACTTAAATGCTTCTCGAGCTGCCCGGCATGTCTTTTGTGGAAGGAGTCCTCGAGTGCCTGACAGCTCCCTACAACATCGACCGGTTTTCGCACCGATGTAACAAGCAGCCCTAGGTGTACAAGTTGGCAAAGACCTAGGTCAACACCCTCTCGAACCCCCAAGGCTTTGCCATAGAGTTTCCGAGGTTCGATAAGGCCCCCCCACTGGATGACCGGTGGATATTATCATCGAGCAACCTGGCAGACCGTCGTATCGACACCCGGAACTCCAAAAATAATAAATTTATTATAAGATATAATATAATGAAATATAATATAATTAAATAATTAAGAATATATAACCAGAAATTGGTTTTCTCTTAATTTAAACCTTCTTAATACCCAAATTCAGACAAAAATGCAGAACAACCAAACTCTATGTTAGGAAAATTTTCTCACTAAACTCAAGAAGCAGCATATTTTTTCATACTGTGAAATGCGCCACACCCTGTACTAGAAGAAACGAAATCACATCATAATCCCGCAAAGATCTTGGTCAATAGCAACGGCTGTCAATGCATTAAACGTTCATATAACTTAGCGGCGTAAAATTACGATTCCACACCGCGCTCAGATATTCGTTTAGTATGCGTTCAACGTTGGTTAATGTATTGCAGCCTTAAACGCACTTTGAATGCGTTCCTGTTATCAGGTAATTTATTAGAGCTCTGATGTTAATCGTATAGTTAATCGGGCAGTTGCAGTTGCCACAAACGATTCAGCTGAAAACTACAAACCAACTCCTGCCAACGCACACGCGGACAAAAGATCACTGATAGCATCAGAGCATAATAATTTGGCTAACTTATGCATTCGCCTATACGCAGCCTGACAGCTCCTGCTATTAACCTTCAACAACAACAACAAATTATCGCCCCAAGGATAACTTAGAGGTGCGACGTCAGTGGTCTACTAAATGGTCTCGCTATCACAAAAGCGAGATGGCCGGAGATTAGCATTTTATCCTGCCGCTGCTCGGTTGTCTAATAAAAATTATGTTTATGCAAAATTATTATTGCTGATTGGTGAGAAAATGGGTTGCTCGTAGTAAAATGTATTCTACTTCTACTGAGATCTGAAGATTACAGACGGAATACGTTTCACCCAGCCTTAGGAAAATTTGCTGATCTTACATAGTGCGACTGATGAGGGTGGAGAGGAAAAAGTGTTAACTGGTAATAAAATGAGTATTTTGTTTTATTCGAAATATGATCACTGTGTAAAAAAAATATTTTTTATTGTATCCTTTTGAAAAAGTTCACATTTCACACAAATAAACCAACAACAAATAACAAATTGCTCTCTTGTTGTGAATATCGAAAGCATTCGTGCTAAGCTCGCTTATAAAATAAGAAATAAATCAGTTGCGGAGGCGCCACATTATGTTTCTCCGACCATGGCTTTGAGCATGGATACGGTTGATGTTATGTTAACTGCGTCTTCCATAGTGACATATGTTGCGCTCTTTCGTGTGTGCGACTCAAGACGATATGCGATAACGATAATGACTACTAAATGCTCAGCTGGTGGTTTAACACGAAAATGATTGATCAAATTGTCCCAGCGAACATAATTTCAGACAATAAAGACGGAACAAACAGAATTAACGCGAAGTGAACGCCCATAATCCAACTTGTAAATCGCTCTGAAGAACTTGTAAGCGCACACGCATTGAGTAGCAGCCATGCCATGCAAAGCGCCAGCGTGGAACATCTTTCAACTTTTCCGAAATGAACGAATGTTTGCTGAGGCATACGAGTATGAGCTATCGCAGTGATTATTTATAAATTATGACATATTTTTCCAGAGAATGGAATGATACTCGGCCAGTTGTCGGTCGGTTTACACATGGACCAATTCATGTTCGTCTGGTGGAAGGAGATTGTTGGATTTCTGTTTGGAATTAAGTACAAATTGCTGAGCAACAAAGTCATACAGCACCAGCACCAGCACCAGCCTTTAGTTATTGGTCATCGGTTCATTAGTATCATATTTTCATTCATTAGTTGTATCATATTTTAAAAGTCTCTATCAATTCCGATGATATTCATCATTCCAGCTTTACACAAACACATGCGATTAACATGAAATGTTATTGTTCACTTATATGAATCGCAAGAAAACAGCTCCATGCTAAACTTCTGCACTAAAATTTAAGTTTAACTTTGCTTACAGTACTAGGTAGCTTACTGCGGTTTTGGCCACAAAAAAATCATAATCCGCTGTCTAGATAACCCAAAATATTCCAAATAAATCACAGTATAATACAAAAGTTGGCGGGCAGCCATCCGCAAAATAGGATGAAGAGCGACCAAATCACCGGTAATTCATACCCCTCAAGAGCCACAGTAGCTAGCCGATACCCTGTGCAAGTATAATGCTGAAATAACAGCAATCCAGGAGATGCGATGGACATGGAATGGTGTCTTACAAAAATCAGAATATGACATATATTTCAGCTGTTATGCAAGACATCATGTGCTCGGGGTGGGCAAAAGAATGAAACCCACCGTTATCGAATTTAAAACAGTAAATGAATGCATTATTCACGTGAGCAGATTTAAGGACATAAGCATCTTAAACGTGCACGCTCCTACAGACGATTCCCCAGATGATGAAAAATAATCAGTCGAACGGGAAGTCTCTCAGTATAATGTAAAAATTATTCTGGGGGATATGTCAGTCATCATCGAGCGCTCAACACGAGCACACGCAGATCACGCATCTTATCGTCTAGCTACCTGCTACCGATTAAAAAAAAAAACCCAAAACCAAAAGCGAGCATTTCGCTACCTATTACTTTTTATTATTTCACTAATTATTTTTTAATTTCAGGAATATTTTTCTTTTCCAGTTATTAGAATTTATTTTCAGAAAAGGTTTTCCTTCAAACAGCCCTATAACATGGGGAAAAAAGCAAAAAGGAAGGAAAAAGTCAACGAGGTCTTATCCTTAATTAAGGAACAAGTCACCAACCATGGTGGGGATTTCCTGTTGTCATTGTACCGAAGGCTGGATGAAGTGAACCAGCTGTGCGATTCAGCGACTTCAGAGGAGGAAACAATGAGCGTTGTCGAGGAATCGGATAATGAAGCGTCCGAAGCCAGTAGCGGCGGAGAGGACAATTTTAGCGAAGAAGATAGTCGCAAAGATCGATCATCTCCCGAAACCATGCCAGTAAAGGCAAAAAGAAGAAGATTGTCTGCTAGTTCCAGGCCTTCATCACCACCAACTTCATCTCCGGCTGCAGTAGCTAATGATGTCAGGATTGCGCCAAAACCAGTTGTTGTCGAGCATACAACAAAACCAAAAGAGGTGCAACGTAGAACGGTGCAGTCATCCCAACCAACCGCTCAAGGGAACATTAGCACTCAGAGTACTGGACCAACAACTAAAGCATTTGCTATGCCACCAATTGTCTGCTTCAGACTGAACGTCGCTGAACTATCAAAGTTCACGAAGAGTGCCAATATTAGTTGCAGAATTCGCAACATCAATAGCAGCAAATCGGTCGTTACGGCCATGAACAAAGACGGCCACCAGCGAATTCGGTCTTTCCTACAGTCGGGAAAGACTGAATTCAACACCTATACCACTAAGGAGGACAGGAAAGAATTGTTGGTCCTTAAAGGTATTCACCACTCCTTTGACACTGAGGATGTCAAGGAAGCGTTGACGGCAGAGGGTGTCCCTGTAGTGGAGGTCAAACCCTTCAAATCACAGAGGAACGACAGGAAATTTAACCATTTCATTGTAGAGCTTGAGAAGAACTGCGATAAGGCAGCAGTATGCTCAAAAACCCTCCTGATGAACCAGCTGGTGCATTGGGAAAAGCTAAAACCAGCAGGCATTACCCAATGCAAAAATTGCCAAAAGTTTGGACATGTCGCAAGCAATTGCGGTATGAAATATAGATGTGTTAAGTGCAAGGACGAGCACTTACCTGGACAATGCCCGAGAAACGCTGACAACAATAAAGACGACAACGTTTTCTGCACAAATTGTCAAAAAACTGGACATCCTGCAAACTATCGGGGATGTCCTAAATATAAAGAAAAAATGGCGGAAAAAGTAAAAACCGCCCAAAAGAAGATTGAGCAGCATAAGTTCGCCCAGAAATCTGCTGCAAAAGCGATAGTGAAAGGAGTTAGCTTTGCTAGTATAGCTGCTATGGGTAATGCAGTTGCTAGCAAGCCAGCAACTAGCAACAAACCACCACAAACCATCCAAGAATGCAGTAAACCAGTGAAGAAGCAAGCTTTAAAAACGGCTCCATCTACTGAAAAAACTAATATTTTTGACGACACTGAAAGGTTATTCGGCGCAGACCTTTTCACAATTTTGCAGAAGGCAAGAAAAGTCGTGCCTGCTAATTATAGCAGCCTTGATGACAGGTCCAAAACAACCGTTTTGGGTCGACTTATTTGTGAATTATGTTCACAATAAGCAGGATAAGTATATTCTCATATAATGTGAACTCCATTTATTCTTTAGCAAGGCGTATCACACTTAAATTATTTATTAAAACTAATAAACCTGACATTCTTCTTTTACAGGAAACAAATCTCACTGGGAGAAATCCGTTCAGTCCAGACGGATACAATATCCACAGGGTCGACAAAGGCAGTGGACGCTCTGGGACGGCGGTCCTTATCAGGAACACTATGGCAGGCGAAAAGGTGCAAATCAGTGGTCTACGTAGCATGGAAGCAACAGCTGTCAGCATTAAAGTCAACGAAGTGGAGACCTTGCTGGTGATATCGGTGTACAATCACTGTAACGCAACGAGGGAAGACATCCAACGGGATTTGCAAACTGTCTGCAACACCTCCTCTAGACACACATACTGTGTTGTTGGAGGTGATTTTAATGCTAGACATACTCGATGGCAGGACGAAGTGTGCAATCACAAAGGAAGGGCCATTACAGACTGGATGGACTCAAATCCGCATCAGCACACGATGGCTATAGTTTCACAGCCCCGGAAGACGTACCCTCGGACACCGTCAACTTTGGATTTCTTTCTGGCAACCACAAATTTCTTAAATATTTTCCCAGAATTAAGAAATTATTCCTGCTTGGCGCATGATAGCGACTCGGATCATATGGCCATAGAGCTTCGAGTGAGGCTGAACCAGCGAATTGTGCAACTCACCCCAACACCTGAACTTCACATCAACTTTAAGAAAATAAACTGGAACCGGTTTAGATCAGAAGTTGAAGCTGAACTTCCTATTCCAGCGGCTTGCAGAAATCTGGAGAATACAGAAATTGATGATGCTATCAGAAATTTTGAGATTACAGTGAATTCAGCCATTAATCGGCAGAAAACAATTCGCACTAGCAGGGATCGCTTCCAACACTTGCCTGAGCATATACAGGCCATATATGCTCACAAGCAACGGCTTAGGAAACGCCTTCAGAGAATCTTCAATAGGACACTTAACACAGTCAACGACGAATACCTGTCTGTACTTTCGCAACTGCGTTGTACAGTTAACATGTGTCGTCAAGCTGTGCGGAGGTTTCAGGAAGATGAACTGACCAAACGGCTCCAGGACATCAAACCAGGCCCTGATGCTTTTAGGAAGCTGAACTCTCTAGTTGGAAAGCGTATTTCCATTCCAGAGATTATCACCATTGAAGATCGAACAGTATCCAGCGCTGCTGAGAAAGCGGAAGCCTTTGCCTGCCATTTTGAAAGGAGCTTTACGGACCGACCACCAACGCATCTTCCAGATTTCTTGGAAGAGGTTGAAAGTCTTGTGGAAGACACCACTTCTCCAGGAAATACTATAGTGCAGTTCAGTGAAGAAAATCGCGCCAACGCACCCGTAGATGTCGATATGTTTACCGGAACAGCTGTTGTCAATGATTTGATTATGAGTGGAAACTCAAAAAAATCATCAGGCACAGATGGGATTTCTAACTTTTTGCTTAAAAAGTTACCGGGTATGGCAATTTTGATGTTAACCATCATTTTCAACAATTGCCTAAACAATGGCTACTTTCCGGACAACTGGAAGGTGGCCAAGGTAGTACCAGTACCCAAGAAAACCGACCGCTCCAGCGTAACTGGTTACCGTCCAATAGCTTTACTGTGTTGTATCAGTAAAGTATTGGAATCATTGATCCGTAAAAAGATCAATACGTTTTGTACGGAAAGAAATCTTATTCCTTCCTTTCAGTACGGTTTCCGAGAAAAGCACTCTACGCTGCACCCTCTGCTGAAGCTTCACAGTGATGTCACTAAAGGACTGAACGTCAAAAGTAGTACAGTGGCCTGTTTGCTAGACATCGAAAAAGCTTTCGATAGTGTCTGGATAAACGGGCTACTGTACAAGCTTATTAGTTTTGGTTTCCCCAATTATATTGTAAAAATAATTAAAAATTTTCTTTTTAACAGGGTCTTCTTTGTACAGGTGTACGACCGCTCATCGACAAGGAAAAGGATTAAAGCCGGAGTTCCTCAAGGTTCCAGACTTGGACCAATCCTGTATAGCATCTTCACGGCGGATCAACCCACAAATACAGCCGGAACAAGGACTATGCTCTTCGCGGATGACTCCATAACGTATGCAGTTTCCCGCTCTCCCGAGATAGCTGCCCGAAGAGTGGAGGAACACCTCAGAAATCTTTGGGACTACTACCTGAAGTGGGGACTAAAGATCAACGCCAATAAAACGGAACTCATCTGCTTCCGAGTACCAGCAACCGAAACAAGGATAAGAAAAATCGCAAGCCGGTGCAGAGCCTTAAAAATCACCCTTCCGGATAACACAATTATAAACACCAAGTCAGAGACTAAGTACCTGGGAATCAACTTTACTGAGAGGCTCAAGTTTAACTCTCACATCGACAAAACAATGAAAAAAGCGAACTACGCTCTTCATTTGGTGCACCCGCTACTTAAAAGACAAAACGGTCTGTCCAACAACACCAGGCTGCTTATCTACAAGCAACTCATCAGGCCAGTGATAACCTATGGCTACCCCATATGGTTCACCGTCTCACCAACAACGATGAAGAAGATCTCCCTATTTGAAAGGAAGGTACTAAGGATCTGTACAGGACTCTGGAGGGTGACAAACAGCTATAAGTTTGTGTCGACTACAAAACTATACGAAGCAGCAGGTCTGCTGCCAATAACTGACCACTTGTTCCGAATGGCGAGGAAATTCGTCGACGCATTGGAAACACATCCAAGTCCTGAGATGCAAGGACTGCGAATCGAGGAAATCGAGCCAAGTCACCGGTACATACACATAAGAGGATTCACTGATGCTAGATTCGATGACATCTTTAACAATCAAGACGTCTCCTTCTACGAGAAGGCGGGCAACCAATATTACAGAGGCTGAAGTTCGCCCTGTTTATACGCCGCTTAATATTTTTCATTCTTATTTTATTTTAAAATTATTGTTTAAAATTTAATTACATTAAAAATTAACATGTAGTAGATTAAGAAGTAAAAAATATTGTTTAAAAATAAACAATACCAAAAAAAAAGACAATGTAAATACGTCGGGCCCCTTTTGTTGAGCCGACACATATTAATATTATTTATAAGTTTAGTTTTAAATCAAAATTGTATATTACTTTAATGTTTAATAAAAATATCTTAATCTTAATCTGAGGGATATGAACGCCAAAATAGTTAGGGAGCCAGTGTTTAGGCAGTACATTTGCTGCCAAAGTTTACACGGGAACACTCAAAACAATGGACAACGAGTCATAGAGATGATAACAAGCAATAATTTGGTCGTTGCGAGTACAAGGTTTGGGCGGAAAAATATCCTCTACTGATTGAACCACTCGCAACCAGATAGACTACATGTTGATGGACCGCTGAAACAAGCCGATCCTGGTGAGGATACGAAAGTACCGAGATGCCTCGAATCGGACCACGATCTTGTTGGTATGGTGCTACGAGCGCGGATTGCATCATCACGAAAGACTGCATCAGCGAATCAGATTCGAGTTAACAAGGCTGGCCTTCTCAACGAAGATACTAGAAACAACTACGGTCAAGAGATAGGACACGCCCCAAATGCAGGGACAATAAATCTTGAGCTGAGATGCCGAGCATTGATGAGGAATGGACACGCGTTAAGTATACTGTGATTAGCACTGCTGACTCCATCTTAGGCAGTAGTCGTAGAGACGGTAACGACTGGTTCGATGACGGATGTAAGCTAGCAACTGAACGTACAAATATTGCGTACCAAGCAGTTCAACACTCTAATAGAATGCAGACACGCGAAGAAGAAAATGAAGCTCACAAGATATGAAAAAGCAATTTATCGGCGAAAGAAAGCAGCCTGGGATAAGAATCTCGTTCGTGAACTAGAACAGTACAGAGAGAGAAGACCGAATCAAGCGCGGAAGTTCTAGGAAAGAGTGTACGGTATAACGCAATTAACAACGAGTTGCACATACAGCAAAGACAGAGGTAATCTGATCGCCAATCTCAAAAGCATCTTAGAGTGATGGGAAGAATAATTTCATGAGTTGCTAAATGGCCAGCTAACTGAGCAAATGAATGCTCCATCAATGAACGATGACCATACTATGCAATCGCCACCAAGCATAGAGGAATTAAGCAGAGCGATAAATCGTTTTTAAAATAATAAGGCCTCGGGGTCAGATGGATTCCTAGCGGAGTTGATCGAATTCGGTAGTCCCGCACTACACCAAGCAATTTATGAAAAAACAGTGCAAGTGTGGGAGGAAGAAGCGGAGCCAAAAGACTGGCGAAGATGGATTGCCCCATAAATAAGCAGGGAAATGCATCAAGTATCGTGGTATAACTTTGTTATTAGATTTTCTCCTCTATAATTAAAGACAGAGTGGCTTCATCATAAGCAAATCAACAAATGACCTTAGGCAGTTGATGGAAAAATATCTAGTGTTTCAGCAATCACTACTACATTTTTTTATAGACTTTAAAGCCGCCTATGATAGCATAGACAGAGTAAAACTTTATATGGTCATGCGAGAATTCGGCATCCTATGTAGGCTATGTAGGTTAACCATGACCAATGTTATAAGCCAAGTAAAAATATCCGGATAACTATCAAGCCCTTTCAACATCTATAACGGGCTCCGACAATGGATTGGGCTGGTCTGAGTCCTCTTCAACTTTGGAGAATATGAGAAAGGATTTATGGGACACGACAGTGGAGCTAGAAAAGCCTACAATGGAAGAATGGCATAGATATGGGCGCTCAGATTTTAGGGATGCCAAACTGGATAATATCGGCTCGAAATCGGGACGTGTAGAGACATTTTTTGCGGAGGGCCATAATCGGACCCTGGTTGTAGAGCCATATATGATGAAGAAAAAGTCCCTCAAAAGACCACCAGAATAATATCAAAGACCCTAAAAAAGCCCACCAAAAGACCCTCAAAATCAAAAATAAAAAAAAATTCCAAAAGGCCTCAAAAAGACGCCCTTTATAATCCCCGATTAGAAGACTTTCTCAGAACTCCTCTCAAAGACACATCAAGACCCCATGAAGACCACCTCATGATCATCTCAATCATAATCCCATTAAGGATCTCTCAAAACCCCATTAAGACCACCTCAGAACAGCCCTCGAAAATATTTTAACATCCCTTTAAGATCCCGAAAATACCTACAAATACCCCTTTAAGAACCACCTCAAAATCCCTCTCAAGACCACCTCTCTAGACCACTTCAATACTCCTTCAAGACCCACTTACAGCCGCCTCAAAACCCCATCAAGATCTCAATCAAGACCGCCACAAGACCTTCTCATAACCCCTTTAGGACCTATTTAGGACACAAACAAACACATCTGGAAGCGAAGTATACAGAGAATTTAATAAAGGTCGACTGAAAGTATTCTGGCAGTAAACTGGCACTCGCATACACGAGAACACTAATAATGGACAACGAGTCATAGAGATAGCAGCACAAATCAAAGTGTGTATCTCCTAATGGAGCCACTCGCCACTAGAAAGACCCCATATTGATAGACCGCCGCCACAACTAGAACTTGATGACCAGCGAGCCAACATCGACTCGAATCACTATCTTGTTGATTTGGTTGTCGTGGCACAAATTGCATCACCAGGTAAGACTGTATCAGTCACAACGGAGCGTTCAGATAAAACATTGGTCAAGATCAGCGCAATGAAGGGTGGGCTGACATATCAGACGTATAAGAAACGCCGTCCTAAGGTGATGAATTTGAAAGATTTGAAATAACAAAATAACAATTCATTATCGGCCTTAATCTTCGGAAAACATTGCCGTACGTCGCCGTCGATAAGCTCGTGTCCCACCAATGCGATAGTGACATCAATTCGATGTCGCATTTGTCACCTAATTAAAAAGAACGCTCCGTATGCATGCAACCGTGCAAGTCGTGCATTCCTGCCGGCCATACGCAATGGATCTGGTTGGTATGCATACGCCAGAGTGTATCGCACTGTACATCTGTGTGCAGTGTCAAGAGTAACTGACGGACATATCTACACATAACACGTATGTTATCCAAAAGATAATTATTTTCCCGTTTTATAAGCTTGCTCCTATATCAACGGCGCGCGCAATCGCAGTGTATCTGATGCCTCATGTTCGCAGTTTTCAGAGTTCTCACGCATGCAGTTTGCCTTACGCAAAATTAATTGACATAATCAGGCGATATTAAGCTGCTGGGCAATATACATTTTGCGGACGCATTAAAACGCTGGTACGGTGCATCCGAAAAGTATTCCCACACCGCTTTACCGCGGCCGACCCTGAATAATTCCCTTACCCCACTGATGACTGTGGGCGACGATTGGCGTTCTTCACTCTTTCGATGTTTATTTTACAAATTCCAATTCTCGTAAATTCGAGATCCAATTAAAACGTGTCCCAGTGCTAATATTAAGAATAATAAAAGTAACAAAATCAAAGTCGAATGTCACGAATCGAATTTATTATATTCCCGTCAAAATTTGCATATACGAAGTGTGAAATGCTGTTGGACGTCGGTGAGTTCAAGCGGTAGGCGGCCGATTAAAGACAACGAGGTAGAAATGTAAGTTCTGATTTGAGCCTTGTATTAATTCTGGTCACGAATATAAATTTTTTGTTAATGAGAAAAATGTCAGCAAAATAGTCCTAGGCTACTGATATAGTTGGTTGTTGCTTACAAATGCTGGAGCCATCTGTTGGTTTCTTTTTTAAATTACCTCTGTATCGCCCTGCTTTGAACGTAACGCTGCTGCAATCTTCATATTTGAGGAAAAATTATCCAAAAACCGCATTAAATATTTGAGGATGCATTGGCTTTTCTACGACAATGCATGGCTTAAAAAATGCAATTAGCGTAAAAGTTTCTAAGTCAGATGTGTACCAAGTTTGACTGAAATTGCTCCTGACGTTGCAGAATTGTGCTGGCACATGTAACTTCAAAGTGTGAGTTTACATGGGACTATATAACATGTGACAATAACATAACAACTTTTACATGTAGAGTGAGACATTGTCACGTCGAAAAACCCTGCTGATTCCCCAAACTGTTGTGTGATTTAAAATTTTAGCAAATGTTGAAAATAAGGATCTACGATTGAGTATAATAATGTGCGTTGTGACTCAAGTTGTTAGAGCATTGAACTACTATGCGGCTGGTTCGAAGCTCGAATTCCAAAAACACACAACTTCTCACGAATATCAGACAAACTTCAGGGACTAGGTCGGTCCCTTCCATTTGTGTCCAAAAATATAACACGCACAATACGAATGGTCGCGAGAAGCTAGGCTCTGGACCATAACGGTGTGCCGCGCCAAATATGCATAATATTTGATGGGACTCTCAACATCAATATGCTAGATGTGCGGATTTCACATATATATGGGCTACCCTCGGACCTCAGGGAGTGCACGGCCCCAAATAATAGAAAGTGCTGTCACCGGAAATACGCATGTGTGCATATTTCCATAAAATCGGGTTTTTGGGAAGTGGGTTAAAAATTTATCACATGATCTGACCAGCCATTAATATTAATAATATTAATTAAATTCCTGCAATATAAACGAATTCCAGAGGTACTACAACAACGATAGGCAACATGCGCTACAGCGATTCTGACATTGATTCACAACATGCATAGTTTCGTTTAACATTTGTCATTTTCTATTACGCCATTCTTACAGCTCGCTCGCTGTCGTGTCCCATAAACACTACCGCAAAGGACTTCCTCTTCAATCATGTAATTTAGGTACCCTGTCCAATGTACAAGTAGATCGTCAAGCTTAATTTTTATTTCGTTAAATCTTTGTAACGTTTGTAGATCTCAATATTCAGTCTCAAGAAACATCCTTTCTTACATAATGAGCTAATAGGAGTTTCCGTATGACTATCCTCTCGAATGTGGCCAAGAGGACAAAGTGATTTTTGTTAAGCACCCAAGTATCGGCTATATATGCGATAGTACTAATGAGAACATTTCTTAAACACTCGCAGCTTGTATGTCATGCTTACATTCCTAGATTTGAGGATTCTTGAGAGACTAATGTATGCTCTAAATTTTGGTTCCATACTGTTATCTGCTTCTACAATCGACAATCCCATTTGTAGTACTAATAATAGACGACCTTCTGCTCGCAGACGTGGCTTAGTACTTAGTTTAGTTATAATTTAAGTTCAGCCCCATATTTCGTATTACCCACTCAATCTGGATGAAAACTTCTTTTACAGCTCGTGAATTTCTACCATTGATGTCCATATTGTCCGCATAAGCCAGTACCTGGATGAACTAATAGCAGATTGTTCTAATCGCCATTACATCAGAGTCTCGAGTCACATTTTCCAAAGCCAGGCTGAAGAGAATGTAGCCGATTTCATTCCGTCGTCGGTGCCCATAAACGATGTGCAATGGGCTTTGTAGTAATAATAATAATATTTGGAGCGACAGACCGTTGCGGTTCAATGCCTTTCTTCTCGCGACCATTTGTGTTGTGCACGTATATTTTTGGACACAAATGGAAGGGACCTACAAGGTAAGGCCGGATCCAAACGGCGAATTAAGAAGCTTTCCGTGACAAGTTATTACTCTCGGAACGTTTGTCACCATTCGCGGGAGGTGGGAAAACGTGAAAAATACTTTTTGGTGCTACTGGTATTCGAACCACGAACCCCTGCTCATGCCCCTCTCCGCTGAGCTAAGACGCCCACTTTATAGTGATCTGGATATATTTTCTTGGCTTATGACAATGAACATGGCAAACCTATATAGTCTTATCAATTTATTTGTGATGCCGAATCATGAACTTATAAATTAAACATGAATAAATTACACATGCTACGCTATCACAGGTGGCTTTAAAGCTTTCGACATGTTTCATTATCCTGCTTAAGGGTGAAAATTTAATCAGTTGTTGCGATTTGGCTTGGATGAAGCTGCACTAGTTTTGGCCATTGATGACTTTAGTGTATTGGGCTATCCTGTCTCGTGGGGTATATGTAGAATGTTAGTCGCGGTACTCCACATGGTTATGCAACGATAATTGTTGCACGTTTTGATATCAACACAGGAGTCTGCGAATCATACAGTGTGCGACAAAATTATTGTGCGGCTAAATAGGGAATCTTTGTATTGTTCGTTACGTCCAAAGATGGGATTAATTAAAAGCTCGAGTTGATACGCCATTAAAATGGATGAATAGAAAGATTTACCGGAATGCCGATGCCATTAAACGGTAACAAGTTAGGAACATTCCTACAACGTTCAAGCGATTGGATTGTTTTGTTAGAAGCGTTCAAGATGGGTATGATGTTAAGTATGCCTCTTCACATTAAAACGCTACGTTCATCGCAGGGGGTTAAAATAGAACCACCACCCTCCAAAATGATGTTTTTTAGTAATTTACCAAGAAATCACTTGTTATAGGATTTCTCACGTTAACCTATACACCCTGTATATGGCAGTCAGATGGTCGATTCCCGATCTGTGGAGCTTTCTATTAAGTGTCACTCACAATGCTATTCTTGTTGTGCGATAAAATCAAAAAAACGTCAAATTTTTTTCATATGATATTTTTTTAATTACAAGCCATTCATTCTGAGAAGCGCCAGTCAATGAATGTGAAGCATGCAAAACAAATATTACAGCAATTATTTTTATAGTTCTTTTTAGAACATGCTGCCAAAGCGGATTATTATAATGAGATTGGGAATCGCAATTGGTGCGTTCGTAAAGTGATAAAATGATAAATTACTGTGTGGAAACTGAAATGATTTTTTATTTATTAATCACTTCATCGATTGGAAATCGACCCTCAGGTCAGTGGGAATAAAGAACAAATATTTCTTATACACCGTTTGAGGAAACCTTTTATGTTTTTTGAAGCAAATATCAACAGAAAATTGAAAGAAATTGAATCGAAGTCGAACTGCTGGAGATGCAAATTTTTTACAACTGAACAACTGAACTGTTCGTCTTAATACTTAAGCTGCACTTTTGCTGTTTTCGTTGCCTTTTCTCGTTTGATGGTTGTTTGTATTTTTACTCCACCCATTGTATTCATTTTCATCAGCAAAAAAATGGTATAGTTCGGAAGCAGATGGAGCCAATCGCAATCGACAATTTTCATCATTAAAAGTATCTCAAAGTTTTCACTGTTCTCGTTTGTTTACGTTTTCAAAAGATGCATCTAATTATCGGGCGCATACGATTTTGTTTGTTGATCCTTTGATTCCTTGATGGTGTTGCGGTGCCTCATGAAGAATCAATAATGCTTCCGTCTTTAAGTCTTTCATGTTGATGTTTAACGTTGAATTATTGAAATTAATTTTATTAGCAAAGTTTTGCAGTTCACGCTTTTAAAAAAGCAGAAAAAGCTTAGCTAGCTGAAGCTTTCTAACATGCCCGCACATTCCAATTTACTGACAAACATCGTTCGCTTGTATATCGTAGAGAAACTTTCAAGGAGAGAATACGCCGTAATTCCTATGGCATGCGCCTTACTGGTGGAAAGGATTTAGCCTTCTGATTGCACCTACAGACGAGGAACAAAATAATTTTCATTAAAATTTGTTCTTCAATTGTTTTAGAAGCAAATCGTTAAAATGGGCAACATCCTTGGATGATCCTTCACAGTCTGGTGCATTTTAAAAGAATTCTAATACTAAGTATGTAGTAATGTGTTTTATTTATTAGCAACATTTTTGTTGCATTCTTTAAAAAAATAAAAAACCTTTGTAGTCTTTCATCGTGGCTAATAAAAGCGGCCCTCATGCAACAAATAGCAAAGGGCTCAACAGTGATAATTAAGGTGTTCGAAATGAGTAAAACGGAAACATCAAGGATTCGGCATGAAGATATATCTTGTGTCTGTTTCATCTCATTCAAAACTTAATGTTTCTACACGACTACAATAGCAATATAGCAATATCTTTAAAAATGTTGGAAACATTTATACATTTCTATGTGAATGGCGTTGCTATTGCAGTCTCAGTAAAGTACCCTTATACATAAAATGAACTCCTACAAAATGCTTTCAATAAGCTAACGATATGGGCAGGTCGTTGTGGTTTTGAGGTAAACCCCCACAAAAATGAACTTATCCACTTCACTAGGAAATACAAAATCCCATATGTTGACACTCTCTCTATTAACAGCATAAGCTTAACTTTCTCTAATGATGCCATGTCTCTTGGTCTTATTCTGGATAGAAAGCTAAGCTGGAAGCCAAAAATAAAAGGAAGAGTTCGTAAAGTTATAGTGGCAACTTTCTCATTCAGAAAAGCTGTTGGAAACGTATGAGGTCTTCAATCCCATATCAGTAATTGGCTCTATACAGTGGTAGAAAGACACACACTACCATACGGTGAGGCTGTGTGGTGGACTGCCCAAGACAAAGCAGTAAATCGTAACAATCTAAAAATCATCATCATCATATATGGCCAAACAACAGGTGTCCGGTCCTGGCCTCCCGCAAAAATCTATCCACCGGTCCCGATTTCGAGCCGATGTCGATATCCAATTTGGCATCTATAAACTCTGGGCGTCCTGGTCTACCCCATGCTTCCAGCGCAGACTTGGCCGGCCTCGCTTTCGTGTTCCATAAATCCTACCGCAAACAAGCTCCAAGCAGGATCCTCTTCGCTCATGCGAGCTAGGTCTCTTAGATCTTAGGCTTGTAGATCTCATCGTTATAGATTCTCCGGAATCGCCCTTCCCCATAGACGGGGCCAGCAATTCTCCGTAAGACTTTTCTCTCGAAGGCGGCTAGGAGGTCAGAATACTTTTTGCTAAACACCAAAGTCTACGACACCTACGTAAGCACTAGTATGTATGTACTTTGTTTTGCTCTCATTTATGTGCAGCCCCATATATTGTGCCGCCCGCTCGATCTGGATAAAATTTTCCTGTATAGCGCTTTGTTTACTACCAACGATGACGATGTCGTCTGCACAAACCAGTATCTGAATGGATATATAGAGGATTGTTCCCCTCGCTGTTACGTCAGAGACTCGGATCCCTTTCTCCAGCGCAAGGTTGAAGAGGATGCAGCCAGTCCATCCCTGGATGTTGAATGGGCTTGCTAGTGATCCGGATATTTTTACTTGGCTTATAACATTGGTCATGGTCAATCTACATAATCGTGTCAGTTTATTTGGGACGGCGGATTCTCTCATGGCTTTATAAAGTTCTACTCTGGCGGCTTTAAATTCTATAAAAAGATGCTGTAGTAAGCTTTGAAACTATAGACATTTTTCCATCTCCTATCTAAGGATGTATATCTGATCAGTTGTTGATTTACACACTGGTATGGACCAATAGTGACTTTAGCATATGGGACTATCCTGTCTTGATGGATAGAGGAGAAAATCTTATACGCGGTACTTAAAAACGTTATAGCACGATAATTGCTGCAGGTTGCAATATCTCCTTTCGTATGTATGGGGCACAGGATGCCTTTTCACCAATCTTCCGGCATCGCTTCTTCTCCCATACGTGCACAATTAGTTCATGAATTTCTTGGTGTATTGCTTAGTGTTTTAATCAACTCCGCTGGGATACCATCATATGCCGAGCCTTATCAACCAACCAACCACTAACTCAGTAACTCAAGTTACCATAGCTGGACAACAGGTAGAGAGAGTAGAGATTTTCCAATATCTAGGGATCCGGATCGGCAAAGCACAATCAGTATTTGGAATGATGTCCGTGATATGGTGAAGCAATGCGATCAGCTTAAACACCAAGCTGCGACTGTTTCGTTCAAATGTTGAATCTGTGCTTTTGTATGGGTGCAGCACTTGGAAGGTGATCGCTACTATCACAAAAAGATTACAAACTTTCGTTAATAGGTGCCTACGGAACATCTTAAGGGTTTTCTGGCCTAACCGTATCTCTAACGAACATCTGCACCAGAGAACGGGTCAGGAATCCATAGGCACAACAATCCAACGACGGAAGTGGCAGTGGATTGATCATACACTCCGAAATGCAGACAGTTCCATAGCAAAGTAGACAATTCAATGGAATCCGTTATCTCAGGTTGGTTGGAGGAACGGGTCGTCGGAGAAACACATGGGGCAGAAAACTTGAGGAGGATTCACGGAAATTGGCGTAGTAGAGACCCTAGGACCCACAAGTGGATATAGGACATAAGTACGTAAATAATGTGGCAGACACCTAAAAGGTCTATTGTATCTAAGGGTCTCTTTAATCTAAGAGACGTACCACCTCCCTAGTGAACGATAGTATTTCCTAAGTGGCAGAGCATATTTCCTTATGAAAAATGGCTGTTCACCCTGCGAGCAGAATCTACACTCTCTCTTTAAGCTAACACGAATTTTGTTAAGGTGATACCGCAGCCAGCTCTGGCTAGTTAATCTGCAAATTCATTGCCTGCAATTCCCTGATGACCAATGACCCAACGAATTTTCACTCTGTTATGTCTGGCAAGAGATCGTGAGATGCATCGTAGCATTTTTTGACTGATGACGAGTCCATTGAGATGGACGACAGGGCTTAAAGTGCTGCCTGGCTATCTAAAGAGATGTGTATTCCTTCGCCCTAAATTCCTTTACTGGTGCGGATTTCAATGGCATGGAATTCCACCAAGAAACCCATTTGACTTTTTCTAATTGGTATCGAGACTTTGGTGTTGGGTCTAAAGATACCAGCTCCATCTTCGATCAATGTGTAAACCAAACCAGACCCCTAGCGTCCAGTGCAGGAACACTATTGCACCAGTCTGCCCGGTTCCATATTGTTACATTCTTTATAGCTTCTAAAGCTTAGTTGCCGTTTTCCGTTCAAGAACTTTCAGCCACCAAACGATGTCCGCGTACGTGATAATAGATCTCACCATCATTGTATACATTCAATATATCATTTTAGGATTTAGGCCCAAAGTTCTGCCATAGAGGCGTCTACTGGCCCACAGGGCTCTATTTCGAGCACGTTCGATGCCGGACTTGATACGAGACTTCCAGTTTAGCCGTTTAGCAAGGCTAGGATTAACCGTTTAGCCGTTTAGCAAGGCTAGGATTAACCGTTTAGCCGTTTAGCAAGGCTAGGATTAACCGAGATATTTAAACTCACTGGAATAATCTAATGTAGTACCTTTGATGATTATGTGTCCCAAATTGATCAGTCTTCTTTTCGTGAAAGGCACTAGAACGGGTTTGCAACGATTGATGAATATTCCTTCTCTACTGAACGACTGCACCATTCTAAAACCTTGCATGCCAATAATGATAGTCGTGCAGTGTTTGCCAAATCGTCAGCGTTTGGGAGTATGGTGAGCCATCAGATCTAGGCCACGTATAGGTGTTATTCATAGCACTTCGCACTAATGTGCAGACGGCCTGCCTTTATACCTTACAGAATACACTTACTGGCTTCCAATGTTTTAACTGGTAAGTGTTTGTAAATTATCGCCCTTCAAGTTGTCAGACCAAAATTCCGAACGATTTTTTATTAAAGCTACCTATACATTAAAACATACAGAGTATCTCTTGTAATATGTATGTCTGTAGGTCAAATTATTTTTTCACAAGTTTTAGTATTCTAAATAATAACTCAATTGTAAAGGTAACGTTCCCTTGTGCGCTAAGCAACAATATTTTTATCTCAATGAATCTTGGAGGCTTCTTTTAAAAAAATATTAAAAATGGCGTGTATGCGACATACTACGACCAAGAAAGAAGAATGCATTTTCCTCCTTAAAAATGCAGCAGCGCTGCGCTACGCAAAATGCATTACAAAATGATTGAAATTATATTCGTGTGAAGAGTAAAGCATTTTTGAGTGCATACCGTCACATGGTGAAACAATAGGATGGGGAAGGACACGCATGCATTGCCTTGTCCTTTAGCCCTTTGTCGTTGCACGTGCTATGTAATTAAAAAATATAATAAAACGCAGAAAACTCTGGCACATAGGAGTTACGAGCTCCAGCACTGATTCCATACTGTGCAGAATGCGGCAGACCCTTTCGTCACACATACTTACCACTTGGGCGCGAAGAAGAAATTTATTTAAGAGGTCACATCACGCAATTCCACGGAACCATTATTTTAATGACTTTATTATGTTAAACATTTTCCAAATGAAAACTTAAAATATGGCTAACGGACTATCCATCCGTCCGCCTCTTCCAGATAACCGCTTGTGGTTTTTACATAAAGTCGATTGTTGGTTTGTTCGTTCCGTTCTTTTGCGGTAATTTTTTACCAGCGGTTCTATGTGTCGAGCCATGTTTTGAGTAAAACAACACAAAACACAAGAAACTGAGAGAATTGTCACAACTCAAAGAACGTGCGCCCATCTCAAGCACACCGTTAAATAATTAAAATAATCGCACTAAAAATTACAGAACACAAACACACGCAGCCATGCCATTAAAGCATCCACAGTAGTTCACGTACTTTGCATTTACGGCGATCTACGTGTAAATTAAAAAACGAAATAAAAATCATTAACACATAAAAAAGAGAGCGTGATTTCCCCAGACAGGAATTTTAATCCTTCACGAGACCTACAAAGCATTTGTTGTTAGATGATAAAAGGAATACGACTTTTTCATATTTTATATAAAGCGGAAGGTAGGCGATACATTTTACATTTGCCATAAATTAAACACGAGTCTTATCAAGTCGTGGGATTTACTATTCCTAGTATTTAAAATAAGAGAATAATTTGTATGCTTGTATATTTATGGAAGGAACTATACTTTTAATTTGTCTATAAGACGGTTATTGATGTTATAGCATGGCTATCAATCAGTTATTATTAATTTAATGGTTTAATTTCAGTGGCAACTGTAGGCAGATGAAGCCCTAGGGGATCTTTTCAACGAATGCAGTGAAAAGATCCTACGGAAAAGACCCCAATTTGGAGCACACGCGACCTCGGGGCCTAAAATTTGAACTGCACGCCCTTAACATACGTTCTTGTTCAAGTTCCAATTGCAATGAAAAGGGACGTCAAGAAAGCGTGAAATGATATGAAAAGCTAAGAGTGCTGTCGTCAGCGAAAGAATGACATGGATTTAAATCATTAATGAAAATGAGAAAGAGTATCGGAGACAAAACAGAGCCCTGGGGAACACCGGCGTTTATGCGATGAAAATTGGAACCATCCAATACGACCTGGATTGAACTGTCAGAAAGGTAGTAGAAAACTAGTTCAATCAACCATGACGTTATCAATTCCATAGGTATTCATTTTCGACAAAAGAGCTTGATGCTAGACTCTGTCAAATGCCTTGAAAATATCGAGTTCAACAAATTTGTGAATAGACTGGTTCCACTTTTCAGTAAGAAATGCCATCATATCACTTGTAGAACGTTGCCATCGAAAACTGGCTGTTTTCCATTTCCTTGCAAAGGCTCCAGAAGAATAAGAGAAATGGAAAAGCCTGTGCAGTGGCAAAGCCAAGGCTGAAGAACACCTCTTCAAAACTATAGCTGGAATACCATCAGGCTCAGCAGATTTATAATTGTTGAGAACATTTAGTACCCTTGACCTACTTGACAAGTACGAAATTAAATGAGTCACATATAGTGATGAGCAAAATTGCATTTATTGCAAGACCAAGACCAAGACCAACCACCAGCTAACCGCATGTAGGTAGTTTTGGTTGTAATACTAACTGATGAAAGTAAAGTAAAAGACAGAATATAAATAGGACAAGACTTTGTGAATATCATCACAGCTAAATACATGTAAGAAATATAAGCATTTATGTAAAAGTTAAGGCTTTGAGAAATCTGTATATATAAAATAGAGAATTCATGTATGTTTGTACTAAACTAACTCTGGAGCGCCCTGGCCAATTTTAACCAAACTTCTTGGTATAAATATTACGGTGCCGTGACATAAGCCCAAGTGACATAAGGCCAAACTAAGTATTTTTCAATAACAAAAACTTGTTTTTATCCTTTTAAGAGGAGCGTATATATAAATTAGGTAAGGTAAACAAAATCAGATATGCAGTGGAAAGTGACATTGGGCCAAATGGTCTTATGTCGCTTTGTGAAGGTGTCATAAGGCCGAATGCTATAATTTGGCCCTTTGTCATTTCCACAAAACGACAAGGTCTATTTGGCTTTATGTCACTTGGTCTTATGTCACGGCACTCATATTAATTACCAACTGGTGGGTGGCTGGTTGATTTGCGTTTGTAGCGAGGTTAGTTACATTTGTTACCAATCAAGTGGTGATTCTATAATTTTCGGTGCCGCTGAGGCGAATAGTGATTGTAAGAAACCTCTAGGGGGTGGTGGTCGATAGGTGTTGGGAGGAGTTGACCGATATTAGTGTCGATTTTATAGTCCATGAAGCTGAAGTAAATAGTGATGCACCTCTGGGGAGAGGATTTTGTTTTAGGGGGAGGATGGAGTTATGAGTGCCAAATTGTACAAACACGCAACGCCGCCTCCCCGGACACTCAGCTAGTATTTAATAAATGTCGTATTCGGTAGGCACCGCAACTTCCACTGCCACATAAGAAAATACCTATAGAACCGAGCTTAGATCTTTGAATGTGACATTTTTAGTTCCAAATCTTTTTTTTAAACTTTTAAAAAAAATTTCAATTGCTTGTTCGAATTAGAACAAAAAACAAATTTTTTTTAAATTTTGTACTAATAGATGAACCCATTTATATCTTCAAGCCATTACAAAATCTATTATTTTCAGCTATTTTTTGAGGAAAATTATATTGTGGTGGGTGGGGGGGGGGGAGCACTGTATATCTATTAACAAATTATTAGGTAATTTTGAGCGTGTATCGTTCTAGGATTAACATTAAAACTCTCAAAATTCAAATACTAAAGTAATGATCAATGCTTAAAGTTACATTTTGGCTGGCGACATGCACAGTTGTTAACTATAACGATTTGTTATTGCTTTAGAACTTATCGATTTTCAGCACATGTAGGTTGTTGCTTCTACGGTTATGGTATATTTATAAAAAACAACCCATAAAAATAAAAATTTTTCATGTAAATTCTCTAATAGGAGATGGGTATGTGTAAAAATTTGAAAATCGGGCTAATTTTTAAAAAATTTACATGGACACCACACGGGTCTCATGGCCCTATCACTCCAACAAATTTACAAAAAGTTATGTCCATCAGTGATACACATGTGTTGAAAATTTGACGAAAACTAATTTTTAAAAAATTTATATGAGCACCCATTGGGCCTCAGGGCCCGTTCACTCCAAAAACTTTACAAAAAAATTTGTCCATCGGAGATACAGAGCTGTATAAAATTTGAAGAAAATCGGGTTAATTTTTTTAAAAAAATTTATGGGGCCCACGACCCGGCCAACAAAATTTTTGCAAAAAGTGTTGTCCATCGAAGATACACACGTATATAAAATTTTAAAAAATCGGGTTAATTTTTTTAAAAAAAAATTTGGGGCCCCACGTCTCCAAAATTTTTATAAAAATTGTTGTCTATCGAAGATACATACGTATATAAAATTTAAAGAAATTCGGGTTATTTTTTAAAAAAATTTTATGGGGTCCCACGAACCCGGGCCCCGGGGTCTCCAAAATTTTTACAAGAAGTGTTGTCTATCGAAGATATATGCGTATATAAAATTTGAAGAAATTCGGGTTATTTTTTAAAAAAAATTTCTGTGGTCCCACGAACCCGGGCCCCGGGGTCTCCAAAATTTTTACAAGAAGTGTTGTCTATCGAAGATACATGCGTATATAAAATTTGAAGAAATTCGGGTTATTTTTTAAAAAAAAATTTATAGGGTCCCACGAACCCAAAATTTTTACAAAATGTGTTGTCTATCACAGATACACAAGTGTATAAAATTTGAAGAAAATCGAGTAAAATTTTGTAAAATATTTGTATGGGAGCCCCCAGACCCCGGTGCCCGAGGGTCCTCAAATTTTAATAGAAAGTGTTGTCTCCGGAAATACACATGTGTGCATAATTTCAATAAAATAGGGCCTTGGGAAGTGGGTTAAAAATTTATCGCAAGATTCCACGACAGACGACCGACGACCGTCGACCGACCGACCCACGGGCAAGTGAAGTTACTATAGAGAATTTAAAAAAAAACAACCCATAAAAATTAAAATTTTTCATCTAAATTCTCTAATCGCAGAAATTGATATGGGAGCCCCTCGATCCTGGGCCATTTTTTTTTATTGTAGAAGAAAATCATCGAAACAAACATTTGACATCAGATGTTAAAATTGAAAAAGCTCAGATCATTTTATTCTGAGCACTTAGAGCACGCTCTTACTCTGAGCAAATAAGAAACACGAACATTTATCTTGAGAACTCTTTGACTGCTCTGAACTAATTTATGAAAACGCCAAATGACAGAATATTGTGAAAACTTGTTGTTCTATCTGTAAGTTGATATCGACAACAAAAAAAACGACATCAATAAAAATACAATTCAGTAAATAAAAATGTAAGTTGAAGTAAGCATAAAACATGTATGTCTCGTTTCATTTGCTGGGTTCATTTGTGCGTGCGCTAAGATTTCTCTCTCTCTCTCCACCACCACCAAAACCATGCAGCGCAGCCGACTGCGCAGCACACACCGCACAAAGTCCATAAACGGCGACGAATATCTGATGCCAGTACAGATATTTAAAAAATGTATAAGGGCCTTGCGGCCGAACCCGGGACCCGATCACTACCAAATTTTCGAAAAAGTATTGTTTATTGGGTATACACATGTGTGTAAAATTTGAAGAAAATCGGGTAAATTTTTTAAAATTTTTGTTTGGGAGCCCCCCGACCCCGCAGCCCGAGGGGCCTCAAAATTTAATAGAAAGTGTTGTCTCCGGAAATACACATGTGTGCAAAATTTCAATAAAATCGGGCCATGGGAAGTGGGTTAAAAATTGATCGCAAGAATCCACGACAGACGACCGACCGACGACCGACGACCGACCGACGACCGACCGACCACCGACCGACGACCGACGACCCACGGGCAAGTGAAGTTAATATAGAGAATTTAAAAACACAATAAGTTCTGAGAGTGATAGTGTGAAATATATTATTTCTACGTGTAATCCCCGAGAGAAAATATGGATGTCTAACTGTCACAATTCATATAAGTGAACACAAACATCGGTTATTATTTTAACATACATTTCCCTCCCTGCCAGCACTAATAGAGATGATAGCGGTGTATTTTAGTGTAATATGTGTACCAACTAACAAGTTCAGGTAAAATTGAGCAAGCCGTTCCACAGTTATGCTAGAACTAAAATACATACATCCATTAATATAGTCGTATAGATATTATTCAAAAAATACTTTGGTCTGCAAGAATTTTATCAGCAAGACTGCAAGACCAAGACCAAGACTCAGGTTGCAAGACCAAGACCAAGACTCATGGCACGAATGCAAGACCAAGACGAAGACTCGACTTGCAAGACCGTTTCATGTCGGTCTTGGTCTTGCTTTTGCTCATCACTAGTCCCATAGAGGTTTCGACTCTTTAAAGTTTAGAGTACAGACGGCGGCAACGCGAAATCAGCTAAGCAACTGAATGTTCGCAAATTATGAGTGGAGAGTAGAGACTTTTGTATACGTAGATGTTGTATAATCAAAACCTTCTCTATAGAAAGCCCAACTCAATGCATACTAATGCTGTAAACCAATCCAAAACGCGTCTGTATTTTGGAATGTGAATACAGTGTACAAAAAATAAGTAGTCGCAAAGAGCGAGAAACGTAAGATGTGGTAGTGGGAAACAGACAAATTTTATATGGATTTTGCTCTTTAGTTAATTACTAATACAAATACGTTTTGGATAGTATTTGTGTACGATCGGAACAGTTGGGCTTTCTATAGAGAAGGTTTTGTGTATAATACACATTTCTATATTTGTGTTGTGGCATTGTGTTTCGTTGGGTTTGTGTCTGTTGGAGACATACGCACTAAGAATGACTGAGTCGGGTAATCTTCGTGCCATTTTTATTTCTCGCATTTCTTAACTTCTCCATGAGAACTCATAACTTTTGTATGAGAAAACATGTGTGTTATTGGTACAGCTCATTAATTGATCCCTGAGCGAGCGGTGTAATACGATAATTCTTGGTCAACCAGGCGAAACCGCGCAACCATTCTTGTAACGAAACGGCAGGCTGATCCCCGGTGTCCTAGAACAGTGCTCCGATAGAAAATGCAGTTCTTCTTGAAAATTGTTCAATACATTTTGAATGTTGAAAAGAAAATGCTTTAAGTCAGATGTGTTTAAGTAAAAAACTACTTGTTGCATTCCATTTCAACGTAGCTAATCAGAACAACTTTGCTTTCCAAATGTTGATACAAAAAGGGAAACGCATTTCATTAAAAAAATATTAATAAATAGCGTTACATTGTCTTACCTTAAAGTGCCTGTAGAAGAGGCAAATTTAAAAACTAGAAAAGGGTTTACTTCCTTTTATCTTGGTCCTTGTTCGTAGATTGACCTTAAACTTATCCGAATCCCTGAAGAATTATGAATGTCAAATGGTCTTTACCGCCATTACCTTCTACCTTCATTAATAAAACAAACACCTCACCATTATGGTAAGTTGTTGCAACGTATGAATCAACTGGAAAGAACACAAATTCAAATGGAATCCCTGGAGCGACCGATGGTAGCTGCACTACCCATATAATGCGATGAATGCACGTTGATTAAAATGGGAAAAACGTAAAACAGCTGTGCACACTGAATTATTTGTTGCGCTCGTATTTGCACAATCCATATCCTTGATGTTGGCGTGTATCGAGATCCTCTCCAGCACCTTTTTTTTCTTTCTATTTTTTTAATTAAACAGATGGGACATTGCGACAAATGCATGCGAATTGCTGGGAGAACCAAACCGAAACGGAAGTATTGATTTCTCCCGAGTGCAGTTAAATTTTGTGTAAAATAATACGCAACTTTTACGCGACTTTGCTCGCATAAAATTAGACTCTGGGCCTCAGTTGTATATATTTTTTTGGCTTTGCTGATTGCTATTTGCCTGCTGATGGTATTAAAAGGAAGATAATAATATGCAGTTAGTTCATCGTGATGGCGTGTAGAGTTCTTTTATTTTACTTTAATTTTATTATAGTTTGCCAGCAGTGGAGAAGACTTGGAAAAAATTTTGCTTTAACTGTGGTTCTAAAAGTTTCGCACAATTTTCTTCAATATCGGGCGATCACACCTCCACATGGTGGCCGCTGGTAATTTTCCTCCAATGCAGGAAAAGCTGAATGATCGGACTAGTCCCTTCAAAGTAAGGTTGGCGCGAGGCCAATTAAAAACTATTATTACGGAACCCAAAATCGGACTCGGATACACTGACGAACGACGACTACGGCAACGAAAACGGCTAAGCGATTTAAGAATTTTGTCATGGAATAGAGCTCGAGCTGCACAGCAACTAGCCGTAACCCTACATAACAGCAATTCAGGAGATGCAGTGTTTGGGGAATGGTGTCTTACAAAAATCAGAATATGACATATATTACAACTGTCACGCAAGACATCATGTGCTCGAGATGGGGTTTCTCAAGAAACTCACCGTTGTCAGCTTTTAAGCATTAAATGAACGGGTGCTCACCCTTCGCTGCGGGGTTAGATTAAAACATAAACCTCATAAGCGTTCATGCACCTACAGAGTATTCCCCAGATGATGAAAAAGAAGAATTCTTTGCATCAGTCGAACGGAAACTCCATGCCTGTCCTTAGTATGACGTAAAAATCATTCTTTCACTTTGGCTTACACAAGAACACTAACGACAATGGACAACGATTCATAGAGATGGCAGCAAGCAATAATTTGGTAGTTGCGAGCACAAGGTTTGCGCGTAAAAATATCCACAAAGCCACCTGGGTAGCTCCTGATGGAGCCACTCGCAAACACATAGACCACGTGTTGATAGACCGCCGCCACAACCCGGGCCTGATGATGGTACGAACGTACCGAGGTGCCAATGTCGATTCGATCCAATATCTTGTTGGTATGGTGCTCCAAGCGCGGATTGCATCATCACGAAAGACTGCATCCGTGTATCAGAGTCTAGTCAACACTGCTGCCCCTCGAAAATAAGAGACCAGAAACATCTACGGTCAAGCGATAGGACTCGCCCTAAATGCAGTGAGAGTAAGTCATGGGGCTGAGATGTCCACGCATTAAGAATAATGTCATTAGTACTGGCTAACTCCATCTTGGGCTGTAGTCGTAGAGATCGGAATGACGAATGTAAGCTAGCAACTGAACGTGGGAATGTTTCGTACCGAGCAATGCAACAATCTCATAGAACGCGGGCTCATGTAGATGAATATAAAGAGCTTACAAGATATGAAAAAAACAGTTCACCAGTCCGTGTACTAGAACAGTACAGAGAGCAAGGACCGCACCAGGCGCGGAAGTTCTACCAAAGAGTCCGCGATATGACGCAATATACACCGCGTTGCACATACTGCAAAGTCAAATTAGGGTAATCTGATCGCCGATTTGAAAGGCATCTAAGAGCAATGGGAAGATCACTTTCATCAGTTGATAAATGGCCAGCTTAGGAATTCGAGTCTCCACCAATGACCGAAGACCATTCTATGCTGACGCCACCAAGCCAACCAAAAATAATAAGGCCCCGGTATCAGATGGAATCCTAGCGAAACTGATAAACATAGGAGGCTCCTCAATACACAAAGCAATTCATGATATAATAGTACACGTATGGGTTAATGAAGCGGTGCCAGAAGACTGGCGAAGAGGCATCCTGTGCCCCATACATAAGAAGGGTGGTATCACAATATGCAGCAATTATCGTAGTATAACTTTGTTAAGTATTTGCTCCTTTATCCTTTAAGACAGGATATCCTCATGCGCTAAAGTCATCATTGGTCCATATCAGTGTGGCTTCACCCCAGGCAAATCAATAACTGATCAGATTTACACCCTTAGGCAGGTGATGGAAAAATTTCTAGAGTTTCAAAACTCACTACACCATCTTTTTATAAACTTCCGACTTATGATGGCATAGCCAGAGTAGAACTTTATAAAGCCATGAGAGAGTTCGGCTTCCCAAATAAACTGACACGACTCTGTAGGTTGACCATGACCAATGTCATAAGCCAAGTAATCAAGCCCATTCAACATCTATAATGGGCTCCGACAAGGGGATAGACTGGCCTGCGTCCTCTTCAACCTGGCGTTGGAAAAAGTAATTCGATACGCTGACGTAACGGCGAGAGGAACAATCCTCTATAAGTCCATTCAGATACTGGCTTACGCGGACGATATTGACATCGTTGGTAGAAACCGAAGAGCTGTACAGGAAGCTTTCATCCAGATCGAGCAGGCGGCACAAAATCTGAGGCTGCATATAAATGATGAGAAGATCCAACATTGGTCCCTCAATTCAAATAGTGGAGCACGAATTTGAAGTAGTGGAATCCTTTAACTATCTCGGGTCAACTGTAGCAGTCGATAACAGCATGGAACCAGAAATATATACCAGAAGCTGCTGGTATATAAGACAATGGTCATAACAGTACTTACATATGGATCCGAAACTTGGGTGCTTACCAAAAAGCATTCTGGCCTCTTAGCCGCGTTCGAGAGAAAAGTCTTACGGAGAATTGTTGGCCCCGTATGTGAGGAAGGACAATTCCGGAGACGTTATAATGATGAGGTCTACGAGCGTATCTAATGCTTATGTACTATAACTAGAATGAATTAACTTATTACGAATTTCATTACTAAGGAACACTCTTTCCTGATTTGCTAGGAGAATGTCATACGGGACAATATTAACAAAATTATTAGTGAAGGTGTTGACCAATAGTTTAAGGGATCAGATTAGACATTGTTTTTCATTGTAATTGACGGTAAAACTGGTATAGTTACCCAGAATTCGATTTCTGATCAGTCACACTAAGAAACTTGTGTTTGTAATATTTTTCTTTTGACTTTATAGGATTTAAATATATTTATAATCTCGGTATATTAAGTTAGCAGTATAGCTTGTTATCGTGATAATGATATTTAAAATGATAAGCTTCGTTACACCTTCCACTGATAATGTGATTCAAGGAAAGTTCACTTGGCTACTCAACTTTAAAGAGCGTTTTCTAATTTTAGATTTAATGATATCTCGTATTATCTCGTCACAATTGTACAGAAATACTCATACACAAACAAAACGCCCCCACACACAGAGATACTGCTCACATGCAATATAATTTCTCAACCCTTATGCGTAAGTTATAAACAAAGTTAAGCGTAAAGTCGCTTAAGAATAACTTTGTATTTATGCTTGAGTAACTTTTTGAATTTAGATGCGTACAAGTTCGAATGTGTGTCTTTGTGTGTGTGTGTGTGTGTTTATGCTTTTGGCAAAGATACATATCGTTGAAACAGATGAAATTTTGAAGTTTTCTATCTAAATGTGAGAAGCACTATGTACATTAAAGTCAACGTCTGACATTCTATCATGCTGCATGGATAATGGAAGATGGATGAAATTGTTTTCTATGCAAACACTGTTTCCTGTTTAAATCCACACTAAGACTCTGTCAAGAAATATAAATGTATTCACCACTCTGGCCTAAAAAGGCGTAAATGTAAAAGAGGCCATCTTTTACCATCTCAGCATCAGTGCAATGTGCGTGCTGGTGTGGCAAGAGTGAGAGAATGATGAAAATGGGGACAGGAAGTGAAGCTGACAAATTGTGAAAACGCATACATCTTAAGGATGGATGGAACGTTTTAATTAAGTTGCCTTGGAGATATGTATATTGTATAATATGTGCTGATGCTGACGTAACGATACGACACAATGTGTTGAGTGTTGTAGGAAAATCGAATAGACTGGCACTCACCCGTATAAATGAAGGACCGGTTAAAGACCCATGCAAATATGGTTAGGATTTTGAATTCCCCAATGAAAAGGAGATAATTTCATTTGCAGTTTCTTACGAATGTATGAGTTATGAGTTGTTGTCCTATGTATTGGGTTTTGTGTTTGGCCTTTCGAAAATGTTCCATGGATTAAATTTCCAAGAGATTTTTCGGACAAAACTCGTAATAGAAATTATATGGATATAACTCAATGTTTTCCTGTATTCTATTTGAATGTGGGAGACAACTAATTACGATGATGACGCAAAAGTCGTTATTTAGGAATAAGGATTAAAGGAAAGTTTAAAATTTTAAATTTTTCATTCGCTCGTTGTCTTTTTCGGAACCTATATCATCCTTAAAATTAAGTCCCGCCCTGGTCAATCGTTCGTCTAGCGAAGTCTTGGTCTGTTTCGTTGATATTTCTCATATCCTAAAGTCAAATTCACTCACTTTATAAACTTCAACAGTTCGTCATCACATTTGGCTTTAAACCCGGAGTTCTGTCCTGACCTCAAGGAAGAATTTCTCCAGCGTATTACATTACTTCGATTTCACGCTCCACCATCTTAACAGAGAGGACTATGGTGTATTTCGTCAAGCCTCCTTGACATGAATGAAAGCTTCTTGTACAGTTTTTTTTTTTTTATATAATTCGCGCACGCTTCAAGGGGTTCGCACCCTTATAATGCTCGGCGATATGCTTGGCACAGCGTGCGCGTTAAGGAAAAGGATGAGAAAAGAGGAGCTTGTGTTTTGAATGCTTGTGGATCATAGTGACGTGGGAAGACAGAGCTTGGCAGAGCATTCCACATACGTAGTGTACGGCTGAAGAACGAATCCCTGAATTTAACTGTACGTCCGAAGATGGGCTTGAGGGTAAACTGATGAGCACTTAGAGCGACACGAGTATTGCGGTTGAATTCAAGGAGATGTGGCATGCAGCTGAATATTTCTTTTGAGTACCGCTGGTGGAAGAAGCGATAAAACAGTGACAAGCAAGAAACGTTCCTGCGGTCTTCAAGCGAATCTATTGATTTCGCTATATTTTCGTCACCGATAAGTTTTATCGCGCGGTTTCGTATTATATCTAGCTGATGCAAAGTAGTTTTAGGCGCACCAGACCAGATATGGCAATTGTACTCAAGTTTTGGGCGAATAAAAGCCTTGTATATGGTAGCCAGATCATAGGGAGTGAAGTATTTCTTGCACCGGGCTAGAAAACCTAAACATTTCGCAGCATTTTAAGCAACGGTGAATATGTGGTCATTCCAACGAAGCTTATCGTTAACGCACATACCGAGAGTTGCAAGATTTTCAGTTTCCTCGATGCAAGTGGCATTCATGGATAATGGCATGGGATTTAGGATTCGCTTAGACGACATGAGACAGCATTCGGTTTTGGAAGCGCTAAATTCTACTCGATTGATTTCTCCCCATTGTATTATGCTGTCAAGGTCAGAATTTAACGAGCTTAACATACGAAGTTGTTTGAGTTCAACATCAGAGGGGGAGGGACGTTCCACAAACTTATATGAGAAGCTGAGAGTGCTGTCGTCAGCGAAAGAGTGAATTGGATTAGAAGTCACAGATAAGAGATCATTAATAAAAATGAGAAAAGAGTATCGTGGACAAAACAGAGCCCTGGGGAACGCCAGCATTTATGTAATGAACTTTAGACTTGAAACCATTCAATATAGCTTGAATTGGGCGGTCCAAAAGATAGCTTCTAATCTAGTGAAGCAGTTTATCATCAACACCATAAGCACGCAATTTATACAAAAGAGCTTGATGCCAAACACTGTCAAATGCCTTTGAAATATCGAGTGCAACAGCTTTGCTTTCTCCAAAATGATGCAAAGATCGGTTCCACTGTTCGGTGAGATATACCATCAAATCACCAGTAGAACGTTGCCCACGCAATCCATACTGCCGGTCACTAAGGATTTCGTTGGTTTCAAGATATTTCTTAAGCTGATAATTGATCAGCGTTTCCATGACCTTAGAAAGATTGGATGTATGGGTCGGTACAAAGAAGGAGACGACGGCTCGCCTTTTTTGGGTATGGGCTGGACAAATGCTGTTTTCCATCTTCTCGGGAAGAGTCCAGAAGAATAGGATAGATGGAAAAGCTTACGCAATGGTAATGCCAGCTTGGAAGAACACCTCTTCAGAACTAATGCAGAAATATCGTCTGGCCCCGCGGATTTGTGTGTGTTGAGATCATTTTAAACTCTAGCAACTGCACGAGTACGAATAAATATCTGTCCCATAGAGTGTCCAATACTCTGAGGTGCAGGAGGCGGCAATGCACAATCTGGAAGCGTAGAGATAGCTGCGAAATGCGCAGCAAACAGATTGGCTTTGTCTATAGAGCTGACAACTGGAATGTCAGTATAAATGAGCGTTGGAATCGACGGCGAGGCTGTATTTTTGATTATTTTCACGAAGGACCAAAAACTTTTACTACCTTTGAGACATTGTAGTATTTTTTGCCTTAATTTTCGGTCGTAGGCGAACTTGACTCGCCGAAGATGGGCATTGCAATCATTTCTTGCTCGTTTAAATTTTTTTCATGATCTGGGATGTGCAACAAGGAGCCAGTTTAAGTAACTGGAAAAAAGTAATCTTTTCTGACAAAAAAAAGTTCGATTTAGATGGACTTCGAAGGCCATAAGTATTACACTTCCACGATCTAAAAAATGAGAGCTCTTTGTCTGTATGTCTGTTCACGCTTAACTCGAAGACCCTTCATCCGATATAGCAGAAACTTCTGGATGTGGTGGAACGGCTGGGTTGGATGTTTATTGGTGGTTATTATGGTAATGGAGATGGGTGGGGGGGGGTTACCGTGGTTGGTGGCTAGGTTTTGTTTGAATGATATTGACTCGAAGACCGTGCATTTGATTAAAAGTGTTGATATATATATGGGTGGGATTTATGCCATTCTGACTTATTTTGCAAAAAGGTCTCTGATGTACCGTTATCTTGTTCCGAATACTTTTTCAAACTTAATTTTGTATTAACTACAAACTACTCTAACTTTCACCATCATTTGTTTTTGCTTTTCTGACATATAACTGGAGAAATATCAATTGTATCTCCCAAAATTATGTGCATCTAATCTAGTGAACTGCCAGTGTACGCGCAAGTCAGCAACGTTATGCCCCAATAATTGCTATGTGTTGTGATATCTATCTCCCTTCTTATGTATGTGGCATAAAATTCTATATTTTCGGTCTTCTGTCATCACTTTTTCCTCCCATGGACTATTAGTTCATGAATTGCTCGGTGCAGTGCGGGAGCTCCTGATTTAGTAAGTTCCGTTGGGATACCATCTGATCCCGAGTCTTTCACTCTTTATCACTCCGCTTTCTTATACGCCTGATGGCGGCAACATAGTAGTGAAGTCATCGGACGGACATTCCTCCTTACATCCATCATCGAACCAGCCGTTCTGGTTGATGGGCCCGACAGTACTATTACAGTATTTTTAAGGCATGTCAATTTCACTTTTACACTCAGTATTGATGCTAACCGCACTCTGAGTACCAAACAAAAAAGATAGTTGTTTAATAGCTCTTTCGATTTGCAGGGTACAGTTAAAATTTCTTTCTCGTGGTTTTGGTTTGGCGTTCTATTTGCAAACTGTACCCGGGGTTTGCGTTTTATTTGCAAGGTTTTGTATCCGACACTGAAACTTTGCTACCCGTCGGCAATCGACGGATAAGGTTTCATTTACTCAGCAATATGGCGAATAGAGATGAAGCAGACTAGTTTCTCAGTTTGTTATACTTCTCAAATTTGGTTTTAGATTGGCATTCTATTTGCAAATCATTCACCACGAAAACCACGAAAACCCTGCCATAAATCGAAAGAGGCATAAGTTAAAGTTGGTACTTCGTTACGTTTATACGATAATCAGTAGCGGATTTTGGCGTTGGTTTATAAATAAACCACCTTATACTTTTACTTCAATTTCCATTTGCTGTTACGCGTTGAGGTAGCTTCGTAATATCCATCTTCTTCAATGATCTCCTATCTCTTTTCTCTTCTCTACAGAGTTTTGCCCCTCATCCTTCTCACATCCTGGATTCGATTCTCCCAAGTTCCTCGAGGTTTTCCTATCGGTGCAATAACTTCTGTTCTCATTTCCAGTACCTGTTTGGCTTTCCAGTGCAAGTCTCCGATCCATTTCAGTTCTCCTCATCGATTTCTTGTAGAATCGACTTTTTCTACCCTACTTCTGGGTGTATTCGATCATTTCCGACCCTATTCCTCCCGTGTTTTTTTTATGTGACCCTTCGTATGTACTTCATTTCTGTTGCCTGGAATTTGCTCAGATGTTTATCTAATAGCGGTAGGCACTTGGTACCGTTTAGTGCTATTGGTACTATAACCGTGTTGCAGAGCTTAAATCTATAATTATTATTGTACATATATATTATTACTATTATTGTGTTACCTATCTGAGATTACCCTAATACTGACACTTTCTTTGTCTGGCTTATTACTTCTTGGTCCATTTTTTCATTATAGCTAACAATGGTTCTAATGTTATCTTGGATTCAACTCTCTCTCTCTAATTCTCTGGCGTTACATATTTTATGCAGATTCCCTGTCAACCTATCCTTCACTTTAGAAACCCTCATTACTTTACTATTAGTTACATTTAACACAATTCCCTTTCTTTTCAGATTGTTGGACCACTTCTCCAATGCTTGTCGTAGTCTGTCCGGATGTTTGCTATGATAACAATATCCTCTGCATATAATAGGAATTGCAGGTAGATGGGGTAAAGTCACAAGTTGCCAATTTTATTCTTTCTGTTCACCTCCTAAATGTATTGAAGCATATACTAACGCTAATGTTACTTTGAAGTGCCCACGATCATCTTACAAGCTCCATCAAGGAATATTTTTTATAATATACAAATACTCAGGGAATTTGGGCCTTAGGAAATTAGGGAGAGGGAGAGGAAAAGACGAGATGCCTATGAACATATGTCTTAAATGACCGCATATTAAACGAATGCGGAAACACAGAGTCGGGCAATTCAATCCACATAATTATTGTGCGGCTTAAGAAAGAAAGAAAGAAGTGCTAAACAAACGTTGTTGTTCAAGTTCAACTTGGAATGAAGAGGGACATGCACAAGCATGAAATCGTACGAAAAACTAAGAGTTCTGTCGTCAGCGAAAGAATGAATCAGATTAGAAGTAGCGGAGAGGAGATCATTAATGCAAATCAGAAAGACTGTCGGAGACAAAACAGAGCCTTGGGCAACACCAGCGATTATGCGGTGAACATCGGATTTGAAACCGTCCAACCAATACTGGTGCAATTAAGCAGGGTCTTATCAATTATATAGGCATTCCTTTTCGACATAAGAGCTTGTGAATAGACTGATTCCACATATCAGTTAGATAAGCCACCAGATCACCTGTAGAACGTTGCCTACAAAAACCGTATTGTTGGTCGCTAAGGATGTCACGTGATTCAAGGAATCGCATAAGCTTACAATTGATCAGCGTTTTCATGACCTTAGATAGTATGGATGTTAGCGCAATGAATCGGTACGGGGAAAGAGATGACGGTTCGCCTCTTTTAGGAACAGGCTGGATAAAGAATCTTTTCCAATTCCTTGGAAAGACTACAGAAGTGTAACAGAAATGGAAAGACCTGCAATGGCAAGTGGCAATGCCAACGTTGAAGAACACTTCTTCAAAACTATAGCAGAATACCACCAGATCCAGCTGTTAGTGATCGTATCACGAATAGCATCCACACCACTATTTGCATTAAGTGGCCAGTTAATATTCCTTAACAAATTATTGTGTCCATCCCAGTCGGCTTTCTCGTGTAGCCATACTTTTCTTTTAGGAGTTTTCCCCTCTTCTTTGACTACGTGGTTCAACAACGAAGAACTAGCCGATACCACACAATGGTCTGAAAAGCCTAGATGTGATAATACTTTGACGGTGTATTTGTTAGGATGAGAGGTAAGAAACAAGTCAAGGATATTATGACTTATGACTTACAATATCTGGAATTCGAATGGGCTCATTCACTAACTAGCTGAGTGAGATTGTTTAACTTTGCAAATAATTCAACATCCTTGTTGGTGTTGTTAAGCCTGAATGGCGGAGCCAACTCGAATTGTGTACATTAAAATCGCCCGCAATGTCGAGACCAGAATGTGTATCAAGTGATAAAATTCTAGAAATAGAGTCAGACAGTGTATCTAACTCATTACAAGTTAAGACACTGTCAGAATTAGGCCTTCTGAAAATAAAGTTGTAGTGAATGTTATGCCTACGCACTTTAGCTTTGAGCCAAATGTAATAAAATTCCGCATTGGAACAATGGTTGAATTGTGCTTGACTTTGAGTAGCTACATCAGTACGTACATACATAGATGGCGAGAACGCGTTAGGGAAAAATTACTGGCACCATGTTGTATCTAGGCCAACTGAATTCCGAAACATCGGATTTTGCATTAACGTTGGTTTCTGTTAGTGTCAGAATAGCAGGTTTGTTTGTCTGCTAAAGAGACGCACGTGGCTGAGAGTACACGAATGTTGCACACATCAACCCTGAATTCGCACATCAGTCGAACTCTTTAGCTTTACTTAAGATACAGGAAATGGAGTCCAACTCGAAAACTCCTTTCTGGTAGGTTTTATCAAATACGACAGACTAATTGAATGATTGCGACTCGAATTCAGAACAGGTGAGGCATCAGGTCCACCGTCTAATCTCCAGTTGTAGATGAAAATTGCAGAGGAATGTGTCTTCTGCTGCTGGGTAGATTATTGTTTTTGGATGTAGTGAAGTAGTACTGCGACACATGCGGATCTATTGCCTTTTCACCTACCTTATGCTTTAAGGAAAGTACATGACCATCTCTAGTACTCTCTCATTGCAAATGGCTCTTATGAACCTAATGATATGGAGCGAAGATAACGTGGTTCCTTCTTGGTCAGAGTGTTGCTATGCATTCGTTGAGAAGATGCCCCGATAACTACTCCGTCTCTCCACATTGCCTTTAACTGCCATCCTCTTCATGTTTTAATTTCCCTAGGTGTCCTTTAAGTATCCAATATACCACGTTAGCAACCCGATAACGATTCTTATAATACTTATACTTAGTCCCAGTATCAAACTTATTGGTTGGTACTCATTATCGCCAGCATAATGCGGTTTTTTTGTCCGGTTCATTTACCTCTTCATTGATTACTTTTGAATCTTAACCTAATTCAGTTGCTCGTACCTACATGTTGGCTATTTTTCTTTACTTAGCTGTTAATAAATTTTGACATTCAATATCAACAGCATCTAAAATTACGAAACCTTTAGGTCAAGGCAAGAGAATCTACCAAACTGTGCCCGTTGCTAAAAGCAAACAATACCCACAATAATATTGATGACATTTTTTCTAGACTTTTGACGTGGCCTCATCATGTTATGCTACAGCCTTGAGCTATTATTACAATCTTCTTCATCGTTCCAGTGTGGCTTCAAATTTATATTCTCCCAGTCCAAACCAACGGAGAAGTGCCGCTCAAACGCTTGCGATCAATTCAAGTGACAGATTGATTGACAGATAATGAGATGCTCATCCATAAGCAATTTCAATTGGACATATTGACGTTTCATCTCAGACGTCAAATGCTTTTAACACCTTTTGCTTTAAGTAATTTCCATTCAGTTTGCATTTAAAAAGCGAATAACCTTCGAGTGAAATCGCACGCCATACTTTTAGACACGTTAGTCAGTCGCCTTGGCGAAGGCGACGCATACCGCCTCTCGTGCAAGGATGCATGGCATGGTGTTAAATATGTTAACCAAAGGTGTGAAACTTTGACTTGGAGCATGACGTCAAGCGGCCGAACAGCACATAACACGAAAAAGGCGCTACAACTTCCCGTCGGATGCTCATAATAATTACATTGTCTTCGGCATGTTCAAGTTGTAATTATCACGATCATTATTATCATCATCATCGACGGCGACGCGCTTACACCAGCTCTTGGTTGGTTTGGTTTTAAGTGTCAATCAATCACGCACTCGGGCTTGTACCGCTTGCCATTCTGTTTTGATTGGTGTGCGAGCGTCTGTGGTGGTGGTGGTGGTAGTGGTTGTGTGCGGTGCGCGTATATTTTCCTCGACTTACATGCAGTTTGCCGCCTAGAAAGTTCATGGTGGTCGCAGGTTCTCTAAGCTTTATCGCAAAGTTTTAATTAAACGACAGAGGCAGCTCCAGCTGAGTTGTGGTGTAACGCCTGCTGTCGGAGCTGCTCCATGTACTGGATTGCGCGAATAATAATTGGTGTGCATTACAAGAAACAAGAAGCTAACAAGCACTATGTGCCATAACAAGTTGTTATTATTCATAATTAACAATAAATTGGTTAAAGAATAGTGCAGAAAATATTTCCAGCTACTTGTTGTCACTGATGGGAATTTTATTTTAAATAAAAGGGATCGCCGAATGTGCACATTTCAATATTGAATGCGATACGAAGATCTGATTTAATTGACATTTTTTGGTAGAAACCTCAAACTGAACTAACGAGTATCGAACACCACTATCAAGCCTATTCAACAACTATAACGGGCTCCGACCAGGGTATGGACTGGCCTGCGTCCTCTTCAACCTGGGTTGGAGAAATTGATCCGATATGGGACAAATTTACATTCGTACTCGTGAAGTTGCCAGAGCTCTAGGTTGCCTTAGCATATACAAATCCGCTGTGCCAAATGGTAACATTAGTTCTTAGGAGGTGCTCTTCATCGCGGGCATTACCATTGTGTAAGCATTTCTACTTATCCTACTACACTTTCGGGATAGGATAGGATATCACAAAAATGCGAACCGTTATGTCTCTCTGCGTACCGACCCATAGCACTTAATTCCCTTCTGACTAAGGTCATGGAAATGCTGATTAATCGTCAGCTTATGAAATATCTAGAATCACGAAAACTACTCAATGGCCGAAAGTATGGTTTCCGTGGACTAGAACGTGGAGATCTGATGGCACATCTCACCGATAAGTGGAACCAGTCTTTTCACAAGTGCGGCACAAGGTATTTGACAGAGTTTGGCAACAAGCTCTTCGGTCAAAAAAAAACCAGACATATGAAATCAATGTAACCCTACTTCAGTCGACTAGAAGCTACCGTTCCGTTCAATCCAAATTCTGTTGGATGGTGGTGTGCCTCATGGCTGTGTCTTGTCACCGACACTCTTTCTTATTTTCATTAACGATCTTCTGCCAGCAACTTCTAATCCAACACATTTCTTCGCTGACGACAGTATTCTTAGCTTCTCTTATATATTCCCAGGTTGACGGCCCTGCCCTTCGGATGTAGCACAAGAACCACAGCGTACGTTAAGCTTATCCAAATCTGAGCTTGACAGCATAACAAAGTGGGGAGAGCACAATAGAGTATCCAAAACCCAATGTTGTCTTCTGTCGTTGAATTGAAATAGTAACCTCCAGCCATTATCCATGAATGCCACTTGCATCGAGGAAACTGAAAAACTAGAAATTCTTTGTATGTGCGTCAACGACAAGCTTCGTTGGAATGACCACATATTCCACGTTGCCAAAAATGATTCGAAGTACCTTTTGGCTTCCAAAGACGGTGCAAAAAATATTTCACTCCCTCTGATCTAGAAGACATACACTCGCCCCAAACTTGAGTATAACTCTCATGTCTGATCAGGTGCACCTAAGACCACCTTGCATCTGCTTGACAGAATTCAGAACCGTGCGATAAAACTTATTGGTGACAACAATATTGAAAGAACCATTGATTTGCTCGTCCATCGGAGGAATGTCACCTGTTTGTAATTGTTTTACCGGTTTTTCTATCAACGTTGCTAAAGAGAAATAGAAATAGAATAGAAAGGTGCTTTGAATGCTCATCTTAAGACGTACTGTTAGTTTTTGGAACTATTTCTTAAGTCGTACAATAAGAACGTGGAATGCTCTACTAAGCGCTGTATTTCCGCAACACTATCATCCGCAAGTACTCAATATTCATTCAAAGGTTATCTCCAGAGATGTACCAATATTGACGCAATGGTTAGAGCAGGACCCATCTTATATCCCTGCCGATCTGAGGTGCACGACAACCGGTTGAGACGTTTAACTCCACATGGAGCACATACTCGTACCCGTTACATCAGAACGGTCACTGATATTCCAAAGAAATTGGTACCATCATGGGCGGCTGGTTTGGTTATTTATAGTTATTGGTACCCAGTAGGACAACTTTGTTATCGGCGGTAGAAGATTTAAGCCGCCACCATAAAAAATATAAGAAAACAGCGAGTAGAGCAAAATAGTGGAATCTGAATATACTGCAGGCTGAAGAAACAAGAATTTTCAAGCGGCAATCAAATCGCTGGATTCATTCTCAATGTCGTCGGGGGTAGCGATAGTCTTCCACACATCTTTCAAGGGATGAGTGAGTATTTCAACATCCGCTTAGTCTGGGTCCCCGTTCACTCTGATAATGTCGGTAACTGCAAGACAGACGAACCGGCTAGCAATGGCACTAAGCTTTAACTGTTACCGGAAAGGGCAGTCATAGGAAGACCTTTACCAGTGGATATGTTTTTTGCTTTGGAAGGAGGCAGAAGGAATAACAAATGGAAATGGAATGGATATGAAAATAACCATAGGTATTATAACAGGGCACTGTTTTCTTGGTATACATGCTAAAAAGATGGGTCGTGAGTTTAATGACTTCTGTAGAAGCTGCTATGACGCCAAAGAGAAAGAAACAGTAACATTTTGGATATCACACATTAAAAAGCTTATCGGATATCGTGGACTGTAAAGTGGGATACATCCTGAAATTCATGGAAAGCACCAAATGGGTTTGTAGTAAAAAGGGGAAGTCTTTGATCCGTTGGTACCATAATGAACCTCAAACGGTCTAATTGTGCAATACCAGCCACCAAACTTAACCTAATCTATCTTAATCATTATTTTATTATCTTATAATTATCATTTCCCAAGCATCCTATCTTATAATCATCACAGAATCATCCAAGCCCAAAATCTAGTCAATTTCCTGAATGTCCGTTCCTCTCCAAATTTTTAATCCTAGATCAGCATCCTCTTTGTTTTCGCTTTTCGGAAATGATTTTTGTGTTCAGTAGCTGATTTACTTAGCATATATGTCTCTTACGTTGAAAAGTCTCGCACCGATTTGGATGGATTTAGTTTCGACCAATGCCTTGATAGACCTCCGCGGTCCGTCCGCTGTGGGGTTCTTCTCACATTGCACTTCACGCAAACATCTCCAAAAATCTAACGCGAAGAATATGTTAAGTGGATAACTTCAACAAATTTTATCCCAGATCTGTACTCTCACTTGAAACACAGATTAAAAATTTCCTTTCCATACAATCATACAAACATACACACGTCATACACGTACTTTATAATTTCACCAACCGCGCTCGCTTACTTAAGATTGCAAACAACGTAAAAACGCTGACGATACCTCCGCGCAGACTGACCGGCCACTCCAGATAACCTGAACCGTCGGCGTCTTTCTTATTCCTCCTGCGATAATAATGGCATGTAATTTAAATAATATCATGAGTGCTCGAGCCAGAGGCTGTGCAACAAGATTTCCATCAATACGGCTCCTGTTGCTATCGAGTGTAGCTGTGGCTGTGTGATTGTTGCTTCGAATGGCATGGGCAGGGCAGCATCATCTGCAGTAACAATTTTCACATGCTCGTACTCGTATTTCCTTGGCATTTTCTTTATCTTCTGTGAGCTTGTTATGAACACCAAGCCACCGACAATTTGTAAAGAGTGTGCGCTTCGCTGCCGAGGAGCAACAAATTTCAACCATAAGTAGTACGCGAGACGAGTACATCGCATAATAATAATTATTATGTACGACGTATCTACGATTCTTCCTAGCATTGCACTCATCGGAGTGGAGGGTGAATTGTGAGGAATCTGTTTCAGGACTCACAGTGAAGTGGACACGCGTGTAAATAACGTGTAAATAAATGCACCGCGCATATCGAGCTCACGTGAGCTTACATACATAATCGTACTCGTCCATCTACAGCGTACAATTTCGCTGTGCTGTTAATGGAGGAAGCACACAACAAATTAATGGCGGTACCATCATCACATCACCAGCGCCAACTTGGTGTTACTGCGTGCTCCACTTAGTGCACCCTTAGGTTACCAACTGGCAATTTGCATAAATTTAGATTAGGAGCGTGATGTGTTGATCCTAGTCGGACTATTGGTACCCAGTAGGACAACATTGTCATCGGCGGTAGAAGATTTAAGACGCCACCATAAAAAATATAAGAAAACATCGAGTAGAGCAAAATAGTGTAATCCGAATATACTGCAGGATGAAGAAACAAGAATTTTACAATATTTTAGTCGACGATCCAAAAGTGATTAACCAAAAAGAACGATTCAAAATTTATGGTTTAAAATAGGTGATGAAAAAGTAAGGGTCCTTAAGTGACGATCTAAAATTAATGGTGGAAAAGTGATGATCCAAATGTGATCCAAAACTAGCCACTCAAAAGGTATAATCCGTTTGTGATGGTCTAAAAGTGACGATCCAATTGTGGTGGACTAAAACCAAAAATAACATTCAAAACTGATGGTCCAAAAGTGATCCAAAACTAACAATTCAAAAGCCTGTTGTGATGGTCTAAAAATGACGATCTAAAAGTGATGATTTAAAAGCGACGATCCTCCAATTGTGATGGTATAAAAGTGACGATCCTATTATTATGGGCGATACAAAAGGGATAAACCAAACGTGACGAATCAAAGTAACGATCCGCAGTTTTGATGGTCTAAAAGTCACTACCAAAGATTAATGATCCAAAATTGACAATCAAAAAGAATAATTCTAAATAATGATCGAAAAGTGATGGTCTAAAAAGGACGATCCAATTATGATGGCCTGAAAGCGAGATACAAAAGAGGTAAACTAAAAGTGACGAATCAAAGCGAAGATCCCGTTTTGATGATCTTAAAGTGACGATCAAAGAGTAATGATCAAAAAGTGACGATCGAAAAGAATAACTCAAATGAAAGATCCAAAAGTAATGGTCTCTAAGTGACGATACAAAAGTGATAAACAAAACTTGATGAATCAAAGTGACGATCCAGTTGTGATGCTCCTAATATGTTGATCTAAAATTAATGGTCAAAAGTGTCAATCCAAAAGCGATGGTCATAAAGAGTGACGATCAGAACCTGACAATTTGAAAGTGACGATCTAAGAACTATTGTCCAAAAGAGATGATCCAAAAGTGTTAAACCAAACGTGACGAATAAATAGTTGCGATGGTCCAAAACTACTGGTCTAAAGTGACGATCCAAAAGTGATGATTATAAAGTGTGACTATCAGAAACTGACAATTTGAAAGTGACGATTTAAAAATGATGGTCCAAAAGAGGTGCTCCAAAAGTATTAAACTAAGCGTGTTAAGTCAAAGTGACGATCTAGTTGCGATGGACTAAATATGATGATCCAAAAGAAGTGGTCTAAAGTGCCGATCCAAAAGTGATGATCATATTGTATGACGATCAGAAACTGACAATTTGAAAGTACCGATCTAAAAATTATGGTCTAAAAATGACGATCCGAATGTATTGGTCCAAAATAATGATCCAATTGTAATGATCTACAAGTGAAAATCAAAAAGTAATGGTCTCAAAGTGACGATCCAAAACTAACGATTCGAAGCTTACGATATAAAAGTAATGATGGTCCAAATGTGACGATCCAAATTTGATGGCTTGTTTTGATCAATAGAAATGCATATATCTCCCTTTCACGTCACAACTCGGTTAATTTAAAGCTGGCAACTCTATGAAGATATTGTCGAAGAATTTTGTTGATCTGCACACATATAGGTTCCAAATTCCGTTTCGAAGTAAAATGCAATCATCTTCTATTCTTGCTAAAATCATCGATTACCCTCATATATATAAAAATAATTTTAAGGCCTAATTATTCGTTTTATCGCCATCAGGAATTTCCTAATGGCCAGCTTGGCTCAATCGTTATATCTCTATAATTTTCCTTTAGATTTTTTTTTGCTTTCGTTCAACCTTGCCATCAACAATATCTCTGTCTGTTTCAACTTCTTCACTTCCTTATGTAAGTGCCACCGCTTCGGTTTCTTATTAAGATACACGGCGAGCAGATCCACAGATTCGAAGCCGAAGATATCGCGCGCAATATGAGATGAGATGACACAATAGGTTCCAGTTTTATTCGTCGTCTCATCCTTATGCTGATGATGATGACGATGATGATGCGATGATGACGGCGATGCGGCACAGCGTTAAGTACCTACTACTATGCTGCTGATACTGCTACTTCAGATGCATGCGAATATCACACATCCATTCCGACCGTGCGCTGTACTGTGCGGCAAGTGTGAAATTTCGCGACGGTTGACAAAATATTTTCACTTCAGTTTGTTTTTGTTGTTCCTTATTTTTTTTTTTTTTTTGCAATTTATTAAAATAAAAATTTGTTGTTATTGCTGTGCTGTGCTGTGAGCGAGCATCTCTGAACAACACAAGGCACATCCATATCCTCATCCACATCAAATTATCCCCTCAGCGGAGCATAATATTTGAACTGAAGTGTGAGATTTTGTCATTTTGCTGTCACAGTGTGTGTTTTTGCGATGCTCGCGAAATTAAGTGATTCTCTTGTAATGGCATTGATAACGAGTTTTTCGTTAGTCACATTTTTTCCATTTGAGTGTGTTGGTTGTGCTTCCATTTTTTGTGTTTTTTTCTTGTTATAATTGCGAGTAGCTGCTGGTGGATGCTTCGAACTGCTGATACGGACGGAATAGGTTTCCATCGAGTTTCAAGTTAAAAATGCATGCAGCTCTTAAAATGAATTTCAGTTAAATTTGCTTCACTTAAGACAAAGTTTTTGTTGAAAAATTTGGCCAGTTTGGTTTAAATTTAAATGTGGACTTACTGTTCTTCATGGGGAGTCCCCAAAAACCTTACCCTAGCAATCATAAAAGATCTATTGTATCCTAGGGTGTAACTAATCTAAGAGACATACTACCTCCCTAATGAAGGATAGTGGCTAAGCTTCGCATATCCGCCGACGAGCATATTGCCTTGTAGAAAATGCGTCTTGTTAGCCAGATCAATGCTGGACAGTCACAGAGAATGTGCACGGACGATTCATCATTCTCCGAGCAGAACCTTCATTCAGTGTCTGAGCCCAGATTAATTATGCTAAGGTGACATCGCAAGCGACAGTGATCTGTAAGAAAGCTCATCAGCTTTCTGATACTATCTTTGTCTAGAACTCTAGATCTATTTCTTTGGAAAGAAAAGTTCCTTCTATCTTTCTAACTAGATAGTGAAGGGTGCCCTCTGTGCTTTTACCTTTAATGTATGCATACTGAATTGAGTGTCGATGGCTAGACGTATCTAGCTAGGCTCTGATATGAACATCAATAAGTCTTTCCATAATTTTAAGAACGAATAACGTATGACTTATAGCTCTGTGTGATTTAGGCAGCTCACTAGGCCTATTGCCTGGTTTTGGGATAAAGATTACGTTTACCTTTCTCCAGGTAAACGGAATAAGACCCCAATTGTAGCTGGCTTAAAATAAATCAATCAAACTAGGCAGGATGAGATCGATTGCCCTGTGTAGGAACGCTGGAAAACTGCGAAGCCGGATGGTAAGAAGGCCCATGACGCTATGGCCCATTTAACCATATATGGACTAAATATTTTTCCGGATAAACTATTTACCCTGGTCTCAATGCGGACCCTAAGGTTAGGAGTATTATGGCATGTGTGTGAACCATAAGTAGACGAACCGGTGAAATGAACTTAAAGTAATGTTCTAATTGTGTCCTCACGGTCCAACGTGTAGTTGCCAACTGTCTTTTTCAGTACCATCTGTCTTTTTCAGTAAGCCTAAACAATTTGTCTGATCCTTAATAAGTGCCTTATGGGTTGGTGCCGCTACTGGCATATCAGCAATATTTTCACAGCATTTCCTCCATGTACCTCATTTTAATTGTCTCAATTCAGAGTTATACTCCGTAAGGACGAATCTATATTCGCCTCAACTCTTCATGAGTTTAGCAGTGTTCTAAGTTTGGCCAGCCACCAGTTAACCTTAAATTTGCTTAGACTGATTTCTGAGACCCTGCCACAGTAGGAGGTAAGCAACACATCATTTAACTGATAAGCTGCCTAATCTAGGTCCCTTGTGGACTCGATATGTGCAGGAAGCATATCTGTCTTGGAGATGATAACTCCCCTATTAAGATTCCAGTCCGTAGACTTGGGAAAAAGCATGTGCCAATCTGCCTGGAAGGTCAAACCTGATGTTTTGAGGGTTGATGGCAAAGAGGCTTCATCGGACACATGCCAGTTTTCGACGATACTTGATATAAATGGACTGGTGAGTGTGAGGTCAAGTACCTTTTCACATATATGAATGTGGGTTTCGTGCCTTTATTTAAAATTTCTTCATAATTTAGTACTAACGAAATATTCTAAAAGACACTCCCCACTTCGATTGATGTCACTACTGCCCCAAACAACGTGTTACGCATTTGCGTCACAACCAATGTTGAATTGTAGGTTGTTGTCCTGACAGTAAAGTGCGAGCTTCTGGACCTCATAGGGCGGAATGTTGACATCATCGCCGCGGAAGTATGCCGAGGCACACACGATCGGCTCACGGTCGTAATCTCAAGTAAGAGTGCCACCAGGTCCTTCTTCATGAATTCTGGAATTGGAAGAAATTTAATGTTCGTGCAGGCTTCTCGTATTTAAAGATTAACTTACCTGCCTTATTCCGTAGACCTTTTGATTTATCCGCTAATAACCCAATGTTCTTGAATGAGGCCAAGGGTTATGTTGTCTTTAGCGAATCTGTAGCTAAGAGCAGCGGACGCGGACGCACCCTTAGCGTGACGTAGATTCGCTAGTAGCACCGTAATGGTTCTCATTAATCCTCCCTCGAGAATCTTAAGGGGCCTTTCCTTTGCGGCAAGAAGTTGGGGTTTAACCCAGTGGTCTGCCATTAACCGAATCATCTTTTTTCCAATTTGCCTGCACCACTTCTCGGACTGGAAGCCATGTTGCCGCTCGTACCATGTACAATCGTACAATTTTTATATCATCTGAGATGCACAATAGATCTAAAGGTCGCAGTGCACAAGGCTGCTCAGTCAACCACAAACTGGCCACACATACACAAATTCAAATAATTATCCCATACACAGAAAGAAGGATATTGCCTTTCACTTAACAATAATTACAAATACCAATCGAAATACAAAAACACCTTGAGCAGCAGAATCGACCGCTCATTGAATTGAATCAGCATGACATAGTAATAAGCAGTTAAGGAAAGAAAGCAACATCAACACAAAACAATTAATTATTTGCCAAACTTAACGCGGCGGCAAGCACGAACCCCATTCCTGTATATCTCTACAAGGGTTGTAGTGGTGGTAAGGTGGTGCAGGAGGAAAAGGAGGCACAAAAGGACCGCACAGTTTAATGCCCATTCGCAGGCAGCAAAGCAAGCATTGCCGCATGAATGCCTCCCGCTAAAGTCGACTACTCAATCCACAGTTCGGCAGGCACGTTGTCGCAGTTATCGTATAGAATAGAGAGCGAAAAAAAGGAACCACCCAACGAAGAGGGAGCTTTCCTGAACAGCCACCACCACCACCAGCACCGACTATTTTCTTCTTCCCTTGCTGATGCAGTCAGCCACTTCACCAATACTAACAATAACTGTGAGTATTTTGTTTATTTCTGCATGCATGTGTTTGCAAAGTAAACCTCCCCAGCCGCCACCACTCCCTTGGCGATCTTTACGCTGTTGACCCATAATAATATTAAAAAGTTACTCAACAATGAAATCCTTTCACTATTGTTTTTCTTTATTTTTAATTTTTTTCTCGCAAAAAGTACCAACTAACAGTATGGAATAGTAGATCCTTTTTCTCTCCCGTTGGTAGGAGAATGCTGGGCGCACAAAAACACACGCACACACCAACAGAAGAAATGTTTCATTTTTTAATTAAAAGAATGGTCCCTCTTTAACTTCTGAGCTAAAGTCTGCAGTGACCCAACATGCACACACACATTCCTACGAACCTTCTCGTACGTAGTCCCTGATGTTAGGCTTCACCCAATGAGACACATCACCATCCACCAACATACAACCAGCGGAGTAGAAGCGCAGGAGCTACATAAACTACACTCTGCCGAAATAAAGGAATTTTTCATTTGTTTTCCGCATGTGGACATCTTTTTTATTCAGCTCTGCAGTTGTATCACCAGGGACACCGGGACAGTCAGCCAGCACAACCAACGAGCTAAGTACACAAAACTGCAGCCAGCACCAGCACTAGTGCCCCAATTCTGTCTTCGCCATCGTTTGGTGTGTCAGAGAGATGTCATAATATATGGATGCACAGTGTAATGAATGAAGACGTTCACTGGTTGTCCGGGCACGGTGCAAAGAGGTGTAGAAGTGAACATTTGGAACCAATGGAACTTGTAACCTTCACATCAACTAAACCAGTGGTATACTTTTATCTCGTAGAAACACACTCTGTTGCCTAGCGGTAGGGTGATAGGGACGTTTTACAAATTGATTAGCAGCTGAACGAGCGCCCGTTCAACGTCGCCTCATGCCTCATGGCGAGTGGGATATTTTTCTTTCGAATTTTCTTCATCAGAATAGGAAAGGACAGGAAATAAAATGTTGCGTCTTCCAACTATTCCGAACATGTCTGAGCGAAGGTGTACGAAACGAAAACGACTGTTGGTTGGATAGTGCAGAGACTGGAGACTGGAGACTGGAGACTGGAGACTGGACACGGTAACTGGAAGTAGCATTTACGATATCAACATGTATTTGCATCATGTTTAGGTCTGAAATAAATTCCATTTAGCAGTTGAAGCAGATAAATGCCGATTGGATCCACTCCACATATCCACAAGAGGCATTAAGCGAGTTAAAGATTATTTCAGGAAAATAAGAGAATCATTGCGCGCAATAGTGCTGTGGCCAGCGTTCGGACTATACTGCGTTCGCAGTAGTTCTGCTGTGCTTTTTGCTTAATTTTTAAACCTGCACTGCACCACTGCGTTTTGCTAACAATCTACGATTGCGATTTTTATACTATACATATAAAAGGGAAGTATTGTGTTTCATTACAATCTGAATACGAACAAGTACATGTACAAACTGTTATGTATAGCTCGACACATGCTACAGAGTCCTTTATTATTTGGCAGTAATCACCAAAATATCTGTTTTTGAGGTCGGGCCAATTTCAAAGTATTTTATTTTTTCCACGCATCACACGTGACCCGCGACATGCAAGATATCAAAATGGGCCTCTGACATTGAGCTGCTAATAAAATTTCATCCCACTAGGTCGTACGAAAGGAGGTTAAAAAGGACACCAAAAAACGATAAAATGACGCAATTCCAACCATCACACGCGCCACATGCGAAATGCGACAAACGTTACAAGCGAAATATAAAAAGTGCTATCTTGGACTTAAACACTGACAAAATTTCATATCTTTAGGTCGTCTGGAAGATGGTTAAAAAGGACCTAATAATAAGTGGGCGCCGTGGCTCAGTGGATAGGAGCATGGACTGCTGAGCAGGAGGTTCATGGTTCGAATCCCAGTTGTGAGCATGGACTGTTGAGCAGCGGGTTCATGGTTCGAATCCCAGTAGCACCAATGTATTTTTCACGGTGTCCCACCTCTCGCGAAAGTTTGACAAACGTCCGAGAGTAATAACTTGTCACTGAAAGCTTCTCAACTCGCCGTTCGGATCCGGCATTAAATTGTAGGTCCCTCCATATGTGTGCAAAAAATATGCATGCTCAACACAAATGGTTGCGAGAAGTCAGGCATTGGACTGTCGCGCCGATATTATTATTATTAAAATAAGTCAAAACAAAATTTCAACCCATCAGATGCGCATCACTCGACACACGTCACAAGTGGAATATAAAAAATGCTATTTTGGACTTAGACATTCACAAAATTTCAGCTCTATAGGTCATGTTGAAGGTGGTAATAAAGGACCTCAAAAAAGTTGAAAAAACAAATACTTCAACACATCAGACGTGCCACACGCGACACGCGTCACATTATCATCATCTTATTTCGCTCTACTAGGTGTCCGGTCTTGGCCTCCCATTATCTCCACCGGTCCCGATTTCAACCCGATGTCATCCAGGCCATCCAAGTCTCGGATCCATATGTAAGTACTGGTATGACCATTGTTTTATATACCAGCAGCTTGGATGTTATGATTAAATTCCTGGATTTGAAGAGAGACTATAGTAGGCTTTGTTGGCTTTAAGCAACCGTGCGCGAATTTCTGGTTCCATGCTGTTATCGGCTGCTACAGTTGACCCGAGATAGTTTACATATTGTACTACTTCAAATTCGCGCTCCACTATTTGAATTGAGGGACCAATGTTGGTTCTTCTACTCGCAGACATGGCCACCATGTACTTTGTTTTGCTATAATTTATGTACAGCCTCATATTTCGTTCCGCCTGCTCGATCTTGATGAAAGCTTCCTGTACACCTCTTGTGTTTCTACCAAAGATGTCAATATGGTCTGCCTATGTCAGCCGAATTCTCTCAGGTTCATTCATTAAAAAGCACATGACACATCTAAAATAAACTCCAACAATGGTTGGACTGGCCTGCGTTATCTTCAAACAGGCTTTAGAGAAAGTGAATCTAGACTCTGATGTATCCGCACGAGGAACAATTATCTACAAGTCCATCGATAAGATACATCAACGGTATGAACCCAAGAACTGGACAAGAAGACTTCACGTGACCACGTATGCGAGCAAAGTATATTCAACGTTGTACCTCAATTAACATGAATAACATCTAGCTCGCATGAGCGAGGAGGATCCGGCTCGGATATTCTTTTGTGAAACGATAATTATTGTTGGATGGTATGGATGCTTTCGGTTTTACAAAGCAAACCCTACAAAGGAAAACCGAACAAATTTTAAACGAGCCAGAAATGATTACAATGCCCGTCTTCTGCAAGTTAAATTCGCCTACGACCAAAAATTGAGGCAAAAAATGCTACAATGTCCCAAAGGTAGTAAAAATTGTTGGTCATTCGTGAAAAAAATCAAAAATACAGCCTCGTCGTCAATTCCAACGCTGATTTATAATGACACTCCAGTTGTCAGCTCTATAGACAAGGCCAATCTGTTCGCTGTGCATTTCGCAGCACGCTTCCAGATGGTGCATTGCTGCCTCCTGCACCTCAGAGTACTGAACATTCTATAGGACAGATATACCTTCGTACTTGCGCAGCTGCTAGAGTCTAAAACGATCTCACTCACAAAACCGCTGAGCAATATGGTATTTCCCCAATAGCTCTGAATAGGTGTTCTTCCAAGCTGGCATTACAATATCCATACCCAAAAAAAGGCGAGCTGTCGTCTCCATCTTCGTACCGAGCCATAGCACTTACATACATTCTTTCGAAGGTCATGCAAACGCGTTTTTAGCTCAAGAAATATCTTGAAACCAACGAAATCCTTAGTGACCGGCAGTATGGATTTCGTGGGCAACGTTCTACTGGTAATTTGATGGTATATCTCACCAAAAAGTGGAATCGGTCTTCGCATCATTTTGGAGAAAGCAAAGCTGTTGCACTCGATATTTCAAAGGCATTTGACAGTGTTTGGCATCAAGCTCTTTTGTCTAAAATGCGTGATTATGGTGTTGATGATAAACTGCTTCACTAGATTAGAAGCTATCTTTTGGACCGCCCAATTCAAGCTATATTGAATGGTTTCAAGTCTAAAGTTCATTACATAAATGCTGGCGTTCCCCAGGGCTCTGTTTTGTCCACGATACTCTTTTCTGATTTTTATTAATGATCTCTTATCTGTGACTTCTAATCCAATTCACTCTTTCGCTGACGACAGCACTCTCAGCTTCTCATATAAGTTTGTGGAACGTCCCTCCCCCTCTGATGTTGAACTCAAACAACTTCGTATGTTAAGCTCGTTAAATTCTGACCTTGACAGCATAATACAATGAGGAGAAATCAATCGAGTAGAAAACTTGAGTACAATTGCCATATCGGGTCTGGTGCGCCTAAAACTACTTTGCATCAGCTAGATATAATACAACGCGATAGAACTTATCGGTGACGAAAATATAGCGAAATCAATAGATTCGCTTGAACACCGCAGGAACGTTTCCTGGTTATCACTGTTTTATCCTTTCTTCCACCAGCGGTACTCAAAATAAATATCCAGCTGCATGCCACCTCTCCTTGAATTCAACCGCAATACTCGTGTCGCTCTAAATTCTCATCAGTTTACCCTCAAGCCCATCTTCGGACGTATAGTTAAGTTCAGGGATTCGTTCTTCGGCCGTACAACACGTATGTGGAATGCTCTGCCAAGCCTTGTCTTCCCACATCATTATGATCCACATGCATTCAAAACACAAGCTGTGCCAAGCATATAGCCGAGCATTATAAAGGTGCGAACCCCTTTAAGCGTGCGCGAATTATAAAAAAAAAAATTAATTAAAATATATCAGTATGTTCACATGTATGTACACATACTGGTCTACTCCTACATAAATATCTTTATACAACATTACTGAGCCTAAATACATGCAATAGTTTTTTGCAATCATATTCTAATAGTCTACAGATGGCGCTGTTAAGTGAACAAAATCTATTTTCAGAACAATATTAAACATCGGTTACCCACGTTAATCCAGAAGAGAGATTTTGTCCTTCTGTATGCACCGAGGAGGCCACTGTATTTTACTTCATCAATGGGTATGATACATGGACAACTCGGCAGATATGCTGGTACTTAGAATGTCTAGATGGGCACATGAAGTCACGAACTTTTTGAAACAATGGCAGAAAATCTACAATCGTCCGTAAATCGGTCACACTCATGCCATAAAATTCCGAACAGCAAAAAAATCGTCCCTATGTGAGTAATCTGTTATTTGAAGAGGTTGATTTTTTTACTTGAACACAGTCCTTTTGTACGACACAGGACAACAGGAACTACAAATAAACCTCAAGACATCCGCTCAATGCCTTCAGTTACTGCCACTCTGAATAAAAATTCAAATAAACGAAATAAAAAATTATCCTTAAGGAATATCTGTACAGTTCAAGGGCAATTTGTTTCTGTTTAACAAAAATACAAAATGTGCGGAAAATACATCTTGTATTCCTTCGCATTTATGTCCTTTTGATGATGGTTTATCGTTAAAATTGCAATTCCTTCGGCAACTAATAACGTTCTTCGTCCTCCACAAGCTGGAATTTGGAAAGAATTTTTATTGGATATCTGATATCTGCTGCTGCTGTATGATGATGGAAAAAAGCTGAGAAGATAAGGACACAAACACATGTATGGGAAAAGGACAATGAATACAAACAAAAGCAAACCACACCACACACACACACATGATGAGAGATGAGGTAAAGAAAGAAGGCCACTTTGAAGCGTTCGTTTATTATTGTGTCACCCGTAACAGGAGTCCCCAACATATGGGTAGTATATCCAACATCGACGATAGGGAGTAGGATGCAGAATTCCACTGCACAACACGAACTACTAAAATTATTAAAATTCCTTGTTTCTGTTTCTGCCTTTTTCTTTTCTTCTATTTAGAGGAGTGTTAAATAGAATTGCAACAACGCAGAACACAGCATAATAGGAAAGGGCAGCTTTTCTACTGAAGTATTTAGTAGATAGTCGTCCTCTGGCCAGTTCATTGCCTATGCACATTCTGTACTTTTTTCCTAAGGAAATTGCACAATCACACCAACCGAGAATTTTGTCTCTTTCACTGCATTATTTATAAGCAGAATTTCCACTTGTCCACTTGTCCAATGTGCAATGGAATTTCAGTAAACAGCTACTACTATACAACAACTACAAAAGCAAATCCCGAACATTGGACATTTATGTCCAATAAATCTTTTTTGTGTTTTATGCCTCAAATGCAACAAATGTCATGACCCAAGGAATGCAATACAAAGTTCAGCTGTGTTCTGTGAGCTCAGTGTGCCGCTCCGTCTAATATGTGGTCGTAATCCTCACATTCTGTGTCCCAGCAACGAGTCAAATGCTTAAAACACTTTATACCACACCTGTACTGTATACCACCAATTTTTGTTGCAATGTGTGTTGAGGAATTTTAGGAATTTCATGCATAATATCGATCAGAGTGAATCCAAATGCTGACCGCACATTCTCTCGGACATTTGTAGCCGTTAAATTCGGATTTCTTCAACTTCAACTTCAATCCCAGCCACAGATATTTATATGGCTGACTGACCAGAACTGGCAGCAACACCATCTAACCAGATGTGATACTGTGCAGCAGTCTCATTCTAACCGAATTATAAAGGTTTTCCGAGTGGTTTCCCTACAATGTTGTAAAATTTTCCACACAGTTGGATAAAATCGATCGAAATTTTGATGACCTGACCATGAATGAATTGTATGTTCTCTGGCTGACCAAACAGTGGCACAGGAAGACTGAAGACTGACCAGATAGTAACATGTTGTGGGTACTCGTCATGGAGGGCAGAATAATTATTATGATGGCAACTGAGATCAAGAAAGCTCATGTTGGCCGGATGGATTTTGTAATTTTTGTCCGGATATACGAGTACTCGGATTCAGTGGGTTTTGTAAGAAGAATTTAAAATTTTAATTCTACATTAATGTTGGACAATAAAGTTGTACACTTCCACATAATACGAGCGGGCAAACAAAAACGGATGTGGTATTTCGGTACCGACCATCACATCAACCATTGGACAAGAATTTTTGAAATTAAAATCAACGAAACTACAAGGAAATTGGAATAGAAAATTCCTGTGAAAATATAATGCCCCCAATAAAACATAAAAAGGAGTTATTGCATTCAAATATTCCGAAATTTATTCGCCTGTTTTAAGCTTTATAAATAACTGATAGCAAGCCCCATCTCATCAAACCATAAAAACCTCTCTGTGTAGACTTTAAGTAAAGTAAGCTACACATAAATGACGGATATACTTGACATCAATTTCATCATCATAATTTAGCTCTACAACCGTGGTCCTGTTTTGGCCTCCCGCTAAGATCGCTTGGGCCACTCCATCGGTACCGATTTTGAGTTTAATTGTTACTCCAAAATGTATGGCTTCTTTAACTCTGGACGTCCTATTCTAAGCCCTCCTTTCCGTAAGGGCTTTTTCTATTGAGTCTATCGAGCTTCATTTCTTAACCTCACAGTAGTCGATTCTGGTACTCATTCTTAAAGTACAACTAGAATTTTCCTCACTTTAGCAAGAAGACTATACTGGAGGAGGCCTATGTCATTAAAATGTTGCAAAATAAATTTGCCTGTTTTTAAGCTTTTCAAGAAACTTAAAGCAACCAACATCACATCAAACCCTGAAAAACTTTTCTGCGCAGACTCTAATGTGAAACTAAGCTGACATCATTCTCATCATCATTATATGGACCCCTCCTGGCGTCCCGCTGATATCGCTTGGACATCTCTATCGGTACCGACTTTGAGTCGAATTCATACTCCTAACTATATGGCTTTTTAAACGTTGGACGTCCTAGTCTAAGACATGCTTCCTGTAAGGGCTTGTTCTGCCGAATCTATCGAGCTCAATATTTTAACCTCACAGTAGTAGATTCTAGACTTCGTTCTTAAAGAACCTCTACTTACAGCGCAGACTGTAATGTCAAACTAAGCTGACATCATTCTTATCATCATCATATGTGGCCCTACAACCGGGGTCCAGTCCTGGCCTCCCGCTGACAGCGCTTGGGCATCTCTATCGGGACCGACTTTGAGTCGAATTTATACTCCTAACTATATGGCTTTTTAAACGTTGGACGTCCTAGTCTAAGACATGCTTCCTGTAAGGGCTTGTTCTGCCGAATCTATCGAGCTCAATATTTTAACCTCACAGTAGTAGATTCTAGACTTCGTTTTTAAAGAACCTCTACTTACAGCGCAGACTGTAATGTCAAACTAAGCTGACATCATTCTTATCATCATCATATGTGGCCCTACAACCGGGGTCCAGTCCTGGCCTCCCGCTGACAACGCTTGGGCATCTCTATCGGGACCGACTTTGAGTCGAATTTATACTCCTAACTGTATGGCTTTTTAAACTTTGGACGTCCTAGTCTATGACATCCTTCCCGTAAGGGCTTGTTCTGCCGAGTCTATCGAGCTCAATTTTTTAGCCTCACAGATGAAGCTTCGAGACTTCGTTGTTAAAGTACCTCTAGAATTGTCCTCATGTCCTCAGTGCGAACTGGGTCGGTCATTGTCTTATACAACATAGGGGATTCTCATGGATTTAAAGAGTGTTAACGGAATACAATAGGCTTTGCTGTGCGTCTTTTTCTGGTTTCGTTTAGTTATTGGTTTCTGCAATTAGTCCAAGAGAAGGTTTTCAAAATTTTATTTCAAAGCAATCAATGTTGTATTTTCTGCTCGTATACACGGTCACAGTGTACTAGTGCTAGCAAGTCCATTTATGTGAAAGCGCCTTGTATAGGTCTTCGACTTCTACAGATGATTATCGTTTGCTTTGACTAAGAGCAAAATCGAGGAAGTAAACAAGTAAACGTAATCGGTAATAATCTGTTTTTGAGGTCAAAAGAATTGTATTTTTTCCACGTTTATACGCGCCACACGCGACTCGCGACACGCGTCAAAAGCGGGATATCAAAATGGGCCCCTGACATTTTGCAAAACGTTTTGTTCATCGGAGATACACATGTGTATAACATTTAAAGTAAATCAGGGTAATTTTTAAAAAAATTATTTGGGGAAAAGTTTGTCAGAAAGGGCTGTCTCCGGAAATACACATGTGTGCGAAATTTCAATAAAGTCGGGCTTTGGGATTTGGATTAAAAATTTATCACAAGATTCTACGACAAACAGACAGACAGACAAACACAAGGGCACGCGAAGTTAATATAAAGAATTAAAAAAAAACACAATGGTACCCCGAAAAAGTTGACTGGGTCCACCGAGACGGGTACTACAGGATGGAATAGGACGTTACGAAAGTGACGCATAATGGCCTCAACAAGTTCTTAAGGAGTACTAACTGCTACTTTAATGACAATGTGGGGTGGATCTGATACGATCACAAAAATTATTCACGACGGTATTTTATATACATGAGTATCTCTGATAGACAACATTATTGTAAAAAATTTGGAGACCCCGGGCCCAATACAAATTTTGTAAGAAAATTAACGCGATTTTATACACATGTGTACCTCCGATGGACAAAACTTTTTGTAAAATGTTTGGAACGAACGGGCCCTGAGGCCCAGCGGGTGCCCCTACAAATTTTGTCCGATTTTTTTCAAATTTTAAGCACATGTGTTTTTCCGATGGACGTAACTATTCAGCACCCCGCCAAAAGAAAATAAAAAAAGTTAAAAATTCATCCAGCCTACTGTATAATAGAAAGCTCTGTATAGCTCGGAGTAGACCCAACTGTCTTTAGACACTCTCCCAATAAAAGTTTTCTTAGTATGCCTCCAGTTTATGTTTTCGAATTCAATTAAAGAAAACTGTCTTATTTTCTCAGTTTCTGATTTGATTTAATTTCCTTAATTTTCTTTTTTTTTCTGGAAAAGTAGTGATTTTTATATTTTTTCCTTTACATTACATTCAAGAGAATGGAGCAAATTCAAGAATTGTAACAAGTTTTTTTTTTATATTAACAAATAGTTTTTAGAATTTTGTTGTTGCAGAAATGATAAACTAGACTATGTCGACCCAAAAACCTTAAAAAACGCTGGAGCACCGCAAGGAATTCTAAGGCTTTTAATTCCGATGAAAAAGGAGCTTGTTGCAGCTCAGCGGATAACATTTCGAGTTATTTGAATATTTTCCGATGTTAATTAGTGTTTTTATATTAATTATCTACCTCCATCTATCTTTCTCTCTCTCTCACACACACACTCTTTGTCTTCAGCTCAGGCAACATCATATGCGTATGAAGTTAGACGCTGAACTTCAGCAATATAACGAGTAGCTGAAAAGAATGGGAAAATGTTTTTCAATTCATACCGATTAGTGTTCGTAAATGTCCTTCCTTAAAAGAAAAAATCATCAATAAACGAATGAGTTTTTTAAATAATATGAACTATTTTCAAAAGTATCATCATCATATTTGGCTCTACATCCGGAGTCCGGTCTCTATAACCGGTGTCCGGTCCTGGCCTCCCGCAAAAAATCTCTCCACCGGTTTCGATTTCGAGCCGATGTCATCCAGTTTGGCATCCTTAAACTCTGGGCGTTCTGGTCTACGCCATCCTTCCAGCGTAGGTTTGGCCGACCTCGCTATTGTGTTCCATGAATCCTACCGCAAAGGACTTTTAGAGCAGGATCATCTTCGGTCATTCTAGCTAAGTATCCTGCCCACCGGAGCCTACCGAGCTTAATTCTCTTCACGATGTCGACATCGCGGTAACGCGGTTGATTACCGAGGTTCTGCTCCTCCACTCCTCTCCTCTCCACCACCCGGCTTGTGACCGGCTATGGCGGAGTTGTGTATGGGGCACAGGATGCCTCTTCGCCAGCCTTCTGGTATCGCTTCTTCCACCCATATTCTCACTATTATTTCATGAATTGAATTTTGTTCCTCATGAAAGATGCCTTTGAGATCGGCGATCAGATTACCTTCTTTACTTTGTAGGGACTAGCCCGACCAGCCACTTGGAATTCTGATGCATTTTGTGTTACATCCCCTATTCTGCTATGGCAGACCGCCAATAAAACCATTACTGTGTATTATTTCAATGAAATCCTGTGATCGGCTTTGTTCAAAAGTTAGATATCAGTTCTTGAAGGCAGCATCTTTTTTATTAGCCTTTAAATCCAGTATGCTAACCTACGATATACCTGCTGGTTGTGTATAAGAAACAGTCGTACCAATATTTACCTGAGACTTAGATACTTAGCTTAAAGCAGTTCAGGCTGTGAGCCGTGAATGAGAGGAAAGACTTACGGAGAAGAATTGTCGGTCAAGTATAGAAGGAATGACAATTTTTGAATCCCTTTATCTTGGTGTAAGCTCATATTTGAGCTCTCATGTGAGAAGAGCATGACTACGCATGATTACCGAAACGTTCTATTTTTGGTTTTCTACTTGTACCTTTGTTTTTATATTGACATAACACCCTGTTGTCTTTGCCCACTCTTTAAAGAAAAGAAAAGAAAGTCAAGAATGCCAAGCTTTTGGCTTATTTATACCGCTGTTTACTTTTAACCAACGTTTTGCTAAAATAATAGCTATCTTTGGCTAAAATGAAAATACCTGAAAAAAGTGTAAATGGATTTAATTCGGAAAAACAATTATATTCAAGAGAATAAATTAATTTGCAAGCGAACACAAAAGAAAAACAACAGAAGGTCCTTCTATGTACGAAATCGTATTCGGATTTCAATTAAAACTGAGTTAATGGGAGTGTGCAACGAATAATATTGCAGGTGATCGTTTGTTTTAGAAAAAGAAGCAAAATTTCCCACTTTAACTGAAGGACAGGAAAAAATCCAAAATCCAAATGGAACAATGCATAAGAGCTGAAAATGGAGAAACTTTGCGACGAAATTTGCAAAAAATAAAAGCTTATCAGTGTGTGAAGTTTCTTTGTAAATTAGAAACACGCTGTGCCATAATTGAAATCCTTGTGGGACTCTTTCGCGCTAACAAAACTAATGTGACGATGTACTGGCCCATTTACATTGCAATGGAATGTGAAAATCATCTGGGAATGCACAGCGACAGCGCCAGAGGTCATCTAAACTCATTGACAATAGGCTATAGCTATAGATTATTAGCAATCAGCCAGCTGAAAACGCTCACAAAAAGCAAATCACAATAATTAGATGTCGATGTCAGGCGAAAAAGGATACTTCTTTAATTTAAGCGGCAGTTGCGGTTGCGATAGATGCCCGATTGCCTGACGTATCGCACTAACATTCACTAAGCAGGATAATATAAATTGCCACAGCCAGAGGCTTGTGCCTCTATCAAAGTTCTACCCTGTCTGCTGATGTTGTAGCCTTCTAATACCATTGACGTGTGTGCTGGTGTATGTTTTTGTGGCTTTGGGGAATTTTCAAATTTATTTCCACTCTCGACAGCTGACGTTGATGTTTATTTGAAATAGCTGCACTCTGCATTTTTGAATTTTTGAATTAAATACGAGTTGATGGTGGGATACAAGAATCACCGGGAACATCAGGGTAACGGTACATTAAACCAAAGCCAAAGAGCACATCAGCACATATTATGTACATTATTCGTACACTCGTATATTGTGCAACCCCAGGCACTCCATCGAGCTCGTCGAGCTGACGACAAGTTGAAAGTCCTTTTTTTTTGGTATGGATTGTTGGCTAAATCGAGCTTAAGCTTTGGAGTTTTAAAATTTGGGAAATGCCGATGATCAGATCTTTGTTGTTTTCTAAATGAATGCCTCTATAGATGAGTTGGGATGATATGGTATGAGATGGAATGCAATAAAATACGCGATACACATTTTTTAGGGTGAAGCGGGGATTTATTTATTCGTATATGCTGTGGGTGCGCAATAATTAGAGTTTTAAAAAATAGCAGAAAAGAATTCTAAAATGCCCTTATTGCCCGTTTGAAACACAGGCGACGGTACATACATTTCAACATTTGCATTTGTGATAAGAACTTTGCTGACATCTGCAATGTATGGGACCAATAAAATGCATAATATCAACGGGTTCAAAAAAAAAGGTTAATTTGTTTTTTTTTTTGCTCACACTTAACCGTTCCTGTTCGTCCAACGAAATGTGTCTCTCCAATTCTTTTTATCAACAATAGATAGATAGATATAGATGTTATTTACTATGAAGGGTCGCTGTCGCTGCAGTCTCTTAGATAGACCCCCAAAGTTTGCAACATAATTTGGAGCGAAGTGTAATTAATTGAAAACATGGAAAGAAAGTATAGAAGAATCGCTGTGTAGATTTGTGGAGGTCAGCCATCAGCAGAATAGGGAGAATCACAAAGAATGTTCTAGAATTGAAGGTGGCCGTAACTATCTCTGACTGGTCGAATTGCGATCCAACCTCCACGTGGTGGCCGCCGGTAATTTTCCTCCAATGCAGGAAAAGCGGAATGATCGGGCTAGGCCCTTCAAATTAAGGTTGGCGCGAGGTCAATAACCTCGCCTGTAAAAAATTATTATTACGGAACCCAAAATCAGCTCGGATACACTGATGAACGACGACGACCACGGCAACGAAAACGGCTAAACGATTTAAGAATTTTCTCATGGATCTTGTTGGTATGGTGCTCCGAGCACGAAAGACTGCATCCGCGAATCAGATTCGAGTCAACAAGGCTTCCCTACGCAACGAAGAGACCAGAAACAACTACGGTCAAGCGATAGGACTCGGCCTTAATGCAGGGAGAGTAAGTCCTGGAGTAAGTCAGGCGTAGAAGAGAAATGTACACGCCTTAAAAATACTGTAATTAGTACTGCTGACTCCATCTTGGGTAGTATCGTAGAGATCGAAACGACTGGTTCGATGACGAATGTAAGTTAGCAACTGAACCTAAGAATGTTGCGTACCGAACAATGCAACAATCTCATAGCACGCGGGCACGCGAATGTGAATATAAAGAGCTCAGAAGATATGAAAAAACAGTTCACCGGCGAAAGAAAGCAGCCTGGGAGAAGAATCTAGTCCGTGAACTCGAACAGTACAGAGGGCGAGGACCGCACCAGGCTCAAAAATAATAAGGCCCCGGGATCTGATGGGATCCCAGAGGAACTGATAAAAATAGGAAGCCTCACATTACACCACGCAATTCATGAATAATAGTGCAAGTATGGGAGGAAGAAGCTATGACAGAAGACTGGCGAAGAGGCATCCAGTGCCCAATACATAAGAAGGGAGATATCACAAAATGCAGCAATTATCGTGGTATAACGTTGTTGAGTACCGCGTATAAGATTTTCCCCTCTATCCTTCAAGACATGAGAGCCCCTATACTGGTGGTCCATACCAGCGTGAATTCATCCCAGGCAAATCAACAACTGATCAGATTTACACCCTTAGGCAGGTGATGGAAAAATGTATAGAGTTTCAAAACTCACTACACCATCTTTTTATAGACTTTAAAGCCGCCTATGATAGCATAGACGGAGTAGGACTTTATAAAGACATAAGAGAATTCGGCATCGCAAATAAACTGACACGACTATGTAGGTTGACCATGACCATTGTTACAAGCCAACTAAAAATAACCGGATCACTATCAAGCCCATTCAACATCTAATACGGGCTCCGACAAGGCCTGCTGGCCTGCATCCTCTTCAACGTGCCGTTGGAGAAAGTGATCCGAGACTCTGACGTAACGGCGTGAGCAACAATCCTCTACAAGTCCACTCCGATACTTGCTTACGCAGATGATATTGACATCGTAGTAGAAACTGAAGAGCTGTTCAGGAACCTTTATGATTCAGAAGATTTTACAGGATTAACTATTTACCTAGACCATTTGGTCAGATGTGTTCGGCTACGTGTATGGTGTACGAGTAGTCGAACCTGGGAAATGAACCTTGAACGTCTAAGAGCACATAAGCCTAGGCGCTAGGCTATTAATTTCGGACTGAACTATTACACCACCTTATTTACACCTTGTTTGAGAACTGTTTTGTTTTTTGTTTTTACTTTTCCCTCTCCTACTCTTCTACAGTGGTGACCAGTCAGTATGATCTTTTTTGTTGTTCTTTGATTAAGTCCAGCAGTCTAACTTATATTATTTTTTGAGCCGCTTAAGGGACTCTTCAGTTTTTTCACTGTGGGACTAAGTTTGTTTTTACTCCTCCCTCTCATACCCTTCTACAGTGGTGACCAATCAGTATGATCCAGACCAGAAACCTGCTTGTTCTTTGATTAAGTCCATCGGTCTAACTGATACTATTTTGTGATCCACTAAAGGGTCTCTTCAGTTTTTTCACTGTGGGACTAAGTTTGTTTTTACTCTTCCCTCTAATACTCTTATAGAGTGGTATGACCTAGACCAGAAACCCACTTGTTCTTTTTTTAATAATTAGCGCACGCTTCAAGGGACTTGCACCCTTGGAAATATTGAGATAGAATAGAAGAAGGAAGGAAAGAAAGTGTTGTCGTGTGTAGAGTTGAGTTCACACCCAAGCACCTTCAAACTACCAACATTGTTTTGTTGGTTCTACACCTTGGTTACTTCATACATCAACTCAACCGTACAAAACAGCATAACACAGCAGTGTACGGCAACTATACATCTAGACTTGTTATCTAGATAATCAGCGCGTTGAAAAAAAATCCTGGGTTTTTTTTTGACGCAACAGGAACCGAACCCAGTGTCCTCCGAGTAGGAGCCAGCGATTTTAACCACTGCACCACCTACTCACTGATACCGTTCTTTGACTCAGTCCAGCTGTCTAACTCCTATTAATATAAATATGAGCCGTTAAAGGGACATTTAAGATTTCGAACCGTGCTAAAATTTCTTTCATTGCGACTTTCATGACAATTTTACTTGTACCAATTTTCTGGTAAACGTTCGCTCTCCCGTGCACTTTTTATACGATAAGGTGCAGCAGTTCTCTACTTTGCGATGATTAGAATATTTCAGATTTCATCGATGCCATTGTGCACAAAATTCAATGTCCACAGGTTCCTGTAGTCAGGCAGTTCGCAAAACTTTGTGGTATTATATTTAAGATATGACATTGGAACTGAGCTTTGCTGAGGAAAAAAAGCCATGTACCATATAACACCATTTAACTTTATTGAGCTGAAACAACCTGTCTGTTGGTTGCATCCTTTGAACAGCAAATTGTTAAATAATTGCACTGCACTTTACATTAATCTCATCGTTTTCATTTACTACAAACCCACACGTGTATAACTTTTCGGATTTCTCAGGCGTGGTGCTCAGATTTATGCCAAGATTCCAGGGGGAAAAAATTCCAATCACCCAATTGAATTCGAAATACTTTTGCAATCGATGAACCATAATATCCATCCGCACCTGAATGTGTGAATGACTGTTTGTGAATTGCATATTCATGTTTATTGGCAAACAATAATTTTGAAATTCCATTCCAATTGTTTTTACTGCCACCACCTATAGCTATACCCACCTACACAACTAACCTAGCCAACATTACTGGTGCTGTGCCAAAAACAAAATGTGAACCAATCGAACGTGTGGTTCCTTCTCTACCGTACCTTCGTAGATATTTCTCTAAGGATCAAGCTTACCGGTGCAGAGATGCATATTTTATGTGCAGCCATTCGATGGCTATTAACTGAATTCTATTGTTCGAAGTGTTGCCGTAAATTGAATTTCGGAAAATCATTTCGAAATGTAATTGCAGCTGCCGTAGAGCCGCCAACACCATCGCCAACTAGCAGTATACCCAAAGGGCCAGAGCACCTTCCACTGCCAATCTGTAGCCGGGTCGAGTCGTGGCGTCTTGTACGGATAAAGGGAGCAAACATTTTAAAATGAAACGACTGACTGGCAGCTAAATAAATAAATGTTTGTCTATTTACCCTCAGTTGTCCTTCGTTCTTCTTCTACACAAATCTACGTCTACTTGATGCTGTCTTTGAAGTACTTCAACGACGATCGCTGACTGAGCGCTGTGTTAGATAGCAATCTCTGCAGGGACGGGACGGATAGAGTTCAGATTAAGGCAATTGAATGACATTGGCTAACGACAACTTACACCCCTACAAGGCGCATATTAATTTGGTATTAATAATACGTTTGATGAGTAACTAAAGGTAGATGCACTCGCACACTGAATGATTTTTGGAACTCTGTATTGTTAACTTCAATGGATTGCATTTGATCTAATTCTTTGTATTCTTATTATAAAGTTGACGGAATAAAAGGTCGAATTTGAAACGTCTTTCCATGGCCAGGCAAGTAACCTTAACAACAATGCTTGGCTATATGTTTGGCACAGCGTGGTCGCTAAGGTACAGAAGGGCAAAAGAGGAGATGTCTGTGAGCTTGTCTTTTGAATGCGAAGTATAAAACCAAGCAAAGCAAATATGACAAAGCATTCAACATACCTGAGAACGAATCTCTGAATTAACTGAACTGTACGTCCGAAGGTTGGCTTGAGGGTAAACTGATGAGCATTTTGAGCTACACGAGCATTGCGGCTGAATTTAAGGAGAGGTGGCATGCAACTGGCTATTTCACTTGAGCAACGCTGGTGGAATAAGGGATAATACAGTGACGAGCAGTAAACGTTCCTGCGGTGTTCAAGCGAATCTATTGACTTCGCATTGTTTTCGTCACCGATAAGCTTTAATGCTGGCTTTTGTATTCTATCCAGCAGGTGCAAGGTTGACCTGACCAAATATGACAATTGTAATCAAGTTTTGGACAGTAGCTCGATCAGAGGGAGTAAACGATTTCTTGAAACGCGATAGGAAACCTAAACATTTCGCTGGATTTTTAGCTATGGTGAATATGTGGTCATTACAACGAAGCTTGTCGTTAACGCACATACCGAGAATTGCGAGTTTTTCAGTTTCCTCAATGAAAGTGCCATTCATGGATAATGGCAGTGGATTTAGGATTTGCTTGGACGAAGACAGGAGACAGCATTGGATTTCGGAAGCGTTAAATTTTACTCGTGCGGTCAGCCATCAGCAGAATAGGGGGAATAATACAGAATGCATCAGAATTGGAGACTTGGCCGTAACTATCTTTGACTGGTGGAAGTGCGATCAAGAATTTTCTCAAGGAACGTACGCTCAATGTACAGAGCTCGAGCTGCACAGTAGCTGGCCGATACCCCGTCTAAATATAAGGCTGACATAACAGCAATCCACGAGATGTGGTAGACGCGGGGAAATGGTGTCTTACAAAAATCAGAATATGACATATATTACAGCTGCCATGCAAGACATCATGTGATCGGGGTGGGGTTTCTAGTCAGCAAAATAATAAAACCAGCCGTTATCGGCTTTAAAGCAGTAAATTAACGACGGCTAGCTATACACCCTTCGCGTACGAGGCAACGATTTAAAAATATATGCCTGATAAACACCTACCTACCTAGAATTCTTTGAATCAGTCGAAAGGGAACTCCATGCCTTCCCTCAGTATGATGTTAAAATCATTCTGGGGATATGAATGCCAAAATCGATAGGGAGCCAGTATTCAGGCAATACATTGACAATGGACAACGAGTCATAGAGATGGTAATAAGGAATAATTTGGTCGATGCGAGTTTGCGCGTAAAAATATCCACAAAACCACCAGTATATGTCCCGACGGAGCGACTCACAACCAGATAGGCCAAGTGTTGAAAAGCTGCCGCCCAACCCGAACCTGATGACGGTAGGACTGTACTGAGTTGCCAACGTCGACTCGGAGCACTATCTTGTTGGTATGGTGATCCGATCGCGAATTGCATCATCACGAAAGACTGCATCCGAAGAGACCAGAAACAACTGCAGTCAAGCGATAGGACTCGTCCTATATGCAGGGAGAGTGATATGTCTGGCGTATAAAAGAAATGGACACGCTTTTAAAATACTGTCGATAGTACTGCTGACTCCATCTTAGGCAGTAGTCGTAGAGTTCGGAACGGCTGGTTCGATGATGAATGTAAGCTAGCGACTGAACGTAAGAATGTTGGGTACCGAGCAATGAAATAATCTCATAGAACGCGGACACGCGAAGATGAATAGCAGTGTATATTGCAAGTATTGCAAAAACAAAGAGAGTAATCTGATCGCCGATCTCGAAAGCATCGTAGAGGGATGGGAAGAGAACTTTCATGAGTTGCTAAATGGCCAGCCAACTGAGGAATTGGAGGCTCCGAAGACAACACTATGCTGCCGCCACCAAGCATTGACAAAGTTAGCAGAGCGATAAATCGGCTCAAAAATAAAAAGGCCCCGAAATATGATGATATCCCAGCGGAGATTATTAAAACAGGAGGTCCCGCATTACACCAAGCAATTCTTAAAATGATAGTGTAAGTACAGGAGGAAGAAGCGATGCCAGAAGATTGGCGAAGAGGCATCCTGTGTCCCATACATAAGAAAGGAGATATCACAACATTCAGCCATTATCGTGGTAAAACATTGTTGGGTATATAAGATTTTCTCTTCTATCCTTCAAGACTGGATAGCCCCATATGCTAAAGTCATCATTGGTACATAACAGTTTGGCTTTATTACATGCAAATTAACAACTGATCAGATTTACACCCTAAGACAGATGGTGTGAAAATGTTTGAGATTCAAAACTCACTACACCGACTTTTTATAGACTTTAAATCCGCCTATGATAGCATAGCCAGAGTAGAAGTTTATAAGAATGCCATGAGAGAATTCGGCATCCAAAATAAACTGACATGACTATGTAGGTTGACCATGACCAATGTTATAACCCAAGTAAACATGTCCTGGTCACTATCAAGCCCATTTAACGTCAATAACGAGCTTTGACAAGGGGATGGACTGACCTGCGTCCTCTTCAACCAGGCGTTAGACGACTGACGTAACGACGTGAGTAACAATATAGTTCATACTGGCTTACACAGACGATATTGATCGTTTGTAGAAACCAAAGAGCTGTATAGGAAGCTTTAATCTAGATCGAGCGGTCAGCACGCAATCTGGGGCTGCACATAAATGAGAGCAAAACAAAGTACATTGTAGCCACATCTGCGAGTAGAAGATCCAACATTGATCCCACAATTCAAAAAGTGGAGCGCGAATTTGAAGTGTTGCAGTCCTTTAACTATCTCGGGTCAACTATAGCAGCCGATAACAGCATTGAACCATAAATACGAGCACTGTTGCTTAAAGTCATCAAAACCTACTATAGTCTGCCAGGAACAAAACCATAACATCCAAGCTGCTGGTATATAAGACAATGGGCATACCAGTACTTACATATGGATACGTGACATGGATGCTTAGCAAAAAGCATTCTGGGATCTTGGCCGCGTTCGTTGCATTGTTGGCCCCATATGTGAGAAAGGAAAATTTCGGAGACTCTATGATGATGACATCTATGAGTGTTACCGCGATGTCGACATCGTTAAGAGAATTAAGCTCAGTAGGCTGTGGTGTGCAGGACACGTATCTCGCATGAGCGAAGAGGATCCTGCTCGGAAAGTCTTTTGCGATAGGATTTATGGAACGACAGCGAGGCCGACCAATCCTACACTGCAAGGATGGCATAGACCAGGACGCCTAAACTGCTGGATGACATCGGCTCGAAATCGGGACAGGTGGAGAGATTTTTTGCGGGAAGGACCAGGACCAGACACGGGTTGTAGAGCCAAATATGATGATAATTATTCAACTTACAACTAATACCAGAACTAAATGTAAACAATAATCAAAGAGAATTACAAAAAGGTGTAAATATGCTTATGCTTTAATAGTTAATTGTGTCAAAATCGAATTAAAGGTTCTACTATAGATTTTTCTTTGAGAACCACCAATTTAAATATTAAGTTTCATAGTGTAATTATAAACTTTTCCAAAAGTAAGATACTATAACATATTAAAATGGCAAAATATTATAAGGTTTTTCTTCTATAAACAAAGTAACTATTTATCTAATCGTGCCTATTGGTAGAAAAGTTTTCTTTTCTGTTGAGCTTTCGATCGGGGGTATTCTTAGGCGTTAACTTTGCTAGCCTAATAGCCTATAATCAGGCCCTGACAATACTATCTACGTACCATAACTGGTACTGCAATTAACTTACATTGGCCCAACTTAATCATTTTACAGTCTTGCCGTATACTCGCATAACAATTTCCATTTATTCGAAGCACAGATGCAAAGAATGTCGTTGTTATTGTATATGAAGAAGATGAAGTATCTTAAGATGAACTCAAACTGAACTAAAGCCAAAAATGTCAAAACAAAATGGTATTCAAGTTACCTTAATGAATTAAATGCTCAAATAGACAGGAAGCATCTGTTCTGCATTTTCAAACGCTTCGAAATTCTTAATGTCATTCGGACGTATGAGTTACATTAAATTTGTATTTGTGTCTGCATATTTCAACTTCTGGAGTTTATGAGCTTCAATCCTGTTCGTCGTCAAGGAATGGTTCTTTGTTTGCCTTTATACGAAGATAGTCGACTGCATTGTGCAGTTGAAGGGTTCTACGAATGGGAAAACCAAACTATCTTTCGAAATTAAACGCATTTTGTGGATTAATCTTAGATTCAATTCTAAATTGGAATTGTGTGGTTTCAAGTTGTGTTATAATGTGGAATTCGTTTCCTGTTAATGTGGTGATCATGCAGAAATCTAAAATTAACTTGGAGTGCTTGGTAATATGGTAGTTCTTACAAGCAAATGTAAATGAATAAGAGGGTAGTTTCGTTATTAATGAAAATATTTGTTAAATTCTTGTTGCAGATTTGGGTCTTGTATATTTTTCAGGCTAGTGTAGTAGTAGTGTGGTAGTTTTCCAAAGCTATGAATTGTTTGTCCAATGACTATAAGGCCGGCTTTTATACTGTAACCAGAGTAGAACTAAAAAAACTAACGAGAACCTTTAAGATCATAAAATAGAAAGACCCACTTACATATTGTTACGAAAATGTAAATGTTATGTAACAAAAACAATTGCATATGTTTAGGCCTCAGTAATATCTTAATATATTGTTACGAAAAGTAGTTAGTAGCGCATATAATAGAATTCGAATCCTAAGATAAATCGCAATGTACATACTGCATACTAAAAAAATAAGCACTTTTATGTAGCATACTTTTAGGCTGTAAGATTATTTGAAATGTAACCGCCTGTAAGGTGGAATCATTATGTACTGGTTAAAAATGTAGTCAAACCGGTTCGTGTGTAGGAACATGATTGAACATATGGTTTATTTTTAGAAGATGACTCATTACATATAAGTATCGGTAGTTGCAAATAAAGGAATAAGGCTACAATTTTCTGGTCTTTCTCTTTATTTCTGTCTATAAGATTGGAATTTTCTGGAAACTTTTCAGTGAATATAAAAGGTGGCGTTCGCTGCAGAGGATTCTTTAGTTAATTGGAATTTAACCAGTCAAGTTGAAAAGCTCTTGCAGAAATACTAGTGAAGTACAAGCATTGTTGTAATAAGTATTTTGTATACAAATAAAGTTATCACCAGTGTAATTAGAGAACTTTAGTTAATTTTACTGTTTGCTTATTAAAGTTGATATTTGTTAATTAATAAACTTGTGTTGTGTTTTATTTGCAAAATCCTTTACGAATTCGAAAGCCTGAATTTCGTAACAATATAGGTATATAGAAACATCATCATAATTATCATATTTGGCTCTACAACCGGGGTCTGGTCCTAGCCTCCTGCAAAAAATCTCTCCACCTGTCCGGATTTCGAGCCGATGTCATCCAGTTTGGTGTCCCTAAACTCTGGGCGTCCTGGTCTACGCCATCCTTCCAGCGTATGCTTGGCCGTCCTCGCTGTCGTGTTCCATAAATGCTACCGCAAAGGAATATGCGAGCAGGATCCTCTTCGCTCATGCGAGTTAAGTGTCCTGACCACCGGAGCCTACCGAGCTTAATTCTCTTCACGATGTCAATATCGCTGTAACGCTCGTAGATCTTATCATTATACAGTCTCTGGAATCGTCCTTCCTCATATACGGGATCAAAAATTTTCGCTCGAACGCAACTAAGATGTCAGAATGCTTTTTGCTAAGCACCCAAGTCTCGGATCCATATGTAAGCATTGTCTTATACACCAACAGCTTGGATGGAATGGTTAAATACCTGGAAATTTGAGCAACCGTGCGCGTATTTCTGATTCCATGCTGTTATCGGCTGCTACTGTTCACTCGAAGCAGTTAAAGGAATGCACTAATTTAAAGTCCTGCTCCACTATTTTAACTACGGAAGCAACGTTGGATCTTCGACTCGCAGACATGGCCACCATGTACTTTGTTTTGCTTTCATTTATGTACAACCCACCATCTGATCTCGGGGCCTTATTATTCTGGAGCCGATTCATAGCTCTGGTTACTTCGTTATGCTTGGTGGCGGCAGCATAGTGTGGTCTTCGGTCATTGGTGGAGCCTACAATTCCTCAGTTAGCTGGACATTTAGCAACTCGTAAAAATATGCTTCCCTGGTTTTCCAATGAAATTAGTAGGTATTTTCATTAACAGTGAGCGTTTTACAAAGCAGCGATCGATTTAAGACTCAAGTCCTTTCTGAGACACCATTTAGGAGACCAATTCAATCCCCTCCGAGTTCTAAAGTTGATTGGATTTTCAATTAATTTTCTTTAAGAACATATTTGCAAATAATACACGTGGATCAAAAACAAAAAATGCAATAAATTCCGATAGTTAATTGCTGATCAACTTTGGTGGTCTGGAAGCCCATACCTCAGATATTGCTGTAGGTATTAATCACTATTCAAAGCACGAAGTTGGTAATAAGGCGCTGCCGGTTCCATACCCAAATCTGGTCGCAATAAAGTCACTGCTTTAACACCTCCTTGCAAAATTCACTTTGAATTGCACTACAGAGATCAGTAAATGTGTAGGAAGCAGAGGGGGGGTACATCAACACTTCAGCATTCAGCGTGCATCATGTCACCGCCAGTTAACAGAATAGCACGTTGTCACACAGCACAGTAAAACTACTCATATAACAACAAAAAGGTAACGCAAAAGTTCCCTCATCCATGGACAATGTAATGCGACTGATGTTTTATGTGCGTGCTCAGGTTGGAGCATCAGGGAAGTGGACAGATACGTTTGAGGCTCTGACTTGAACGATATTTTTTTTTTTTCTGTTTTCAAAAGAGAAAGCCGATAACTTCTGAGAATTGGGTTTTGGTCGATAATTCCCACCTTCCTAACAACGGCGACGTTGTGCGAGATGCGAGTATCTTACAAGCGGTCATGGTGCTATACGATTGTGAGTGCCACTCTCAATGGATTGACCGGACAGACCGCTTCGTTCGTCGGCTTCCAACAAAGATTTATTTCATCGCAGCGATAGTTTATCGCGCATTTGTACGGCAGGCGTTCGATGTGTGGATGGAGATGTTGCTGCACTTCTGTCCTGTATCTGCCTTCCTATGTGACGTCTGACGTTTGTCTGACGGTGGCGAGAATCTGCACAGGAAAAACATTCGAGTACATATTTCTTCTGTGCTTGTCTGGCTGGACTATCAGCTCCACTACTGCGATCCAATGGATTGCGATGTTTATTTGTTCTGCCTGTTGTTGTTGTAGTTGTCTTTATCGCGCCGGATTGGATTTGGGTTATTTGCGCGTCAATTGAGTAATTACACGCTTCTGCCGTTCATTATATTATTTTGCACACCTTGGAGACATTATTTTCTCGTCGTTAAATGCGACAGCGCGAGAAACCGGAGTGAAGTAGGCATTCAGCTTCAGTTGCGAACTGGGTCAGTTGAGGTGTGCGTTTTTTTTTTTTGCTGTGGCTGTCGCAAAAACGTCACCATCACAAACGATATACAATTTAATTAAAATGATTGCTCGTTCTACTCTTTTTTATTGAAAATAAGAGTATACATTTTTTCTTGGTCTTATTTAATGGAATCTCTTACCAAGACCTCTAATATTATTGGGTCATTACCAAAAACATTTTCGCTATATAATATGATTCTATACGTAGAATTGCAATGAAACAAGTATATGTATAAAAAAAACTTAATTGTTCAAGTACACATCGAAACACGCCACACAGTCCTTTATTGTTTGGTAATAATCGCCAAAATATCTGTTTTTGAGGTCGGGGCTATTTAAAAGTATGTTCTTTTTTCAACGCTTCACACGCGCCACATGCGACTCGCGACATGCATCAAACGCGGGATATCAAAATTGGCCCGTGAAATTCAGTCGCTCACAAAATTTCAGCTCTATAGGTCGTGCGAAAAGTGGTTAAAAAAGATCCAAAAACGAGAAAATGACGCGGTTTCAAACCTTAACGCGCGACACACGCGAAATGAGACACGTGTCATACGTGGAATATAAAAAATGCTATTTCGTCGTGTGCTCTCTAGGTCGTGTGGAAGGTGTTTAAAAAGGACCTCAAAGAAGTCGAAAAAAGAAAATGTAAGCCCATCAACCGCGCCACACGCAACACGCGTCATATGCGGAATATAAAAAACTATATTTGGACTTTGGACTCACAAAATTTCAACTCTTTAGGTCGTGTGGAAGGTCGTTAAAACGAACCCATAAAATACCAACACTTTTACGTAACTAATAAATATTTTGCTTTTAAATCTTCTATATTGTATATAGAATAGAGAATTTATTTGTATATTTGTATGTATATTTGTGCCTAACTAACTCTGGAACGCCTTGACCAATTTCAAGCAAACCCGGTATACATATTAGTTACTATTTGGTTACAAAACGGCGCACTCAAGGGCTATTTAAGACCCTATCTAAAGCAGCGCAGACAACCACTCTACCTACCTACCTACCTACCTACCTGCTTAACACACACTATGTACACTATCCAAATGAAGCTATTGCTCCACTAAAAAAGAGACCACCCCTTCCAATCCAGCGTCTACCAAATGTTTCATCTAAGTAATGTCGAACCATTAAGAAATAATGTGGTAGGTCTTGCTGGAAGTAACCTGATGTTGGGATACGGAGGGAAAGATTATCAACAATAAAATTCTGCAACACATCTGGGTAAGGACCTCTCGTTACAGTTGGATCATTAAAAAATATGGACCAAGAACTCCAAACGTCGAAATACCGAACCATACGCTAACTTTAGGAGAGGATCGAGGCTCTCTTTGTCCGTAGGGATTTTCTGTACTCCAAATGATTCAAGGAGGAGTATTAAACACTCTATAGGACAGATTTTCATTCGTACTCGTGCAGTTGCTAGAGTTTTTAACATTTTTAACATTCAACATTCCCCCATTCTGCATTAGTTTTAAAGAGGTGTTCTTCCAAGCTGGCAATATCATTGCTTAAGCTTTTCCATCTCTCCTATTCTTCTGGAATCTTCCCGAGTAGTTGAAAAACAGCCTTTGTCTTATCTGTGACTTCTTATCCAATTCACCCTTTCGCTGACAACAGCACTCTCAGCTTCTCATATAAGTTTGAGGAACGTCCCTCCACTTCTCATCTGAAACTCAAACAACAACGTATGTTAAGCACGTTAAATTCTGACCTAGACAGCATAATACAATGGGGAAAAAACAATCGAATATAACTTAACGCTTCCAAGCCCCAATGCTATCTCTTGGCAAATCCTAAATTCCATGCCATTATCAATGAATGGCACTTGCATCGAGGAAACTGAAAATCTCGCAATTCTCGGTATGTGCGTTAACGACAAGCTTCGTTGTAATAAAAGGTAAATAAAGGTTTAGGTTTTCTAGCGCGGTGCAAGAAATATTTCACTCCCTCTGACCTGGCTACTATCTACAAGGCTTTTATTCGCCCGAAACTTCAGTACAATTGCCATATCTGGTCGGGTGCCCCTAAAACTACCTTGCATCAGCTAGATAGAATACAAAACCGAGCGATAAAACTTATCGGTGAAATCAAAAGATTCGCTTGAACACCGCAGTAACATTTCCTGCTTGTCACTGTTTTATCGTTCCTTCCACCAGCGGTGCTCAAGAGAAATAGCCAGCTGCATGCCACCTCTCCTTGAATTCTATTGTGGTTGTGGTCTTGGCGCTTTAAATGCTTATCAGTTTAGCCTTAAGCCCATTTTCGGACATACAGTTAAGTTCAGAGATTCGTTCTTTAGCCGTACAACACGTATGTGGAATGCCCTGCCAAGCTCTGTTTTCCCACATCACTCTATGATCCACAGGCATTCAAAACACAAGCTCATAGACATCTCCTCTTTTCTCTTCCTTTTCCTTAACGCCCACAATGTGCCAAGCATATTGCCGAGCATTATAAGGGTGCAAACCCCTTTTAAGCGTGCGCGAATTATAAAAAAAATCAGAATTTCTCCAGATGTATCGACCAATAAATGTATTCCTTTATTAGCCGCACATTAATTCTGTGTTTTAAAATCTATGTAAGCCGCATGCATTCTTCTTTTTTTATTTTCTTCCTTTCCTTATTTTCCTTCCATATTCCTTATTTCCTAAAGCCAAGCTGTGCATAGTATTATAATGGTGCAAATCCATTATTGAGTGTGTGTACATAAAAAAAAGGGTAGGCTGTGTTGGATACACGGCCGCGGATTTTTAGCGTGACAACGTCTGCCCGGGACGAAAGAAAAGACCCTATTGGCCAGATTCTAGAATTTCCATAGGAACAATTCTTATAGTCGCATCTAAGTCCTACATACCGAATTTTATACAAATCGCCTGAGAATTGGCTTAATTCTCAAAGACATTTAACAGGGTCTCACTAAACAGTGTGAGCATAACAGTGTATAACTTAACAGTGTGAGCATAACAGTGTATCACTTTACAGTGTCTCACTTAACAGAGTATCACTTAACAGTGTCTCACTTAACAGTGTGAGCATAACAGTGTATCACTTTACAGTGTCTCACTTAACAGTGTGATCATAACAGTGTATCACTTTACAGTGTCTTAATTAACAGTGTGAGCATAACAGTGTATCCCTTTACAGTGTCTCACTTAACAGTGTGAGCATAACAGTGTATCACTTAACAGTGTCTCACTTAACAGAGTATCACTTAACAGTGTGAGCATAACAGTGTATCACTTTACAGTGTCTCACTTAACAGTGTGAGCATAACAGTGTATCACTTTACAGTGTCTCACTTAACAGAGTATCACTTAACAGTGTCTCACTTAACAGTGTGAGCATAACAGTGTATCACTTTACAGTGTCTCACTTAACAGTGTGAGCATATCAGTGTATCACTTAACATTTTACCTTTTTGAACATGCCCCTCTGTCGCGCTCTATTTTAAAACTTAAAACTTTAAAACTTTTTACATTTTATAAATATAAATATATATAAATATTTTTATATATATATAAGTTATAATATGTTAGATGTTAGCAACAAATCCCGGAATTTTTCCAATACAACATCGCATTTTATTAGCCAGTCGTAGACAAAACCTGACATCTGGTATCCGCCACGTCGTTGGTGTAAATAAAAATGTTTCTTACCTTGAATTGTTTTCCTTAATTTCGAAATTTTATCTGTGATGCCAAATTTGTTGTAACCGAATGTCTGGCTTTCAGAATTTCCATAGAACCCAGTAATCCAGTGAATCGTTTTGGTAGATAAGCTTCGAACTGCTGAACTTTGCAAAACCTTTCTAAAACAGACAAAACCAACCGAAAGAGAAAATTCTCAAATTACCGTTAAAATTATTATTGTTATTAAAGTTAGGTAGCTATCTGTTTTGTTACATGCGCTTAAGGCTGCAGGCGGTAGGTCAACATTGTAAGCATTCGGACTTTGAGTTCTATGAATTGGAATGTTGTGCTTCTCACAATAGAAATGCAATTTGTTCGGTAACATGCGAGTATAATGTGCAGCTAAAAATGTAACTTAGATTCTAAGCGTACATGCAATTCAGTTACTTGTCTACTCCTCCCGTGCTGCAGCACACAAGTGCAATTCTGCATTCATGCAATGTGGCTACAACAAATCCATTAGGGAAACAGCAAAAAAAAGTAAAACCTCCTCCTTGTTCAGGAAAAAGCTGCAAACATTTAACTATTCAGCATTATCCTGAGTGGTTTTTTAGTGAATAGTACACAAAATATTTACATTATCCTGGAACATTGTTGACACATATTATATATGTGATATAATGCACGCATACGGATCATATAACTTGATGTGTGCAGATGCTGTATACATATCACGACTACTGGAGAATTTTAATAAAATGAAAGTATTACCTTAGATAATGTATATTTACGTTTACTACGTTATGTTTAGTTTATCAGGACGATAACAAAAGAATAGAATAGAATAGTTTGGAATTTCTGAATAGTTGTTGTCGTGTAAAGGGAAATGGTACGTTTGACTTTACTTTAGGTTTAGGTAGAATTTTAAAAGAACATCGAACATATAATATTAAAATGTGGCGGCTTTATTTGAAATTTCGACAAATAGAATATAGTTTTTTAAAAATTTATCAAAATTATCTTCTGGGGCCTTGTAACTTTTTTTTGTTTATAATTCGCGCAAGCCTAATGGGGTTTGCACCCTTATGATGCTCGGCTATATGCTTGGCACAGCGTGGGCGTTAAGAAAAAGGAGGAGAAAAGAGGATATGTCTATGAGCTTGTATTTTGAATGCATGTGGATCATAATGATGTGGGAAGACAGAGCTTGGCAGAGCATTATATCGGGTGACTGACACGAAGTGTTACCAGCTTCAGACTGGCATTGCTGTCAAACCAGTGATGACAGAGCGCTCAAATTTACACTAATGACAGTTCATTCCATTGTTTACAATCTTACAAAAGCATTTTAGTAGGAAATATTTAGAAAAAAGTTATCCGCAATGGAATTCAATTCGTAATAGTGTGATTGCTCTATATTTGGCCGGAAAACCACAGCCGCAGATTGTTAACCAGTTAAAACATCTGCATGTGAATAAAATGTTTATGTATCGCACCATAAATCGTTATAACGATACTGGAAGCATTGCAAAACGCCATGGTGGTGGACCGAAACGCACTGCAACCTCACCGGATATCATTCGGACGGTGAAGGCCAAATGGGCTCTGAATCCGCGCCGTAGCGTCAGAAAAATAGCTCGTAAGGCGAACATTTCGCTCGAACGGATGCAGCACATATTGAAAGATCATCTTGGACTAAAGGCCTTGTAATTCGCATGTAAAACGCATGGTCTCACCGATGCTCAAAAAAAGTTAGAGTGGGAAGAGCAAATGAGTTGTTACGCTTGAACGAAAGTGGCGATTTGCCGAATTTACTTACCCGCCCGTTCTTCTGAAAATTTGGATCAACGGATTGCCACTCGAAACCAAGCGCCGCCGATGGTGATGGTTTGGGCCGCCGTAACGGCCGAAAGCTCGTTTTTTTTGGACCGTGGCATCAAGATAATGCTCAAATTTATCGGAATCTTGTGTTGGAGGGAGCGTTGAAGCCTTTGGCACAAAAACTCGGCGCCGAGTCATAAAGCGCGCGTCTATCAAGATTGGCTGAGAAACAACGTTCCGCGGTTCATTTCCACCGTCCAATGGCCATCAAATTCACCGGGTGCAAATCCGCTAGATTTCTCGCTTTGGGGTATTTTGAAGAGCAAGGTTGGGACAAAAAATACCAAAGTGTCGATCATCTCAAGCAAGCGCTTCGCCGGGAATGGGCCAAAATACAAATACCGCAGAGCCACTTTCGTGCTGCATGCAATAGCTTTGTCGGGTGTTTGAAGGCTATAATCGCGACTAAGGGTGGTCAAGTCGAAAACTGCTAATGTAATTCGAAAACATAAATATTTGTGGACATTTTTTACTTCGATTTACTAAAATTCATCAAAAAACAAAAATTCTGTGACGTTTTGTTTTGGTAACACTTCGTGTCAGTCCCTGAATCCCTGAACTTAACTGTACGTCCGAAGATGGGCTTGACGCAACATGGTTGACCATAAAACCTGCCACAAGGTCAGGTGGGTGTCAACTGACAGGAAATCACCATCCAACCAAATCGACCATGTGGCGATCAGCCGACATGGGTATGGTACGGGATCATCACCTTATGGTAGCTACTGTCCAGTTACGTACTTCATCAGTTCAAAGAATCCGCAAATATCATCCGAATGCCTAGGTATAACATCTACCAGCTAAAGCTCCCCTCAGTATGCCAACAATTAAGGGATCATTCATCGCAAGGAGTGGAAGCAATCAGCTGCTCATTGCCGACAACCATCCAAGAATATTTGAAAGCTGTGAAAAATGTTTTCACATCTGGAGCGAAAAGTATTGTTGGTAGAAACCAGGCATAGCACAGCACGTGGCTTACCGAAGATACCTGGAGGCGGATTGAAGAACGTAAGCTACTTAAAGCCCGTATTGTAGATACCCCAGCAGCAGCGAGGATCAAGCTAGAGTCCCTGTATCGAAGCATATGATGAGAGAAGTGCAGCGGAGTGTAAGACGTAACAAACGTAATTATATTAAAAACCAGGCCTCAGAAGCAGAGAAAGCAGCGAGCAGGTGCGATATCAGATTCGTTATTCATGCAGTTGCAAATGTAAACGCCAAAGTAATACTTGAGCGAATTAAAAGGAACATCTGGAAGATACACTAGATGCCGAACAAGCCGGTTTCCGCACTGGATCCTCCTGTGTAGACTACATTAACACCCTACGGATCATTATTGAACAGTGTGTTGAATTCCGGTCACCACTACACCAGCTGTTCATCGATTTGAGATGGCGTTTGACAGTGTCAACAGACAGTTTATCTGGCTCGCCTTGCGCAGGAAAGGTATATGGTATGATGGCTCTAAGTGTCATGTGCTGCATAAAGAAAAGTTATTAGAGGAATTCGAGATCCTAAGTGGGGTACGACAAGGTTGCATTCTATCGCCGATACTTTTTTTGTTGGTGATTAGCTATGTACTTCGCGCAGCTTTATCTACTGGAAATGGAGGAATTCGGTGGACTCTTACATCTCAACTCAAACATCTGGGCTACGCTGACGACATTTGCTTACTCCCACACAGGATTATGGACCTGCACCAAATGACAACAAATGTGGAAAGGGAGGCAAATGTTGCGGGTTTGAAGATTAATGCCGCCAAAACCAAAATCATCAACCGCGGCACTAACTAAGTAACTCAACTTAAGAATTGCTGGACAGCCGGTAGAGAAGGTAGAGAGTTTCCAATACCTTGGGAGTATTGTCTCTACCGAAGGTGACCAGGACATTGTCAACTGAATCGGCAAAGCAAAATCAGTGTTTGGAATGCGATCAGATTAAACACCAAGCTATGACTGTTCCGTTTAAAAGTTGAATCTGTGCTGTTGTATGGGTGCAGTACTTCGAAGTTGACCGCTACCACCATAAAAAGATTACAAACGTTCGTAAATAGGTGCCTACGGAACATCTTAAGAGTTTTCTGGCCTAACCGTATCTCTAACGAACATCCTTACCAGAGAATGGGTCAGGAACCTATAGGCACAAGCATACAACGACGGAAGTGGCATTGGATTGGTCATACACTCCGAAAAGGCAACAGTTCCAAAGCAAACTACGCAATGCAATGGAATTCGTTATCCCAGGATGGTAGAAGAACGGGTCGTCCGAGAAATACACGGCGCAGAACAGTCGAGGAGGAGTCACGGCAATTGGGAAAGAGTTGGAGAGAGCTGAAGCTCATTGCCAGGAACCGCACGCGATGGCGCGTAGGAGTAATAGAGGAGTAGGCGTATATCCCCCACAAGGGGATATAGGACATCCCCCAAAAAATGATGTCAACATTAGAGATAGACCCTTACTGTAACGATTTTTTTCTTATAATATACCCAAGAATCATTTCCCAAATTATTGTTGACGAATAAGAGGCACCCTGTAGATATTTTAAAAATTACAAATATTCATCATCATCTCAGCACTTCGCATACCGTCTGCAATCAAATAATACGCTTCAAGAGTGACGTTTATGAGCAAAGCACCAGAAATTAGATCTACCAGGAATTGAGTCAAGTGGCGCACGCATATTGCGCACATTTATAGTAAGAATTTGCCTTCATCGAGTTATAATCATTGAGGATAATATTCACATAAAGATCATCACAATGGACAATGTTCTCAGTATCTTAACTACGAAATGAAGTCCTGGAAACGCAGTTTAATTATTTAGGAATATACGAGATATGTATTCAAATTGCATTCTGTTTAATAGTTTCCCTGATCAAACGGATTACGTTGGTGTGGTGCGTTTTATAGAAAATCCTTACACAGTTTATGTAACATACGAATATGGTTTACCAGCAAACAATAAATGTCAAGGTGTTTGGCTTTAAGTGGTTTTTGTATTTCATAATAATTCCCATCTATGCTTGAATTTACGAGAAGGAACAACGAATGTCATTTGGAATATTAACAATGTGCCAGGCAGCAATTGTTGTTGTAATATATAATAACCAATAAGCTAAACGTTCGCGAGTAATAAAAATATTAATGTTGTGAAACTCGTGCAGTCGCATTCAGTTAGGTACTCGCACACTGTGGGAAGTTGTCTTCTGTACGCCTCAATGGCTTGACACACATGAAAATGCTGCGGCAAACTCCATAAAGCAGTTTGATGGTTAAGTTCTGAGCGTAGCTCAACACGCTGATATATAGTTTGATTGCTTGAGCGTGATTTATCGGTGCATAAGATGGTGAGTGCAGCAACATATGAGAACGTGTGGAAGGCTATATGACTGTGACGCACATGGGGAACACGCCAGAATCAATGCTGCCTTCAATCTATCTTGGGCAGCGCCCCCACAATTCTCACATTTATGGATATGCGCCCGTCGCAACCACTTTCAGCCACACCAATCAATTCTTATTAATGCTGCGCATGTGCATGAGTTTGAGGTACTTTGAGACAGTGACGTGTATTTTTTTGGGGACTTCCTGTAATAATTTTGTCGAATCTATGTATATTGTAAGCTTTCGAGTTCGTAATGGTTATTGAAAATGAAAACATAACACAAGATTATTAATTCACAAATTAAAACTTTAATTAACAAAAAGCAAACGTTCACAAATTACACTGTCGGTTACTTGTTAGGCAGACAAAAACCCTAATATTCTCTTATCTTATCTACTTTTCAAGTTCTTTTGAAGTAGTCGAGCTCACTTCCAAATAATAACTCACTTAATTTCATGCCGTGATTCGAAGGTCAGCCATCGGCAGAATAGGGGGAAGAACACAGAATGCATCAGAATTGCAACTGGCCGTAATTATTCCTGCCTGGTGGAAGTGCCAACAAACCTCCACATGATGGATACCGGTAATTTTTGCGCTGGCCAATAACCTCGCTCGTAAAAAAACTTTATTACGAAAACCAAAATCAGCCTCGGATATAATGATACCTGACTGATACAACCGGTAGAGAGAGAGAGAGAGAGAGTAGAGAGTTTCCAATATCTTGGGAGTATTGTATTGTTGTGGGCGCCGTGGCTCAGTGGAAATGTGCGTGGCTACTGAGCAGGAGGTTCGTGGTTCTAATTCCAGTAACACCAAAAGTATTTTTCACGGTGTCCCACCTCTCGCGAATGGGTGACAAACGTTCCGAGAGTAATAACTTGTCACGGAAAGCTTCTTCTCAATTCGCCGTTCGGAGCCGGCCTTAAATTGTAGGTCCCTTCCATTTGTGTCAAAAAATATAAATGCGCAACACAAATGGTCGCTAGAAGCTAGGCCATGATCCGCAATGGTCTGTCGCGCCGAATATTTATTATTTATTGTCTCGACCGAAGGTAGAACCGAACAGGAAATTGTCAAACCAAATCAGTGTTTGGAATGATGTCCATGCTATGGCGAAGCAATGCGATCAGCTTAAACAACAAGCTGTGACTTTTCCGTCCAAATGTTGAATCTGTGCTGTTGTATGTATGCAGCACTTGGAAGGTGACCGCTACTATCACAAAAAGATTACAAACGTTCGTAAATAGATGCCTACGGAACATCTTAAGGGTTTTCTGGCCTAACCGTATCTCTAACGAACATCTTTACCAGAGAATGGGTCTGGAACCAATAGACACAACCACCCAACGACGGAAGTGGCAGTTGATCGGTCATAAACTCCGAAAAGGCGACAATTCAATAGCAAACTAAGCAATGCAATGGAATCCGTTATATCAGGATGGTAGAAGAACGGGTCGTCCGAGAAATACATAGCGCAGAATAGTTTAGGAGGAGTCCCGGCCATTGGGGAAGAGTTGGAGAGAGCTGAAGCTCATTGCCAGGAACCGCACAGAATTGCGCGTAGGTGTAGTAGAGGCCCTATGACCCACAAGGGGATTTAGGACAAAAGTATAAGTATAAGTTAGTATACACTGATGAATGACGACGACCACGGCAACGAAAACGGCTAAACGATTTAATAATTTTCTCGAGCTGCACAGCCGCTAGCCGATACCATGTCCAAATATTATGCTGACATAATAGTAATCCAGGAGATGCGGTGGACGGGGAATGGTGGCTTACAAAAATCAGAATATATATTATAACTGTCATGCAAGATATCATGTGCTCGGCTCAGAAGATACGAAAAAACAGTTCACCAGCGAAAGAAAGCAGCAGGAGAAGAATCTCATCCGTGAACTAGAACAGTACAGAGAGCGAAGACCGCACCAGGCGCGGAATTTCTACCAAAGATTCCGCGGTATGACGCAATATACACCGCAAAGACAAAGAGGGTAATCTGATCGCCGATTTCAAAGGCATCTTAAAACGATGGAAAGAGCCATTTCATGAGTTGCTAAATGGCCAGTTAGCTGAGGAATTGGAGGCTCCACCAATGACCGAAGACCACTCTATCCTACCGCCAACAAGCATAGGCGAAGTTAGCAGAGCTGTTAATCGGCTCAAAAATAATAAGTCCCCGGGTTCAGACGGAGCTGATTAAAACAAAAGGGCCCCAAATACACCAAGCAATTCAGCAAATAAGAGTGCAAGTATTGGATCAAGAAGCGATGCCAGAAGGCTGGTAAAGAGGCATCCTGTGCCACATACGTAAGAAAGGATATATCACAAAATGCAGCAATTATCGTCTTGTAACGTTGCTGAGTACCGCGTACAAGATTTTCTGCTCTATCCTTCAAGACAGAATAGCCGCCCCATACGCTAAAGTCACCGTTGGTCCATACCAGTGTGGCTTCATCCCAAGCAAATGAACAACTGATCAGACTTATACCCTTAGGCAGGTGATGGAAAAATATCAAGACGGGCTCCGATAATTGGATGGACTGACCTGCATCCTCTTCAACCTGCAACCTGCAACGCTACAACAACGACATACAACACAAGAAAACGCAAGATCAGAAGAGGCAAAAACAACAATACACCATCGACCGAACATACGATTTAGCGGATTTTCCTAGCATAACATCAACGGGATCTCGAACTCACCATGGAAATCGAACGAAATTAATCATTCCACGGTTCGTGACTAACTGGATTTCCTCAACCGATTGGGAAAGTACAAAAGGCCAGGAATCCAAACAGTCGGTATTCGTTTCTTGCGATTCCTCCTCTTGGCAATAAGACTTAGTGATTGGTTTAATGGTTTAAGAGCGAAGTCCTTGCCTTCACTTTACACTAAGCGCTAGAATTTCCTCACGATTGAACGGCTTAAGAGTGAAGTACTTGCCTCCACTTCCACGCTTATCGCTAGAATTCCTTGCCATTGAACGGCTTAATAGTGAAGTCCTTGTCTTCACATACGCTAGAATTTCCTCACGATTGAACGGCTCAAGAGCGAAGTCGTTGCCTTCACAACCACGCTTGACGCTAGAATTTCCTCACGATTGAACGGCTCAAGAGCGAAGTCTTTGCCTTCACAGCCATGCTTGACGCTAGAATTTCCTCACGATTGAACGGCTTAAGAGCGAAGTCCTTGCCTCCATTTCCACGCTTAACGCCAGAATTCCTTGCAATTGAACGGCTTAATAGTAAGTCCTTGCCTTCACTTCTAAACGCTAAACGCTAGTACTCCTCATAAGTGAATGGTTTAAGAGCGTAGTCCTTGCATTCGATAATACGCTAAACGCTAGAACAACCTCTCTTCCAGCATACGCGGAAAGGGAGAAGGGGGTATTCTGGAGAAACGTCGTTCCGGCAACCTTACCACAAGGTTACGCTATACGTCGCTACGTTAGCCTAGACACAAATTTATAAATAAGTAGAACACTCCTGGGTATCTCCCGATCACAATATTTTATGGACGATTCCTACGTTCAATGACTCTATTGGAAGTTAAATTGATAAAGATTTTCTTACTATAGCCACTTTGAAGGATAACGTTCTTCTGCTTCTTCCAATCGGATCAGGTGCCCACCAATCTCAACATATCTCTCAATACAATAGTCTTGGCGATTAGCTATAATCCATTCTAAACTCCATACCCCATTCTTCTAGTGAAAGCATAATCTCCCCACTGTATCGCCCCATTAATGATACCAAAAACAACTCTCTGAGTTAATTAATATTTGCGCTCACACGCTAAGTGTCCCGAATTCAGCCCACTGAGGCTTTCTAAAAAGGTTGATATTTGCTCTAACGAGCTTGGTGTTTAAAGTTTAGCAACTATGCTAAATTTAAGCCCATTGATTTTAGCAAATTGCTAATTTTCTGAGGAGATTAATTATTGCTGTCACTAGTTTGGTGTTGATGATTATTTTTGAGATATCAGTGAGAAGAGGAGCCCCGAAATGTCCAAGATTAGGCAACACCCTAAAGTATTGCATGAGGAAGTTTGTAGGTGGATCTATTTTATTCTGATAACAGATCCTCACACTATAATGAAATATCTTGATAGTGCATATATGCATTCTACCGCCTTCCCAACAATAAAAAAGCGTTTTCCTATAATAAGACAAAAATTTCCGTAAGATATCCTCCTGTACGCGGGTAAGAGTTGGTAGTCTATTGGATGAGCATTTCTTAAAAACCAGCAGCTTTGATCTTCTGGTAGACTTTCGTAGCGTTTAGCTGCCATGCAATATATCCCTTGTTATTGCTGTTTATGGTTAACTGGAGAGAGAACATTTTGCATTTAGCTGTTATACAATCCTACTTAGAAGACAAAGAAATATAAATAAAGAAAATCAGTAAAAAGGAAATATCTCGTATTGTACCAACATTTCATTTAAAGAATTGGTGAAGCAATGCCACCCCGTTCCCACCATTAATCTACTTCCCTGCAAAAGTGCTTACAACCAACTTGTAACAAACAAACGTTCATAATTCATAAAAAATATTACTCGTTGCCTGAAGACGCCTGAAGAACCTTTGCCCTAAGGATTTACTGCCTACAGAGTTTACTTTCTGCTGTCATCTTCTGATGGCGGCGACGAGAACGATGATGACGACGGTGCCTTTTGTCAAAAGCACCAATCATAAATGCAGGCAATGACGTGGACAAAACGGAGCGATATCAGCTCATGACTAATTGAAGTTGCTAGAAACATTAGACACTCGTATGATGAATTGCTTCCAATTTGCAGGTGATATTTCATTGCATTTCATTGAGGGAATAACAATGAGTAACATGCTCTTCTGTGTGTCTTTGTTTCTTAGGTGTTATCTTAATAAGTTGTCAATGCACAACTGAATGGGCATTTTGTTCGCCTGTCGATAAGTGATAAGCGGAACCAGCGGTTTGTGCTTCTGAGCGGTGTTATGTTGTATGGAGTAAAGTGTAGCGTGGCTTTTGGAATACGAGGTTTTGGTTGACAAATGCGTAGAGGTTGGTTTTTTTGTTTAAGTTCTCATCAGTGCCACTCCTAATGAATTCAAAACAACACTTTTCTTATATTTTTGTGAATACTGTAAGATTTTTGCGCAAAATCAAAATCGATCTGAAGGTTTTCAATGGAGCTAATGATATGGGACGAGTGTCAAATGAAAGAACGCACCAGGGAGCCGTTCATAAAATAACAAAATCTGGAGCAATACTTTTTGAATGACCCATGATTGTTTTTAGCGGTCATTCTGAGCGGTACTTCCACGGCATTCTAAAATTTGTTTCCTTAAATCAAGTACCATCTGGTGCGCCATAATAAAATCTAGACCCAACATGCATTTGTCCTTCACATGGGTAACAATAAACCGATGTCTAAACATTAATCCTCCAAACACGACCGTAAGGAAACGTTCTCCCATAACCAGTGCTGTTCTCAGCTTATACTGATGCATTTTCTCTACTTGCTTTCCAGATACCTTTCCGAACTCACGATTGATTTGGAAGCTCCTGCATCTAGAATAAATTCGCAAGGTCTTATCTCCAATACGCCATTAACAACCAGGCTGTTGCAAACCTTTTCAAGATTGATAGTGCGTACTGTGACCCTGGAATATTCCCTTGTCCTCTTCAGCGTTTGCCCAGCAAAGCTGGTATAAGACAATTGCTGCGCCTTATTCGACTGTAGTACATCTATACGCGTTAATCTTTCCAGATTCTTGACAGCATTGTTCATCTGCCTCGTCGTGTTTCCACTGCTTGATTCCTTGCAATCCCGAATAAAATTACCAGGCTTTTGACATCTAAGGCATTTTAAGTGGCAAATACATCTGAAATTCCTTTCGTTTAGAAAGTGTCCAGTTGATGATTTTCGTATCTTTTCTTCAATTAGTGGTTTTATTTGTGTAATGTCTTCCGTTTCCAGCTTGCGCATCCTAACAAAATCCAAAGACACACTGGCTTTAACTGCTTCGTACTCCAATGCCGATACCAATACTTCATTAATTGGGTTTCCTCTGGCTGTTGTCCTCAGATAAAACTTTAATTTGTCGTCTCGAACAGCATTGATGAACGCATCCACTACCAGTCCATCCAAGATACCAGCCGGAACCCCACTAACTCTATTAATTCCCGTTCTAATTCTTTTCGTCACAGTCCTAGCTGTTGTTTCTTCGTGTGGAGCTGGAGCTCCAGAGTGTGTGACTGTCCGTACCGCAAGTCCAACTCTTCCAGGATTCTCCCGGAGCTTATTTCTGGATCTGGAATCATCTGTAACACGTCCGCTGCCTTGCCTGCCAACGCTGGGATCAGTGAATTTAATTGTTCTTCAGCAACCCATCCATTATGTTGTACCGCGGCGCGAAACTGGACTTTAACATTTGCAAAAGCTGTCTTGCCATCGAACGCAGGAGGTTTCAAAATTTATTTTTGGATACTGAATGATTTTGGAGTGACTATGATAATGCCTTGTTGATAATTTCTTTTGGAGAGCTGGATACGACTGGCAAACTAGGTCTCAATCTCTTTAGTTTTGTTTTCCAGACCATTCTCTTCGTCATTAGTTCCAAACATTTACCTTTAAGCGATGATTGAATTCCACACATTTCACCCTTTAGCGTTTCCAACTTCTGATTTTGAATTAAGCTTTTGATTTTCTGATCAATTTCCTTCTTTAGATCTGGCTTTTGCCGAGTTGGCCGTCCTAGCAAGACATGGAAATAGGACAATAGAAGAGGAAGCAAGATCCCAGGGGACCGAGTGGCGTCTCTTGAAACCTCAGGCATTAAATCGAGTTCGTTGGAGGGCGTTTGTAGAAGCCCTATGCTCCCCCGCGGAGTAAAGGAAAGAAAGAAGAAGAAAGAAGTGGCAGATTAGAAGTTCAAATATTTCGAGGCTTCCGTCTTTGCTGCGATGTATTGCATACAAATTTATTGAAATGTTAATTAAAAAGAAGTTCTGAGGCATCTTCATTTCAAAAAGCCTCTCATGCATCTATCTTGAGTTTTGTCACAGTAGATCCGTTATCAAAGGCGCTTTGATATCTCAACCAACGTTCAACTATAATTCAAAGATCCGATGATGTCTTTGTGCTTGTGCAACGCTTCAATTCCAAGTGGAATCATTTTGTGCTATTCATAATATTTACCGACTGGCTACATGCTATACACAAAAGACTATTAAGAACATGATGGATGTCAGCTGAGGTAATAAATGTGACGCCCTGAAAGCGAGGGTGCTGTCCATGAAAAAGCATTCATTCCTTCATCTAGCATCTAATTACCAAAGTCCATAAATTATCTCCGTTGACCATTTGAATTGTAACAAAATGCAAAGGGAACATCGAGCGAGTGTGAGAGACCTCAGTGGCCGGGTGGCAGGCACTGCTAACTTAATTTCAAATTTTATTTATGTCGGGCTTTGCAAGACGCCGCCGCACCGCACCGCTCTATCAAAACGACGGCTTTGGGGGAATATTTATTATCGTTTACCAACCACATGGCTCGATGCGGTGTCGGCTTTGCGGTGTAAACAACTTCTTCATTACCTCTCAGCTCATGAAAGAAAGTATGAACAACACCAACAACACCAACAACAACAACAACAGCAGAAAACGATCATTGAACATTGGGCAGATGCCAACCATGATTTATTGTTAAAGGTTTTTTAATGAGCGGACTTTTGCGACTGTAGTCTCTACACTTTATTGGTTAATTATATGGATGAGGTATATGTGAGTTTGAGTTTGAGCTTGTACGGCGCCGCTGTTTGGACAAAATAATCCGTTTGATCCGAACAAAGGTTGGCGCTTTGCTTTGTTCATGTAAATAATTCCCACACAATCGCGTTCAGTTCTTTAAGCGTCTAAGCTTCCAAATTAACAATTTAACCTTCAAATTTATTGACAACAATAAATTGATTTGGGCTTCTTATGGCATATTACATATACTCGTATTTTTACAAAAGGCCATCTTACAATGGAGCTTTTCTGGATGGTACCTTGGAACAATAAATCATTTTGCAATGGTCCCCAATACCAGAGAGAACTGTTGTGACTTTTATTTGCCGTAATGATTGTTAGTTACTGATGCGGTCCACAATAATATTCTACTTGGGGTGGTTGATTTATCATTTTGATCTTTCTGTGGACAATACCATAATATAACGTTCACAGAACGATATGCAAAGAGTTGTGCTGGTGTCTATTGCGATGGGAAAATCAGGTTTGGCTTTAAACGACTTACGTAAGAAATTTGTTTTGACGTGACAACGTCTCACTCCAAGGTTTAAGAGGGTACATGTTCAAAAACTCAAATGTTAAATGTCACTACTTAACAGCTGTTAAGTTACGTTTTTAACAGATGTTAAGTAACGTTTTTTAATATCCAATGGGATTTGGTCATGAGGAACTAGAGTTTTTGAACAAAGCAATTTATCAAGCGATTCGCATGAAATTCGGAATGTAGGACTAATATGTGACTATAGGACTTGTTCCTATGGAAATTCTGGGACCTGGCCAATAGGGTCTGGGATTTTTGGAACCAAGCCATTTCTCAAGGGATTCGTATGAAACTCGTAATGTAGGACTAATATGTGACTATAAGACTTGTTCCTATGGAAATTCTGGGATCTGGCCAATTGGGTCTGGGATTTTTGGAACCAAGCCATTTTTCAAGGGATTCGTATGAAACTCGGAATGTAGGACTAATATGTGACTATAGGACTTGTTCCTATGGAAATTCTGGGATCTGGCCAATAGAGTCTGGGATTTTTGGAACCAAGCCATTTCTCTAGGGATTCGTATGAAACTCGGAATGTAGGACTAATATGTGACTATAAGACTTGTTCCTATGGAAATTCTAGGATCTGGCCAATAGGGTCTGGGATTTTTGGAACCAAGCCATTTTTCAAGGGATTCGTATGAAACTCGTAATGTAGGACTAATATGTGACTATAAGACTTGTTCCTATGGAAATTCTGGGATCTGGCCAATTGGGTCTGGGATTTTTGGAACCAAGCCATTTCTCAAGGGATTCGTATGAAACTCGGAATGTAGGACTAATATGTGACTATAAGACTTGTTCCTATGGAAATTCTGGGATCTGGCCAATTGGGTCTGGGATTTTTGGAACCAAGCCATTTCTCAAGGGATTCGTATGAAACTCGGAATGTAGGACTAATATGTGACTATAGGACTTGTTCCTATGGAAATTCTGGGATCTGGCCAATAGGGTCTGGGATTTTTGGAACCAAGCCATTTCTCTAGGGATTCGTATGAAACTCGGAATGTAGGACTAATATGTGACTATAAGACTTGTTCCTATGGAAATTTTGGAATATGATCATTATTGTCTGGAATTTCTGGAATAAAGCAATTTCTCAAGCGATTCGCATGAAATTCGAAATGTAGGACTAAGATGTGACTATAAGATTTCTTCCTATGGAAATTCTGGAATATGATCACTATTGTCTGGAATTTCTTTAATAAAGCAATTTCTCAAGCGATTCGCATGAAATTCGAAATGTAGGACTAAGATGTGACTATACGATTTCTTCCTATGGAAATTCTGGAATATGATCATTATTGTCTGGAATTTCTGGAATAAAGCAATTTCTCAAGCGATTGAAATGAAATTCGGAATGCAGGACTAATATGCGGCTATAAGACTTCTTCCTATGGGAATTCTGGAGAATGATCATTATGGTCTGGAATTTCGGGAACTAAGCAATTTCTCAAGCGACTCGTGCCTTTTAATTTACTCGTTATATTGGCCACAACGTCAAAGAATTTCACTCCAACCGCGCGTAAAGATTACACGCACATATTTTTTTAAAAGCTCTTACTACTGCATTACTATGTTTGTGCAGTGATATGATACATTTAATATGTACCCACCTCACAATAAATTGTTATGAACATTTAAATCAGCTTATAAATTATTTATTCGTTGTATGTGATGTGATTGATGATCATATATGTGGTTTCAATAACATACAATCAAGCAGAGCAGAACGAAACAAACATATGCAGTAGTAGGCTGCGGTCAAGAATTCAGCCGCTGCGCAGTTTATGCTGCATGTTGGTCAAAAATTCACTTTTCAGCCAATGCATTAAAGAAAAATCGACTGCGCAGTTTACGCAGCTACTTAAAATGGGATGCAAATAGCAAAATGTAAATGTCAAATTGTCGCCCTACAAGCAGACTGTAAGTCGGTTCAAAATATAGCAGCAATTTCGTGCATACTGACTGCCTGCCATTTTTTTGTGCAGCACAAGCTGCGAAGCTACTTAATTCTTTACCACAGCCGTAGTGATAGTATAGTCTCTGTTCCTTTTCCTATCAGTGCTCTGCTCTGCTCTTTATATCAACATTGTGAGTGAGTGCTTTCGTGTTTGGTCGTGTAACAGAAAACAATACTACTATAAGTTACAGAAATAAGAGAACAATGCAAAAGAAATTTAATGAGAAATAATTGGCCTGCATGTTTGAAAAGCGACAATCTTACCATACCATTTCGAAGTATGGGCAGCATTACTCCTTACTTACTACACTCCTCTACTAATTTAATTTAAAACTACTCAAATTTTTTATGAGTTAAAACCAAAAGCTGCATTACTGTGTTTGGGCAGTAATATGTAATATGCAGCAACTTCACAGTTAGTGGTTATGAACATTTAAATCAGCTTATAAATTATTTATTCTGTTGTATGTGATGTGATTGATGATCATGTATGTGGTTCCAATAACAAACAATCAAGCAGAGCAGAACGAAACAAACATATGCAGTAGTAGGCTGCGGTCACGAATTCAGCCGCTGCGCAGTTTATGCTGCATGTTGGTCAAAAATTCACTTTTCAGCCAATGCATTAAAGAAAAATCGACTGCGCAGTTTACGCAGCTACTTAAAATGGGATGCAAATAGCAAAATGTAAATGTCAAATTGTCGCCCTACAAGCAGACTGTAAGTCGGTTCAAAATATAGCAGCAATTTCGTGCATACTGACTGCCTGCCATTTTTTTGTGCAGCACAAGCTGCGAAGCTACTTAATTCTTTACCACAGCCGTAGTGATAGTATAGTCTCTGTTCCTTTTCCTATCAGTGCTCTGCTCTGCTCTTTATATCAACATTGTGAGTGAGTGCTTTCGTGTTTGGTCGTGTAACAGAAAACAATACTACTATAAGTTACAGAAATAAGAGAACAATGCAAAAGAAATTTAATGAGAAATAATTGGCCTGC